>JAIXND010000756.1:28521017-30921017 GCA_023646645.1 Varanus salvator macromaculatus
GGAATTATTTTCAGATGAGCCAGAAGCAAGACTATATGAATAATACTTTGGAGGAGTGAGGTGGGGGTTAGGGTTTTATTAATATAGATACATATTGGAAACACACTAATTAAAAATGAGCTAAGTTCAGGTACTGGGTCCATATTATACCTGTCTTGAAAGGTCTGCACTTGTTGCCAATTACTTGTGTGTCTTAATTCAAGACATTGGTCATAATCTTTTAAACCCTAAATGGATTAGGATGCAGCTATTTCATGAGAACATAAGAAAGGCATGCTGGATCAAACCAAAGGTCCATCTAGTACTCTATACACATGGTGGCCCATAGGATTCCTCAAGCAGGATGGGTGCAAGACCTCTTCCTGCCCAAGCTCCTCAGCACTTGGTGTATACAGGCATACCACCTCTGGTAAAGGAGGTAGTACACAGCCAACAAAGATAGTAGCCACTGACAGCCTCAATTTGGGCCTGTCTAGGTATTAAAACCTGTGCTGTGGGTGGTATTATAATACTCACTTAGGCATGGGCCCTTTTGATCAGTGCCCCAAATCTTTAGAGCTACTCCATTTGCTATCATCTGCCTTAATATGTGGTAGGTTCTTCCTCCTAAACTCATTAGTGCTGCAATTACTTGTGAGCCATTGTAGGCAGTGAGGCACCAGCAGTAAGATTAAGTACTTTGACTGTTCATATATTAAGGGGAGCTCCAGTGGTTTACCTCACTTGTTATTCCTTCAAGCTAGCCTAGGCCCTTTAATATGGAGAACAAAAGTAGTGGATTCATTTACAAACTGTGCTTGAAGGAGAAACTGCCAGAATTTTCAGCATGTTAATCTTTGAGGGTATGGTTTGTCCTGGTATGCTGGCATATGTCTGGGACTCCTTGGTTCTCCAATTATCTTTCTGTAGTGCTCCTGCTTTGGCATGAGCCATGCAGTGTGCCATTCCATGACATCAGGGCTTTGCACTAGCCTAGAGAAAGCTGACTGGATGTTAGAACAGGATACAGTTTTCCTGCTCCTGTGTGCTCCAAAGCTGCAATGCCTTGTGGCGTCTTAAAGACTCACAAATTTAATGTGGCACTGTACACTTCCATTTCCTTCATGGATCACTGCCTTGTCATGGTGAAGGGGCTTGCGTAGCTCAATGAAGCTATGAGCTATGCCATGCAGGGTCACCCAAGACAGACAGGTCATAGCAGAGAGCTCTGACAAAACGTGATCCAATGGAGAAGGAAATGGCAACCCACTCCAGTATCTTTGCCATGAAAATCCCATGGACAGTACCAAAAGGCAAAAAGATATGACACCAGAAGATGAGCCCCTCAGGTCGGAAGGTGTCCAATATGCTACTGGGGAAGAGCAGAGGGCTAGTACTAGTAGCGCCAGAAAGAATGAAGCAACTGGGTCAAAGCCGAAAGGACACTCAGTTGCAGATGTATCTGGTGGTGAAAGGAGAGTCCGATGCTGCAAAGATCTATACTCCATAGGAACCTGGAATGTAAGATCCATGAATCAAGGCAAGCTGGATGCGGTCAAACAAGAGATGACAAGACTGAACATCGACATCTTAGGAATCAGTGAACTAAAATGGACAGGCATGGGTGAATTTAGTTCAGATGACCATCAGGCATACTACTGCGGGCAAGAATTCCTCAGAAGAAACGGAGTAGCCTTCATAGTCAATAAAAGAGTAGGAAAAGCAGTACTGGGATACAATCTCCAAAATGACAGAATGATCGCGGTTCGAATCCAAGGCAAACCATTCAACATCACAATAGTCCAAGTCTATGCCCCAACCACTGGTGCTGAAGAGGCTGAAGTTGACCGGTTCTATGAAGGCCTACAACACCTTCTAGAATTAACTCTCAAAAATGATGTCCTTATCATCATGGGGGATTGGAATGCTAAAGTAGGAAGCCAAAAGATAACCGGAATAACAGGCAAGTTTGGCCTTGGAGTACAAAATGAAGCAGGACACAAGCTGGTTGAATTTTGTCAAGAGAATACGATGGTCATAGCAAACACTCTTTTCCAACAACCCAACAGACGACTCTACACATGGACATCACCAGACGGTCAATACAGAAATCAGATTGACTATGTGCTTTGCAGCCAAAGATGGAGAAGTTCTATACAGTCAGTAAAAACTAGACCAGGAGCTGACTGTGGCTCAGATCATGAGCTTCTGGTTGCAAAATTTAGGCTTAAGTTGAAGAAAGTAGGGAAAAGCACTAGGCCACTCAGGTATAACCTAAATCATATCCCTGATGAATATACAGTAGAGGTGACAAATAGATGTAAGGAATTAGATCTGATAGACAGAGTGCCTGAAGAACTATGGGCGGAGGTTCGCAACATTGTACAAGAGGCAGCAACTAAAACCATCCCAAAGAAAAAGAAATGCAAGAAAGCAAAATGGCTGTCAAAGGAAGCTTTACAAATAGCTGAGGAAAGAAGGGAAGCGAAAGGCAAGGGAGAAAGAGAAAGATACAAACAATTGAATGCAGAATTCCAGAGAACAGCTACAAGAGATAAGAATGCCTTCTTAAATGAACAGTGCAAAGAAATAGAAGAAAACAATAGAGAGGACCAGAGATCGCTTCAAGAAAATTGGAGATATGAAGGGAACATTTCATGCAAAGATGGGCATAATAAAGGACCAAAATGGCAGGGACCTAACAGAGGCAGAAGAGATTAAGAAGAGGTGGCAAGATTACACAGAAGAACTATACAAGAAAGAGCTTAATGTCCCTGTTAACCACGATGGGGTGGTCACTGACCTCGAGCCAGACATCCTGGAATGTGAAGTCAAATGGGCCTTAGGAAGTCTGAGCAACAACAAAGCTAGTGGAGGTGACAGTATTCCAGCTGAGCTATTCAAAATCCTGAAAGACGATGCAGTTAAAGTGCTACACTCAATATGCCCGCAAATTTGGAAAACTCAACAAGTGGCCACAGGATTGGAAAAGGTCAGTTTACATTCCGATCCCAAACAAGGGCAATGCCAAAGAATGTTCAAACTACCGCACCATTGCACTCATTTCACATGCTAGCAAAGTGATGCTCAAAATCCCACAAGCTAGGCTCCAGCACTATGTGGACCAAGAACTACCAGAAGTACAGGCAGGATTTCAAAGAGGGAGAGAAACTAAAGATCAAATTGCCAACATACGCTGGATCATGGAGAAAGCTAGGGAGTATATATATATATAATATATATACTATATTATATATATTATATATATTATATATATAATATATATGCCGCCCCTTGCAGCAGCCTCGGGGCGGCTCACAACTCTGGGAGTTCCAGAAAAACATCTACTTCTGCTTCACTGACTATGCTAAAGCCTTTGATTGTGTGGATCACAACAAATTGTGGCAAGTTCTTAAAGAGATGGGAGTACCAGACCATCTTATTGGTCTCTTGAGAAACCTATATGCAGGTCAAGAAGCAACAGTGAGAACTGGACACAGAACCACTGATTGGTTCAAAATTGAGAAAGGAGTTCGGCAAGGCTGTATACTGTCACCCTGCCTATTTAACTTATATGCAGAGCACATCATGAGAAAGGCGGGGCTAGATGAATCACCAGTTGGAATTAAGATTGCTGGGAGAAATATCAACAACATCATATATGCAGATGATACCACTCTCTTGGCAGAAAGTGAAGAGGAACTAAAGAGCCTCTTGATGCAGGTGAAGGAGGAGAGCGCACAAGTTGGCTTGAAACTCAACATTAAGAAAACTAAGATCATGGCATCCGGTCCTCTCACTCCCTGGCAAATAGATGGGGAAGAAATGGAGGTAGTGACAGATTTTATTTTCCTGGGCTCCAAGATCACCACAGACGGGGACTGCAGCCAAGAAATTAAAAGACGCTTGCTCCTGGGGAGGAAAGCTATGGCAAATCTAGATAGCATACTAAAAAGCAGAGACATCACCCTGCCAACAAAAGTGCGTATAGTCAAGGCTATGGTTTTCCCAGTTGCAATGTATGGCTGTGAAAGTTGGACCATAAGGAAGGCTGCGCGCAAAAGGATTGAGGCCTTTGAACTGTGGTGCTGGAGAAGACTCCTGCGAGTCCCTTGGACTGCAAGGTGATCAAACCAGTCAGTCCTAGAGGAGATCAATCCTGACTGCTCTTTAGAAGGCCAGATAGTGAAGATGAAACTCAAATACTTTGGCCACCTAATGAGAAGGAAGGACTCCCTGGAGAAGACCCTGATGCTGGGAACAATAGATGGCAAAAGAAGAAGGGGACGGCAGAGGATGAGGTGGCTGGATGGAGTCACTGAGGCAGTTGGTGTGAGCTTGAGTGGACTCCGGGGGATGGTGGAGGACAGGAAGGCCTGGAGGAATGTTGTCCATGGGGTCGCAATGGGTCGGACACGACTTCGCGACTAACAACAACATACACTTCCATACACTTCCTTGGAGTGGAGTCTGTACATTATTCTGAAATATGTTCCCTTTCATGAAACTAGAGAAAAAATGGCATTCACTGAAATAAAGATGAAGGGGTCCTGATTGTGTATATTTTTTTTCCTGAAATTGAATGCCTTCCTCTCCTCTCCTCTCCTCGCCTCTCCTCTCTGAATTCCTTTTTACAAGTAGGACTGTTCTTACAGGACAGGATCCTTTAAACAGACACACACACAGTATCTTAGAGTCCAAAGACAGCTGCCTCGGACAGTTGATTTGGGATGTCATGATGCAGCAATAAAGTATTCGTTAATTTGTTAATTATTATTGTATTTTCACTGCTAGGGTAGGGGAGAGAGGTGCTTGTATGATTTTCTAACTCATGGGCTGAAAGCCTGGTATTGCTATGCAATGTGACTGGGAGTTGAGGGGAAAGATTCCACTGGCAGTAGTTTTCTCTGGCGAGCAGGAGCAGCAAAGCAGCACCCTCCAGTTCAGAGGTGTCTTTTCAGTGCTAATGTGCTTGTTGATGATAAAGGTTTGGAGGCTGGGGGATGAAAAGCAAGTAATGCATAAGATACATACATATAATAAGTATGTAAGATAAGCTTATGTAATGTGCATATATAAGTAATAAGAGCAACATATTCTATAAATTTGAGGCAATATAGGACTGTGCCCAACAAATAGACATTTGTGGGTATTACTGCCCTTGAAAGGGCATCTCTTGCATTATAGGCACAAGTAGGGCCATCTATTAGTGGTCACAGCCAGTGCTGGACCCTCCTTTATGCAATCCTAGCTTAATGCAAACACAAACACTTGATGGTCCTAATATAGCAAACAATGGTCTGCCAATAATCAGAAGATAATTAATTACTCTAAGCACACAACTGCTACAAGGAAAGTGCAAGCCCAAGACTCTTTCCAAGTTTATTCTTATACCAAACCAAGCATCTGAACAGAACCAGTGCAATAAGGTTTGAAGCATATGTTTTAAAGATCTAGCATAATACAGTTTATAGTTTAATGTTTTATGTATGATCTAATTAATATAAATGCCATCTTGGGAGACTGGTAATAAAAGAAATTGGCCTATGAACCCACTGGTTTTCTGGATAGAAAGAACCCTGATACCATCTAGCACAAAAACTTCTTTAGTCAAATAAGCTTCTTTAATATGCTATGATCTACCTTACAATACAGCCAATCTGTTCTTGGCAGACCCAGCAAAACCAAAAGTATATCAGGTTTGTTCAAACACACTTTAAGTGCTTTCCTGGCATATAAACAATGACATTCCCTTTCTTCTTTGTGAACTTGTAACTTGGGTAGAAGGAATATAACAAGCTATTTAGACCTTATGAAATTCTATGCTTGCTCTGGGAGTGACCTCATGATTTGTACTCAAGATCATCTAGTCCCCTAAAGATACGGTTCTGAACACACTATTCTTTCAATGAAACTGTCTCTCATCTTAATGAAATACAGGGGCCAGAATCCAAAATAACTGTGCATCTAACTCTGTGTGCTGAAGTAGGATTTTTGGTTGTGTTTCTCCTGAAAGTATTTTTGAAAGAGGCTTGTGATTTAATATTAGTCTTCTGTACAGCAGTGAAAAAAAATCAGTGGCTCAAATGTATAAATCAAGTGGTTTTTTAAAAATGCATTATTATACATCCTTTAAATAATTTGGCTAAAAATGGAGACTGTATATAAGTACTGCACACTCACTGGGTGCATTTGGATATCATATCATAATGGATTATCATGACAGGAACAAGCCTGCAAATCTTGTGCTTGTGCTCTTTCCTCTTCTCTTTTCTGTGTAGTTCCAAGGGACATAAGCACACACATCTGCTTTTGAAGAAGTGTGGGTTCTTACTTTGTCAGAACCGTACTTAATCTTAACCATGATTTGTCTGAAATAAGTCAACTTCAAATTATAATCATGAAGTTGGCTTGTTTCAAACAAAGTATAGTTAAGATTAACAGCAGCTTAGGGTTTAGACATAGCAAATGGTTACTCAAAACTGGAAGTCAAAGCTTCCAGTCTTCGCATGCCATGCCAGATGAGGAAAAGGAGCGTTAAGTGCGAGTCACTACTTCTTGTGGCCAAAAGTAGAAAATATCTTACTGAATCCATTATCTCTCACATATGCCATGGAGAGATTCAGACTCACCATTCCTGATCCTCTGCTGGCAACACGTAATCAACACATACAACCTCCTACCCCAATGTGCTCCAATTCACTCTCCTGTTTAAGCAATATAGATTGCCATTACAAAACAATAGTGTGGATAATCAGGAGCACTGTTGTCTAAACAACTTGTTGAGTTAAAGCCTTTTCTCCTGCAAAAATAAAACAGAAGTAAAAAAATATGTATACCATTAGCTAAGGCATAATAAATCTAACAACTGATCTCATACATTCTGCTTATTATGCCAGCTATTAACTGTCAAGCAAAGGGCATAAACTTCTACTTTCCATTTTATGAAGAAACATTTATTTAGTTCAAACAGTTCTCCAAATCATAGTTCAGAGAAGCAGACATAAGCTTCAAGATTATGTATTCCTTCTTCCCATTTTTCTCTAGGGTTCAGTGTTTCACAACCCATTTTCCTCTCCTGAAGCCACTGTACCAAATTACTTCTGTTTGATTTTTCCATTAATACCTCCTAAAAATTGAACCTTTGCCACCATTGAGAAATAAGCATGTACATGGAGGGTTGTATCCGATGTTAATATAACATATATCCCATTCATTTCAATCAGACTATTTTAAGTAACACTAACATTGGAAACAACCCAGAGCAGTTATTTTTCTCTGAAAATTTTGCCGTATCAAAAAACAACCTTACAGAACTTCCAGGGCCCAAATACATTGCTACCTAAGTCAAATTTGTAAATGCAGTGGAAAGAAAACAAGCATTTTTCATAATTTAAAAGACAAAGTTATCTGTGGGTTTCTTCTTCATTATGAGATTAAGGGTTTCTCTGCATGAGGACTCTAATACACTGTTTTACTGAGGCATCCTCTTTCATTTTTGTTGCAGGAGGAAAAACATGTCCTTTACACAGTTTTCTCCTGGAGTTGTATTTCTGTCTTAATAAATCTGTTCTGTTAATAAAAGATGGCACTGTGTTATAGTTACACTAATAGTGAATTTGCATTAATATATAAGCCTTTGTTCTAGTTTGTCACAATCTGAAATACTAAACTCTCCTTGCTCTAAACACACACACAGAAACCTGGAAAAGCTAGAAGACAACAATTTATTTATTTGTTTAACATATTTGTATGCCGCCCCCATTGCAACCTAGCCTCGGGGCAGCTCACAACATAAACAATTTAAAACAATTAAACTATTAAAAACTGGTCCATATCGCGATACAGATTAAAATAGAATAAATACAATAAATACTAAATAACAATTTAGTCTAACAATTAAAATAACTTTTAAATTAAAAAGTCTTCGCCTGGTGCTGAAAAGCAAATAACGACGGCGCCAGGCAGACCTCTCTGGGGAGCGCATTCCATAGGTGGGGAGCCACCTCAGAGAAGGCCCTCCTCTGGGTACTCACCCTCCTTATCTCTCTCACGGAGGGTTCCCGGAGAAGGGCCTCTGCTGCCGATCATAAGGGGCGGGAGGGCATATATGGTTGTAGACACTCCTTTAGGTAACCAGGACCCAAGCCGTTAAGGGCTTTATAGGTAATAACCAACACCTTGAATTGGGCCCAGACTTCATTAGAGAGCCAGTGAAGCTGATGGAGAACTGGGATAATATGAGAACCATGCCCAGTCCCCGTCAGCACCCTGGCAGCTCTATTTTGTCCAAATTGAAGTATCCGGACCGTCTTCAAGGGTAGCCCCACGTAGAGCACGTTACAGAAGTCTAGTCGGGAAGTCACCAGCGCGTGGATCACTGTCGCCAGGTAGTCGTACTCCAGGAAGGGACGCAGCTGATGGATCAGCCGAAGCTGATGGAAAGCGCTCCTCACCACTGCTGACACTTGAGCTTCCAAAGTCAGCTCCGGATCGAGGAGCACTCCCAGGCTGTGGATCCTGTCTTCCAGAGGGAGTGCAACCCCATTTAAGACAAAGGTCAGGTCCCCCATTCCAAAGTCCGACCCACCCATCAACAGGACCTCCATCTTGTCAGGATTGAGCTTCAGTTTATTGGTCTTCATCCAGCCCATTACCTCGGCCAGGCACCGGTTCAGCACAGCCACTGCCTCACCTGGATCGGTGGAGAACGAGAGGTAGTGCTGGGTATCATCAGCATACTGATAGTTCCACAGCCCACACCTCCTGATGACCTCTCCCAGCGGTTTCATGTAGATGTTAAAGAGCAAGGAGGACAAAATGGAACCCTGCAGAACTCCATGGCATAGCTATAGCCCCCAGCACCACCTTCTGGAATCGACCGTTGAGATAGGAGTGGAACCACTGCAAAGCAGTGCCTCCTACTCCCAATCCCGTTAGCCTATCCAGAAGGATACCATGGTCGATGGTATCAAAAGCTGCTGAGAGTTCCAGAAGAACCAACAGGGACGCACTCCCCCTGTCCCTCTCCCTGCACAGGTCATCATACAGGGCGACCAAGGCAGATTCAGCACCATACCCGGGTCTGAAGCCAGACTGAAATGGGTCCAGATAATCAGTTTCATCCAAGAGTGTTTGGAGTTGTCCCGCCTCCACCTGCTCCAGCACCTTGCCCAAAAACGGGATGTTGGCCACTGGTCTATAATTGGCGACCACCTCTGGATCCAGGGAAGCCTTCTTTAGGACTGGCCGGACTACTGCCTCCTTTAAAGGTGTAGGCACCCGGCTGTCTCTTAAAGAGGTGTTGACCACCTCCAGGATCCAGGACACAATCCCGTCCTTGGCACTCTTTAGTAGCCAAGATAGGCACGGGTCCAGTAAACAAGTGGTTGGGCGTACCAGTCCAAGCACCTTGTCCACATCATCAGGCCGCAAAAACTGAAATTCATCCATCAATGGGGGACAGGATGGCATCATTGGCCCCTCCCCAGAAGAATCTGAGTCAACAGAAGAGTCCAGCTCGTGACGAATCTGAGCAACTTTCTCCCTGAAACGCTCGGCAAAGTCGTCACAGTGGGCCTTCAAGGGTGGCACCAGATCTTTTTTGGGGCCAGGATTTATCAGCCCCTGCACCACCCGAAAGAGCTCCGCCGGACGACATTGTGAGGAGGCAATGGACGCGAAGAAGAATTTCTTCTTCGCCGCCCTCACTGCCACAGCATAGGCCCGATAGTGGGCTCTTAAGTGTGTTCGGTCAGATTCATCCCATGATTTCCTCCACCTACGCTCTAGTCGTCTCCCAACCCGCTTCATTGCCCGTAATTCAGGTGTGTACCACGGGGATGAACGGGCTCTGCCTAGTGGGAGAGGGCACTTAGGAGCGATCATGTCGATAGCCCTGGTCATCTTCCCGTTCCACAATTCAACCAGGGTATCAACAGGAGCACCAGCCTTGTCAACTGGAAAATCCCCCAGAGCCCTTAGGAATCCATTCGGATCCATCCGACTCCTGGGGTGGACCAACACAATCGGGTCTGCACCCTTGCAGAGGGAGAGGCCAGTTTCGAGCTCAAACCTCACGAGGAAGTGATCTGACCATGACAAGGGCATCAAGCATATATTCCTCACCCTCAGATCACCCTCTTGCCGCCCCGTCGAGAAAACCAGATCCAGAGTGTGTCCACGTTCATGGGTCGGGCCGCTGACATGTTGAGACAGCCCCATGGCCATCATGGAGGCCATGAAGTTTCATGACAATGTCATGAAACAAGCTACAAATGTCTGTATGAGTACATAAGAGTACAAGAAACCCCTCTAGTAGAGAAGCCCTATGACCACTGAGAATTGATCATAGCAGAAAAGACCTTCCTTTAAAGAAAAGTCTGCCAGGAGTCTGCTTAATTAGAAGATGTGTGATATTTGTTAACAGTTGTAATGAAATTGGGAGCATAATAATGTCATCGATTGCATATCTGATCATTAGTCTGCTGTTTTAGAATACAGCTGATATACTCTGCCCCACAGATGTATTACAAAGGTAAACAAAATACTTTTTCAGGATTGCCACTAATACCTTTCTTCCATCTTTTTCCTAGCTCAAACTTCTGTTTTTGAGCCTTCCTCACTGTTACCTTGCCAAACAATTGTTCGTGGGGACAAGAAAGAGCCTTTCTAATTGCAGCACCCAAACTATGTTATCCTCCCATGGGAAGTTAGTCATGCTTTCTCCTCTGCCCACTTTTAAGACTGTAAGACTTTTTTTAAAGATAAGACAGCATACTCTTAGATGTTTTGGGAATACTTCCATTGCTCAAAATAAATTCAGCTGCAAAATAAATTCTTGAAAGCTTTATTCAGTCTCCACCTGCTGGTCAGCAAGTCAGATTTCAACAAACCAGGATATAGAACAAAAGGCATAACAAAATTATCAAAGCATATGTATACGTAGTTACCATAAATGAGAAAACCAAAAATAGATGAATTTAATACAATAGTTTCTAACTGTACCAATTACTTTATATTCAAGGTACTAATGGAAAAAATCTCTAAACTGTTGCACAGGTATCTGTGGCAGTCCATGACAAAAGTGAAAAAGTTTTGGGTATTCATCTAGAAAGTGTGTGTATACTCAAATATGATGAAAACATTAATATATAAACACACTGTTCATGCTTCATGAAGTATTTTAGATTACAAGTCCTTTTATGTTATAAGTTTTGAATTATGTAAGTCCTCCTTTTTCAATGTAGGATTACAAGCAAGAGTTAGATAACCATGATTGCTTGAACACTTCTGAGGCTTCCTTGTTTCCTTGTCTCTATGTCCTTTCACATCACCAGTAAAGGGAAAAAACAGAGAATTGGCAGATATAGAAACATCCAAAATTTAGCTTACTTTTAGCAGCAACCAGGCAGCCTGAAATAAATTGTTTCAAACATGAATTCTGACTACATTTTGCATGACACTGCTATGGGTTACCACTCACTAGATAAAGGTGTTTACTAAATGAATGCTTAACAACTAGTGGGTTTTCCATTCTCTACTAAAAAAAGAGTATATCCATATGGTTATAATGGTACAAAAATGAATCACCAAATTCATCAATCTAGATTAGTATATACTAACAAAAAGAAGTGTATTTTCCAGATGATCTGACACAGTATGTAGTCACAGAATTGGATCCAGACTTCCCTCTTACCATTAATGAAGGCAACCAGGAAGAAGGGGGACTGAGTGCCAGTTTTTGCCAATTCCTCTTTCCCACTGCGGGCACCAGCACCACTTCCTACATATTACAGATATCCCCAGCTTCCACAAAAGCATTTCTGAGGGCATTGGGAAAGAGGAATCAGCAAAAATCAATACTTGTC
Organism: Varanus salvator macromaculatus; assembly: GCA_023646645.1. Classification (NCBI taxonomy): domain Eukaryota; kingdom Metazoa; phylum Chordata; class Lepidosauria; order Squamata; family Varanidae; genus Varanus; species Varanus salvator. Next base: position 28,532,867 of record JAIXND010000756.1, read on the forward strand.
TTTTGACAGAATGAGTTGAACACTTTTGAGCACAGATCTGGATCCAACTTACAATTTTTAGATGCTGATAACCCCCTCCCTCTACCAAAGGATTTTGCTCTGTACCTTTGTATCCTAACATTAATTTTTGTCATAATTAGTTGATGCTGTGTTTACTTCTGCATTTTGTCTATTTCACAAAGCAGTTATGATGCAAGAACTAGATATACAGGATTCTTATACAATTGAAATATGTTGGTATCTAGAAGAACCTGGGAATTAGCTCAAACATTCTCTTCTGTGGAGTTGAATGTTGAATATCTTGCATATCCTGATATTCTGTGGAAGAACCTACAGAGGCAGGTTTGATCTTTTTTGATGAAGATAAACCCATGAGCATAGCAGCATACAGATATGGCTCAGATGTAATACTTAACCATAGTAACAGCAAGAAGGAAATCAGAAACAGCTGCTTCTATGTTAAAATGAACTCAATTTGTTGTTGCCATCTTTGGTTATTTGTTATTGTTGATGTATTTGCAATTTTTAAAACTAAGAACAATCAGTCAAAAATAACATTAATCAACAATCAAGATTTCTTGTTACACTGGGATTGAGACAAACTGGCTAGTTTGAATGAACAATAAACTTGTCTGAAAATACCAAGCTCAAACCATGGTTTTGAATCCAAACCATGGCTTGTTCAAATAAATCACAGTTAAAACTTACCATAGTTTCTAGTTTAGGCAAAACAACAAAGCATCCTCATCCATGTAACTATGTTTTGGGATTACATGCAAACCAGGTCAATCTGTTCGAATGAAGTGTTAACATATGTGAACTTTTAATGAATAAAAAGCTTTTAGCCTCATTAAAGCTTTCTTTCTTTTTTCCTAACAGAAGTTAGTTCTGTAAGATGCTTTACCTATCCTCATCATTGTAAGGATTTACTACTTACTGCTTCAATATACAAAAAGGTTACAATTATCTTAGGATAAATAAGCCTTCAACCTTGTGGACTGTTAAAATGGGATCTGAAATCTCCAGTACAGATAGAACAAAAATTCAATATGTTGGAGTTATAAAAACAGAACATTAAGAATGGATGCAGAACAATTCATTGCTTGTTACACTTATGAATGCAGAAATTCTAGTACCTGATTTCTCTTCAGAATCCATACAATGCTGTTACCGAGTATCAGTCTAAATATACCAAGAACATTTATGGTAGCACTGTGTAAGCAAGCTAATTATTATCAAAAAATAGCAATAAACTTGTATTAATCATTTCCACCACCAGAGGGTATATCAATCCCAGTTTCAAATGAAAGCATTAATAATAGCAGCAGACATAATTTCTTTCAAATGATATTTTATAAATCATTTGAGATAGAAAAATACTTTTATTCATATTCTTAGGGCAAAACTAGGCCTGTTCTTTCACTCTTAAAGGTTACAGGGCCAGGATATTAAATATTTGCACAGTTATGGAAATCTCCATACAAGCAGGAAGGGAATCTTTTGAAAATTTAGCAATGGAACATTAGGAGCCACTCTTCCTTTTTTAGCTTTTGATGTTACTAAAATGTTCAATATAGGCATATGAACTAGTAAAGGTTTTTGTAGGATTTGGGGAGTAATTACAGGCCTGGCGTATGTACTATACTGCAATATATACTTTACATTCCAGATCCATCATCCTAGGAAAGCACAGGTCTTCAACTCTTTCTCACATTGGTAGATGGGGCATGCTTTATACTCTGCCCCATGGCAATTATGGTATGGGATCCTTCAGGGTTCTATACTGTTCCCCCATGCTGTTTAATATTTAATTTTAACAAATTAAAATAATTATAATAATACTTAAAATTTATTAACATTAAAGTATTGGTTAAATAAAAAGGTCTTGACCTGACACCAAAAAGCATATAATGATGGCGCCTGGTGGCCCTCTCTAGGGAATGCATTCCATAGCTGGAGCACCACCACAGACAAAGCCCTCCTCTGAGTATTCTGTCTCCTGATCTGCTTCAAGGAGGGCTCCTGGAGTGGGGGCCTCTGCTGATCTTAGGAGGAGGGAGGGGATATAGGGAGAAAGACATTCCTTTGGGTATCCTGGTCCCAAGCCATTAGGGCTTTATAGGTCATAACTAGCATCTTAAATGGGGCCCAGACATCAATGGAAAGCCAGTGTAGCTGATAGAGGACCAGAGTTATGTGAGAATAATGACCGGTCCCCGACAGCAGCTTGGCAGCTCTATTTTGCATCATCTGAAGTATTCGGACTGTCTTCAAGGGCAGCCCCATGTAGAGCGTGTTACAATAGTCCAAGCAGGAGGTTACTAGTGCTGATGGTGGATGGTCCAAGAGGGTTGGCCTTCAACATGTTCTGGATCAGTCTGCACTCCCTCTTAAGGACAGGGTTAGTAACTTGAGTGATAGTAAAACTATCACTTGAGTCTCAGGTAGACTTGGTGACCAGAAGCACCTTCTTTCAGTGACACTTAATTTACCAATTGCAGCCCTACCTGGACAGGCAGAGCATGGCCACAGTCACACACTTTCTGGTAACCTCTCAACTTGACTATTGTAACGTGCTCTACATGGGACTGCCTTTGAAAATGGTAAGGAAATTTCAACTGGTACAAAATAGGACAGCATGACTGCTAGTACAAGCACCCATATCACACCAGTACTATATAGTTTAAATTAGTTACCAGATGACTTCCAGGCCCAATTAAGGTGCTTGTGCTAACATATGAAGTCCTAAACAGCTTGGGACCAGGATAACCTGAAGGACCACCTACTCCCATATGTACCTGCCTACCCAGTCCCTAAGACTGGGTGAGGAGGCTTTTTTCTTTCCATCCTCCAAGGAGTTAAGTTGCACCCTATTTATAACAGCCTCCTGAGAGCAATTCACCTGGTGCCATCATCACAATCTTACTCTATAGACATTTTAATACTTGATTTTATATTGTTCAATTTTAATAGCATTGTTTTATATTGCTCTTTTGTTTAATGTATTATTTTAATCTATTTATATCTGACCTCTCAGGTGCATACAAAGGGTGCCGAAAATGTATACACATTTTAAGAAAGGAAAACACTGTATTAAAATTGTAATGCTCAATATACCAATTACAAAAAATGAATACAAGTCACTTTTGACTCTTACAATTACAAGAGGTGCTCAAAGCAGTTTCCATCAACATCCAGACACTTCTGATTACGGAGAAATACTGCTTGGGCAATGTTCACCAGAGTGTCCACTTGTAGCTCTGTGCATGGCATTTCAATTTCTTCCTGAAGTACAGCCATATTTTGAGTGAATGTCACTCTACACATTGCTACCATGATTCAATCCAACTTTGAAAAGTAATACATAGATAACATCTCTTAAAATGTGTATACATATTTGGCACCCCCAATATTGTGTATATGTTTATAAGTTTTATTATATGCTGTTTTTATTGGTATTTTTGTACGCTGCTTAAAGAGTCCTTGGGACTAATTTAGCTACAGAGTATAAGTTTAATATGTTAGAGCAGGAACAATACATTGGCATTGCCATGTGTCACATTTGTTCATAACAACAAAATTTTAAGTTGCCATGTTCTACAGTTCAGAGAACAACAGCAAAAAAGAATTTTAATCTCTATGTAATATACAAATTAACCCCAATCATAAAAATATATTAGGTGGGAAAACAGTGAGGGTAAAGAGAACCCTGCAATTATTTTGGTATTAAATAGTCACTTGCATGTAATAACAGTGACTGAGGTGAGACACCAACCCAGTTTGGACTATCATAGCCATGACACACGCAACCCTTTGTGACAGTATTTCAGCTTAATGAATGTTTTGCATGTACACATAGTTGTTTCGCTCTCCTCTTCACTTCACAATGCACCTGAATACAATGGACAACTCTCCAAATAACCATAGTTTCCAGTTTTGTGAGCCAACCCTGAGTGAATTTTCTGAGTTCTGAGTTCTGCTGCCCTAACAAGACACTGGATGCCTATCTTGCAATCTGGACCTGGTGTATCTCTTATACTTTTGGTCTCAATATAAATGTTCTACCTCTTTGTTTTCTTTCAGTGCGGGTGTACTTAGATTCAAATGTGAGAAGAACAGGTTGCTTACCTGTAACTGGTGTTCTTCGAGTGGCCATCTGTGCAGTCACACACATGGGTTCTGCGCCTGCGCAGTGCCTTTGGCTGGAAGATTAACAGCTAACGGATTTTGGTGGGAAACTCCGCTCCCTCTCCCCCCTCGTAGTATATAAGGAGCGGAGTACCCGCCATTTTCCAGTCTTTGAACGATCGGATGATCGCTCTCTCAAAAAACTTGAAGAGAAAAAGGGGGAAAAAAGGGCCAAAAAAGGGCCTGACCACCCATGACTTCACGTGGGGTCGGTGGATGGGTTGTGTGACTGCACAGATGGCCACTCGAAGAACACCAGTTACAGGTAAGCAACCTGACCTTCTTCTTCGTGGCCTCTGTGCATCACACACATGGGTAGAATAACAAGCTTACTAGAATTTGGAGGAGAGGGGTGTCATCACTTGAGAATGGACGATAAGACAGCTCTGCTGAAGGAACAGTCACGTCTGGCCTGGACATCCAGTCTATAGTGTCTAGCAAAGGTGCACGGGGTAGCCCAGGTGGCAGTTCTGCATACATCCTCAATCGGAACCCCCGATGCAAAGGCCGAGGAAGTAGCGACAGCCCTGGTAGAATGCCCTCTTGGAGTGGAAGGTAAGTCTAATTTTGCGAGCTGGTAAGATAGTTCAATTGTATGAACGATCCACTTGGATATACGCTGGGAAGTGACTGGATAGCCACGATTATGAGTACTTCACAAAAAGCCTGTCAGAATGTCGGATAGACTCTGTCCTGGAGCGATAGAAAGCCAGGCAACGACGAACGTCAAGCATATGCAAAGACATCTCAATCGAATTCGATGGAGTCGGGAAAAAGGACGGTAAAACGATCTCTTGGTCCATATGGAACGAAGTAGCAACCTTTGTAAGAAAGGATGGATCAAGCCGCAGAACAACCTTTTCTTTATGGAAGTTGAGAAAGGGAGGGTCTACCCGAAGGGCACAAAGCTCGGATGCTCTGCGGGCTGAAGTAACAGCTACAAGGAACGCTGTCTTCCACGAGACAAGGCGCAGGTCAACTCTTGCCATTGGTTCAAAGGGCGGTCTAGTGAGTGCCTGCAAGACCACTGAGAGGCTCCATGTTGGCATAAGGGGTCTGATCATAGGATGGAGATTAGAAAGTCCTTTTAAAATTTTTTTGATCAGAGGCTGAGAAAAAACAGAAAAACCCTGTACAGGCCCCCAGTAGGAAGAAATCGCTGCTGTATAGACCTTGATGGAGGAAGGCTTAAGTCCAGACTGGTGCAATTCAAACAGGAACTGGAGAATTTGTTCAATCGAAGCCGATGATGGAGAAAAAGAATGTGCTTCAGCAAAGCTAGAGAATCTACGCCATTTCGCAGTGTACGATTTCCTAGTAGAGAGTCTTAGTGCAGAGCTGATAATATATTGGGGGTCTGGATGTAGTGGCTGTGAAGCAGGATCAGCAGAAGCGAAAGTGGTATGAATTGTATTTTGCGCCAGTACCGGTGGCTCGGGTCTGGTCACCGAATTCGCCAGGCAGTGAGTTTCAATGACTGTAGGTCCGGGTGATGAATCATGCCCCCGCCCCCGAGTAATGAGGGAGGGAAGCAGAGGAAGTTGGAGGAACTCCTCTCGAGACACACAGAGAAGCATGGAGAAAGGTTGGCAAGGCCACCAGGGAGTGATTAACAACCCTGTGGCCCCTTCGTGGATGATCTTTGCCAACACTCGCATGATTAGGGGAATCAGTGGAAACACGTAAAAGCTCATGCCTGCCCATGGGATCATGAAGGCGTCTCCGGACGAGCCCTGTCCTATTCCCGCTCTGGAGCAGTAAGTTACGCACACCCTGTTCGAATGGGTTGCGAACAGATCTATGTCCGGGGGACCCCAGTGGTGAAACAGTCTGTCTCGAATCCGACTGTCCAATTCCCATTCATGTGAATGAGACATCTGCCTGCTTAAGAGGTCCGCCTCCACATTGTCCGTACCCGCCAGGTGTATTGCTATAAGAGTAATGTCCCTCAGAATGCACCAAACCCAGATCTGCATGGCTAAGCGGGCTAGCTTCAGGGATCTGGTTCCTCCCTGTTTGTTTATGTAAAACACTGTTGCTAAATTGTCTGTGGTTACCTGGACGACTTGGTGTAGGATAACATCCTCGAATGTCTGTAGGGCTTTGAATACAGCCAGCAGCTCGAGGAAATTTATGATTCCTGGAATTGCGACGGTTCCAAACTCCTTGGGTGCGTAGGGTGGAACATATGGCTCCCCATCCCAGAAGAGACGCGTCGGTACCAATAGTCATCGTAGGGTACTGAGGTCGAAAAAGGACACCAACACTCAGATTGACTAGATCCGTCCACCATAATAGGGATCGTAGAACAGTGCACGGGAGTCGCATCCTTTTGGTGGGCGGGTCGCTTTGAGGATGAAAAGCTCTGTTGAAAAATAACTGCAGAGGGCGCATTCGGAGCTTGGCGTAGGGGACTACAGCGATGGCCGCTGCCATATGTCCCAGAAGACTTTGAATAGCTCACGCTGGAATGATGCCGTCTCGTCAAATCCGAACGATGTGGCGAATAATGGTCTGCTGTCTGTCGATAGGCAGGAAGGCTCTCCTCATTATGGAATCAAGACGTGCTCCAATGAAGTCGATCTTCTGTGTAGGGACAAGAGAAGATTTCCATTGGTTAATACAAAGTCCAAGGTCTTGTAGTAGACCACACAAGGTACAGATATCTGCCCTAAGTCCCTCCTTAGTCTCGGAAACCAACAGTCAATCATCAAGGTACGGGTAAATTTGGATTCCACATAGGCGAAGATGTGCGCATACAGGAGCCATGCATTTTGTGAAAACTCGCGGTGCAGTGGCTAATCCGAATGGAAACACCTTGAATTCATAGATTTCAGAGGCTACCGCAAAGCGAAGAAAACGCCTATGAAGTGGATGCATTGAAATGTGAAAATAGGCATCTTTCAGGTCAAGTGAAGCGAACCAGTCCCCTCTCCGCAGCAGCAGAAGAATATTTTGAAGTGTAGTCATCTGAAGCTTCTTTGGTGTTATGAACTTATTAAGAACTCTTCAGTCCAAAATCGGTCGGAGACCTCCATCCCTTTTTGGGACAGTAAAATATTTGGAATAGAATCCGTGAGGCCCATCTGATGACAATAAATGATGAATCGCTCCTTTAGCAAGGAGTTGACGAATCTCGTCCAGTAACACCGATGAACCAGGCGTAAATCGAATCCAGCTTGATGATGGAACAACGTTGAATTCAATTCCATATCCGTGCTGGATAATAGATAACACCCATCCATCAAATGTAATGGTCTCCCAAATGGGGAGCTGACTTTTCAATCGGTCCCCAAAAGAGAGGGGGAAGGGTGTAGTTGGGAGTAGGAGAAGGGATCGCTCGTCCCATCAGTGCTGCTGCCTATCCATGTCAAAACACGGTGGCCTTGCTGGAAGCGCTGGGATGCCTGCTGTCTGCGGTGTTGCTGGTGGTGGATTGGCAGTTGTTGCCGAGGCTGGTACTGGCGGTATGGTGGACAGGACCATGACCACTTACGGCGGGGTTGAGATGGGAGCTCCATCCGACGGGCCGTCATCCGGAATTCATGGAGTTTTTTCAACTTGCTGTCCGTCTTGGAATGGAAGAGGCCGGACCCGTCGAACAGCATCTCTTCGATTCTTCATTTGATTTCATCCGGGAAGTTACAGTTACATAAACAGGCATGCTTGCGGAGGGAGATGGCACCCAGAAGCAACCAGGAGTCAGTATCCACATGGTGGTGGGCTGTAGACAACAGTTGCACCACCACCTGCATGGCCTCCTTCACAAAGGTACGCGCCAGGTCGCCCTGGTTGTCAGGGAGGGTGGCGATGATACCATCGAGGCGCTGCATCAGGAAATATTGGTACTGCGCCAGGGTTGCTTCATAGTTCGAAATGTGCAATCCAAGGCCGGCTGCCGTATATACTCTGCGCGCAAGGGAATCCACTTTTCTCCCTTCCTTGTCGCAAGGTGAGGTATGACCACGAGCTTCCCTTCCCCGGGAAGACTCCACAACCATCGAATTCAGTTTGGGGTGATGGAGCAGAAATGGGATGTCCCCCTCGCGAACCCGATACATGGATTCGTATTTACGTGATGTTGGTTGTGGCTGGGCTGGGAGGTCCCAGGGTTGGGTCATCGCTTGTTTTAGGGTTGTAATAAACGGCAGTGCGATGAACGTAGACTGTTTGCCCCGGACTACGTCATAAAACCAGTCCGTGCTCGGACCCGGTTGTTGGTGAGCCTCGATGTCGAGAGACTTCACCAATCTGGCCATCAACTCCCTGAAGGAAATGTGCGGTTCGTCGGGCGATGCCGGACCCTGAGAGGTGACTGCCGCATCCGGCAAAGTCGAATTGGCTTCAGAGTCGTCAGAATCCATCCAATAAGGAGGTGGCACACTGGAGGAAGAATCACCCGGTGATTCAGACGTGCCGCTTTCTCTAGATGGAGCCCTCGGGGCGTCCCTGGGTGTAGACTGGAGATGGCCCCTGGATGTAGGCGGTGAGAAATGTCTCCTGGGAGCAGGATAGTAGGCCATTGACTGGTATTCTTCACATCGAGGGACGGAGGAATAACGAGCGTGGTACCAATCATCGGACCTAGCCTCTGAGGAGTGGCTCCAACGGCTTCTCGGAGGAGAGACGGCCATATCTACATGCATGGAGGCGGGCGGCATTGGGGTTGGAGACTGAACCCTCTGAGGAGAATCCCGTATCTCCCCATCTGAGATCAAGCCACGGTGAGGGTCCTGAAGAGGCTCAGGCGCCGACCGGTGTGGTGAGCTTGGTGGCGTGACCCTCATAGCCGCCTGAATGGTCGGTACCGAAGGGGTCGGTACTGTCACTGGGATCAGTATGGAAGATGCCACCAACCCGAGTGGCGATGTTTTCCATGCTCGGGATCCTTCAGCTTTTTAGCCGTTTTTCCCGCCTTCTCTTTTCTGGCCTTCTTGTGCACAGGTTGTTTTCCAGAGTCACTGTGGTTCCTCTTCGCCTTATGCTTCCTTGGCATGGGATCTGGCTAGTCAGCCATGCCTAAAGCTCCTTCGCTGGAAGGGCGTAAGGGCAGAGCAATGGAGGAAGAGGTGGGATGCTGTGGCGGATCGGTAGAAGCTGGGTGGCCTTCAGGAGGAGCCACAGGTGTAGGTTTGGCCATCAACCAGTCCAATTGGAGAAGAGCCTGGTCCCACAAGAGCTTGCGGAGGCGGTTCTCCCGGTTCTTCCGCGCTTGCTTGGAGAAAGCCAAACAATGGCGGTATTTATCGGTCCTGTGCCCCTCCCCCAGGCACAAGAGGCACAGGTCATGCGGATCTGCAGTGGGCATTTTAGAACCACACTGTCCGCATTTGCGGAACGCCGCCTGCTGCGCCATCACAGAAAAAGGGAAAGAAGGAGATAGCAAAGCGGGGAAATAATATTTTTGTTTTTTTGTTTTGTTTTTTATAGGAACTAGAGAAAAGTGCAAACAACGAGAAAAAAATGAAGAAGTGAGTGAACAATCAACAAGGGAAGAGCAAGGGAAATACTAACTTGGACGAAGGAACAAGGAAGGATTATACAATGAGCAAGGTAAGTAAGATCTAAGCGAAAGCGAAGCAGCATGAGTCACAGCGAACGGCGGTCGCAAAGACTGGAAAATGGCGAACACTCCGCTCCTTATATACTACGAGGGGAGAGGGGGAGCGGAGTTTCCCGCCAAAATCCGTTAGCTGTTAATCTTCCGGCCAAAGGCACTGCGCAGGTGCAGAACCCATGTGTGTGACTGCACAGAGGCCATGAAGAAGAATCTCCTCTTTCCTTTTTGGTCTGTCTACCTTGCTCATTTACCTTCCCCATTTATTGAGAAATTTGGCTTTGAGAGTTCACACTTGGAAAGTCAGATTCGTTTGCCCAAGCAAACTGAAGAAGATATAATCATGTAAGCCATCCTGAGACACAATAATGAAGGACAGCATACAAATGTTTTAAATAAATAAATAGTGGAGACCTTTTGATCAGGAGGCCTTCAGGGTGTGCAGGGCTCAAAGATCTAGGAGATTTACTTTTCTTTATTTCCACCCGATCATGCTGCCTTTTATATAAGCTCACAGTAAAAGGAGCTTGCTAAAACAAACAAGCCAAAACCAACAACTCTTGATGCTGACGAGGTTTCTCCTCTCCTGGCATATAAACAGTTTTGTCAGAACCAGGAAACTATGGTTACTTGCTTCAGAACAAACTAGGATGTTAAACTATGGGAAACTGTAGTTTGCATTTGAATGCTATGCAGAAATATGTTCAGAGGAAAAATGGAGGCAGATTTATGCATGGGCACAAGATTAATTCTTATCAATCCAAGATACATTTGTCCAAATACAGCCAGTCAATAGCCACATATTCTGAACTTTTCATATATTATTTATAATGGGAAGGGCCCAGGATTTCTTTAAAATTTCTTTAAATCCTTAGTAGTGATTATTGATCAGCTGAATAGTATTGCACTGATCCGATTAAGTACTGAAAATAAAAACAAGTCCTCGGTGATACACAAATATATTCAAAACAGAAATAAATTTCTTTTTTAAATTGAGTGGTCTAAGAAAAATTAGGTCAGAACATTAATATGCAGGTGCTAAGAAGCAGATATAGACCTACAAAATAACTTTCATATTAGAAATATATTAATATAAAAGACATTTCAAACTTTATTTCTTCAGAAGATGGAGGGGTGGGGGAAGCAGCAGCATTGTATTTACTCTTCAGTTCACTGGGCAAGTCAGTCACACAGAAGCCATGGGGTGGGGATCTATGTGAGAGGTGGGAAAGCAACTAGAGGCTGATCAGGCATATATTAAGGCTGTCCATTTGGAGCTCAGCCAGGAACAGCTTTCTTCACCCAGCACTTGAAGCAATGTGAAAAATTTGTGCTATTCATGGATTCAGACCTCAACATTAACAGATACAGGGATGAGGAAAGTGTGAGGTGGACAATGAGATTCTCAGTGATTTTTCTTTCCCTGAGTATGGAACTTGGGTAGAGGTTGAATGGGGTAAGGTGACTGCTGTTCCACATTGTAGAGCTAACAAAAGCCCCAAACCCAGTTCTTCTCATACTCTCCATCTTTCAAGAGATAAAAATGAGAAAGACTATATACCCCCAATCAGTGTCCCTCACATATGCAGACATCTTGAGAACACCTGGCACATTTCTGGGTTCAAGTGCACTAATAAAGCTAGAGACAATTTTCCTAGACAAAAATTGTAGGAGATGAGGAGAAAAAGTGAAAGGATAGAAATGTGTAGTCAATTTAATATGTGCTGGCAATGGAGATGTGCTAGGAATCCATTTTGTGCAGAAAACAGGCCAGATTCCCTCATTTTGACTCCCTCAACTCCAATCCATTTTGTGGTGGCCAGAGTCAGAGTTCTTGGCAAGCACACACAGCATTCATGGAGAGCTCACCAGGAATTAAGCCCTGCACACTGCACAAGTAGCACCATCTTTCTGCACCCACTACCACCAACAGCCAGTGCGTGGCATGTGTCCCTTTTCTGCATGCACTACCACTGGCAGCAGTAAGTGGGGAGAAGTCTAGTCACCAAGAATACTGGCCGCCACACCCACTCATTGCAGCCCTCTTTTGTAGTCTGCAGCCCTTTCTGACAGAGAAGTTGCCAGTTGTGCAACTGGAGATCTGCAAGCATTTGCAGACTTCCTCTTGGCTTGGTTCATTTAGCCTCTTGTGGTGAGAACAAGAAAAGTCTGTGGATTCTGGAGAGACAGAGTCTGAAAGGGTTCATCAGAACCCTCGCTGACACCATTGCCTGATATGCATGCGGGGCTGCAATACAATTATGCCCGATGCCAATACAACTATGCTCATACTCTGTACTGGGGCCTAGAGGTGCCTTTCCAGAATCTTCCTGAGGACTACTGAAACCCAAGGTGTGAGAATGCTTCACCCAGACTACCAATGCTTCACCCAGACTTCCAGAAGTGCTGCAGGAGGAGAGGAGTAGGAAGTGGAGCAGGACAACAGTGGGGAGAAGGGCAGAGTAGGTCAGAGTATATTGTATGCATAATATTCACAGGTGGAAATGAATTTGTGGAAAGAGACTAAAAGACCAGAAGTTTGATTGCAGAAATCATGAGAACTGAAAAATAAGTGAAAAGAAAAAATGTATCTATTTGATGTGTGTTTATCTGGTAACCCTACTGGAAAACTGTAGTGTCAACCCCTGACCTAGATGAAACTGACAATAAGTTTTCTGTGAAATATGACAAGCTAACAAAGAACTAGAGAAAAGATAAAACTCACCAGAATGGTTACCTGGGGGCTACATATCATTCCTGGAAATGTATTAAAAACAGTGTGAACTCATTTATGCAAATGTAAAGTTTCAGACCCTATTTGTACAAAAGACCGAATTTGTGCAAAACACTACTTACACAAATGGCACTACAGAGTTCTCAATTCTCAGTATTCACAACTATTCATACACACTCTACTACTTGCAAAAAAAATAAAAAAGGCCTTATCTATTTCTGATTACTGAATCTGAAACACTGCAAGAATCTATCAGGCTCAAATAAAATGAAATTGCCAGGGAACAACATCACTAATGCTGCCATCCCCTGGTCCCAGTCAGTAGTCTGGTGGCTTTAATCTAAACAAACCAAAGTTTCCAAGCAGTCTAAAAAAATCGACCTCACAGATAATATATTAAGTCAGTCTAGAGAGCACCAGTCCTAAACAAGCATGAAGGCCATCAGACTGTAGTATGAAGTTGGATCAAGGAGATTGAAGAACTGGATGGTCTATCAGAGAACACCATCTCCTGAAACAAACAACCCATCCACTGAAAGCATGAATATCCTGTCTGGCTTAATTTGCAGGTCTTTGGCCCTCACTAGTCTATTACAGATTCCAGAAGCTCCTACAACAGTATGTTATTCTCCCCCCCCGCCCCCGATGCAAATGAAACTGAGCGTAACATGAAGAGGTTACAGCTCAGAGGTAGGAAGAATATATGATCATTCCTACAGTTGTCCTGGCCTGTCATTCAGAATACTTCCAAAGCTCATATTACCAGAGACAAAACTCTATCCATTTCCTTCCCTTCTACAGGGAACAGGAAGTTACCAAGCCCAGCCAAAGCTTGTGGATTATTACCATATTTTTCGCTCTATAAGACGTGCCTGACCATAAGATGCACCTAGTTTTTAGAGGAGGAAAACAAGAAAAAAAAAATATTCTGAATCAAATGGGCACATAATCACAGGCACATTCCCCATCACTTCCCCATGGGCTGCACATCTGACAGACTTACTGCACACACATATTCGCTCTATAAGACGCACAGACATTTCCCCTTAATTTTGAGGGAGGAAAAAGTGAGTCTTATAGAGCAAAAAATACAGTATTTCTGTACACTGAAGTATAGAACATGCAGTATGACACAAAATGAGCAAACAGGCCAAACTCTCTTAAACAAGAAGGTATACAAGTTGTGAGATACAGAATTCATCCATCAGAAAAAAGCTAGAAAAATAGAAAGATTGAGAGCAAGTAAAATTTGCACATAAACAGTTAGTACTTTGAAAGTAGTAATCTAATAACATAATTTTCAAATCACAACTAAGCAGTCAGTTGGCTATGTTGGAAGTACCGTGTTGAAAAACAGTTGAAATTATCTCAACATTAACAACCTTTATTCATCCCACTTTTTATTGAATATGGTTATGAACTTGTCAATCCTAGAATATTTCTTTTAACATTGCTGAACAGAACACTAAAATAAATATCTGCCCACAAGTAACAACATGTTCTTATATGATCATTTCTTACAAGAGCCTTTCAAGTTTAACAGATTATTAATTTTCACCTACTCAGTCATCATTAGAACATCTAGTATACCATTATGAAGTACACTATATGCTGTAACTGGCATACCAAGGATAGCTGCCACCCAAGTTTTCTGCCATTTATCATTATGCAGCTATGGCTGATTATGGCTCAGCTCTGGAGCAAACTAGGAGCAAATCTAGCAAGAAGGAAATAAATGATGGAAAACACATTATTACTAGTCCAGAATAAAGGAAATTCCAAGCACAGATTTTTATCAGCAGTTCCTACATCAGTGGCATGACAGATCAGTTCAAGGGAAAACAAACTTCCAAGGTAATGGTAGCTGAAATAAAGATGCTGTTCCAGAAACTAGCAAATCTCAATTGCCGTCTTTTATCACTGATTCTTCTAAGCCTGCACTTACGTAAGCTTCAGGCTATCTGCAGAGTTTTCCTACTTCTGAGGAGTTCCTGGCTCTCAAATACATCTTTATTCCTGAGTAAGCTAGCTACTGTGGTTCTGACATGGCCTGTGCCTCCACATTTTGGCACTGGCATGCTCTAGAGCCAGTCATGATCGTCCTCATTTGGGTATGCATGCTGCTTAGGGGCATTGGCCAGGGATTTCTCAGAGACAACCATACTAGAGGAACTTCTGTAGTTTTCTTGAATGTGCTACACCTATTGGTAGCACTAGGAGGATCCAAGAGGTCATAACTTCATCTAAAGAGTTAAAGACTCTCAAAATTACTATAAGAGAAAACCCTTATTCTGAGGACTGTTGCTTGGCACCTAGGACGCTTATCGCAAAGAGATTCAGTACAGATCTCTCAGCCTCATATTATAGTTGCAATCAGAGATGCACAACTGAACATGACCTGTACAGGATGTCCTTCCTAGCAGTCTGGCAGGGTCAAAGAGATCTCAGGTTCAAAGTGTGTTCCTGGTTTAGCTGCCAACCTATAATTCCACTAATAGATCTGATGCCCACTCCCAAAATTCATATAATATCTCTACTAAATTTGCAACATAGCCATAGCTCATTAATGAAACCCTATCACACCAATCTTGGCAGATAATAATCAACATATGTAAATATCATCAACTAATTCTACAGAAAGGGATGAAAGGTAGTGAACTAACCCCAAGTCTACCATGTAGACTGCCAGAAAACCCCACTGCCAGAAGTATCAGTTACATTGCAGAGCTTTCTTGCCTACAAGTTGGCAACTGGAGGACTGCCTGGTATCACTAAGAAGAATGGACTGGGCCCTGGAGCATCCATCAGCTGGACCATATTATACTCAGTGTATACTAAATGAGCTGAGTGAATTTCTTCAAAGTTGAATTATGGGCAGGGTCTCTTCTGTAACCACAAATTAGGTGGCTTATTGATAGAATGTCTTTATCTGTACCAACCTTGGATAGATACCTATTTCCATTTGTATTCCATTACAAGCACCTGTGCAGTATGCATAACTAAAGTTAGTACCATTTCTTCAAGTTTTCTTTTATACTTGTTGCCTCATTTCCTTTTTGCATCCAGCTAAGCAACTAAAATCACTTTTCTCTGGTACTGGACATATTTTTTTTCTTGTTCAGGAAGTAAACATCTACTTTATATTGGGATGCTGGTAGCTGGCAGCATGAGGGAATCCAAGCAGGAAGAGATGAGGAGGAAAATGGTACAGCTGAGGAGGATATTAGCAAATAAGAGTTTCCTCTTCCTGCAGCCATTCATGCCAAATCCATAGTGTGGCATGTGAAAACAGCCCATCAGATAGGGGAACATGACATTGGAAATCATAGCATGATGTCATATTACAGCTCCCAAGATGCATTTTGTTGATATGTATGCAGAATAATTCATATATGCACACAAGAATACCTTAAAATAATGGAAAAAATTTATCTGAGATTGGACAAAGGGATTTGTAAAATATTATTTCTGTTGTGTTAAATTTGCCCATAGCTTGTTAGTCCATTTTGCTGCACAAGATTCACAATAACTGCATGATAAGGCTGAAGAAAATATTTTATCACTTAGAGAACATACTATGAAACATTCCAACAGTCTCAGAACCCACACTAACACTAACCCATCATGGCCATAATCCAAAGAACTGTATGACTAATTCCACATGCCCAGAAAGGAAGTCAGTCATCCATGCCACGTAACAAGCTGCTTTTGCAATTTGAAGGAATAATGTGTCATGTGGAAAGAGAATTCTGTTCAAAGAAAAAAACTGTCAAAGTTCATTGGACATTTGCAAGTTCTTCAACAGATCTAAAGCAGCTCTCTGTATTGGGTCTATACCCTGCAGTCATATGCTTCAAATAACTATCAACAAACATGACCATCTCTTATGGTCTGTTCAGAGGCAATTACTCTGTGCCAACAGATTTTTTTTAATGCAGCAAAGCTGACACAAGCAGATTTTTCAGCAAATTTTGGTCAGTTGATGTTCCATATCTGAAAGCACTTGTCAAAAACTATTTAGTTTACATCACACACCAAAATACCTCTGTGTGAAAATAATCTCTGCTACGTATTAGCCATTATACTAAGTTCAGTTAATTCATACAGGGACATATATGCCCTCCCGCCCCTTACGATCAGCGGCAGAGGCTCTCCTCCGGGAACCCTCCGTGCGAGATATTAGGAGGGTGAGTACCCGGAGGAGGGCTTTCTCGGCGGTGGCGCCCCATTTGTGGAATGCGCTCCCCAGAGAGGCTCGCCTGGTGCCGTCGTTATTTGCTTTTCAGCGCCAGGCGAAGACCTTTTTATTTAGACGATATTTTAATTGTTAATATTATGTTTAATTTAAGATTAATTTAAATTCATTATTTATTTTTTGCTGTATGTTTTTATATTTAACCTGAGATGGGCCAGTTTTTAAATATTGTATTTGTTTTAATATTGTATTTGTTTTTGTATTGTGAGCCGCCCCGAGGCTGTTGCAAGGGGCGGCATATAAATATTTAAATAAATAAATAAATAAATAAGCAGGAGTTTCCTATTTTTTTGGCCCTATGGACACATCAGAGAATTTGAGAAAATGCTCTGACACCACCACAAAATGCATAGTCAATGGGTCATTGCTTTGGATTTGCCTGTCCCTTCCATAGATCTTAGGCAGCATCTTACTAAGCAAAAACTTTTGTTATCTATTGGACACTGCAACATCTCTTTGTATAGTTCAGCTAATTGCCAACAATGCAATGTAGCTAATATTTCTTTTGAACATTTATGTTTTGACACTGTCAAATAACTGCTTCTTCTGGGGCAGGGGAAGGTAAACTGTATCAGAGCAGTTTTTAAATATTCACTGATATTTATTAAATGTATTGCTCACCCGTTAGCCAAGATGGTTCTCTTTTAAATTATTCTTATCTACTTCATAGACATTAACACATGGTCAGTATAAATGGATTGTCTGTTCCCTTTTGAAAGCTGAAAAAGTGTATTACAACATTAAAAGGAAAAACCACATACTTTCTATAATTCAATGGACTGAGGGTCTTACTACATTTGAATAGGTGGCATAGAGATGTCACCTTGAAATAGGTATTTGGATTTTTAGTCATTTTTATTGAATCCTATGTATATTAGTTAGACAGCTGTATGCATTTCATACAAATCCAAGTAGTTATATTTAAAACATTGAATGGATGGATGGTTGGTGGATGGGTGGATACATACAAATTCTAAAATTCCAGGTTTCTGTGGGTACCATGTAGGGGACTCCTGCTGTAAAACTCCATACAGGCAACCAAATACAATATATTTTAATACACAAGTGGCTTTTTTCCCTGTATGCACCTGCTACCCATCGAAAGGAGTAAATCAGTGAGGCCAAGATACCCCAAAATGTAGAATAATTGCACTGGTTATTGAACACACTGGTTGTGGAGACACCTTCATATCATGCATTCATACCAGAGTGCTACAGCAACAATGATACAAGTGTAAAGTAACATGCTGGGATTAAAAAAAAAAAAAATCACAATTTCAAGTATGTGATCTTGGTAAGGGTGAACAGCACAATGAAAATGCTGTCCCAGTAGCACAGCTCCTATGAAAAATTATGCTAGGCATAATTAGAAAAGTAATTGAAAATAGATCTTCCAAGATCATACTCCCCTAAAAAAATTTGTGAGAATGTACATAGAATACTGTGTACAGTTCTAGTCACTGCGCCTGAAAAAGGACATTGAGTTGGAAAAGGTGCAAAGCCTGGCATCTAAAATGATGAAATGGATGGAGCAAAAAGAAACAGTTACAACAATGGAAATGGTTTAGTTTAGAAAAAAAGGCAAGTAAGAGCTGGTAGGAAGAAAGTGTAAAAGGAGCCATCTCCCTCTCATATAATACAAGCACCTGGAGTCACCCCATGATTGGTGGGAGAGTCAGGATAGATTCACACAGTACATACCGTATTTTTTGCTCTATAAAACTCACTTTTTCCCCCCCTCAAAAGTAAGGGGAAATGTCTGTGTGTCTTATAGAGCGAATATGTGTGTGCAGTAAGTCTGTCAGATGTGCAGCCCATGGGGAAGTGATGGGGAATGTGCCTGTGATGATGTGCCCATTTGATTCGGAATATTTTTTTTCTTGTTTTCCTCTTCTAAAAACTAGGTGCGTCTTATGGTCAGGTGCGTCTTATAGAGCAAAAAATACGGTAATTAAAGTATGGAATTCCGTGCCACAGAAAGTAATGATGGCCACCAATTTGAATGCCTTTAAAAGGTGACTGGAAAAATCCGAAGAGGAGAAGGCTGTCAAAGGTAACTACCCTTCTTAGCTATGTGCTACCTCCTTTATCAGAGGCAGTATGCTTTTGTACACCAGTTGCTGAGGAGCATGGGCAGGTGAAACTCTTGTGCCTACCTATCCTGCTTGACGGATCCTGCAGGCAGTTGTTTTGCTACCATGTGAACCTTGGACTAGATGGATGATTAGTATAATCCAGCCTGGATATTCTTATGCTAAATTTGCACTTAAATAAACCACTTCAAGATTTGTCACAACAGCAAAACATTTGTACAAGCGAAAATTAAAGAACAGCAGGAATTTTGAAAGGTGGACAACATTTACAACTGTGTCACTAGCACAAAAGAAACCTAAGTGAAAAATGCAGTTGTTCTGTGAGAAAAATAACCTACTAAGATGAAACAATGTGTTATTTAAAAACAGAGACCCTAATCCTCTCTCTCTCTCTCTCAGAAAGATATCCTTATCTTTCTTTATAATTCTACTACCACAGAACAAAACTTTTAAAAAAATCTTTATTCATGTTCTTGCTCTGGTAGGTAGTGAGTTTCCTGTGATTAGACTGGAGTAAGGACAAATAAAATATTTGACAACATATACACTCAATAACAAAAGGTAGGAGAGACGGGAATTCCTCAAGGATTCCTGTTTGGTAGTAGCTCTAGCTCCTTTCAAACCAAAGGATGGAAAACATCCCACAATAGCTTTCCTCAAAAGCACTGCAACAGACCACTATCCTTTCTATTAGGTACAGAGGTTTAAGAGTTGAGCTTTGACAATACTATAAATTCAGTGATAATCTAAAGAGAAGGACTAGTGGTGATCAAATGTATAGTGCAGGTCTGGCCAGACTTGCTCAGTAGAAGAGCCACATGTGATAAATGCCAGATGTTTGAGAGCCACAAGCAGGTGTTCACAGGCTGTGACAAGAGGAAAGTGGGCAGTGCTGGGTGACAAGCATGCACCCATGGGCGCCTGCACCAGCAAGCCACAAAATAAGCTCAAAGAGCTGCAATGCAGCTTGGTCACCCCGGTATAGTTTTTTATCACTGTCATGTATGAATATTACTTCAAGTGGAGGAGGAGGAGGAGATTTGCCAAGATGAAAATCTATTATCACCTTCAGTAAGGAGCCCAAGGTAAAAATCCTGCTTTGCCACCAGATGTGCTTGAAAAGTCATTGACTGTTCAATGCTGTCAAAGCAGAAAACTGGGAGACAAACTTGGAATGAGACGAAGCTTATTGGAATCCCTCCCTCCCTCCTCTTGTGTTCAACCTGGTCTTCCAAAGTGAGCTGAGAAGTCTGCAAATGCTCACAGCCTCCAGTTGTATGACCAGCAACCTTCTTCTACATAAGCTGCAGCAGGCCAAAACATGGCTACAGGCAGCATAGAAGAGGAACACGGCTTGAGTAGCAGTTGCAAAGGGCTCCTTTCAAATTGCAGGCACATTTGGCACAAGATGGGGCACTGTTAGTAAAACGGCAAAGAAATTTAATTGAATACATAGACTGTAAGTGGATAATTTATGATGGCATGGACCCAATATGACCATGCCATAAAGTAGCTTTAGTGAGAGATGGAAAAACAGCCACTTGCTGGGTAGTAGTCCCAAAACCTCCTACTTTAAGACTGTAATTATCTGAAGAATAAGTGGTTAATGGGGTCTAACCACAGAGTAATGCAAGAATTACTATTCCTTCCTCTCAACATCTGTATTGTTCATCATACCACTAACAATATTCACATGATCGAACAACAGTTTTCCATAAAGATAGAAACTTGGTCCACTCAGCACGATAACCCACACTCCTGGACACTCATAGGATAAGTGGGGTGGCTGTTGATTACCCATGGATTATTGTTCATATGTGAACTATTGTGCTGTCTGAACCCCAGTGTTGATAACAAACTGTGGCTTGTTAGCTATGAACAACCCAAGAAGAGAACCCATGATATGTTTTTGCGTTATAAACTGCAGGTTGTTCATGGTTAACACACATAATTGTGTCCTGTTAGATTCAGACACCACGTTCAGAAAATGCAACAAACCACATTCCAACAACTACCCATGGCTCAAAGAAAAACATATTTAACCCTTGAGAGTTGTGTGAACTTAGTCTAAGAAATCACCCTATGGGAAGTCCTTAGCCAGTGGCCAATACCAACGCTAATGTTTTTGCTGTTTAGTTGCAAAGTTGTGCTCGACCCATCACGACCCCATGGACAACATTTCTCCAGGCACTCCTGTCCTCCACCATCCCTCAGAGTCCACCCAAGCCCACACCCACTGGCCCAGTGACTCCATCTAGCTACCTCATTCTCTGCCATCCTCTTCTCCTTTTGCCCCATTCAGTTATATTGGACTCCAACTCCCAGCACCACAGCTAGCATGGCTAAGTCTGCTGTGAATGATGAGAGCTGTAGTCCAACATATCTGGAAGACACCAAGTTGAAAAAGCCTGCTCAATTATATCCTTGCATTAATTCAATGACATTTTCTTTTCAGCATGTATATACTGTCTTTTCTGTAAAAAATCAAGCGTTCTTATAATAAAAGCATAAACCACAACACAGACAATAAAAAGGCAGGAAAACAGCATTGCAGAAATCATATCAACAGCAGCAGACCAATCAAGTACTCTCTTTTAAATGATGTCATCTCTATATAGAAAAAAAATTAAATAGTAGTTTATTAAGTGCTACACAAGACATATTTCACCATGAATTATTTTGCTAAGTAATTACTTTGCAAATGTTTATTGTTGTGACAATAATATGCAACCTCTTGCTGAAATTTATAAGTAACAGAATGCATGCATCACGTCCCTCATCCCCCACAGAAGGATAATTTCCACGACACAAATATATCACATCAATGTATGGATCCAAGATACGCATTCTGCAAGAGGATGGGCTCTGCTCACAGAAAGTTTCTTTGCCCACTTTTTGGAGATTCCCCTTCCCAAACCACAGCTCACCCCAGATCTCCTGATTTTCATTGTAATATATTCAAGGGCTGAAAGGCTGCCATAAGGAAGAAGCAACAGGAAAGTCTAGTGAGAGACAGTGTGGTATAGTGCCTAGAAGTATGGGACTGGGATTCAGGAAATTCCAGTTCTAGTGCTCACTCAAAGTCACTGAATGAATGTGGGCAAGTCACAGATTCTCAGCAGAGCCTACCTCACAAGTTTGTTGTTGTGCAGATATGATTGAGAGAATAAAGAAAATTTTGTAAGCTGCCCACTATTCCTTGGAAGGAAAAAGTTGGGATATAAATATAATGAGTAAAGTCCATATTTGTCAGATCAGTTATCCAACTCAAGTCTGAATCCAAGTCATGAGGTTCTCTCTAAAATCTCAATTACCAAATCTAAACTTTGATGTCAGGTGTACAACTACTACTGAGAATTCAAGAAGACAAACTGGCTTTAAGCAGACTGGCATTATGTAAAATTAATTTGTTTGAATCTAGTTAATCATCACATTCAGAAAAACATTAGACTTAAGGAAGTTATAAAAAGACACTTACCTCATGCCATATAGATTGCAGAAGGTAGGGATTTAATGTATGGCTTATTGAAACTTGAAGTGTTAACTGTTCTGATAAAATCCTACAGCTTGTTCTCCAGTGGTCAACATAATTCCAAGCAGTATCTCCTATGTGCCCAGATGGTAAAGTCCTAACAATTGCTCTTGTCCCAGTATAGACTGATTTTTTAATCTCCTTATCATTTTTGCAAAATCTTCTGATTAATAAAGTTGAGCGCTCCTTCTTACTTCGGGAAAGATCTTCCTCCATCTCTTCTCCATAGCTTTCATTGCAGTTTTCAAAATGGCTCAGAATGGGCTTTGAATATATTCTTCCAGTAAAATTACCACTTGAGAAAGTATTGTGGCTTAAGCATGCCACATTGAGTTTTTGGGATGCTCTTTCCAAACACAAATAGTTATGCACTGAAGTATCATAGGAATCACATCGCTGTTGTCCAGTTTTATCCCCACAGGTAGTTGGTAGTTCTATCAATTTACAAGTGCAGATTGTGGAATCATTGGTGCTTTCATTATAAGTCTTTACTGATTGTAAGGAGTCATTCCAAATTAATCTGTTGTGCAAGGTACATAAACCTTTTGAGATGTTTCTATTTTTAACATAACTGAAATCAACACTCTCAGTTTCATTTTCATTCACTGAGGACTGGCTTCTTAGTGGTTTCAACTCTACTTGAGATCCATCCATTTTTAACTGAATTTCAGCATGCATGGCTTTTTCCAGTGAAGAAGATATCCAGTTTCTAAATATTTGTCTTTCTTTGTAAAAGAATCACACGATTTATAAAAGTGGTTGTAAAGCATTGCTTTTGCAGCTTTTCTGCATAATGTCATAATTTATGTTAAGAAACTCTAAAGAAGCATGAATATATGAGCCTCTTTCCCAGAGATTTTTGCTATCAGTCATTTCTTTTCTCACATGTTAAACTAAAAGTAATAAACAATATTCCCTAGGGGCACTTTTTCTTCAAGCATTGGCATGAGAGAGAGTTGTGTGTATTTGATTTCTTTGCATTTTCAGAAATATCATTTGGGGTGCTTTTTCTCTTCACTTTCCAGTTCACAGACAAGACTGCCAAAGACCAAGTGCAGAAAATGCTATTTGATGAAAGCATCCTGTCACACAGGCTTCAAATATTTCCCCTCCTTTCATTGAATTAAAAAAAATAAACACCACTCACACACTGATTTTTTAAACTGCTATATTTCCACTGCAAATTACACAGCGTATTACTCAGCTGTGTTATTAATAATCTCTAAAACTTTCTCAGCAGTGGATTGGTATAGAATAAAAATACCTGTAGAGTACTTATTTGGAAAAGCACAGCATTCAGACTTCTTCTTCTCTCCAATAGGTTAATGTTTCCATCATGGAATACATTTATATCTTGCAAACATATCTTAGAAGATGGGTTGGGAAAGGTAATTACTTCTTAGCTCATTCCACGTCCAGTTAGTTTCCTGCAAGGTAAAACATAAAACCATACTTGAAATAATACTACATATAAACTGCTAACTTATAATTAAATAGCTTGAACTGCACTAACAGACTGTTAATAAATTACAAGGCAATTTAAAATACTTTTAATTTCTGGCTATAATTTTTAAACTGTTCTCCCTTCAAATTTCTTAAGTGATTAAAGGCACATGGGATGAATAGGTACCCACCTCTACTATCCAACTCAATAAGTACACCTTATTTTTCAAGTCAAGATCCAAATAGGTTCTGTCCCAACCCGGTGTTACAGTATCATTAAGAAGCTTCAGTTTCCACCAATCAATCCTTTCTCCAAGGTTTCCAATGTTAGAGAACCTTCCCTATGCTATATTTCTGAGACAAAGCAAAGCAAAGCAAAAGGGAATCAAAACATTATTGGCCAAAACTCTGTTAAGAGTGGGACATTTGGATGAAAAAGAAACCTTTATCTTTCACTATCATTTAAACACATGGAAACTATTGTTTCAGACCAGATAAAGTGATTAAGCAATATCAATTTAACTATGGATACATTCAGAGTTTTATCATACAAACATTCTGCCCCATTCATTTCATGTGTTTAAAAAGTGAAACAATTTATTTTGGCAAAATCTGGAATTTCTGATTTGCAGTCTTCCGTAGTACAATCCTATACATTTCTGCTCACGAATAAACTTTACTGTGGTGAACAACATCGTTAAGTCAATATAGGATTGCAGGTTTTACCTGTAAGTATAATACATGGTTGCCATCCCCAAATTGACAGAGTTTATTTACCGTATTTTTCGCTCTATAAGACGCACCTGACCATAAGACGCACCTAGTTTTTAGAGGAGGAAAACAAGAAAAAAAATATTCTGAATCAAATGGTTTACTGAACTATTTAATAAACTATGGGATGTGTTGGGATCTCTTAATCCCAGTTGCTTTACTCTCATGTGCCTCTAGCATACTGTGTGCATGACCCCCCCCATCCCCCACAGACTGTGCATGTAACTGTTAGGGGATGAAAACATCTTGTATAGAATCCATCTCTGCAGTCCCTTCAATGCCACATGTATTTCCTGTAGGTCTGAATAAACTGTAAATATTCTTTTGATTGCACACCCCAAGCATACATGCTCTCTCTGGTTTTTCTTGCCTCTATCTTAGACAGAGAAGGTGAGCAATGAGGACAGACCTAAATTCAATCCTCCAACTTTTCTCTTTTTTTTTTTTTCATATTTAAAAGTGATGCTTAAGAAACTCGGGCTGCATCTACGCATCCTTTTGAGTCGAGAGAAATGTTCACTCAGTGGTCTCTTGTGTGTCATTTCTTCCTCTGGACCAAGGGCATGAAAATCTAACATTTGCACAGTTGCAGAGATCACTATAATAATTGTGCTTCTTGTATCCTCAATTGGGAAGGGAACTTTATATCCACATGTTTTTGTTAAGCATTTAGAAGTCCCAGTTAATTATCCATGAGGTATTAAAAGGCCCAACCCTTGAAAGACAAAGCTGAATTGTGGGGAACTTCCCTTCCATTCCCAAAAGGTATTTCAAGCTCACTACACTTCTGCTGTTGAATCTTTTTTTTTTTTTTTTCAGAACAAAGGAGTGATGGGTGTTTTCATGGGGATTAACCCTTTTTTTTCCAGAGAGGAGGAAAATGTCCCACTTTCCACTTTTTCACACCATGCATAATTTTGAACATCTTTGCCATGCTTCCCATTACTCATCATTTTCCTAAGAGAAGCAATCCTGGTTGTTGTAACAAAGTCTGATAGGGGAGGTGCTCCAATCCCTTGATTGTTTTAGTTGCCCTTCTTTGCACTTTTTCCAACAATGTCATTTTTCAGGTGTGGTGGCCAGCACTGTACACAATACTTTAAGTATGGTCATATTAAAGATTTGTGTAAGAGGAATATGATCTTGGAAATTTGATTTTCAATTCCTTTCCTAATTATGGCATTTCCTCCTAACATTTGACATTTTCATCAAGCTGTCCCCCACATTCTCAAGACCCTTTCTTGGTCTGTCAGCACTAGTTCAGATTCCATCAGCTTATACTTGAAGATGAGATTCTTTCCCCCCAGCATGCTAACTTTACACTTGCTTACACTGAAAGCATTTGCCGTTCTGATCCCAGCTCAGAGAGATCCCACTGGAATTCCTCACAATCCCTTTTAAATGTTTTATTTTAGTATCATCAGCAAACTTGGCTACTTTATTGCTCACTTCTAATTCCAGATCATTTATGAACAGGTTGAAAAGCACTGATCCTAATGCAGAATCTTGTGAGAATACCATGCATTCTCAATGTTGGCTTTCAATTCTGTAATCAGTTACTGATCCATAGGACAACATGTGTGTGCAAACACAGCCCTTATTCCATCACTGCCAGGTTTTCTCAAGAGTCTGTTGATGGATTTTATCAAAAGGCTTTTGGAAGAACCAATGTCTATTTTGTTTATACTGTTTCTTAACCTGTTAAACTTTAATAAAAGTATTGTGCTTCTAAAGCATCATCTGGCAGTGGCGTGGGGGGGGTGGGGGATCGGCGCGGGATGGCAGTGCGGGATGACAGTTCGGGCGGCAGAGGCTTTAGAAGGATTGTGCTTCTAAAGCGTCATCTGTGCCTGCCGCGGCAGTGGCGTGGGGGGGGGGGTGGCGGATCGGCGCGGGATGGCAGTGCTTGAGCGGCGGTGGCGCAGAGCGGCGGTGCATGGCGGCGGCGGTGGGGCGGCACAGTGGTGCGCGGCGGTGGTGTGGGGCGGCCGCACGCGGTGGTGTGCGGCGGCGGTGGCACGGGACGGCGCGGTGCGTGGCGGCACAGAGCAATGGCGCGGGGCGGTGGGGCGACGGCGGCATGGAGCTTTCCGGTGGGGGTGATCAGTTCCCAGAGTGCGAGGTGGAGCAGGGCACGCCGAGCACATGCCGGCCTGGTGGTGCCGGCGGGCGGACAGCGTCCCGGGTGTCAGGCACATTCGCTCCATAAGACGCACAGGCATTTCCCCTTACTTTTGAGGGGGGGAAAAGTGTGTCTTATAGAGCGAAAAATACGGTAGGTTGATTGTTACAATCCTATCTGCTTTCAGCAAACATTCTGTTCATTTAATGTAACACAGTGGTCTCCTAATCCTATGTATTGAGCTTCTTGACAAATACTTAAAACCTGGCATAACCATAACCAATTTTTTTTTTCTGAAGAAAAGTTAAATTCTGTTGACAGCTACTATGCTTTAGTATTTGCTACAGTCTTGCTCCAGGACCATCCAGTGTTTCCCATCTTCCAAATAGCACTTGAAGCATATACTGCCAAGAACAAAATTGCTTATTGTTTCAATTTATGTGTTATTTATTGACCTCTTGAATTCCAAGCATTATTTTAGCAGTATTATGCTGCAATATTTCTGCAGATATTTTAAGTTTGCTTAATTGCTTTACTTGTTTCACCGAAATCCTCCAGCAAATATTAGTACAAATATTTACATTATAACACATGAATACTGACAGCCTGTCAGGATGCTTCACTGTTAATTGTTTCTGCTGCGTAACCTCTTGATCTAATGTGATTTATCATGCTGAATCTGTTTCCTCCCTATCTTACTCTGCTGTTCTGATGCATGGAAACCATTACATTTCTGATGTATTAAAATGATCCTTTTTGTTACTAATTTACTGGCTTACTTAATGGTATTAATAAATGCCACCTTTGCTTGCATATCAAGTAGCATTTATTTGCTATGTATTTGCTACGCTGTTGTTGGTCAGTCACAAAGTCGTGCCCAACTCTTCCTGACCTCATGGACAACATTCCTCCAGGTTTTCCTGTCCTCCACCATCTCCCAAAGTACACCCAAGCCCATACCCATCCAGTGATCCCATCCAGCCACCTCAACCTCTGCCGTCCCCTTCTCATTTTGCCTTCAATCATTCCCAGCAGTTCTGTCCATGAGGGTTTCATGGCAAGGGTACTGGAGTGGGTTGCCATTGCCTTCTCCAGTGGATTACCTTTTGTCAGAGCTCTCTGCTATGACCCATCTGTTTTGGATGCCCCTGCACAGCATAGCTCACACCTTCATTGCACTACACAAACCCCTTCACTGAAGCAAGGCAGTGACCCGTGAAGAGGGTATACTATGTACATCTGGACAAATCCAAATTATATCATCAGAATCCATCAATGTAAGATCTTATTTATTTATTTGGGGCATTTCTATTCCGTCCTATACAAAAGTCTCAGTACAGTGATACAATACAGTACAATGGGAGCACACTAAAACAGAGTACAAATAACTAATAAAACATTAAAAACAACGATTAATCCTTACAATGCCAGGAAAATAAAAAGATTTTACCTGACACTGAAATGAATAAAGCATCAGCACCAGACACACCTTTCTGAGAAGCAGGTTCCAGAACCGGGGTGCTACCACAGAAAAGGTCCTTCTCTGAGTAGCCACTCTTCTGATTTCCTTCAAAGAGGGCTCCCAAAGTAGGACCTCAGACAGGGATCTTAGGTGATGCGCATGTATGTATTGAAGGAGGCTGTCCTTCCAGGCCCTAAACCATTTTATACGTCATTGTTAACACCTTAAATTGGGCTCAGATTTCAGTTGGTAGCCAGTGTAGATGATGCAGGACTGGGGTTATATGAGCATATCTACCGGTCCCTGTCAAAAGCCTGGCTGCTTTGTTCAGGACCAACTGAAGTATCTAGAACAGCTTCAAGGGCAGCCCCACGAAGAACACATTACAATAGTCCAATCAGGAGGTTACCAGAGCATGGGTCACTGTTGTTAGTCTCTGCTCATCTATAGTTGATGGACCAGCCAAAGCAGGTGGAAAGTGGTCCACACAAAAGCAGTAGTTGGAAACTTCAAGTGTAACTCTGGGTTGAGGAGCACTCCCAAGCTATGCACTCTGTCCCTTATGTGCAACCAGAACAGGGTGAAAATCACTCACTTGGAAAGCTGAGCTACCCACCAACAGAACCTCTGTTTTATGTGGATTAAATCTCAATTTACTGGCCCTCATCCAGCCAGACACTGGTTCAGGACAGTCACTGCCTCACCTGGATTGGATGTAAAAGAGAGGCAGACCATCTGTGTACTGTTGACTCCTCTGCCCAAACCTTTGAATGGGTTTTATATAGCAGTTTAATTTAGATGTTAAACAGCAAGGGGGATAAAATGCAACCATGCAAGACTTCATGGCATAACCACCATGGCACAGAGCCATAATCCCTCAACACCACCTTCTGGAATCAGACAGACAAGTACGAATGGAACCACTCTCCCGACACAGGTCATCATACAGGGCATTCAAGGCAGTTTTGATCACAAAACCAGGCTTGAAGCCAGACTGGAATGGGTCCAGATGGTCAGTTTCCTCCAAGAGAGCCTGGAGTTGCCTGGTCACCACTCGCTGGAGCACCTTGCCCAAGAACAGGATATTAGCCACCAATCTATAATTTATGGCAACTTCTGGGTTCAGGTTTATCTTCTTTAGGTGAACCCAATCTTCCCTCAAAGAGGTGTTAACAACTTCCTGGACCAACTTCCTGGACATATCACATTCTTGGCTTTGGTGAGCAGCCATGAAGGGCAAGGGTTGAATAAACAAGTGGTGGGATAGGCTTGTCCAAACACCTTGTCCACACCCTCAGGCCACAATAATTGAAATCTATCCAACAAAGATGGACCAGACGGCACTCTGGACACCTCATATTCAAGGACCATATCAACTGTGGAGGACCATTCAAGTTCATGGTGGGGGCAGTGCAAAAATGTAGATAATTCAACATATGTATAATGTAACCTTGTTAGTAAACCTGACTTTTAAGGAGATACATGTGCCCCCTCCACTTGTGAAGAATGTATCCCACCTTTCGCTGCCCAATAGTTTGGTGTCGTAGCTCTGTGAATACTGAAGAAAGGAAACAGTCCTTGTTATGGCAGGGCAGGCAACCAGAACTTTTGAACTAGAACTCCCATAAACCTGGCTATGGGGGCTAGAACTTGGCAAGAGTTATAATAGAACACATCTGGGGAATACGATGTTGTCTAATACTGTTGTGTGGTGATCTGCATGTGAGTACTGCAATGGAGTGAATGTAACCAGTGAGATGATGATTGACATTAGCAGTTACAGTACAAAAATAGAACAGTGATATTCATAAATGAAAAACTGAATCTGAACAGGGTACACATGTGAGAAGAGGGAGTCTCTATAGTTTTAAAGAGTACTACAGTGACTAACTTTAGTTTGTTTGCAAATTAATTTAATTCCTTTGATGCTCCATAGCAGCTACAGAGCAGCAAAAGGATCAAATTTAACTTTGAGCCCTGTGTAGCCAGTTTAGATCTATTCACCCCCTCCATTTTTTAAAGCGTCCTTTTTGTTCTTATGGTAACTGTAATGCATTTATAATATTAGAGGTTTTTAAAAATAATATCTCAGGTCTTTTAATATTTTACACATTTAAGTTCCTTGCAGTGCAATTCTATATATTTCTGCTCAGAAATCAGCCCCAGTAAATAAAGGGCTCCATCCCAAGAGCTGTAGTATCTATGAATGAAATTAGGATTCCACTATGTTGGTGATTTCCATATCATGATAACCCATCATGAACAGTCAGCCATGGAGGGTTACCATGTCCTCTGAACTCAGTACATTTTTCCTTTTCAAAGCAACTACTGCAGTAACCACAGCTCCATTTCAACTTTTTAAAAATTGCATGTTATTTTGTTTTCTTACTGTCAGTCTTGTACTGTCAGTCTTGATTCACACTTGCTAGGGATTTCACACTAAATTCACCCATGTTCTACTCTACCATGATCCACAAAAAAACAATTAAAAGTGGAGGGAGCCAATTGCAGCAAACTGCCACCCAGGATTCCCCACTCCCATAGCCAACTGGGCTATAACCTCCACCCAGACCCTCCCTGCTCCTGAACTCCAGACCAGGCACTGGATTTAGATAACAACAGTCCAAGTGTTGGGAAAATGGAATTTATTAAAAGGTTAAAAGATAGGGATGGAGGGTACTAAAACACACAAGGTACACAATACACTAAAGGGAAGGGGGATTTGGAAAGCAGCATTGATCCTCTCTACAACCAATCAAAGCCCCCAAGATCCCATGGCCTGGTTGGACACAAAATAACAAAGCTTCACCTAGCCTAGCTATGCATTCCAATACTATACCAGTTGTAGAGATCAATGACACAGGGTAGCACAGCATTCTTAGGCAAAGAGTCTAGCAGCAAGGAGCAGAACCACTCTTCAAAGAGGTACCCTGAGCCACTTCAGGCTCTCCCTCTTTTATTCTCCCAGCCCCAATCAGATAGCTCATGGGGTGAAAGCATGTGATGGATCCCAGGTGAGGACCATTTGCCCTTATCGCCCCAATTTCCTGTCCTGTCCTTGGGAGCATGAATTCTTCTGTCCTTGGATATAATTTACAGTATCTCTCCCTTCTGCATACCAAGAGCCTATCCAGTTCTCCCATGACCTTGGGTGCCAGTATCTCACAGAGCAAACACCTGGCAACTGTAACAATTTAGCCTTCTTGTCACTTAATTCTTTCTCCCCAAGTAAAGCCTTCAGCCAGTTCACATTACACTAATATTTCCTTTTTCTCAACTGAAGTGCTCACAATGGCAGTTGAAGAAGAACTGGGGTACCAGTGGAAGCGCCTCTCCACACACAGGGTGGACCTAGGGGCTGGGCTCCCACCAAATAATAGTTAATCAGCTTTTGAATCTTCCCAAAACAGTTCCATGCATGTGCGCAGACTCCTTATGTGTGATGCATAAGAAACAAAAACAAAAAAAACAAAAACACCAAAACAAAACCAGGCAGCCTTTTACATGGCTTCTTTTGGTTCTTACCTGGCCTGCATGAGTAGACTGCTGCCAATCCTGTGAGTACCTGCAAGTCCAGTGCTAATCCTACATCTGTTTGCAAGGTAAATCTTATCTAACAAACCAGAGAATGGCTGCAGCACTTCCTGAACAAAGGCTGCAAAGGACATCCTGAAAGTGCCCAAGCAGATTGTTTCCCACAAATGGTACTCACTACTTGCACAATTAGGATTTAGCAGTTTCTTTAGGAAGCCCCAAACAAGTGGAAACACTAATTTCTGGATTGGGACAGATCAAAGGACAACCCCCCCCCCCTTATGTGAGCCTTGCCTACCTGTGTGGTTCCAAAAATAAAGAACCAGTTGCTTATTCCCAGTTTTGGAAGAACTGAAGGAAGAACTAAATTGCTATTGTGCAAGTAAGTGCTGTTTGAAAAACAGAAATCAGTAGTGTCTTCTGTTCATACAATGGCCTGCTTGGATACCACCTAAATTATTTAAAAAATGAAATTAAAATAAAGTATTGGTCCATAATTATTTAAGAAAAAAGAGAAATCAAAATAGAAGTTTAAAGGCAAACTTAGCATATTCTTCAAGCATCACAGTTTCATGGATTTTTTTTCAGATAATGCAAGAAGTGAAGGTAGCTGTTCTGCCCAAAAGAAAAGGTCCAAAATAATGTTTCCAAAATCCAATTCATCCTAGTTACTTTATTAGGCCAAATGTTGCACAAGCCTTCAAGTTCTCCAGAACTTTTCAATTGATCAGGGATCAAACAAAGCAAAAAGTAGGGAGAGGAGTGGTTGATGTTCAAACCATTGAATCTTGTGTTCTAGTCTTTAGATGGAAAGTGGGAAGAAGCCATAGACATTCAAGTTGAGCTTTCAGATATAGCAGGGATGGAAAACCTCAGTCCTGAGAGCCAAACTCAGTCTACTTAGTGTCCCAATCTAGCCTTCCCCAGATGGCAGTATTTTCCATTGTCCCATCCCTTTTCTCTCAGCTACTAAACATTTTG
The DNA here is from genome assembly GCA_023646645.1 of Varanus salvator macromaculatus. Lineage (NCBI taxonomy): Eukaryota > Metazoa > Chordata > Lepidosauria > Squamata > Varanidae > Varanus > Varanus salvator. Next base: position 28,565,539 of record JAIXND010000756.1, read on the forward strand.
CCCACATCCTCCCCCCCTCCCACATTTTGACTGGTTGAAAGACTGTTAAAATTTAAAGGCCTTTAAACTTTTGCCTTTGACCCACCCTCCACTGGAACACAGACCCTAAGAGCTTCACCAAAGTAGAATTTGATTCTCAGGCAAAGAGGTCCTTCACCTCTGAAATACAGCCCTGGATTTGCCTAAGGATATGGTTTTTGAGAAATAGTTGAATTTTATATTTTCAAAATTAAGAGCTTAATCACTGTATTAAAATAACAGATGATCAACCAAGAGGGATGCCAACCCTGTTCATTAACCTCTGATAGTGTTTTCTGTTTTGTTTCTATTGTGTGTAATTTATAGGGGAAATAGTATCTGAATTATATTTATTATTTTTAAAAGTATCCATTGAACACTCAAATCCATCCAAAAAGATCCACTGGACATTCAGAATGGCAACAAGCGAATATGAAGGAGTGCACAACACTACTCCACAAAGTACTGCTGGGGTTTTTAAAACCTATTGACAATTTTACTTCTCAAGCAACCAGTCCCTCTAGTTACAGCCATACCTCAGAATTCACAGCCCAACAAAATGCAGATTGTTTGCCCTTTGAAACATTATTAAGAGAAAAGGGCTTTAACTAAACATTTTCTCAGCTTTTAAAATTGGCAGTCTGTTCTTTTAGTTATAAAAATGGTTGAAAGTTTAAGCAGTAGATGACATTTTTTAGGATGTAATCGTAAATACACAATGGTATTTGCAGTGAGCCTTACATTCAAGTAAGCATGCATTGGTAGGATTGTGCTTGTTGTTGTTGTTAGTCGCGAAGTCGAGTCCGACCCATCGCGACCCCATGGACAACATTCCTCCAGGCCCTCCTGTCCTCCACCATCCCCCGGAGTCCACTCAAGCTCACACCAACCACCTCAGTGACTCCATCCAGCTACCTCATCCTCTGCCGTCTTCTCCAGCACCACAACTCAAAGGCCTCAATCCTTTTGCGCTCAGCCTTCCTTATTGTCCAGCTTTCACAGCCATACATTGCAACTGGGAAAACCATAGCCTTGACTATACGCACTTTTGTTGGCAGGGTGATGTCTCTGCTTTTTAGTATGCTGTCTAGATTTGCCATAGCTTTCCTCCCCAGAAGCAAGCGTCTTTTAATTTCTTGGCTGCAGTCCCCGTCTGCGGTGATCTTGGAGCCCAGGAAAATAAAATCTGTCACTACCTCCATTTCTTCCCCATCTATTTGCCAGGAAGTGAGAAGACCAGATGCCATGATCTTAGTTTTCTTAATGTTGAGTTTCAAGCCAACTTTTGCGCTCTCCCCCTTCACCCGCATCAAGAGGTTCTTTAGTTCCTCTTCACTTTCTGCCATGAGAGTGGTATCATCTGCATATCTGAGGTTGTTGATATTTCTCCCAGCAATCTTGATTCCAACTGGTGATTCATCTTGCCCTGCCTTTCTCATGATGTGCTCTGCATATAAGTTAAATAGGCAGGGTGACAGTATACAGCCTTGCCGAACTCCTTTCTCAATTTTGAACCAATCAGTGGTTCCGTGTCCGGTTCTCACTGTTGCTTCTTGACCTGCATATAGGTTTCTCAAGAGACCAATAAGATGGTCTGGTACTCCCATCTCTTTAAGAACTTGCCACAATTTGTTGTGATCCACACAATCAAAGGCTTTAGCGTAGTCAATGAAGCAGAAGTAGATCTTTTTCTGGAACTCCCTGGCTTTCTCTATGATCCAGCGTATGTTGGCAATTTGATCTCTAGTTCCTCTCCCTTTTCCAAATTTGCTGGCATATTGAGTGTAGCACTTTTACTGCATTGTCTTTCAGGATTTGAATAGCTCAGCTGGAATGCTGTCACCTCCACTAGCTTTGTTGTTGCTCAGACTTCCTAAGGCCCATTTCACTTCACATTCCAGGATGTCTGGCTCGAGGTCAGTGACCACCCCATTGTGGTTATCAGGGATGTTAAGCTCTTTCTTGTATAGTTCTTCTGTGTAATCTTGCCACCTCTTCTTAATCTCTTCTGCCTCTGTTAGGTCCCTGCCATTTTGGTCCTTTATTATGCCCATCTTTGCATGAAATGTTCCCTTCATATCTCTAATTTTCTTGAAGAGATCTCTGGTCCTCCCTATTCTATTGTTTTCTTCTATTTCTTTGCACTGTTCATTTAGGAAGGCATTCTTATCTCTTCTAGCTGTTCTCTGGAATTCTGCATTCAATTGTTTGTATCTTTCTCTTTCTCCCTTGCCTTTCGCTTTCCTTCTTTCCTCAGCTATTTGTAAAGCTTCCTCAGACAGCCATTTTGCTTTCTTGCCTTTCTTTTTCTTTGGGATGCTTTTAGTTGCTGCCTCTTGTACAATGTTGCGAACCTCCGTCCATAGTTCTTCAGGTACTCTGTCTATCAGATCTAATTCCTTAAATCTATTTGTCACCTCTACTGTATATTCATCAGGGATATGATTTATGTCATACCTGAGTGGCCTAGTGCTTTTCCCTACTTTCTTCAACTTAAGCCTAAATTTTGCCACCAGAAGCTCATGATCTGAGCCACAGTCAGCCTGGTCCAGTTTTTACTGACTGTATAGAGCTTCTCCATCTTTGACTGTGGAGCACATAGGCCAAACTCCATCTTTGACTGTGGAGCACATAGGCAATTCCAAGGTCAAACTTGCCTGTTATTCCGGTTATCTTTTGGTTTCCTACTTTAGCATTCCAATCACCCATGATGATAAGGAGATCATTTATTGGAGTTAATTCTAGCAGGTGTTGTAGGCCTTCATAGAACCGGTCAACTTCAGCCTCTTCAGCACCAGTGGTTGGGGCATAGACTTGGACTATTGTGATGTTGAATGGTTTGCCTTGGATTCGAACCGCGATCATTCTGTCATTTTGGAGATTGTATCCCAGTACTGCTTTCCCTACTCTTTTATTGACTATGAAGGCTACTCCGTTTCTTCTGAGGAATTCTTGCCCGCAGTAGTATGCCTGATGGTCATCTGAACTAAATTCACCCATGCCTGTCCATTTTAGTTCACTGATTCCTAAGATGTTGATGTTCAGTCTTGTCATCTCTTGTTTGACCACATCCAGCTTGCCTTGATTCATGGATCTGACATTCCAGGTTCCTATGGAGTAAAGATCTTTGCAGCATCGGACTTTCCTTTCACCTCCAGATACATCGGCAACTGAGTGTCCTTTCGGCTTTGACCCAGTTGCCTCATTCTTTCTGGCGCTAGTAGTACTAGCCCTCCGCTCTTCCCCAGTAGCATATTGGACACCTTCCGACCTGAGGGGCTCATCTTCCGGTGTCATATCGTTTTGCCTTTTGGTTTTCATGTCCATGGGGTTTTCATGGCAAAGATACTGGAGTGGGTTGCCATTTCCTTCTCCAGTGGATCACGTTTTGTCAGAGCTCTCTGCTATGACCTGTCCGTCTTGGGTGACCCTGCACGGCATAGCTCATAGCTTCATTGAGCTACGCAAGCCCCTTCGCCACGACAAGGCAGTGATCCATGAAGGAGAGGATTGTGCTATTAATTCTAAATAGTATATTCTCAAGAATCCTTGTGGAAAGATGTTAATACCCTCAATAGACACCAGAGATTTCTGAGTGTATAGACAATATAAAGGGGAGGAGTAGGACAAAACTCCAATCCCTAAAATAGAACTGTAGAAAAGGGAAACCTTGCAGTTGGTTAGCTGGTGTTATACAGGAATGGTAGATGATAAACTGTAGACCAACTTCTTGAAAGACAGAATCTAGGATATTAAATGTCACAGGTCTATTGATAGAGTTGAATTGCTGCTTGCGTGGCAGCATACTGAAGCACTTAATTCCTAAGGAGAGCAATGAAAACAGTTTGAAAACACATTGTGTTTATATTAGGTCCCATTGAAACCAACAAGTTCAACTAAGTATGGATCTAAACCATTAAATTTAAATAATTAAATTTAAACCATTATTTGAGTATGAATGGAGTAGCCTTCATAGTCAATAAAAGAGTAGGAAAAGCAGTAGTGGGATACAATCTCCAAAATGCAGAATGATCTCAGTTCCATTCAATATCAGTAGTCCAGGTCTATACCCCAACTACTGATGCTGAAGAGGATGAAGTTCACTGGTTCTATGAAGGTGAACAACACCTTCTAGAATTAACACCCAAAAATGATGTCCTTATCATCATGGGGGATTGGAATGCTAAAGTAGGAAGCCAAAAGATAACTGGAATAACAGGTAAGTTTGGCCTTGGAGTACAAAATGAAGCAGGGCCCAGGCTGGTAGAATTTTGTCAAGCGAATACGATGCTCATAGCAAACACTCTTTTCCAACAACCCAAGAGATGACTCTACACATGGACATCACCAGATGGTCAACACAGAAATCAGATTGACTATGTGCTCTGCAGCCAAAGATGGAGAACCTCTATACAGTCAGTAAAAACCAAGACCAGAAGCTGGTGGTGGCTAGATCATGAGCTTCCTGTTGTAAAATTTAGGTTTAAATTGAAGAAAGTAGGGAAAAGCACTAGGCCACGCAGGTATGACCTAAATGTCATCATATCCCTGATGAATATACAGTAGAGGTGACAATGCTGGGAACAACTGACAGCAAAAGAAGAAGGGGACGACAAAGAATGAGGTGGCTAGATGGAGTCACTGAAGCAGTTGGTGTGAGCTTAAGTGGGCTCTGGGGGATGGAGGAGGACAGGAAGGCCTGGAGGAATGCTGTTCATGGGGTCGCGATGGATCAGATGCAGCTTCGCAACTAACAAGAACAACAACATGCTCCAAAGGGATGTGCCATCCCAAAGTCAAGGAATGCTATCTGTAAGTTTCTTCAGTTCAAGTTCAATCACTTGTCTTCAAAATTGTTTCCATATTTGTTAAAAAATATTAGCTCAACTGCATTCTGCTACTGACAATAGTTATTACAAATTTTTAGGGTGACAAAAGCACACTCTGGATCATTATAAAAAAAATAAAAAATAAAACTGACAATGCCATAATGCATATAGAAATCAATGGGCTATTCCCAACCCTGGTAGTCTGCCAGTGGACCATGAATTGTTGAAACATTATCCCTTCCTCTCTCCAGGATTTCCATAGATGTTGTCCCATTTGCTTGAAAGGGTCCTACAGCCCTCTGGGGCAGCTCTGCATTCCAGCAGAGTAGAAGACAGGAATGCAGTGGAGAGAAAGAGGAAATTCACTAGTTCAATACTGGATTTAAGCCTTTGATGTAACCACCCACTGAATACTATGTACAGTTCCAGTTAACCCAAATTATAGTAGTCATGTTCAGTTTGTGAGCTTGCCAAACTCTGGCCAACACAAATTTGTGCTCACAGGCCTAAAAATTTTAGGAGGATGAAAGACAAGTGCTTCAGTTTCAATTCTGTGGAATAAATGGATTTTTCATATGAATACAATTTTTTCATTTATTAAGGCATGCAATTAAATAGCATTTGCAAGAATCAAAGAAAGAAATGAAGGGCAGGCGAGAGTCTCTCCCACCCCCCAGATGTGCCCATACATGGGCTTAGGAAGAAGGCAGTTCCATGACGTGACCATGAAGGACAAGACTGTGTTTGTGTTTGTTTACATTCCTGTAAAGAGGGATAAAGGGTAGTTGATTTTTTCCTCAGGGCTCCATTTTGCCTACTTCGTGCATGGAGAGCTTTTTCTGCAGAATAAAGCTATTTCTACATCACACCCCTGGAGTGCTTGACTGGCTATTGTGCACACCAGCACCAAATCCCACTTTTGTGGACAACAGAAATATGTGCAAAATTATGCAGAAACAGCAACTGTGCTATGAAAAGAAGATAATTAGCGATATTTATAAGGTGAGCTCCCATTCAATCATTATACTCATTTCAATTGTTTCTACTGAATTCTGGCAAAAAACACCACACAATAAACTTGGTAGTCCAATTCTTTGGATTCATTTAAAGAAATGCAATCAATTAGCTATCTGCCATTTAATCAATTGAGCTTAAATACTTACATATTCCCCAAACCTTAATTATAACACCTTTTTGAAATACTGAAAAAGAACTTATTTTTGAGCAGCAATAACATTCAATATGTTCTTATATTCCTTTTAAAAACAACATACTAGAACTAAAATAGCTTCAAATATAATGTATGTCCTTATATTCACCTCCCCATTACCATATTTTTCGCTCTATAAGACGCACCTGACCATAAGACACACCTAGTTTTTAGAGGAGGAAAACAAGAAAAAAAATATTCTGAATCAAATGGGCACATAATCACAGGCACATTCCCCATCACTTCCCTATGGGCTGCACATCTGACAGACTTACTGCACACACATTTTCGCTCTAGAAGACGCACAGACATTTCCCCTTACTTTTGAGGGGGGAAAAAGTGAGTCTTATAGAGCAAAAAATACAGTAATCAATATTTGTGTTTAAGGATCAAAGTCCAATTAATAATCCACCTATTGAAGTTTTTCAGTTTTACAGCCATTGAGGTATAACCGCAGAAGACTAAAATATAACAAAAACTGTAATGTCACTTTGGCAACATAAAAAGATGTTAATGATACAAACATCTGTTATAGTACACAGTTATTTTTTCTATATCTGTTAGTGCCATCTTAAGTTGAGATATTATGAAAGCAAAAGTATACATCTCTCACCTGTTCTAAAGCTCTTCTGATCAAAATGGTGAAACTGCATTGATTACTAAACTAGTTCCTTGCAATGAATACACAACACAAACAGGTCTTTTTAAATGCATAAATTAAACATGTAGATTAAAATCATGCTTGGTAAAAATCATTGCACCCAAGCTTTTATTTTCAGGACTATGATGTCAAAATGCTATGATAAATAATTGGGGGTGGGGTGGGAATGAAATTGACTTTGAACACTTCTGCATGTACCATAAAAAACAGAAAAAAAGGGAAATTGCAAGATTTTGTACAACCAAATGGCATGCTACAATCATAATACTGAGCATGCTAACACAACTAAGAAGTGTTTATACCTATTACAACATCACCCCTTCCAAGTGCAAACATGTGTCAGATGTGACAGGTGATATATGGGTGGGGTTAGCAGAAGCAGATGGAATTCTGATAACAGCTCTGCCTGTTTTCATTAGTGAACTGACTGGATCTACATTTGCATTATGAATACAGAATGGTATGACAGTGCTAAACACTGTAGCTTTGTCAGATTGTTGTGGGTTGAAAAATGTGGGGTAAAGGGACAGACAAGTCCACTACAAGTGCTTTCAATTCATGATTGTTTATTTTGTGACCACCAACAAAAATATTTTTAAACAGGGTAAAGAGTGTGCATTCTGCATTATTACATCCTGAATGTTACACAATAATAATTCAACTGTGGTAAAAAATAAAAATAAACTTTGGGTCTATTATAGAAGTGCTTAAGCACTACAACATAAGAGGTCAATCACATCATACTGCACTTATGCAGCAAATAAAGCTGATTTTCTGAGCCATTCAGGTAAAAGACAATCCCATTTACTTTAATATGGTCAGGACTGGCTGTATTTTTTCTAAACATGGCATGACAAATAATATTTGTTCAGCAAACTGTGCTTACTTTGGCTTTGCAATTATATCAGTTTCTGGGAGGAAATCCATCCCAACATCTGACTCATTCAGACTGTGAAATCATTTGAGCAATCTGTTACATTAAAACAGGAAAACACATGGCTAAAACTGAAAATATACTATTTCCATCTTGTTGGATGGTATTTTCTGGCTACTCACCAAGAGGAATAATTGTCACTTATCCCTTTCATTCTTTAATTTTCTTTCTTTCAGGCTTATTATTGTGTACTTGCCACAAGCATAAGTACAATTGATAAAAGTTAGCATATAATCCAACTCCAATCTGGAGAAAGAGGGCTCCAATCTGGACACCCATATTTTATCCAAAGCCTTCCCAGCAAGAGCCAGGTATGGTGAGGATAAGATGTAGGCTTTTACAGCATCTACTTTTTCCACTGAATCTTTTTTAGCTAGATAGGCCTCTCAGCTGTCAAGTAACTTAACAATTAGTGGCCAGCAGTGCTTGCAGTACTGCAATGCACTGTACATGGGGCTGCCTTTGAAGATGGTCTACACATTGCAATTTATCCAAAATTGGGCAGCACGCCTGCTGACTAGGATCAGTGTTCATGAGCATATCATGCCAGTCCTACACAGGACTGGTTGTCATCTGGACCCAATTCAAACTGCTGGTTGTCATCCAGGACCAATTCAAAGTGCTCATGATAACATATAAAGCCCTGAACAGTTTGCGGCCAAGTTATCTGAGGGAGCACCTTTCTCCACATGTACCAGCCCATTCACTATGGTTTTCATCTGAAACCCTCCTCCATGTTCCTCACCCTAATGAACTGAGGGGGGAGTATGCAAGGAGAAGAGCTTTATCCAGCATAGCACCCCAACTTTAGAATTCAATTCCACTCAAGGTCCAGTCGGCACCCACTCTTTTGGCCTTTGGGAGCCAGCTAAAGACTTATTTAACAGCCATTTTAATAGATAAATTCTTTATATTTTAATAATGGCATCTTATGTTATGCTGCTGCCAATGTTATATGATTTTCAAAGTGAGATATTTACTTACCAATTTTAATAGTTTGCTCTAATTTTGGAGTTTTTATTTTTTAAAATAATATTTTATTAATTCTATTTTCTCTACTTTGGCTCTGTTTAACTTTACTTTTATTCACAAATTTTATTATTGGTCTTTTGTAGTTCTAAGTGTTATATTGTGCCTTATATTGTTTTATGTTGTTCCAGCTTTTAACATCATGTAAGCTGCCCCAAGAACCTATGGCTATGGAGAGGGGGGTGGTATATAAACTGAATGAATAAATAGCCAGACTTGTACAAGTGCAGAGGTTCACACTTGCGCAGATCTGAATAAAAGAAGCCTCTTGAGGTCAATATCTGCTCATAGTCAGACAGACAGCTCCATAAAGCAGTGCTTGCAGAGTACGTGTGGCTCACCCACCTATAGGTGAGGCTGTTGATTGCTGTCACACTGGACTGGATAACAAACTGAAGCTCAATCCAGACAAGTTCGAGATGCTCTTAGCTCTTAGTTCCTCTGACTAGATGGAGGGTGTTCAACCTGTTCTAGAGAGGGTTGCACTCATCCTGAAGCAGCAAGTTCATAGCTTGGAGATCTTCCTAAAGCCATCTTTTCACTTGAGACTTAGATAGCCTCAGTGGCACAGAATGCTTTCCACCAGCTTTAGCTGGTGGCCCAGGTATGCCTATATAATGGACAGGAATAACCTGGTTTCAGTAATCTATGATCCTATAAACTCTAAATTAGATTATTGCAATGCACTTTATTGCAATGCAGTCCAGTCTCCTGGACTGCAAGGCTATCAAACCAGTCAGTCCTAGAGGAGATCAACCCTGACTGCTCTTTAGAAGGCCAGATACTGAAGATGAAACTCAAATACTATTGCCACCTAATGAGAAGGAAGGACTCCCTGGAGAAGACTGGGAACAATTAATTAATGCTGGGAACAATTGACGACAAAAGAAGAAGGCTTCAAAATTGTTCAGAAGATGCAGCCTGTGCAAAACATGGCAGCCAGATGAATATCCAGAACCAGAAGTTCTGAACAATAGTGATGATCCTGCAGAATCCAGCTCTCTTCTGCTTGTGCTTAGAAAGTAAACTGAGCCAAAATGATATTTGTGAATGCTTGCAAATTCTAGCAGAATTCCTCTTGTACAACCTGGCAACCTTCTCCACAGCACATGCAATACATACAAAGCCTAGAAGTCACATGGACTTCATGTGGCCTAGATTCCTGCTGGATGCCCACACAAACGTTCAACATGCAGAGTGCCAAGTTGGACTTAGGGCTATGAGAAAGTGGGCAAAGTCCAGGGAGCAGAGCCAAGGCAATCTGATAGATTTCTACCCGCAAAGGGGATTTTTCACGTATCATTTATCTGAACATAAGCCAATTCTGTCCCACTTGCATTGGCTGCCTATATGCTTCTGAGCCTGATTTAAGGCACTGATTGTAACCTATAAAGCTTTACATGACTCAGAACCATAAGCTCTGACAAACTGCATCTTCTAGTTGCAATAAACCTGGATGCACCTGAGGCCTTCCTCCAAATGCCACCTCCAGAAGGCTTGGAGAATGGCCACAAGGACCTTCACAGTGGCAGGCCACCATCACTGAGGAATTATCTCCCCACCTGACATCAACAGTCTTCTTTTTGGTGCAAGTTTGAGACAGCCCTCTGTGCCAAGCAACTTAAACATCTATGGATATTTAATGACTTGATGGGGGCACCCATACCACCCATCTACTCTGTGGTTCTCAGAGGAATGCCTCAGATATTGATTGTAGTGCCTGGGCAAATTGCAAATGGGAGAAGTGACTCATACCAAATAATGCTTAAGTTGTTACTTTTTAAACGTTATATTTTAGAAAATGTGTGATTGATTTATTGTATTATGGTTCTGTTTTAAGAACTATTGTAAAGCATCCAAAGAACCTTGGCTATTGAGCAGTGTAAGAATAAAATTTAATCATCATCATCCAGGCTGCATTTGGTCAACACTGAAGCCAGCCAACCATGGATGGCTACTTAACCACTTAACCACAATGGATTGTCCTGTTGTGCAAACCAGGTCATTGTGCAAGAGCTGAGTAGCAGCCTTCAACTACAATCCTAGGTACACTTTGATTGCAAAAAGGCCCAATGAACTCAATGGGACTTACTCCTGAGTAAACATATATACTGTTAAACTTAAAAGTTGTACTTAAAGTATTCTACAAATTTAAAATAATTACCATTAAAAGCTAACTTTTATGAACATGTAAACACGGATTACCTTACCTAAGGGTCACATATGTTAGTAGAAGTGTAAAAACAAACTCAGCCTCCTGATCCAGATAGATCTCATTACTTTCTCTTAAGCTGTGTCAGAATCATTTACACAATGCTATTAATCAAATCTATTTCTAACACAATCTACATGCTTAGTTAACATAGCAACAGAACAGCTGATTACAAGGATATTACATACTACTAATGAAAATTTAAGCACACACACTTGGTAATATTAAGCAAAAACCTTTTCAGGAAAATACCTCAGCCCTACGTATCAGTAGTAGATAAATAGCAACCCCTAAGCCAAATATAGGCAATAGATGAGTGCCAGTTGGAGCACTTCTTACCTTTTGTCTTTCTAATATTAAATCAGCCATCTGTAAGAAGCTAATATTTTGAGAGCTAAGTTTATCAACATGTGACATAGCCCTCAATTGATTAAATATGAAATATTAAGTCCCTTTACATTAATATTGGAAAACTAGGTCAGTCAAAAATCCAATGTCATTAAGAAAGATTTTTTTTCAACTATGTAGCAATAAAACTTAACTAAATGGAAGGTTTTATTTCCATATAAAAGAAAACAAAACTATAGCCTTTTCTTTCCAGCTTAACCCAGACAGAAATAAAAGCAAGAATGACAAGAACATTGAAACTCAACAAATGCAAGTCACTGTATCTTTGTAGGAATGTAAAACTGGACATTCATAGGCAGTCATTCAGTACACCTGATTTCCTGTACTTCAAACTAAAGTCCAACAGAAAATGATCTAAATACAATCTACAGATGCCTCATAAAGAAGTTAGAATTGCACTCTTAATTGGCTGTGCCTGCTAGCTGAAGACTACTGGAAGTTGTTCAGACAAAAAACAGATCCTACATGCATAGGATTGCACCTTTAGCCATTGAAATGCTGTATGGTAATAAAATTCTGGGGGTTGTTCTAATTTACTTCAGTTATATTTTTGTTGTCCACTATAGTAGGAATGAGGACAAACTGTATGGGGGCGGGGGGTGGGGGGCGGGGGGGGGACAGCACTGCTATTATCTAAAACATCAATCAGCCAAGTCCCACTGCATTAAGCAAGGTCACATGCAACTGGAGAGTCATCTGTTAAAGAACCATGCTATTATTAGATGCAAGTTATGCAACACTTGTGCTCTCTAGTAGAATTAAAACATTCTTCCAAAAGAATTGCTCTAAATACTATTCACATATTCACCCCTAAGTCACTACTGGAATAATTTGTGTTTTAGTATCAAGATAACACACTTGAACATCAACCTGATCCATTAAAGTCCTGATCAATAACTCAGTTAAAGCACATAAGCTTGGAACCTTACATGTTAGCTTAAGGAAATTCACTGAAGGGAAGTTTCCCATCTCTAGCCACCCAGAACTTGACCCTCACAGTTCCAGGGGAGGGGGGTTATCCTCCAGAGAGGCTTTTCAACTGCCACCTTCCTAAAGCTGAAGTGTTGAACTCCATGACTCTGCCATATTGCAATTCCCATCCATAAGGGTGCCTGGTTCCACTTTCCCAAGCAGTGGTGCTCAGTGACAGAAAACAGCTATAAAACCTATCACTGCCAAAACAAATCAAAATTCTGGCATTAATGCACACCTTTTAAAGTCACAGAATTCTATTGAATACAATTATCCTGCCACTAAGACCTGCTGCAGATTATGTGGTAATGTGGACTATACCATTTCAGACTAGAAGCAGGTGATGCCATTTTTAAATATTCCTCCACATAAAAGCCCATCAGTAAATCAAGGTGATTGCACAATAAAAGCTGGAATTGGATCCAACAGCATATTGCCAGTGAAAGAAACACAAACCCTGTAAACTACATATCTTTAATAAGTCACTCAAGCCTCCAGAGCAAATCTGGAGGGCACATGGGGGAGGGCTGTGGAGGGGGGAAGAGGATGGGTAAGTTTAATTCCATCAGCAATATCTGATCCACCTAGAATGATGATGCTGAATCTTTGTCTGAAAGCACCCTTATTCATTACAGTAATGAACAGTATAATTTGCATCCATGGCATGCATAATTGCCTAGCTTTTTCTGAATTGCAGCTACATAAGAAAACACATTTGATGAAACAACATCTTTCTACTGAAGTTACATGTGTTTTTCAGCACTATGCCCAAAAGAGCATGAAGGTGAACAATCAACAGAATGGTTTTTTTTTTTTAAGTGCTAATAGCAAAGTGTTTTCAGACATTTACAAAGTATCAAACCAATTATATTGCAGAAGCATCTTGTTTGTAAAAATAACACCTGTTACTCTGAAGCACTATTAAACAGAAGTTTGCCAGCAGGGCCATTTTTGCTTTAAGGATGAAAAACAGCACAACCCAAGATAAACTGGTATTTAAAAAGAGCAGTCCTATAAATATCCGGTTATGTTGTAACACAACAGGAAGAGTTACAATAATGGACAACATACGAACTATGATCATTAATTTTCCATATAGAAACATAAACCTTCCCAGACCCTAAGATCTTCAATGTAGGACCTTCCCCAAAAGCCACCTTTAAAGGAAGCAAGGAAGTTGATACAAGGGCCTTTTCGGTAGTGGCACCCCATTTATGGAATCAACTCTCCAAGAAGGTATGCCTGGCACTGACTCTTTATACTTTTCAACATCATATTAAAACCTTTTTATTCTCCTATTATTTTCATTGTTGATTGAGATGCTTTTTCCAATTGGTTTTTATTAGAATGACTGGCTGCAGTGGTTTTATATGTTCTCTATTCTGTGTTATGGTTGCTTAGGTTGTTTTGCTTGTATCCTTGTAAATGTTTTTGGTTATTGTTATGCTGTTTTAAGGTTTGGCTATCTGTAAATGTGCAGAGGTATATAAAAAACAAACAAACAAACATGGCTGGCTGGGGCAAGCTAGGAATTGCAGGGCATTTTTCCTATCAAAAAATGTCTAGGATCATTTCCTTAGATGTGAACTTTACATAGCCCAAACATCTAAATTAAAAAGGGAGCTTACTTTAGGGTCAGAAGTGCCATGTTGCTTCATTTTTTCCTGGCAGGCACCTATATCTATCTATCTATCTATCTATCTATATTTATTTATTTATTAAAAGCTTTTGTATGCTGTTCTATTATACAAAAATCTCAGGACGGCTTACAATATTTAAAAGAACAATTAAAACAATGATTTCTAATAAATAAATTGAAACAGGACAAAACAATAAATTACAAAACAAGCAGAGTACATGAAGGTTAAAAGTTGTTAAATTTTAAAACACCGTTTAAATAAAAAGGTTTTGGCTTGGCACCAAAAAGAATATAAACTCAGCGCCAGGCGTACCTCTCTGGGAAATACATTCCAGAGTCTGGGTGCCACTGCAGAGAAGGCCCTACTCCGAGTTGAAGACCTTTTTTAGCTCTCTTAGAGAGGGTTCCCAGAGCAGGGCTTCTTCTGCAGATCTTAAGGGGCATGAGGGCATATAAGGAAGGAGACGTTCCTTCAGGTATCCTGGTCCCAAGCCATTTAGGGCTTTATAGGTCAAAACTAGCACCCTGAATTGGGCCCGAACTTCAACTGTGTTGAAGCTGGTAGCTGGAAGTGGAGCTGGTAGAGGACAGGCGTTATGTGAGAGTAATAGCCGGTTCCCATCAGCAGCCTGGCTGCTCTATTCTGTACCACTTGCAGTGTCCGGACCATTTTCAAGGGCAGCCCCACATATAGCGCATCACAGTAATCCAAGCAGGAAGTTACCAGAGCATGTATCACTGTTGCTAGGGAGTACTCATCCAGATAAGGACACAGCTGATGGATGACTTGAAGTTGAAGGAAAGCACTCCTTGCTGCCACCTGGAACTCCAGTAACAGCTCTGGGTCAAGGAGTACCCCCAAGCTGCAGACCCTGTCTTTTAGAGGGAGTGCTACCCCATCCGGAACTGGGTCAAAATTTCCTACCTGGAGACCCGCACCGCCCACCAACAGGACTTCCATCTTATCTGGATTGAAGCTCAGTTTATTGGCCCTCATTCAGCCTATTACCTAGGCCAGGCACCAGTTCAGTGCAGCCACAGCCTCACCTGGAGCATATGTAAATGAGCGGTAGTGAAACAGCAGTGAAAAGCATGGAAACCCAATAGGTGCATTTGGGTTTCTATTCTTCTGACTGGTCCACTTCTGTTTCTTTAATATTAGTTTGAGGTGCAGAAATCAGAAGATGAAGCTGTTCACTGAATGGAAACAACTGTTCTGTCTTGGTATTATTGTCCATCAACCTGCTCTAAAGCGCATGGGAACAAAAACCTGTGAATAAGTTGGCAACCTTAAACGCTCTCAGCAAAACGACCTTTTCTTGCCTTTAACTGTTCAAAGAAAGGAGCTTGAGGTTCTTCTCAGGGAAAGTGCAGCAAGGCCACCCATCTCGGCGAGAGCGCAAAGAGCAGCGTGAATGAGAACCTCCCCTACAAACATCTTCCCGCCTTTGGGCTTCAAAAGGCACGTGAGAAACTGAGCGCAGGGCCGCCACTCCGCCCCAGGGAACGGGTCCGCCAGTGAGCAGGGCTCGCCACCGCAGTCGTTCTTGGACGAACGGCAGAAAATAATTCTCAAGTCCCTCGGGAAAAGAACCGTCAAAGTGGCTCACCTTCTCCGGGAAGTGGGGCCCTTCGCATTGCCAAACTCCTTTCGCAGTAGCTGCCTACCATTCCGCAGAAGCGGCCGTAAATAAACCCCCGTCCGGGCCTGGCTGCACCGGCTTCCCACCTTAATGCACAGAGAAAGGCAGAGGACTCCCGCTTTGCCCTCCGTTCCGCAGAGCTCTACTGAAGGGGGAGGGAAGCGCCGTCGCTCGGCTGACTAAGGACAGGCGACTGGTCCGGCTCACAACGCCCTACTGGGCGGGAAAAAGCTCCGAGAAATGAAGGGTTTAAAAGTTGTAGCAAGACGACATTGCGCAGGAGGTACGCCCCCATCTTCCTTCGACGCAACTACCTAACAAAGAAGCAGGGTCGAAGTTTCTAGATCGAGAGCCATTTCCTTAGCTATGGAGAAACAGAGAGGGAATGGAACATTTCCCTGGAAACAAGAAGCAAGTAGCTGTCGTTTTTACTAGTTTCGGAATACTTCCTGCTCCAACAGGAAGAAGTGAAAAACTAGGCCTTTTAGGCATCAATCCCCCTATATTCCATTTTTGATCCTATGCATGTGTACTCAAGAAAACCCTATTTAGTTCAATGGGGGTTATGCCCAGGTACGGTGCAATAAACTCTGTTGAACTCAATGGGAGTTACTTTTGAGGAAAAGTAATTAGGATTGAACTAAATTTAAATGAAATGTGGTATGTTCACATCTACCCCACTCAAACAGCAGGGCAAACAAAGGCAGCATATAAATGCAATGTGATAATTGACAGTAAAAACAGTCTTGCAGCACCTTAAGGGCTAACATACTTATTGTGGCATAAACGTTCATTGATTACAGTCCACTTCAGCAGATGCATGAAGTATTATCCTCAGCTGGCAGACAGATCCTGTCACAACCACAGAAGTATAGAGAAATAGAGTAAACAATGGAATGAAATAATAATATAGGAGAGGTACACGTTCCTGCTGATTCTATGTAAACCCAAAACATGCAAAATAAGTACAGTGACAATTCATAATAGTGTCACAATCTTCATTGCTTGCTGTGCTAATTCAATAGTTGGGGAAGAGGGAATAATTGTCCTAATTTAGATCTAAATGAATAGAATTAATCTTATGGATGAAATCTACTTCAAACATATATTGAAGTTCCCCTATTGAAGAATACTGGCTTTCATGTCAACACTAGAGTGTTCTTCTCTACTGTCTACACTTATTCTCTGTGAAGAATAAACTGTTAACCAATGTATCTATATCTGCCAAAGGACATATGGAACAAGTATGTTATGAGAATAGGTGTAAATACACCAGTAAGTAGTGATGTTACATAATTCCAGAAAGGAAAGTTCTGCGTGTGAGCAAAATAAAGTCGTCTTGATGTTGTACAGCATATACATAAGGGATGAAGGAAAGTTCCCAAAATACAGAATTTGAGTAAAAGCTTAATATTGCTGGTTATGAATTCACATTTCTAAGAAAGTTCATTCCAAGGCACCTTTCAAAGAAGAAACTTATTTAAGCACCGAGCTTATACCAGCTACTGGTACAATCAAAGCTTTTTTTTGTACTTAGGAGATCTTGAAAAATTTCACATATTTGTGCTTTCTTTGGTCAGCCTAATGAAGGTATTACACTAATGTGATTTCCAGAAATTCTCAGTCAACACACCTACCATTGCTGTTGTTGCTTTGCTGTACAATTACTTTCCCAAATCAGGAAACTAGAAAGGACAGAAACTTGTTCAGTTGTTTAGGATGTAATCTTATACATTTGACAGAATTAAGCCCTACAATTTCCAGTATCCTCCAGCCAGCCATGGTATCTGGGTAATACTGGGAACTGTAGAATTCTTCTTTAAATATTCATAACTTTACACCCTAACACCTTAATATTTTGGGAGGGGAGGCATTAAGCTCTTCCATCTCAGGTGCACAGGCACATGTATTCAGTTACCTGGGTTCAAAGGTGGAACATGCAGCTGCAAAGATAGTAACAACATTAACTTCAAATTGTCTGTATATACAAAGTTAATTATTTTTAACATGGCAACAAGAGTTTTGTGTAACACACAATCCAATTAGATATTAGTCATGCAGATATTCAATATTATGAGTGGAGCTGGGTGAATAATTGCCACTATTGACCACATGCTCCAGCACTTTCAATCTGAATGAATTGACAGCAGAGCATTATAAATTAGATGTAGATCACCTTGTGATACACTACATTCTATCTGGTATACTAACCAAGCAGTTAACTATACACAGATACAGTTATATACTTGAATTATGGGGGTAAGAGTTGCTTTAATGAGATCTGAAAGCTTGATGCCCTGACTCCCCTCCCCCATTTTATCTAAATTATTATTTCATCCATTTTTCCCCTCTCAGTGGCCTTATAAAAGTGTACTATGTATGCACATGCATGTATGTGTGAGAGACCAAGAGATGCCTTTCCCCTGCACCTTGTAATTCAGGCACTGGTATTTCCCCTGTAAACTTTATTTTCTATATGTGGATAACTAGTAGACTAGCAAAGAGGAAGCAAAACCACCAGATTCAGTCATTCACACAAACACTGAATGCCTGCACAAGGTTTTCAGTGTTGCAGGTAGTTCTTTCTTTGATAGAAAAATGCCTCTAATGGAGTTGTAACAGCATTGTGCAGACTTACCTGCACATCCTTCAAAGAATTTCTAAGAATTTACTCATTCCATACTTACCTTGAGACTACAGGTAGCAGTTTGGCTTCAGTCTGATTTATCTATTTGTACCAGCTAGTATCTTTGTGTTTTTCCTTGAACACCAAGTAACAGGAACATTTCTGTGCAATTTTAACAAAGTTTGACATTCCATTGTGAATCTTGCTACTATGGGCCACAGGATTACCTGATTTGACTTAAAATTAAACTGCACAGATAACCTAAATGGAAAGAGCACCTTTCATCAGCAGGAAATAGTTCTAACAACAGTCATACCAAAAGAACTCACCCCAAGCAAATCTTCAGAGTCATCATGGAACACAGGAAAAGGTTAAAGTATTCATTATTATGGTGCCAGAGAACAATTCCACATCTGCTAAAAGGTGGCAAAAGTTTATCCATTCACAAGAATGCATGAGACTTAGAGGGCCCTGAGCATTTATTCATATTAGTTGAATTCACTCTGAAATAAGTTGTCTTTTTCTGACATTGGCTTATTATTATTACATTTCTATACCACCCATAGCTCAAGCTCTCTGGGAAGTTTACAGCAATAATCATAGAATCATATACTCAAGTCACCCATTCAGATTGTAACCAGGCCTGATCCTGCTTACCTTCCAAGATTAGACAGGATCAGGCACTTGAAGCTATACAGAAGCTATACTGACTTAGATCATAGCTCCGGAAAAAAGGTGTTCCAAAGGACTTCTTTCCTTACTTGTCCAAGTTCGAAGGCACTCCATTCAGTGCTAACCCTAGCACCAAAATTAAGTTCAGATCCTACTGCACCCTCCTTATATAAAATAAAAAACACAGACACACTGGAAAAGTGTTCCTTTCTTCAAGTTATGCACCTGCAAGTTGGTGGTGGCAATATGTGATTGCACGGCAGCAGATCAGGCTGCTATATAGCACATCCTCAAAACATTCCTTTTTATTCCATCCTTTCTGAAGTCCGTGCGCCAGCGCGCGCCCACACCCCTTCCCTGGTAGACAGCTGCTATCCTGTCCACACATAGGGACACATAGTGAGGCTCAGTTTCAAGTAAAATTGCGCAGAATTGAGCTGCGTATCTGTAACCTTCGGTCATCTGGACAACCAAATCATCTCTCCTAGCTTACAACGCATCTCGTTTGTGCGGAACACTACGAGAGACACTATATTTTGTCCATCCTTATCTATAAAAATCCATTCTTCTAAGGTTTCAATCCCGGCATCTCTCCTCCGTGCTAGAAAATAGTGTCAGGAATACTTCTGAAAAGGTTCCGTTGTGTATCTCGCTATTCACTACTTTTACCTTCTAGATCATATCAAGGATATTTTAAAGTGGATCGCTGAAAATCTGAGGGTCTCCCCCCACCCCCGCCGTAATAAGCACGGTTATTTCTGTCACTCAGGCTCAATGCGTAGGTATTTCTGCTCCAAATACAAATCGATAATTGGAGAAAGGGAAGAATCTGGGTTTGTTTGCTTCGTTAAACAGAAAAGGCGGTTTTATTCTGCACAGAACTTCTCACATTATCTTCGTCTTACCTCCGAGGCACAGGAAGCTGCTTGCCTTTTAAGTGGTAATTCCAAGTGCGTCCTTCTGAAGAAGCGATGGCTTCTTCACATCTTTGGAGCCAAGATCCTGAGGCCAAGCCATTGCGTCCTCGCTCGCATCCGTGCACACCTCGCTCAGCAGCAAAAGAGGATAATCTGCTGCTCTTGCTGCTTCTGAACGAGTTGGCTGTAAGCAAAAGAGGCGAGCCGTGTGTAGAGCGAGTCCCCCGCTGCTGCCTCACTACATTGGAATGTCTGAGCTAAGGGCTCAATAACCGAACTGAGCTGCAGCAGCAGCGCTCAGAACTTGTGGAGCTCTTAATTCAGTTCCAAGCCTTGCCAGCAGTTTTACACAAGGTGCCTTTTTTGCACCCTGCTTTCTCTGTCCAGTGAAAAAATGCAGGCTATCGCAGTGGAAACAATGGCTCGATTCAGGACTTTGTTCAGAAGTAGAGCACACAACCTCTGCATTGTACACTGCTGCCAACTAACTATGGGAAGAAAGGCAGTTAACTAAAAGGGTTCTTTGGGGGGGGGCAGAGGGGGGAGTTTGTGAAGTTTCCATCTGCTTAATGGAAAACTACCATTTGACAGAACTAGGCATCTTTGCATTCAAACTATTCCTCTCATTCCCCAAAAGTGAAAGGAGAAAGGGGGAAAAGCTATCTTGTAAATATTTCTTGGAACCTGAATGAGAGGCAAAAGTTGGCTGCAGGCATAAGTAATTTTATTCTGGACTTGCATATAAAAAACAGCAATTCTCATAATTATGGCATGTTGGAAACCATATTCCAGTTGTGGGCTGTAAAACTTACAGTTAATTTACTGTATTCCCTTCCAGTATCAGGAACACGTCATCACCAAAGGAGGACTAAAGAAAAATCTGAATTTTTGAGGTTCACATTTTACTCTATGCATTAGCTATATACAGAAAAAATGTACTCATATCCTATGCACTATTTCTTTATTCAGAAGCCATCTAAGTATCTCTCTTATGGTATAGTCTATACTATCAGTCGGATGAGGTTTTCTGTCTTGTGAAGCCATGTGATTTCTGATGCATTGGGAGTAACTGCAACATGTTGTACATGTTGGTAGTTGGTAGCAGGGCCATCTTAACAGCATTATGGGCCCTGGGCAAAGCAGTGTACTGGGGCCCCTACAACAACTACTCACAGAAATAAAAATGTAAACATGAAGGGTTAACATACACAGATTATTATGGGGCCCACGGGCAAGTGCCCATCAGGCCCATGCGTTAAGACGGCCTTGGTTGGTAGTTTTCCATTAGTGATATGGCAAAACCATTTACAAGTTAATATAACATTTAAGGAAGGGGGAATAAAAGGCAAATCCAGCCATTGAAATGGTTTAAAGTTTTGTTGACTTAAGCACATGCTTAACTCTTCCTGGTGGGTCATGACAGTAGAGGCCCTTTTTCCTCCAAAGTACTGCTGTGCTGGTATCCCTGTCCTCTACCTCTGTCTTCCAGGCAATTCTGCTCAGTGTTCACACACTAATGAATACACTGTAGTATCCACTGTGTTTATAACATGGCCAAGTGTCACACAATAATGTATAGTGTTATAATTGCAGAACTAGGTGAAGTTTGCAGGTATTTTATTTATGCATGCCACAAACCACAATAATACGGGTATATTTGCAAAAAAAAGTAGGTTCCTTAAAAAAAAAAGTCTGGGAAATGTATCACAACTGTGTAGCAAAGCAGGATCAATTTTTTGTGTAATTTGTGTGGTTATTTACAGTTGCTTAGCTGTATAGCTACACACTGAATATTTGCCTCAGCCAAAAAAATGCTGACCAGTGATCCCAAAGGAGAGGACATGGAGAATTGGAGATTTCATGCCTACAGATCTCATCCCCTCACTCAGAGTCAACCATGGTGAAAAGGTAAAGGTGAGGGAAATGCTGCAAAGCAGATTCTACTTTGAAGTTACTCCCACCAGTAAGAGCTATTATCTCGCCATACAGAAACCGCAATCAAAAGAAAAAATGAATGGAATTACTTGTATATTACCTGAAGAACAATGCTATATGTCCTTTTCCTGTTGCTTTTGTTAATATGCGTAGTTTACAACATGGTCTTATGCATGCAAATGGAAACAAGTCCTACTGAGTTCAATGGGACTTATTCCCAGGTGTGCATAGGATTGCAGATTTTATTTCTGATGCTATGGCTTGATTGGGCTATGAGTCTGACTTCTTACATTTTTGCATACCAGTGTGCTATTTCTAGTGGGACTGATGCTTTCCATTTCTGTACAAGAGACGCTCTAGCAGCTGCCAGCAAGAGGATAGCTAGCATGCTTAAGGCAGCACGTTTGCTATGTTCCTTCAAGCATTTTTGCAGCATCACTTTGAGATCTCACATTATCAACACTGCATCTTTCTTTATTCTTGAATTTGGAATTCTTTGTTTTCAAATTCTTTAATTAGCAAGCTTTCTAATTACATGCAATAGTATTTCCCTATGGTGAACCATCTCTTTAGGAGATAATAGTTTGATATATATATATGCTTGGTTGGGTTCACATAGTAGAGGCAGTTCATTTTGACTAATTCTTTTAGGGTGCAATCCTGTGCATGTTTACACTGAAAAAAGGTTCTACAACTACCAGCATGTCTCAGCCAGCCATGCTAACTAAACATGAACAAGAATGCACCCTTAATGGTGGTATATAATTGGGATAATTGGCAGCATGCAAGTGAAAAAATAAATAAATATAATATAATTGCTATGCCCTTTTCTATTTGTGCACCTAATCTATGCTGCTAGTTTTCATCTGGTGTCTAAAAGCAGATTGCAGTAGCTATCATAATTCTGACTTAAAAATAAAAAGAGGAAGAGAGGCAGAGAAAAAGAAGGCAGAGAAAGACAAAATATAGTTTTAAAAAGTACTGCTGGAAATTAAGGATGCACAATATGTCTGAAATAGCAGTATACTGGCCATGACCTGTTAAAACTACTTATCACTGAGTTCTAAGTTAAACTCTAAGTTCTGAGTTCAAATGAATGGAAGAAAGCTGTTAGACTAACCTAAGACCCACTATTCTATTTGTATACATATCCCATTGTAAGGAGTATGTAAAATCCAATTGTCAGGAGTAAAAATTGATCCCAATATAGTGACGATACGGAGGCAAAGTACCAAGCAGGATAGTTTAACTGGTTCTTGCAAGAGCGGGCGCCCACCACACAGGTAGCGCGCCATTTACACACAAAACATTGTATTTTATCCCCTTTTCCCGGCTCGCAGACCCTTCCTCTTTTCCCCCACTGGCTGGGCTACTCAGAAGATACAGTCTTCTCTGTCCGCCTACATCATACGACCCCTTGACATGCACCCATGTTCATGCTAATGAGCCTATTACCTATCTCATAGGCCTATTACCTATGAGAGGTGTGTCAGGTACTATTCATGCACCTATTAAGCATGCGTACTATCTTCTAAAAGTTCAACAAGTCAAAGTGGCCTTGAGAATTCCAATGCCAGCTGGCTTCTTAAATCTTGTGGGAGGATGAGATAGTAAGAGCAGACCTTTCTTCAGGCCCTTTACTGCCAGTTATAAAATGTAATTAATTGCCTGCTCTCTTCCACTGAAGGTGACAGTTTTACCACTGTCCCCCAATTTTACCCCCTCTGGCATTTTTCAGGACTTTGATGTAAGAAGCACTACTTCCCTTAGTACAACTATTTACATGATTCGATTCTCAGGCCTTTTGGCCTTAAGAGACTTTAACCCTGTCCTAGCCCTGTATTTCACCTTAACACTTAGTAACATTTCATTTCTCACACATCTTATTATATATATCATCTTCACCTTCTGTTTGAGCAGAGCTACCTCCTTGCACTTTGTAGGTATAGCTCATTTCCTCTGACAGAAAGACAAACATGGCACAACACCCTGTAGGTCATTGGAATTGTTCTGTTGATGTTTGTGGCACTAGGATCTCTGCCACTTCCCTACAACTGTTTGTTCATTTGTAGGAATCACAGCGCTTTGCACAGAACTTACCTGCTCTGAACACCCAGCTGTTGAATGTGGACCTATCCACAAGCTACAGGTTTTATAACAATAGGTTCAATCAGGTCACCCAACAGCCAAAGTTTACCCCAAGTTCCCAGAGAGAGAGAGAGAGAGAGAGAGAGAGAGAGAGAGAGAGAGAGAGAGATTGGGGAGCAAAAAGCAGCTGAGACAAAAAGTGGTCTGGTGAAGATCACTGAGCAGCTAAAGCAAGGAAATACTATGAACAGAAACCAGAAATGAGGAAGGAAACCGAACAAGCTCCAAACTGATCCCAAAGTACACAGACCAATTCTGCCTCTTTCTGATAACACAATTCCATGGCTTGCTCACCAGCTCTGATCACCTCCGGCTATGGAGTGTGATATATAACTTAAGATGAAATCCTATGTATGTTTAAACAGAAAACATGGTTGGCTGGGGAATGCTGGGCACTGCAAAAATAAGCATACATAAGATTTCACCTTTAATGGAACTGCTGGAATATTCATTTCAGGTTCTTGAATATAAAAGCCAAAGTTTTTCTGTATCTTTTGACAATCATTAGAAGGAAGTTTTTAGTCTATTCAGATAACCCATAATAAGTCTTACCATACCCTGCTGAGGACATTATTTGACTTGAAGTTTATTCTGGAACCTGTTCCAGTCTCTAGTGTGTGGGTCAGGAGAAACGCAAGGAAATATAAAGACGGAAACCAGCATTCTTTGAGTTTTGAAGAGAATTTAGTTATGTTGCAGAGTTGGCTTTTCCTGAGCCAACTCAGATGTAAAGCAAGCCTGTTTTCAAGACTTATCTGAAGGCATAGGGAGAGCCTGAACCAGGTCCTTGGCTTGCCCTCTACTTTTCAGTTTCCAGGTTTAGGTGAAAAATAGCAATTTTACAGGCAAGAAAATCACACTTTTAGTATGGCTGCAGAAAAAGGATAATAGTCTCTTCACCATATGTTTCTTTTTGCTCTACTGGGAATAACAGCTTGTAAGTAATAGGTTCTTCTATAGGTGGGGCGGGGAATTACACATCACCTTAATTTCAGGATAAAGATATTGTTTCTTAGCAAGCAATACTATCATCCCTAGCAGAATGTCCCAAGCAGCACAGAATTGTTCGAAGCCCATCTTGAACAGTTGTGCAGTACCCAAAGAAGATAAAGATCAGCTTTTACCACTGCTTCTTTCCGAGTCCTATTGCTCGCCACTTTAATTTTTGACACTGTACAACTGATTATGGTGAAACATATTATTCCTAAATTACTAAAAACCATTAATATTGTAAGTAATTCTGTATTGCTGAGCAGGTTGCCAAATAATAACTCTATGCAACTCAAATAATGACTCTATGTAAGTTCAGTTATTTATTTTGTCTTATTTTGCAAAGTAACCGAGAATTACCAGAAGTACAGGCAGGATTTCGAAGAGGGAGAGGAACTAGAGATCAAATTGCCAACATACACTGGATCATGGAGAAAGCTAGGGAGTTCCAGAAAAACATCTACTTCTGCTTCATTGACTATGCTAAAGCATTTGATTGTGTGGATCACAACAAATTGTGGCAAGTTCTTAAAGAGATGGGAGTACCAGACCATCTTATTTCTCTCTTGAGAAACCTACTGTATATGCGGGTCAACAGTGAGAACTGGACACAGAACCACTGATTGGTTCAAAATTGAGAAAGGAGTTCGGCAAGGCTGTATACTGTCACCCTGCCTATTTAACTTACATGCAGAGCACATCATGAGAAAGGCGGGGCTAGATGAATCACCAGTTGGAATTAAGATTGCTGGGAGAACTATCAACAACATTAGATATGCAGATGATACCACTCTCATGGCAGAAAGTGAAGAGGAACTAAAGAGACTCTTGATGTGGGTGAAGGAGGAGAGTGCAAAAGTTGGCTTGAAACTCAACATTAAGTAAACTAAGATCATGGCATCTGGTCCTCTCACTTCCTGGCAAATAGATGGGGAAGAAATGGAGGTAGCGACAGATTTTATTTTCCTGGGCTCCAAGATCACTGCAGACGGGGACTGCAGCCAAGAAATTAAAAGACACTTGCTTCTGGGGAGGAAAGCTATGGCAAATCTAGAAAGCATACTAAAAAGCAGAGAACTCACCCTGCCAACAAAAGTGCATATAGTCAAGGCTATGGTTTTCCCAGTTGCAATGTATGGCTGTGAAAGCTGGACCATAAGGAAGGCGTAGCGCCAAAGAATTGGGACCTTTCAATTGTGGTGCTGGAGGAGACTCCTGTGAGTCCCTTGGACTGCAAGGCGATCAAACTGGTCAGTCCTAGAGGAGATCAACGCTGACTACTCTTTAGAAGGCCAGATAGTGAAGATGAAACTCAAATACTTTGGCCACCTAACGAGAAGGAAGGACTCCCTGGAGAAGAGCCTAATGCTGGGAACAACAGATGGCAAAAGAAGAAGGGGACGGCAGAGAATGAGGTGGCTGGATGGAGTCACTGAGGTGGTTGGTGTGAGCTTGAGTGGACTCCAGGGGATGGTGGAGGACAGGAAGGCCTGGAGGAATGTTGTCCATGGGGTCGCGATGGGTCGGACACAACTTTGTGACTAAGAACAACAAATTCTAAAAGTAAAATATTGATTGCTATAGTAAAGTTCATTTTTGTGCCTAGTTTATAGAAATGAAACAGTGATATTTCCAGTCTCTGTCTAGTAAAAGTTTGATAAAGACTGAGCATGTAAAGCACCTTATTCTTGGAACCTCAGCAGACTCAGTGTTTCTGGTAACAGCACATGTATTCTTTGTTCAGGCACAAATGCTCTATTTCTCCGATATGTTAGTTGGCTCTGCTCCAGCATTGTCACTGTTTTAAGCAAAAGATTATTCAGCTTGAAAAACGCACACTTGTTCACTAGGAACTACTAATCCATTAAAAGCATTTTATATGCATTTTTCATAGGGACTGTGTTGGAATCTTGTTTTCAAAATGGCACAAACTAGTTAAAATATCAATATAATCCAGGTAGATAGCTATATATAATTTTATTAGTCACTTTACTAAAAGTACCTAATCTTTTTAGGCAAAATTTTAACATTATACTTAAGTCTATTTTTCATAGTGAACTATTCTTCCAATCAAAAAATATTGATTGGTATCCACCTCTTTTAATACTGTCTTTATCCCCAAGTCATCTATTAACAGCCGGACAGACCCACCTCCACCTGCGCCGCCGGACCGGACCCGATCTGACCGCGCTGCTGCACTGCTGCCCGCTGCTCCACTGCGAGGGCCTGCAACACCGGCCCAGGACTCATCCCCGGCCTGCCTCCCCTGGCACGTGTGAGAGGTGTGCCAGGCAGGGCGAGCGAGGGGAGGAGCCCTGCGGCCCACAAAGTGCTGGCCGCCACTGGGAGGGACCAGCGCCAAACGGACCCACCTCCACCTGCGCCACTGGACCGGACCCAACTGCACTGCCGTGCCACCGCCCACTGCTGCCCGTTGCCGCTGCCGCCCTGCTGCAGGGGCCTGCAGCACTGGCCAAGGACTCGTCCCCGGCCTGCCACCCCCGGCACATGTGAGAGGCATGCCAGGCGGGGCAAGCGAGGGGAGCCTAAGGGCAGTCGGTGTTTGGGAGCTGTTTGGGGGCCTAGCGGGGGCCAAGAGGGGGGCTGAGCTGGCCAGGGGTTCTGGCCGTGGTCGGACTTATGCGGAGACCAACAGCAGTTTGGGGGGTGATGGTCACAGGTAGGATGTTTTAGACGTTTTTAATGGGGTTTTAATTATGGGTTTTTAGATCATTTAATTTTAATTGGTGCATCTCGGCTGATATGTTGTCACCTGGGGAGCGTGGGGGTGCCGCCATTGGGGTGGTGATGGGCGGGGGGCCTTATGGCGCTGGGGGTCTAACGGGTCAGCATAGAAGAAGGAGGGACAGATGGTTAACACCTGTCCCTCTTTCTGGTTATTCCCCTAGCCGGCGGGTTCCCTGTAGAATTGTCAACTGCCCCCTGGGCCTGTCGGTGCTGTTACTTAATGCCAGGTCGGTCCATAATAAATCTGCCCTCATCCACGACTTGATTGTGGATGAGGGGGCCGACCTGGCCTGTATCACCGAGACCTGGGCGGGTGAGGGAGGGGGATGTTTCCCTCTCACAGCTGTGCCTGCCCGGGTATCTGATTCAGCACCACCCAGACCTGGAGGGGAGGGGGGGTCGCTCTGGTTTATCGGGCTTCTACTTCCCTTGTGGGGCTTCCTGTACTCTTGAGGCCGGGGCTGGAGTGCCTCCACTTGGTGTTGGGCGACCGAGACAGATTGGGGATTCTGTTGGTGTACCATGCACCCTTCTGCCCTACAGACTCCCTGCCTAAGCTGACGGAGGTCGTCTCAGACCTGGTGTTGAAGACTTCCAGGATGGTGGTCGTGGGGGACTTCAATCTCCATGCCAAGACGGCTCTTACCGGGGCGGCTCAGGACTTCATGGCCTCCATGCCGGCCATGGGGCTGTCTCAACACATCATCGGTCCAACCCATGAATGTGGACACACTCTGGACCTGGTATTCTCGACGGGGCAGGAAAAGGGTGATCTGAGGGTGAGGAATTTAAGCTTGATGCCCTTGTCATGGTCAGATCACTTCCTCATAAGGTTCGAACTCGAGAGTGGCCTCTCCCTCTGTAAGGGTGCGGACCCAATTGGGTTGGTCTGCCCCCAAAGCAGGATGGATCCTGAAGGATTCCTGAAAGCTCTGGGGGATTTTCCGGTTGACAAGGCTGGTGATCCTGTTGATGCCCTGGTTGAACTGTGGAATGAGGAGATGACCAGGGCTATTGACACGATCGCTCCCAAGTGTCCTCTCCCACCTGGCAGAGCCCGTTCATCTCCGTGGTATACGACCGAATTACGGACGATGAAGTAGGCAGGGAGACATCTAGAGCATAGGTGGAGGAGATCACAAGCTGTATCTGACCAGACACACTTAAGTGCGCATTATCATGCCTATGCTGTGGCAGTGAGGATGGCGAAGAAGAAATTCTTCTCCGTTTCCATTGCCTTCTCACAATGCCGTCCTTCGGAGCTTTTTCGAGTGGTGCAGGGGCTAATACATCCAGGCCCAAAGAAAGATCTGGTGCCGCCCTTGAAGGCCCACTGGGATGAGTTTGCCGAGCATTTTAGGGAGAAAATCACTCAGATACGCCACGAGCTTGACTCTACTTTGGAACCAGACTTTGGTGGGGAGTTACCATCGATGCCGTCTGGTCCACAATTAATGGATGAATTTCAGTTGTCGTGGCCTGATGATGTGGACAAGGTGCCTGGACAAGTACGCCCTACCACTTGCTTACCAGACCCATGCCCTTCTTGGCTGATTAAGAAAGCCAAGGATGGGATTGGAACCTGGATCCTGGAGGTGGTCAACGCCTCTTTAAGAGACAGCCAGGTACCTGCCCCTTTAAAGGAGGCGGTAGTCCGGCCAGTCCTAAAGAAGGCATCCCTGGATCCAGAGGTTGCCGCCAATTATAGACCGGTGGCCAACATCCCGTTTCTGGGCAAGGTACTAGAGCGGGTGGTGGCGGGACAACTCCAAGCACTCTTGGATGAGACGGATTATCTGGACCCATTTCAGTCCGGCTTCAGACCCGGGTACGACATTGAATCTGCCTTGGTTGCCCTGTACAATGACCTGTGCAGGGAGAGAGACAGGGGGAGTGCATCCCTGTTGGTTCTCCAGGACCTCTCAGTGGCTTTCGATACCATCAACCATAGTATCCTTCTGGATAGGCTAGTGGGATTGGGAGTTGGAGGCACCGCTTGGCGGTGGTTCCGCTCCTATCTCAATGGCCGATTTCAGAAGTTGGTGCTGGGGGACTATGGCTCTGTGCCATGGCAGTTATGCCATGGAGTCCCGCAGGGGTCCATTTTGTCCCCCTTGCTATTTAACATCTACATGAAACCACTGGGAGAGGTCATCAAGAGGTGTGGGCTGCGGAATCATCAGTACGCTGATGACACCCAGCTCTACCTCTCGTTCTCTACCGATCCAGGTGAGGTGGTGGCTGTGCTGAACTGGTGCCTGGCTGAGGTAATGGGCTGGATGAGGGCCAATAAACTGAAGCTCAATCCAGACAAGACGGAGGTCCTGTTGGTGGGCTGTTCTGGCCTTGGGATTGGGCCTTGTCCTGGATGAGGTTGCACTCCCTCTAAAGGACAAGGTCCGCATCTTGGGGGTGCTCCTCGACCCGGAGCTGTCATTACATGCTCAGGTGACGGCGGAGGTGAGGAGTGCCTTCCTACAGCTTCGGCTGATACATCAGCTGTGTCCCTTCCTAGAGTCCCTTCCTAGAGTGCCTGGCGACAGTAACACACACGTTGGTGACTTCCCAATTAGATTTCTGTAACGTGCTCTACGTGGGGCTGCCCTTGAAGGCGGTCTGGATACTTCAGTTGGTGCAGAATAGAGCTGCCAGGTTGCTGACAGGGACTGGGCGTTGTTCTCATGTAACCCCAGTTCTCCGTCAGCTCCACTGGCTCCCAATTGAAGTCTGAGCCCAATTCAAGATGCTGGTTATGACCTATAAAGCCCTAAACAGCCTGGGACCTGGATACCTTAAGGAGCGCTTGCGCCCATATATGCCCTCCTGCCCCTTGAGATCAGCAACAGAGGCCCTCCTCCGGGAACCCTCCATGAATGAGATTAGGAGGGTGAGCACCCGGAGGAGGGCTTTCTCTGCGGTGGTGCCCCAATTATGGAATGCGCTCCCCAGAGAGGTCCGCCTGGCGCCGTCGTTATTTATTTTTCAGCACCAGGCAAAGACCTTTTTATTTAAATCGTATTTTAATTGTTAATTGTATTTGATATGTGGGATTTTAAAGGTTTTGCCGAGATGCACCGGGGGGGGGGGGGTTTGAATTGAATTGTTTTATATGTTTCATATAATGTTGTAAGCCGCCCCAAGGCTTTATTGCGATGGGGCTGCATAGAAATGTTTTAATTAATAAATAAATAAAATAAAATAAAATAAATATTACCACTTTAATGTGGTTCATCAAAAAAAGAGAAGTCAAAAGACAGGTTTTCAGTCCAGATTTGTGTGTGTGTGCACATGTTGGTGGAGAGGGACTTCAAGAGAATCTTTAAAAACACCTTCAGAGAACTTTAGAAGGTTCAAAAATGGCAAGGTCCACTTGGTTTTTTTCAAGATGAAAACTATTTTTCTAGCACCCTGAGACTGACCTTTCTTTGTGGATTTCTAATGGATGCTTTTCAGTTTGTTCATAGTCACCGTTCTGTTATGTATGTGACCATCTGCCAACACAGCAAGGTTACTACTTTTCATTTTTCTATGGGTGTGAATAATACAGACAAATCCTTTACATCTTTACAAGTACAGGTGTTTATAGTCTGATTAACTCTGTCTGATTTTTCAGATCTTTTAATTTGTTTTCAGAAAATATAATAGAAAAATGGGGTATATAGGGAAAAAAGAAGCCAAGGGTCATTCCAAAGATTTAGCAAGCAAGGCCTCATTTAAACACATTTACAATAAACAAAGGTCTCTATCACTTTCCCATCAAGCCCATTCAATTCTCAGTCATGTATTTATGCAGCCTATAAAGTTTGTTATAGATCATCACATTGCTTTGGTAACAATTTCAAATCACAAACATTTATAAAAATTATAGTTTCTATTTAAATTGTTCATAGTAAATTCTTTAACTGGTCTTCTGTTGACAGAACTGGTTAGCTTTGCCATTGTTGCATACTCAGCTGGTTTGTTTTTCCAATCTTCACCACCTAGGAAGTCTCCAGCTTTCCATTTTGAGGCAATTAACACTCTTGCCGCTGTCATCATATAGTTATATAATTCTTTCTTTGGGATGGTCTCTGGAACAATATTCAGTAACATGTTCTTGGCATTCATTGGAAAATCAATTTTGAGTATTTTCTGCATCTCAGCTAACAGATCTGCATCTGCTTCCAATTTTTAATTTTTGATTCTAACACATGCCCACCACATATAGTAAAATGTCCCATTTATCTCTTTGTATTTATAACATTTCTCATTATAATTAGTGTCCATTTTATGTATATCTATTGAGGTAATATACCACTGAAAATACATCATATACCAATTTTTTCTTACTACTTGACTTGTGGTAAATTTTACGTCCTTCATCCATAAGATTTCCCATTGGCAGGCCAGTGTTTCGTCTTGAAGATTCTGTGTCCAGCTCTGCATGCATATTTTGTCTTGTTGAGTCTCAATATCATATTTAAGCAATTACTTATAAAATCCCAGGAGATGGTTTGCTTGGTTTTTAATTATAATTTCAAAGTCCATCTTATATGCCTTTTCCAGTTTGAATTCCCTTGAGACTTGCTGATGCTAAAGGAGCCACTGCATGTTTTTTATTTCATCTTTTAATTCTTACTATGACTTAATCTGCCCTTTTTGGTCAACCATGTCTCCATATGTTACAAGATTGTTGTTTTTCCTAGACTGTTTTCCACAGTATGCTTCTACTGGGGACATTATAGAAAGATTGGAGAGCTAATTTGACTAGTTCTTCTCCTCATGTCATACCAAATTTAAATCATCTCTAAATTCATGACTATCTGGAGTCTTTTTTTAACTGAGTCTTTAGCCCATAGTTGATTGTGTATTCCTTCCTCTAAGTCTGCAATTTCCAATTTCACTAAACTTTCATTAAAATTAAAAAATCTAAACTGTAATCCATACTAGGCCAGCTATGTGATAGTATAATTTGATGTTTAATACTGCACGGCCTCCTCCCTCCCTCCCTCCCTCCCTCCCTCTCTTTTCATCTTGTAATACTTTAAATCTAATCCTTTTCCCCATTCCAAATAAAAACATTAAATTTTCTTTGCCTGTACAGTTTTTCCCTGTATTATAATTGGTAACATCTGAAACATGAAATTCAATTTTGGTAATAAATTTATTGTTATGATGGAGATTCTTCCTAGCCATGAAACTTTCAATTTAGACCATATCTGTAAGTCCTTCAAGATCTTTATCCAGGTTGTTTCATAGTTATCTTGATATAAAGGTAAAGGTAAAGGTTTCCCCTTGACATTACATCCAGTCATGCCTGACTCTAGGGGGCAGTGCTCATCTCTGTTTCCTAGCCAGGGGAGCCAGCGTTTGTCTGCAGACAGTCTCCGTGGCCATGTGGCCGCCATGACTAAACACTGAAGTGCACGGAACGCTGTTACCTGCCCACCAAAGTGGTACCTTTTTATCTACTTGCATATGCATGCTTTTGAACTGCAAGGTTGGCAGGAGCTGGGACAGAGCAATGGGAACTCACTCCGTTGTGCAGATTCGAACTGGCAACCTTTCAATCAACCAGCCCAGCAGCACAGCAGTTTAAACCTCTGTGCCACCTGCAGTCCCTTATCTTGATATAGTGTATCATTATTTCCTGTCACATTTATGCCTAAGTACTTGACTGGATTGTGAAGTTATTTCATGTCCTGAGATTTTAAAAAAGATTTTCTTCGTATTGATTTGTTAAAAAATTCAATACAATGTTTGTTTTTGTCTTATTGATTTTATAGCAGGAGTGATATCCATTTTTTCAATTGTATCTATTATTTCACTCCCTTATTAATTGGAAACACTTGGGTTAGTTCTCCTTTCCATGAGCTGTGGAACACATTCTCCAGAACATATTAAACTGGTCACACACTGAAGTATTGGTGTGACTATTAAAAACAATGTTTTAATGTTTGAGGTAGGAATGTAAGTTAACAGGCTTAAGATTGGTATTTTCATTATGTAGTAGAGAAATGAAAATATGCTGGATTACCTTAGTTACATTATCTCATTGATGAGTGAAAACTTAATACTTTACTTTTCTCATTTAAACTGCTGAACTGATGTGGTTTCCAAGATTTATTATAACACGGGAGTATTACAACTTAGCAATAAAAAGAAGGCTGCCTTTATTAAGGAAGTATGTAATTGCTAATGCCATAACCCAGATAAAATCAAAAAAGACCTGATATAACCAGCTGTAGTTCATACAAGCTAAATCCTCTGTGGAGTTAACTATATGTTTTGCAGAAGTGTGCTGGCTTTTTTTTTAAAGCAGCTGTTGGGTAATAGATTTTGAGCTCAGAAGTAGTTGACTGAGGGGATGGGGGGAACTAGAGTGTGTTGCTAGATTTTAATCCAGTACACTTATCCTGGGCTACAACAAGGCCAAAGCCTTTGCTTTTAAAGCTGAGGTTGCTAACATGGTGCCTAGGGGCAAAAATGTACATGGAACACTTCTCTTGTCCACTTCTGGACCATCCCCCTGGTTTTTATTTTATTTCTTAAAATGTATTATAATTTAAAAAAAATAACTGAGAAGTAGGCATGTTGCAAAGTGAACTTCCAGCATCATTTTTCTTTGGGCTCAGAATAATGTTTTTGTTTTGAAGCTCAGCTGCTATCTTTACCTTGTACTTGGACAAGTTACTTTTAAGTCTCACCAGTCTGTTTTCTGGGAAATGAAGTTTTGTGACCAGTCTTGGTAGCCATCTTACTAATGGGCAAGGGCTACATGATAGCCATTTTGTGAGTGTACTCAGGAGTTGTCCTAAAAATTCCAAATGTGTCCACTAGCATAAAAAGGTTGGTGACCCCTGTTTTAGAGAGCAGAATCCATCCAGAGTTGTTGGCATGACAGTCATACTGGAGAGGTGAGGGACTATTCTCCAGTCATACTGGAGAGGTGAGGGATGTTATGTTGGTATAATAGCTGCCTTATCCTTCAAGTGGTCAGTCTGAAAACAAAAAGAACAAAAAACACATAGCTAGAAAATCTGTAGAAACTGCAAAAATAGCACCCACTCCCCTGTGCCCATTGCTACACACTGCTGAAGCTCCTGCATCAGGCATTGTGCCAGAAAAGATACACACACGTCATGTACACATGGAAGGAGCCAGTGATGTCTCAATGATGGAAGCTCCCAGGCTCATCTCAAAAGTAAGCACCGTTAGGGACCTGCTAACAGTCACAAGGGCCCACTGACAAGACCACCCTGAAGTTGTTCCCTCTCTTCACCATTGTGTCCTGCTTGTTCACTTGCTTCTTTGTCTGGTCCAACGATGACAGTAGTGCAATGCAAATGCAAAAGCAGTGGATGGCCCTATTTGTTTATTGGCTGTATGCCATCAAGCAAGCATACGATGAAAAAGAGAACGTGATGCAACAGCATCTAGTGACAATGGCAATGAGAAGGCATAGTCTGTGAGGGAAGAAGAAGCCTATTGAGAACATCTTGCCCAAAGATCTTCAAAAACCTGGACCCAGCACTGGCAACCCCCCACCCCTACAAGGCACGTTCTTGTATCAACACATGACACCATAGTACTTCTTTTTCCAAGATCTGCTGTGACACAAGTAACAATGATGCCACTGCTTTGAGTCTCCAGACAACCTTACAAGCAGATGTTCAAATTTCTTCATGCTATGCTTTCTCCATACTGTTTTTGAGCACAACACATACAGAGAAGCAAGGAGAGGTCATATGACACAGAACGCTCAGAGCTCCTCTGACAAGAGTCTAGCAAGGCAAGACACACAACTCTCTTGGGATAAGGGTTCATGATCTGATGTGGAAGGCTTGCTTGTCCAGCAGGCAAAGGGGATCCACAGCCACATACTCCATGCACACTCCACTTTAGGGTGGCTATTCAATGCCAAAAGGGAAATCAGATTTTCATAATAGTGATTGTAATAAAAGCATAGAAACATAGAAACATAGAAACAGAGCGAGTCAGAAGGGGCCTCCTGGGCCATCTAGTCTGACCTCCGGCACCAGCCGGCTCCGCTCATGACACGCCCACCATGTGCATGTCCAGCCTATCTTTGAACACCCTCACCGATGGGGCCTCAACGACCTCCCGTGGAAGCCCATTCCACGCCCTCGGGGTCCTAACTGTCAGGAAGTGCTTCCTGGCATTCAAATTGAACCTTGGCTCCCTGAGCTTTGCTCCATTGGAGCGCGTCCTGCTTTCCTCTGCAGGGGAGAACAGGCCTCTCCCCATCTCCATGTGACACCCCCTCACATACCTGTATGTTGCCAACATATCCCCTCTGAGTCTCCTCTTCTCCAGGCTGAAGAGACCCAGTTCCCTCAGTCTCGCCTCATACCCCATCCCCTGCAAACCAGCCACCATCCTTGTGGCCCTACGCTGCACTGACTCCAACCTGGCTATATCCTTTCTGTAATGAGGGGCCCAAAACTGAACACAATACTCCAGTTGCGGGCGCACCAGAGTCATGTAGAGTGGTAGTAATACCTCTCTTGATCTAGAAGCCACACTTCTGGCTATGCAACCAAGGGTGGCATTTGCCCTCTTGACTACCGCATCACACTGCTGACTCATGTTTAGCCTGCGGTCAACCAGTACCCCGAGGTCCCTTTCACAAGTGCTGCTCTCCAGCCACTTGTCACCTAACCTGTACTTATGACAGCTATTCCTATGCCCCAAGTGCAAGACCTTGCACTTCTCCACATTGAACGCCATCCTGTTGTCTCCTGCCCACTTCCATAGTCTGTCCAGATCCTTTTGGATCTGGTGTATCTGCTCCTCAGTTGTGGCCACTGCTCCAGTTTTAGTGTCGTCTGCGAATTTGATCAGCAGACTGTTCACCCCTTCTTCCATGTCGTTAATGAAAAGATTAAACAGGATTGGCCCCAGGACAGAGCCCTGGGGGACCCCGCTTGTCACTGGCTGCCATCCCGACAATTCCCCGCTAATGGTTACCTTCTGCTTTCGGTCAGTCAGCCATGCCCTAATCCACCGGACAGTGCTTTGGTGTATCCCAAAACTCCTCAGTTTCTCCACCAGGATATCATGGGGCACTTTGTCAAAGGCCTTACTTAAATCCAGGTATACCACATCCACTGCATCCCCTCCATCTAGCCATCTTGAAACCTTGTCATAGAATTCCACAAGGTTTGTCTGGCAGGACCTGTTTCTGCGGAAGCCATGTTGTGTGGCTGTCAGCCTCCCTTCCCTATCTAGCATCACTAGATCTCTCTCTATTATGAGCCTTTCCATTGTTTTTCCTACAATGGACGTAAGGCTAATCGGTCTATAATTCCCCATGTCCTTCCTACTACCCTTTTTGAAAATTGGGACCACCGATGCCACCCTCCAGTCCTCTGGAACTTCACCTGTTCTCCACGAGGCCTCAAAAATGGAGGCCAGCGGGCGTGAGAGAACCCCTGCCAACTCTCTAAGTACTCTCGGGTGTAACCTGTCAGGGCCTGGCACCTTTGTAATGTCCAATGCCCTGAGGAGCCCCTCGACTTCAAGGGGGGGTGACTCTAATCTCTGCCCCTAAGTCCCCAGCCTCATCCAATGTCCTATACGGATATCCCCCGTCCTGCTTTGGGGAGAACACAGAGGCAAAATATTCATTTAGCATCTGTGCCTGTTCCCTCATGTCAGTCACTGGATCTCCTTCCTCCTTATTTAGTGGTCCCACCACTTGTCTCCCCTTCCTTTTCCTATTTACATGCTGGAAGAAGCCCTTTTTGTTGCTCTTGATATTCTTGGCAAGTCTCAGCTCATAATCAGCCTTAGCCTTGCGAAGAATCCTTCTGCAACGGGCCTCCTCCTCCCGGTATACCCTTTTGTCTATTTCCCCCAGTACCCATTTCCTATGGAGGCTCCTCTTTCGTCTAATCCCCCTAACCACCTCCTTTCGCATCATGGCAGCACTCTCCTCCACCTCCCCACCTTACTGACTAGAGGTATTGTCAGGGCTTGCACCTGCAAAACCTCCCTTTTGAGTGCCATCCACCCCTCCTCTACTCGCTTACCTTCCAGTAAGCTATCCCAGGAGACTTTCCCCGGTCTGGCCTTCAGTTGGCCAAAGTTGGCCCTCTTGAAGTCCCAGCTTTTAGTGCTCGCCCTGCTGCACGGCCCCAGTCCTCTGATCTCAAAGCAAAGGATGGAGTGATCACTCGCATCCAGAGCTCCCCTAATCTGTACTTCATCTATCAGCTCCTCCCTATTGGTCAAGACCAAGTCCAGGATGTTTCCCCCCCTCGTCGCCTCTCGGACCCTCTGTGTGAAAAACCCACCCTCTAGAGCTTCTAGGAAGTGACGTGACCTGGCTGTCACCGCCGAGTGAGTCTCCCAAGTAATATCTGGGAGATTGAAATCCCCCATAATTACTGTGTCTCTCCCCCGAGATATCCTTAGAATCTGGCCTGTCAGGACATCATCCAGGATCTCAAGTTGACCTGGAGGGCAATAACATACCCCCACTGTCAGGTCTCTTTCTCTGTCAAAACCCCTAAGTTTCACCCAGACTGCCTCTACCGAATCCCCATCTGTGCTGCACTCTATCTCACTGCATCCTATCCCTTCCCTGACATATAAAGCCACACCCCCACCTCTCTTTCCCTTCCTGTCCTTTCTAAAAAGGTGATACCCTTCTATGTTCACATTCCAGACTTGCCTTTCATCCCACCAAGTTTCTGTGATTCCCACCAGATCATATCCTCCTATTCCCAGGAATGCTTCAAGCTCTTCCTGCTTATTACCCATGCTCCTAGCATTGGTGTACATGCACCTCAACTCCTTCCCACTGCTTCCTTTCCTTGGAGTGCCCAGCATCCTCCTTCCTCCCATCCTCCCTGGTACCTGGCCCCTCTCTGTAGAAGTCCTGTCAGTCCCTGCAGTATCTCTAAAGCCCTGCTCCCAGAGCCCCGATCCTCCCTGCACACTTGTCCAGTGCAGACACGTTACTGGGGGGCCTGAACCCACCCCCCACTGGCTCAGTTTAAAGTCTTCCGGATGAAGCTCGCTAGAGCATCTCCAAAGGACCTTTTCCCCATCCTCGTGAGGTGTAACCCATCCCTTGCCAGAAGTCCATTGGCAAGAAAACGAGTGCCGTGGTCGAGGAACCCGAAGCGTTCCTTCTGGCACCACACCCTAAGCCAGTCGTTCACCTCGGAGACCCTCCTGTCCCTTCCTGGCCCAAATCCCCAAAATTCTGCCAAAGCAGAAGTGCATCATTTTATTTCTGCCCCTCCTTTCCACTGAAAACAGAGCTCAGTGTGACTATTCTCATTATGTAGCCTTTGAGCACAAGAACCAGACCCTTATGGAAAAAGAGAAAGACATTTCAGAGATGGAGTAGAAGAGGACCCAGGGGGAGATCCTTGATGATAGGCAAAGCAAGCAAATCCATTAAGAAGTTCCCATTCTCTTGACCTCAGGCAGCAAGAGCCACCCTGGGGCTGGAATCAGAAGCTTTCCTGAAACGGAGGGAAGGAGGGAAAGTTTCTGTTTGGCTTCAGCTATTTACAAGGGCAAATGTTTCTCCCAAATCTCAAAGAGAATCTTACTTTGATTTATGCTGTAATGTAACCTGTTAAATTTTAATTTAAAAAAAAAAACTATGCCTCTAAAGTTTAACCTGAGTCTGCTGGAAAAGGAAAGGCAGAGAAGACCTGCTTGTAATAGCCCACCTCTATTAGTGGGGATTTCAGAAAAATGAAATAATTTGCATTTATATCCCACTTTTTTGCTCTTCTGTGGAACTCGAGGTGGCTTCCATAGCTCTGTTTTATCCTCATTACAGCAACCTGGGAGGTAGGTTGGTCTGACAGTGTTTGACTAGCCTAAAGTCACCGAGTGAGTTCTCCTGGATCCCCAGTTCAACACTCTAACCATTGCACCAAACTTTTTCTCAATGGATGTGTGCTGGTCCCAATCTGAATTGGGGCTGCATAGAGTTACACTAAAGTAAAACAAAATACAAACTTCAAGTGCATGTTACAGAACTGGCACATTGTGGAATTTGATTCTATGACTCCTGCCACTGTGTGTGTGTGTATTTATACATGCAACCATGGACAGTACCCTGCAGTATTTGGGTCCCTTTGACTTTTCTGCATTTCATTGCATTAAAGCCTGGATTTGAAATAGATTTAATTGTCATTGTTACCACCTGATATACACAAGATACTGAATGCTTTGAAGGTGCAAACTATTTTTATTGTGGCACAAAAGTTAAAAAGAAACTGGCACATGGGGCAGCCCTCTGGTGATACCTGGTGAAACCCCAGGAAGGGGACCAGAATGCCCGAAGGGCCTGGGGAATGGGTTGGATGGACTGGAGTGCTTGAAAGGAGGAGCCATGTGTGAGGCTGCTCTCCTGGATGGAGTCTTCCTAAGAAGCCCTACAACTGTGGGCTAGGCCTGGACACCCCCCCCCCACACACAGGTGGGTGACCCAAATCCTGTGGCACATGGAGCAGGAGGGGGCACCCAGTCCTATAGGCTGGAACTGTCCTCTCAGGGTAGCCCTCTCCAAGACGTGGCAGCAGATTAAATTTATGATCCCCAGGACCCAGACACCATAATAAGTACTAACTAATGTCCAATCTGAATTCCAAGCCTATAGTAGATAAGCATGAACCAGGAGTCAAGAGCCAGAAAGTCCACACAAGGAGAGAGTACCCTTGGAGTAGACATGGGAGTAGAAACAAGGCCCGGGGGCAGGAGCAGCAGCCAAGAATTCACACCAGGGTCTAGGAGCAGGAATGGGAGCAGGCATAGTTCCAGA
Organism: Varanus salvator macromaculatus; assembly: GCA_023646645.1. Lineage (NCBI taxonomy): Eukaryota > Metazoa > Chordata > Lepidosauria > Squamata > Varanidae > Varanus > Varanus salvator. The sequence continues at coordinate 28,605,923 of JAIXND010000756.1, forward strand.
GTGCAGGATTCACAGCCAAGGTTTCACACAGCAACAGGAAGCACCACAACAAGTCAGGAAACCTTCACTGCTGAAGCAACTTCTGGAGGGGAGTTCTTATATAACTTTTCCCTCAGGGCTCCTAGGTCAGGGGTCGGCAACCTTGAACACTCAAAGCCATTTGGACCCGTTTTCCACAGAAAATAAAACACCAGGAGCCGCAAAACCCTTTTGACATCTAAAATGAAGATAACACTGCATATATCATTTTTTAGCTTTATGCTATGTATAAAAGAACTATAGTGTATTGCATTTATGAAATCAATGAACTGCTACAAAGAAAACAAATTTTTATTTCTGCATGCAACAAAAACATTTTGAACTCTGAAAAAAAAGATGCTGGGTTGAAGGTTGCTTTCAAATAAAATAGTCAATGTCTATCTGAGTCCTCCTCATATTTATGAAATAAAAAGCTGAACTTAAATTATCCACCTGCAGTAAACCAAACATGCCACCTGCAGCAAACTAAAAATGCTGTCTGTGTGCCCTCATCCTTTTATCACGTGTACTGGAGGGTGCAGTCAGCTGTCAACCTGAATAAAAAAAGGACTAATTGATACTTTCATACAGTAAGTAGAATTTCTGCAATACAACAAATATAAATAATAGTCTGGTGAAATATTGAACAAACATCCCTCTCCCAATGTAATAATGTTGCTGGAATTTTTATAAGAATCTTCTTAAAACAAGGAAGTAGATCTATATCTTCATTATGATTTAGCTGCAGCTCTTGTGCAGTCACTAAAAACTGTTATTTTTAACTTACGTTATAAACTAGTAGGATTCCTTTCATATATTTTGAATAGAACAGCTTCCTGCAGAGTCAAAGTCAGTGCTAAAGGGCTGCATGCATTAAACAGCAAACCCCATAAGTTCGCCAGCAGTAAAAGCAAATGAATCTACCCATGTACCATTAAATGGTTCGGTTTTCTTCAGAAACTTCTTCGATTTATCCATGGTTGGCCTATGGGGGGTGGGGGAGCTCAGTAAATAGGTGTGGGTCGCAGATCGGCAGCTGGGCAAGGATCGCAGATATGTGTGTTTAGTGACTGATTAGCAGATAAACAGTCAAGTGATGTGAATTGTGACAGGTCCCAAGCACAGCTTTTAACATTCAGATGAAGGAGATTACATTTAGACTAAGAGAATCTTTTCAGCAGCGTTTCGTTTCGGTAACATGAGAGCCAGGAGGAAGCTTGTTCCACTCTTTCCCTGCAATGTCACTATTTACTTAACCAGCTAGCGCAGCCTTCCCGAGCGGATGCCTCATCATCACCTATTGGTATTTTGTAACTGGGAGCCTCGGTGGTAGATCGGCAGCTGTGCCGGCGCGTGTTTTGAGCGACGGAGCCGCAGCAGAGAGATTCAAGAGCCACGTGCAGCTCCGGAGCCACGGGTTGCCGACCCCTGTCCTAGGTGATGCTCATAAGTGCCCTGATAACTGCAGTACGCTGTGGGACCAATCCTGCAACTGCCTGAGTGTTCATTCCCTGTTGTTGTTTTTCCTAATGTGCCTCAAGCAAAGTCCATCCCCTGCCTGATCCCCAAACCCTCCTTCCAACTATATAACCAGTAGGTTATAAAAGCTTCTTGCACACTTTCCATCTTTGTAGTGGATATTTCTCAGAGTTCAGAAGATTGCGTACATCTTGACTGGACTGTGACTTCAGTGTGTGCATACATGTGCATATGCTGGGCCCACTCACTGTTGGCCCAGCCGCCACCACCACATCCACTAATATGGGTTCTTCAGGTTTCCAATGGGATCTTCAGGCCCCAAAAGTTTGCCTTCCCCTAGTGTAAAGTATTTTCTTGTGTCTTGAGAACTACAGAATTCTCAGGTAGGATGATGGTGATTCCAAAAGATCCAACCCTATCAAAAGGTGGGTGGCAGCATTCTGCAGTCCCTGAAGTTCCTGAGCTATTCCAAAGGAATCCCTACACATAATTTCAGCAAAAGCTGTCAGCTGTACAATATTTGTCAAAATAGTATGCTAACAATTGCATTACTGAAGGCTAAAATTGAGCATAGAAGCCAAATATATATTAAAAGCACCTATGTCCAATTACATAATGTCCAATTAAATGTCAAATGTCAGATATTCAATATGGTACAGAGGTAGCAAAAACATTTCAGCAATAGATCCTGTTGCAGGATCAACTGTACAAGTGATATTTCTGGAAATAGTAGGAGTAAACTGCTTGGAAATATCAGTGGCTATATATATGTGTGGTGCAATCATCCTAGACCCTTTTTTTCCTGCATGATCAGCTGCCACGGCAGTAGATTTGAAAACAAATAAGTCTCTAGCCATGTTCAGGTGTTTGATGCTCCTGAAGGGGCTATTGAGACCATGCAGGCAACCCCCTCCATTAGATGCTGCCACATAAACCAGCCATGCTTCTTGGATGATGTTTTAATCAGCATTAAACTGACGGGAAATATATTTATTAACACATGGTTTTTCCTTAGGTCAATAAAGCTATTCATTCCATCAAGGAAGCCCTACTTACGTACAGTTGTGTAGGGCAAGGGTCCGCAAACTTTGTGAATAGGGGGCCAGTTGAAAGGCTGTGGTGACCGTTGCGGGCCAGTGAGGTGGGGGTGCCGTCAGACGCGTGTGAGGCAGCATCAAGCGCATGGCAGTGGCTCACTCCCTTAGAGATCTCCCAGAAAGTTCAAAACCATCTCCAAGCAAGTCACCACCTCCCCGCCCAAGCTGTGAGGCAGCAGCAAGTGTGCACATATGGGAGGCAGGCTGTGGTGGCTTGCTCACTCAGAGACCATCTCTGAGCGAGCGAGCCACCACCTCCCTGCCCGCGCAGCAAGCGCGTGGGCAGCAAACAGCAGCACGGGCCAGATGGATGGCCATAGTAGGCCGGATCCATCCTGAGGGCCGTAGTTTGAGGACCCATGGTGTAGGGAATCAATAGAGGAAGAAAAGAGGAAGTGGGTGGTACATGACTGACTTCTAGAGGAGGTGTAGTTTGTTCATTCTCAGTAGTCCCTTCAGATATTTACCATTCTTCCCTGAATAGGGCTTCTACCATTAGCAACAGCCACAGGTGATGTTTCCAAAGTATGAAGGTTAAAATCAGGTGCAAATATCAGACATATTACCTGCTATATACCCAATTTGGAACATACCTGGATCTTTTTCTTCCTGTTGTACCTTTAGAAATAATCATGGACTCTGCCTTCTGTGCACTCCTCTCAGAGAAGGTATTTTCAACCAATTGTCATGAACCATATTACCCAAACTCAGCGATTCCTCCTTCCATTTGTTTAGCAGTTTCTTGGGCCTGGAGCAATTGTTTTGGGTAGGAGGGGGCAGGGAATTCCACATATGTCAGCCTGATTATATGTAACTAAATGTGAATCCAATCCCAGAGGTCTACTTTTAAGAGGATTGTTCTATCTGATACTCATACACTTGCTATGGGGATGCCACCAGAGGCATGGATATGGGGACTCACAATATGATTGCAGCTATCTGTGTGATCTGCAGTTCTGAAAAGTACAGCCAGGATGATCAGTCACCACACAGAACCTATTTTGAACAGCATCTCTGCCATAAGTGTAACATGATAGGTGCTCCAAACTCATTTATCAGTAGCGATGGTCAGTCTGAACAGGGAGAATTTAATTGTGATATATAATTGACTCCATTTTCTTTTTGAAAAACTGCTGTAGACATAGAAAAAGTGAGAAAAGCATACTATATAACAAAATGGTGGTAAAGGTTTTTTGCTTTTTTTTCCAGTGCCAAGTGCCAAATATAATTTATATTCCAATATATTGCTTTTCTCAGATTCAGGCCAGCTGATTAGGTGTTTGGAATATAAGGGTACTTGTACAGCTTTCCATACCATTTGCCAACCAATCACTATGCAAGAAAAGAAAAAAAGAATTTGGCTATACTGCATTAGGCCAACTCAATAAACACAATAAAAAGAAAAGGGTATTTTTCAGTACCACATATATTATTTAGTTATTTTGGATTATTAGGGAGCACTCTTTAAATTATATAACTTGTTTCTTTATTTTTTGTTCTGATTTGGAGATTTCTTTTTCCAGGAACCTACCTTAATTTAAAGCTTGGAATACTTCAATATGGTATTATTTAGTTGAAAGATAATCTTAAATAGTTTTCATGGTGGCCTACATTATTAGACAGAGCATTAGCAATTGCTAGGTGTAGGGAGAGAGAGCAAATGGTGAGCCTTGAGGTTCCTATTAGCTATGTAATGCAAAGCAGCAGTCACCTTATCCCATGCAAGTCCTGCCCAAGGTCCTGCATTCCTCACAGGGAAAAATTGTCAAGAAGTCCCCATTCACTGCCACAAACCTTGCTATAATGGATTCCTGCCTCCCTGTGGAAGGCTTAGTCTTTACTCACTTTTATACCATTTTTATTCAATTGAAATGTCCATGTTACTACACCAAAGCATGGAGTTTTGGCAGGTTAATGAAAGAAGCAGAATGTTGGTGGAGTGCTTCACAACAGAAGTGATACATATGGCTGCCTAAAGGGATCTCCTCTAAGACCATTAAATTCAAGGTAGTTCTAAAATTACCTAGCTCCATTGCTTAATTCGCATTTGTGAAAATCTGGGGATTGGTCACTCATTAATTTCACAATCAGCTGCTGTGATTTGCACTGTACTATGGGCTACCTGATGTACAACTAAAGTGTAACTAAGCCAATCTACACAATGGAGAATAGTGAGCTTGCTAATGAGATCATCTTGATATGTTGTCAGGAACAGCACAGGCATTGCATGTGGGAGAGTGCCAGTATGAACAGATAATTCTGAAGTGGGATAATTTAATCATGTGACAGTGTGAAACTACTTACAAATTACTGAGTGAATTGACAAGAAAGATTCTGGAAAATAACCTGATATTTTGTTTATTTGAGTTGGTCTCATGCATTGCATGTGGAGGTACAGAATCTTTTCACTAGTGATTGGGCTTAAGGGCTTTCCTACCCAAATCTGTTAATCTGCCTTATCTCCTTTTGTTTTTGTCACAGAACTGAGATCCAAGCATAAATGAGGAGCATTTCCATTCTTGCTTTTCTGCTACATAATCTCTAGGTGGCATGGTGATACAGCTGAAGAATAGAAATATCCAAATGAAAACAGTGCTTCTTTCACTTTGAGAGATATTGCTTCATTTTCCTTTCTCCAAAAGCTTGCTAAAAGTGTTGTTTGATAACAGAAGCAAAATTGGAAGAGGGGGTCACATCCTGTAAACAATCTTGAACAGAGAAAGATGGGTGCACAATAAATGCCTTATGTAGAAAAGTTCTAAGAAAAACTAATCAGCCAGAATATCTGACATGAACAATGGTGTAATTTAAGACAAACCCCAAAATGGTTCAAAAGATGTATTACAAAAACACTATTGCTCTGTCTTGGGAAATTATCCACATTTTCCACCAGCAAAATAAGAGAAACTGAGAATCATGAATGATTCATAGGAAGCTAGCCTGTGGAGTCCAGGGCAGGGCTAGTAATGTGTCTTCTCCAGGCGAGCTTGGGTGTGCCTCAATGACAGAAGGATTCAAACTAGATTCTCAGAATATGCTTTGCTTAAGAGAATACATCAAAGTACACACAAAGAAAACTTTGTAACATTCAAGGAAGGACAAATGCATTGCAAACAAGCTAAAAGCAGGAGCAGGGATGGATTCTTTTGCTGAGAAATCTCTTATCATTATTTGATATAGTGCAAACACAAACTGTAAGAGATCTCCTATATCCCGGAAGCACTTGGGATATACCATATGTGGCTCCACTTTAATGGATAGTGTTTAAACCTGTTGTGGTTTCAACTGTCTATGGAATATGGGCAGGTAATTATTTGCTTTTAAAGTTCTGATGAAGCCCAGTAGTTCTATCACTGACTTGCAAATAAGCAGACAAACAGCATGTCCAACTTATATGAGTAGAAATCCAAACTAGATCATAAGGTGATTGTGAGAGTTAGGAAAAACAGTCTGGTATCTTTCAAAGGAAGTTTATGGTTGCAGGAAATGTTTTGGAAATGTGCCTGTCCTCAGGATGTGTTCAGCCCACAGGGCATTCCTTAGCCATCTACCCACCACACATGTGCGCACATGGGCACATGCACACACACAGTTTTACTTGCTTCTTTTTTGTCTTAGACACAGTGAAAAGTAAAGCCAAATTGTCAGGAAACATGATCTTGCACAACATTTGAAGCTGGCAGTGAACCTAGCTCTCTCTATTGCCAAAGCAACACGTACCACCTAAAAAGAAATCAACAAAACATCAGGAATAACTAATTTAATGGTTTATGTACAGCCTGCTGTTCAACTGATTAATCAAAGGGGCATATCCACTTGGGGTAGGGAATCCTGGGTAATCCTGGGTAACCCCAATTAGCATTAAAATTGGCTCTAGGGTAGAGGAATTGGACATAACTATACAAGTCTGAACTATGTGAATTTAGTGATTGTGAGCCGCCCCGAGGCTGCTGCAAGGGGCGGCATATAAATATTTAAATAAATAAATAAAATAAATAAAATGTTATGTCTAATGAATAAATTGACTCACCATGTGTCCAGTAAAGTATCTGTTTGATATAGACTCACTCACACTTTACTCCAATTGAAACTAATAGAATAAGTTGTTGTTGTTGTCAGTCGTGAAGTCGTGTCCAAACCATCGCGACCCCATGGACAACATTCCTCCAGGCCTTCCTGTCCTCCATCATCCCCAGGAGTCCACTCAAGCTCACACCAACCACCTCAGTGACTCCATCCAGCCACCTCATCCTCTGCCATCCCCTTCTTCTTTTGCCATCTATTGTTCCCAGCATTAGACTCTTCTCCAGGGAGTCCTTCCTTCTTATTAGGTGGCCAAAGTATTTGAGTTTCATCTTCAGGATCTGGCCTTCTAAAGAGCAGTCAGGGTTGATCTCCTCTAGGACTGACCGGTTTGATCGCCTTGTGGTCCAAGGGACTCACAGGAGTCTCCTCCAGCACCACAACTCAAAGGCCTCAATCCTTTGGCGCTCAGCCTTCCTTATGGTCCAACTTTCACAGCCATACATTGCAACTGGGAAAACCATAGCCTTGACTATATGCACTTTTGTTGGCAGGGTGAGTTCTCTGCTTTTTAGTATGCTGTCTAGATTTGCCATAGCTTTCCTCCCCAGGAGCAAGCATCTTTTAAGTTCTTGGCTGCAGTCCCCATCTGCGGTGATCTTGGAGCCCAGGAAAATAAAATCTGTCACTACCTGCATTTCTTCCCCATTTATTTGCCAGGAAGTGAGAGGACCAGATGCCATGATCTTCGTTTTCTTAATGTTGAGTTTCAGGCCAACTTTTGCGCTCTCCTCCTTCACCCGCATCAAGAGGCTTTTTAGTTCCTCTTCACTTTCTGCCATGAGAGTGGTATCATCTGCATATCAGAGGTTGTTGATGTTTCTCCCAGCAATCTTAATTCCAACTGGTGATTCATCTAGCCCCGCCTTTCACATGATGTGCTCTGCATATAAGTTAAATAGGCAGGGCGACAGTATACAGCCTTGCCAAACTCCTTTCTCAATTTTGAACCAATCAGTGGTTCCGTGTCCAGTTCTCACTGTCGATTCTTGACCCGCATATCCAGTAGGTTTCTCAAGAGACAAATAAGATGGTCTGGTACTCCGATCTCTTTAAGAACTTGTCACAATTTCTTGTGATCCACACAATCAAAGGCTTTAGCATAGTCAATGAAGCAGAAGTAGATGTTTTTCTGGAACACCCTAGCTTTCTCCATGATCCAGTGTATGTTGGCAATTTGATCTCTAGTTCCTCTCCCTCTTCGAAATCCTGCCTATACTTCTGGTAGTTCTCGGTCCACATACTGCTGGAGCCTAGCTTGTAGGATTTTGAGCATAACTTTGCTAGCATGTGAAATGAGAGAAATGGTGTGGTAGTTTGGACATTCTTTGGCATTGCCCTTCTTTGGGATCGGAATGTAAACTGACTTTTCCAATCCTGTGGCCACTGTTGAGTTTTCCAAGTTTGCTGGCATATTGAGTGTAGCACTTTTATTGCATCGTCTTTTAAGATTTTGAGTACCTCAGCTGAAATACTGTCACCTCCACTAGCTTTGGTGTTGCTCAGACTTCCTAAGGCCCACTTCACATTCCAGGATGTCTGGCTTGAGGTCAGTGACCATTCCATCATGGTTATCAGGGATGTTAAGCTCTTTCTTGTATAGGTCCTCTGTGTAATCTTGCCACCTCTTCTTAATCTCTTCCGCCTCTGTTAGGTCCCTGCCATTTTGATCCTTTATCATGCCCATCTTTGCATGAAATGTTCCCTTCATATCTCCAATTTTCTTGAAGAGATCTCTGGTCCTCCCTATTCTGTTGTTTTCTTCTATTTCTTTGCACTGTTCATTTAAGAAGGCATTCTTATCTCTTCTAGCTATTCTCTGGAATTCTGCATTCAATTGGGTGTATCTTTCTCTTTCTCCATTGCCTTTCACTTTCCTTCTTTCCTCAGCTATTTGTTAAGTTTCCTTAGACAGCCATTTTGCTTTCTTGCGTTTCTTTTTCTTTGGGATGGTTTTAGTTGCTGCCTCTTGTACAATGTTGCGAACCTCCGCCCATAGTTCTTCAGGCACTCTGTCTATCAGATCTAATTCCTTACATCTATTTGTCACCTCTACTGTATATTCATCAGGGATATGATTTAGGTTATACCTGAGTGTCCTAGTGCTTTTCCTTACTTTCTTAAATTTAAACCTAAATTTTGCAGCCAGAAGTTCATGATCTGAGCCACAGTCAGCTCCTGGTCTAGTTTTTACTGACTGTATGGAACTTCTCCATCTTTGGCTGCAAAGCACATAGTCAATCTGATTTCTGTGTTGACCGTCTGGTGATGTCCATGTGTAGAGTTGTCTCTTGGGTTGTTGGAATAGAGTGTCTGCTATGACCATAGTATTCTATTGTTTCTATTGAGGCAAGACTGAGGGAACTGGGTCTCTTCAGCTTGGAGAAGAGGAGACTCAGAGGGGATATGTTGGCAACATACAGGTATGTGAGGGGGTGTCACATGGAGATGGGGAGAGGCCTGTTCTCCCCTGCAGAGGAAGGCAGGACGTGCTCCAATGGAGCAAAGCTCAGGGAGCCAAGGTTCAATTTGGATGCCAGGAAGCACTTCCTGACAGTTAGGACCCCGAGGGCGTGGAATGGGCTTCCACGGGAGGTCGTTGAGGCCCCATCGGTGAGGGTTTTCCAAGATAGGCTGGACATGCACATGGTGGGCATGTCATGAGCGGAGCCGGCTGTGCCGGAGGTCAGACTAGATGGCCCGGGAGGCCCCTTCTGACTCGCTCTGTTTCTATGTTTCTATGTTTCTATTCTCTTGACAAAATTCCACCAGCTGTGCCCTGCTTCATTTTGTACTCCAGTAGTATACCTGATGATCATCTGAATTAAATTCACCCATTCCTGTCCATTTCAGTTCACTGATTCCTAAGATGTTGATGTTCAGTATTGTCATCTCTTGTTTGGCCACATCAGCTTGCCTTGATTCATGGATCTTACATTCCATGTTCCTATGAAGTATAGATCTTTGCAGCATCGGACTCTCCTTTCACCACCAGATACATCGGCAACTGAGTGTCCTTTCTGCTTTGACCCAGTTGCTTCATTCTTTCTGGCGCTACTAGTACTAGCCCTCCGCTCTTCCCCAGTAGCATATTGGACACCTTCCGACCTGAGGGGCTCATCTTCCAACATCATATCTTTTTGCCTTTTGGTACTGTCCATGGGATTTTCATGGCAAAGATACTGGAGTGGGTTGCCATTTCCTTCTCCAGTGGATCACGCTTTTTCAGAGCTCTCTGCCATTAAATATATTAAATATTATTAAATATAAAATATTTACATCCCTTCTTATGTGCAAAATGTCTCAGGATGGCTTACAAGAACCAAAACTATCAATCAGTAAACAGAACAACAATTAACAACAATTAGGAATGTGCATGAAACCAACAGAAACATTTTACTAGTGAGAACAAAGTTCAAGTCAAAGTGAGACTGTGAGTAATCAAAAGCAATTTAAAACTCCTAGTTCTAAAAATGGCAGGCAAATAAAAAGGTTTTCACCTGGCGCCAAAAGGAATATAAAGTCGGTACCAAGCAAACTTCTCTGGGGAGAGCATTCCAGAGGCTAGGTGTCACCACAAAGAAAGCCTTCCTCCGAGTAGAGACCATCTTTACCTCCTTCAGGGAGCATTCCCAATGTAGAGCCTCTGCTACAGATCTTAAGGGGAACAAGGGCATATAGGGAAGGAGACATTCCTTCAGGTATCCTGGTTCCAAGCCATTATTTATATGAATAAAGGGTTAAATTGGTTCACCCAATTTAAAAGGGTTAACCCAGTATTGCAGCCTGATCCTGATTTCCCTCATCCTTTTGGCTCTGGCCTCTTGGCAGAGCGGCAGAGCAGCAGAGGCACAGGCTGGGAGAGAGCGCTGGGTGGCCAGGGGACTGGCACAGGCAAGGTAGGAGCTGGGCAGGTGGGAGCAGAGGTCCAGGAGCAGCAGAGAGGGAGGGGGCGGGCCAGAGAGCGAGAGCAGCCAGGGGGAAGCAGGGGGCGGGGCCACTGGCCGGAGGGACTGAGAAGGCCCAGCTCGGGCGGCGTCCCTCGTCTGCGTCCCTGAGCTGCGGTCCGGGCGGTCCAGGGACTCCCTTCCCTGAGACACAGAGGTTGTTTGTTTGATTGTTTGTTTGTTTTTTTGTTTTGTTTGTGTGTTTTTGTTTTGTTTTGTTTTGTTTGCGCTTTGCTTTGCTTTCTTGTGCTTTTTTTTTTCTTTCAATTTAAATTTAAGTTTATTTTCTCCTTGTGTGTGTGTGCAAGTGGGGTTTTTGCCTGGGAGAACTGGGAGAGTGAGAGGAACTGCAGGACTTACAAGACAGGGGACCAAGGTAAGGTCTCGGAAGGGTTACAGATGGCAGACCAGGAGATGGCCTTGGCGGGAGTCACGGGTGTTGCTGTCCGCTGCGAGAGCTGCGACATGTTCGCCCTTCTCCCCCAGGAGAGGCAGGGATACACTTGCCCTCGGTGCAAGATGGTGACCCTGCTAGAGGAGGAGGTGAGGTGCCTGAGGGCCGAGAGAGCTCTTCAGGCCCCCCCGCAGCAGCCCCCCTCTTGACAGAGGGCTGAGGGAGAGACCACGGGAGGAGCAGCTGCGGAGACATGGAGGTATGTCACCCACAGGAGGAGGAGGCCAGCACGGCCTCCTCCTTCTCCTGGCACCAATCTGGAGCTGGGAAACAGGTTCTCTCCACTTGGGGAGGCTGGGGCTGAGGAGGCCTCAGGGGACCAGCAGGACCCCCAGCCTGGGACATCAGGAGGCAAGGGAGCCACTGCAGGAGAGGTGAGGACCAGGGCACGGCTGCCCACCAGCACCGAGAAGGTACGGCGGCGGGTGATAGTTGTTGGGGACTCCCTGCTGAGGGGCACTGAGGCGGCGGTGTGCCACCCCAGCCTTGAGACAAGGGAGGTTTGCTGCCTGCCGGGCGCACGCATCCGGCACGTGAAGGACAGAGTGGAGCGTCTTGTTCGCTCCGGGGGTCACCAGCCACTCCTGGTGATCCATGTGGGCACAAACGACGTGGCCAGGCAGGGGGTGGTCGGGATCACCAGGGACTTTTCGGCCTTGGGGAAGAAACTCAGGGAGCTGAAGGCCCAAGTGGCCTTCTCGTCAATCTTACCTGTCCGGGGATTTGGGCCAGGAAGGGACAGGAGGGTCTCTGAGGTGAACGACTGGCTTAGGGTGTGGTGCCAGAAGGAACGCTTCGGATTCCTCGACCACGGCACTCGTTTTCTTGCCAATGGACTTCTGGCAAGGGATGGGTTACACCTCACGAGGATGGGGAAAAGGTCCTTTGGAGATGCTCTAGCGAGCTTCATCCGGAAGATTTTAAACTGAGCCAGTGGGGGGTGGGTTCAGACCCCCCAGTAACGTGTCTGCACTGGACAAGTGTGCAGGGAGGATCGGGGCTCTGGGAGCAGGGCTTTAGAGATACTGCAGGGACTGACAGGACTTCTACAGAGAGGGGCCAGGTACCAGGGAGGATGGGAGGAAGGAGGATGCTGGGCACTCCAAGGAAAGGAAGCAGTGGGAAGGAGTTGAGGTGCATGTACACCAATGCTAGGAGCATGGGTAATAAGCAGGAAGAGCTTGAAGCATTCCTGGGAATAGGAGGATATGATCTGGTGGGAATCACAGAAACTTGGTGGGATGAAAGGCAAGTCTGGAATGTGAACATAGAAGGGTATCACCTTTTTAGAAAGGACAGGAAGGGAAAGAGAGGTGGGGGTGTGGCTTTATATGTCAGGGAAGGGATAGGATGCAGTGAGATAGAGTGCAGCACAGATGGGGATTCGGTAGAGGCAGTCTGGGTGAAACTTAGGGGTTTTGACAGAGAAAGAGACCTGACAGTGGGGGTATGTTATCGCCCTCCAGGTCAACTTGAGACCCTGGATGATGTCCTGACAGGCCAGATTCTAAGGATATCTCGGGGGAGAGACACAGTAATTATGGGAGATTTCAATCTCCCGGATATTACTTGGGAGACTCACTCGGCGGTGACAGCCAGGTCACGTCGCTTCCTAGAAGCTCTAGAGGGTGGGTTTTTCACACAGAGGGTCCGAGAGGCGACGAGGGGGGAAACATCCTGGACTTGGTCTTGACCAATAGGGAGGAGCTGATAGATGAAGTACAGATTAGGGGAGCTCTGGATGCGAGTGATCACTCCATTCTTTGCTTTGAGATCAGAGGACTGGGGCCGTGCAGCAGGGCGAGCACTAGAAGCTGGGACTTCAAGAGGGCCAACTTTGGCCAACTGAAGGCCAGGCTGGGGAAAGTCTCCTGGGATAGGTTGCTGGAAGTTAAGTGAGTTGAGGAGGGGTGGATGGCACTCAAAAGGGAGGTTTTGCAGGCGCAAGCCTTGACGATACCTCTAGTCAGTAAGGTGGGGAGGCGGAGGAGAGTGCCGCCATGGATGCAAAAGGAGGTGGTTAGGGGGATTAGACGAAAGAGGAGCCTCCATAGGAAATGGGTACTGGGGGAAATAGACAAAAGGGTATACCGGGAGGAGGAGGCCCGTTGCAGAAGGATTCTTCGCAAGGCTAAGGCTGATTATGAGCTGAGACTTGCCAAGAATATCAAGAGCAACAAAAAGGGCTTCTTCCAGCATGTAAATAGGAAAAGCAAGGGGAGACAAGTGGTGGGACCACTAAATAAGGAGGAAGGAGATCCAGTGACTGACATGAGGGAACAGGCACAGATGCTAAATGACTATTTTGCCTCTATGTTCTCCCCAAAGCAGGACGGGGATATCCGTATAGGAGATTGGATGAGGCTGGGGACTTAGGGGCAGAGATTAGAGTCACCCCCCCTTGAAGTCGAGGGGCTCCTCAGGGCATTGGACATTACAAAGGCGCCAGGCCCTGACGGATTACACCCGAGAGTACTTAGAGAGTTGGCAGGGGTTCTCTCACGCCCGCTGGCCTCCATTTTTGAGGCCTCGTGGAGAACGGGTGAAGTTCCAGAGGACTGGAGGGTGGCATCGGTGGTCCCAATTTTCAAAAAGGGTAGTAGGAAGGACATGGGGAATTATAGACCGGTTAGCCTTACGTCCATTGTAGGAAAAACAATGGAAAGGCTCATAATAGAGAGAGATCTAGTGATGCTAGATAGGGAAGGGAGGCTGACAGCCACACAACACGGCTTCCGCAGAAACAGGTCCTGCCAGACAAACCTTGTGGAATTCTATGACAAGGTTTCAAGATGGCTAGATGGAGGGGATGCAGTGGATGTGGTATACCTGGATTTCAGCAAGGCCTTTGACAAAGTGCCCCATGATATCCTGGTGGAGAAACTGAGGAGTTTTGGGATACACCAAAGCACTGTCCGGTGGATTAGGGCATGGCTGACTGACCGAAAGCAGAAGGTAACCATTAGCGGGGAATTGTCGGGATGGCAGCCAGTGACAAGCGGGGTCCCCCAGGGCTCTGTCCTGGGGCCGATCCTGTTTAATCTTTTCATTAACGACATGGAAGAAGGGGTGAACAGTCTGCTGATCAAATTCGCAGACGACACTAAAACTGGAGCAGTGGCCACAACTGAGGAGCAAATACACCAGATCCAAAAGGATCTGGACAGACTATGGAAGTGGGCAGGAGACAACAGGATGGCGTTCAATGTGGAGAAGTGCAAGGTCTTGCACTTGGAGCATAAGAATAGCTGTCATAAGTACAGGTTAGGGGCAAGTGGCTGGAGAGCAGCACTTGTGAAAGGGACCTCGGGGTACTGGTTGACCGCAGGCTAAACATGAGTCAGCAGTGTGATGCGGTGGTCAAGAGGGCGAATGCCACCCTTGGTTGCATAGCCAGAAGTGTGGCTTCTAGATCAAGAGAGGTATTACTACCACTCTACATGACTCTGGTGCGCCCGCAACTGGAGTATTGTGTTCAGTTTTGGGCCCCTCATTACAGAAAGGATATAGCCAGGTTGGAGTCAGTGCAGCGTAGGGCCACAAGGATGGTGGCTGGTTTGCAGGGGATGCCGTATGAGGCAAGACTGAGGGAACTGGGTCTCTTCAGCTTGGAGAAGAGGAGACTCAGAGGGGATATGTTGGCAACATACAGGTATGTGAGGGGGTGTCACATGGAGATGGGGAGAGGCCTGTTCTCCCCTGCAGAGGAAGGCAGGACGCGCTCCAATGGAGTAAAGCTCAGGGAGCCAAGGTTCAATTTGGATGCCAGGAAGCACTTCCTGACAGTTAGGACCCCGAGGGCGTGGAATGGGCTTCCACGGGAGGTCGTTGAGGCCCCATCGGTGAGGGTGTTCAAAGATAGGCTGGACATGCACATGGTGGGCGTGTCATGAGCGGAGCCGGCTGGTGCCGGAGGTCAGACTAGATGGCCCAGGAGGCCCCTTCTGACTCGCTCTGTTTCTATGTTTCTATGTTTCTACTCTAATTCTGCCATTGCCATTTTAAAAACATGCAGAGAACTATAGGTGACACATCTTATGTCATGCAGAGTTTAACCGTATCTTTAACCTCCCAGGTTTGTTATGAGGATCAAGTACACTAAGTACATGCATGGCTGATATATCTGGGATATAAATATGATAGATCAATTGACAATTTTTTCAATCAGCTTTGCTGCAAACTTTCTAAAATAGTCTGCCCACATTTCCTTTCAGAAACTCCATTTGAGCAATGAGTTTATGTATCCGTGGGATTTGGGTTTTCACTTGATCCTCATAACAAACCTGGGAGGTACAAATATTGTACTGGGTTGTAAATATTTGCAGCTGGTATTCAATTTATATAATAAAATGCCTATAAATAAAACAGACATTGGGTAGGATAATGGATATTCCATATTTATATTAACCAAGTTCTTCACACTATTTGCTAGAATTTGAATCTTATAACTGATCTATGTTATAGCCTTTTGACAATAACAAAGGACTCCTTATGAGCCAACAGATGGGGTCAAAGATTTGACCAAGAGAACCTGGGCACTGTTAGTTTTCAAGAGCGGTAAAGAAGATGCTGGAATGGGGGCTTACCTTGTGTTTCAGTAATGTCATATTGCTGGGAGGCAGCAACAATGGGCCCAGGGAGGAGCTGTGGGTAACACAGCCTGCCCTGGGCCTCCTAACCTAGCCTGCTGCCTTCAGCAATGCAGGAGCTGCTGCCCTATTGCCAATGTTGAACAAAGATTCAACTGTAATTCATTCAGCTTCTGTACATGGAATGGGAGGGGCACAATTTTGCCCTTTGCCTTAGGCAGCAATAGGTCTTGGACTCACCCTGTGGAAAAGCAAGAAAGAAGGCACTATTTGCATAATAAAGAGTACAGCCTCAGTACAGAGCCTGAGTACAAATGATTTAGCTAAAACAAAACCATTAAAAGGAAAATAAAATTATATTTAATATAAAGATCTGATTATATCAGCTTCAACACACACATGCCTATTTGAAAGACATTGTGACATCGAATAGACATGGAGCAAGTATTTTTGCAGAATATGACATAACCAGAGTTCCACCAACACAGATGCTAAAGTGGTAATCCATTGATTAGATAAAATGGTTTTAGGTTCTGTGTTATCATATTTATTCACCAATAAACATGTATTTATAAATATAGGCAGTAGTTGATATAACTGATTGACCTCAAGGTCTCTGCAGCTGTAAAAGTGACAGGGCCAAACTGAGATTCTAACAACTGTTGCAGTTGCGTGTGTTGCCATTCAGGGTGGCAGGGCAATCAAATTTGGCCTACAAAGCCAAGGATGACACCAACTCATCAATACCCACTCCTTGCTCCCACTTATCCATCTATGTCTGTCACAAAAACATTTTCTTATCAATATTTAAAATTGGGTTTCTTTGTGGAGTCAATTAGCATGAGAAATGGATAAAATGTAATTGAAGTGGCATTATACCAGATAGGAAGTTTCCAAGACTGATCTCTGTAGAACATCTGACCTATGTGGGAAAGGCCAAACATAACCAATAATATTAATCAAGTTCTAGAAAGCCAAACCCACCTTCTTTAAATGAAAGCTGCATTCTTTTCAAAAATATTCATGGTGGAAGACCCCCTCCCCCTTTTTACAAAACAGAACATTCAGTTTTGAAAATAATTTACAAGTATAGATAGAGGAATCCCACAGGGGAGGAGTGAAGCACCACTGATACAGGTGTGCCAGTTATAGAGAACAGGTAATGGCTCTGTTTGTACCTTTGATGGGACAAATTTGAAAGTTGAGATCCTTCTGTCAAATCATGTGAGTTGCTGCATTCCTCCTAATTATGGCTAAGAAAATTGCTGTGTAAGGACCTGCAGCGGTTAATTGTTCCATTTCTAGACAGAAAGAGGATAACAACATATGGACAATAAAACAATGTTCTTGCAGCTAAGTACCAGTCATGCCTGCATAGATCAGTGAAACAGTCTACGTGAGAGTAACTGCATTGTCACTGTCAGCACCATCCTTCTCTTTCTTCCCTTCTATTGTATTCCCCACAAAACGTAGCTTAGAAGTTTCTTAGAGTAGGGATTTTCTTTGTTTTTCATATTAGACTGTAAAGCAGGATCTGGCAAGAAGTGGATCTGGACTAATTGGTGGATCTCTGGATGATTTGGTAGTTCTCTGGCTAATTTACTTTATATTGTCAAGGATTTCTGACTCAGAAAAGTATAACAATCAGCTCCATACCCCACTTACTCCAAATTATACTGCTAAAATGGAGAGAGCTTGGGGTAACTAGTTTTTTTTTTTTTTAAGAATGAACTGTGTTTTGTTCTGTTCAAAGAGCCTAGTCAAAATTCTTTAATTCTAACAGTTTATCTTTTGCAACAGCTGGTGAATCCTGGGGCTGTAGTAAAAAAACAAAGTCAATGCCAGAAGTATGAAGTCTGCTATAAAGTTCCATGTCCATTCATATGAATCATAACAGGATGAGGAAATCCTTTTTCTTCAAAACAAAACAAACCTTCAGGCTAGGCAACCTTAGATGAGGGGTGCAAAAAGTGTGGCCCTTGGGTGGCAGGAAGCCTAAACTATTTGTGGCAGGCAGCTAGACACCCCCACACTACTACCAAAAGGTGATGGTGCCACTGCATAGGGTTTCCCACATGAATGCTAGTGAGGGAATTCCTTCTCTTATCTCCGATCTCTCACTGGAGACTGATGAAGCCTTCCTCAAGCTTGTGCTCTCCAAATGTGCTGTACAACTGCATCATCCACAATCAGTGTGGCCTTTGGCCATGCTTGGTGGGGACAATGAGAATTAGAACATATCAGTCCACCACATCTGGAGGGTATCAGGCTGAGAAAGATGCCCTCAGCCTAGGTAAGTGGTTTGGACAGGCATGGGATGATTCCAGACAGAGAACTCTTAGAGTTGACAATGCAAAGGCTTTGTGCAGCTATTCTGTCCTTTTTCCCTTAGTAAATTTTCTGTGCAAAGAAGTAGTGGGAAAACACAAGAGAGTTACTAGCAGAAGGTTATGTCATGTAACCCCCCCCCCCCCCCGTTAAACTCAATGAATGAGCCAGGGCCATTTCAAAATAAAAGCCTTGTCTGGAAGCAGTGATGTTCCTTCCATCAGAAGCCTCTTGATCCAGCAGAGGCTTCTCAAAGCACAGCTGTAAGGAAAGCAATGACATGCTCCCTACAGACCCCTGTACCACTTTCCGTGCTATTTCAAAGGGTCCCCCAACTGTCTCAAGCACAGTTGGGAGGGTGCCAGGGGAGAGAAATGCGTAAAATTCTTCTCTCTCACTGTTCTGCTGATCAAAGCTTCCACTGGATCAAAAGGCTGGAGGGACAGCATTGGATGCAACCCAGAGGAGGGTTCCTCCACATCTAAAGAGGCTATTGTGCTGAATTCACTACAGATGGCTTAGGAATTTTTTATTATGATAAAATCAGAGTGGTGCTTACCTAGCCAAGGGGAAAGTTAATACAAATTACAGAATAACTTTTATAACTGTTCCATATAGCTGGAAAGATCTGATAGGAAGAAGGGAGTGATTGAGAACATGCAAATAAAATATATTGCAGAACAAACAGCCTGGAGTCACAATGGACCTCTGAAAAGGATCATTTCCTTCTTTCAGAAAGATCAGATGATCTCATATTGAATTTACACTATGTACATCTTTTGGGAAAACATTTCTATAACAACTTCTTGCTCAGCTACAGTAACAAACTGAAGCAAGAGGGTGTAAATGTTACTGTATTTTTCGCTCTATAAGATGTGCCTGACCATAAGATGCACCTAGTTTTTAGATGAGGAAAACAAGAAAAAAAATATTCTGAATCAAATGGGCACATCATCACAGGCACATTCCCCATCACTTCCCCATGGGCTGCACATCTGACAGACTTACTGCACACGCATATTCGCTCTATAAGATGCACAGACATTTCCCCTTACTTTTGAGGGGGAAAAAAAGTGAGTCTTATAGAGCAAAAAATATGGTAATCCACCACTTCTCCACCCCACAAAAACCTTTAATAGCTGGATGGCAGCCCAAATGTAATATATACTTCTCCACCATCATTACATTTCCATCAGAAATTGAATATTTACTTGCCCTAGTATGTAACAAGATACACAAAAGCTTAATGTGCATTCATTCATGGGGAGAAATTTTTCAGAATCACATCTATGAGGAAGCAGAACAGTAAGCGTACCCAGAATACAGATTAGTCACAAGAAAGCAAACATCTAAAAGCAACTCTGTATAAAAGTCCCTTTCCTCTTCTACTCATTTGTTAACTGAAAAGGGGCTGCATCTGCACCTAACCCCATAATGGTGCTGCTATATCCATATCCTGAGTTCCTTGTTCCAGGAACACATGGCAAGACTTGTTTTGGGATATCCAGTTTTCATGCTGTTTTCCAGTGTCACATATATAATCTCTAGAGCAGGGGTCTCAAACTCAACTTACCTGGGGGCCGCTGGAAGTAGAGTCTGGGCCGCATCAAGTATTCCACCACAGTGGTGGTGGGCCGCTCATCCCACGTCGCTCCCAGAGGCCGGCCCGGGTGCCGCCAGCGCACTATCACTAAACTTTGATATCAAGTGGGAGCCACAAAATATCGTCTTGCGGCTTGTGGGCCGCGAGTTTGAGACCCCTGCTCTAGAGGAATTAGAAGGTACTGCTCCCTTGACAACCTTTGCTAGTATTTGATAACATGTCAGGAAGAGTTGGAAAAGAGAAGCCGGCAGGAAAATGGCCCTTTAAGCTTCCTTTGTGTTTTTCTTTTCAGCTCAAGTAGCTATGTGTGGGTGTGAAGGAGAGAAAAAGAACATTACAGCTCCTTCTGTCCCCCTCCGCCCAATAAATAATGTAGAAAAAGAAAGGGTACTCCTACTTGCTCCTGTCCTTGTAGCCCCCACCAGGTGATGCCAGTTTGACCAGCAGTACCCACATTCTTTCTACTCAAAAGCAAGCAAGTACATGTGGACTCTCCCAGACATTAGTTCCACTAAAGTCAATGAGATTTAATTGTCAGTAAGGCCACTGAAAATAACGTTAGACTCAAGGGGTCTGGACCTGGCACACTCAACCCAATTAAGCATGACAAAGGTGAGTGGCAGAAAAACTGTATTTTATTCTCAAGAATAAAGTTTGTTCACAGCAAAGTGGCAATTGACCTTGAGCACATGGTAGGGTCCCCTTTTATACCTCTGCTGACCAGGTACTGAGGAAAGATGCCCATTGGACTGAAATTCCCATTGCAATTTCTGACTGGCAAATTTAAATTCAGATTGTCCTCATGGTGGGAGGCTGGGCTAACTGGAGGTCGGGCTGGGAGTGCATGGCAAGAGATTGCTCAGTCTCTTGCCATGTGCAATGCTTGATTGGTTGATTGATTTGAAGGATGCTTGGGATGTGACTAGCATGCCCAGGTTTAATGCTGGCTAGCCAGGTGATTCTCAAGTAGTATGATTTACTTGTGAGTAGACCTGCATTTCAGCTAGTTGTTTCTTAAGCAAATCAGGAGAGAATAAAAACACATCACAAACTTTTACTTTTTTCAGAGGGAAGGGAACACTGGCAAGGCCTGGGGGAGGCAGGTGGGCAGGAAAGCAACACCACTTCAACTAGAACTTGCAATGATAGGGATAGTTTTTAAATTCTGTACAAAATTACTGAATTTCAATACAAAACTAGTCTAAGATGCATCCTAAATGTGGCACTAAGGATATAATCCTATGCATTATCATAGGGTAATCTTATGAGAGTTGGAAGCTGTAGGGCAATTTTAGGATTTCACTGTAACAGCATCACTGGATGTGCTCGAGTTGGATTGTTTTTATGGTTAATAGCCATGAGAGCAACCTCGCCCCCACCCCCAATTTCATTGGGACTGCAGTGTGCATGCACACATGGACACGTATTTCTGTGTTAACCCTTTCCTCCCATGCCACAATCTTGGAAATTCTGCTCTCCAAATCTATTAGCCCTAGCAGATGGGCTTCCATAAGGGCCTAGAGGAGCTTAGTTTCTAGGGCTAATACCAGATGTAGATACATATTTAAACAAATAACCCATTATTCTCAGGGTTGCAGTGGGCAAGAAAGAGGTTAAGCCTTTCAATGCAAATGACAAAGTTGTGAGGGCTATTAACTATTTTAAAACAAAAATAAAGATATTTCAAATGATATGTTTCACATTATGTTTGGTTTGTTCCAAAAGGAGTGAGGAGGAACTAGCAGTCCAATTAACAATAAAAGTGGAAGAAAATTTAAAAGATCGGATCATTAAAACAGTATTTGCCTGGTAGTAAAAACTCAGCCACTTTGGTGCCACTTGTACCTCCCTGTCTAGAAATTGCCACAGGCAGAATGCCCTTTCCTCCACCAGTCATCCTACCTAAAAAAGTGCAGGTCTGTGTAGAAGGCTCAACACTCAGGCGAGTTCAAACCTGTGTAGAAGTTACACTTGTTAATTTATAAGCCTTTCCTAGACAACCAGAGAACTGTCAAAGACAACTAGAGCTGTTGCCTAGTTAATGCTGATCTCCTGTGGAACTGTTCATGCCTTAATTAGAGATTCCAGGAAACTCCAAGTAAAGATCTTCTGACGAGGTCCTGTTCTGAATTAAATCTTAACAGAATACTAAATCAAATTTTCCCCAGCAGCAAAGCCTTTTTGGCTTCAGTCCTGATGCTTTAGAATTTCCTTCTGAGGGAAATTTATATTTATCTGCTTGGTGGTCTTTGAAAGGTAGATAAAAGCCATGTCAGGAGACCTTGAAAATTAATAGCTGTGTTTCTTTTTACATTTGCTTCACTGTGTTCTTCTTTTTATTTTACTGCTTTTAACCTTGATTTTAGACTTATTATAACTCATCCATTTTTTCATTTTCTAAATCTTTGTGATATATTTATGAATAATCAGTACATACTTAATTTTCAAATGAGTAAACCAGTTGTTTTGAGCTTTCCAGTAACACTAGAACTATATCTAATATCACACCAAATGTGACAGATGAGTTTATTATTGGTCTGCTCTGCAATAAATTTACAAATTTTCTGTATTTTAAAAATTCATCCTAGGACTCCTTATGGACTACAGCTTATTTCCAGAGACCTTAAAGTGCCTCAAATATATGTAGAAGAGCTATTTGTGCAAAATGTGGCAACCTGCTTGTTTCATGTTTCAGGCCAGGCCAGATCCCAAAAGAGTTGGGAAATAATTCCTTGGAAAAGAATGGGTGCTTACACAACAGCAACAACAAAACCCATGACTCTAGCAAACAAAAAAGAATGTGGCCTTGAAAGTTAACTAGAATACAAGGAATTATAAATCCATAATCTCATTCTCACTGTTATAAAAATGATTAACTTGCTTTTTTTACCAGCCAAATAAAGGTTCTTCTGAGCAGCAGATAATTATTATGCATCACTACCTGATTTTTAAAAATATTGTGCAAAGGAATGAATGATTAACAAGAAGACTTATCTTCTATAGGCAAGTTATAAAAGATATTTTAAGAGAATTATGCATAGTTATTAACTCCATATGGAGTTCTGAATACAAAGGAAGAACATCATTTAATTTATCCTGATATAAGGTAATAAACAGACACATGCACATGCACGAGTGATAGCACTGTCTTCATGTTTCAAAAATGTATTATTTGTCATTGTGTCAATATGTGGCCACTGCTGATCAAGTTTATTAGCACCTTACCTAGAAGTTTTGGTTCTTCTTGTCACCTGCTTGGGACAACAAAACATTAGACTAGATCGACATTATGTGCTTGATTCAATCCCCAGAAAACAAAACAAAAAAAAAACCACATATATTAATCATAAATACTGCAGAACTCCTTCTGCTCCTCTATAGTGGAGTAGATGTTTAATGTAGCTTAAATACAAACTGCATTAACAGAGCATAACTTGAACTAGTGTTCACAATCATTTTTCAAATCCTGGAACATGTAAACAATGTTCATGAGTGCCTCTGAGTTCAGAGTACATACAAGATTATGGTTGAAATGTTGTGGCTTTCTAGCACTCTCTGCTAAGAAATGAACCACTGCCATCAAACTCTTAATAAGAGTGACATCTACTGGTTAAAACAATCTTTCTACACACTCCATGTTCAACTTAGCAGCTCTTTCCCAACCACAGTACAAAAGAAATCATCTATTATATCCATCATCAGTCTTTCAGCCATGGCTTCCACACCAACAGCAGTCTATAAGACAGTTCAGTCCAAGTACGTGGATGCGAGGTTGTTTGAATACACTGGCAATAGGACGATGCACTGCATGGGTGTCCAGCCTGCTTGTGTGAGGACTAAAGGGGTGTGCGGAGAGTGCCTGCATAAGCCCCATTCCAAGGAAGCTTATCTGTGTGCTCACTTGACTGTGAGAATGGTGGATAAAGCCATTGTCTCAACATGCCATAGAGGAATGTGTTGCACAAGTAAAAATGAACAGAAAGCCTAACCCTTGACAACATAGGAAGATCAAGGTCTGAGTGGGTGGCAACAGGGATACTGGGGGTAAGGATCTACAGATTTTCTCTACTCTGTCCCATCCATGTTTTGCAAACTGTCATGTGTCATTTGTTCTGTCATCTGCTTGATGGAATCAGATTCTTACCCCCTTTGCAAAATGCCTGCTCAGTACAAGTAACTTTTGCTGTTATTTTTCTTAACGCTACACATCAGAGGCTGAAGAGACACATGAGATATATAAAGTAGATTTTTAATGGTCTTTTGTACAACCAAATTTGTGTTCGATTGCAGAAAATAAAATAAACGGTTCACAGGTCTGGAATTTGTGTGACTCATAAAAGGCTGATCTGCTGTGGAATCCATGAATTAAATTCATCAAAATCCCAGGTCATTTGAATCAATTTCACATTTCTTTGGCATTCCTGACCAGGGGAGAGACTTATGTGGACACTTGCCCCCCTCCATTCAGCCCCCACGAGGAATGGTCTGTGTGATCAGTGTTACTGTTTAAGGAGAATAGACTCTTAAGAAGCAGATAGTTACTATACAGCTGGGATTGAGAGGGGGAAAGCTTGTTTAGATTTATTGTTATTTAATGGTAAGTTATAAAATATCATACATTTTATAACTGTAGATGATTCAAGTTGTAACTCTGGACATCTGGAAGGGCACCAGTTTTGAAAACACTGGGCTGCATAGATTCTTCCCATTTTGTCTTCCCTTCATTTTCCTCCCCTTTTTCTCTTGTTGCCTTAGATTGTAAGGTCCTTGGGCCAGGAACATGAGTAAAATCCTACTCTTTGTAAAGCCCTATACACAAAGACAGAGTACTTGTCAGCATCTATCCAAGCAAAAGGCCATGGTAATACATTACTTTCAGAACACTGGAGGAAAAATAAAAGAAATAGTCAAACATTAAAACCCTTTTAGAGAGAAACTACTGAAAATATTGAGAAAAGTATTCAGCCATTAACTCCCCAGCACCACATGCCATTCTTTTGGCAAAAATACCATTATGTTTGGAAGGGATGGCAGTGAATGAGGTAATTTTATCCGTTCACAGATATTCATCACATTGTTACTATTCAGCAAAAAATTGAGTTGATCATTGGAGCAATGACTTGAAATTATTTTAAACTGGAACAAGTAAGCTTTTTGTACTTCCAAAACAAGCAAGTACTGCTTCCTGGAAGAATTGTATGTCACTTTGCCCTGTTCATAGAACCTTAACACATACAAGTTTAAAACCCCCAATGTATGGGTCTACAACTAAATTATGTTCTCTTTCCCAATCACATTTAACCAGAAGTCTGTAACTCAAGATCTGCATGGTTAATTCAAGGCTGTGACTAAATGTGCAAAACATGTTAAGCCACTGGGTGGAGCTAATTTAGTGTCATATATGCTGAGAAGTGTTTTCTCAATCACCCTGAGGTGGCTTATAAACCACCATGGCTTATAGTGGGGTTTACTAAACCCTCTTGACTTAACCTGTTATCTGAACTCAGCTGTCATGCTAAGCCACAGTCAAGCCAAAAGGCTATAGATTCCATTGGGAAAAGCAGCAAAAAAGGATTGCTACTCCCGCTAAGGGGCTGTAGCCACTGACAAGGAAACTGCCCAAGCAGCACTTAGTGCCGCTGTCACTGACTTGCCAGCCAATGCTTGGAGAGCAGGTTTGCTTGTGAACCATCTCACATTTCTAGCATTGGCAGGAGTACAAGTACATGGAGGGTGGGGAGAGCTGCCAGGCTCCACCACAGACCATCTTCTCAATTCCTGTTTGAGGGTTGGGAGGCGGCATAATTTATTATTTATTTATTTAAAACATTTCTATGCCGCCCCATTGCAACAAAGCCTCGGGGCGGCTCACAACATAACAAACAATACAAAATTTCATTAAAATTTCATTATGTGCATTTGGGCACTTGGAAGGGGAGCTATTCTGCTTGTGGTGAACAGGGCAGATGGGAATGGGCTGTCCAGCTTCACTTCTACTCAAGGCTTCTTACCAGCTGTGGCAGGTCTTTTCCCAGGTTTGAGCAGGAAGGAGCTATTGGGCTTTGTTTCCTGAAGAGAAAGCAAAGTTGACCTGCCCTTTCCCCACCCCAAATCCCACAGCTGTAATCATAGGTTAGTCACAGCTGTGGGAATTACATTTGCCTTGGCCTCAGCTTATGAATAATTACCATCTTTACACTCCCGGTTCAGGCAACTCCTCTTGCCTCCATTATTCATTCCAAGTTGTTTATTTTTTAACTTTACTTCCCCATCCCAAAATGACAGTAAAACTACCTCCTACACCTCTCTGCCTCTTGCCAATATTTTGTGTGCTGTGATCAGGGAGTAAGAGGTGGAATCCGTCTTTAATATGAGAGGGGAATTTCTCAAGGGCAATCCTAATTTGTCAGCACTGACAGGTGCAAACAAATTGGGAAAGCAAATAACAGATGCTGAAAGCCCCAACAGTTGTCATTTCCTCAGTGCTTCCATCGTGTCCCCCAAGATGCTACCTGGGGGACTTGGGGGGGGGGAGGTGGCAGAAGGGATGAGATGTCCCAGGACCTCTGTTGCATCCTATTGTTAGTCAGACACAGCCAGGGTGCCCAGGCACCCTTGGGATTCAAGTGTCATCCAAATCTTCCTGGTGTGACCTGCTGACCCTATTTTGTTCTTTGGGGTCCCATCATGGTTTGCCAGAATCTAGATGGGAGGCCAGAGAAGCTGCAGGATAACTGTTTGCCTCTAGAATATTCCTCCCCATTCAATGAAACTCCAGCTCCTCCTAGTTCCCAACCTTGGAGAGCAGCTGCACAGTTCTTTCAACATAGGCTGTAAGGGGCTGTCTCGACCAAAGCCAGAGTGCAGTCTCTGACATCAAATCAAGGAATTCAAAATATTGCACAGCCCTAAGACCCTGTCTAGGGGGCCATAGGATTGCTCCCTGAACTGTTGTATGCCCTGTAATATCGTGGATCTTTGTCACTGAAGCATACGTAAGAGCAAGGACTTGTCTGCATGTGGTTTCTTATGGCAGGGTCTTGAGATTGCATGGAAGCTATGGAGAAAGACAGCTTGGCTATGCTCATGCAGATCCAATCACAGCACTGCAGTATTCCTGTGTATGGTGAAACAGAGGGATCTGGAATAGAGCATTCAGAGTTCTTATGATTTGTTTTTATTACATATTAAACAAACTTATAAAGTGCTTTTCTGTGCATTTGATAAAGACTGAAAATTACAAGTAGACCCATAAAACAGGCAGCGGTATTTCAGATATCCTGGCTTCAAGCCATTTAGAACTTTTTACGTCAAAAGCAGCACCTTGAATGGGATTCAGATGCAATTTGGATGCCAGAGTAGTTGGTTCAAAGCCAATGTTATGTGGTCTCCAAAGAGCTTGCCAGACATCAACTAGGCTGCTGCGCTTTGTAATGCTGTAGTTTACAAAGATGTTCCAAGGACATGCATAGCATATTACAATAGCCTAAATGAGGGGTAATTCAGGCATGTATCTGCCTTTCCCAGGAGGTGGAACACCTGCTGCATTAGGCAGTACTGGGCAAAGGCACTCTTACTTGCAGCAGCTACCTAACTGTCCCCAAGTAATACTGGGGCAAGACATGACCTTCAAAGTGTGTGCAACCCCACACAGAGCAGGCTTTATCTCCAATCTTAGTTTGGCTACTTTACTGACCAACAGAGCCTGTCTTGTCTAAGCTTAGACTCAATTTCTTCATACAAAATTTTGTCTAAACACCTGTACAGGACTTCGACAACCTCTTTAATGTCATCTGAAATTAAGAGAGTCAAGGTGATTTTCATGAAAAAAAGAAAAATAGGTTGCTTACCTGTAACTGATGTTCTTCGAGTGGCCATCTGCATTTACACATATGGGTGCTGCACCTGCGCAGTGCCTAAGGCTGGAAGATTGAAAGCTAACAGTTTTTGGCGGAAAACTCTGCTCCCCTCCCCACCCATAGTATATATAGAGCGGAGTGTCTGCCATTTTCCTCAGTCTTTAAAGACCCCCTTCACCCCCTTGTGGGAGAGAAATATATATCACAGCAAGTATCATAGGTACCGTGAATATTAAGGTATGGTACTGATGAAGAAATCCACACACTGACACTGAGCGGGGCCAGTGGGTGGGTTGTGTGAATGCACAGATGGCCACTTGAAGAACATCAGTTACACGTAAACAACCTGCTTTTCTTTGTCGTGGCCTCTGTGCATCACACATATGGGTGATTAGCAAACTTACCAGACTCGGAGGAGGGAGGTGTCATCACTGAAGGACAGTGGAGAGAACTGCTCTACCGAAAGAGCAGTCTTGTCTGGCACGCACATCCAGTCGGTAATGCCTGTCAAAAGTGCATGGAGAAGCCCAGGTTGCAGCCTTACAAACATCTTGAATCGGGATTCCTGCAGCAAAAGCAGAAGCCGATACCGCTCTTGTGGAGTGACCTATAGGGACGACAGGTAAGTCTATCTTGGCAAGCTGATAAGCCAATACAATAGTTTGAACTATCCATTTAGAAAGTCTTTGAGATGTAACAGGAGCAGCCATATCCTGTTCAGAAAATTTGACAAAGAGTTGATTCAAATGGCGAATGGATTCAGTACGTGATCTGTAGAAGGCTAAACAGTGTCGCAAATCCAGGGTATGTAGAGACCTCTCGATCAGGTTTGATGGCAATGGGAAGAAAGCAGGTAAGATGATCTCTTGATTCATGTGGAATGAAGTGGCTACTTTAGGCAGAAATGATGGATCCATAAGAAGAACAACCTTCTCTTTATGAAAGTTCAAATAAAGAGGATCCACTCTGAGAGCACACAATTCACTAGCTCTCCGAGCTGATGTGACAGCAACAAGAAAGGCTGTCTTCCACAAGGCGTAAGTCTATGGTTGCCAGAGGTTCGAATGGGGCTCTGGTAAGTGCCTGAAGTGCTACTGAGAGGCTCCAAGTAGGCATAAACAGTCGGACCGACGGATGAAGATTCTGTAGTCCTTCACGAAATCTCTTAATTAGTGGTTGTGCGAAAACTGATGATCCTCTTATCTCACTACAGTAATAAGAAATTGCAGCCGTGTATACTTTTATAGATGATGGCTTAAGTCCCGAGTGATGAAGCTGCAGAAGAAATGGAAGAATATCCTCTATCGATGCTGAATCCGGAGCGAATGAATGCGATTCCACAAAGGATGAGAACCGGCGTCACTTTGTTGCATAAGATCTGCGCGTTGACGGTCGCAGAGCAGATTCGAGAATCCTCTGAATATCTGGATGGAGAACTATCGCACCCGAGGTAAGGTCCATCAGATCTGAGGGAGTAGGGCGCGTGTAGGTCCCGTATGTACGATTTGCAGGGAGTCGAGATGTCATCAGTACCGAGTCAGTATCGACATTCATCGGATCTGCCAGGCTGTGAATTTCAATGAGGATAGGTCCGGATGGTGGATGGTCCCTTCTTGTTGAGTTATCAGATATGGGACGGATGAAAGACAAAGAAATGTGTTGTGTGACATTTGGAGAAGAGTGGAAAACCACGGTTGACGTGGCCACCATGGGGTTATTAATATTCCTGTGGCCTCATCGTGAGCAATCTTCAATACCACTTTCATTAGGAGTGGGATCGAGGGGAAGGCGTACATCTTGAAGTTGTTCCATGGGATCATAAAGGCATCCCCTAGGGATTCCGGTCCGATCCCCGCCCTGGAGCAAAAGTTCTTGCACACCCTGTTCACATGGGTAGTGAACAAGTCCATGTCTGGGTGCCCCCAATGATGGAAGAGTTGGTTGCATATTTGTCGGTCCAATTCCCATTCATGGGTTGTCAACATTTGTCTGCTTAGCAGGTCAGCTTCCTCATTGTCTGTACCAGCTAGATGAACTGCCAGAAGAGTTATGTTCCTCAGGATACACCAGTCCCAGATCTGCATCGATAGTTGGGCCAAGGCGGTTGACTTTGTTCCGCCCTGCTTGTTCACGTAGAACACAGCGGCTACATTGTCAGATGCAATCTGAACTACTTGATGTTGAAGAATATCCTCAAAGGACTGGAGAGCTTTGAAGATTGCTAGTAACTTAAGGAAGCTGATGTGTTTTCTTGATTCCTGTCGGTCCCAAGTGCCTTGAGTGCGGAGATCTGCATATACTGCACCCCAGCCAATCAACAAAGCATCGGTGCAAAGAGTCATAGTAGGTTGTAGAGGCCGGAATGGGACGTCCACAGTCAAATTGACTGGAACTGTCCACCATATTAGGGAACGCAGAACAGAGAATGGTAGTCGAATTTGTTTGGTAGGTGGATCTCGTTGAGGATGAAACATCTTGTTGAAGTGTAGCTGAAGAGGTCAAAGTCGAAGCCTGACGTGTGAAACAATGGCAACAGAAGCAGCCATATGTCCCAAGAATCTCTGGATGGAGAGGGCCAGTATGGTTCTGTCTCGTTGGATCCGATAAATCTATGAGCAGAGGCTGTGTTGATGATCCGGAGGGAGAAATGCCCTTGCTAGCATAGAGTCAAGGCACGCTCCAATGAAGTCAATCATCTGCGCGGGAACAAGGGATGATTTCTCGTGATTAATACATAGTCCAAGATCACGTAACAGAGTACAAGTTGTATGGATGGACAACAGAAGACCCGCCCTGGTCTGGGAAACTATTAACCAATTGTCCAGGTAAGGATATACCTGGACACCTTGGAGCCGAAGTTGTGCGCATACTGGTGCTATACACTTTGTAAAGACCCATGGAGCCGTAGCCAGTCCGAATGGGAGAATGTTGAATTCAAATATATCTGAGCCAACAGTGAAGCGGAGAAGATGTCTATGACAAGGGTGAATTGAGATGTGGAAATAGGCATCTTTCAAATCCAGGAAGGTGAACCAATCCTCTCTCCTCAGCAACAGAATATTTTGAAGGGTGGTCATCCTAAATTTTTTAGGCTTAATAAATTTATTAACACCTCGTAAGTCCAGGATTGGACGGAAACCACCGTCCCTTTTAGGGACCATAAAATATTTTGAATAGAATCCATGAAGTCCCTCAGAACGGGAGATTTGACGAATCACTCCTTTACAAAGCAGTTGGTGAACTTCATCTTGTAACACAGGTGAGCACGGTGTAAATCGAATCGGGCTCGATGGAGGGATGATGTCGAATTCTATTCTGTATCTGAGCTGGATGATGGATAAAACCCACCGATCAGATGTGATGGACTTCCAAATGGGGAGTTGGCTTTGAAGCCGGTCCCCAAATGAGAGGTGGAGAGAGGGAAAGGTTCGCCCGACCCATCAGCATTGGCGTTTGTCACTGTCAAAGCGACAATGGACTTGCTGGAAGCACTGCTGCAGCTGTAGTCTGCGTCGCTGCTGTTGGTACTGTTGTCTGGGCTGGTATTGCTGGCGATAGGACGGTCTGGACCAGGACCACTTACAGCATTGTTGAGACTGTATCTCCATGCAGCAAGCCGTCATTCTTGATTCATGAATTGACTTCAGTTTGTGGTCTGTTCTTGAGTTGAAAAGTCCTGATCCGTCGGACAGCATCTCCTCTATACATCTTTTCATCTCCTCCGGGAAGTTGCATTTCTCAACCACACATGCCTCCGGAGGGAGATGGCACCGACCAGAGCCCTGGAGTCAGTGTTGACGTGATGCCTAGCTGTCGAAAGTTGCTGGATTGCAACTTGCATGGCCTCTTTGATAAAGACCTTGGCCAGGTCCACTTGGTGGTCCGGCAGGGAGGAGGTCATGTTATCAAGGCATTGCCTTATGTCCATATATGCCCGCCCGCCCCTTGAGATCAGTGGGAGAGGCCCTTCTCCGGGAAGCCTCTGTGAAGGACATTAGGAGGGTAAGTACTCGGAGGAGGGCTTTCTCTGTGGTGGCGCCCAATCTATGGAATGCGCTCCCCAGAGAGGTCAGCCTGGCACCGTCGTTATTCGTTTTTCGGTGCCAGGCGAAGACCTTTTTATTTAAATGTCATTTTAATTGTTAATATTATTTATTTTATATCCTTGGCCAGGTTGACTCAAATTATATTGTTTTTATATTGTGATTATTTATTTATTGATGTGAGCCGCCCCGAGGCTTCGGCGAATGGGGCGGCATAGAAGCTTCCTAAATAAATAAATAATACATAAATTGCATTTTGAAATATTGGGAACGCGCAAGTGTCACCTCATAATTCGAAATGCGCAAACCGAGTCCAGCAGCTGCGTAGACCCGGCGTGCAAGCAGGTCAATTTTCCTGCCCTCTTGTCGCGTGGGGCCATATGGCCTCTCGACTCCCTGCCTTGTGACGACTCCACCACGACTGAGTTCGGCTTCAGGTGGCGCAGGAAGAAGGGAATGTCCTCCTGATCCCAGTACATAGCTTCGTATCGTCTGGATGTTGCTTGAGGGTGGGCCAGCAGGTCCCATGGCTGAAGCATCACCTGGCATAGGGTCGTGATCAGCGGCAAAACAATGGCTGTTGATTGTTCGCCCCTGACTACGTCATAGAACCTGTAGGTGCTGGGATCGGGCTGGTGTTGCACCTCAATCTCCAGTGACTGAACAAGCCTAGACATTAGTTCCGCAAACGACATATGGGGCTCCACCAGTGACCCCGGGCCTTGGGAGGTAACGAACACATCTGGGGAAGTGGAATTGGCCTCAGACTCATCCGAGTCTATGTCATAGCGTGCTTGGATGCTCGATGAAGATTCGTCTGACGATCTGGGTTGCCTCTGTTGTCCCCGTCCTGATGCCGAAGGTGCATCCCTCGGGACCGATGGTGAGCAACGGTCCCGTGGAGCTGAATAGTAACCAAACAAATGGTACTCGTTTGGCTAGGATAACGGGGTTGGTCCCATTTGTCGGAGCATCTCTCAGCCAAACAATGTCGGTACGCAGGCAGAGACATAGCTGTCTCCACGTCCAGCCTGGTCCGTGGCATTGGGGTGGGCAATCGGACTTGGAGGAGAATCTCGTATTTCCCCGTCCGAGATAGAGTCTTGCATTGGAGCCTCAAGATGGTGAGGAGACTCGCTTTCGGCCCAGACGACCCTTTGAGGAGACCCCAGAGGGGTAACCTGCATAGCCACTTGTAACGTTGGACCCAATGGGGTTGGTACTGCAGCAGCAGATGGGACCAAAGGCACCAACGAACCCAAGTCACGGGACTTAGCGTGTTCGGGCTTTTTAGCCTTATGGGCTGGTTTATCCACTCTGTCCTTTTTTGCCTTTTTATGGCTTGAGGACTTGTCCAAGTCGGTGTGCTTTCTCTTCTCCCTTTGTTTCTTCAGGGGAGAAGGAAGCTGTTGGACCTCTCGTACAGCGGCACCTTCATCCAAAGGACGCGATGGAGGTGTGGCTGAAGTGGAAGCGGCGCGTTGCAGGGGCACGGCCGAGGCCAAGCACTTAACAGAGGCAGCTAAGGCGGGCCCAGATTTCGCAACCAGTTGGTCTGTTTGCATAAGGGCCTGGTCCCGCAATAGCTTCTGCAGGCGATTTTCTTTGTTCTTCCTAGCCTGCTTCATGAAGGCCAAACAGTGGCCACATTTATCCGTCCTGTAGCCCTTGCCAAGACACAGGAGGCACAGATCGTGCGGATCTGCGGGAGACATTTTGGAACCGCACTCTGCACATTTGCGAAAGGCTGCTCGCTGCACCATCGCGAAAGAGAGAAACGGAGAAGATAGTGCAGGGGGAACAGATAATATTTTTGGTTTTTTCTTTTAGAACAGGAGAGAAATAGAACTGTAACAAGGGAGAAAGGACTTGGATTAGAACAATCAACGAGAAAAAACGCTAGAAGGATAGTCAATGCAAGAGCGAAGAGGCACGAGGCACAGCAAACAGCGGTCGCAAAGACTGAGGAAAATGGCGGACACTCCACTCTATATATACTATGGGGTGGGGAGGGGAGCGGAGTTTCCCGCCAAAAACTGTTAGCTTTCAATCTTCCGGCCTTAGGCACTGCGCAGGCGCAGCACCCATATGTGCACAGAGGCCATGATGAAGAACTTTAAAATCT
Organism: Varanus salvator macromaculatus; assembly: GCA_023646645.1. NCBI lineage: Eukaryota > Metazoa > Chordata > Lepidosauria > Squamata > Varanidae > Varanus > Varanus salvator. The sequence continues at coordinate 28,639,548 of JAIXND010000756.1, forward strand.
ACAGGCAAAAGTTACAGGTGGTCAAGAGTTTGAAGGTCTTAGTTAAGTTGTGCAAAAATCCCAGGAAAGCTCCAGATGGGTAAAGTTCTGTAAAAGGTAGATAAAGGTTTAATTCAGCCTGAGAGGAAAAGAACAGACAGACAAACCAGAGTGCTTGCTCACAATGCAGTCAGAGTCAGGGACAGCTTCAAAATACATTTTAATAAAATACAAACCCTTGTGCAAAGACAGTAATGACTGTGGTTGCTAAAATATATGTATTTAGTTATGCTATTTCCTTAACTCCCAATAGCCAAATCATCAGTCCCAAAAGTCTGTATCCATGCAATATGTAGTATGTATTGCAATATTAATGGCCAAGTCACTAACAGTTCAAGCCCTGGTGGGGAGCAAATACCTCCAAGCATCCACAGAGCTGAGGAAAACAGTAAACTTGCAGTGCTGTATTGGTGAAAAGTGGGACTTCTTAGTGTTGGCAGATGTGGTATGCAGGGTCAATGCTGAGCCAGCTGACGTATTGGAAAATGACCATTTCCTGTAGGCAAAGATGTGCAGTGAAGGCAACGAATCTTGGTGAGGAGCCTGGCAGCCATGACCAGACCACAGGGTGGAAACCTAAAATAGAAACTACTGTCTCTACATGAAAAATATCACTGTTACAGCCAGGTGGCAATATGAAACTATGCATCTTTTATATATATGGTTATGCACTATACATCAAAGCAGAGAAGCAGCATAATATTCACAAGTCTTACTCTATGGAACTTCCTAGGTTTGATAAAGGACTTCATGGCCTTTAGGTCCAGAATTTGATTAAAATGTTGGAGTACAGTAACATTTCAAGGGTTTAAACATCAACATAGAAATCTTTGTACTTAAGTGATGTGTGGTCCTTCATTTCTCCTTCAGATATGGATGTTGAACTTGCTACATATTTTCAAGGTAGTCAGAAAAGCCAGAACAGGCTGACTAACTGGTACTGGTGGATACAGAGATATTTAAATAAGACAGACTATGTAGTTTTTAATTACCTTACCCATCATCTTTTAAGATTAAGATAGAACAGGAAGAAAGTATAGACTTAGATTTCTTTGACTGTTACTCCTTGTTCATGTTCTTTCCAGGCACTGAAGGAACTGTTAAGAGTGGCATGTGACTGATGATGGTACTAAAGTTGTACCAGCGTGAAGCAGCCACAGTCACATTCAGTACTGATGGCAAATCTGCTAACAGAGGGTGACCTGAGGAGAAGGCCTTATTGTCAGCAGTTACTCTGTTTGAAAAGACAGAATTGGCTATCAGCAACAACTGAAGTAAAGTGAAACTGAGCTGTAAATTTTGTGGGCATTAGAAGTGTTCTGCATCTCTCAGCATCTTGGAAATATTCTAAGATTCCTAAGCCCAATAAAGATTTGACTGATCCAGGGCCTTATAGACCTGCATCATTTATAAATCAAGATACAAAAATGTTTCATATTGGCAAATTGAATGAATAAATGTATTTATGTATTTCTATTTAAATGGATCAAAGTGGTTTTATAGTAGGAAGACAGATGGTAAATTTGCCCAGAAAAGTCTTGAATATATTAGAGATTATAGGTAAAAGGGAAACTAAGGCTGGCATAATATTCCTAGAAATCTTTAAAGCTTTTCATTGCATGGAAATGGAAACAATAAAGATATTAATGGAAACATTAGGCTTTAGAAAACTATTTAAAGGTGTAATAGAACAACAATACTTAGCTAATGTAGCAAATATAATCATAAATTATGACAGAACAGAGCAAATAGCCCAAGGCTGAGGTTCAAATATGAAAATAAAAATACTACAAAAACATATACCGTATTTTTCGCTCTATAAGACGCTCCTGACCATAAGACGCACCTAGTTTTTAGAGGAGGAAAGCAAGAAAAAAAATATTCTGAATCAAATGGGCACATAATCGCAGGCACATTCCCCATCACTTCCCCATGGGCTGCACATCTGACAGACTTACTGCACGCACATATTCGCTCTATAAGACGCACAGATGTTTCCCCTTACTTTTGAGGGGGAAAAAAGTGAGTCTTATAGAGCAAAAAATACGGTAATATTCTTTCCTTAAAAATACATTACACATTTGGAATAAGTATAAGGAAAAATTATAATGCCATCAATCTCATCATTATGTCTAATTACTGAATTAGAAGGGTTTCCATCAAATTTGAGGGAGATTTTAGGGAAAATATTAAAGAATAAGCAAATAATTAGATTAAAAGACTGGCTAGGGAAATTGAATAAAAATGGGAGGATAAAAGCAGTACTAGAAAAGGAGAAAATAACTTAGTACAATGTGATTCGATCAGAATGTTTGACCCAAGAATGGATAAAGAAAAGTTAGATGCAGGGATTGTACAAAATTTGAAGATGTGATTATAGAAAGATAAGAGAATATGCGGATGAAAGGGATAGTCAGTAAAATGTATAAGACATTAGTCGAAGAACAGGATCAATACCATTCATTTAAAGTAACATGGGAAACAGATTTGAGAAAGAACATCAGTAGAGAAGTCTGGGAAAATATCTGGAGGAAGAGGATATAAAAATGTTAGTAGGCATAAAGGAATTTTTTTATGAAATTGCATGGAAGTGGTACCTAACTCCAGTGAAGCTGAACTGTATAAATAATAAATACTCCAATTTATGTTGAAGATGTGGTCATGAAGTGGTACATATTTTCATATGTGGTGGGATTGTAAATATATAATGAAATTGTGGAAAAAGGTTTTTAAAGAGTATTGTAAAATATTAAGTCTAAGTATAGATATATGCCCTGAGATTCCATTACTTTCAATATTTGATAAGATACAATGGAGCTGGAATAATAAAGAATAACACATTATGAACAGGTAAGACTTGTATTTGGGGGAAGAATGTGTGTGTGCTTGTTTATACATTTTAGACTTATCTAGCATTTTCCCTCTTAAAGGTTTTGGAAGCAGTGGGTAGTACAAAGGCCTACATTTTTAACAGGTAAAGGTGTAAATTAAACAAACAATTGTGTAAACCTGAAGGAGCGCTTATGTCCATACTTGCCCATCTGCCCCTTGAGATCAGCGGGAGAGGCCCTTCTCCAAGAACCCTCCATGAAGGAAATTAGGAGGGTGATTACTCGGAGGAGGGCTTTTTCTGTGGTGGCGCCCAATCTATGGAATGCGCTCCCCAGAGAGGTCTGCCTGGCGCCGTCGTTATTTGCTTTTCTGTACCAGGTGAAGACCATTTTATTTAAATGCTATTTTAACCGTTAATGCTATTTATTTATTTTAATTTCTGGCCAGGGCGACTCAAATTATATTTAATTATATTGTATTATTTATTTATGAATGTGAGACGCCCCGAGGCTTCGGCAAATGGGGCAGCATAGAAGTCTTCTAAATAAATAAATAAATAAAACATGTGATCCGTATTTTATTGCATTTATACTTTATAATACCTATGGATAAAGGCTGCTCTTGGGTTGTAATATGTTAACGTCTCCTATTTCATGAAATGGAAGTAAACTAGTTCCAGTGGTGGATTAAATTAGTGAAGCTTAGACTGAAGCCTTTATTGGCATAAACTAGAAAATATCAGCCACAGATGACACTAAACTGAAATCAAACAGAAACAATAAAGCATCCTGGCTACGTCATTTGTATTGCTTAAACATTTTTCATGTCCAAGAGAACAAAGGAGAAACACAGCATGACATGGAAGGGGGGGGGGGGTTGGACGTAAAGTTTGCTTTTGTATATCCTGCTCCTGGTCACCCAGCGCAGGAAGAATTGATTTATGTTCTAAGGAGTATGAAGCTGCTATCAGACTCTCTTTGCCTGCATTTCCAGGTAACATTAAGGCAGCAGTACTACAGCGTACACATTTACTTGGGATTAAGTTCCACTGATGCACGCAATCATCAAGTTTTCCAAACCTCTGTTTGATTCAGTGCCATCCGTAGGGGACAAAGACACTCTGTGCAGGATTATGTCTTTTGGCTAAACATTACAGATGAGAAATGGGAAGAAGGGCTGAGTAAGCTACAGCTCCATATTCCGCCTAATTTGATTTGGATCTTGCAAAGTCCAGTTAGTTGAAATTAGGTCAGCCTGTTGTTCAGTCACCATATTATGGTTCAGTCTGGATAAGTGTGACTCAGAAACATATGAGGTAGACTTTAAGGCAAAGAAAAAGGCAAGTTGCTTACCTTGAACTGTTGTTCTTCAAGTGGTCATGTGTGGCTTCACACACATGAACTTTGTTCTGGTGCAGGACCTATTACTGGAAAGTTCCCAGCTAGTGTGGGGAGAGGCTCCCACACATCCCCTCAGTTCATATGCACAGCACTATAGATCTCTTGACTGAAGGGAAGAGAAGTCATCGGCATAGTCCAACACTGAGCATTCCTGGTGAGGGGGCAATTATTGAAAGGACAAGTGAGGCTGGAGGGTGGATTGTGTGAATGCATAGATGACCACTTGAAGAACAATAGCTACAGGTTAGCAACCTGCCTTTCTTCCTGTGGCCCCTCTGCATCACACATATGGGCAACTAACCAGTGTACCCTGTGAAGGAAAGAGAGATGCTGTTGTCACTGAAAGATAGAGAAGACTGCTCTGCCAAAGGAGCAGTCTGCCGCCTCAGGACATCCAGTTAGTAGTGTTTCACAACCATGACATGCTCCATGTGGCTGCTCTGCAGATGTCTTGCAGGGAGATCCCAGCAAGGGTAGCCATGGACGGTGTTGAACACAATCCTGTAGCTTCTTTCCAAGATGGACAAGACCCATGAGTCTGATGTTATCACTTCCAATGCAGGGAGAAATGGGGGAAATGCCTGTCAAACAGGGTATGGGGGAGGAGGGGTGGTAGGGGTCACCAGCTGGGGTAGTCAGCACCAGTGCTTGGCCCCTTCTGGGTGCTTTTGTGGTTGCCTGAAGCTGGCAGGGGAGGTCATGCCTCTTTTTCGGAAGGGCTGGCTGGAGCCAGTGAGGGAGGTCAGAGTGTCAATGTTGTTTGGGAAAGGATTTCCGAAACCACTTATGTGGACTATTATCTGGCTGCTGGAAGCCCTTCCATCTGACAGTCAACCTTGTTTTCTGGATGGAGTTCATCTTGTTGTCTGTCTGTGCACTGAAAAGATCCTCTTCATCAAAGGAGAGGTCCTCAATGAGGGAGCAGGTCTCCTAGGAGAGGCCAGCTGAATGAAGTCAGGAATATCTGCAGATGGCCACCATACCCACCATTGGATTCACAGTCCATGTGATGCCTGGCTGCAGCTATCTGATACCTGGCCAACTTGGAGGCCTTGATGTGGAACAGGCAGGATGTGTCCCTCAATTCATCCACGAGGTACTCATACATGGGATTGATTTTGTCCCATAAAAATAACTGGTATTGGGCCATGGTGGCTTCATAGTTTGAGACCTGAGCACACAAAGACAAAGCCATGTGTATGCATCTCGCCAAGTAATTGACTGATGCTGAGTGCTCCCACTGGAATGTCCCCTGCGCCAACTCAACAATTCTGGAGTTTGGCTTCAGGTGCTAGAATAGAAATGGGATTTCCTTTCCCAGCACTTGGTATGTAAAACCCACCCTCCTTGATGTGCTGAGGGAGGTGGCAGGACTGCTTGACTGTCTAGAGCAGGGCTGGCAGGAATGGGATGGCCACTGCTGTTAAGTCCTTGGAGTCCAGGACATTGAAGACTGGGTCAGCAACCCAGTCCTGTTGTTGCTCAGTCTCCAGTCCCAGGTCCAAGCCTTATCAACTGCTCTGAGAAGTGTTCCCTCTCAGGGACAATGGGTCCTGGGCAAATACAGCCACGTATGGGGATGCCTTCAGTGGGGACAAGGAGATGACTGGCTCTGGATCAGTCATGTAGTCTTCCAGGGTGGAGGATAAGGATAGACTTTGCAGTTGCTGCTGCCATGATGTTGACAGCGCTGGGGAGTTGGCCAGCTGCTGAAGCCTGGTGTCAGTTTGGTACCAGGGGCTGATGCTGATCTGCCATCAAGGCCTGGTGTTGACCAGTGCCCAAGGTATACCATTGGTTGGATGCCAAGGGGTGGTGGCTGGTAGATGACCAGCCTTTACAATGACTGGCATAGTGTTGTGCCTGAAGCACCGACAGAGGCAGCACCTCACGAGGAGGTCTTGTGCTTGGGACCCTGTACCCAAATGCTAACCCCATAACCTAGCTTGAAGGTGGTTGAGCAGACAGCTGCACCTCACCCTGACTCCACGCCCATTGAGCAAACACCCGAGCCCACATCAAAGCAAGAGAGCCTCAAGGGAAAAGGCACTACGAGTTCTGCCCAGAAAGAGTTAGAGCAGACTGTCCCTCCCACTACTGATGCTGAACTTTCTGAGCATGACACAGGAGGCACAGGGGACGTTATAGACTTTTCCCTAGCAACCAATCACAGGGAAGATGCGAACAAAGGAGGTGGGAACAAAGACAAGCCTCAGAGAGAAGAAAGGCAGTGCCAGGAGAGCTAGTCCCACGTGGGCTCGGGGAGAGACGCCACTAAAGGATTAGCATCTGCATTGCAAAGAGCTTATCTATAGAGTTGTAAATCTTGTAGACAAGTAGCAATAAAGGACTTTAGTTTTATTGCTTGTGAACATGTGGGTTGTTTACATGTTGAGTAGCACCTCGACAGATCGAGGGTTGGTGTCAGCTTGGCACAGGAATCCAGTCTCAATGTTGGCAGCACTTTGTTTTAGCAAAGAAGGGAGAAAAACAAGAGAGAAAAATGCTATATACTCAAGTGGGAGAGATAGAAGCAATTCCTGATCTAGGTGTGATGGTGGTCAAAAAGGAACTGAGGGGATAGGTAGGAATCTTTCTTCATCCTACCCAGGAACAGGAGGGGAAAGGCCTCCACCCAGTGAACACTTAGCTATCGAAGAAAGGCTCTGTGCAGGAATAAAGTGATGCACAGAGACCACAAAGAACTTTGTGGATTTAAAGAATTATTCAGACATGTAAAGTACTATAGGAACTCTGACGTAACAAACCATAATGTTCGATCTTTTCATTTAAAGTAAATGTTGAGATCAGCAAGTTTTAAAAAGTGGTAAACCTATCACAGTTTCCAAGGTGCTGCAAAGGCCCAAGAAAGAGACCATCACTCAATGGCATAGCAAACATTCTGCATGCAGAAGATCTCTGGTTCATTCTGGAACCTCTACTTAAAAAGATCAAACAGCAAGTGACAGAAAAGACCTGTGCCTGAGACTCCTAACAGTTAGTGCCAGTCAGAGTAGGCAAAAGTGGGCTGTAAAACCTAGTACTCTTGCTTGGTATAAAGGTGGCTTTTTATGCCTCTTGGATGTATGAGTGCTGATAGTGGGAAGGAAATAGATAAATTAATATTTTAAATCAGAATAAATGAACATTCCCCATTCATAAAACAGTGAGCAGCCTTATGATTAATGCTCATAAGCTACAGAATTACTAACTTTAAAAAACTTTCAATCTCTTCTCTATCAAGTTGTTGATCCCAATATGCTGATTAAGAAAACAGGCTCAGGGCATATTCTGAGGTAATTTCATAAAGGAAACTTTTTTCAATTTTAAAACAGCTGGACATTTTACAAACACAGAAGGGATACACACATAGGAATGGATTTAGCCAATGCACAGCAACTTTGGTAAAGTCAAGTGCTTATATACATTAAAAGATAAATGTGCATGAAGATGTTGTTCTAAAATCTCCCCTATGGTATATGTAGATAAAGACAAAAATAAACTTATCTTTTTAAAGAAAAACAGTAGAAAAATATATTACATACAAATTTCCCCAAAGCAAAGATTTAAGGGAATATTACATATGCAAACTTAAGCCACTACAATGCTTTACACTCAACTATAGTCAGCTAACCTTTGGAAATTAATAATGAATCAACTCTGCTTGTGTAACTTGTGCTTTTTAAAAGCATTCTACGACGAAACAGTTTACAAAAGGGTTGCTACATTAACAAATGTAAAGGGGAAGAGAATGCTATTTCAGTTAAAACACTATGTTTAAAATATTGTATATTAACAAAGTTCAGGACCAAAACCCTAAAGCCCAAGTGAATACATTGGCCTTGCTTCTGAGTAAATATGCATAGGATTGCCTGTAACAGTACCATCTTACACATGTCTACTCAAAACCAATTTCCACTCTGCTTGCTGAGCTCTCATCTAATTATGTGTGCATATGTTAGCAGGCTCAATAAAACAGTGTCAGAATCAGGAGGCTCAAAACAAAACCATACCATTAAACTAGTGTTAAGAGGAGCAATGCCACTGAAATTCAGAAGTAGGCCAAGTCAGATCTGGTATGTTCACAAATCCTGAATGTATGACAAGCCATGACTTCTATCCAGTAGGCTTTTCTTTCACTGTTCAAACCAAGCTAATGTTCATCTTCTGCACCCATCTAGCATGGTCTGTGTGGTCATGTGGGGAGCTTTTCAGTAAACTTACAGTTATACAAAGTGATCCAAGGGCTTTCTAACCATTTTCCAAAATTTTAAAGCTAAAATCTTCTCAGAATGGCTGGGAAATGTGGTTCCAATCACATGATTTCAAAATGCTCAAATGAATTTGTTAAAAAAAAGAAAAAACCCTCAGTGCTGCCCCAAAGTCCTGGGGCTGTTTACAAAAAAATATAGGTGAGGAGAGTCATGCTGTAGGTATGCAAAGCTATGCATGGTACAGAAAAAGTGGGTAAAGAGGTATTTTCCTTCTCTCATAATACTAGAACTCAGGGTCATCCCATGGAGTTGGTTGCTGAGACTAAGGACAAATAAAAGTACATCTTCACGAAGCACAAACTACGGAATCTGCTACTATAAGATGTACTGGTGGCCATCAATTTGCATGGCTTGAAAAGAGGATTAGACAAATTCATGGAGGATAAGGCTATCATCAGCTATTAAAGCTGATAGACATACACTACTTCCAGTATGCCTACACTATCATATGTACACTAGCTGATGAGGAACATGGACAGGAGCATGGTACTGCACTTATGTCCTATTTGTGGCTTTCCACATGCAGCTGGTTGGCCATCATGTCAACAGAATGCTGGACTAGATGGACCTTTAGTCTAATCCTTATGGTTCACGGAAGAGGGACACATGTAACAATACTTCTTAGGCCATGAGCTCACAGTACAATAAATAAGACATCATGAGGATGAAGTGCTTGCTTAGGTCTTCTTTGCAAGGGCTCATTTCATGTTCATATAACACTGCTCCTTGCTGTCCCATACCCCAACCATTGCTCACAATGCATCAGAAGACAACCCTGGATTTTGGGAGCAGTTTGTCACTAACACTGAGGATTCCTTTTGAAAGTTTTCCTATGTGGTATAACTGTTCACAGGGGAAGCTGTTTCAAATCCCAACCATCACTCCCACCACTATCCTAACTGGATGCTGGAGTGGCCTGAAGATCTGACACAACCTTCTCATCTTTTCCTGGCTTCCCAGGAAGAAGAAAGAATTGCAGGCAAAACAAAGGATAGTCTCTTGCCTGATAGAATAAATCACATCAGGCAACTTTGCACAATGGATCCACAATGCCAGATGGATAGTGTACTCCATGCCTTCCCATTGATCCTCCAGCATGCATGCCACAGGGCACAATGGGAGCACTTAGGCTTCCCTCTTCCTCTCTCTCACTTGTCACCAGGGACAGAGATAGGGGAAACAGGGATCACTTGACAGCAAGTAAGACCTCACAAGCCATGTTGAGGGCTGCTGGTGCTTCTGCCAAGATAAGCAGCAGCACTGCTAAGGTTCCCTGACGCAGTGGCACAGCTGCTTTAAAGTGGCACTGGTCAGGGGAGCTGAGCCACACTCTTCTCAGCCTGCTTGAAAGTACACTGAGCGGAGTGCAACTTCATTCCTCTTTTTCAATGTTTCTGCAATCCTGATAGTAGACAGTAGCATAATTGTAAGCAGTGGCATATGGCAATGTTAATGCATCATTGACATAACTGTATGTTTGGTGTCTTGGAATACAGCAACTTCTGGTGCCTCACATTCTTGGCATGCATGGTTTAATGTATCACTCATTCTTAAATTCATAACTCTAATAACTGAGAAGTAGATACTGCTTTAATTGCATAGTAAGATAAGCAAATATTTTAAAAAACATTTTTGCATAGTATGAAACAAGGCTGTAGCTACAATCTATTCATTGAAAAGAAGAGCCAGTTACCAATGGGTACTATCAAATTTGTGCAAGCAAGCTTCCATTTGCACAATGGGGCATCTCTTTCCTCTCTTCCCACACCACACCCCCCACCTAAACAAGCTCTGAGGGGGTCCCCATCCCTGCAGAACCAATTTTGGGAGTATACAGGAGGCTACAAGCAGGGAGAGGAAATGTGTTCTGCCAGCTTCTGTCCATTATGTTAGTGGATTAACACTGTTGAGTTTCATTGATTGTCTTTCTTTATTTGAACTGTAGCAGCTGAATAGTAGTAGTCAACATGGCTTTTACTGTCTATAAAGGCACAATGTATCTTTGAAAAGAAGTATAAATATTTCAGTGTACATCCCTACAAACACATTAAGACTCATTTCACCCATACACAGAAAAGGCAATTATGCCAAAACTGGTAAGCATACGTTTTTAAAAAATGTATTTTAAAGATTCTGTGGAAGAAAAAAAGCAACATGAATTAAGTTTTCTGTTTCCAGAGCAGCAGAAAACCCTGTATTTGATGACTGCATTATATCAAAATTAAATTAACATCTGGGTGGTTGTTGGAGTGAATGGTTTTAAGGTACATGTGTTTGTAGAGCACACAGTGTTATCCTGTTTTATGTTTTAAAAGCATAAGTGCAATATAATATTAGAACAATGGTACTCTTCATGATCCAGTCACATTGCAGCTTGCATGAACTGAGCACAAGTGAGTCCAACATGTGGAGGCGGAAGTCCCCTACTTTGCAGGGAAAAGTTCTCAGTGCTCACAAAGAACACTGTCTACCATAGCTGGAATCCTACTATGGTTCCTAAATCAATGCCAGTATAACTAAAAGTGCAACAGCCAAATCATGTGTTGCACAAAATTGGGAGGTGAAGTGTGTTTCTTTGCCCAATTCCAGTATAAAGTGGAACTTTTGGATCTCTCCCAAGAAAGGAACCCTATATGATTCCAGAACTGAAAAATCCCACTGTAGGAGATTAAAAATGTTGCTTTGAGTTATGTTTTCAAGTTCCAACAGAACTGAAAACATATAAACTCAGTGTGCTTCTTCCTTCTTCAGTCTTCTATAATATGTGAACAATGGCTCTAAACCACCTTAAAATATATATGACAGGGCTGCATGGCATTTAAAATATGGCTAGGATCAAAAGAGCTCCTTTAGGTTTGCCTAAAGGCTTAGACATGCCTACCAGATTTTGTTTTATATTTTTACTTTGAACAATAGGTCCCCATATCATATTAAATAATTAATCTTGAAAGTCTTGTCAGTTTCAGAACAAGTTTGTTATATTGCAGTGGGCAGAGCAAGGAAGCTAAAGATAAACAAGCATCCTTGGGTGCACAAAATTATTTTCACAGTTGTTTGGATCTAGGCCCACATAAAAAACCAGTGAGTCATGGTAGCTACTACTCATATAAGGAAAGCTGATGGTAGAGAAAACAGATACATGAAATAATATATTATTTTAAAAAATAAATAATATTTGAGAGTGTTGTTCTATTTCAGGGATGAAATAGTAATCAACTTGTTATATTTCATTTTCAGTACTTTTTCTGGAGCTTTGATACCACTTCTGAATAACAGTTCCAGAACTACTAGCTACTACACAAAGAGCACCTCCTACTGTCCACCATGTTGGGAAATCATTGAGAAAAAGAATTTGAAAAATAAAAGCGAACACCACATCCATTGTTTTCATTATAGCTACTGGGCCTGCTTTCTCTATTTGTAATGCTTTTGTAAGTAATATTTGACCACCTAGCCCCAACAGTCCTATTAATATTAGGAGAAATCTATCTGTGCCACAATTGGGTAAACTCCACCCACCCATTACACAAAGTGCTATTACACATACTATTAACCCAATGGCTGCATAATACCAAATGGACAAAAAGTAATGCACTGATTTCCCCACCTTTCTTAGTATAACAAAAGTTGAAGCAGCAGCAACTGCACTTGCAACAGCTGCTATTGTCCCATTAAGATGATCTGCGTAGCTTCTTTCAATTCCAGTAACATTGGATCCAAACAGAAAAGGTGGTCTTGCAATAAGCACCACTCCAGTGATTGTAAACATGGTGAAAAGGAGATCCCAACAAGTATATTTCTCCTTGAGAAATATCCAGGCAAATAGTGATGTAAAAACTGGACTGCTGAAAGTAATGACTGTAGCATCAGCAAGAGGCATCACTTGAAAAGCATAATAAAGAAGGATCATTGCCCCAGAGCCAAGCAATCCTCGGAAGAAAAGAAATATTCGTTTGTCTTTTGGTCCCAGAAACCCTGTTCTAAAATGAAACAGACAGATATCTTACATATTCCATAGCCTGAAGATTTCAAAACCATGCATCCACATAAATAACTTCAAGTACTGAATCTGAAAAAGCAGGTTGCTTACCTGTAACTGATGTTCTTCAAGTGGCCATCTGTGCAGTCACACATATGGGGGTGCTGCGCCTGCGCAATGCCTTTGGCCGGAGATTGCAAGCTAATGGTTTTTGGCAGGAAAAGCTCCGCTCCCCTCCCCCCTAGGCCTATAAAGAGCGGAGCGTCCGCCATTTTGTTCAGTCTTTGCGACCGAACGTACGCCCCCTAGCGGGCAATTAACCTAACCGAATGAGGAGAAGCAGTACCAATAAAAAGATTGGTACTGACCCGAAGATTCACCTACTGACACCAAGCAGGGCCGGCAGGTGGGTTGTGTGATTGCACATATGGCCACTCAAAGAACATCAGTTACAGGTAAGCAACCTGCTTTTCTTCGTCGTGGCCTCTGTGCATCACACATATGGGTAGATTAACAAGCTCCCCATAAAGCAATTGAATTCTCTTTAAATGTAAACGGACTAAATGGACTCTCTAAGAGGAGAAGGATTCTCTCTCAACTTCAAAAACGAAAATTAGATTTAATTTGTCTACAAGAAACACATATTAAGTGGCCTCTGTGCATCACACATATGGGTAGATTAACAAGCTTACCATAAAGGAGGAGGGAAGGTGTCCTCATTGAAGAACAGAAGAGAGCACCGCTCTACCAAAAGAGCAGTCTTGTCAGGCCCGAACGTCAAGTCTGTAATGCTTGGCAAAAGTGCAGGGGTTTGCCCAAGTAGCAGCCCGACATACATCATCAAGCATGACTCCAGCTGCGAAGGCAGATGAAGTGGCCACTGCCCGAGTTGAATGACTTCTAGGAGTCGACGGAAGATCAAGTTTGGCTAACTGGTAAGCTAGAGTAATAGTTTGGACTATCCACTTAGAAAGTCTTTGTGAAGAGATAGCATCACCTTTGTCATTGGTGGAATACTTAACGAAGAGTCTATTAGTGCGTCTGATGGACTCCGTTCTAGACCTGTAAAAGGCTAAACAACGTCGGACATCTAGTGAATGTAATGATCTTTCCAATGGAGTAGATGGCGATGGAAAAAAAGCTGGTAAAACAATATCCTGTCCCAAATGGAAGGAAGTAGAAATTTTAGGCAAGAATGAATGGTCAAGGCGTAAAACGACCTTCTCCTTGTGGAAGTTCAAATAAGGAGGGTCTATATGGAGCGCACATAGTTCACTGGCCCTGCGGGTCAAAGTGACTGCAACGAGAAAGGCTGTCTTCCATGAGACAAGGCGTAAGTCAACCGTTGCCAATGGCTTGAAAGGGGTTCTTGTAAGAGCCTGCAGAAAAACAGACAAACTCCACGTGGGCATAACCGGTCTTATTACCGGATTTAGATTATGAAGGCCCTTCAAAAATCTTTTAATAAGTGGTTTAGAAAAAATGGAAGATCCCTCCACCAGCCCTCGGTGATATGCGATTGCCGCTGTGTAAACTTTAATTGAGGATGGCTTTAGTCCAGAAAGGTGGAGGTGCAGCAGGAACTGAAGAATCTGTGGAATGGAAGATATCCATGGAGAAAAAAAACGAGACTCAGCAAAGGCAGAGAAGCGACTCCATTTAGCTGCATAAGTTTTCCGTGTGGAAGATTTAAGCGCAGAGTCCAAAATATGTTGAATATCTGAGCCAATGTTGGCCAGATTCGATGAAGCGTTGGTCGAATTAAGCGCGGAGCTATTCGAGGAAGACCTGTCAAGAGGGTCGCGATGGATAGCATCGGATTCGACAGCTGCGTTAATAGTAGGCAGCATCGGTACCAACGAAATAATAACAGTCATTGAATGTACCAAGCGGTCAGGCTGAGCGAAGATACGTCCGGATGCTGAAGCGTACAGCCCTCCTGTGTTATGAGGAACGGGAGTAGTGCAAGATGGTGATAGTCCTTGGAAACATGTACAAGCGTCGCGAACCAAGGCTGGCGAGGCCACCAAGGTGTGATCAGAATCCCCGAAGCACGATTGTGAAGGATTTTCGCAACGACTCTCATCAGTAGAGGGATCGGTGGAAAAGCATAAAATTGCCAGGTGTTCCATGGTATCATAAAAGCGTCGCCGAGGGAACCTTGTCCCAGGCCTGCCCTCAAGCAAAAAGCTTCACATACCCTGTTCTGATCGGTAGTGAATAAGTCCATGTCTGGAAATCCCCAACGATGGAAGGACTGTCGGATATTTGAGGATCCAGCTCCCACTCGTGAGAGGTAAGTATGCATCGACTGAGGAGATCCGCTTGAGTATTGTCCGTGCCGGCCAAATGTCCTCTGTCCCGAGGAAGGAAGGCTTTCTCCATTGTCGAATCCAAGCGGGCTCCGATAAAGGTGAGTGTCTGTGTTGGAGAAAGAGAGGATTTGTCCATATTAATGCAGAGGCCCAGGTCGTCGAGGCAGTTGCTAGTCACTGACCCTCCGGGCAGTGGCTAGTCCGAACGGCAGAACTGTAAACTCATAAATGTCGGGGCCGAAGGCAAAACGAAGGAAACGCCTATGTTTAGGATGAATAGAGACATGGAAATAGGCATCCTTTAGGTACAAGGAGGCGAACCAATTCCCTCGCCTCAGCGACGGCAAGATATTTTGAAGGGTGGTCATCCGAAATTTTCGCACTCGAATAAAGCAGTTCAAGCTGCGTAAGTCCAGGATCGGACATAGACCACTGTCCCGTTTAGGGACCATAAACGGCTCTGACCAAGGCCCTCAAGGCGGTGTCCACATGATGTCAAGCTGTGGACAGCTGCTGAATAGTGACTTGCATCGCTTCCTTCAAGAGGACCTTGGCCAGATCTCCCTTCTGGTCGGGGAGAGTGGAGGCGACGTTGTGGAGCCGTTGTAAAATGAAATATTGATAACGGGCCAATGTCGCCTCATAATTTGATATGCGGAGCCCCAGGCCTGAGGCCGCATAGACTCACCTAGCCAGGGAGTCGATTTTTCGCCCTTCTTTATCCCTGGGGGCTGAGTGACCCCTGGCCTCCCTGCCCTGTGAGGATTCAACTACCGCCGAATTGGGCTTCAGATGGCGGAGCAGAAAAGGTATGTCCTCCTCACGGACCCAATACAGCCCTTCATAACGCCTTGAGGTAGGCTGAGGGTTGGAGGCCAGGTTCCAGGGCTGCTGCATAGCTTGCTTCAGGGTGGTGATGAGAGGCAAGACTATGGAAGATGACTGCTCCCCACAGACCACGTCGTAGAAACGATCCGTGGAGGGGCCCGGGCGCTGAATGGCGTCGATCTCCAGAGACTGCACGAGCCTGTCCATCAGCTCGGCAAACGAAACATGACTCTCGTCTGGTGAAGACGGGCCTTGGGATGTGACGAGCGCATCCGGAGAGGTAGACTCCACGTCAGAATTATCGGAGTCCGGGCTAAAGTATGGTGGA
This sequence comes from Varanus salvator macromaculatus, assembly GCA_023646645.1. NCBI lineage: Eukaryota > Metazoa > Chordata > Lepidosauria > Squamata > Varanidae > Varanus > Varanus salvator. Next base: position 28,655,543 of record JAIXND010000756.1, read on the forward strand.
GCAGAGGATGATGACTCCACTGGGGAGATGGACCGACTGCTCTCCTCTCTCGGTGGCAACGGCGAAGGGCACCTCAGGCCGGACGACCGTGGGAAGGGCCGCTGTGATGGAGTGGTCCCGAGGTGGGTAGTACCCAATGGAGGCTGGTTCGTGCCATGTCTCATAGTAGCGGCGTTGACTCCAATCAACAGTGGGCCGGTCAATAGAACGGCTTCGGCGAGCCCGCGGTGGAGACATTCTAAGAACCGGGTCCACCATCACTGGGGGCATAGGGGTCGGTGACCTAGCCCCAGGTGTATCCTCGATCTCCCCGTCAGAGAGTGATCCTCTCTGGAGTACAGCGGGAGGATCAGACAGGTGATCGATCGCTGGATGAGGGGATCCCCGTGGGGTAACCCTCATTGCCTCCTGTAAAGTCAGTTCCAGTGGTGTCGGAATGGTGGGAGGCGCCGGTACTGAAGGGGCCGTCAGATCCGAGTCCTGATGTCGGGGGCGCTCGGTATCCCTAGGTCGTTTAGAGGATTTTTGGCCCTTATCCTTCTTCGGCTTCTTATGAGCTGCTGACTTCCCGGAGTTGGCATGCTTGCGCTTCTCCGCCTTTTTCTTCGGAGAAGGAGATGTAGCAGGCTCATTAGAGATGCCCTCAGCCGACGGGCACTTAGATGGAGCAGCCGAAGAGGAGCCCGGCATAGCGGCAGTCACCAGGGGATCGGACTGCATTAATGCACGATCCCAAAGAAGCCTCTTCAACCGATTTTCACGGTTCTTTCTAGCTTGTTTGGAAAAAGCTAGACAGTGCGAACACTTATCGGTTTTATGCCCCTCTCCAAGGCAGAGGAGGCATAGCTCGTGCGGGTGGGCTGGCGACATCTTTGAGCTGCACTCCGCACATTTGCGGAAGGCCGCTCGCTGCACCATCGCAGAAAAGAGAAAATAAGGATGATACTGCAGAGGGGAAGTATATATTTTGGGGGGTTTTTTGTTTTTTGTTTATAGAAAGAAGAAGAAAAGAAACAAAGAATAATCAGAGAAAAGGTGAAGTATAAGGGAAAAAACGGGGAATATAACTTGGGAGTCTAAGAAGAACAGGCCAAGTAGCGTCAGAGCGAAAGTCGAAAGCAGCACAAGGCACAGTGAACGGCGGTCGCAAAGACTGAACAAAATGGTGGACGCTCCGCTCTTTATAGGCCTAGGGGGGAGGGGAGCGGAGCTTTTCCCGCCAAAAACCGTTAGCTTGCAACCTCCAGCCAAAGGCACTGCGTAGGCGCAGCACCCCCATATGTGTGATGCACAGAGGCCATGACGAAGAAGTATAGTTTGTTCAAATGAACTATGGGTGTTCTAACAATTGTCAGAATGACACTAATGAAACTCATGCATGCAGATTCTCCTGATAGTCAGAACCCTTAGGATCAAAGTAATACAGCATGCTTTGTTTCCTATCTCAGTAAAAAAATAACATTAAATAAAGGGACAAAATTAAATCATTTGAAAATTTAGTGCTGAGCATGCAACTGAGAGGAGCTAACATGGAGGCTCCATTTGTTCAAAGCAGTGCCACTAGATGAGAGTTGTGCAAATCATTGCTATTGTTTGCAAAACACAACTCACCCTTTTCTTCGGACATCTGTAATTGTATGCAGCCCTCATCTGCTGGTGCGGAGTGCCTTGCAATTACATGCTCAGTGGCAGTTCCATTTACTGCTGAGATGCTTTCATGGAGAACATGGGCTAGGGTTGAATGGCTATATATTAAGTAATATAACAAGATACTCCACAGGTCTTTGTTGCAGAAGAACTGTATAAGGGTATTACTGGCAATCAGGAGAGGAGGGCTGAGGTTTCCCCACAACACATACTTCATTTCTGCCTCCCTTGTCTTTCAAGTTACTGCTCTGCAGCCATTTCTTCTGGTGAAGAAGCCCCAACCAAGACCAAAATGGCTATATTTAAGTGATGAAGAGTAAGTGAGAAGAGCATACCTGGGGGATAGGTTCAGGTCTCTGCTCCTGCCTCCTTTTGAATCTCCCTTTCAGTTCCCATATTAACAGCAAACTGGTTGTACACAGACGTTTCACCCCAAATTCATAACAGTCCGTCATACATTCTGTACCAGTTTAAAATGTTATAAAGATGTTATTTACTGCAAAAGGCAGAAAGTCACAGGGTTCTTTATGTTTTTAACTATTTACCTGTTCCCATCTAACTGCACTTCTATATTTTCAACTAATTTCTTATGAACCAAAGAACATTTTTTTCTTTCCCTTCCCACAGAAAGAGAAGGCATAATACTCACTTGTAGTATATTAATCCAGGAAGAACAAATGCCATTTGAAAAACACATCTAAAGGCACTAACTTCCACTGAATGTATATCTTCAATTTTCTTTAAAAATAAAGAAGCCACGGAGAAGAGAAAGGCAGACAACAGGGTATAGAAAAGGCCAAGTCCTGGACAGGTACTTTTCTTCTTTATTCCTGGAACAGAATGATTGTTATTTCCAGTTAGCAATTAATGCTTTAGATACAAAGCTGTATTTTAAAATATTTACATGCATGTTTACGATTTGAATGATTAACTTTGAGAAGGAATCAAACAAAACGGATAATTAGTCATTGTTGAGCATACATGGGTATTTTGAAAAATAACAACTGTAGCTCTTAAAATGCCTTCATTTACTCTCTTTTAAAAAAATACATGGTACATCCAGTAGTTTCACAAACTGGGCTATGTCTGTAATTCCTTGTGCATGTTGTAATAGAAGCACACTTGGAGAAACTCCCACATTCATTATAGAGTCCAAATAACTTTTTGATATTTTTTCTGATAAGAGCTCACTTCCTTGAGATGACATAAGGCCATGGTTCCTTTGAACAAATAAGCATGTAGCACCTCCAGCAATGAAATAAGCTCAGAAGTCCCTAGAATTCTGTACACTGCAGCCACTGTACTGGGCAGCTATAACAACATTAGGAAAACACCTTCTTGCCCCGCTTCTTGGCCCAAGATCAGCTTCTGAACATCATATATGACCAGTGAGCTAAACCCAGACCCTCTTTGTACAAGTCCAGTGCTTCGTTCACTACAGATACCACACTGGCATCCTGCTGCAGTAATCTTCAACTGAAAACCATCTACTTCATGTGTTCTTTTTTTCTGACATCAGTATTAGCACCTATATAGGAAGAAAACCCATGTACAATTACTTGCCTGTTTATGCTGCGAGTAGGTGGGTACCTCAGGCTTATAGGTTCCCTACTCCTCTTTTTTCACAGTGGCATGGAGATTGGAAAATCAGCATCTTCTTATTAATTAATCACAGTTTATTGTAGCATAAAAAGGACAGGCTGTAATTAGTTTAAGCTAGTTTATTTACAAGCCAGGGTTAAAATGGCTTGATCCTGGCTTATTTTATAAAATCAAAGTTTGTACTTTTCAGCACAACAATTATCTCTGCATGGCTATACTGAAGGAAAGGAGGGAAGGAAAGATTGTGTAGCAGTTTAAATCACATTCACACAGTACTGCGTTATGGTTTAGTGCTGCATCTGAAATGTGCCATACTCCTCAACAGATGTAAGGAAAAATCACATAAATACTGATACTCTGATAAGTACTGAGAAAAACAAACAAACTCATGCAATATCTTAGGAATATTTTACATTTAAATGTATAAGATGAAAATTATTTCCTGTTACAAGATTAATTACATAGCATACATATGTATTAGGAAATATGCTGTGTATTATAAATTTAATTGTACATTTTCAGTGGAAATATAAGGTTTTTTGATCTATCTAAACTGAATCAAGACAACCCATCAAATATGGTTATCACTACTTGTGACATAAAGTTTATAGCAAGAGTCTCTATTATTTTACAGTGGACTAACTCAAGCAAGTTATGTTGATATGTTAATACTTTATTTTTCCTATACAATATGCATAAATCCCTAGGAACATGAGGGTACAGTGCAATCACAATTTCTCTTATTTGTATTCACTACAAACATATGTTTAAACCTTGATTTCTAGAACTCTTATCCATGTGAAAATAATCTAGAATTATTATAAACGCAATAGATGCTATGGACTCTTGGGGAAGAGTCTTGGGTACTATTGGTTGCTAGGCAACTTAGAATCACAATCTGAAAGCTGAGAATTACTGTTTTCTAACATTTGAAAGCTGTGAATCCAAGGTGCAGAATATATAGACATATTTTTGTGAGCTTGGTCCCAGAAGATCAGCTGCTAAAATCAGCTTTGAAGTAGCAATAAATGCTGAATTTTGAAAGGGCCTGAATCTTGTATCAGTGGAGACACTGAGGTGGTTTAAATTAATGAGGAAATGTGCTTGATATGAGGAATCAGGCATGACTACAGTCAACTAGATACTGCATATTCATTTCAATTTTACCTTAATTAACTGCTTTTCTATACTTCATTTATTACATTTCCAAAAGCCAAAGCTAAATTAAGTCCCAGAACTCCACTGACTTGAATGTTACTTACACTTATATTAAAACAAGGGCTAAGAAAAGAAGTACACTATCAAGAAAAATGAAAAGAAGGGGTCTAACTGGGTTGGTCCAGGGAGTGGTGTACACATATTTGCATGAAGTAGTGGTTCCTACTGTCATCAAGCAGACAGCAGTGCAACCACTCCTGCAAATCTCCACTTTGGATGCAATAGCACTAGATTATCGTCCAAGAGCAAATACCTCCTTTAGGGAAGGTACTTGAGAGGTGTCAGGATCCAGGCACCTTCAGGGCTTCTCTTGCTGGCCAAAACCCAGAATAACAGCCCTGGTAGTTGCAGGATTGGTCCCAGACTCTGCTGCAGCTGTCAGGACCTTCATGGGCACCATCTGGGAGGCCTGAAGGATGAGCTATCAAGAAAGTGGCTCTTTCCTCCTGAAGCTGCCTTAGCAAGACTAGAAGTTAGTGTGCTGAGGCTGATTGTGATGTTTGGATTCTGTCTGCTCCTGTTCCTATACCTGTTCTTGCCCTTGGACCTTGCTCTTAGACCCTGCTTCTGTTTCTGGCCCTGTCTCAAAGGTATTCCTGTCCTTGTGCTATTTTCTTGGCTCCTGACCTCTGCTTTGTTTTAACTATGTTGCTTCTATTTGGACTATGTTTTCTTTGCTTCCCTGTGCTTTCCTGGTTTTGTCCTTAGCTTGCTCTGAACAACATGGGTTTGACTGTTATTTGGGTTCCAGTGCCTCTAGTTTCCCATCACCCACACCCCAGACCAGTGATGACAAAGCTTTTAGAGACCAAGTGCCCAAACTGCAACCCAAAACCCATTTATTTATCGCAAAGTGCCAACACTACAATAAAACCTGAAAACTGAGTTTTTAGTTTAGAAAAAACAATTCACAGCCAGTCCAAACAAATATATATATATCCTTGGCAGCGCACGGACCAGCCATACGAAAGTTCGGACAAGACACGGCTAATGAGTCATGGCTCGTGTTGTCATTGCCTGGCGCCGCTATTTCTTTCTGAGCATGCACATGGCCCCTATGTGCAGTGTCATCAGATGCTTGGCTGCTGGGGTGATGCCGGAGCAACTTTGATCACATGCTGATAGAGAGGGCTTTGAGTGTCTGCTGTGGCACGTGTGACATAGGTTCACCACCACTGGCCTGACCCTACCCTGGTGCACACCCCTAACCTCATTATAGGGTTAAAATTCCACTGACTGTAACGCGATTCTGAGAGACTTCCGGTTGGCGTCGTGGCGAGACGGCTGTGAAGAGCGGGGGCTCCCATTATCACACTGGTGATTGTTCGACAGTGAGCTGGGAGAGGCTCATCTGTCGGGGCAGGGATTAAAAATCCGAGCATTCTTCTGGGCAATGTGGGGTGGCAAAAAGATATAGCACAGAATAACAGCTTGAAGTTCATTAGATCTGCTGGGTGAGCATTTCTACCTTTTCAATACTACCTGTGAAAGAACTGAAGTGGGTATTAGTTGGGACAAAGAAGAAAGAAAAGCCCTTTTGATGGAGAGAGGAATTTTCCCTCCCCTCACGGAGTTTAAGCCGCGATTAATCTAGGGCAGAGGAACTAAGGCTTTTTTGAAAGTATGAGGCTGGAAAGAAAGATTTCCTTTTTCTAACCTCCCCAAGGGTTAGAAATCAGAATCAGAATAAAAAACTATTGTGGATTAAGTGATAGAAGGACAAATCTTTTCTTACTTGCTGATTGGCCATTTTTGTCTCAGTTCTTCTTTAAACAATTTTTGTGAAGTCATATAAAGACAAAATAACCCTTTGCTGCCATCCTGTGGCTATTAGACTTATAACAAGTCTCCTTCCTCTTTTTTTTTACCCGCCCTTTTTTTGTTGTTGCCTTGTAATTCCTGGCAAAAAATTACTATCATCATGAAAAAAATACATTCTTCCTCCTCTTCAGCACCTGCATCAGCTGCTCAGAGTCCAACTCATCAGTCTAAAGCGGCAGATGCCGAAAAATATCAAAAAGAGCTACAAACGACTCTCCTGGCGATACAAACATCTTTAACAGCTATGCAAGCATCCCAAGAGGCTATGCAAAATGCTATATCGAAATTAAGTTTAGAACAGAGGGTATCTTGACAGAACAGAGAAACATAGAAACATAGAAACAGAGCGAGTCAGAAGGGGCCTCCCGGGTCATCTGGAATGACCTCCGGCACCAGCCGGCTCCGCTCATGACATGCCCACCATGTGCATGTCCATGTCCAGCCTGTCTTTGAACACCCTCACCGATGGGGCCTCAACGACCTCCCGTGGAAGCCCATTCCACGCCCTCGGGGTCCTAACTGTCAGGAAGTGCTTCCTGGCATCCAAATTGAACCTTGGCTCCCTGAGCTTTGCTCCATTGGAGCGCGTCCTGCCTTCCTCTGCAGGGGAGAACAGGCCTCTCCCCATCTCCATGTGACACCCCCTCACATACCTGTATGTTGCCAACATATCCCCTCTGAGTCTCCTCTTCTCCAAGCTGAAGAGACCCACTTCGCTCAGTCTTGCCTCATACCCCATCCCCTGCAAACCAGCCACCATCCTTGTGGCCCTACGCTGCACTGACTCCAACCTGGCTATTTCCTTTCTGTAATGAGGGGCCCAAAACTGAACACAATACTCCAGTTGCGGGCGCACCAGAGTCGTGTAGAGTGGTAGTAATACCTCTCTTGATCTAGAAGCCACACTTCTGGCTATGCAACCAAGGGTGGCATTCGCCCCTTGACCACCGCATCACACTGCTGACTCATGTTTAGCCTGCGGTCAACCAGTACCCCGAGGTCCCTTTCACAAGTGCTGCTCTCCAGCCACTTGTCACCTAACCTGTACTTATGACAGCTATTCTTATGCCCCAAGTGCAAGACCTTGCACTTCTCCACATTGAACGCCATCCTGTTGTCTCCTGCCCACTTCCATAGTCTGTCCAGATCCTTTTGGATCTGGTGTATCTGCTCCTCAGTTGTGGCCACTGCTCCAGTTTTAGTGTCGTCTGCAAATTTGATCAGCAGACTGTTCACCCCTTCTTCCATGTCGTTAATGAAAAGATTAAACAGGATCGGCCCCAGGACAGAGCCCTGGGGGACCCCGCTTGTCACTGGCTGCCATCCCGACGATTCCCCGCTAATGGTTACCTTCTGCTTTCGGTCAGTCAACCATGCCCTAATCCACCGGAAAGTGCTTTGGTGTATCCCAAAACTCCTCAGTTTCTCCACCAGGATATCATGGGGCACTTTGTCAAAGGCCTTGCTGAAATCCAGGTATACCACATCCACTGCATCCCCTCCATCTAGCCATCTTGAAACCTTGTCATAGAATTCCACAAGGTTTGTCTGGCAGGACCTGTTTCTGCGGAAGCCGTGTTGTGTGGCTGTCAGCCTCCCTTCCCTATCTAGCATCACTAGATCTCTCTCTATTATGAGCCTTTCCATTGTTTTTCCTACATTGGACGTAAGGCTAACCAGTCTATAATTCCTCATGTCCTTCCTACTACCCTTTTTGAAAATTGGGACCACCGATGCCACCCTCCAGTCCTCTGGAACTTCACCCGTTCTCCACGAGGCCTCCAAAATGGAGGCCAGCAGGCGTCAGAGAACCCCTGCCAACTCTCTAAGTACTCTCGGGTGTAACCCGTCAGGGCCTGGCGCCTTTGTAATGTCCAATGCCCTGAGGAGCCCCTCGACTTCAAGGGGGGTGACTCTAATCTCTGCCCCTAAATCCCCAGCCTCATCTAATCTCCTATACGGATATCCCCCGTCCTGCTTTGGGGAGAACACAGAGGCAAAATAGTCATTTAGCATCTGTGCCTGTTCCCTCATGTCAGTCACTGGATCACTTTCCTCCTTATTTAGTGGTCCCACCACTTGTTTCCCCTTCCTTTTCCTATTTACATGCTGAAAGAAGCCCTTTTTGTTGCTCTTGATATTCTCGGCAAGTCTCAGCTCATAATCAGCCTTAGCTTTGCGAAGAATCCTTCTGCAACGGGCCTCCTCCTCCCGTATATACCCTTTTGTCTATTTCCCCCAGTACCCATTTCCTATGGAGGCTCCTCTTTCATCTAATTCCCCTAACCACCTCCTTTCGCATCCATGGCGGCACTCTCCTCCACCTCCCCACCTTACTGACTAGAGGTATCATCAGAGCTTGCGCCTGCAAAACCTCCCTTTTGAGTGCCATCCACCCCTCCTCAACTCGCTTACCTTCCAGTAACCTATCCCAGGAGACTTTCCCCAGCCTGGCCTTCAGTTGGCCAAAGTTGGCCCTCTTGAAGTCCCAGCTTCTAGTGCTCGCCCTGCTGCACGGCCCCAGTCCCCTGATCTCAAAGCAAAGGATGGAGTGATCACTCGCATCCAGAGCTCCCCTAATCTGTACTTCATCTATCAGCTCCTCCCTATTGGTCAAGACCAAGTCCAGGATGTTTCCCCCCCTCGTCGCCTCTCGGACCCTCTGTGTGAAAAACCTACCCTCTAGAGCTTCTAGGAAGCGACGTGACCTGGCTGTCACCGCCGAGTGAGTCTCCCAAGTAATATCCGGGAGATTGAAATCCCCCATAATTACTGTGTCTCTCCCCCGAGATATCCTTAGAATCTGGCCTGTCAGGACATCATCCAGGGTCTCAAGTTGACCTGGAGGGTGATAACATACCCCCACTGTCAGGTCTCTTTCCCTGTCAAAACCCCTAAGTTTCACCCAGACTGCCTCTACCGAATCCCCATCTGTGCTGCACTCTATCTCACTGCATCCTATCCCTTCCCTGACATATAAAGCCACACCCCCACCTCTCTTTCCCTTCCTGTCCTTTCTAAAAAGGTGATACCCTTCTATGTTTACATTCCAGACTTGCATTTCATCCCACCAAGTTTCTGTGATTCCAACCAGATCATATCCTCCTATTCTCAGGAGAGCTTCAAGCTCTTCCTGCTTATTACCCATGCTCCTAGCATTGGTGTACATGCACCTCAACTCCTTCCCACCGCTTCCTTTCTTTGGAGTGCCCAGCATCCTCCCTCCTCCCATCCTCCCTGGTACCTGGCCCCTCTCTGTAGGAGTCCTGTCAGTCCCTGCAGTATCTCTAAAGCCCTGCTCCCAGAGCCCCGATCCTCCCCGCACACTTGTCCAGTGCAGACACATTACTGGGGGGCCTGAACCCACCCCCCACTGGCTCAGTTTAAAGTCTTCCGGATGAAGCTCGCTAGAGCATCTCCAAAGGACCTTTTCCCCATCCTCGTGAGGTGTAACCCATCCCTTGCCAGAAGTCCATTGGCAAGAAAACGAGTGCTGTGGTCAAGGAACCCGAAGCGTTCCTTCTGGCACCACACCCTAAGCCAGCCGTTCACCTCAGAGGCCCTCCTGTCCCTTCCTGGCCCAAATCCCCGGACAGGTAAGATTGACGAGAAGGCCACTTGGGCCTTCAGCTCCCTGAGTTTCTTCCCCAAGGCCAAAAAGTCCCTGGTGATCCCGACCACACCCTGCCTGTCCACGTCGTTTGTGCCCACATGGATCACCAGGAGTGGCTGGTGACCCCCCGGAGCGAACAAGACGCTCCACTCTGTCCTTCACATGCCGCATGCGTGCGCCCGGCAGGCAGCAAACCTCCCTTGTCTCAAGGCTAGGGCGGCACACTGCCGCCTCAGTGCCCCTCAGCAGGGAGTCCCCAACAACAATCACCTGCCGCCGTACCTTCTTGGTGCTGGTGGGCAGCCGTGCCCTGGTCCTCGCCTCTCCTGCAGTGGCTCCCTTGCCTCCTGATGTCCCAGGCTGGGGGTCCTGCTGGTCCCCTGAGGCCTCCTCAGCCCCAGCCTCCCCAAGTGGAGAGAACCTGTTTCCCAGCTCCAGATTGGTGCCAGGAGAAGGAGGAGGCCGTGCTGGCCTCCTCCTCCTGTGGGTGACATACCTCCATGTCTCCGTAGCTGCTCCTCCCATGGTCTCTCCCTCAGCCCTCTGTCGAGAGGGGGGCTGCTCCGGGGGGGCCCGGAGAGCTCTCTCGGCCCTCAGGCACCTCACCTCCTCCTCTAGCAGGGTCACCATCTTGCACCGAGGGCAAGTGTATCCCTGCCTCTCCTGGGGGAGAAGGGCGAACATGTCGCAGCTCTTGCAGCGGACAGCAACACCCGTGACTCCCGCCAAGGCCATCTCCTGGTCTGCCATCTGTAACCCTTCCGAGACCTTACCTTGGTCCCCTGCCTTGTTAGTCCTGCAGTTCCTCTCACTCGCCCAGTTCTCCCAGGCAAAAACCCCACTTGCACACACACACAAGGAGAAAATAAACTTAAATTTAAATTGGAAGAAAAAACAAAGCACAACAAAGCAAAGCAAAGTGCAAACAAAACAAAACAAAACAAAAACACACAAACAAAAACAAACAAACAAACAAACAACCCTCTGTGTCTCAGGGCAGGGAGTCTCTGGACCGTCCGGACCGCAGCTCAGGGACATGCCACACCCGAGCTGGGCCTGCTCAGTCCCTCAGGCCAGTGGCCCTGCCCCCTGCTTCCTCCTGGCTGCTCTAGCTCTCTGGCCCACCCCCTCCCTCTCTGCTGCTCCTGGACCTCTGCTCCCACCTGCCCAGCTCCTACCTTGCCTTTGCCAGTCCCCTGCCTACCCAGCCCTCTCTCCCAGCCTGTGCCTCTGCTGCTCTGCCAAGAGGCCAGAGCCAAAAAACAAGTCAACATGGCAGGAAAACATGTCAACTGAGCAAAAAAACTTTGCAAATGAACAAAGAGAACGTCTTGACAAACTGGATAACTCTGTTAAGGAGGTATCAACTCAATTGGCAGATGTTCAACTTAAAACTGAACAGAATGCACAAAAAATACAACAAGCGCATGAAAAACTTGAAATGGTAGATAAAGAAATAAAGCAAACAAACAAGTCACTATGGGATTCACTTGCCATATTAGAGATAGAGAAGGCATCTAACTATCTGAGATTTCAGAATATACCCAAAGGAAAGAATGAGGACCTACGGGATTTAATGATTAACATGTATGCAGAGTCGTTAGAGCTGGAAAATGAAGAGGTGAGCGCAGGAATTGACCTTGTTTATAGAGTGAATTCAATTTATGCCAGGAAACATAAACTTCCGAGGAAAGTCCATATTAAATTTGCTCAAAGGTCTATAAGAAACAATGTTTTGAGGGTCATACATGATAAACCTTTAAAGGCAGATGATCATCATGAGGTGACTATTCTGAAACAAATACCATGGAGGATTAGAGAAGGACAAAAGAAATACCTATTCCTTACTACAAAGCTGATTAAGAAAGAGATCATGTTTAGGTGGCTAATGCCAGAAGGAATATTTTTCACCTGGAATGCTACAAGATACAAACTGGACTCAATCTTTAAGACAAAAGAGTTTTATGAAAAATTCAGAAGTACATTTGAAGAGGAAGAATCGGGTGCCCCAAAAGAAGGAGGGAAAGGTGCTGAACCAATGTAACTAACAATGTATCACTCTGAAGAAGGAGAAATAGTGAATACAGACTCACAACAAGAGGTACAGACACTGGAACCAAAGGAAAAGAAAAAAGGTAGAAGTGTAAAGGCGAAATATAAGTAGATAAATATATATTCTTTAAATATGGCCTTTAAAAGGGAAGGAAAAATTGAATTCTCTTTAAATGTAAACGGACTAAATGGACTCTCTAAGAGGAGAAGGATTCTCTCTCAACTTCAAAAATGAAAATTAGATATAATTTGTCTACAAGAAACACATATTAAGTGGCCTCTGCGCATCACACATATGGGTAGATTAACAAGCTTACCATAAAGGAGGAGGGAAGGTGTCCTCATTGAAGAACAGAAGAGAGCACCGCTCTACCAAAAGAGCAGTCTTGTCAGGCCCGAACGTCAAGTCTGTAATGCTTGGCAAAAGTGCAGGGGTTTGCCCAAGTAGCAGCCCGACATACATCATCAAGCATGACTCCAGCTGCGAAGGCAGATGAAGTGGCCACTGCCCGAGTTGAATGACTTCTAGGAGTCGACGGAAGATCAAGTTTGGCTAACTGGTAAGCTAGAGTAATAGTTTGGACTATCCACTTAGAAAGTCTTTGTGAAGAGATAGCATCACCTTTGTCATTGGTGGAATACTTAACGAAGAGTCTATTAGTGCGTCTGATGGACTCCGTTCTAGACCTGTAAAAGGCTAAACAACGTCGGACATCTAGTGAATGTAATGATCTTTCCAATGGAGTAGATGGCGATGGAAAAAAGCTGGTAAAACAATATCCTGTCCCAAATGGAAGGAAGTAGAAATTTTAGGCAAGAATGAATGGTCAAGGCGTAAAACGACCTTCTCCTTGTGGAAGTTCAAATAAGGAGGGTCTATATGGAGCGCACATAGTTCACTGGCCCTGCGGGTCAAAGTGACTGCAACGAGAAAGGCTGTCTTCCATGAGACAAGGCGTAAGTCAACCGTTGCCAATGGCTTGAAAGGGGTTCTTGTAAGAGCCTGCAGAAAAACAGACAAACTCCACGTGGGCATAACCGGTCTTATTACCGGATTTAGATTATGAAGGCCCTTCAAAAATCTTTTAATAAGTGGTTTAGAAAAAATGGAAGATCCCTCCACCAGCCCTCGGTGATATGCGATTGCCGCTGTGTAAACTTTAATTGAGGATGGCTTTAGTCCAGAAAGGTGGAGGTGCAGCAGGAACTGAAGAATCTGTGGAATGGAAGATATCCATGGAGAAAAAGAACGAGACTCGGCAAAGGCAGAGAAGCGACTCCACTTAGCTGCATAAGTTTTCTGTGTGGAAGATTTAAGCGCAGAGTCCAAAATATGTTGAATATCTGAGCCAATGTTGGCCAGATTCGATGAAGTGTTGGTCGAATTAAGCGCGGAGCTATTCGAGGAAGACCTGTCAAGAGGGTTGCGAGGGATAGCATCGGATTCGACAGCTGCGTTAATAGTAGGCAGCATCGGTACCGACGAAATAATATCTGTCATTGAATGTACCAAGCGGTCAGGCTGAGCGAAGATACGTCCGGATGCCGAAGCGTACAGCCCTCCTGTGTTATGAGGAACGGGAGTAGTGGAAGATGGTGATAGTCCTTGGAAACATGTACAAGCGTCGCGAACCAAGGCTGGCGAGGCCACCAAGGTGTGATCAGAATCCCCGAAGCACAATTGTGAAGGATTTTCGCAACGACTCTCATCAGTAGAGGGATCGGTGGAAAAGCATAAAAATGCCAGGTGCTCCACGGTATCATAAAAGCGTCGCCGAGGGAACCTTGTCCCAGGCCTGCCCTCAAGCAAAAAGCTTCGCATACCCTGTTCTGATCGGTAGTGAATAAGTCCATGTCTGGAAATCCCCAACGATGGAAGGACTGTCGGATATTTGAGGATCCAGCTCCCACTCGTGAGAGGTAAGTATGCATCGACTGAGGAGATCCGCTTGAGTATTGTCCGTGCCGGCCAAATGTCCTCTGTCCCGAGGAAGGAAGGCTTTCTCCATTGTCGAATCCAAGTGGGCTCCGATAAAGGTGAGTGTCTGTGTTGGAGAAAGAGAGGATTTGTCCATATTAATGCAGAGGCCCAGGTCGTCGAGGAAGGCACACGTGGTACGGATCGATTGAAGGAGTCCATCCCTCGATTGATTGAAGGAGTCCATCCCTCGTCCATTTCCCAATCATCAAGGTAAGGCTAAACTTGGAAGGCCTGTAGACGAAGGTAAGCGCAAACTGGGGCCATACACTTGGTAAAGACCCTCGGGGCAGTGGCTAGTCCGAACGGCAGAACTGTAAATCATAAATGTCAGGACCGACGGCAAAACGAAGGAAACGCCTATGTTTAGGATGAATAGAAACATGGAAATAGGCGTCCTTTAGGTCCAAGGAGGCGAACCAATTCCCTCTCCTCAGCAACAGCAAGATATTTTGAAGGGTGGTCATCCGAAATTTTCACGCTAGAATGAAGCGGTTCAAGCTGTGTAAGTCCAGGATCGGACATAGACCACCGTCCCGTTTAGGGAGCATAAAATATCTGGAATAGACTCCGTATAGTCCGTCGGAGTCGAAAATTGACGAATCGCTCCTTTACGAAGAAGTTGTAAAATCTCATCGAGCAGTACCAGGGAAGGTGAGGTAATCCAGATCGGACCCGATGGAGGAACGATGTTGAATTCTATCCGATAGCCATGCTGTATGATGGACAATACCCACCGATCAGATGTGATTGACTCCCAAATGGGGAGTTGGCTGCGAAGCCGGTCCCCAGATGAGAGGGGGGTGGGTACTGGAGGAGCAGGAAGAGTGGTTCGCCAGTCCCGTCAACGCTGGCATCTATCATCAAAGCGACGGCAGCCCTGCTGGTACCGTTGCTGAGGTTGTTGACACCGACGTTGCTGCTTCTGAGGCCGATGTTGGGGTTGCTGCCTGGGCTGGTAAGACTGGCGAAATTGTGGACGGGTCCATGACCACTTACGTCGGGGTTGAGTCTGTAGCTCCATCCGACGCGCCGTCATTCTCGATTCGTGGAGTTTCTTGAGCCGGTGGTCTGTTCACAAATTGAAGAGGCCAGACCCGTCAAAAGGCATCTCTTCAATTCATCGCTTGGTTTCTTCAGGAAAATTACAGCTGCAGAGCCAAGCGTGTCTCCGCAGCGAAACGGCTCCGACCAAGGCCCTCAAGGCGGTGTCCACATGATGTTGAGCTGTGGACAGCTGCTGAATAGCGACTTGCATCGCTTCCTTCAAGTGGACCTTGGCCAGATCTCCCTGCTGGTCGGGGAGAGTGGAGGCGACGTTGTGGAGCCGTTGTGAAATGAAATATTGATAACGGGCCAATGTCGCCTCATAATTTGATATGCGGAGCCCCAGGCCTGAGGCCGCATAGACTCACCTAGCCAGGGAGTCGATTTTTCGCCCTTCTTTATCCCTGGGGGCTGAGTGACCCCTGGCCTCCCTGCCCTGTGAGGATTCAACTACCGCCGAATTGGGCTTCAGATGGCGGAGCAGAAAAGGTATGTCCTCCTCACGGACCCAATACAGCCCTTCATAACGCCTTGAGGTAGGCTGAGGGTTGGAGGCCAGGTTCCAGGGCTGCTGCATAGCTTGCTTCAGGGTGGTGATGAGAGGCAAGACTATGGAAGATGACTGCTCCCCACAGACCACGTCGTAGAAACGATCCGTGGAGGGGCCCGGGCGCTGAATGGCGTCGATCTCCAGAGACTGCACGAGCCTGTCCATCAGCTCGGCAAACGAAACATGACTCTCGTCTGGTGAAGACGGGCCTTGGGATGTGACGAGCGCATCCGGAGAGGTAGACTCCACGTCAGAATTATCAGAGTCCGGGCTACAGTATGGTGGAGCAGAGGATGATGACTCCACTGGGGAGATGGACCGACTGCTCTCCTCTCTCGGTGGCAACGGCGAAGGGCGCCTCAGGCCGGACGACCGTGGGAAGGGCCGCTGTGATGGAGAGTGGTCCCGAGGTGGGTAGTACCCAATGGAGGCTGGTTCGTGCCATGTCTCATAGTAGCGGCATTGACTCCAATCAACAGTGGGCCGGTCAATAGAACGGCTTCGGCGAGCCCGCGGTGGAGACATTCTAAGAACCGGGTCCACCATCACTGGGGGCATAGGGGTCGGTGACCTAGCCCCAGGTGTATCCTCGATCTCCCCGTCAGAGAGTGATCCTCTCTGGAGTACAGAGGGAGGGTCAGACGGGCGCTCGATCGCTGGATGAGGGGATCCCCGTGGGGTAACCCTCATTGCCTCCTGTAAAGTCAGTTCCAGTGGTGTCGGAATGGTGGGAGGCGCCGGTACTGAAGGGGCCGTCAGATCCGAGTCCTGATGTCGGGGGCGCTCGGTATTCCTAGATTGTTTAGAGGAGTTTTGGCCCTTATCCTTCTTCGGCTTCTTATGAGCTGCTGACTTCCCGGAGTTGGCATGCTTGCGCTTCTCCGCCTTTTTCTTCGGAGAAGGAGATGTAGCAGGCTCATTAGAGATGCCCTCAGCCGACGGGCACTTAGATGGAGCAGCCGAAGAGGAGCCCGGCATAGCGGCAGTCACCAGGGGATCGGACTGCATTAATGCACGATCCCAAAGAAGCCTCTTCAACCGATTTTCACGGTTCTTTCTAGCTTGTTTGGAAAAAGCTAGACAGTGCGAACACTTATCGGTTCTATGCCCCTCTCCAAGGCAGAGGAGGCATAGCTCGTGCGGGTGGGCTGGCGACATCTTTGAGCTGCACTCCGCACAGTTGCGGAAGGCTGCTCGCTGCACCATCGCAGAAAAGAGAAAATAAGGATGATACTGCAGAAGGGAAGTATATATTTTGGGGGGTTTTTTGTTTTTTGTTTATAGAAAGAAGAAGAAAAGAAACAAAGAATAATCAGAGAAAAGGTGAAGTATAAGGGAAAAAACGGGGAATATAACTTGGGAGTCTAAGAACAGGCCAAGTAGCGTCAGAGCGAAAGTCGAAAGCAGCACAAGGCACAGCGAACGGCGGTCGCAAAGACTGAACAAAATGGTGGACGCTCCGCTCTTTATAGGCCTAGGGGGGAGGGGAGCGGAGCTTTTCCCGCCAAAAACTGTTAGCTTGCAACCTCCAGCCAAAGGCACTGCGTAGGCACAGCACCCCCATATGTGTGATGCACAGAGGCCACGACAAAGAACACAACATTAAGAAAACTAAGATCATGGCATCCGGTCCTCTCACTTCCTGGCAAATAGATGGGGAAGAAATGAAGGTAGTGACAGATTTTATTTTTCTGGGCTCCAAGATCACAGCAGATGGGGACTGCAGCCTAGAAATTAAAAGATGCTTGCTCCTGGGGAGGAAAGCTATGGCAAATCTAGACAGCATACTAAAAAGCAGAGATATCACCCTGCCAACAAAAGTACGTACAGTCAAGGCTATGATTTTCCCAGTTGCAATGTATGGCTGTGAAAGTTGGACCATAAGGAAGGCTGAGCGCCGAAGGATTGAGGCCTTTGAATTTTGGTGCTGGAGGAGACTACTGCAAGTCCCTTGGACCGCAAGGCGATCAAACCAGTCAGTCCTAGAGGAGATCAACCCTGACTGCTCTTTAGAAGGCCAGATGCTGAAGATGAAACTCAAATACTTTGGCCACCTAATGAGAAGGGAAGACTCCCTGGAGAAGAGCCTAATGCTGGGAACAATAGATGGCAAAAGAAGAAGGGGGCAGCAGAGGATGAGGTGGCTAGATGGAGTCACTGAAGCAGTTGGTGTGAGCTTGAGTGGACTTCGGGAGATGGTAGAGGACAGGAGGGCCTGGAGGAATGTTGACCATGAGGTCGCGATGGGTCAGACACGACTTCGCGACTAACAACAACAAGAACAACAACAAATGGTAGAGGAAGTGGTACAAAAATCCTTAGTTTTTTAAACCTGAAATTTGTTTTTCATTAGGCATTATATTGGGACATTAGTAAATAAGAAATGCATCTGATTGTATATGTAATCACTACAGTGAGGTTTGTATTCGCTTAACACTGGAAAAGTGAAGAACTTCCCACAGATGAATTGATTAAAAGATCCTGGATTGTGCAGAAATGGATAGACTGAATTCATCATTGAAGGAAGAAGACACTGACTTCTATCAAACTTGGGAATCTTTTTATTATTGGCTAGAGAAATGGGACTTCGCATAGACTTCAATTTGGTGGTTTTTTTTAGTTATTATAGATGGAAAAAGAAAGGTGTGGGGGCTGACCCAGTGGGCTCAATATTTTTTGATCATGGATCTTGTTTGTAGTTCTCTTTTTGTTTTTGTATAATTTTTCAAATAAAACTTATTATAAAAAAAGAACTTGCTGAAATCCAGAGTAAACAGCAGAAGGCACTTGCTGAGGGGGATTCCACTGAGGAAGAGGAAGACAGGGAGGAGGTTAGCAGTGATGTGATACAATCCATTATGAAAAAATGGAATGAGTGCCAGGATTTCTTTGAGAAGCACCACCCCAACATAACTGTAATAAATAGTGTTGAATCTGATGAACGATAATGTAGTTTCTCATTTCCAGAGGGTTATGCAGCGCAGGAAAAAACAAGTGACTATAGACAGATTTTTACCAAAATTGACCCTGCAGCTAAGAGACAAAGAAGAGAGGAAACCCCTGAAAGAGATCTCCCCAATGTCCTTATGGAGGGGGACTCTCCCTCAAAATAATAACCTCCCCCCCCACCTAGGTTAGTGTTCTCCACTGTACTGTACAGTACTTTGTTACTTTGTTGTTGTCACTTTGTTGTTCTTTGTCACTGTTTCAAATTTTTCTGATTAAAAAAAATAGTTACAGAATGGATTAACCTTATTTACATTGAATCTTATGGGGAAATTTGACTTGGGTCACAACCAATTTGGGTCACAGCCAGAGTCGTAGAACAGATTAAGTTTGTGAGCCAAGGTACCACTGTATATATCCTTGGCAGTACACTGACTGTCCATGAGAAAGCTCGGACGAGTCGCAGCTAATGCGTCACAGCTTGTGATGTCATTGCCTGGCACCACTACTCCTTTCTGAGCATGCGCATGGCCCCTATGTACGTTGTTATCTGATGCTTGGCTGCTGGGGCAACTTGGCTCATGTGCTGACAGAGAGGGTTCTGCATGCCTGCTGTGGCATGTGTGCCATAGGTTTGCCACCACTGCTCCAGACCTTATAAGAAACTACTGACAGAGCAACTGCAGGCATTCAGAGGGTACTGATTGTTCAGGTCCATTTCATTCTGAGTTTTGACCTGGTTATGAGACTGAATCAGCACTGTTGTCCTGATCAAGGATTCTTTATGTGGGCTGAAACAGAGGCAGTGCTAATTTTACTTGATATCTCATTTGTTTTTCATTCCATTGACTATGATATCTTCCTTGACTCTGTGGGATATTTACTGGAGGCACTGTGTTACAGTGGTTCTGGTTACCTGCAGAGTTGATTTCAGAGAATAATATGGTGCAACTATTCCTTGAACCTTTAGCAACTAAGTGATGTGATTAGGCAGGGGACCAAACTGACATCCAGGTGTGATCATCTAGAAGATTTGGAGCCAAGTGTCCTCAACATGCTAATGAAAGAAAACTCTATCTCCCTGTGACAAATGAATCAAGAGAGACTGTACAAGTTGTAGATCAGCATCCAGATTCAGTGATATGCTGGATGAGAATCGATAAACTGAACTTCTGTCCTGGAAATGCAGAAGTTCTGGGGGCGTTTAGATCCTGATTTTGGGAGATAGGCTTATTACCTGTTCTGAATTGGGGGCCATTCTTGGAATCATGTTTAAAGCAATAAATAAATAGCATCTAAAGAAGCACACAACAAATTAGAATGTGTCTGTTTGAAGCTACAACTACTGGTCCATATGTAACAAGCCAGGAATCAGAGAAGATAAAACTCACAAGGAGAGGAGAGAAGTGAACACATGAGCACAAGGCTTGTACATGTAACAGTAAATCCTGATTAGCATTACTTGTAAACAAGGGGTCTCAATCAAAAATCCAAACATTTCATTTGTTGCCTTGACATGACCTTTCTTCTGTCATTTCCAAGATAGTTCCACATATTACAATTACTTCAGGAAACATTAATGTTATAGTGATATTTCCAGAGTCAAGGTATAATACATGGACATTATACACATGTCAAGGGGAAGCTGAGTAGGCCAAGGCTCACAGATATAGATGTATTAAAGATATAAATCATATTACATATATATACTAAGGGTTGATGTGGATAATTTTACTAGTCCTGGATCTTCTTAATTACAAGTCTGTGTCAATTACAGATGCAGGGTTTGCACTTTAAAGTAAAAGGGAGCACCCCCTAAACATGGTTAGGAGAGAAAGCAACAGAATGCACCTGCATGTGCATTTTGCCTTAAAAATGCATCCGCATTCCTCACTCCACTCACAATTGGAATGGCCCAGATGCAAAAAGATTTCTGCCATTATAGGTAGTTTAGCCCTCAGTCTGACCACACAAATTGTACATTCTCCTTAAGGCTTACACAGTTTTCAATACCTTAAGCTTCTTCTCTCATCACAGATTCTCTTACTGTAAGCCTGTGTCCTAAGAACAGGGTTACCCACTCTCTTTCAGATACTTAATCAAAATGGAAAGCTCCAGAGCAGTGCATCTGTAACACATTGGCACAGAAAAGGTAGAACAGTTAACAGGCATTGAATCTCAAAGCATACTGCAGCTTGAGGTAATGGACGTACATCATTAATCTTAATTATTTTAAATCCAGATTACTCTTCTAAGAACAAACACTCCATTCCCCATCTGGCTTCCACTATGGCTTTTGGCAAAACTGCATGACATTTAGTCTCCACAGACTGATACAGATTTTAAAACTTTAATTCTGTTATTGCTCACATTATACAATGCAAATCCACATTAGTTAGGAATCTTTCATCTGAAGTATTAGTTTAAAATAAGGAGAGTCAGAATGGTCTACTGCTGATAGAAGACATATGAGGACATGCTGATCTACAGAATGAAGAGGAAATAGAACGGAACACCAAGCATTTGTGTTACAGTCTACCTGATTGTCTATTTGAAGAATAAGGTGCCAAATTCAACAGCAGAGTTATTAAAGTGGTCCAGGATCCAAAAAGCTGCATGCCCCAACCCACTCCACCAATAATGTAAAGTGAAACACTTTAGAAACTCAGAGCATTGCCTAAAGCAGCTTCTCATATGGCATTAGGAATCAGCTGTTAGATTCACCTAACATAGTTCTTTGGTCACATATGGCTAAACTTACTATTATGATTACTTCTAATAATTCCATACAACACTGAACAGACATAAATACAAGTGATACAAATTTCTCCTGTTGTTCTTTAAAATACCTGTTATCCATGTCTAAAATGTCTAGAAGAACGATGTAAGCTACTCTGATTTAAGAAAAAAGTCTTTAAGTTTTATCTATTTATTATAAATCTAATAAATAGATAAAAGAAATCTACCTCTGTTTTATGAACATACACTGAAATTTAAGATTATCAAGGTAACATGTCATTTTGTTGGTACTTCTCTTTTAAAATGCAATTCTGGTATTCCAAACTGTCAAACTAAGCACTATAAAAATAAAAGCTCACTTTTTAAATAGCAAAGTCTTACAGACTTTGCACTCTCTGTTCTTTCAATATAAACTTGAAAGAATTGAATAAGATAATGTTTCTGTTTTTTCAAGCAGTAACACCTCTCATAAGGGCTCTCGTATCATACTGCCTTTCAATTCACTATGGTACAACACTGACACCCAGTTTCTTTGGGTATATCACATTTTAACAAGGTTATTTACTCAGTACTTCATTTCTTTATTTGTTTTCTGGCCAACTATGTTCTCAACATTAGGACCAAGAAAAATAATTGAAATCCTTTTGTAGTGCTTCCTCAGCCAATCTGCCTTTATATATTATACTGAAATGCATATTATGAGAGGTTGGCACCAGAGTGGAGGTCTTAACCTGGGGATGGTGCAAAGCTATCTTATCTAGTATGTAGAAAGCCAGAAGATATTCTCTCACCTTAAATGAAGCTGTTCATCTGTCGTGGCATAGGTTAATTAGTCTGTGATTTGCAAGGATCTTAGCTGTGTACAAGCCATGTCCACTTTGCAGAAACAAATGCCCCATTTATAGGTTATTAGAGCAACATCTGAACTTGGACATTTTAGGTTGATTTGGTAAACCCAAAATTAATTTAATAGCATATCATGGGTTAATTTTAGGGTGTTGAACCCATAAAATATCGAAGTGTCTAAGTTTGGATGTCCCACTAACAACCCAAAAACAAGCTGTTTTTGCAAACTGGAAGTAGCTCCATGCATGGCATATTTTTCTACAAATTATGGGTTAATTACTCACACAGATTCTAATTAATTAGATAACTATTAATTTGCTGCTGAACCCTGCCATGATATGCAAACTAGGATGATATATTCTAATAGCAAGATAGTTTTCTGTATTTCTCACAAAATAACTTACAGAGTTAGGTTATGTTTGCATATAATGATGATCCATTATTTGTTGTTAACCATGAACAACCCAGAAAGAAAAATCATGGTTGCAAACCCTGGATTGTTTGAACCTTGGGCTGTCATTACATACAAACACAGAGCTATGGGTTGTTCATGGGTTGTTCTGCCAGGCTACAGAGGTGGTAGGCAAGAATGAGAACAGAACCCAGCCATTCTACAAGTTAGTATTAACGTGCTGAACAAGCATTTGGTTTATATAGTATTTTTATGTTGTTTAACTTGTTTTTGAAAGCCTCCTTGGGATGACTTTGCCCTGACATTCAGCATTTATAATTTTGAATAAAATAAATAATAACTAATTCAGGTTTGGGGCATTTTTAGTTTGCAAAGATGGGGAAAAGAAGGATCATGCCAAAGAATCACCACACAGAAGTAGCAGCTTTCTGTTGAGCCAGTATGTTACTTTCAGCCCTTCTTTACTCCTACATACAACTCCATGGAAATGCCATCAAAAAGAATTTCCATTCAGTGGTGCTTATTTATAGCACCTTAGCAAATAATTTTGATTCCATGGGAAACCTTGGATGTGGAGATGCCTCTACTTTACGCTTTTTGTACCTCAAGTTGGATAAGACTTAACATAAAAAATGTGTTTTCAATGCTTAGATGAAGCAAAGGACACAGCACAGTGCAGGTTCTGTGGGACCCTGAACCCCTAGAAATATCTCAGGTTAATTTCTGGAATTTCAGCTTTCCTTGAAAAAACTCATCATTTTTAACTTTGGAGATTAGGGAAAGTGTGCAAGCAGGATTCTAGTGAATAGTTCACTGAATCATAAACCATATCCAGCCTTTTACCTTTCTAGTCAATAAGGGCAAAGGCACTGAGAAAAATAAAATAAGCACATCTAAGTAAAATGTTATTTATTTAAAACGTTTTTAGACTACCCCTTACCATAGTTCAGGATGGTTTAACAGAAGGACAAAAAATAAAATAAAACAGCATCCTAAGCAAATTCTAACAATAAAACCCTGATTAAAATAACAGTCAAACCTTAAAATATTGGGAAAATAAAAAGGTTTTAGCCTGGTGCCAAAAAGAATAAAGTGACAGTGCCAGGTGAACCTCTCTGGGGAGCATATTCCACAATCAGGGCACCATTACAGTGAAGGCCCTTCTCCAAGTAATCACCCTCCTAATCTCCTTCAAGGAGGTCTCCCAGAGAAGGGCCTCTGCCCCAGATCTTAAGGAGTGGGCAGGTACATATGGAAGGAGATGCTCCTTCAGGTAACCAGCTCCTAGGCCATTTAGGGCTATATAAGTCATCATCAGCATCTTAATTGGGCCCAGACTTCAACTGGTAGCCAGTGTAGGTGATAAAGGACTGGCATTATATGTTCACACCTGCCGGTCCCTGTTAACAACCTGGCACTTCTATTCTGAACCAAATGAAGTATCTGGACCATCTTCAAGGGCAGTTCCACATGGAGCATGTTACAGTAGTCCAATTGGGAAGTTACCAGTGCATGGATCACCATTGCCAGGAATTGCTCATCCAGATAGGGGTGCAGTTGATAAATTAGCCAAAGCTGAAGAAAAGTGCTCCTCACCAAGGCCATCACCTGGGAATCCAGGGACAGTTCTGATTCAAGGAGCACTCCCAAACTGCACACCCTGTTCTTCAGGGGGAGTGCAACCCATCCAGAACAGGGTTGGAAACACCATCTCAGGAGGCTAAACCTCTTACCAACAAGACCTCCAGCTTGTCTGAATTAAGCTTCAATTTATTGGCCCTCATCCTGTCCATCACCCCAGCCAGGCACCAGTTCAGGACATCCACTGCCTCACCTGGATTAGATATAAAAGAGAGGTAGAGCTGGGTGTCATCAGTGTACTGATGACTCTGCAGTCCATACCTCTTGATGACCTCTCCAAGCTGTTTCATGTTGATGTTAAAAAGCATGGGGAATAAAATGAAACCCTGTGGAACTCTATGGCAAAGCTGCCATGGTACAAAGCAATATCCCCCAGCATCACCTTCTGGAATCGGTTTGTCAAGTAGGAGCAGAACCACTGCAAAGCAGTGTCTCCGACCTCCAACCTGGTCAGCCTATCCAGAAGAATATCATGGTCAATGGTATCGAATACCACGGAGAGGTCCAGGAGAACCAACAGGGACACACTCCCCCTGTCCCTCTCCCTACGCAGGGCGACCAAGGCAGTTTCCGTCCCATAACCAGGCCAGAAACCAGACTGAAATGGATCCAGATGATCAGTTTTCTCTAAGAGAGCTTGGAGTTGCCTGGCCACCACCCGCTCGAGCACCTTAACGAAGAATGAGATGTTAGCCACTGGTCTATAATTGCTGGCCATCTCTGGGTCCAGGTTCACCCTCTTTAGGATGGACCTGATCACCGCCTCATTCAAGGGGGCAGGAACCTGACCCTCCCTCAGAAAGGTATTAACTACTTCCCAGACCCAGGTATACATCCTGTCCTTGGCTTTGATGAGTAGCCCTGAAGGACAAGGGTCAAGTAAGCAAGTGGTAGGCCGGACAAGTTCAAGTACCTTGTCCACATTCTCATGCTGCAACAACTGAAACTCATCCAATAAAGATGGACCAGATGGCTCTCTGGACACCTCCTGTTCAGGTACTACATCAATCGTAGAGTCCTGATCGTGACAAATCTGAGCAATTTTATCCCTAAAGTGCTGGGCAAAGTCATCACAGTGAGCCACAAATGGTGCAATAAAGTCATTTTTTGGCCCAGAATGTAACAGACCTTGCACTACCTGGAAAAACTCAGCTGGATGGCACTGTGAGGATGCAATGGAAGCAGAGAAGAATTCCTTCTTTGCCGCCCTCACCACCACAGCATAGGCTTGAGAGGGAGCTCTCAGTTGTGTTTGGTCAGATTCAGCATGAAATTTCCTCCACCTATGCTCTAGATGTCTCCCAGTCTGCTTCACTGCCCACAACTCAGATGTATACCAAGGAGCCGTGTGGGCTCTCCTTGATGGAAGAGGATATTTAGGAGTGATCATGTCAATTGCCTGGGTCAATTCTCCATTCGACAGATCAACCAGGGTGTTAAATAGGTTAAACAGGATTTCAACCAATTGTAAAAATATTATTCTATATGTCAGGCTCTAGTTTTCCTAGTTTCTGTATGTCAGGCTCTAGTTTTCATTGAGTCACCTGTCCTCATACCATATTGCTCCAATACCCTTAAAATTCCTCAGCATAAAGGTTCTGGCTATAGGCTGGGGAGGTTACAAACATTTGAACCAACACCAAGCTAAACTCTGTTCATTGGTTAAATGTGTATGTCAACAGAACAAAAATGGCAATAGCAAACTACTGTACATGAATAAATTCACAACACTATGCACACACTATCCAAACACATTCTATTTCTGTTCCACAAAAGAAACAGGACAATTGGATGACACATTTTTCATCCTAGAGGAAAATGAAGAAGAAAGAGCTGTGGATGTTAGTGTGCAGGTGTAGTCCTTTATTTGGGGTGAACGGGGCAATCACTCTGGTACTTTGGAACAGATATTCACCTCCCCACATAACCAGATACATTTGCTTGAGTGTACAGTAAGCAGCTTCCAAGCACCATGCATGTTCTTCACCTGTCCTCTGTAGACTATTGAGCATCTGCCCTGCTGCCCCCCCCCCCCCGCAGACAACTCCAGTTGCTGTTGCTAGTGAGGCACTGTTAGCCCTTTAAAGAAACATTAAAGTGGGAACTTTCAAGTTGGTTACTTAGCTCCATTGGCAAAAAAATAGGACTAGTTCTTATGAAGTGAAAGTTTGTGTATAGGCTCTGTCAATTTAGACTTCTGTTACATGAGGGCTCACAGAAGTGAATATTCTAATAACAATAGTAGATAGTTTATATGGAAAAGCCCAGAACTGTACAAGTCCCCCATGCTCCTGCAGTTTGAAGTAGTATAACTGAAGCACAGGTATATTATATTCTATGTACCAAAGTGTATTAAAAGAATTACCAAGTAATGTGCTTGTGTCTCCTTTGATATAGGAAGGTAGTTGCAACAGTAATTATTCATGTTCTACAAAGCTTCAGAAACTATCCTTTGCCCTATAACGTCTTACCAGCTCAGTACAGATTTGGACTAAAATTCAGCATAAAATATTTCTCTGCAACCATAAGTTTCACACTGTTCTTGCTTTTGTAATTAATGAAAACATGAACTATTACTAGGAGCTGACAGAATGCTAGTCTTCCTAGTCTTACAGATCACCACTTTTTAAAACAAAGGATTACATTTTTGCACCTCCCTTAGGACTTCAATTACTAGATGATTCACTCCATAAAGCTTTTTGAAAAAATGTTAGTTTGCTTTTCCACAGCAGCATACTTTAAGTATTAACAACAGTTAAATATATTGATCTAACTGTTGTGTACATTAGTAACAGAAAATGGAAGGGTAGATTATCTAGTGCCCTTTGTTCCGGAATATATTTCTTACTCTGTCAGGTTCAGAGACTCACAGTATGTGACTCCCAGGGTAACACAGATTAGTTTCCCTTAACAAAGTTAACTTCACTTTTTAAAGTGCTATAATAACTTGTGACCTGCTTCTTAGGGGGTTTTAGATTGACAAACCAAGCATAAATCTAATAAGTATTATTATGAATAATATTCATAATCAGGCTTTAAGATATAGAATATAATCACCTATGTGCTATAGTAATTAATTTGGAATTCAAACATAATCCCCTTGTTCTATACTTAACATCATAAACATGGAAGAAAATCATACTTTTAGCCATCTTAAAGCAAATTAAGGAGAAAGCAACCCACGTGAAATGATATTGAGTCAGACAGTAAAGACTAGTAAAGGGGAATATTCCCCTTTACATCCTCAATTTACCATTCTGTGAGGAGCAAGGCCAGCAATCTGTTTGGATAAGGTGATTCTAGATTAATCAGAGCAGAGTAAATGGGTTACAATGTGTCCTTTGAGGTTTTTGAAAAAGGAGAAAGGAAACAAAAAAGGAATGCACCTTTTTCAAAGAAGGGGTTTCAGTATAGTAGCCTTATAAACAGAATAGAATAACTACATTCAGAGCTCAAGAATTAAAGCTGTTGTTCTTAATTAGCGTGAAGTTTCCATGGTTGAGAGAAATAATTCGTGACAGAAACTTAAAGGCAGGGCTTAGGAATACCTCATTTTCAAGGCAAGCTGGAACTCGCTTGCCACAGGGAGAGGCGAGCGGCCAAGGGGGCAGCACCTTTGCCATGACCCGAGGAAACATGAAAGCGCCGAGGCGCTCATTTCGCGCGACTCCGCCTGGGAGGTCAAGGTGGGGCGCACAAGTTGTGTTGTGCCCTGCCCTGCACCACCTCGCCTGCCAAGCCCACCTCCCGGGACAGAAGACGCCAGCACGACGGGCAGCGCCACGGGCGACAGCACCCACGAAGGCAATGTCACCCGATAGGACAGCCCTCCCGCCCGGCCGCCGGCCCTCGTCGTCACCCACCGGGCGTTCCGCGTCTCCAGAGGAGCCTCGCGCGGAGGCAGCAGGAGAGGTCGCCGCCGGGCTTGGCAACGTCCGCGGCTTCCATGTCGTGCACCTGACCACGGCCGGGCTGCCGCGGCTGCTCTCGAGCAGCTTCGTCGCCCTCCTGGGCTCCTGGCGGCTCCTGTTCCAGCTCCCATCGCCCCTCCGCTTCTTCAGTCGCGACAACGGCGGAATCAGCGGCGCTCTGATTCCGCAGCATGAGGAGGACTCGCTCGCTCGCCGTTTCCCTCGAACTGCTCGGTCGGGCAAGAAAGCCGGCAACTTCCTTGCGCATGCGCGATGTTGCCAGCCCTGGCGCCTCCCCTTGCCGGCCGGCCTCTGTCCCTCGGATGAGGTGGTCTGTCCTTCCCCAGAGGCTGCTGCCCCGGCGTGCTCGGCGCTCCTATAGGAGCGGGAGGCCAGAAAGACTTCTGGAGGGTTCGGGTTTCCCCTCTCCCTCCGTGGTCCCAGACGAGGAATCGCCCGCGCCTCCTCTTTGAGATTCTCTGAGAACTGCAGCTGTTCCGTGGAGGAAAATGCACAAGCTGTAGCGGAAAACAAGTACTGCAGTCGAAGGAAGCTGCTAAAATGTTCCATATGGGTGGCACCGGCTAGCCAAGAGTTGTGAAGCAGTACATCCTCCAATTTAAAACTCACTTCTGCCTTACTCTCTAGGTGGCTCCCTAAATAGGGCGTTAATACCGGCGTTGATAATACTGCCTTACCTCGAAGGGTCCTCAGACAGCATACTGCAAAGGTGTAGTGGAGGGAGCCCCTGGGGGAATTGGAGCGCCCCCACTTCTTTTGGAAGGGTCCTTCAGCTAGGATTCCTGAAGCCAAGGTCGCTGCCCCTCCCCCACCACCTCTCAAGAGACACAGTTTTGCTGGTTTGTGGCTGGCAGCTGCCACTGTGTCAGAGTCCTGAATTTAATGGGTTAAGGACAGGGGTGTTTTTTGACAGTTCCGAACAGTTCCTGGGGATTTCCTATCTGGAGAGGCCTGCCAGGCATGCACATGTGTTTTCTGTGGCACTTTAGCCCATGGTCAGTCTCTGTTCCTCAGCAACATGTGATCAGCTTGCCTTTGCTACTCCAAAAACATAGAAACATAGAAACAGAGCGAGTCAGAAGGGGCCTCCTGGGCCATCTAGTCTGACCTCCGGCACCAGCCGGCTCCGCTCATGACATGCCCACCATGTGCATGTCCAGCCTATCTTTGAACACCCTCACCGATGGAGCCTCAACGACCTCCCGTGGAAGCCCATTCCACGCCCTCGGGGTCCTAACTGTCAGGAAGTGCTTCCTGGCATCCAAATTGAACCTTGGCTCCCTGAGCTTTGCTCCATTGGAGCGCGTCCTGCCTTCCTCTGCAGGGGAGAACAGGCCTCTCCCCATCTCCATGTGACATCCCTGTATGTTGCCAACATATCCCCTCTGAGTCTCCTCTTCTCCAAGCTGAAGAGACCCAGTTCCCTCAGTCTTGCCTCATACGGCATCCCCTGCAAACCAGCCACCATCCTTGTGGCCCTACGCTGCACTGACTCCAACCTGGCTATTTCCTTTCTGTAATGAGGGGCCCAAAACTGAACACAATACTCCAGTTGCGGGCGCACCAGAGTCGTGTAGAGTGGTAGTAATACCTCTCTTGATCTAGAAGCCACACTTCTGGCTATGCAACCAAGGGTGGCATTCGCCCCTTGACCACCGCATCACACTGCTGACTCATGTTTAGCCTGCGGTCAACCAGTACCCCGAGGTCCCTTTCACAAGTGCTGCTCTCCAGCCACTTGTCACCTAACCTGTACTTACTGACAGCTATTCTTATGCCCCAAGTGCAAGACCTTGCACTTATCCACATTGAACGCCATCCTGTTGTCTCCTGCCCACTTCCATAGTCTGTCCCGATCCTTTTGGATCTGGTGTATCTGCTCCTCAGTTGTGGCCACTGCTCCAGTTTTAGTGTCGTCTGCAAATTTGATCAGCAGACTGTTCACCCCTTCTTCCATGTCGTTAATGAAAAGATTAAACAGGATCGGCCCCAGGACAGAGCCCTGGGGGACCCCGCTTGTCACTGGCTGCCATCCCGAAGATTCCCCGCTAATGGTTACCTTCTGCTTTCGGTCAGTCAACCATGCCCTAATCCACCGGACAGTGCTTTGGTGTATCCCAAAACTCCTCAGTTTCTCCACCAGGATATCATGGGGCACTTTGTCAAAGGCCTTGCTGAAATCCAGGTATACCACATCCACTGCATCCCCTCCATCTAGCCATCTTGAAACCTTGTCATAGAATTCCACAAGGTTTGTCTGGCAGGACCTGTTTCTGCGGAAGCCGTGTTGTGTGGCTGTCAGCCTCCCTTCCCTATCTAGCATCACTAGATCTCTCTCTATTATGAGCCTTTCCATTGTTTTTCCTACAATGGACGTAAGGCTAATCGGTCTATAATTCCCCATGTCCTTCCTACTACCCTTTTTGAAAATTGGGACCACCGATGCCACCCTCCAGTCCTCTGGAACTTCACACGTTCTCCACGAGGCCTCCAAAATGGAGGCCAGCAGGCGTCAGAGAACCCCTGCCAACTCTCTAAGTACTCTCAGGTGTAACCCGTCAGGGCCTGGCGCCTTTGTAATGTCCAATGCCCTGAGGAGCCCCTCGACTTCAAGGGGGGTGACTCTAATCTCTGCCCCTAAATCCCCAGCCTCATCTAATCTCCTATACGGATATCCCCCGTCCTGCTTTGGGGAGAACACAGAGGCAAAATAGTCATTTAGCATCTGTGCCTGTTCCCTCATGTCAGTCACTGGATCACTTTCCTCCTTATTTAGTGGTCCCACCACTTGTTTCCCCTTCCTTTTCCTATTTACATGCTGAAAGAAGCCCTTTTTGTTGCTCTTGATATTCTTGGCAAGTCTCAGCTCATAATCAGCCTTAGCTTTGCGAAGAATCCTTCTGCAACGGGCCTCCTCCTCCCGGTATACCCTTTTGTCTATTTCCCCCAGTACCCATTTCCTATGGAGGCTCCTCTTTCATCTAATTCCCCTAACCACCTCCTTTCGCATCCATGGCGGCACTCTCCTCCACCTCCCCACCTTACTGACTAGAGGTATCATCAGAGCTTGCGCCTGCAAAACCTCCCTTTTGAGTGCCATCCACCCCTCCTCAACTCGCTTACCTTCCAGTAACCTATCCCAGGAGACTTTCCCCAGCCTGGCCTTCAGTTGGCCAAAGTTGGCCCTCTTGAAGTCCCAGCTTCTAGTGCTCGCCCTGCTGCACGGCCCCAGTCCCCTGATCTCAAAGCAAAGGATGGAGTGATCACTCGCATCCAGAGCTCCCCTAATCTGTACTTCATCTATCAGCTCCTCCCTATTGGTCAAGATCAAGTCCAGGATGTTTCCCCCCCTCGTCGCCTCTCGGACCCTCTGTGTGAAAAACCCACCCTCTAGAGCTTCTAGGAAGCGACGTTACCTGGCTGTCACCGCCGAGTGAGTCTCCCAAGTAATATCCAGGAGATCCCCCATAATTACTGTGTCTCTCCCCCGAGATATCCTTAGAATCTGGCCTGTCAGGACATCATCCAGGGTCTCAAGTTGACCTGGAGGGCGATAACATACCCCCACTGTCAGGTCTCTTTCCCTGTCAAAACCCCTAAGTTTCACCCAGACTGCCTCTACCGAATCCCCATCTGTGCTGCACTCTATCTCACTGCATCCTATCCCTTCCCTGACATATAAAGCCACACCCCCACCTCTTTCCCTTCCTGTCCTTTCTAAAAAGGTGATACCCTTCTATGTTTACATTCCAGACTTGCCTTTCATCCCACCAAGTTTCTGTGATTCCCACCAGATCATATCCTCCTATTCCCAGGAATGCTTCAAGCTCTTCCTGCTTATTACCCATGCTCCTAGCATTGGTGTACATGCACCTCAACTCCTTCCCACCGCTTCCTTTCCTTGGAGTGCCAAGCATCCTCCTTCCTCCCATCCTCCCTGGTACCTGGCCCCTCTCTGTAGAAGTCCTGTCAGTCCCTGCAGTATCTCTAAAGCCCTGCTCCCAGAGCCCCGATCCTCCCCACACACTTGTCCAGTGCAGACACGTTACTGGGGGGCCTGAACCCACCCCCCACTGGCTCAGTTTAAAGTCTTCCGGATGAAGCTCGCTAGAGCATCTCCAAAGGACCTTTTCCCCATCCTCGTGAGGTGTAACCCATCCCTTGCCAGAAGTCCAAACTACCTCGCATCCTCCTTGCATTCACACCACACATTTAGAACACCTTTATTCAACTCTGAACAGTCACTACTTGCCGAAACAATCTTGGGGACCATAGTTTGCCAAGGGTACTGAGTGTCATTAGTGAACACCTCTTCCTCACACAGGCTCAGTTTCCAGCGTAATGGGAAGAGGGATTGACTGAGAAAGCATTCTGCAAATAGTAGCTCTGTGAGGCCAACAGGTGTTTTCTAGCAACTCTTAGCCCTGGAATTATTGGGGAGAAATAATGGCTTAAAGTAGAATAAAAGTATCATAACTGGAGTCAGTGGGAAAAAATAGCCATGAAGTCTG
Source organism: Varanus salvator macromaculatus (assembly GCA_023646645.1). Lineage (NCBI taxonomy): Eukaryota > Metazoa > Chordata > Lepidosauria > Squamata > Varanidae > Varanus > Varanus salvator. The sequence goes on from JAIXND010000756.1 coordinate 28,688,098, forward strand.
ATAGCATTACGTTTCTCTTACTTCAGCTGGGCTACATTACACATAATTCATCCTGGATCCAATGAGAGCACAATGAATGATTGTTGGATATTTGGAGAAAATGGCTCCCCCAATCTCTGGACTAACTGAGGATCTCCCACACATATGCACACAAAAGCAGAGGCTACAAAAATTAAAGAAACCAAACAGTGATTATCAGTCCAGGCTGCTTCTCTGGGGAGAATATAAGTACATACAGAAACAGTGAGTCAGAAGTGTTCTCCCAGGCCATCTAGTCTGACCCCTGGCTCCAGCTGGCTCCACTCATGGCATGCCTACCATGCCTACCATATGTTTCTATAAGTGTGGATAATTAGTGCCCGAGTTTCCTTTATTCCTCTTTCCTCCTTATCCCTTTCCTCTTGTATGTCATGTTTTTAGATAGTAAGCCCATGGACAGCAACTGCTTTATTAATTTCACATAAGTCACTCCAGGAGCTTTTTGGCTGGAGAGTGGGGCTTTAATGTAATTAAAAATCATTTATTCATAATAAGATAATAAGAAACAACTTCTAGAAGCTTTCATTGTTTCACCTTCATCTTGCATTCATTACTCAGCAGAAATTCAAACCAAGTGACAAAGCCCATTTTTATTATATATTCATAGATTGCATAATCTTGGAAATAGGTGTGGCTTGTGAGATGAGTCTTTGATGGAAGTGTGGCTTTGAGACATGAAGGGACACCCTACAATTAAATTTGCCACTACACTACTTAATGTATATGAAGCCCTCTGGAATATTTCAATGTGCTATATATCATTTTTAATATTTAGTTATTATTTGCAGCATTTTTACCCAGCTCTTCAATAAAATAAATAAATAAAGGCTTCCAGAGCAACTTACAAAGTCTCTGCCTTCAAGCTTGCAATATAAAAGACACAACACAAAAGGAAAAGAAATTGGGAAAGAGGAAGGGAGAAAAAAACCAACCAAACAAAATTCAAGCAGCAATTTTTATTTCCAAATTTCTTACAAATGTTTTTTTTTTTTTTCCTGTTGTGGAGGAACAAAACAAATGCCTGGGCCATATTCCAAAAAGGTGCTTTGGTGTACTATTAAGAGTGCAGGAGTGTGCCTCAAGAGATCTGGGTTTTAGTTCCCACTCAGGCATGGAGCCCACTGGGTGTCTTTGGGCAAAGTATAGACTTTCAGCTGAACGTACCTCAGAGGGTTGTGGTTGTGAGGATAAGAGAGGAGGAGGAGACTTATGTAAGCTGGCTTGAATTCCTTCATAAATAATTATTTGATTTTTCCTCAAAAGCACTCAAGGTGAATAACAGTAATAAAACCAAAATAAACTTATTTAAAACAAGTATTATAGCAAAAAGATTAGAAACACAATTAAAAACATAGTAAAGCAGATGCATGTGTGACAGATCCACATAAACTTCCCAACTCAGAGGCTTATGAACATCCAATGGCATGAATGAGACATGATGCTCCCCTACCTCATGCCCTGCATTTTCTTTAGATGGCTGTTTTTGACCATCTAGATTTAGCTCTGGGTGGGGGAAGAATGAAGGCTGGGGTACCAATTAGAATCAGCATAATTCTGTGGCTGCAGCATCCTCCTCTCTCCACCTCCAGGCATGCTTCCTTTCCCCCACTGAGGCCAACTTGCAATGCAGAAGGGAGGGGAGTAACCAGTGTAGTTCTTTCTATACTCACTGCAAGTAGTCAGGGCAGGGGCTCAGCCTACATAGTCCTGGCCCCAAGACTGGGGACAGGACTCTGAAGAATCCTAGGCAATCTTGGGAGGCTATAAGATTTCACCTAAAAGAAATATGAAACAGTGCCCAACCCAATAGAAAGAACATGTTTCCACAACAGCTTATATATACCTGCTTGAATAAAAATGACTTTGCTTACTGGCAGAAAAGCAGTCCAGATGGAGCCAACCCAGCATCTTGCAGCAGGGAATTCCAGCTACCAAGAATAGTCTCTTTCATGTCTTCACCAAATGTGCCTCTGCTAATGCCAGAACTTAGAGAAGGGCCTCCCTGGAAGATCCTAAAATCTCAGCAGGCACATATAGGAGAATGCAGTCTTTGGACATATGTTGAAAGGGCTTGAGCATGCACAGTGATATACCATTTAACTTTGGAAAGCAGTTAATTCTTGAAACTGTTAAGAACACTCTTCTTTCCTTTGGAAGAGAAAAATAATCCAAGCATGGAGAGAGTTATTTCTGAAACTTTATTGCAACAAAGGGAAGATGGACTCCTTCCCATCTTCCAGTTCGACTCAGCACATGTTCACATCCCATTTTATGCCCTGCCCCCAGCCGCTTTTCCCTCCTGCTTTCCCCTCATTGGCTAGAGTCCCGGGAGTTTACAATCCTTCCGCCCACCTACTCCACACTGCTCCAATATTGGCCCTTCTTTTCCACTTCAGCCCTCCCTGGTGAGCTACAATAGGCCCATTTTGTCCTGCCAAGCTTGTCAATTAACAATCAGGAAGTCATTGAGCCAGTATTCACCATTTTGTCTATGTGCCGGTTTTCTTGCACTCTGTACACCCCCCCCCCCCTTTTAGGCTAAGGAATTTTCTTTGTTACTTTTCATGTTACTCTTCATACTTCCTTGTTTCAAATAATCCTTTCACACCTATCAAAACATATCTAAGGGTCTGCTCTCACTTTATAGGCCTTATGTGGATGCTGATGGAACTGTTTCTGCCAGCCATGATCCTGTACAGGAGTTTGAACATGTATGAGAGATGCTTACCACATATCACTCAGACATGTGTGAGTGATTCTTCATGCCTCCACCAGTCATCATCAGGAATATGCTGCAATGGAACAGAGTAGGCCATGTGGCAAACTGCTTTCATGTGTAACCACCCCCATACACATGCAAAGTCCTTACTGAGTCCTACTATTCTGATACATGTGACTGTCCATTTGTGATGTAAGTTGCCCCAGTTTGCAAAACAAAATAAAAAAGTTGAAAGAAAAAACTTCAAAATGTCATGTGCTCTAATCTGGTTACTGGGAAAGCAAATGTTTCTGTTAAGGAACAGGAACCTAACAGAACATGATACCGTTTGCCAAATAATAGGTCTAACTGCTCAATAATGAGTGTACATAGTGTTGGAATTGTCCTAATAAAAGTTATAAGTTTTATACTTTGGAATACAGAAAACTTTGCCTGTCTCCCTTCACCCCCTCCCGCAATCAGCAGAGGTTTCCCCATTCAGAATTCTAGAAAAAGAGACCAGCCCCAGGACATGCAAATAGTTGATCCCATGGACAACACTCCTCCAGGCCTTCCTGTCCTCCACCATCCCCCCGAGTCCACTTAAGCTCACACCAACTGCCTCAGTGACTCCATCCAGCCACCTAATCCTCTGCCGTCCCCTTCTTCTTTTGCCATCTATTGTTCCCAGCATTAGACTCTTCTCCAGGGAGTCCTTCCTTCTCATTAGGTGGCCAAAGTATTTGAGTTTCATCTTCACTATCTGGCCTTCTAAAGAGCAGTCAGGGTTGATCTCCTCTAGGACTGACCGGTTTGATCACCTTGCAGTCCAAGGGACTCGCAGTAGTTTCCTCCAGCACCACCAAAATTCAAAGGCCTCAATCCTTTGGCACTCAGCCTTCCTTATGGTCCAACTTTCACAGCCATACATTGCAACTGGGAAAACCATAGCCTTGACTATACGCACTTTTGTTGGCAGGGTGATGTCTCTGCTTTTTAGTATGCTGTCTAGATTTGCCATAGCTTTCCTCCCCAGGAGCAAGAATCTTTTAATTTCTTGGCTGCAGTCCCCATCTGCGGTGATCTTGGAGCCCAGGAAAATAAAATCTGTCACTAATGCAAATAGATACGACTGCAAATGTAATCTTGCCAGCTGCTTCTGCCAGCTTCCTCATTGTCTTAAAGAGATTTTCTACTTCTGACTGTAAAAAGCAAACACTGAAACCTGTTAAATTCTGTAACTTCTGTTTTATTTTTATCTGTTACTCAAGCTCTCATGCCTCACGATGTTTTCCTGATGTCTCTGATGATTTCTTGTTGCTTCTGTATTGTAATTTTGTGTTTCTATATTGTTTGTGCATATTGCCCATTCAAGGTCTCCATGACCCCAACTCCATAAAACACTCTGTACATGTCCTGTTTCCACATAGTCAGTCTTAACTGGCTACCCCTCAGCACTGTTGTAATTTAGTAATTTCTGTTTGCTGGTAATGAAACGTTGAGTGCTTGATTGTACGGTTTCACTGAATGTGGGCATTCATTCCAAGCAGCTCTGGAATCCTCATAATAGTAACTAGTTTTTATGTGGTTTATGGAATATTGTGAAACCAGCCAATGGCAGTAATTTTTTTAGCTTTTCAGAGGCACAATCCTATGCATGTTTAGACAGAAAAACATCCTACAATTCCTAAGATTTTCCAACCAGGTAACAAAATATTTGAAAAAATATATATTGCATGTTGATTAAATGATTGAAAAAGGCTATTCATTTTGATTACTGTATTTTATCTTGTGAATTGTCCCACTGCAGGTGCTGCTTAGACTCATAACATCTTTTTGGAATATTAAAAAAACTCCACTCTAACTCTCAAACTGTTATTGACAAAAATAGCTGCAAAACAAACCAGGAAGTTCTATCTCTGGACAAATGTTCAACTTGTGCATTTCCTATTGATAGCACTGCTTGTATTACATATCAGTCATAACTGTAAATTTCCTCAATGACTACAACAAGGTCAGAATATGCCTTTTTTTTTTTTACAAAATGACTCGGTTAAATATTGCCTGCACAATTTGGCCTCAGAACTCTAGTTCAATGTGGATTAAAGTCTTTCTTTAAAGAAAAATAAATAAATTGGGAAACAATTTGATGTATGGGTCAGTCATCAGACGGCATTACCAAAATCTGAGCAAAACCTGGCCTGTTGGAACATCTGGCAATTCTATAAATCAGACAATTCTGTTATATAATATTAGAATTGATAAATAAAATATGCTCCCCACCTGCTAAGGAGGGTGATTTTAGTGATGGGGTTACATATGTTGATTCAATGATTAACAACTTCACATTTGACAGTGTTTTGTGGGTGAGGAGGAAATACAGGTTCTGCCAGCACACACAGTATCCTGGTCATGCCTAAGGTTTGTCTCCTCATGCTCCAGGGCAAAACATTATTATTTTTTTTAATAAATTTTATTGGAGTTTTTAAACTACAAACTACACAAATTCATCATCACAAACACACATCAGATCTACTGGACCAGCCCCTACAACATATCTTTTAACATACTATAGTCTTCTTATACTCCTTTTTATAACAACATGAAAACTTCTTTAGAAACAAGTCCCGTCTTTTCAGCCAATTCATGGTATATTTTCAAATTTGATAGAAGTCACAATATTCCTTCTTTCATAGCATCAATCCCATCTTTCTCTCTTGAAAAGTCCTGCTTCGCTTGTCCATTATTCAAGGGCAGCTTCTCCAGCTTGGGTGAAATTACATCTTTTTTTTTTTTTTCCTCCTTCAATAAAAAGTTTCCTGTAGACATTTCTAAACACTTCAAAAACTTATCTATTATTTTTGTTATTATACAAAATGCCTTCTTCACTATCAAAATTAATAGTAACCTCCAAAAAATCTATTTAACATCTCAATGAGCATCCTAACTAAGCTGCTTAATAATATCTTTAAACCAATCCTCTTTAGACTCACAAATATTTCATCATAGCTTAAACTCCACTTAAACAAATATAGTTAACTCCATATAGTTTTTAGTTATAAAATAGGTTCTTCTATTTCCCATTTCAGATATAGTTAGAGATACCCATTTAACACTGTTTCGTTAAGCTGAGTCGTCAAATCTGTCTTTCTTTATCTTGTATCTACATAACAGTCTATTTAAATCATCCCTTTTAGAAGTAGAAAGGAAGAACCAAAAAGAGAAAAATAACTCCTTACGATTACAAATAACATCCAAAAACATCCATTTATCCTCTCTAACAACAGCTTAACAACTCTATACCCTGCTTGATAGTAGCTTTATATTTCATCTTAGCTTACACATTAATGTTGTTAGTCGCGAAGTCGCATCCGACCCATCGTGACCCCATGGACAACATTCCTCCAGGCCTTCCTGTCCTCCACCATCCCCCGGAGTCCACTCAAGCTCACACCAACTGCCTCTGTGACTCCATCCAGCCACCTCATCTTCTGCCGTCCCCTTCTTCTTTTGCCATCTATTGTTCCCAGCATTAGGCTCTTCTCCAGGGAGGCCTTCCTTCTCATTAGGTGGCCAAAGTATTTGAGTTTCATCTTCACTATCTGGCCTTCTAAAGAGCAGTCAGGGTTGATCTCCTCTAGGACTGACCGGTTTGATCGTCTTGCGGTCCAAGGGACTCGCAGGAGTCTTCTCCAGCACCACAACTCAAAGGCCTCAATCCTTTTGCGCTCGGCCTTCCTTATGGTCCAGCTTTCACAGCCATACATTGCAACTGGGAAAACCATAGCCTTGACTATACGCACTTTTGTTGGCAGGGTGATGTCTCTGCTTTTTAGTATGCTGTCTAGATTTGCCATAGCTTTCCTCCCCAGGAGCAAGAATCTTTTAATTTCTTGGCTGCAGTCCCCGTCTGCGGTGATCTTGGAGCCCAGGAAAATAAAATCTGTCACTACCTCCATTTCTTCCCCATCTATTTGCCAGGAAGTGAGAGGACCGGATGCCATGATCTTAGTTTTCTTAATGTTGAGTTTCAAGCCCACTTTTGCACTCTCCTCCTTCACCTGCATCAAGAGGCTCTTTAGTTCCTCTTCACTTTCTGCCATGAGAGTGGTATCATCTGCATATCTGAGGTTGATATTTCTCCCAGCAATCTTGATTCCAACTGGTGATTCATCTAGCCCTGCCTTTCTCATGATGTGCTCTGCATATAAGTTAAATAGGCAGGGTGACAGTATACAACCTTGCCGAACTCCTTTCTCAATTTTGAACCAATCAGTGGTTCTGTGTCCAGTTCTCACTGTTGCTTCTTGACCTGCATATAGGTTTCTCAAGAGACAAATAAGATGGTCTGGTACTCCCATCTCTTTAAGAACTTGCCACAATTTGTTGTGATCCACACAATCAAAGGCTTTAGCATAGTCAATGAAGCAGAAGTAGATGTTTTTCTGGAACTCCCTAGCTTTCTCCATGATCCAGCGTATGTTGGCAATTTGATCTCTAGTTCCTCTCCCTCTTCGAAATCCTGCCTGTACTACTGGTAGTTCTCAGTCCACATACTGCTGGAGCCTAGCTTGTAGGATTTTGAGCATCACTTGGTAGCATGTGAAATGAGTGCAATGGTGTGGTAGTTTGAACATTCTTTGGCATTGCCCTTCTTGGGGATCAGAATGTAAACTTACCTTTTCCAATCCTGTGGCCACTGTTGAGTTTTCCAAATTTGCTGGCATATTGAGTGTAACACTTTAACTGCATCGTCTTTCAGGATTTTGAATAGCTCAGCTGGAATGCTGTCACCTCCACTAGCTTTGTTGTTGCTCAGACTTCCTAAGGCCCATTTGACTTCACATTCCAGGATGTCTGGCTCGAGGTCAGTGACCACCCCATCGTGGTTATCAGGGATGTTAAGCTCTTTCTTGTATAGTTCTTCTGTGTAATCTTGCCACCTCTTCTTAATCTCTTCTGCCTCTGTTAGGTCCCTGCCATTTTGGTCCTTTATTATGCCCATCTTTGCATGAAATGTTCCCTTCATATCTCTAATTTTCTTGAAGAGATCTCTGGTCCTCCCTATTCTATTGTTTTCTTCTATTTCTTTGCACTGTTCATTTAGGAAGGCATTCTTATCTCTTCTAGCTGTTCCCTGGAATTCTGCATTCAATTGGGTGTATCTTTCTCTTTCTCCCTTGCCTTTTGCTTCCCTTCTTTCCTCAGCTATTTGTAAAGCTTCCTCAGACAGCCATTTTGCTTTCTTGCCTTTCTTTTTCTTTGGGATGCTTTTAGTTGCTGCCTCTTGTACAATGTTGCGAACCTCCGTCCATAGTTCTTCAGGCATTCTATCAGATCTAATTCCTTAAATCTATTTGTCACCTCTACTGTATATTCATCAGGGATATGATTTATGTCATACCTGAGTGGCCTAGTGCTTTTCCCTACTTTCTTCAACTTAAGCCTAAATTTTGCCACCAGAAGCTCATGGTCGGAGCCACAGTCAGCTCCTGGTCTATTTTTTACTGACTGTATAGAACTTCTCCATCTTTGGCTGCAGAACACATAGTCAATCTGATTTCTGTGTTGACCGTCTGGTGAAGTCCATGTGTAGAGTCGTCTCTTGGGTTGTTGGAAAAGAGTGTTTGCTATGACCATTGTATTCTCTTGACAAAATTCCACCAGCTTGTGCCCTGCTTCATTTTGTACTCCAAGGCCAAACTTGCCTGTTATTCCGGTTATCTTTTGGCTTCCTACTTTAGCATTCCAATCCCCTATGATGATAAGGACATCATTTTTTGGAGTTAATTCTAGAAGGTGTTGTAGGCCTTCATAGAACTGGTCAACTTCAGCCTCTTCAGCACCAGTGGTTGGGGCATAGACTTGGACTATTGTGATGTTGAATGGTTTGCCTTGGATTCGAACTGAGATCATTCTGTCATTTTGGAGATTGTATCCCAGTACTGCTTTTCCTACTCTTTTATTGACTATGAAGGCTACTCCATTTCTTCTGAGGGATTCTTGCCCGCAGTAGTATAGCTGATGGTCATCTGAACTAAATTCACCCATGCCTGTCCATTTTAGTTCACTGATTCCTAAGATGTCGATGTTCAGTCTTGTCATCTCCTGTTTGACCACATCCAGCTTGCCTTGATTCATGGATCTTACATTCCAGGTTCCTATGGAGTAAAGATCTTTGCAGCATCGGGCTTTCCTTTCACCTCCAGATACATCGGCAACTGAGTGTCCTTTCGGCTTTGACGCAGTCGCTTCATTCTTTCTGGCGCTACTAGTACTAGCCCTCCGCTCTTCCCCAGTAGCATATTGGACGCCTTCCGACCTGAGGGGCTCATCTTCCGGTGTCATATCGTTTTGCCTTTTGGTACTGTCCATGGGGTTTTCATGGCAAAGATACTGGAGTGGGTTGCCATTTCCTTCTCCAGTGGATCACGTTTTGTCAGAGCTCTCTGCTATGACCTGTCCGTCTTGGGTGACCCTGCACGGCATAGCTCATAGCTTCATTGAGCTACGCAAGCCCCTTCGCCACGACAAGGCAGTGATCCATGAAGGGGGAATGGAGTAGGGGCTATACATTTATGTAAGAGTGTATTCTGTACCCAATATCACATATGTTTTTGGAGAGCAAGTGTTATCATTAATACCTATAATAAATTCCCTTATTTTCAAATACAGATGCAAACAAAAGTATAATGCTTCACCAAAAACAATAGCACGTTTTTTTCTATGTTACATATGAACACGCCAATCTCCATGCATCACCTCTTTTTGAAGCAACAAGTTCTCCTATCTCTCCTTTAAATTTAAATTTCTTCTTTACTCCTCTACCAAATATATCTGACTTCAAGTTATAAAATCGCCTTAAATGTTTAACTGTTTTCTTTTTCCACTCCTGTAATTGCGTCAGCTTCTCCATTCGCACAAAAAGATATGCCTGTAATAAATCTTGTATTAGATCATGTCCGCTCATTATTTCTTGTACTTCAATTATTTTTTTTGATGCATTCAAATGGCCAGCAATGCTTCCATCTTAGCAGTAATTTTACAACCTTGGCAGAGGTCAAAACACTTCAAGAGACGAAGGAAGATGGCCGGTATCTGGCATCCATCCAATAAGCTAGAAGATTGCGTCCATCATATAATTAAGCATTAATTTATTAGTTCAAATCTTGCCCTTGGAGAGATTAAAGGAAAAAAAAAACCTTTTGGTTACTTACACAACAGTCTTATCTCTCTTCATGTAAGATGCTGCATTTAAGTTCCGTGGAGAGGGGGGAAAATTCTTTCCCGTCCTTCACCCAAAGGGCTTTCAATTTCTTCTTTTTAAATCAGTTGATAAACAATGTGGCTTTTTCCATGGGTATTATTGCAAAAAAAAAAAAAAAAGAAATACAAATAGTTTCCAGTAGATCTGATAGTCTATTTCAACATGTCGAGGACTTGTAGAGGGCAAACTCCCTCCTGTATTCTTCCGGCTGAGAAAAGCTTGAATTTTCCCCAGTGAGTGCAGAATTGCTGTTCAGACACCCACTGGGAATTTGCCAAGCAATCTATCTTCACCCCTACAGGGCTTGGACCGGGCCAGTAGGAAAACCCCTGCCCGCTGCCAGTAAGATAACCAGAGTGCTAACGGAGCCCCGTTAGACACGTCTGTCTTGTCCCGACACCATGTTTCTTCTCCCCAGGGCAAAACATTATGACAGCTTGGCCATCTATTTTACAGGGTGGGAGAAGTGTAGAGGCAACCTTTGCCTCTGGTGTTACTTCTCCTTTTCTTAGGATGTCAGCAGTCCTCTAGAGGGTTATGGGCATCCACATTTGATTGCAGTGCCCCAGAATTCTCAGGTACATGCTATTTAGAGTCTGTTAACCTATAATTTATGATTGAGTCCTAAAACTTCATCCTGTTGCTGTCCTCTTATTTCTTCAGAGGATCTCACTGAAAGAGTGGTTCATCTGTGAATGTCTGTGGAACATCTTCCATAGTGAAGCATAATGCAAATAATTTATGTACCTGCTATACAGCTACCTTTTCAAACACTGTTGTTTAGTTTTGATCCAGCCATTCCTTGGGTGGATATATTTAAAGAAAATTGTATGATTTGTTTTAAATTCTTTTAGCAATATTTTGCTAAATATCCTCATTGTTGTTCTTCCATTCTTATGCCAATTTCAATATTTTTCAGAGGTTGTAATTTTAATTGTGCATAACAATTAAAATCTCATATGCTTACTTTATAACATTTTAGTGGATGTGATAATTCACCATGGAATCCTATTGAAGTCTGTTAATATGTACACTAGATAGACATAAGTGATTTGAAATAATACTAATTTAAAAAGCAATTTTTATTTAAATCAGACTTTTTATTTACCTTATTTTTTACAATTGATATCAGTTTTTAATAAATATTAATGAAATACTAAATTGCTAACTTAAAACATAATTATAATAAAATTTCATCATGAGCATGTGAAAGCTACAGTTTCTCCAGCTTTGGAGTTCTTGTTTCTTGAAAGTTCTGGAGTTTCAGTTTCTTTGACTAAAGTTTTTGACTAAGGAAGTGATCCTATGACCCACTAGCCAGCATCTGAGGAGCTATATGACTTTGCAGTTCCCAGCACGTTTCATCTTTCACAGTGTGCATGGAAAGACCCACACTAGCTGCTCTCTGAGGTTGGAAAAGTGACCTCAGAGAAGGGATAAAGGGGGATCTTTCAGGGAACAGGGAGGGAAAGAGACTAGAGTAGCCAGGATATCAGGTATCCTGAAGCTGCTCCAACCTCCTGCTCTTTCCCTCCACAACTCTCCAATTAGAGGAAAAAAAGCTCATCTAGCAAAAACAGAGTGAGAAGACCTGGACAAGAAGATTGCCTTCACTAATCCTCTTATTCTGCATTGGATACCACTAAGCTTTGAAGATCAGGAGCTTATGGGTATACCAATAGGATTGTACCTTAAAGTCTTTAAAGTCACATCTGCAAAGAACATAAGAAAAGCCATGCTGAATCAGACCAAAGGTCCACTAGTCCAGCACTCTGTATACACAGTCCACAGGATTGCTCAGCAGGATGGTTACAAGATTTCCACCTGCCCAAGCTCCTCAGAAACTGATGTATTCAGGTATGCCACCTCCGGTAAAGGAGATAGCAAGGCTAGTAGCTTCTCCTTCATGAATCTGTCTAATCCCTTTCTAAATCCATTCAAATTGGTAGTCATTGCTACTTCCCATGGTAGCAAATTTCATAGTTTAACTGTATGTTGTGTGAAGAAGTACTTTTTATCTGTCCTAAACCTCTCACCACAGGGTAGACAGGACTGGTTTTCTGGTGCAGTTGGACAAGAAAGGCAAAGGAATTAGTCAAGACAGAAGACAGTAGAGCAGGGCAGGGGAAAATAAATGCTGACAAAAGATTAAAAATTGATTTTTGCAGCCCAGTAACTAACAAGTTTTGTTGTGATCAGGGGCATTTCACTTTTGTTTAATGCTTTGGCTTTTTGTGAGGGCAAGGTTGGACCAAGACAAAGTGAAACAGAAAGAAACAATAGTGGAAAGAAAAAGAGAAGACAAAATGTCCAGTGTGCATCTTCCTATATTTTCATGCTAAGGCTGGGAGTAAGCCTAACAGAACTTATTTCTGAGAAAAAGTGTATAGGGTTGTGCTGTTAACCTTGAGTATCATGTGTGCTGGTCATAAGAAAGATCTTTTTTGGGAGTATTTTACAGACATTTACTTTTTTAAAAAAAGTATGCAGAACATATACAGTGAGACAAAGAGATGCAAAGCCCGCTTGTAAGAATGAATCAGTGTAAGTAGCATTCCATTTAGTTCAAAAATTAGTATGACTCTTTGGTGATACAGTAAGACTTAAACCATTGTTCAAGAGACATATGAAGAAGTTTGAAGTTAGTGATTTAAGTCAAACTTTGTTTGTTTTGCTGATTTAAATCACCTTGCCTTAAATCCATCCATCCAGCTCAGAAATAACCTCCATTAAGCTCAGTGAGGCTTATGCCTATCGAAGGTAGGGTTTATCACAGTTCAGCCTTCAAGAAATGATTTGAATTGCTACAGTTGGCATCAGATTCTACACTAGAGGAAAGGGATCTATTTCATAACCTTGGACTAATATGAAAAGGGTTGATGAGTTTCAGGGCTGTGCTTATTTTTGCCAACATATACAAAGCATCCAATTTTGTACCAATCAAGTTGCCAATAAAATTGCCTAACATATATCATGTAATAAGCTTCAGATACATTTATCAAATCTGATCCAATTTTTAAAATATAGTTAAGACTTTAAGAAACTGTAGGTATTCCCTGATTAAAACTGAGATATTTTCTCCAGGGGCAAAATGATATTAAGGGAATAAATGCTGCACAATTGTTTTTACTCTGTACTGCAACATTTTGCTAAGCAAGCCCTTTTCTAGGACATCCCATTCTACTCTCCCTCCCTCTTGTAGTTTTCCATATTTCCTTCTTATTAGGGCCATTTCTCTCCCTCACATTTCTTTCTTATGGGAGGTTTTTCTCCTTAAATCCTGGCATTCTCCCAGTCTGCTGATACCTTCTTATTATTATTTGGCTACACAAGGATCAACATTTAGAGAATGGATTTGATATTAGTACACGACTTCGCGACTAACAACAACAATATATATGATACTAGCTTAATAGTCCTGTCATTTGTAGATTGGTGAGATGCTAGAGATGTAAACAGTGCCTTACACATGCTGAATTTAACAGGAACAAGTGTGGTGTTGGACTGGGGACATTAGAAATCTGGGTTCTAGTCCCCATTCATCCATGAAGCTCACTGGGTAATTTTGGACCAGTCACTTACTCACAGGGTTGCTGTTGTGAGAACAATATGGAGCTATGTAATCTGCCTTGGGTTCCTCACAAGAGGAAAAAAGGAGGGCTATAAATGCAATAAAACAACAACAGCAACAGCAATAATGTAGGAGAGGCCATAGGTGTGCATGGGCTCCACTGAATTTGGACATTTTCTACACAGACCACATGCAACATGCAAGGAAGGACCTGGTCAGTCGGGATTTTTTCTATGTGTAAAAGCTCTTTGTGGGAAGATGATAATCAGGGAGCAGTGGTGTACAGAGGTAGCAGAACACAGTGGGTTGGCCTGCATAACCCTGCAGGCTCTCACACATGGATTTATATGTGTAAATATATACCACTGCTCAGAATTCTCTGATTACCATTCCTAGTTTGCCCCACAGGAGTATAGTTTATTGTAACTGTTACATGTCATCAACTTATGGTGACCCTATGAATGGATGCGCTCCAGAATGTCCTGTCCTTAACAGTCCTGCTTGATTCTTGTAAACTCCAGGCTGTTGCCTCCTTTACAAATCCAATCCATTTCCTGTTTGGTTTCCTTCTTTTTCCTCTGCTTTAGACTTTTCCTAGTATTATTGCCTTCTTCAGTAAGTCTTACTTTCCCATAATGTGCCCAAAATATGACAGCTTCAGTTTCATATAACTCATAGGCTTACTTAAACAAACTGGGGAAAAGTGGTGTAGATAGGTACATAGAAAGATGCTTTAAACTGACTTGGTGTGCACCATCACTGAGATCACTCTAGCTTATCTATTTAAGCCACTGTGGGTTGTGGCACATGCTGATGCATGCTGAATATCCTTTGAAGATGAAACAGAACTCATCTTCACTGGATTCAGATGGCATGTAAAGTCACAATCACAACTTAATGGCCACTATCATGTATCACAGCCATGGTGTCTTAAATAAGCTACCATCAGTTGTTTGATCATGTGAATTGGCTCAATGTTAGATCATCTGTCCATTTAACCCAACACTATTGACACTAACTGCTGGCTGTGGCTCTGCGGAGTTTCAGGATTCTTTCCTAGCCCTATCGGAAAACACTGGAAAATGAACTCTGTGGCCTTCAGCATGCAATGGCTGAACGTTTCTTCTGTGAACACAAAGAACAATGAGAGTGGATGCTGGGTTTTGTTTGGAAATAGTATAATTTGTTTTTTATTTTTTGTTTGCTTTGCCTTATCCTGGGTCTCTTCAGCCTGGAGAAGAGGAGATTCAGAGGGGATCTGTCGGAGACATACAGGTATGTGAGGGGATGTCACACGGATGTGGGTAGAACTCTGTTCTGCCCTGCAGAGGAGGGCAGGACGCACTCCAATGGAGCAAAGCTCAGGGAACCAAGGTTCAATTTAGATGCCAGGAAGTACTTCCTGACAGTTTGGACCCCGAGGGTATGGAATAGGCTTCCACAGGAGGTGGTTGAGGCCCCATTGGTGAGGGTGTTCAAGAACAGGCTAGACATGCACATGGTGGGCATGTCATGAGCAGAGCCGGGGGTCAGACTAGATGGCCTGGGAGGCCCCTTCTGACTCACTCTGTTTCTATGTTTCCTCTTCAGTAAAGAATGAAAACTAAATTGATGGTGACCCCATTTCTGTCAAATGTTTCAAGGCAACAGTCCAGGCTTTGGACTTTGGACTTGAAATCACATGCTAAGATGCTATCTAATAACTAGCTACATCACCAGCACAGCAACTTTAGGAAATTGAAAATTGATGTCCATTTCATAAAATATGAAAAACAAATCCAAGAATTGCCCATTGATAGCGTCCTTGGAATGGCATTAGATTACTATTACACCACTTACAAGATGAGTTATTCTGGGATAACACTGTCTGAACTTATTTCAACCCCAATTTGTTTACATGTTCAAGGTATGAATCATGTTTGTTTAAATTTAACTTTTGTTAACTGCCCAGAGAACCTTGGCTATGGGTGGTATAAAAATGAAATGAAAAGAATGACTGAATATAAAATCAAAGGTTAAAATGAGTTTTTAAAGGGACAACAACATCTAGCCAGGACAGAGACTCTTGACTTGGCTGGCTTTCATCCTGGAATATGTGAACATATAAAAATAACACTGAGAAGTTAGTAGCCCCAAATCTGCTGGGGAAAATAACATCTCATCTGGTTTGTTGGGCAGCAAAAACATATGTTATATACAGTTCTAAGGTTCTTCTGGTTCTTGTATACAATGCAACTACTGAGACTGCAGTTTGACATAGAAGACCAATAGAAAGAGAAGGTCTTCTTAACATTTCTTCTTTAAGATGACTTTCTCTTGTAAATCATATAAACATGTGATGCTACAATAGCTGCAGTGTGTACTGTAATAAAAGCTTTTATTAGTGCAAGTGAGCAGACCTTAGATCTAGATCAGGACTGCAGGAAGTGACAAAGGATTAAAGGCCACTTTTCTTCTTCCAGGACTCCATACCTGCTATTTAACAGTTATTTTTTTAAAAAGCCATTCATAGTGTTGCTAATGGCATGCACATTGTCTGGTTTAGTTTTGTCCTAATTGTCATATTTGATGATGGCAAGGAATCTCTCCATCTGGCTCAGAATTAGGTCAGAAACACAATGACTGTTCCATCTACTCCCCCCCCCCTCCATCCTTCACTGTGATGGCTGTGTGCATTATCTTAAGCATGATTCAATGGAGCTGCTCTTTAGTTTCTTTCTAGCAGGGAAGATGTGGCATTTAACATGTGAAAGTAAGTGCCTGTAAGCCCCACCCTCTAAATGTATGCCTACCCTGGAAGTTCTGTTTTTCCTTCCAATATAAAGAAGGAATGGGACCTGGAGGAATCCCATGGTGGTGGTGAGTCAATTTGGCCAGTGCTGGGACGAGTGGCACAAACCTGTGTGGCATGGGTGAAGCATGGTTCATGAAGATGGTTCCAGACTTGGCTGGCACTGGGAGACATTCCTCCCCAGTGCTGGTTGAATCCCTTTCTCGACATTCCTTCATGCTGAAAGAGGCATGGGAATAAAAAGCAAAATGGTGGTGGGAGCATGAGTGGCACCACCTGCAGGCATGGCCATGCCCACTGATGGCAATGAGTATGACCCATGGGGTACCACACAACTGCCAACATCCAGTCTATGAAGCTCTACGTAGAGCTTCTCTACGTGAGGGATCTACCCTGTTGTTTTACTCAGGTTTCTTCTTCCATTTTCATTGAAGGAGAAAAGATATTTATTTATTTAGGAAGCTTCTATGCCGCCCCATTCGCCGAAGCCTTGAGGCGGCTCACAATAATAAATAAATAATCACAATATAAAAACAATATAATTTGAGTCAACCTGGTCAAAGAATTAAATAAATAAATAATATTAACAATTAAAATAACGCTTAAATAAAAAGGTCTTTGCCTGGTGCCGAAAAACAAACAACGACGGTGCCAGGCAGACCTCTCTGGGGAGCGCATTCCATAGATTGGGTGCCACTGCAGAGAAAGCTCTCCTCTGGGTACTTACCCTCCTAATATTCTTCACGGAGGGTTCCCGGAGAAGGGCCTCTCCCACTGATCTCAAGGGGCGGGCGGGCATATATGGATGTAAGCGCTCCTTCAGGTAACCAGGACCCAAGCCGTTAAGGGCTTTATAGGTCATAACCAACACCTTGAATTGGGCCCGGACTTCAGTGGGAAGCCAGTGAAGCTGAGGGAGAACTGGAGTCATGTGAACATAATGCCCAGTCCCCGTCAGCAGCCTGGCAGCTCTATTTTGAACCAATTGAAGGATTCAGACTGTCTTCAAGGGCAACCCCACGTAGAACGCGTTACAGAAGTCAAGTCGGAAAGTCACCAACGCGTGTGTCACTGTCGCCAGGCAGTTGTTCTCCAGGTAGGGATGCAGCTGATGGATCAGCTGAAGCTGAAAGAAAGCGCTCCTCACCACCGCTGTCACCTGAGCTTCCAGTGAAAACTCTGGGTCGAGGAGCACTCCCAAGCTGCGGACCTTGTCCCTAAGAGGGAGTGCAACCCCATTCAGGACTAAAGCCTGATCCACCAACCAACAGGACCTCCGTCTTGTTTGGATTGAGCTTCAGTTTATTGGCCCTCATCCAGCCCATTACCTTGGCCAGGCACCAGTTCAGTACAGCCACTGCCTCACCTGGATTGGTAGAGAACAAGAGGTAGAGCTGGGTATCATCAGCGTACTGAAGATTTCGCAGCCCACACTTCCTGAGGATCTCTCCCAGCGGTTTCATGTAGACGTTAAATAGCAAAGGGGACAAAATGAATCCCTGCAGTACTCCATGGCATAGCTGCCATGGCGCAGAGCCATAGTCCCCCAGCACCACCTTCTGGAATCGACCATTGAGATAGGAGCGGAACCACTGCAAAGCAGTGCCTCTGACCCCCAATCCCGCTAGCCTATCCAGAAGGATACCATGGTTGATGGTATTGAAAGCCACTGAGAGGTCCAGGAGAACCAACAGGGACGCACTCCCCTGTCTTTCTCCCTGCGCATCGTACAGGGTGACCAAGGCAGATTCAGTACCGTACCCGGGTCTGAAGCCGAACTGAAATGGGTCCAGATAATCAGTTTCATCCAAGAGTGCTTGGAGTTGTCCTGCCACCACCTGCTCCAACCCCTTGCCCAGAAATGGGATGTTGGCCACTGGTCTATAATTAGTGGCCATCTCTGGATCTAGTGACGCCTTCTTCAGGACCAGTCGGACTACCGCCTCCTTTAAAGGGGCAGGTACCCGGCCCTCCCTCAGAGAGGCTTTAACCACTTCCAAGATCCAGGTCTCAATCCCGTGCTTGGCGTTGTTAACTAGCCAAGATGGGCAAGGGTCCAAAAGGCAAGTGGTAGGACGTACTCGTCCGAGCACCTTGTCCACATCATCAGGCCGCAGTAACTGAAATTCATCCATCAGTTTACGCCCTTACATGCCCTCCCGCCCTCTGAGATCTGCAACAGCGGCTCTCCTCCGGGAACCCTCAGTGAGGGAGATTAAGTGGGTAAGTACTTGGAGAAGGGCTTTTTCAGCGGTGGTGCCCCAATTATGGAATGCGCTCCCTGGAGAGGTTCGCCTGGCGCCGTCATTATTTGCTTTTTGGCGCCAGGCGAAGACCTTTTTATTCAAGTCGTATTTTAGTTGTTAGTTTGTCTTTGGTTTTATAGTTTATTATTATGTATTTATGTTTTTGTGTATTGTTTACTTATGGTTGTATTTGTTTAGGTAAATTATGACAATTTATTTAAATTGTGTGGTTTATGTTTTTGTATTTAAGTTGGGTATCTATTTAATTTGCCGAGATGCACCGGTGGGGTGGGTGGGAGGGATAAATAGTGAGGGTTAATGATTTTATTGTTATTTTAATATGTTGTAAGCCGCCCCGAGGCTTTGTTGCGATGGGGCGGCATATAAATGTTTTAATAAATAAATAAATAAAGTAAGTAAGTAAGTAAGTAAGTAAGTAAGTTTTGGACCAGACGGCGACATTGGTGTCTCCCCAGAAGTTATATCCTTTACACAGAGTTTTCCCTTTGGAGTTTGCATTTCTCTGCCATTCTACAAATCTTCTGTTTACCAACCACAAGGCAGGGCTGTGCTATGGCTGCACTATAGTGGATTTGCAGCAATACATAAGGCCTTTTTCCTACTTACCATGATTTAAAATGTGCTACTTGACTTTTCTCACTCTGGGCAGGAAAGCAAGATATTGAAAAGTTTGGAAAACATGGGGAGAGCTGCTGATTATGATGGCATCATAAATGACATCATATGAATACAATAAACCTCAGGTAGAAAAGTCTTCAATAAAAGGCATCCCTCTACACTCATCAATACCCACTTCCCTACCTCTGTGTTAGGACAATGGTTCTAGCGGCTAACAAAAATCTGAAGGAATGCCACTACCTCAAGTTTCCCTAAGGATTGCACTAAGTGAGCATTTGCAAAAAATATTTATTGTAGGACTTTCAAGACATAACAGTACAATTCTAAGAATGTATACTGACCCCTAGTAATTAAAATTTACTGTGTAGAGAGTTTATTTTGATTGGAGTACTCTGTTTTGGAGCAAAACTGCAGCCTGCATACAACTAGCTGGGAAAATGTGTGGCCATGCAAGCAGCAGCAATTTCTGGAAGGCTCATATGTAGAAAATGACCTGTTCACATTAACTGCATACACACAAGTGAACAGTGTTATATCTTCAATTGATACAAAACAGAGCTGCCAGGGTGCTGACAGGGACTGAGCGTGGTTCTCATATCACCCCAGTTCTCCGTCAGCTACACTGGCTTCCTATTGAAGTCCGGGCCCAATTCAAGGTGTTGGTTCTTACCTATAAAGCCCTTAATGGCTTGGGTCCTGGCTACCTAAAGCAGCGCCTGCGACCATATATGCCCTCCTGCCCCCTACGATCTGCAGCTGATGCCCTCCTCCGGGAACCCTCTGTGAGAGAAATAAGGAGGGTGAGCACCCGGAGGAGGGCTTTCTCTGCGGTGGCACCCCACCTATGGAATGCGCTCTCCAGAGAGGCTCGCCTGGTGCCGTCATTATTTGTTTTTTGGCACCAGGCGAAGACCTTTTTATTTAAGAAATATTTTAATTGTTAGTTATTAATTTTATTATTGTTATATTTATATATTTCTATTTTTATAGTTTGACTTTGAGATGGGCCAGTTTTTAAATAGCGTATTGTTTTCAGTTGTATTTATTTATTGTTGTTAGCTGCCCTGAGGTTTTTTGCAAGGAGGCGGCATACAAATGTGTAAAATAAATAAATAAAAATAAATATCTAGTTAGAAATCTGAGCATGCAGATTCCATGGTGATGCACATATTCTTGGCATGGGCTTAGTTGAATGAGATTACAGATATGTAGCTATTCTCTGCTGAATGCCAATTTTATGTGGCTCAGCTCTCCACATCAAAATGTTCAGGTCTTATGACTAAGATTTTTGGTAAAGTTAGGTGCCTGAGTCACAAGAACAATGAGATAATCCAGTTCATTATAGCAAAAAAGAAAAAAAAATCATCAAAAAGGTTTACAGATCTTATGCCTGAACAAGTATAAGTCAGTTTATTCTGGACAGTTACAAAAAGATGATGGGATCCTTTTATATATTTATTTAAAACATTTTTATCCTGTCCTTTCCAAAAGGCTCAGGACAGCTTACAGTCATAAATAATACTATAATAATACAATAATATAGTGATTAAAACAATAAATAATAAACAAGCATAAACCAAACACTGCATAAAACCAAAAAGAAAAAGAAAAAGAAAAAAGAAGGATCCTTGGCACATGGTGTGACCCAATAGGATCAAACTGTCAATTCAAGTACAAGAACATATTTCCAGGGGCAAAAAAAGCAATTTTTATTTGATTCTTGAAGACATACATGGTATAAATCTCCCAAGGACAGTGTGGAGATAATTCTTGTACTTATTTATTTCATTGTAAACCTTGACCGAGTCTACAATTACAGAATGAAAGCAATGATTCTTTCTGGCACAAGAAATATGGGAGGTTTTTTACAAAGGGCTATTGCTCAGCCTGTTTAGTTGAGGAGATATTCTACCTTCCTGAAGAGTGTTATGAAAACCACTCACAATGTTTTCTTCTTCAGCAGTGACAGCTTGCACTTACTGTCAGCCAGGTGCCATTTTCCTGAACTTGTTTAATTGTATGGGGATCATATGTAGTCTTGGGTAGTTTTATTGGGTTACTGTATTGCTTGATACAACTGTGCTTTCTTACTGTCTGGGGTATACGAGATCAGTTATATACTTACGGAGCTGTTTAATGTCAGTGTCTTGAAGCCTAAAATAAGCTGACAGCTTGAATCCTAGATTTATATACTCAGAAGTAAGCCCCAGTGAGTAGGAATAGCGGTCCTCAGCACACTGGTGCCCTTCAGGTATGTTGAACTACAACTCCCAGGGCATGCTGAAAGTTATGGTCCAACAAACTTGGAAGGTACTAGGATGAAGAACGTTTAGATAAAGATTGCAGCTACAAGGAAGTTCATGCAAGGAAAATTTCCAAGCCCTCTCCTCAAACCTGTCCCTTCCCCCCAGTCTCTCTAGGAAAGGGTAGGGCGACATTTTGGGCCTGTAGACATATTTGGCAGTTTGGGAAATTGTTCTGGGCATCACTCCAACATTTTTACCACGGAAGCCATGGCTAGTCATAAGACTGAGCACAAGGTGGTGGTGGAATTTGAACCCCAATACACTAAACAATCCCTTTGAACTCACTGTTTTCTGCACCAACAGAAAATTTTCTCACAGAAGGCAGACTTTTCAGCTCTTCTACTTCTTCTACTAGCTGATTATTTTTTCCTTTTTTTCTGTTCTCACTCTGGATCACCATTCATAGATGTTCTCTCTTCCCCTGCTCTCCAAGATACTAGCATATTATTGCTCAAAGCTCTTACTACCAGTAACTAAAAGCACAATCCAATGCATATTTAGACATTTTTGAAGTCCTTCAGCACTCAATCCTATGTATTGTTTGCTCGGAGTTTTATAGAAAGATGTGATTCTAAAAGAACCTCCTAGAATCCATTATAGGGATTAGCAACTTAGTGCCAGTGGGCATTCTGGCACCCACCCTGGCCCTCAAGTACACCAGACTCCAACCCCCTCACTCACCCTCATCTCAGCTTCTGCTGATCTGTCAACTTCCTGTTTCCTTGTTGCTGATGTGAGTGCAGTGATAGGCAGCAAAAGCATAAGTTACGGTGGAGTTAGTGGGAGGAAACAGTGGAGGTTGAGAAGGATTGTAAGTGAGGCAGTAGACGGAAGCTATAGCTGCCAGGGGAAAGGCTTTATAACAAGGCATATATTGGGCACTTTTCATTATTTACTTATAGTTGTTTGTGAGTTCTGTGAATGGTACTATGACTCTGCAGTATTGCATTTAAGTCTTACAGGCACTTTTGTGTGAGTTTCTGTAGAATTTTTAATCGTGAAAGTGCTTTCTCTCCTGCGCATTTGTGCTGGTCTGCTATACCACAGTGTCACCTAGCGGTTATGTAGCAGAAATGCATGAAAGGAAAGGCTCCCCATACTGCTCAGATCACATTTCTGCTATAAAATCAAAATTAGATACAGTGGATTAATAGAATTGTATAGAAAAAAATCCAAATTCTAACTGAGGGAGGAGAAATGAGGTGTTAGGCAGCAGGTGGCAGAAGAAACAGGGGTGGGGAGGAAGAAGATAGGAAACATGGTAGAAGAAAGAAAATCCACAATCAGAAATGGGGGCATAAAGGAAAAGTACAGGAAAAAGCAGGACAGAGAAGACAGAATCTAGGGAGCTGGGGCAAGAAAAACCAGAATCTAGGAATGGGGAGAATTTAACAAAATATCAGGAGGGAGGGGAGAAAATACTCTCGAAGAAAAATGACAAATGTGTCTTTCAATCTGGGAAAAAATGACAAATGTACACATGGATCTCAAAAATTGCCTAGAGCACACATACATGGTTAATACAGGGACAGAAGAAAATAGACTATCATCTCAACCCTCAGTTACTATATATTCTAGCCAATGTAAGTACTGGATTCAATTTATAGATGGCAAGCATTACCAGTAAACATGGCCAGTATTTTTAGATCACTCCATTGAACCTAAAATCAAGCTTGAATATGTTTTAAAAAATCTTTTTTTAACCTTATTTTTCCCTGGTTTATTTTTGTTTTTGAGCACCCATGCATTTGTGTTCAAAAGATCAGAACACTTTTTAAAAGCTGACCTTATGAATTATCTTATTTTAGACTGATAAGGTTTTGTGCTTCGGTGTCTGTATTAGATTTTGCCAAATATACTGATTCCGGGAAAGGCAGGCTTGGCAGTAGAGCATACCCTTTACATGCAGAAGGTCTGAAGTTCAATAGTAACATGTGAGTATCTTTTGCACTGAGTAAAAGAGTGTGGGAAGAAAAGCTAAGAGCTATTGCCATCTGCTGCCTCAAATACGAACTACACATTTTAACAATGGAATAAGGAACATTCTGTTAAGAAATGCATTGTTTCTCTTTGCTTGCTTTCCTTTCTCACTTTTTGTGTGTTATGCAGATTTTTGTGTAAAATATACTTAAAATATTTCCTTTTATCCTCTCCTATAGTATCTCGTACAGCCTTATAGATGAATGTAGAAAATCTTTAGGTCAGCTGCCCTTAACTTTACACTATCTTGATGTTATGGACTACAATGTCTATTTTGGGCTAACACTTCAGAAAGTCAAAGGCATAAGAAGAAAAGGAAGACCAAACAAGAGATGGACTGACTCCATAAAGTATGCTACAGCCTTGAACTTGGAAAAGCTGGATGGAGCTTTCATGGAAAGGAAATTTTGAAGGGCTTTCTTTCATAGGGTCACCATAAATCATTTGATGGCACATGACAACAACAGTAAACAAATTCCATCATTCCCAGCAAGTAAGGCCAACACTCCTGGAGGGCACAAGGTTGGGAGTGGTGGCTTTAGTAATGTATTCTAGAAAAAAGCACTATTCCTGTTTTGCTTCTATTATCAGTTGGGCTAGGGATTCAATCAGCCAAAATATTTCATTCAAATATTTTATTATTAGGACAACATAGGAACCTTAATTTTCAATGGCTTATATACTCATGTTAATTTTAAAATAATAATACTTAATTGTTATTGTCAAGGAATTCCAATGACAAGCTTTAAGATAGTCACAAATAGTCACAAATTACTATTACCGTGTAACAAGTTTTAGTTAGTACTGTCTTCCCTAGCCTGGTGCCCTCCAGGTGGTTTGGACTCCTGTCATTTCTTATAATTGGCCAAGCTAGCTAAATCTGATGGGCATTGTAGTCTGAAACATTTGGAGAGACTTTAGTGCATTGTGCTCCACAGGGCAAAGAAAAAACAGTGTGATGAAGCCCTGATCTAAAATGGCAGTTGGTTTGGAGGCTGGGAGAGGCTGCATTTAAAAATTGCAGGAGATCAATCACAGATTTCTGGATCTCTCCTCTAATTACTCCCTTGTTGCTCTTAAAACATAGAATGTGCTTCTTTAAAAATTATGGCTTTTACTCTAGCCTTTTAAAGTATTCCCTGGCTGTGGAATTCTGGGAGTTGTAGGGTTTTTTTTTTCTGTCTGCACATCCATAGGGCTGTGCCTTTAATATTTTTCTGTTTTAGTATTCTTGTTTTAAGCTTTTATTGTCAAATTGCTGTGCATTACACTAATGGATTTTTAGCAAATAGAGTGCTATATAAACATTAATAAAATAAATGCTTATTAATAAACATTAATTAAATAAATGCTTATTAATAAACAGACATTAATAAAAATAAATGAACATGTGACACCCCACACATACACACATGCATGTGTACACACTTGCACATCCGACAGTCTGTATTACAGTGCAAGCACAGCAAGTTTATCACCTCAATGAGAAGCAGGCTTCATCTGCTAGCCAAATATAACATTTGTATTAGATACTAGATCTGAATCAGATACTAGATAGGCAACCTACTCTGACCAATTATCCACCTTATTTTACATTATGTAGCTTAATCTGTTGCACATGCTGGTCTTGGAAGATTATTTTCTAGAATAATTGCAGGTTCTGCCAGCATTACTGTAACATGAGTTCATGAAAGCAACTCTGTGCAGAGAAACTAGATTTGTGCATACCTTAAAAAGAAATATTCTAGGTATCCTACTGCTGTATATTCTAGGCATTTTTACTGGAATATTAGCATTGTATTTTAGTCTTTGCTAGTGGCTTTCTCTGTCTTTTATTAAGTCTACACATCCCTTCTTTGTTCAGTTCTTTGCTTCCTTGTTTCTGTTAACTCCTCTCTGCACCTGGCATGTGCTGAGTACACATACTGTGACACCTGAAATGGATTGCTTGCTTTTTGTTGTTTTTGCTGTCAAAGATGTCTTGTACACAGTGGTGGTTGTGTGCGATTACATCAAGAACAGTGCAATCTAAAATGTCCTTGGCTTCTTTTTTCCAGCCTGTTCCCTGAATGTCTTGTTACCTCTTTGCTCAGCTTTACTAGTCACTTTGTGCCCTGTAATTCTATCTGTCAGAATAAGAGCCAAGGGAAGATTGCTGGAGATCAGTAGTACCTGGCTTAAATCAAAGGTAGTTGTCCAGTTTTGTTTATCTTTCTATCCTCATGCTGCTGCTGGACTACTTTCAAAAGAAAACTTTTTTTAGGGTTTTTTTAGGGTTTCAGAGAAGGAAGGAAGGAAGGAATCCTCCCTTGAACTGTTTAGCCACACTTTCTAAGAGGTGATTCATGTGGCTCTCCTAAAACCCTATGTGAATTTTCTTTTCCCCAGTGTCACTGCCACCTATGGTGAAACTGCTCTTTCACAGAGCAATCTCATTATGGGGTTTTATATTGTTAGCAAATGCTTCTATTTCTGGGCCTAAGGACCTATATCTGCTACTATAACTCAAGAGTTCAGCGACAGACCCTTTTCTGCTACCATCAATACTGTTAGAAAATTGTAAAACCTCTTAGTAGTACCAATACTAGAGACAAGATATACTATTGAACAAGCTAATATTAAAAGGATATTTTGTATATAAGGCATTTCTCATATTTATTTTGGGTTTTCAAAGATTGCTTAACAAAATTCTTCAGGGACTCAAGAGACACTATTACTTCTGCAACCGTCTGAACAACTCAGGCCAAACTCCCTGTGCATTCACCCCAGCCAGATGCATTCACAACCAGGTCCACTTCTCAGCCATAGTTTTCCCCTTATTCCCAAAGCTTCTGCCATTGCATTTTTGGCAGCTTTGACAAAATTATCTGTTGTTTACCCTACTTCTGGCAAGATCTGAGGGAAGCCTGCTGATATAATACAGCTGACTGTTGTCATCACCAGCCACAATTGGTTATCTTGCAAAGAAGGAATAGCTTTAATGTTCAATCTTTAGCTCAGAGGTCTTCAACCTTTATGGATCTGTGGACACATTTGAGAAATTGCTGCGGGCAGCACAAATGAATCTCACAGAGAATGTGGCTAATTGCATAATGGCTGTCATGGGGTCCTGGTTAGTCAAAAGTAAGCTAAAAGGTTAGTGGGAAGGAGAGAAATAGTGAGGCTAGAGGCTGAGAGTAGGAAGAAACAGCAAGGTAAATAGGTGACAAGAGAAACAGTAAAGCTGGAGGCTTGGACAGAAGAGGAAACAGCAAAGGAAAGAAGTAGAAGGAAGAGAATGAAGAAAACAAGAGACCAGAAAGCAATAGAAAATTAACATTTCCCTAGGTTTATATTTAAAATTATTTTTAAGGGGCCAGAAAGTGAAAAGCTTTGTGGATGCTATTGGAAGTTTCTGTCCATGAGTGCCACATTGAGGTAACTTTCCTTAGCTAGTCATTTTTATGTATATATTTATTATATCTATGTATCATCTTTCCCTGCAGTTTTCTCCCCTTTCCAATAACTCAAGGCATACCACACAATTTTCCTGCTCCTCTCAATCTTATCCTCACAAGAACCACCACCCTGTAAGCTTTCCTCTGGTCCTTCTATAACACCATTCACCAGTCAGCAGAATGTTTCCATCTTTAACTACCCACAAACAGATTTTTAGCTGTGAACTGTCAATTCCTTAACTATCATTTCCTGGCCACCCTTTTCAACCTAGCTTAGAATCCACAGACAAACAATAGAATTTACCAAATTGGGCCCCATAAATATTCAAACCAATTGGCTGTCTTTCCCCGTCAGAACATCATTAAGCAACACTTACATATGCCTTTGACCTCAAGAAAGCAAGACCTCAGACTTGCAGCCTCACAGAGGCCACACACAATCAGCTCTACAGAACAACAGTTGTAGACACAGCATTTCTTCACAGGTTTAGTTAGTGACAGTATGAGTTAGTATCTTGGCCTTGTCCCTTTTGCTTGAGCCTTGCATTAGTCCAATTTAGGCTGGCTATAACTAGCTTTACCTTATCTTTGCTTATCTTGGTATTTGGGAGAGACTGTTTCCTTAATTCACACAGGGATTGGCTGCTATTGAGCATGTGATAAGTTGGAGTACCTCTGAGCATTGAGCCAAATGATTAGGGCAAATTTGTCTATCAACCCTGAAAATGGTTCTTTGAAAATAAATGGCCCTCAGATTGAAGGAGGTACAACTGCCCTGCTTTAGACAGTTGGTTCAGGAAGTAGATGGAGTTGGAGGACAGAACTCTGCATTCCACAGGGTCTACCCTGCAGCATGAAGGCAGTGTGGCAGCTAGGGCAATGGGTATCTATCTTTACATAAAGGTCTGAGTGAGGAATTAAATGGTGCAGACCAATATATGGGTGTATGAACAATGTTTCTCTGGGAACAAACTAAGTAACCATAAATAATACACTTCCCTTCCTTCCTTCACTTTGCAATGGAATTGGCCCTCTTTCCTTTCTTCAGGTCCTGTTACTCTTTCTGTACCAAGTGTTTGCCGCTCAGATGTCTTTCATATAGTAGTCCTCTTGTTCCTGCCTGCCTTTCACAGCCTTTCTGTCCCTTAAATACCTGTCTGGTTCCTTGTCTTGACTTTCTGCTCACATGCTTGTTAAAAACCTCTCTTCTCAAACCCACCGTCTTCACTCCTTTCCTGTTTACTCTCCCAGCAACCCTCACTTTCCCCAATGCCTTTTAAACAGCTCTCTTCCCCACCTCCGTTTCCCTTAGCAACTGTTGCCATGACTCTCCCTTTGTCAACATTCTATGTCTGGCCTACTCATCCCATGCCACAGTAGCCTGCTGGATGCTGTTGTCAGGTGTAATGGAGGATATTATCCCAATTCAGCCAGTGTCAAACTAAAATTTCACTCCAGTCAATGCAGCCTCTGTGTCTGTTTATTTTAGAAAATTTATGTACCACTTTTCATTCAAAATAAATTGATTCCAAGGTGGTTTATTAAAACAAAAAGTAAACTCAATAAAATGACAAAAAAGCAAAATAATCTCATTCAGAATAACTCTGGGATAGCTGATGAAACATCTGGACAAAATTTCTTTCTTTCTTAAGTTGCCAGCATAAACATTTGACAGTCGGAGCCCACAGCAATCTCTGTGGGGTCATTCCACAGGGTGGACCTCAAAATGGAGGACACATTTCTCTAAAGCACAGCCATGTGTAAGGTGGGGTACAGTATACAAGGCTTCCCCCTCAGAACAAGGTTACCTATACAGAAGGTGGTATAATTTGTGCAGTTGGAGTAGGAAGGCAATGTTCAGACTATTTATTTATTTATTTCATTTATATCCCATCCTATTGCTTCAAGTGCTCAGGATGGCTTACAAGATACAAAAAATTCAATAAATATAAAATAACTATATTAAACATTAATTATCAAAACAATATTAAACACTTCACTATAGAAAATGTGACTGTGAAAACATATGAGGAAAGATAAAATGAAATAAAATCCTAAAATGTCTAAAAATATTGTTAAAATAACAATCAAATAAAAAGATCTTTACCTGGCGCCGGAAAGAATATACCTCTCTGGGGAGCAGATTCCATAGTCTGGGTGCCACTGCAGAGAAGGCCCTCCTCTGGGTAGACACCCTCCATAATTCCTTTGATTTGATTCAGGTAACAAACTATTTTGAACCAGCCCTGAGCATTGGTGTTCAGCAAGAGACCCAGTGTGGTGTGGTGGTTAGAGTTTTGGACTGGGGAGCTCAGAGATCTGACTTCTAGTCCTCACTCAGCCATAAAGCTCACTGGGTGACTTTGGACCAATTAGAGACTCTCAGCCTAACATACCTCACAGATTTGTTGTGAGGATAAAAATGCAATGGAGGAGAACTGTTAAGCTGCCTTGAGTTCCTCACAAAAGGAGCAAAGGTAGGATAGAAATACAATCTAATAATAATATTAAGAGCTGCTGGCAGGGCTACAAGGGGAGGAAGGCTGGCAGACACTAAAACTGGTTACATCCATCAAGTGTCATCAAGTCTAAAGTGGAATTGGTTATCAGGTATCCTAGACTGAGTTTATATTATATTGTTTTTCTTCATTCTTCTGCTTTGTCTCTTTCCTTGTCCAGAATCCACACACTGCTCTTTCCTTGTCCAGAATCCACACACTCCAGTATTTTATGCTTCCATAGGCCAACTTAAACATATCACAGTCAGATGTCAGCATAGCCTAGTGTTCAGGGATTACTGGGTTCATACAACATGCCCACAAGCTGTAGTGTGTTGTCATATCTGGCAAACCTGAAACATTTTCTGCAGAGTGACTTAGAAACATAGAAACACAGTGAGTCAGAAGGGGTCTCCTGGGCCATCTAGTCTGACCCTGGCTCCACCCAGCTCTGCTCACGACATTTTTACTTATTTATTTATTTATTTAGCGGACTTTATGCTGCCCCATTCGCCTAAGCCTTGGGGCAGATTACAAATAAATAAATATCATTAATACAATAAAATACAATTGGAGACATCCTGGCCAAAGTTGTTAAAATCAATACATAAAATCAACAATTAAAATGCCGTTTAAATAAAAAGGTCTTGACCTGGCACCGAAAAGCATGGCTAGACATGCCTACCATGTGCATGTCTAACCTATCCTTGAACACCCTCACCAATGGGGCCTCAACCACCAACTCGGAAACATAATAGTATGCCCAAGCATAAAACATTCAGTCATAGCATGGGTCCTCAAACTATGGCCCGCCATGGCCTGCCATGGCCTCCCATCTGGCCCATGCTGTCATTCCCCACCCCCACGCGCGCTTGCTGCATGGGCGGGGAGGTGGTGGCTTGCTTGCTTAGAGATGGTCTCCAAGTGAGCGAGCTGCTGCCGCCACCTACCTCTCGTATGCATGTACTCGCCACGGCCTCGCAGCGCGGGTGGGGAGGTGGTGGCTCACTCGCTTGGAGATGGTTTTGAACTCACTGGGAGATCTCTGAGCGAGCAAGCCACCGCTGTGCATGCCCAATGCCACCTTGCGCGCCCAACGGCACCTCACCGGTCCACGCCCCCAGGCACCCCCACCTCACAGGCCCGAGACGGTCACCACAGACTTTCGACTGGCCCCCTATTCAAAAAGTTTGAGGACCCTGAAGGTTGGACAGACTTACACGACACAGGGATGTGGTTCTGCAAAATCCTCCCGTTTAAGGCTGTGCCTTTATTTTATACATTCAGGGTAATGAGGAGGGGTCACAATCAGGTTACAGGGTAATGAGGAGGGGTCACAATCAGGTTACTTACAAACAGGAAAAACAGGTATTGTCTTGGGTCACTGATCTACGTGAGGGACTGCATGTTTGTCTAGCCAGCCCATTCTGACCGTGTTATCAATGGTTACCTATTATCCTGATAATGCTGAGTGTGCAGGACATGCAGAACGTGCAGGGCCAAAGTAGGTGTGCCTGACTGTTGGCCTCTGCAACCTCCTGCTGACCTCTGACCTCGCCACAGGACCCCTGAGTCATACTAATGAGATGGTGGGATACTCCTCTCAAGTACCCATCTCTGGTATGCAAAGACTGTTCTTGGAAACCTTAGGTTTATTTGGTTGACTATGTAAATCTGTGGGGCAGAGTTTACTCCGCTGCAGTCATGCCAATATTTATGCCAGCAGAAGGTGCTGTTTTTTAGACATTAGCATTGCTCAAACTTCTTTGCAAATGTAAAATCTGCATTGCCCAGAAAGTTAATTTGTATTGTAAACTTCTGTCTCCTCCTTTTTCTATTCTACATCATGATAGATGGGCTGCTGATTTACAGAGCATGAAACAAATTCCAAAGTGATGAAATTGCACATGAAAATGCCTGATGTGCTGAGCCAAGAAGATGAGGAACAAAGTCGGGCAAAGCTGACTTTGTGGGCATCCCCAGATGGAGGCCTTCTAGCATTACTGCTGAAAAGGCACTGTGCAGCTCCTCTGTCTGATGTGAGCTGTGGTGGGGAAACTCAGAAGGGTCTCATCTAGAAGCACCTTGTATCTTGAGGTTATGATAAAGAGAATGCTGGAAAGGAAGGCAGGGGCTTATGGTTTTACATTTCTTGGTACAAGACTAGTTAGGACAGACTGATGTTTGGCAAATCACTTAAAATATTGTGCTTTCTTTGTGTATGTGGGAATGGTTCAGACAGTGTTAACAGATTTCATAATTCTTATGCCTTTCCTGCTTCTCATATGAGCTCAGCATTGGAATGATGTCATGAACATTTCCCATAATTACTTCCTTCAGAGATGGGGTTGTTTGTGTTTTCTGAGCAGCTGAAAATAATTCTCTTGATTTACTGCACAATAAAACATGCCTTATTCATCTCTTGCAGTGGGGTTACTCTCAAAATTTCATTAGCTGGATCCAACTAAAGTTCTCGTTTACCTCGGTTTGCAGAAAGTTTGAGCATATTTGCCAAAATGTTCAAGTTATTGGTGACCTTAAAATGTGTCTCTGGCATCTTGCAGACTCCTCTGGATGCTGCTTCAAAACTTGTAGTTGTGAGAGAAGAAGTGTGGCATCAGGACGAGGCAGATGTGATTAACACGCTGGTAACTGTCTGGTGGTGGGCTGTGGGGGGCCCAATCTAAGCCCTGTAGGGGTGAAGATAGATTGCTTGGCAAAGTTCCCAGCAGGTGTTTGAATGGCAATTCTGTGCTTACTGGGAGAAAATCAAGCTTTTCTCAGCTGGATGGTACAGGAGAGATCTTAGCTCTCTCTGAGTCCTCGGCATGCTTTTTTGTTTAGGCTACTTTAGTTATTAGCATCGGATCTACTAGGAACTATTTTTATTTCTTTTTTGCAATATTACTCATGGAAAAAGCTACACTGTTTGCTAACTGATATAAAAGAAGAAACAGAAAACCCTCTGGATGGAGGAGGGAAAAGAATCCCCTCCCCCCCACAGAATTGAAGGCGGGAAATTACGAGAGAGAGAGACAGAGCTTTTTGTAAGTAATGAAAAGATTTTTTTTCTTTAATCTCTCCAAGGGCAAGAACTAAAACAGTAAATTAATGTTTAATTATACGACAGAAGCAATCTCCTTGTGTGTTGGACTGCTTCCAAATAACGGCCATCTTTGCTCCTTTGTTCTTGGGACTCTTGACCTCTGCCAAGGCTGCGAAATCACTGCTAATATGGAGCAAATTAATATGCAGCTTAAAGAAGTTCAAAAATCATTTTTGGAAATACAGACTTCTCTAGAAGCCTTACAATGATCTCAACAGGCATTAATACTGCAACAGAAGACTGTTCTAATTAAGCAACTTGACTGTTTTCTAATTGAATCAAAAGTTGGTTTTGATAAGATAGACCTTTCTATTAATCAAACTTTGACCAAACAATTTGTATCTGAGCAGGATATGCAAAATATCCGGCAAGCAGAAGAAAAATTTGAAGCTGGAAGATAACAAGTGAATTAGTACTGGATGGAACTATAAATAGACAGCAAGCAGATGGATATTTGGAAACATCAGGAATAAATAAATTTTCATGTGATTTGCTTGTCAACCCGGAAAAAGAGAAGATAGCTGGGCTACAGTTCAAGACACATGATCTACTGAAGACACTACAATATTCTAATGTAAACAAAGAAACAATGGGTGGACACGATTTATTACATGATTTATTACAGGCATGACTTTTTGTACGAGCCGAAAAGCTGGCACAATCTGTGGAGCTAATCAGCATGAGGTTATTGGATTTGCTTGCTATGTTGGAGAAGGAGAAAACAGTTAACCATTTAAGACAATGTTATAATGTAAAGAGAACAGAAAGATTTGGTAGGGGTGTAAAAAAGGGAAGATAAGAGAACTCTCTTCTTGTTATTTCAAAAAGGGGTGACGCATTGAGGTTGGCGTGCTCATATGTAACATAGAAAAGCTAAGCTACTGTTCTTGGTGAAACTTTAGTAATTTAGTTTAAAGAAACTTCGACTAAAAGATATTATAGGTATTAGTTATCACCAAAAAGATAAATTAATGGTGCTTTTAAAGATGTTAAGTGGATGTTTTTGATTTTATCTGTATTTGAAAATAAGAGAATTCATTATAGGTATTAATAGTCATCAAATAGAGTTGTTAAGCCATTTTTAGAGATGATAAATGGATGCTTTTGATGTTATTTGTAACCATAAGGATTTCTCTCTCTCTTTGTTCCTCTTTTCATCTTAAAAAGGGATGATTTAAATAGACTGGTATGTAGACATGAGATACAGAAAGGCTAATTTAATAGTGTTGGTGTAAATTTAATAACTTAGCTTAATGAAACATTGTTAAATAGATATCCCTGATTATATCTGAAATTGAAAATAGGAGACCTTACTCTTTAAAAAAAAATCAATGACTTATATGGGTTGGTAAGTTTATATGTGATACTGTATGGAGTTAACTATATTTGACTAAATGGAGTTTAAGCTAAGATGAAATATTAGTGAGTTTAAAGAAGATTGGCTTAAACTTATCACTAAGCAGAGCAGTTAGGATGCCCTTTGAGATGTCAAATAGATCCTTTTGAAATTACTAGTAATCATGGTAGTGAGGAAGTTATTTTTTATTAGAAAAATGAATAAATTTTGAATTGTTCAGAAATGTCTAGATGAAACCTATTACTGAAGGAGAAAGAAGATGTTGCAATTTCACCCAACCTGGAGAAGCTTGCCTTAAATAAGGGTCAAGAGATACATGACTTTCCAAGAAAAGATGAGATTGTTGTTATGGAAGAAGGAAGATTGTGACTTCTATCAAATTTGAAATTACATTATTATTTGACTGGAGAAACGGGACTTGGTTTTGATCTAATGATGTTTTCACATTATTATAAAAAGGAGCATAGTAAGATCATAGAATGTTAAAAGACATGTTGTAGGGGCTGACCCAGTAAATCTGATGTGTGTGACGATTGTGTAGTTTTAGTTTAAAATCTTAATAAAAATATATTTTTTTAAACTTGTAGTTGCTTCTGAATTGTGCAATTGGAGTGTATGAGACAAGTTCAGACATCAGTGGAGCAGATGTGTAAGTTTCAGTCAGAACACCACAATGTCAATTAAAGTTTAAAACTCCAGTGTTCTCTGCTATTCTGGCAAGCTGGATTGCTGGGATATTCATTTTATTATTACGTTTATGGCCCACTTTTTCACACATGCAAGGAACCCAAAGTGGCTTACATAGTCCCCTACTTCTCAATTTTATCCTTACCACAACCTTGTGAGGTAGGTTAGGTCCAGAGTCAGTTACTTGTCCAAAGACATCCAGTAAGCTTCATGGATGAGTGGAAACTAGAACCCTGATCTGCCGTGTCCCAGTCCAGCATTCTATTCACTACACCACACTGGCTCACTGATATCAAATCTTTGAGGCTTGTTTAAATATATTTTCTGAGACAATAAGCCACAACCTTTAGACATTGTTTGTTTGTTTGTTTATGGTCCTTTGATACCAAAGATCAATGTGAAAAAGATTTCTGAGAAAATCAAGTGTTGGTTCTACCTTGTTAACAAAAGGCAGTTTGAAAAGAATCAATTTGAAAGGAATGTTGATACGGTATAAGTAGTGGGCATGGTATTGAACTTAGCCATGGAGATGAGGATTCAAACTTCTCCTCAGCCTCAAAGCTGACTGTGCAGTTTGGACAACTCATTGATTGTTTCTACACTAAAGCCCCTCAGATTTCATAATTTATGACACATATTTCATCCATTGCTGCTGAACACATCCTGACTTGGGATATCAGTACATCTTGAAAATACCCCTCATGACAATATATACTAAGCTGTTACCACCAAATGAAAAGCAGGCCTGAAAAAGTGCCACAAAAGAGAGATTATATTGCAGTCCAAGAGCAATAACTGATGTTGCAGAATCACATGAAGGGGTCTGGAGAGAATTTCAAGCCTAGACCATTATTCAATGTGCCCCACACACCAGTGGGATCTACGGCTGGCGCAGCTGGGAAGCTAGCACTTCTTAATGTAGAATGAGCTGAAACAGAATAGATCAGCAGAACTCATACAAGGGACCTCCATTGACCTCTCCTATTTGCAAATGAGTGTTTCAGCTCATAGTACATTGTTTTAGGAAGCCGTAGCTTCCTCTTGTGCCAACATTGGGTTTTGCTAATAAGTGGAAGTGCATGGACAGCATTTGGTAATACCCTAGGGCAGGACACTCTCTCTAAATCCCTCCAGGTGATTCTGCAACATCAGTTATTTTTTCCCTATGAGTCTGAGCCACACAGACAAGGTGGGAAAATGGTTTTAAATTCCAATTATATCAGGAAGTAAAGTCATAAGATTATCTTCCTCACTTGTAGCATTTCTGTTTGTACCCTTACACACATATCTGTGATTAATTTAATCAAAGCTAGATATGTAGCTACCTGTTATGTACTGTCACAACATTTGCTTTGGCTCTTAGATTTAAGGACCAGAAATTTGTTTTGACTATCAGAACAGAACAATGCTTACAGTCCCACCAAACACAAAAATCCACTTCTGGTAATATGAGCTTTCTTCAATTCAGTGAGTATAATTAAGGATGGTAGGGAAGGCAGTCATTTTGTTGTTTCTATTGTTGCTTCTAAAATGTCTAAATATTTGGGAATGAGACATTTTTTGTGATCTATTGCAAGCCACTTAGAGATCTCTCAGTAAACTCCGATTTACCTTTTGTGTTTCCTTGATCTAAGGTATACTTTTTACATGGTTTTACTGCTCTTAAATTATGGTATATAAAGAGGAAGTGGGCAGTGGCTGAACTCAAGAACTGGACATAGATTTGCTAGACTGGCATAGATTTCTAACTCATGGACTTTATTGATTTAACTAGGTCAGAATTCCTTAAAAACTGGGAAAACAGCAGCCTACCCATAAGGAACATAATATTTATAAAGCACTTTTTCTTGAGCACTTCATATACATTAATTCTTCTTAAGCACTTCACATACATTATTTCAGAAATTCACTGAACAAATCTCTAAGGTAGGGCAATAGTAATATCCCAACAGTTGTGTGATGGTGATGAAAAGCAGCTTGTCTAAAGGCATCCTTCTGAGTTTAGGAACATCTTGACTCTTAGCTCATGCTTATACTGCATTAGCTTTAAATCTTAATTAAGGATTGGCACAAATGTATTAAATATCTCCAGTTAAAAGCAAATGGGGGTTCTGTTAAACCCCCCATTATTAAAAATAATTCAATATACTGGTATTTAGAAATGAAGTTATCATGAGTTTTACCAATAGAACAGAAGAGGTAAAACTCATGATAACTTCATTTCTAAATACCAGTATATTGAATTATTTGACATTTTTTATAAAATCTTGGCTCCTTTGTAACTGATAGAGTAAGCTAAAATTTGTGGAATACACAGGCCTTATATATAGAAAACATTTAAAAATTAATACATTAATAGATAAGAGAGCTATTGGTATATGATAAAAGGCCTCTTATGACTAAGACATTAAAGTGCATAACAAAGAGATGCTGTTCTATAAGAAAATTGATCTGTAGTTGCATCCATTAATACCTTTCTGCATTGCTTATCATTTCAAAAACATTTGGTACTTCCATGTGATCTGCCAATCAAAAGCAAAACACTGGGGAGTACCAAAAGCCATTACAGCTTCAAAATATCATCCTGGCAGCAAAAAACCCAACACATATTGCACTAACTGAAATATTCTGTTGCATTCATTAAGCATTACTTTGGAGGGAGCAATACAAATATTTTTGTGTGTTTTACCACAGTCCTTTGCCTAAAGCAGTCAGTGATGATTTTGTGGAAACATATGGTTCTTTGTCCATAAGGAATAGAGAAATCATTATCTTTCTCAAAGGCAAGATGGAAAGCTGCCTATTCAACCTTTTTTCTCCTGCACTATAAAGATAGCTCACCTATCATGAATTCTGTGCTAAAAATATCCCTTTCTGTACATAGCTCAGTGGAAAGCTATCTCTGCATGGTGTCCTCTGAATTCAGGATATACATAGGAGTCTTTTACTAATCCATACAAGTTCAGTTGAGTTCTGCAGTTTTTGGAGACTGCTGGAATGTCTCAGCTATAAAACAACACTCCCACCAGTTATTAGCTTGTAAGTAAAACTCTTTTGGAGGTACAATTTTATATCCGAAGTATTATTTACATTCAGAAACTGACGCAATGGGTTCCATGATCTGATTAGTGACATCTCAAGGAAGAGCAAATGTCCCCAAAAATGGAAGAAGGGGCTGTCTCATCCTGTTGTTACTGCAGTCACCATATGTTTCCATCCAGGCCTAAATGTCTGCGTAAGTGGAATCATTATGAAATCTTAGCATCCTGATGGGAAATAATCTTGCATTTTCCCAGAACTAACTAATGTACAATCTAGAACATGGGTGCAGTGCAGAATCCCAGATCTGGGGGCCATTTCTGCCTCTACTGGGCTCCCCAATCCATGCTTCTTTTCCTCCAGTCACCAATCCCTGGTGCTTTCATGATGATCCCCATTCTAAAAAATTGACATGTGTCCCCTATGGCTTAGTTAGTGGCAGTAAGTGCCCCAAGCTACACTAGCATGAGTAGTATTATAAGCATACCCAACCTGAGCATGGGGTCAGATTTTCTGAGCTCTGACCTGGATCTGTAGATTTGCCCCTGTTTGCATAATGTGCCTTAATACAAACCTTGCTTCTGAACTCAGTAGCCTTGCAGTTATTAGTCGACATTGAAAGTTGCTCTCAGCAGAATAACAGGAAGCACAGCATGAAGGAACCAGTCTTGAAACTTGCTACTGGGCAATTTCACTTGCACCTTGGGCTATTGTAGACAGTTAGGCTCTGACAAGAGGAAGAACAGGCACACTGGCTGCTCACATATCAGAAAGTGCGCCAGAAGCCTTCCTTGTCTGTTACTTCCTCCAGCCTTGGCCAGGCCCCTCACCTTTGGGAAGAGCAGAAATATGTTTGCTTGCAAAAAGGGTTTGAATGAGCAACACTGTCTTAGTTTGGGGCATGGTAATGTATGAGTGAATGACTTACCCTGGCTTGTTGACATGCCTGAATGTGTCTGAAGCTTCTCTCTGGAGTGCATCTGCTTTTTGCATGGTTCTGGTAGATGCATAGTTCTCCTTGTTATCAGAGGTTTGCACTAGGTTGGAGAAAGGTGATTGATTGTTCAAAAGGAACAGTGCCTTTTGTGCCTCCCTAAAATCTGACACATTTACAGAGGACTAATAAGCTTTCATGGACTGGAATCCTTTTTATACTGAAGTTATTTTCAAAGATATATAGATATTTAGAATATTTGTATGCTGTCCCATCACATAGCCTCAGGACAACTTACATAAAATAAAATAAAACATAATACACATAAGATGTTACTTGTTGTACAACTGAAGTAAAATCACATTTGCTGAAAGAGGTACAGTTGCCTTTTAGCTGTATTTTTACCTACATATGCTTTCTCTCTTATTGCTTCTCTTGGATCTTTCTGCTTGAAGTTTGGGGTGGGGGGTACTAATCAAATGCCCTCCTCTTCCTGTCCTTGCTCTTTACAAATAAGAGCATCCTTAGGAGAAAGAGTCCTTTAAAAAGATGCATAGAGAAACATTAGAGCCTGAGGCAGCTAATTTGTGACGCCATAAATAGGCTGCAACTTATTCATTATTTAATTGTGATAACATTTCATGGCCAGGGAAGGGGAGGTACATGTAGGATTTTGTGGCTGAGGGGCCAAAATCTCTTGACTAGCTTTGAGTACTACTAGGTACCTTGATGGGTAAGGGTGAGGAATGAAGCATCATTTGCTGCTCTGCCTCAGGCAGCTAAATTTCTTGAGTCAGCCCCTGACCATGGCTATAGAAGAGAAGGTGGAAAAACATAGCTGAGATAGCACAGGAAACTATGTGGGGTAGCAGAAGGTTTGGTGACATAGAAAAAAAATCTGAATGGACATATATGGAATGGACATGTTCATGATTGCATCAAAACTGCTGTTCAATCCTAAAAAAATGTTTACTCAGAAATTAGTCATAATGGCTTCAATGGGACTGTCTCATGGGTTATTTATTTATTACATTTTTATACCACCCAGTTGTTGAAGCTGTCCAGGTGGTTTACAGTGATTTAAAAACATAAAATAAATCATAAATTTTAAATGGTTATCATTTAAAGAATGTAGGATTGGAATGTCATCCTTAGTAAATGTGGTAAGAGCTGCAACCTGCCTTATCCACCTTGAATGTTGTTCCAGTATCTAGATCTAGAAAGGAACCTGGGGATTGATTACTTCTGTCATTTAAAAAGCAGACAACCAAACACAAAGGTAGACAAGCTGGCCCATGAGAAATATAAGCCCAAATTCTACAGTTGGGC
Source organism: Varanus salvator macromaculatus (assembly GCA_023646645.1). NCBI lineage: Eukaryota > Metazoa > Chordata > Lepidosauria > Squamata > Varanidae > Varanus > Varanus salvator. Next base: position 28,728,022 of record JAIXND010000756.1, read on the forward strand.
AATACCTTTATTATGAATGCTGCTTGGTCCTGGACAAGGTGATAGAGTGGATGATCGAGTGGGCAGCTTCAGGCACTTTTGGAGGAATCTGATTATCTAGACCTCTTTCAATCAAGTTTTCAGCCTAGGTTCAGAACAGACACTGCCTTGGTCACCTTGCGGGATGAACTTTGTCAGGAGAGAGACGGGAGTGCGACCCTTTTGATTCTCTTGGACCTTTCTGTGGCTTTCAATATCATCAACCATTAAATCCACCCAGTAGGGGGCAACACCTTGTGGTGGTTCCACTCCTACTTGGCTGACCAGTTCCAGATGATGGTGCTTGGGAGCGGTTACTCTACTGTGGCAATTACACATTGGGGTTCTGCAGGGTTCCATTTTGTCTGAATTGCTTTTTAACACCTACATAAAACCACTGAGTGAAGTCATCCAGAGGTGTGGGCTGAGGTGTCATTAGTATGCTGATGACACCCAGCCCTACCTCACTTTTTCATATGACCCAGGTGAGGTGGTGGGTGACCTAGACTGGTGCCTGAACTCAGTAATGGGATGGATGAGAGCCAATAAACTGAAGCTGAAACCAGACAAGACAGATGCTCTGTTGGTGGACACTTCCACACTCCAACTAGGACATTTTCAACCTACCCTGGATGGAGTTGCACTCCCCTTAAAGGATAAGGTTCATAGCTTAGGGGCACTCCTGGACCCTGAACTCTCCCAGTGGCCAGGAGCACCTTTCTTTAGCTTTGGCTAATCTTTCAGCAATGTTCCTACTTGGATGAATGGAGCCTTGCCACAGTGATCCATGTGCTGGTAATCTCTTGCCTGGATTACTGTAATGTGCTCTATGTGGGGCTACCTTTGAAAATGGTCTGGACACTACAACTAATACAGAACAGAATGGTGCAGCTGCTTACGAGGAGTGGCCAGCAAGTACACTTTATGCCAGTCCTTCATCAGCTGCATTGGTTCCCTATTCCAGTCTGGGCCCAATTCAAAGTGTTGTCTTTGACATATATAACCTGAAAACTGCTGGGACCAGGTTACATGAGGGAGTGCCTCTCTTCATATATTCCTACCCACACTCTTAGATCCTTCTCTGAACTCCTCCCCTGAATGCTCTCCCACTAGTGAGATCAAGGGGGAAAGGGCTAGGAGGCAGGCATTTTCTGCAGTAGTGCCCAGATTTTGGAATTCACTTCCAGGGACATACAGCTGGCATCAACTCTTTCCTTTAGATGCCAGGTGAAACCCCTTTTGTTCAAACAACTGTTTGGTTAAATTAATGTATTTAATTTATAATTTATATTTTGTTGTCATTTATTTAATCTTTTATTTAACCATCATTTTAATAATCAAGACTTTTAGATGTTTTAAGATTTTATTTTATTTTATTTTTATTTTTCTTCTCCCCACAGTCGCATTTTCTATTCTTTTCCTCTTTTTTCTTTTAAGTTCATGATGTGTTGTTTTACATTGTTTAAATAATTGAGGTTTTACATTGAAATTTTATATTGTGTAAGCTGTCCTGAGTGCTTGGTGGAAGGACGGGATATAAATGCTTGTAATAAAATGAATGAATGAATGAATATTTAATTTTTGGTCATTAATTTATTGGTTGCATTTATCGTGTAGTATGTGGTTTTATCATATTATCATGAGATGGTTGTAATCTATTATTTTACTGCTTTTATCTATTTTATCTGTTTTAGTTATTGTACTGTATGCTGTTTTCCGCATTTGTAAGCCACCAAGAGAACCTTTTGGTTATGGAGCAGAATAGAAGTGGAATGAAATACATACATACACTCAAATTTGTGCTTGCTTTTCTTTTGAGATTCCCTGCTATTGAAAGAGAGACAATACTGAGATGGGACATTTTACATGCAGACTTGATAAATTTATGAAATTCTTTATAATTTTAGTAGTAATTAATCACCTGCATGCTACATTCCAGAAAATAAAGTGTGGCCCAGTCCTGCAAGAAGCTTGATAAAAATTGCTGTTCAAATCCTTCTCAGCTAAGAATAGCTGTGTGACACAATTGCATATTGATAAAATTAGAGAAAGTATGGGGAAAGATTATTGCTTCACATTGATATTCTGGAATGGGCAGCCTATTCTGTTGAGGGCAAAAGCCACATGTTGGCAAGATTTGGGGCTAAAGTTAGTGCTGGATTGGAACAGAGCCAAAAGAGAGTGGGTTCCCCCATTTTCTGTTTTAGTAATTCCCTTTTTCATTCTCCTTTATTTATTTTACATATTTGTATGCTGCACCCTTGCAAAAAAGCCTTGCGGGGGGGCTAACAACAATGAAAAATACAATTAAAAACACAATACACTATTTAAAAATAAATAATGTATAATAATGTATTTAACAATACATTAGCCAGCACTTTCCCCATTCTTCCTGCCACCCCACCCCATCCCTCCCTCTCTTCCCACCCCCGCTTCTTGCTTTCTCTTCTACTGCAGCCTTGGGGATGCAGGTTGCCCATACTTGTTGTAAAAGATACATTAAGGAACAAGCAAAAATACTTAACAATTTTTAGTATGTCTCTGGGTATGCCTTCATCTTTGAAATCAGAGCAATTCAACAGTGAGATATTTCTCTATTGACACCGAACCTACCCACACCCAAATCATTTTATGATTCAGATTTATTGTTGTGCATCCTCCTGTATCTGCTTTTAGATCTTCTTATGACTTTCACACAGTGGTGAGAAGGAATCCTGGGAGGCCCTGCAATGCCTGCAGTGTTATGCTGGGAATACTCACTTTGGAATATGTTTGCATTGATTCTGTATCAGAAACTGAGCAGATCGCCTCTGAAGTGTAATTCCCTGGAAAGTTTTGTCACAGTGAAAGTGCTTTGGGACAACACCTCTGGTAAGCATTAGCAGGTGGTAATTAGCATAGACCTCAGATTCTTTTGTATATCTGTGCTTTAATTCAGAATGCATCAGACATTCCAGTGGTGGTTGGCATTTAGTTTTAGTATCTTCATCTTTAGCGCTACACTCTACACCATCTGCAACAGTTCATAGCATTCTATATTTATTATTTTTGCATTTATCATTTTCATCAGCATCTTGATTTAAAAATGTGCTTACCAGCAAGGTAAATAGAGAGATACAAATTATGTCCCAATATCTTCCACAATAGTAATTCATTATATTTTAAAATAGCTCCCTGCTATTTTGCCATTTAAAAGATTGTGTCTTGTCCATGTACTACACTAGAGAGTAAAATGAACATTATATCATTTACCATATCTGAATGTGCCTTTTTGAGGTGATAGAACTTATAATAATAAGTTATATTATATTACATTATTATTGTATCTTATAATAGAAACATATTGTATTGACAAAGGTAAATCACCAAAGCCATCTTTAACCTTGCATAAAGTATTACTTAACATGGCTTGAGAGGACCAATGATAAATGTTTAACTAGTTATATATCATGCTGCTATTTCTGAATTGATTCCATGTGGATGTTTTCTAATGAGGACAGTCACTTTGAACTTACTTCCCCACCTCGCATGGATATGAAAGGAATTGTTTTAAGCAAAACATCATAAATGTTACTGGGTTGTGCTCTGCTGATATGCAAGTCTTGGCTATAATTGGAAGCTACCTAAGGAAATTCCCCCAATTTCCATGGATCCATGAAGAAGACTTTCTTGCTCTATGAGCAGGAAGGTAAACGTTTATGCTCCAAGTACAATGTTACATTCACAGCACTCTACTTCTGAGCCTCCATACTGATTAGAAAATGAAATAGAGCAAAAATATACACAAATGATTCATTTAAATAGTACTATTTGGAATATGAAAGAAAATGTAAACATTTTATTTGGCAGTTTCCAGATAGGTGCATAATGGAAAATTACATCTTATCAGCTTCCCCCCACTCCCCACCCTAAGACAGATGGAGTTCAACTACATATTTACATAATGATTTCAAATAATAGTTAAATATTTTAATTTGTCTTTCTTTTTAAAAGATGAAATTTCCAACAGCACTAGACTTGACATTTATGGATGAAAATACTTGTACTTGATTCTAGCAATCTCAACTGTTAAAGGCATTCCGCAGAACTGCAAGTAAAGAAAATCATTGTCATGCATTGAGTTCATTAGGTCCTAGTTACGGACAGAGGAAGTCTCACAACAGACTCCACACTCTGTGTGTGTGTGTGTGTGTGTGTGTGTGTGTGTCACACACTTAAGTCAACTATGATATGTTTATAAATCACTGTATTCCCTTTAAAACTTGATGCAAAGAGAAAATCTTGTTTGTCAACAAAAACATGTGTGAAAGATCTTGGAGCTTGTATATTTAATTCTTGAAATTTCACAAACTTGCCCTTGCCTGCCTCCCAGAAATAGACTTGAGTAAAAGAATAATCACTTCCAAGAATAGCATACTGATAATTCTTTATCCGAAGAGGCTGGAATACCATTGATCCCCTTGATGGCATCCTTTGTAAATCCAAAAATTTTGTTCCTCCCCATTTCATTACTTTGGAATCACCAATGAATCTTGTTAGGCAAATATAAGTATCCTCTTTCACTGTAAAGTGCTTTACAGCATAAACATCTTCCATATCTGGAATATCAGTTGGATTGATGAAGTTGTTCCCTTGTTTCCATTGATATATGACAGGCTGCTGAGAACTACTGGCCAGGATCAGGTGAGGTTTGCCAGCTATTTCTAGGTATTCCACATCAGTATCTCTGTACCACTCATGCAAAGACTGATCTGAGTAAAATCCATTCCCATTCCATTTGTAAACAGTGGTGATGCCAGCTTTGGAACTGTCAGCAATTGCAAAATACGATTCCTTTGCAATTGTGAATGTTTCTATGTCATTAGGTTTTCTGATTTTGAGAATCTCAATATCCTGAATTTTTATAAATTTATTTGCATGGATGTCTCTCTTGTATATATGGGAGCCACCAAAGAGTTGGGCAACAATGATGTACAGGTGATTTTCAACAATGACGGGCTTGCATACAACCACTGATGCCCCTGCACAAAGAAAGATGGAAGAGACAGACCATCAATTGGCATTTAAATCATGTAGAATAATGTTCATAGAAATGAATTATTCATACCTGTAATGTTGTCAAAATTCCTAAAAGTCCCTTCAACATGGTCCCACTGAAGAAAGATACATTTTCCAGTAAAAGGCTGGGAAATGACCACATATTCATCATCCATGTAGGAGAAACTGTCCACTGACAGAGACTGATACGGTAGCTTGCGAAATACAACAAATTCTGAAAGATCAGATACCAACAGATGAGATCTTTGCTATGTTTTAAAAAAACCCAGATTTTTTACAGACAGTGCTGCCTTAAGGCCATTTCTGCTGCTAATTAGACAATAAATAAAAACAGTAGTTGACTTTTTATTAAAAACCAAATAGCACAGATGTTTCGTGTGGTTGCATAAACTTTAAGCTGTTTTTAATTGTAATTTTCCACCACCACTGCCCTGACAAGTCTTCTTTCCCTCTGTCCAAACAGATCAGGACAAAGGCTTTCTAAATAGTATGCTGAAGCTGATCAGCCTAAAGCTGGATTGACTTTGAGATACAAAACAAGAATATTGCAGGAATCATTCACAAAACACACAGTGGACGTTAGAATATTGACCATTAGGAAAATGTGGCTTAATGATACAAAATGGATTCTAAACTGAATACTTTCCTCCCAAACCAAAAAGAGCTTACTCCAAGGTGTATCATGCTTCTTAAGGGCCTGTTGCCTTGAGTGTCTGACACTTCTCTGTTGGTCTGCCCTCTTAATCTGAACCTGTATGATCAGATCAGTCTACTACTGTTGCCCCCGCTCCCCAATCAGCTAGTTCACTAGACTTCTAACAGAACATTTAAGAACTGCTTGGCTCATTTCTGGGTAGGCAGGCCTTGGCAATTAGCTGTGAATTCTAGTCTCTCCTCCACTTCAGAATTTGATTCAATATCTTTGGAAGTAGTGAGTGAAAAAATTCCTGTGACCATGATCTTTGAAACAGAACTACATTACTCCAAGATTGCCAATTGCCACAGTCTGTCTGATAGCTGGTAAAATGTGATTATGTTTGGTCTCAGGTAGTCTTCCAAAGAAGGGGGAAGTTTGTCTCATTGGGAAGTATTACTGAAAAGGATTCCCCATATCACTTTTCTGTTCTGTTCTGTTCTGTTCTGTTCTGTTGTTGTTGTTGTTGTTATGTGCCTGTAAGTAATCTCCAATTTATGGCGACCCTATGAATAGAAGCACCTCAAAATTTTCTATCCATGACATGCCTGCTTAGCTCGTCTAAATTCAAAACTGTGGCTTACTTTATGGAGTCAATCCTTCCCTTCTTTGGAACTTCCTTTTCTTCTGCCTTTGACTTTGCCTAGCTGTTTGTTCTAACTTGGGCAAATAATTCAGCACACCCTTCTCCAAACTAGGAACCTCCAAAATATTTTGGACAGTAGCTCCCATTAGTCCCAGCCAGTATGGCCAGTGGCCATGGTAGAAATTGTGGTCCAGAACATCAGGCTGGCACCATGCTGTGAAAGGCTTATCTAGCACAAGAAATCTGAACTATGAACCTCTGAGTCTTGCCTAGCTGAAGTCCACACTGGAATGAATGGATGCTGACTAAACCAACATTTTGTGTGCTATATCTGTTACAGTTGTTAAAATTCTCCACAAGATCCACAAGATCTAAGTAAAGATTGAAAGATCAACTCTGAAAAATGAACTTAAATGTGAAAATCCTTTTTTTTTTTTTTTTGGTGTGGAGTGGGGGGAATGGAGTTGGGGAGAAACCATAGGTCCATGTCAGAACTCAGGTAGCATCTCTAGCATATAGCAGGTGAATAGAAAGACTTTTGCCTAAGACTCTAGAAAGCTGCTGCCAGACAAGTTAGACAAGGCTTGGCTACTCAGACACATAGTTTGACCTGGGATAGGGCACCTTCTTGGGTCCAACCACCTTACAAAATTCTACTTAGGACTGAAGAAATATGTAAATACAACAAATATGCTGATGCAACAAACATAAAGTATTTAGAAGACTTACCTGTAATAATGCAATCAAATTCATTAGGAGAGAGGCTGTTGATCTTGCGTTTCTTATATTCAGGTGGACTTTCACAATAAATGTCTTCTACAGTTGCATTTGTTCTGCTCAACCACACCACTAACCATTTCAATTTGCAGTCACATTTGAATGCATTTCCTCGAAGATCCCTAGGGGTAGGGGGAAATTGGATCATTTGTTGGTGCAGTGCACATGCTTTTAAAATGTTTCTTGCCTAGTTCTTGTTTATTTGCAATTATTGTTGAAAATGTATTTCAAATATTGTTGCAAATCTGTCACTTTGCAAAAATGGAGAACAGCAAACTTTCCCCATGTTATGCTCCTTAGTCTGTATACACAGCTTACTAAGCAATAGCTTTTATCAGGGGTCCTCAGACTTTTTGAACAGGGGGCCAGTTGAAAGGTGGTGGTGATGGGCGCAGGTCGCCAAGGCAGAGGGGGCAAGGGATGCAGGCTGGGGCAGGGTGGGTGCATGCCTGCGTGCAACAAGGCAGGGGCGTGCGTGCACAGAGATCGTTTTCTCTGAGCGAGTCCAAAATGATCTCCTTGCGAGCAAGCTGCACCTTGTCACGCACATGTGTGTGTGTGCGTGCATGCGCGGCAAGTCCAAAACCTCTATGGCGGGCTGGATAAATGGGCATGGTGGGCCGGATCTGGCCCGCGGGCCGTAGTTTGAGGACCCATGGCTTATATTATGCAAGCATAAACATGCTCCTAGATGTGACTGAAAATATCCCTTCCCACAATCCAAAGCTCATTCATAGTTTCATTCCAATAGCTCCCATCCCTGTGAAGGCAAACTACAATGGGGTTCCCTCAACTCACTGAAGGGGATGATGGCTTAGCATGTCACTTGAGCTGGGTGGTGGCTTTTAAAACCTGGGGGTGCTTCTTGGGGGTGGCTTTTAAGCTCAAGTAGCAATGGTTTGTGTGCTGTCTGAACTTGGATAACATGCTAAGCCATAATCAAGCTACAAGACTAGAAAGCCTTTTGTTAGAGAGGCAAAAGGAGGCTCTGACCAAGAGGCTGTAGCTGATGACAGTCAGCAAAGTGCCCAAGTGTCACTCCATGCAGCTGTCACCAGTTTTCTCCACACTCCTGTGGATGCCAAGGAAAGACTCATGAACAATCCTTGTTCCCCAGCCCAGCATTGGTAGGAACACGGGGGGCAGCTGCCAGGCTCTACTATGTGCTGCCCACTCAAACCCCATTCAGGGCCTTGGGAGACGGCACCCAATGGAGAAACCAGCCACTTAGTCTTGGTGCTCAAGAGGAAGTGAAGCCAAACAGTAACATCCTGCCTGATGCCATTGTCCCATTGTGTGGTGGTGGGCAGTGTCTGAGGACCTCCTCTGTGTCCAGTCATTAGTCAGGCATAGCTGTCCCCTCTTCTCAGAAGCTTTAAGCTATATAGTCACCCTGGGCTTAAAGTACCATACAAATCTACTTTTTCTCCATCCTTCCAAATTTGAAATGCTTTCCTTCTTTCCATTTATTATAATTTTAAAAATCAAGAGCCAAAATACATTGAAGTAGGAATTATTTTTGCCTATTTGATCAAAAAGCTGCCCCTAAACAAAATACCCTGTTTTGAATGGCGTCTTTGAGACTAAGAAAATGATTAGAATTAAAGAAGGACATGTCGACATCAGAAAAAACAGATCATAGTTGCAGTTCACTCATGTTGGGATTGCTTGACTGGGAAGTAGTTAAGCCATGGTGCATTCTAAGCAGGCATAGGCACGGGCACACATAAACCCTGCAATAGCCCATGTGTTCTGGCTTGTTTTTTTACCCATGATAAGTCACCCTGACCAGATTCATGTCACATAATTATACAAATCTACTTAGCACCTGACCAGTAAGTTCAGAGTAGTTAACAAGCTGCTGTGGCTTAATAACTGCTTGTTCATTGTGTGAACCTGGTCTTTCTAGCTTAGCCACTGCGACTCCCACTGCTGAAAAAAGCCTACTGTTTTAAACAGCACAGTAGCTGGTCCCATGGGTGGAACTTCCTTATAATCAGAGTGTTTGGGATTACAGCAGGGTAGGCAACCTATTAGGGTATGGACCCATTTTGCTGGGCATCATAACATCACGACTGTCACAGAAGGTGTGGCAAAGGACAAGTAGCCTGTGCAAGCAACTGACTACAAGGCAAAGGCAGACTCTGATCTGAATCTCAACACCCCAGACAAACCTTTGAAGCTCTCTGGGATAATAAACATCTTTCAGTCAAAATGCCAAATCTAAAATTTGGGAGGAGCACATTCCAGTGAGGGGGCAGAGTGGAAAAGGGGTGGGACCAAAGAATAAAGGGGCAGGCCTTCAAGCCCAGCATATTTTAGTTGAAAACTCTTACTGCCAGCAGTTAAACTCAGGAAAGACATTTGGACCATACAGAATGGGAGGGGAATAGAAACGCATGGAAGCTGGGAGACCACCAAACGATCAGTACTGAGATAAAGGGAACTGGAGCCAGAGAGAGGAAGCATAGTCAACCGGTGAATCCCAGAGTGCCATATTTGTCCCCAGGTGGGATTGAGCCCACTGGTCTAGGGTTCAGCACCTCTGCTACATGCACACAGTAGGCTTCCCTTTACAAACTGTACTTCAAAAGTGTGATGGTGAAGGGGCAGTGGACAACATAGCAATGTAGCGGGGGATAATGGGAACAGCCCTACTGTCCTGTAAAGCACCCAGAAAAAACGTGGGTAAGTGAGCATATCTCAAGTATGTATGCATGCACATGCAGAGATAGTCAGACACACTGATACATACACACAGACAACCTCACACACCAGTGCATACATGCAGACACGCAAAGCTACTTCAACAGCAGTTTGCAGTTATTCAGCCCAGTTTTGTTTCTCTACCAGCCAATTTACACTAACAAAAGCAACAAAATGAACTCAATTTCCCTGGGCCAACAGAAATGGGAAACCAATCCAAGCCACTGAGAAGCAAAAGGGGAGTATCAGCATACTCAGGAGAACCTTGAAGATTACAGAAGTACAAAACATCTTCAAAATATTCCAAAAGAGGACACTTGGTCCAAACTCCTCAAAGGAAACAGCCCAGTAAGGTCTGAGCATGTTCAGTGCTCATCAGAAGCCACAAAATGTTGAATCCATATTCAAAATGAAAACTGAGGGGACAGGGCAAATGGGCTTGCCTGAGCCCCCTACAACTCATAAGATCCCTGGAGCATGGCTGACGGGACGGTTGGAACCTGAACAGGAACACTGCTGTTAGAGGATTAGGATACACAGGAAACTTTGATTGCCTGTCCCATTTATAAAGCACAAATGCTTTCTTCTCTGAAGGAAACCGGCCCTGGAAAGATGCTCCAAACTTCTCAGGGAAGGGTCATGGATCTGTGGTAGAGCACCTGCTTTCATGCAGAAGGTCCCAGGCTCAGTTCTCAGCAGCTCCAGGCAAAGCTGGAACTGCTCATGCCAGAAACCTTGAAGAGCTGCTCCCTTCCAGTTTTGACCATGCTGGGCTAGATGGTCCAAGGCTTAGAGTTGGTATAAGGCGGCTTCCTATGCTTCCTGTTCCACTTCTTCTTGAGGAAATAAGGAAAACAAAACATCCTATGCTTTTGCATTTTGCTCTGCAAGACAAAATGTATCTAGTGAAAATGAAATAATAAATTGATGTAATATTTTCCAGACTCATAGTTACATATTCTTAAGTTAACGAACACTGTGCAGGTCCTGGCAGAGAGGTCTTTTTAAATTGTGGGCAGTGTCTGGGATTCAGTAAGGGGACATGCAAGAAAGAGCAAGCATCCCGGGCAGAGTTTTGCTTACTGATTTCACTGCAGTTGCTGTGGTTCTGAAGAGACAAGTTGCTGTGCTGTATAAAATAGCAGGTTTTATCGGCAGTGGGAATTGCTGTAGCTAAAAAAGCAAGTGAAGTGCAGCTATTTTGATAAGTCCATGTTCTTTCTTTGATTCCAATCAGCTTCACAACCTAAAATGCTTAGTTCAAACTGGAGTATTTTGGGGTTTTTGCAGCTGACTGATAAAGTAGGCAACAGTCATTTCTACTGTTGTTTACTTTGTTTTAATCTTGTTTTTGCTGTTTGTTTAAAGATTTCAAACTTGGATTGCTGGAGAGGTATTTGGTAATAAAAACAGAACTACCTGAAGTATAGTATACACATGTATATACATGCCATCAGGAATGAACCTAAATGGAAAGTATCTAGCAGTCGGTGCCTGAATGTAAATTGACAAAGCAATTGATGGTAATAATTTCAATGGGCAAGAAAAATATCTGTCATGTTATGCTCCATAATGAGCAGCTTGATAATACTTATACTGGGGTAACTAGTTGCTGCTGAGCAATGGGCTCTTATCTTTCATATCATAGTGTAAAAATTAAAAAGCTTCCTTACACATTTGTTAATGAATCCAATCCTTTGAATATGTCTTTGGGCAGTGTTTGGAGATTATTGTTTGCAAGACTCCTGTAAAAAGAAGTGTTATTATTAGTGCTAAATTATCTCCTTATGCATTTCTACCTGGACTGACCTTTTACCTCCCATTCTCATCTTTCTGCTAATTCGAGCTAAACATTTCTCTCAGATGTTCCTTACTTTGTTCAGGGGATGGGGTTGGGGATGGAGACGCTTGTGGATAAATGGATCTGTCCCTTCTCTTTTTTCCCTCGCTGCCTTTCACCAAGTTTGCAACACTAACCTCGGAAGAGGCGCCACCATGGAACTTTCTGCTGTGGCTGATAGGTTGTAGCTATGTCTACGGACTCAAGTATGGTGGTGCTGGGAATCAGTTATATCCTGTGGCCCCTTGGACAGCTTTCCAGGGACCACAGGATTGCTCTCTTAATGCTACATCAACAATTTGTCTGTTTAACTGCATAATCAGCTGATTAATGGCAAGCCAGATAATCAGCTCAAAAGCCTTTGATGATGTGAAAATATTATTGAATTACTTATGTAAATATGGTAATAAGAATGACTACTTTTACTTACAGATGAATTAAAGATTTCAGTCCTCGGAAGGAAGTGTTTGAAAGGGATTTGATGTTGTTGTTCTCTATGAACCTGTAAGGGATCATAAATGCAGTCTGGTCTAACCTATGCCTGTATCTCAGATGCACTCAAGAAATCCTGAAACATAAATGTATCAACTCACAAATATTCTAGATGAGGAAGACCTATGAAGGCATCACCACTAATGACGTCAAAAGTATTTGATGTAAATAATCTGTAGAGAGAAATCATCATCATCACCATCACCTTACATTCCCTTAGAACAGATCACAGATCCTTTCTGGTGTTTAGTTAAATTTAGAGATAAAAAAATGTATGTCTGAAAGGTTACATTCTGTGCCCTCCATAAGGCTACACAAATGAATGATTGCTATACAAAAACAAAATAAAGATCAGCCTTGAATAAAACTTAAACTATAACAACTTTTATCAGCCTGGTATTCTCCATATGTGTTTGACTTTAACTCCCACCATTCCCAGCTAGAATAATCAGCAACCCAGAATGCTAGGAGTTGCACAAAAGATCTGGATGACACTTAGTTGAGGAATTCTGCTCTGGATCCGCACTAAGTAAACTAACATAGGCTCATTATGAGTTTGGAAAGAGAGTTCATCAGTAATCTATACTTCGTGGCTATTTACTTACTATATTTCTACACTGAGTACATTGCTGGATTTTGTGCAGTCAGAAATATTCTCTAGTTATTATGGCTTTCCCTCTGTGCTCAAAATTCTGTTTCTGGTACACAACATGAATCATTGCAGCCATACATAAATGGCTTCTACTTGATAATTCCAGCTGTGCTCCCAGTTTCATGTGGAATTCTTCTGTGGAGGAAGTTTTCCATCAACTTCAACAAAAGCAGCACATCTGTTCCCACCTCTGACTGAGCATACAGAAGTGACCGCTTCACTCAAGTGAATAGAGAAGCCCTCTCACATAGGGAGGCTCTGCATGTGTTTCTGAGTCCTTGCCAAGTGTAACCTCAGCTGAACCTAAAATAACAGTTAAGGAGCAATCCTATGACTTTGCTAAAGGCTAACTTTGCATTCTCCATAAGATAGTTTGTCATACCTCCTTTTGTTGTTACTTAGGAAGAAGTTACAAGACAATAATACAGAGGATTGCATGAAAAGCCATAATCTTATCTGACAGCCAGTTCGGTTGTTAGAATGTTGGAGTAGGGACCCAGAAGATCTGGTTTCTATACCCTGCTTGCTCATGAAGCTTACTGGGTGACTTTGGACCAGTTGCAGACTTTCAGCCTGAGCCATCTCACAGGGTTGTTGTTGTGAGAATAAAATGGAGCTATGCAAGCCATTTTGGATTTTCACAAGAAAAACAAGCTGGGATATAAATCTAATGAAATAACAAGAATAATAATCTGGAAAGACTTCCTATTATTCTTTGATTAACCATGTAACATTCCAAAAGATCACAAGCAACAAAGAATAAAATCAGGAACTTATATTGCATCTACTACCAACAAATGCAAAGGGTTCAGCGAGAGAGGGTATATTTCTCTTTCATTGCTCTTAAAATAGGAGTAGGCAAATTTTACAGGCCTATGGCACATGTGGCACTTAGAAAATCTGCCCAAGGCATCGCCACAATATGGCTGCAGTGAGAGGTTTGTTTCATCATACAAGACAGGCAACCTGCTTGAAAGATGAAGTATAAGGCAAAGATGGGGATCTGAGGCTGAACACACAAAGCAACTCCTTTGAAATCACAGCACCCACAGAAACCGATTGCACAGAAGGCAAACTCTTCTGCCCACCATTGGCTTGCTAACTCATTTGCCCCTACTTTTTGCTTTCTTACCCTAGATCACTACGCATAGACCCTCTCTCTCTCTCTTTTACACACACACACCTCACCACACACCCATCCTACAGTGGTTCACTTCACATACACATTTTGCTTCTAGGGGATCTCAGTGCCAGTGCAGAATATATTAATTGAAAGAGGTTAGAGTGCGTGTGTGGGGAGGGGGCAGAGTGTGAAAGCAACAAAGAATAACAAAGAAGCAACCATGGTGGGTGCCCAGAAAACTACACTGGTGCCTGCTGGCATTAACCACTTTCTCGTGTTCTAGTGCATCTGTTCTTATACCACACTGCTCCCTAGAGCAGTATCCATGCTTCTAAATTTGCAGATGAGGTTCTGAAATGCTTCTGTTTATCTATGTTAAAATTTGTAAGCTGCTTTTCCACCTGCAAAGGGCCCCAAAGCAAGATGTTGTCTTTTAAGGAAACATGCAGCATCACTGAGAAGCTTCCTGACTGAGATGGGCCATCTTGCATGTTCCGTGTGCTGCAGAGCTGGCTGGCAGGCAGGTGGGGTGCCACAGTTAAATGGCAAACTCACAATGTTCCTTTCTCTTTACAGGCACACAGCCGGGCACAAAAACTGCCACCCTCTTCTTTTCCCAATGCAGAGGATGTGCAGATTTTGCCCTTTTTGTAATATGCTGTTACTCTGAAAAAGCTTGTGCGGGATAATGTGTACAGGGACAATATAAAGGTTTCCATAGTAACTATATTTACTTGTTTGTCCTGGATTCAAAACCTTACTCTGCGCATGCTTTCTTATCAGCTCTCGTGACAGTAGATGAGAGGAGGAAGGGTCTCAGTATCCTGGTAACTATCAGGATATGGGCATGTGAGCTAAACTGATTTAATGATCAAAGTGAGTGTAATGCTTCTTATCCTAGCCAAATTATGCACTAGATCACTTCATATTGTTTCTGCTATAAATATAAGCATATATGTACAGATACCTTATTTTCTTTTTGAAAAAAATGAGAGAACATATCTCTTGACAATTTCTGAACCTAATCTATCATATTTGTGTGTCATACCTTTCTATGGCCTGATTCACTCATAGTGAAAACTCAGAGTCGGTATGGATTATCATTGAAACATGCATTTTTGAATGGTGGGTTTTATTACATGTGGTCTCTGCACTATGGGTTAACTGTGGGTTAACTGTGAACAACACAGCAACCCATAGTTAACCTGTAGTTCAAAATTCACATACTACAACAACCTGTGACTTAACACCATTCAACAGCAACTCATATTCTGAGTCATCTTTCTGTGTGAACCAGGTCCATGTGTCTTTTTTTTTTTTAAACAGAAGTGCAGATTTCTCTTCTGAATCAAAATGTGCTCACCAAAGAAATATTTCTGGGCTATACTTATGGCACAACCCATCAACTTCCTTCCATGTTTTACAATTTGAAAAGGAGAAGAAGGGATAAATTCAGATTTTAATGCAAAGAATGCAAAGAAATGTGAAACATCTACCAATGTGAATGGTATGAGTTTTGTTTGCAGAATTGTCCCATTCAGTATTTATATGCTGTTTTCAGCATTTTTAAGCCACCCAGAGAACATTTGGGTTATGGGCAGCATAGAAGTAGAATGAAATAAATAAATAAATCATTCTTGATTCTGAAACGACCCCCTCTGTTTAGTCAGCAACAATTCTAACATCTTACCAGTAGCAATTGTAAAAGTGTCAAAAATTAATTATGATGGCCCATTATGATTTTCAGGCCTTTGAAGTTCATGTGACTGAGGGATCCAGAATGAGAACATAATGTAGCACACATATCAAAATCATGTATCATAATTTAGCCAAACAAATTACTACTCCCAAGTAAATGCACTTATAATAAAGATAATGATAATAAAAACTAAAGAGGAGCAACTATACAGTTAAAAATAAACTGCTTAGGGTTGAGACACCTTTAGTTACCTTTACTGGAAACACTAGGTGCATTTTGTTACATAATAGATCTGCACTAGCTATATCTTATAAAACAAGTATCAAAGCCTGTTACTTTAGTACTTTGAGATACACGTTTCATAACAAGTAATCAGGATTTAAATCTTTCTCACAGAAGTTGCAGAGATGGTGAGAAGACAAAACTCCTTTCTGGAATTTTAGTAAAAGCAGATCTCACAAAGGATCTGGAAGAAAAAGAAAACAGACCTTACATCAACATAAGCTCATGAAATAGTCATTACTACCTCCATGGACCATTTTTAACAGTATTCACTTGGCATTATATTTCGTTTGTTTTTTAAAGGATGTTATAAGTTTCACATCACTCAGAAAAAACACAACTGTGTAAAAAGATGCCGTAGCTACATTTAGAGAGACAACATTTAGCATTCTCCCCACCATCACCACCTCCAGCGGCTGTTTTTGAATGCTGGAGGTTTTCACTGCTGCAGGCATCTTCCAGCCACCGCTGTAAACCCCACACAAGCTGACTTTATTTTAAATACAAATTAAAGAACCAAATGCTTACAGCCCTTACAGTGAGATAACATCAGGTGGAACGCTGTGTGGAATAGCTCTGGCATTTTCACATAAAGCGTTATCTTTGGTACAAGTACACAACGCAGGACATGTTGGCTTTCCTGGTTTGCTGCCTTCAATCAGCAACAGTACAGATAAAATGCATAGGAAAGAAACAATTCTTCTAAAGCGTTTGCTGGCATTTCCCATTCTTTTAATCCACTCTGGTTGCAGCCAGTTCAAAGAATAATATCCCAGAACATGAACAGGTTTTTTTCTTTATTCAGGCGTTGAATGTCTTTCTATGAGACCAAGCAATATTTCTTTCTCCCTCTGTTTCTTGTTTCCAGCCCCTTTTCTGTCTCTCTCCCTCTGATTGTGTTTTTGTAGCTAGAAACCTGCAGCTGATCCGTATATTTCTTTCAATTCACTCAGGCAGCGTACTGCTCCGAGAGAGGACCTGCGAGGTGCTGGAAGACAGGGAGGGATATGGGGGTGCGGGGAAATCCAAGCAGCTGTAGAAGGAAAGAGGACTCGCATCACCGCAAAAAACACTGAGCACAACGCAGCCTTAGGTTGCAAAGTGACGCAACTGAGAACATACCCAGCTTTCACTTTTCTTGGGGGAGGCCTTCTTGTTGCCAAAAATAGTACAGTGTTTTGCTTTGCTGGTGGGTGGGTGGGCGGTTGGGTGCGTGGGCGTGCGGTGGAGTGTTTATTTGTCAGGGCGGGGTTGGGGGAAAGCGATCGGTCATCTCTTCCCAGATCCCTCCACCGGGTAAAACCGCCTTTAGGAACTGGGCGTTGCATATGCCAAGTGTCAGGAGGAGGCGGTGAAAGGCTCTCTTCCTTCGGAAAAGAAATCAAGTGGCAGCGTCCAAAGTATCACTGCTAAAAACAACAGTGGGATTCTTCCTTTGCTTTCATTGCAAAAGCTCGTGTCACTGCAAAACAGATAGGCACGCATGAAGCCTATTACCTAGAATGGCTAGAACTGTTATTGAAAAGAAAATCTTCCCTCGTTGTCAGACAAAAAACCGGGCTGAATGCATTTTATCTCACTTCCATCTTTTGTGTTGTTCATGTAAAACAGCGGACATTCAAGTAAACAATGGTGCAGCCCATTTCATTTGAAAACCTGTTTTATTCGTTAGAAAGAGACAAAGGAGTAAGACCTAATCAGGGTAAAGCCAAAGCCTCAGCATTTGTCTCTAAACCCAAGGCTTAACCATGGAACACAGGAACAGATGGAAGTACTCCTGAGCATGTTCAGTGTTTGTTTCAACTAATCACTGAAGTAGAAGGCTTCCTATAATATCAGGGATGGAGAGGAAGGGGAAGGTTCCCAGAGCAGAGAATGTTGCATCTAAACATATTTGAGCTGGGTTTCATAGAAATTAAAGAAATTAAGGAGCTGTTTAAAACTTATGTTCACCATAGCAACTTCAGCCCAATTTTTCTTAGCAGGAATGGTTCTTCCTATCTTAACATTGCAATTATAACTAGGAGATCCTTAAAACTCCATCTGACTTTAGAAGAGATCTTCATATGAATCATACACTTGTACTTGAACTTAACATTCCTGAAGTGAAGTAGCTTTGAGATGAAATTAATAGATACTTCTTCAGCAGAAAAAGGGATGGAACATGTAACAGTCTACATTAAAAAGAAAAGAAAGGCAGCCATGGAAGGCTTAAAATGGGAGTGTAGGACGAGTGAGGGAATGATGGGTGGTCTCACCATTTTTCTTACCTTATATTTTTCCCCTGACAAGTGAGAGGCAACAGTTTTGAGCAGACCAAAAAGTGTAACAGACAAGCTTAAGCAATCCTTGATGTCTGCTCCTGCCTTCTGCCTTCTGTGATTGCTTTTTGTTTTTTTTAAAAAAGCCATTGTCTGGTTGGGGAAATCATGAAACTTCCCAGCAAACGGAGTCTCATCATGTGCAGTTGGATCCAGAGGATCTGCTCCAACTGCTACTGCACATGCAACCAAGTTTAAGCACACACAATTGAAATAATCAAATTTCTCCCCTTCCTCTGTTGCTTCCTTGCATCAAATTTTATATAGCAAACTCTTCAATACAGGGGTCTAGCCTCTTGTAGGCTTTAAAGCACCATGCAAACTGTTATGGTGATAGCATAACTGTATATGCAATGGATTTGCAGTACTTCTGCTGCGCCATAAAGAATTGGCAGCTTGAAGGGATCAGATGCATAATCATGGCAAGAAAAAATAAAAGGATCAGTTCTGTCTTTAGTATAATTCCATTAATTTAGATGCAAAAGAAAGGGGTTGGTTCTTAGAACACCATAGCAACTGAACAGATTGATCACATTTTCCTTCATAGGAGTGAAGTCTGTAGCTGCAACGTTGACTAGAAATTTGATGGGAAGAGGGATGTTTTTTCAACAGTTTCCAACAGTTCCTGGGGATTTCCTATCTGGAGAGGCCTGCCAGGCATGCACATGTGTTTTCTGTGGCACTTTAGCCCATGGTCAGTCTCTGTTCCTCAGCAACATGTGATCAGCTTTGCTGCTCCAAAAACTACCTCGCATCCTCCTTGCATTCACACCACACATTTAGAACACCTTTATTCAACTCTGAACAGTCACTACTTGCCGAAACAATCTTGGGGACCATAGTTTGCCAAGGGTACTGAGTGTCATTGCTGAACGCCTCTTCCTCACACAGGCTCAGTTTCCAGAGTAATGAATGAGAAGAGGGATTGACTGAGAAAGCATTCTGCAAATAGTAGCTCTGTGAGGCCAACAGGTGTTTTCTAGCAACTCTTAGCCCTGGAATTATTGGGGAGAAATAATGGCTTAAAGTAGAATAAAAGTATCATAACTGGAGTCAGTGGGAAAAAATAGCCATGAAGTCTGATAGCATTACGTTTCTCTTACTTCAGCTGGGCTACATTACACATAATTCATCCTGGATCCGATGAGAGCACAATGAATGATTGTTGGATATTTGGAGAAACTGGCTCCCCCAAACTCTGGACTAATTGAAGATCTCCCACACATATGCACACAAAAGCAGAGGCTACAAAAAAATTAAAGAAACCAAACAGATTGTCAGTCCAGACTGCTGCTCTAGGGAGAATATAAGTACATATGTTTCTATAAGTTTGGATAATTAGTGCCCGAGTTTCCCTTTTTCCTCTTCTCTCCATGTCCCTTTCCTCTTGTAGCGTTATGTTTTTAGATAGTAACCCTGTGGACAGTAACTGCCTTATTAATTCCACACAAACCACTCCAGGAATTTTTTTGGAGAGCAGGGCATGAATGTGATTTAAAAATCATTTATTCATACTCAGATAATAAGAAATAATAAGAAATAAGAAATAAGAAATAAGAAATAATAAGAAATAAGAAATAATAAGAAAAAACTTCTAGAAGCTGTTGTTTTTTCACCTCCATCTTGCATTCATTACTCAGCAGAAATTCAAACAAAGTGACAAAGTTCATTTTTATTGTATTATAATAGGTTGCATAATCTTAGGTGTGTCTTTGGATATGAGCCTTCAATGGGGGCGTTGCTTTGAGGTATGGCTCTGACTATTATGAAGGGACTCCCTACTTTAAATTTGCCACTAAACTACTGGTTGGGAGCAGATCCAGTAAATTGTCAGATTGATGGGGTGGGAAGGGGTTTGTTCTTGGCTCACAAAGAGCAGAGATGGGGTCCTTCCAAGCAAGGTGTTTACTGAACAATTGGTCCATGACTTTCAAAGAAGTTTTGCAGGGATCCAAATAATATTGTCTTCCATTGATATTCTTCCCATGTTTTCTCACCACATCTTCTATTTTTATCTTGATGCAGAAAATATGTTAAAGGGAAAAGTTTATAGGTTACCTGCTGCCTGCTTCACCCTCCTTAGTAAATGTAATGTCAAAAACTCATGGATAAGGACAGGCTGGTTCTTTGGGACAAATAGCAGGCAGATGGGACAGGAAAAAAACTCATGTAGTCTGTGGTGGAGAGAACAAACTGGAATAGAGATCATCTCCAAAACTGCCTAAATACTGAGCAGTGTCAAGGGATGGCTTTCTGGTTCCACTGTATTTGTCCAGCCAGGAAGATTCTGGGATGCTTTGTGAGTTCTTGTCTTGCTTGCATTGTCTGCAGCTAAGGACCAACAGCACAAGTGGTGATAAAGGAAACAGAGGCCTGATCTCCAGCAGTTCCTGAATTAGGGAAAAAAGGTTGGATGATCTTTCATGAAGTTCCCCAAGCATAGCCACATTAGCCAAATCATTATCTTTTCAATATAGTGTCACAAATGTAAGGGCTAGTTCCTTTGGAATTCAAACACACGTCTTGAAAGACTTCTGGATTTAGCAGTAGTATCTAACACGTTTGTGTGTGTCTATAGATAAATAGATGCATTTTAAAAATCATTAACACTACACAGCTCTATGTAGACTAGGCTTTTCTTTTAGCCTCTTTCAAAGAAATCTGAACATACTTCCAGACAAGATTTTAATCAGCAAGCAACCTACCTAATTTTTGGAATTTTGTAGGACATCCAAACAAAATTCTCTTCTACTTGTAATACTCCTATCTGCTTCTACTACTTCGTCTTTTTTTCTATACCAAATAAGAACAAGGAAAGAACAATTGCATGGTGTCTTTTGATTGGTGGTCATAGATGCCCCCTCTCCCACTACACAGACACCATATTATTCCACATCTTCACATGCACGTACATGATAAAATAAAACCTTATTTGTTCATCATTTTGTACTTTAGGATTGCAAAACTGTAAAGCTTGCTTTTCACAATCTGGTTTAACCACAAGCCTCAATGTTACAATGGTTTGTTTTTCTTATAAAACCATAAAAAGTGAGCTTATAGTCACATTCCTGCCAAGGAGGGCATCTGCTTTGTTTTCTCGTCTGTTTCTTAGATTATGTGGGCTGTATGGATTTTTAATGGCTCCCTTAAGCATTAGTTGTGGAAATCTGGTTTACCAATTATCAGCTCAGTCACCATGAGCTCTCTGACTCTTTGGTTGTGGGGGAAGCAAACTTTCTGTTGAGGCCAGCATCAATGTGCTTGATTGATCTCCTCCTTGGTTTTTACTTTCCCACTTCTACTGGTAAAACAGGTTTTGATTAAACTGAACATTCCTAGGCAGGTAAAATGCAAACTTGTAGCAGTTCCCCCAGGAGAATGTTTTTGAATGCTCAGGGACTGCCGCCAAGCTCTCACAACCATCATAGGGATGCCATCAGTCCATGTATTACCTGTAGTTTAGGAATTGAAGATGTGCCCAGTGCCTAGATTCATATGCTCAAAATCTACAAGTGGCTTTGGAAAGAAGCAGAGAGGTTAGGGCCTTGACTGGCATAAGGAGTCAGCATCACTGAACAGCTGTAGAGAAGGAAGGCCATGAGAGCTCTTGTACAGAGGACAGTCTTCTGTTTGCGGGATTACCAAAGGATTTCTCTCTGACAATGTGCAATATTTGAAAGTCTGCCCAATCCAATCCATATTTAAAGACAAAATTATAAATCAGTGGGAAGAGTTGGGACTTGAAGTTGTCTATAAACAGTTATGAGTATAGGAAGAGGACATTCAAAGTTCAAAGAGAAGAGGAAGTTTCCTGCACTGAGTTTTCCAGGCATGTTTTCAATAAACCAACAACTTCTAGGTCTAATTTGTCCTGCTTGTGAGAAAGCCCATTGTGGGTCTGTGGGTGATTTCAGGCATAACTGGTGTCTCAAAAAGGGGCTGGTGCAGGGGTCATCTCTGGTTCTGCTATTTCATGATTTTCACCTGAAAGTTGTCTTTGGAGCTCTGCTGTGTTCCAGAATAACTTTAAGGGTGATCGTGGCAATCTATTCATCATTTTGGAAAACTATTTTTGTTTAAACAAATCTGTGCCAGTCCTATCAGTCCAGTTTGATACTGCAGGTGGAGGCTAGCCAGTGCACTACTAAATAGTCTTCCTAGCAGACATACTGCGTGAGGTGACTCTGAAGACAGCCTGCGCCATGGTAACCCTAGGTGATCTCCTAGGCCACTTCACCCAAAATGCCTCACAGTGAGGTACTGGAGTCATCATTAGGCAGGCTCTCTGGAGGGACTCACAGTCTGTTGTGGGTTGTGCTTTGGGGAGCTGAGTCCAGCACTAACCAAAAACAGAATGTCCTGCTAGTCCCCAACGTGCCAATGTCTCACTTTGAGAACCCATGCAGCTGCAACTCCCTCTACTAGCTAGGGGGACCAGGAGTGCCACTGTCTGCCCCAGCATGGCAGCTGCCCCCACACACCAGAGTGTCACTTGCCTCCCCTGGAGTTTGGTACCCAAGGCCAGGGTCTTGTTTGCCCAAGCAAAGCCCGAGTGTGTGTTTGTTCATTTTGAATTTTCCTGTACTCTTGTGCTGTCCTGTTGCTCTTATCATGACAGTTAGGTAGCGACTGTAGCCTGGCAACAAGAAGAAAACCATCATGTACTTTCTGCAAAATGTATTAAGATGGAAGTTGCCACCTCTCATCATGAATCTGAACTTTCACCATACAACCTCTTTGAAGTATACATCTTGAGGCAGTGTTCCTTGGTTACTTTTCTCATGCAGACTAGTGGCCTGATACAAGCATTAGAAACAAAAGTAGGTGGAATGAGGCCAGGCTACTCATAAGAGACTTACTTTGTTCAGTATTCAACCCCTTTGCCTCTACTGTGGTATTCACCCAACACAAGAGCAGTACTGCCAAACTAGTACACTCTAGACTTAGGCCAAGCTTCCATTTTTGCACTTTTTTCCATTCCTGATCTAGCTAACCTTATACAGTGGTACCTCAGCTCATGAACTTAATCCATTCCACGACTCTGGTCGCCACCCGAATTGGTAGCGACCCATGTCGAATTCCCCCATAAGGTTCAGTGTAAATAAGGTTAATCCATTCTGTAAATATTTATTTTAATCACAAAAATTTGAAACAAAGTAACAAAGTACAGTACAGTAGAGAACACTAACCTAGGTGAGGGAGGAGGTTATTGTTTGGAGGGAGAGTCCAAATGATAATCATGCGATAGCGATCGTGCTCAGGGTGTGGGGGAAGACCCCTGCCGGGTATGATCGCGCTCATACAGGGAAGATGGCTCTGATCGCAGTTGTGTTCATGCGGCAACATGGCCATGGTCGTCACCCAATGCAGAGTTTGTGAACTGAGGCAAAATGTTTCTGAAATTTCTGTTCACGACCCGATTTGGTTGTGAACTGAGGCGTTCATGAGCTGAGGTACCACTTTATAGACAGGGGAGAGAGGGAGAGAGAGAATGGAAAGTATAAAACAAGAGAACTACTGATTGTTTGGTAAAATTCAGACTGAGTACAAAATAGTTGGATACCTGTATATAGGAACTGCTGCTGAAATTTTAAATTCTCCCAGTGCAGATAGGCTAGTCCAACATCTTGCTGCTCTGCAATGATTCAACTGAAAAGCTTGGGACAAAAACATGAATGTTGCTACTAAACAACTGCAGTAGCTGAATAGTTGAACAGGGTTTCAGTGGTTTTTTTCCCCCTTTTTATAGCTCTCCCCCAAACGTAAGGACCTATTGGTTATATGCAATGAAATCAATTGACTGGCTGAAGTGGAGAGCATCACATGTCTCTAATTTCGTCCTTCTCAATCAGGAGAATTTGAAGGCTGAAAGTAAAGAGCCAATGAGAGGGTGCCATACCGCCAGTCCTTCTGCCTTCCCTAAGGTTCCCAGCAGGCTGACGTATGGCTTTTCATTCACAACCCTGAGTAAATGATTACTGCAAATGGAAAAGAAAACATGATATGAGGGATGGTTCTCTGCCGAAATTACTCCCATCTTATCAACATACCCTACCTGTACCTCTCTTTAAGTCAAGCACATGTGGAAAATGCCAGGTTGGGGACAACCATTGTGTTTGCACTATTTTATATAAGCTGAATTCATTCTTATTTGTCAGACATGCATTACATTAAAAGAATCATGGCTAGTATCTAATAGATATTAAAAGATTCTAATTGGTCATACTTTCATATAGTGTAGGCTGTATCTGTAATGCTGTTTGGAATTAGGTGTTTCGTACTTACATAATTGCTTCTGGCAAATAACTCTGAATATCTGCCAGTTGAACTATTATAGCACTTGTGGAGAAAACACACACATTAAAGCAAGAGGCTTTGCCAAACCATATCCTTGACATATAAGAATGTTCTGGCTCACTTCTTTAGGACTATATTCTGAAGTGTCCAATGGATTAAAGACATTTACTTGATTGTTCATCTGTCTTTTATCAAATTGACTGACTAAATTTAAATGTATTTGCATATCACCAACACTTTGATGCAAGAGGAAGGGCTGGGGCTGGAAAAACCATTAGAAACATATGATCCTGGTACTTTTATTGCCAATTGTGCTTAATGTCCTTTTAAACTGTTTAAATTGTTGAATGTGAAGGTATTGTATTGTGTTTTGTTATGTTATGAACTGCTTAGACAGTTCAGCTTTTGGACAGAACAGAAATGCAATTAATGAATGAAAAACTACTTTCTTTATTAGAAAGAGAGACCATATTTAATATTTGATTGTTCCTACTTCATGAAAAAAATAGAAGCCTAAAAAGATTTAGTATGCCCTTAATTACATCCTCATAGATTCAAATTGCCCCCCACAGATTAATCAACTAAAGCTTAAATTGATTAATCCATTGAATAAAGATTGCTTTGCATAATAACATTAGCATTAAATTTGTAGGTAAGCTTGGGAGCTATGACACCTCTGGGTGCCATAACATTAAAAAGAAATCACTTACAGCTTTTCTACATGATGTTGTCCATCCACAGTTTCTCCATCCTTCTCAGAATCTTCCAGCGGTGCCATGACAGATTTCTTGAATACATCTTCTGTCAGCATGATAAGCCCAGCTACAATCTAAACATTAGCATTTTGGGAAGTGCAGCTTAAGCTTTCATAGACAAATGTCAGTGGGTGCTATCTGATAATAACTCCTGCTGGGATAAATGTGATCATCTCTAAGATGCCACAGAATTGTTTTTATCATTGCAACTGTGAGTCTCAGTCCATGTGCTGACTGCACAGAGAACAGAGGGCTCCTCTGGGACCTTAGGAGCACAGCTGGCCCCAGGATTAGGAAAGCCCTGGGCAAAGTGACCTGTGCTATATTTATTGTTATTTACTGCACCCTTCCCTAGCCTGGTGCCCTCTGGATATATTGAACTATAATTTTTCTTTTCCAGAGGGAAGATATAGAAATGTTTTAAATAAATAAATGGCACTTCCAAGTAAACATGCTTATTACTGTAAAAAAACTTTAAAGAGTTGGTATACACACTGTTGAAATTATATTCTATATAATAATCTAAAACAATAAATGGCATGCTATATAATGTGAAGTACAAAAATACTATTTATATGAGGATTGAAAATAGCCACTTGCTTATTAATTTGTAACAAGTAAGAAACTAAGATCATGGCATCAGGTCCTATTACTTCCTGGCAAATAGATGGGGAAGAAATGGAGGTAGTGACAGATTTTATTTTCTTGGGCTCCAAGATCACTGCAGATGGGGACTGCAGCTTGCTCCTGGGGAGGAAAGCTATGGCAAATCTAGACAGCATACTAAAAAGCAGAGACGTCACCCTACCAACATAAGTGTGTATAGTCAAGGCTATGGTTTTCCCAGTTGTAATGTATGGCTGTGAAAGCTGGACCAAAAGGAAGGCTGAGTGCCGAAGAATTGAGGCCTTTGACTCCTGAGTGTCCCTTGGACTGCAAAGTGATCAAACCAGTCAATCTTAAAGGAAATCAAAAGTGACTGCTCTTTAGAACGCCAGATACTGAAGATGAAACTCAAATACTTTAGCCACCTAATGAGAAGGAACAACTCACTGGAGAAGACCCTGATGCTGGGAAAAATTGACGGCAAAAGGAGAACGGGAAAGCAGAGGCTGAGGTGGCTAGATGGGGTCACTGGGGCAGTGGGTGTGGACTTGGGTGGACTGAGAGGGATTCTGGAAGACAGGAGAGCCTGGAAGAATGTTGTCCGTGGGGTCATGATGGGTCAGGCACTACTTTGTGACTAAACAAAACAAAAAACAAAAACAAAGGATCTTCTACAGGGAACTAGGTAGAGAGACTTTAGAAAAGTGAGTTTTTGTTTCTTCTGCATCACAAATAGGCAGATGGACAGTAAAAGGAGGAGGCTTTTGTGAATCTATCAATAATTATTTTAGTGGTAGTAACAGCCATCATTTTCACAGAATTGTTCCTGCAATCTTCTCTATTCTTAGCTTCTATAGCAACAAGCACATGTACCCTAGAACCTAGAGGAGCATGGAGATTGATTGCAACTAATTTGTAATATCTGAAATAGAATAAAATTATTTTAAGGTTTTCACTATTTAGCCATAAGGACTCCAGCATTCCTAACAGAAAATCCATTCCAGTCTGGCTGGCATGTAGTATTAATAAATTATATCTTGGCACAGAACTACTTAAGACACTTATAAGTAGGTGAAAAATGGAGCTTCACTAATACATTACTGCACTGAGTGGACTCTACATTCGTCTATGAACAGGATTTGAAATCACTTTGAGCCAAATCAGCTACTGTTATGAGGAGTACTATCTGTTTTGCAAATAATCACAGTGATATTATTATATAAGTAACCCTACCAGGTATTATTTAATTCCATCATATGTTTATTTTTTACAGAACAACACATTTCCATACTGCTGCAGCTTGTCCTCAGGAACTCCACTGCCCTTGCTTCAATTAAATAATGATCACAGTTATAAATAAAGGTAGGTACTAGCAAACTTGCTACATTTTAAGTAGCTTCTCTGCCTTTATGAAATCTTTGAAGGTATTGAATAACCTGTAGTGGCCACTTCAGCTGGAATACTAGGGGCAAGATGGTATGCCAGCTCACTAGACTGTGCTGTTGGTCTCTCCTCCCTAAAGGTCAGTATGATGCCCTATTTTCTATTAGTGTATGGCATATGGAGGAGGAACTAAAGCTGTTCTCATTTAATATGGTACTTCCCTCTGGTCCCACCCTCCAATGGCATGTCTTTTGTGTGGCATCTGCAAAGGAGACCCTGCATGGCATGCCCAGAGCACATAGACTCTCGATCACATGGTAGCCTACATGTGCATAACTGAACATCCACAGCTGTCCCTTCAGATGTTGCATTAAATGCGTGGACACTGGGGGTTGCAGATATGCAATGTTGGGACAGAGCCAACAGATACAGCCCCACATTTCCTCCCCCCATTTATAGTAAAGAGTGGGGACCCTTTGAAGAGACCTATGGTGTATATTTCTATTCAGACCCCACATTTTTTGCCCTATTTAGTACTTGCAGTTGCCTTATCTTTACCTTCTATTCTCAAGTACATTTTCCTGCATTTTATCTTGCTTTCCACCCAGAGCCCACTCCTGTAAAGCATGAGTCCTCAAACTAGGGCCTCAAACTAAGCTGCCTTGAATGATGTAAGCTGCCTTGAGCCCTTTGAGGAAAAAGGCAGGATATAAATTGAAAAATAAATAAATAAACTACTGCCCTGAAACTGGGATGGTAAAAAATGGAACTCCTTTATTTCAGAGGGAACTACATGGTAACACAGAAGGTAAGAATCCTTTTAATTCAACCAAATATAATCCCTTGTAGGAAAACAGATTACAATCTGGCTAGCTTGAAATACTCTTTGAACTTTTTAGTAGTTCAGATTGTACACTGCAAGTGCATTCTGAAGTAGAAGTAACATTAGAAGATGTAAAGGCATCCTAAGCATTATTAACCCAACAGCTGATTCAACTGAAGCCTGTAATAGAGTTTCTAATCACCTTAATATCAAAATTAGGCTTTCAGCAGATAGAAAACATATGTTGCTTAATTGTTGAGCAACTGAGTCCAGCTGTGGGGGGATTCCTTGGATGTTCTTTAGGTTGCTTAGATTCCTTCTGAAAGGGTTTTGCTTTCCAGCTTTCCCTTCCCCAGGCTTTGGCTGTTTGATCATAGGCACTGTATTTTCTGTCCCGAGGCATTACACACCATTGGAGTGTTCTGCCTCAAGAGTAGGACAAGTGTTTCCATTCCCAATACATACAGCATATGAGGTCTCGTGGAGGTGGGGGTGTTTTCCATTTTAAGTTTTTTTCTTCCTTTTCCTTGCTTCTCTTTCCTCAGCAGGGCTCTCCGTAAGATTACTTTTCCTCAATCTTTTCTTCTCCCTAGTTAAAAGTTGGTTCCTTACTTATCATTCCTATAAAGATGCAAGAAACCCAGGCACAAATGCGAGCTGCAGTTAGAGAATGTTACTGCACATGAAGGCTAGTTATAGCTGCATAGTTAGGTAATTTTAAACTGTCCTCACCTTAACCTCTTCTTTAGATGGTAACCTGTATGGCTTATTTCCTACTGCCATAAGCCATCCTGTTGCATTCTGAAGCCCTCCTACTCATTCCACTCAGTGGGCCAGGGTCAGATTAAGAATTAGGTTTAAAAGGTTATAGGGTTAGGCTCTCTGGAATATGCCTCCAGTTTTCCAAAGTCAGGCATTAGCCTCATGGAAACTAGGGCTAGTTTAACTTTTAAATAGCTGGGTTCGCATAGTGTAACCAGAGATTATGCTTTCCTAGACTCAAAATTAGAAGGGTCCTTATCTTCGTGACAGCACTTCAAATCCTTGAATATGGCTATCATATTGTTTCTTAATTGGCTCTACTTTAGGAAAAACATATCCAACTCTTTTAGGATTTTGTCTCCAGGATTCCTCATTATATTCTTTGATCTCTTCTAGTCATATTCCAGTTTGTCAGTAACTGCAGTACAGTGCCCAGTTGGACACAGTACTCCAGACAAGGTCAGAGCAAGGCAGACTAAGATGATACTATCCAGCTGTGTGTTTTATGAAATGTAAGCAAGACATTTCTCAGAAAGCATTCTTATTGCTCACTAAAAAAAAAAAAAAGAAAAAAGATAGCAGCTGAAATGGACTCTGTAGTATTTCACTATCCTGAGCATTACTTCCTGCCTAGATATTGCCTTATATAACAAAACAAAACAAAAATTGCAAATCTTCTCTTCACTTTTATGTGCACATAAGGTGACATGCTGGTCCAGGAGCCAGACATATATCAAGATTCATTCGTACTAAGATGGTGGAAAGACAAGGAGAGGGGTGGAGTTGGCTTTTATTACTTGATATAGAAAATTATTTAGATAATGCAAATTAAATCATTTAACTCATATAATACCACTTTTGCAAGCACTTCTTGGTTCAATTAAAGGAAAACCACAACCAAAATACAGTGAAAATTATATAAATACAGAATTGTTTCAGTGTGAAAGGTACCCAAGAGGAAAAATTTCAAGAGAACAATGTTAGGATAAAATGTTGTTTCCATGAATCTAGCTTTGTTTGGATCATTTTAAAAATATTTAGAATTGTACTACACTGAATGCCAGAAAGAGCAATCCTATGACCCCTAGAAAGCAAGTGAGGGGCCACAGGATATTTTGGACAGCACACTAACCTCAGAGCTGAAAATCACAGCTCCAACCTCCTCCCCTTTGGAGCCAACATAGAAAAAAATGTGTCAGCTTCTCTTTGAGATTATTAAAAATGATCTTGGAGGAGGAGGAAGGGAGCCTTCTGGTAGCTGGGGAGACACATCAGAAGCCTGTATACAAGTACCGTATTTTTCGCTCTATAAGACACACTTTTTCCACCTCAAAAGGGGAAATGTCTGTGTGTCTTATAGAGCAAATGTGTGTATGCTCAACGCCGGGGACCACATGGCACCGCCTGGCCAGCATGCGATGCTGCACCCCCCCCTCCAGCGCAGGTGAGAGCTGTGCCGCTCAGGGGGAGCGGTGTGGAGAGAAGAAGCTGCGGGCTTTAACCCGCCGGCTGCATGGAGAGATGGGACTGCTCACCTCCACCGCCCGGGAAGACCTGCTGCTGCCGCGCTGCCTGGAAGACCACTGCCGGCACGCTGCTAGCCCAGCTGCACCACACCTGGCTGGCACGCGCTCGGTGCGCCCTGCTCCGCCCCCCTCCTCCAGCGCAGGTGAGAGCTGTTAATAACAGGTCAGTGTGTGTTTTCAAATGGCAACCCATCTTTTAATGAAGCCCATGGGGAAGTGATGGGGAATGTGCCTGTGATTATCAGGTAGCTTTCAATGGATCCCTCCTCTAAAAACTAGGTGCGTCTTATGGTCAGGTGCGTCTTATAGAGCGAAAAATATGGTAATTTTGAAGCTTCTCCAGCCTCCTCCCTTGCTTCCAAAACACTCTAGCTGGATGGGCAAAAAAGCCAGTTTACTGAAAATGCAGGACAGGAGGATGTGAAGGTGAAAATCATATTTACTGCAGTTCCCAACCCTGCTGGATGACTGTAAGCCTCTGAGTTTGAGCAGCAGCAAAAGATTGCACCCTTATAGTGTAGAAAAATACTTCAAAATTAAAAGGGACATTAACAAAAATAATGCAAAATACTTTTAAATACTCTTTTGTCAGCATTTGTTGCTTATTTAAGAAAATATTAGCAACTTCCCTGAAAATAAGCCACAATTTTATGTAAACCACAATTTTGTTTAGAAAACATCACATACATTGATTGGAACAAGTTCCTGAGTCTTTAGAGAATTGTGATCCCCACCCCCACCCCTACCCCTTATCCCATACCTGAGGCTGCTCTTGTTATAACTTGACTATCTTCCCAGTAGTTTATACAGTATAGCATATCTTAGACCAGAAGATTTCATACTATTTCTAGAAAAAAAAAGTCTCTACTTTCTTTTGGTGGTCATGGTAGGCATAATGTCTTGAACCACTCTTGGCAAAGAAGAACATGGATGTTTTAAGATACAAAACCTGCAAAAAATGATAGGGTGGCTTCATGCATGAGTTTAGGGTTTTGCAGATTCTTTTCTCCCAAAAAAGTTTAAGCAAGCCCGTATTTCCCCCCAGCTTTAATTTTCAAATACTATTGGCTGACCTTACAAAAAGAGATGCACATCTAATTTCTACACCACCCCACAGCCAAAGCTCTCTGGCTGTTTATAAAAATCTATTAATTATATAGTGCAGGGATGAACCACTTATAGGCCAAAAGTTCTGGTAGGCTACATCTCCCATAAGCACTAGATAGCATAAACAATGATGAGGTCTGTAGGGAGTTCAAGGGCAAAACAGCTGGAGAGCACAAACTGCCAATTCCTGTAATACTGCAGAAGCTAAATAAACCTTCAAAGCATGGCTAATTTTCCCAAAATGAATCAATAAAGTATTTTAAAAAATCTTTCCTTACAAAGGAAACTATGAGTTATTGTTAGTGCTACAGAAAGATTTGAATATTAGCACTAAAGGCAGACTTATTTATTTTCAAAGGGAAAAAGACTGCTGTTTTGTCCTGGCATGTTCCCAGTGCAGCCTATGATCCTTTCCCTGGGGAGGGCACAAACTAACCTGCAGTTAGTCTGCAGTATCATCCTGAAGCACTATTTTAAGTTAACATATAACAGATCGGTCTGTTACCATGCTTTATCTATTTTCCCAGGAATGAAAGAGTTCCACTGACAGAAGGTAGCTCCATCTCATTTCAGGACATCACCCTCCCTGGGGCACCACAGGTCACTCCATTCAGCATGACCCGAGATCCTCTGTGTAGCATTTTCAGAGGGCTCAATGGGTCACCATGGGTAAGGCAGAGTAGGAAACTGTTTCCACCAGCCTAGTTTATGTCCTAATCTGAATACAGCATCTAATCTTTTTCTTATTTTGGTTTAAACTGAAAAAGAGTTCTGTAAAAATCAAAGCTTTCTCACTGTTTCAGAGTTTTAGCTGACATCAATGCACTTCTTATGATAGTTTTCCTGATTTTTTTTTCTGAAACACAGCTTGTCCATTAAAAAAATAATCTACTGTCAACCTGATGTTTTGTTTTTTTTTTGCTATGGTTGTTGAAAAAGATGCAATGTTTCCAAAGCTAACACAATTTGTTTTGCATGTAAACTGTGTGATATTACACTTCAGGAATTTGCTGCATATACATTTGCTCTACAAGTTATGAACTCTGAAGTCCTAAACATGTGGGAGTTACTTCTGAGTAGACATGGATTGAATTGCTGCATCAGATTTGTTGCAGCTAACACAGACTAGAATTCCTACACCAGACTGAAATATACATTAAATAGTGGGAAAAGAACACAGCTGTTATTTGCATTTCTAGACGAGATGCACAACCTCCAGCTCTCCAGATGCCATTGGACTCTATCTGCCATCAGCTCCAGCCAACGATTGCCAACGTCAGAACTGTTAAGAATTCAACAAGTTTTCCGGTTTGCGGGAGGGGGTAGTAAAAATAATCAAGGAAACCCTAAAACAAACAAACCCACCAAAACAAGACAAAACCCCAAAGCAAATTTAAATCCACATCAAGTTTACTGAAATAACCCCCCCCCCTCCGGCCCCACTTTCCTGACTCTTGACATAATCCTGTGGTTCTAAACGGTGTTCAAGCGGAGATGGAGAGCCCCGCTGAATTCAGTGAGGCTTGCCCTCAAGTAGGGGGAAAATGGGATTGCAGCGGTTAACAGCTAATGTTAAGGAAGAGCTAGTAAGGAAGGGGGAAGCAACTAATTCACATTGTACCATCCTTTTTGCAGGACCTTAAGCCAGGAGCAACTCTAAGGAACGGAGTCTGTCGACTTGCTGCCTCCTCTCCAGAAGGGATAAAAATGCTTCCCATCTCGCCAGTTTAAGGGGGAAGAGGTGAAACTACCAGCCCGCTCCTAAAGGTGGGAAAACGTACGACATATCCGTTCAGATGGAGACAGTGGTGGATAACGGGGAATCGCCCCGAGCCAAATACAGTGCAGTGCGGCCCTTTAGCTCTCCGGCTCCTTCGAGCTGCAGCCGTTGTTTCCGAAAGGGCTCTTCTCACTGAGGGACGCCGCTGAGAAGAGGCCCAAGCGCTCCGAGGCTTTCTCTTGAGTAGCGAACGAGGCTCCTCTACTGAAAGTTGGGGGGTTCGAAGATATGGAGCTGCCCAAGGTGAGCCTTTCCAAAGCTGTTAGTAGAGGCCTTTGCTGCGAAACGGAGGAAGTGTAGGGCTGAGGCGGTATGTATAGTTCTCCGTGCTTCCGGCAGAGAAGGGCTGGGTCGTTGCTGGGGGGAAGGGGGGCTTGAGCGGATGCGCTTTTCCTATTTCTTTTAGAATAAAAATACGTCCTGGAAGAACGCATCCAGCCCGTAAGGCATCCAGCCCTTAAGGCCAATTAACAAGTACAACCTGTGTACGTGTTTACACTTCCCTCATTCAAAGTTCGATTGAAGTGCTGTGAGCACGAAATACGAATGCATTTAAAAAATAATTCGAGTGTAAAATCTGCGATGGTTGGAGTTAGAACTATGTGTGCTATAATGGATAGCGTGTCATACTTGGGCCACGGGGGCCTTCGGAAGGTTCAGAGCTATTATCTGGATGAAACTCGCTGGAGGACTGGGTCAGACGGTATTTCTTATCGTAGTCAACTCCGTGGGATTGTTGTGTACTGTAGGTTATGGTCCCGTGAAGGTCTTGCAGGAAGGGCAGGATGCACATAGAATAAATGCACTTTTGATTTTCAGATGGCACTGATGTACTTCATATTCAGCCTTAGTAAAGCTCCCACCTGCATCAAAAGGCACATTTAAGGCCCCAGTTATTTGCATGTTTACACAAAAAAAAGTCTCTCAACACCCAGCATAACTGGTTGGGGAATGCTGTTGTTAACATACAGAGGGTTGTGCCCTCAGTGTTGTGCTTCATCAGCCTCATTAGTCAGATGAACTAAAATTGATACTGTGGGGGGTTGGGACATGTATGTAAATTCTACCCCACTACCTGTGGGCATGTAGATCTTTGTCAGACAACTTGCAAAGGTGTGAAAAGGATTTTAATGTGCGTTCTTCTGAATGTTTTTAGAAGCCTCTGTGTGACTGGGAACCCAGTCTTACTGAGAATGCACTTAGAACATGCCTTTCAGACTCATGTGTAGTATGCAGAGATCTGAGGAGGAGCCTGATCCACCCAGGAGGGAAATTGGCAGCATGGCTTGCATGTATATGCCCTCTGTACATGTATGGTGCATCCCATGTTCAGGTGAATATCTAAATCGGGCTACCAACAGTGGTATGCATGATAATTGCTGCCAATTAAATGATCCCAGGCCAGTTTACAATTAAACATTTACACATGATCTTGTGTGTACTCCATTTTAATCCATATACCTAATTTTCCTTTGTTCCATCTCCATAATCACCACTGCAGATTAGAATTCTAAATTCAGCCACATAAAAGGTGGACAAATGCTCTCCTTTTGCCATAGTTATTAACTAGTCTACCTGCATAATAGGGCAAACTGGAGAATATTAAAGGCTAATCAATCTGTGTGTTCTGTTGCAGAAATGTCCCAGTCTCCTAATAATATTTTATTAGCTTTGTATTAATATACCATAGAAAACATGCAGTGATGAGAATCTACACGAAACTACAAGAGAAAGTACTTTATCAGCAAAGCTGTGAATAACAACAGGGAAATAAACTTGTGATTGGTGGAGGCTGGAAAACTTGAGTAGAAAGAAATTTCCATGTTCTGCAGGTTGCAAGTACCGCCAGAGTTAATAAAGTGTTGTGAGAATGCTACATAAGAAAGAGTGCCTGTTCTAGTTACTCTGGTACTGCCCTTGAATTCCCTGTTCTTTCGTGTACAGTAATGTTTCCACATTGGGTTTCTGCAGTCAATCACAAATGTAGGTGAGAATTCCCTTTTCATTCATACACTTGCCTTGAAAGTTAAGGGGAAATATGTACCTGTTTACAACTGTTTGATCATTGCATAGTATTTTCTAAATCAGTTGTATCATTTACAAAATGGTGACATATTGTCAGGGGAAAATAAGGTTATCTTTCTCATAAACAAACTGAGGCTTTATGCTAGAGTGTGTGTAAGGAAGAAATGTTATGCAACCTTTAAAAGAACTTCCTGCTTAATAAATCCCATATTTTCATGCTGAAGAATTTTTTTTCCTTATGAACTTATAATCACAGACACATGTGACTGGGAAGGAACTGTGCTTATTTGTATAAAAGGGGAAATTAGAAATAGGCTGTATAATTCAGGCTGGGTTTATAATGTAGGATTACTTGGTCCCACCTTGGTCCCACATCTCTGACTTTTCACTTGCTAGGTTAGGTAAAAGGCAAACATAATTTATCTTTTCTTTTCTTTTTTTTTTAACTTAGTGGCTATTGCTGAACAGTAACCACCTGGATGAGGAACAGTCAGTTAAATAATTATCCCATATGTTTGTTGGGTGTTGTGAAAAGACTTGAAAATATAAATGATGTGCTAGCTACTGAAATGTACTTATTTGGGGGGGAAATGATCTACAAATTATCATAGACATGAATATATGGCTTAAGATCCCACATGGGATCCTTCTCTGCAGTGTGAAACTTTTGGTGTATATTTATGTAATACGAATGGGTTATATGTAAATACCAGAAGCTTCATGTCAGGAGTGAAAAAAAAACCCCCAAAGAAAGTCTCCTAGGGGTGCACAATCAAAAGAACATTTAGTTTATTCAGATATACAGGAAATACATGCTGCATGTAGGCAGTCCCCAAAGGGACTTCAAAGTGTGTACAAGACACTTTTATAACCTATCAGTTACATACACAGTTTGAGGAAGGGGTGAGGGATCAGATGGGGGATCACTTAGGCAGTTTGCTAAAGGCACATTAAAACAAAAGGGATTAAGACAACACAACACAAAAACCCCTTTAGGACCCCTTAGATTAGCATATCTAAGAACGTATCTTGGAAGAACAAGCAAGCATTAGCATCTCTAAGGTGCAACATGGATTCCTAACCTGATCAGGAATCCCATCTTAACTCTAAAGCTGTTCTTACAGTGACAGGCTTTTAGCAGTCATATTATACCAAAGCTTTTGCTCATTTTGTCCTGACAATGGTGAAATGTGGCACATTTGGTTACTGTAAATCACCATGGAGAACCAACAGTGTGTTCTAAGGTTTCCACATTTTAGCATTGCTTCTTGTGGTTTCCCCATTTCAGCCAGTGAGCTTGGGTTGTTAGTGTTAACAAATTATGGTTTGTTAGCACAGTTGTGCTCAGACAGCCTATCATACAACCCATAGTCAACCCCTGAATGGGAGTTATGTTGTCCAAACCCAGCCAGATTCTCTTTGTACCCTCTTCACATGAATGGGAGGGTACAGTTGTTGCAGCATATTTCCCTTCAGTGAGAATAAACTTGGAAAAATGGGAGAAAGAATGTGATCCTCTGTAATAGGGGAAACAGGGGAGAGAAAGTGACCCATCTGTTCTGAGAAGAGGAGAATGTACAGAGATGTATGGCTCCTGCTACTGTTGCCCCTTCCAGTGTTCTCCACAGAAAACATTGATAAAGGGCTGTGGTTTTTGGATGTTTGTGTACCCTTCACTGAGGGCAGTGGCAGGCAGTAATCTGTTGACCTGCTCACACTCATCATAACTCTTTGTTTTTGAAGCCAGTGCATTGAACTCTCTATAGTTTGGCTGTGACGGATGTATTCAAGTTTCCTTAATTTGGTGAAGACTGATAACAGTTGTCTTTTCAGTCAATGTCTTGTGATCCTTAACTGTAATGGATTCTGTATTTACCATTTTTCCCCAGGTCCTTGGCCATGGGGGCTATGACTCTGATTTTAGTGATGATGAAACGGGAGGTAAATCTGACCAGAGGAAAAACAGGTAATGCATTTCACTAGCAGCATTTTAAAGTCTGTTGCATGTGTACAAATGACAAACTCCCCTGCTTCCTTTTTCTCAAGCTTGCTGTCTCTAAGAAGCAGTGGGTAGAAATGAGAGATGAAAAGAGCTGCCTTATCCATACAGTGGCTGTATGCCATCTCATTTGCTTTTTTGTGCTTCATTCTCTGGAAACAGGGCTGGCTAGCCTTTTTGCCTGTCTCCCCCTCTGCTACACCTCAGCAGGATTCACCAGCCTGCTTAACAAGCAAATCCATCAAGGCCAGGTGACTGCAACCTGTGTGATCGTTTCCTGCTAGAAGGAAAGGAAAAGCTGGAGCAACTTGATAAATTCAAATTTATTTATTTACTTAAAATTATATTTAGGCTGCATTTAAGTGTGGAACCTTCTCCAAGCAGCACAAGAGGTTAAAAAAGTGGAAGCCATAAATCTCAGTAAGAACATATTTAATGAAAATCCATAAAAACACAGAATAAAATAATAAAGCCTGCGACCCTGTCTTTGCAGCAGCTAAAGGTGCCTTTCTATACATGCTTACATTGGAGTTGGCTCCTAAATGAGTATATTGTTTGTATGTTAATTTAAATTGGTAATTTATCATTTGTTAGGGCCCAGCCCTATTGTACCCCCTTGAGATGGAAGCCTCCAAACGCAGAGGCTTTTGTGAATCTGGTGCCCTGCCAGGCTGTTGCCAGCAGGGTAGGAGGAACAACAGAAATGATTTTCCCTCATTGTATTCACAAATAATGACAATCCAGAGAACAATGTCTGTGTTCTCATTTATAGGGAAATATCAATCAGTTTATTAGTCGGTCAATGATGATAAAAGGAAAATTAAAATTGGTTGCTGTGGGGAGTGGGTTGACTTTCCCTGTTGGTGAACATTTCCTTTCCATGGTTTCTATATTGATCAGTTGTCATCAGTTAGGATGAATGTCCTAATACCCTGGTCTGTTCAATTGCTTGTGAGTTTCTGGCTGGGTTCTAACAACATAGTAATCCACACTCCAGAATTGTTGTTGAACTGTGGGTTATTGTTGAATGATAGGTTAACATGTTGCCTGTATCCAGCCATGTGAATAAACC
The DNA here is from genome assembly GCA_023646645.1 of Varanus salvator macromaculatus. Taxonomy (NCBI): domain Eukaryota; kingdom Metazoa; phylum Chordata; class Lepidosauria; order Squamata; family Varanidae; genus Varanus; species Varanus salvator. The sequence goes on from JAIXND010000756.1 coordinate 28,766,405, forward strand.
ATGGTTTGTGAACCATAAGCCATCTATGAAAAGAACCTATGGTTTGTTGTGAACTGTGTGTTGTTTGCGGTTCACAGACCATGGTTTCTTAGCAGGGCTAGTACCACCAGGAACGCACAGTTCAACACTAACATTTGATACAATAAGAATATTTTCTACCTTTGAGAGTGTGGGTTATTGTGTGGTCTGAACCCAGTCTTTGAGTCCTTCAATTCAGTCCAGCCCTATGACAAAGTAAGATGCTTTGGATTTTTTTTTTTTTTTTGTGCAAAGCCCAGAAACATAAAACATAATAAAAACCTTGTGAAAATAATAAAAACACAAATATTAACTCTGTGGTCCTTTGCGTGGGGAAGAGTTTATTGAGAATTCTCTTTTAAAGCAATGCATTCCAATAGCCAAATATGAAAATGTGTTTATTGGTTAGGGGAGGCACAAGAAACAAGTGAAAGCAACAACCTTATAGGCAAACACACAGAATTGCAAATAAAATCACAAAGTTAATTTAGCTTTGTCTATGTGCAGAACTATTTTATACTGGTCAGAGAGGTGAGAAGAGGTGCAACAGTTGGTTGAGAATATAGCCATTAGAAATTAATCTAGCTCCCACTTGCATGTTAATCAGAACTGATACCAATTCAGACAGATCTTTCTTGACTACTTATTTATTTTAAGTAATTTCTGGGAAGTAATTCATTCCATCCTGGGATGTCTATCTTTAGAAATCTGTTTCTTCACTCCATTCACAGTTCCTGTTATTCAGAGGCATTTTTTTCACTGCTTGGTTAGTAAGTAAGTAGAGTACATTTTGATCCTTAGTAGTATCAGCATGGGACTGCAGGTGGCGCAGTAGTTTAAACCGCTGTGCTGCTGGGCTGGTAGATTGAAAGGTCACTGGTTCGAATTTGCACAATGGAGTGAGTTTCCGTTGCTCTGTCTCAGCTCCTGCCAACCTTGCAGTTCGAAAGCATGCAAATGCAAGTAGATAAAAAGGTACCACTTCGGTGGGCAGGTAACAGCGTTCCGTGCACTTCAGTGTTTAGTCATGCCGGCCACATGACCATGGAGACTGTCTGTGGGCAAACGCTGGCTCCCTTGGCTAGGAAACGAAGATGAGCACCGCCCCCTAGAGTCAGGCATGACTGGACTTAATGTCAAGGGGAAACCTTTACCTTTACCTTAGTATCAGCATCTGTTAGAAAGTAATGTTCATGCAGATAGTGTCACTGATAAAAATACCAATTTCAGCACCTTGATCCATTAACTTTGATCAGAACCCATGGACTGTTTTATGGTTATTTCCAATTTTGTAATCTTTTCAACAAGGCATGTCACATGAGTCAGATTATAGGGCACTGCATTAGACAGATCATGTCTTGGTTTTGCCATTGCTCACAACAAGCCACTGTGGCTTTTAAATGCAAACAGGCCTTCTGACCTAGGTTACTTGAAGGCTCCAGGGTCAAATTCACCCCCACCTGAGACAGATCGGTGCTCATCTCTGTTGATCTCCCAATTGTGATTCCAGATTCCATAGAGAAGCATTTAAGAGGCAGTAGCTCTGGCAATAGAATTTGAATATTCCTATTCTTCTTGAGTATTCAAGAGAGAGACTGTATTTACGTTATTCGTTCACCCCCTTTCCTTCTTCATCCTACTTGACAAGCAGTGAAGATGCATTACTCAAAAAATCGTTCCAGAAAGAAAAGCACACCAAGGTGGCTCACAGACAGGTGGCAACAGATGAATGGGACAGGTACTTTGCCACATTTATGAAACATTTTCAGAACAACATTAAGCACATGGAATGCATTACTACAATGGTGTTTGTTTTACTAGGGAAGAAGCAAGAAATCGAAGATTCCATTTAATAGCAATGGATGCTGTATCCTTTATTATTTATTTATCTATTAGATTTATATCCTGTTATTTATTTGTTGTATTTGTATGCCTCTCCATAGCCAAAGGCTCTCTGGGTGGTTCACAGTGCAATATTAAAAATATTTTCATATTTCATTCAGTAATTCATAATTAATTTTTTAAAAGAATCTTACAAAGAACAGCTTTCATAATCCTCCTCATGCTCTCAATCTTATTCCCACAACAGCAACTCTGTGAGGTAGGTTGAGCTGAAGTCTGTGACATGTCCAAAGCCACTCAGTTGGTTTCATGGCTGAGCAGGGAATAGAACCCAGATTGCCTGACTCCCAGTCCTCTGTTCTTAACTGCTACACTCCTCTGGCTTTAAATATGCATTATGTTGATTTTAAAGTTCCTTTTCATTTTGAAAAGAAAATATCTTAGACATTTTTCCCTTTTCCACATTTTTTTGGAAGATTGCTTCTTTAAGAAAGGGACCCTGACTTGAAACCCCGGGGGAGCGGTATTAGAGGGACCCAGTATAAGACACTTTTGTATTTTCCTATGTAATAGGGTTCAAATTCTAATTATTTCTATAATGAAAGTAGAGAAAGCTATGGTGTATAATTTCCATCAATACAGATACTCTGATAAGAAGGATATTCAGTGTTGCGTGAGTAGAAGACTTTGCTGCCCTTTAGAATCATCACTAAATAACAGGTCTGTGAACCTCTGGAACCAATGGTAGGCTGCAGCATAGAGGGCTGCAGTAGGTGTGTGAAATCAACCCAAAATTGGGTGAATCCATTTAGTTTTCCTTGGGTGAGTCAGATAAACTTCAAGGATTTTTTTTGTTTTGTTCTGGAGTCTCTCATCCTGATACACTGTTCTTATAGGATCATTGGTCTGGTATTATCCTTCTTTTATATTACAAGTGAATTCCTTAATTCTGTTAGTATGCAAGACATAAGAAATTTGTGAATGACTATATTTTATACTATGGTGGTAAGAAAGACGACTTCAAACGATCAGTGTGAGTACAGAATAATTATAGTAGACTGTCTACTTCTAAGAGTTACTAAGGTTGCAATTCTGTGCACTAATAATAGAAAGCAAGACAAATTGAAATCAATGCTTCTAAGTAATTATTTATAGGATCAGACTGTGCATAAAAAAAAATTCAAGGCTGCTTTCTGCATTACAGTTTATTTATATTCATTCCATGTTCAATTAGCTTACTTGCAACAAAGAGAAAGCTTTGTGGCAAGTGTCCTTGTTGCAAGTATGCTAACAACTTCTCTATGCACGATATATGTATTTGGGGTGTGTGTGCATGGATGCACACACATGTACGCACATAAATTTCAAAAACAATCTCTTGTCTGAGAATATTACTAAACATGTGCAAGAATTTGTTCTTGCATTCTTACTAATACATTTGAAACTAAATGCCCTTCAATTAGAAAGCTTATTTTGAATTACCATGGTCATAGTCTTGAGAATCAGTTGATTATCTCCCCCTGTCCAGGATGGGAAGAAGTGTTTTTTGAATCTGGGTAGTGGAAGATGTTTCAAAAGCAATTTGATATAGGGTGGGGTGGCATCATAGGAGGGTGCTCTTCAGTGAAAGTTGCCATTACTTGTATGCAAGCCCATGGACTAAAGGAGCTCTTTGGAAATGCAGAGCATATACTTGCAAAAATATTCTGGCTGGCCAGGATCTCAAGAGCCATGGAAGCCCTGCTTGGCTCACACCAAATAAATGGATAAGGTCCATCTTGGTTCCAAACCCATTTGGTCCTGTAAGACTGGACAAAGGTGAGTCACTTTTGCCTCAGATATAAAGTGCCCTACTTAGTTGCTACACAAAAGCAGTGAAGAACAATATGGATTTTGTTGTTTATGCATTTTTGTGCTACTTTGGGCACAGTATTTATTTAATAATCATTTATTTTATTTAAATTTATTACATATTTGTAATACATGTGTTAGTAAAATTGGGAAGTGTAATGTAATTAACCAAACTGATGAAATAATGTAATTAATAAATATATTAATGTACTTACACAAACTTTTTTTAAACAGAGAAAATGATAAGACTGACCTTGATATTGTAAGAGAAAACCACAGATTCTTATGGAGAGAAGAAGATGAAATTGACATGAACTGGTAACTTGACAAAACTCACTGATTTATCTCTTTCAGTCTCATTTTAAGACATATGTACAATTTACATTTGATTGGAACATTTAGGCAGGCTAATGCTTCATTCTGATGGTGAGGTATACTCAAAATGGATGCTGTGAACTGCCCAAACAAGCAAGTTTTCTTTAGAAGCCTGCAAAACTAGGCATCTCCAATACCTTTTCTGATCTCTGTTTTATAACACAAGTATTTATGAATACTCATAAATAGGCTACAATCCTATATTCACTTACTAGGAGCAAAGCCCATTTAACTCAGACTTACTTACGTCTGAGTAAACATGTATAGGATTGTGATTTATAGGAACAGACTTTTCACTAATATTCTGTTGCAGCTTGTAACTATGGAAAACAAACTTGCCAGTATTCCTGTTTCGCCAGAACCTTAACTGGAATAACTGCTCATCATTCTACCTCCTGCTACTACAATACCAGAATTATCCATATTACTGTCTTCTTTCAGGGAGAAGAGACTTAGCAAGAAATACTATGATAAATTATTCAAGGAGTACTGCATAGCAGATCTAAGTAAATACAAAGAGAACAAGGTACACACTTAACTTAAATGTATGTGGGGCTGTATATGTTCACAGAACTAAATTAATTTCCCTTTAGGGCTATGTGTGTTACTGAAAAAATAGATGAACTCATAGGCAATGTCCTGAACTTTTGATGCGGTCAATAAACTATGCTCAAGTACAGGAAGTAGGGCAGTTTATAGGGTGGCTTTAGCTCTCCATTATTTACTGGGAATGCCACTGCTTCAAGCACTCTTGAGTGTTGACTGTTGTTAGATTGTCTGTTAATACAGTGTACTGGAGTAGCAGAGGTAGGAGTCAGCACTGGGGTCAGTCCATGCTTGGGCATTTCTAGGCCTAATGGAGATCCAAGGGTCAGTATGTACTAAGTTCAAAGGGGAACTAAGTAACAAGGGAATACTAAGGGCTCAAGAGCAGAGATTAATGCAGGAATCATTTGCCCAGAACTGAAGAGCTTTTAAGTCTGATGTTACTTTCTGTCCTCTGTACTTTGGTGAGTTTGGGAGTGGGCAGTGGCTTAACCACTTGCTGTCTGATGCACCCATGCTCCACTCCACCAAAGGTCTATCTGGTGCAGTGGGGCTAGTGTGTTACAAAGATTACAATATTATTTGGCATTTGGTTGATGCTGGAAACCTCATATGACCATTCCAGTGTGGCTAAACATAAAAAGAGAGCATAGTTAGGTGTCCCACATGTTGGCAAACTTTATTCAATGCTCTTTGCTGTCTTTATTTCTTTTCATAAAGGGTATTGAGAAAAATACCTTTGAATGATAATTTGCATAACAGGGTTATTATTACACAGATCTTTTTAAGTAGTATTGTGGGAAACAAGGGCAGGAAAAGGGAATGATTGATCACTGGAATGCATGGACTCTGTGTCACTTCCCCAAGTGCTCCGTTCACCTCTTCATGCCCTGAATGGACAGGCAATTCTAAACTTACCTTTGCTATTAAGCACCAGTATATCTACTTATCCAATATATAAAAATTTGAGGTAATCTGTATTTAGTCAAAACATGTGGCGGAAAACCTCAGTTTATCACATTAAAGGCTTTAAAGAGATGATAGCAGCAGATATTGCTTGTTGTGAGATAAGACTGCTAAAACAATTACAAGTCTAACATGAAAAGTCTAACATGAAAACATTGATGGCTCCTAATGACTCAGCCTGTGCGTTTCCTTTTCTTTTTCTTCTTTGTAACATTGTTTTATTGATCATTTCCACAGTGTATTCTTGTGCCACCAGCTTTCATCATTTGCATGCTTAAATGCATTAAAAACATTAAACCTTGCATTCTAGGTTTACAAAATTCTGTTCATAGATGACCAAGTCTGGTTTGATTTCCAATATAAATGTTGTACTGAATAAGTTGGAAACTTTTGTAATAAAATATAATGAAAGCATTGGATTTGGCTTTTGTTTTGGTCACATTTAAGAATACTGGTTTGCACATTATTTTTATCTTTTTAATAGTTTGGGCTTAGATGGAGACATGAGAAAGAGGTTATATCAGGAAAAGGTGAGTTTCTTTTTTTAAAAAACTTACTTGACTTGGGCATAATTACTTCTATGGGCAAGGATTTGTACACAGAATGTGGCTTTCTTGCCTCCCCTCTTGATGCATTCCTCTAAACACTTGGCTTTTTCGTTTTTGTTTTGACATTTAGAGAAGTCCTCCTGGGATGTAAGATGTAGTATGGAAGATGGAAGATGTAGTATGGAAGCCTGCAGCTGGATGTAGGATTAGCAAACATTAAGGGTTAGGGTTGGGCCAACATCAGGAGCCAGCTGCCAGCTGCCACTCCTCACAGCATCTGGAGGCTGTGATCTGAATTAGGAATTTTGAGAGAAAAGGAGAGGTGAGCCTTCTCAGTGCACACACTGATGTGTAGCCTCTGGCCTGCTGGCAACACAGGGGAATACTGGCCCACATTGGAGAGGGTGTGCCCATGTGTGAAACACATATATTGCAGCAAAAGGTTCCAGGATCAGTCTCCAAGTTGTCCTGATAAGGCAAAGAAACAATCCTGCTAGAAAACTTAAATAATTCCTGTCAGTCAAGTGATGGCTATACTGGGCTAGATGAACCAATAGCCTGTCTCAGTGTAATGTAGCCTTTTTTCTATGTTTTGAGTTCCCTCCTGAAGATGATATTTAACAATGCTACATTTGAAGGACCAAATGATAGAATTCAGGGAAATAGAGCTATAGATTTTTTTTGTTTGTAGATTAAGTTCAGTTAGGCAATGTATAGCTTTCCAAGCTGTGCTCCTGATAACACATTGTTTTAATGATACAGTATATTACTAATATATATTATGAGTTTGATCTAATTGTCCTTAAATTATAATTTAAAAAACCAGGAACTTGTTTCTCAAAGACTGCTGTAGTCATCAGTCATCAATAGCACAGTTCAATAATGATGTTCACCACTAAGGGGCACAAGCATTCAACATTATTATGAGGTTTTATAGCAGTAGTTGTGTAACCTGTTTTCCTGAATTTATTCTTGCAATGTATATTTTGTATATTTTTACTAGTGTTATGAAATCAGAAAGTTATAATACCTGTATGGCATATATATCAGCATTGAGTAGAAGGGAACTGTTCCAGTTTAGTCTGTTTTTTTAATATAACATAAAGCATAAATTCTGAAATACTGCTGGTTTTAGCCTCTTAGCTGTATTTGCCAACATTTGATAAAATAATTATATGTTTCTTGCATTCTTTATGTACTGGTGACAGCCCCAACCCATTTAAATCAATGAGAGTTTAATTACTGGCATAGGATTACTAGAAGTATAATTAGAGTAACATGGGTACTGTCTATTAAAACAAACAAAAATCTTTTTGCTTCCTAATTTTTGTGTTTTTATTGATACTAATATTCATGTTTCATACATTTTTCTTTGCATATTTATTTATGGTGTGCTTTGTGCAATGCAACACTATGCATGTCTATGAAGATGTAAGGTCCATAGAGTTCCTTCATGGCAAGTATGCACAGGATTGCATCCTTGAATATGAAAAAGTGTATGAACAACAGTAGTTCTGTGTTCTGTGATTCAAGCTTTAGCATTGCAATTGCTTCTACACTGAAGTATCTGAGGACACTGCCAATCCATTGGTTAGCAGCTTAGGCAGAACATTCTGAGGTTAATCTTTCAAAAAGAGTACTGGAGGTGAGCCTATTAATACAGATCCTAGGCATGTGAATGTATCTGTCTTCAAAAGGCTTCATATCACTTGTACCATGCACAGCATTAGAAACAAGAGTATAAATGTAAGCAAGTGTGAAATGTTTGTCTTTCATTTAGGAGGAAGTTCTTTAAAAAGGATGCTACATGTTATGCTTAATTTGGAGCTGAGTTCAAGATTTGCAAATAAAAAGTGACAAGTAACCAGAGAACTGCATTTATTGCATAGGAGGGCTTTTGATTTTTGTTTTGAGCAACAACCTTTCCTTTCCTAAATACAACACAGCAATCTGATTTTGGAAAACTGTTCAAAGAAGTTTCTAAAACAGTTTACAGTGCCATATAATGTGGGTTTGCTGTTCAGAGATCCAGTCAGTATGTCTAAAGGAGTCATCTGGATCAGGGACAAAGTAGCAATATCTGTACCAAAAATAAGAAATGTAGTCAGTACATTGTCTGTATCGTTCAATACAACAATAAGAAAAGTTTATTGTACTAGCCAAAGGCCAGTACAATAGCTGCACTGTTTGCATTTTGATTTGGATCATGCAAGTATATGTCATGGCATCTCAAGACCATCCTTATTTTCTAGGGAAATAATCCTGTAGAACCTAGGGAATGCCTCATCACACTTGTTTGATCATTAACTGTGTATAATACATTCCTTTCTTCTCTCTTGCCTTATCTTTGCAAACTACCAGAGATTAGATGGGATTTGTACTAACCTAATCTGTTAAACTGTTTTTTTTCCCCTTCAGGGCAGATATTGCTCAATGATAGTGACATAAGTTACAGCAATGAAAACTGTTTTTAATTCTGATGTATTATCAATATCTCATGTTATAAAACAAACTTCAATGAAGTACTGAATTTAGTGCTGTTTTTTGTTTTTTATCTCTCTCCAGGTCAGTTTTCCTGTGGAAATAAGCACTGTGATGAAAAAGAAGGCTTGAAGAGTTGGGAGGTGAATTTTGGTTATGTTGAGCATGATGAAAAGAAAAATGCACTTGTGAAGTTAAGTAAGTCCTTCATATAATTAGTTTTGACAGTTATGTAATTTTTAATGGATCTTGCTAGGCATATTTTTAATGTTTCCATGGCATTGAAAAGTAGAGCTGATATTTTAAAAGCCCTAGTTAAAAAGGAGAATTTAAACCAGAGTTTACCAGAGTGTAGTTTAGCGTCATTTAAAATCAGTTAGTGTTTGGCCTGTGGTTTATGTGGAATAGGAAATAGATGCCCACATGACCTAATATAACACACTTTCCTGACTTCAAAAACCAGAACTGGAAGAGTGCTGGTCAGCTGTGAGCCTGCTGCCAATTGTGAGGCAAAGCAGATACCCAACAATGGTTACCATACTGACTACTGATGCCAAGAGAACCCTTGGTTTACCTTTCACAGTGGGAGTGGCAAACCTTTTTCCTGAATGAACTCTATTGAAACCTGTTGAAGTCTATATCCCAGCAATTGGTCTGAGCCAAATGTGGGTAGAATTGACTCTTAGAATTCACTGTAAATTGCTATGCAAAAATAAGAGTATTAGTGCAAGTTTAGTTTCCCCTTGAGGATTCATTCCAAAGATCATGCCTCGACTGTCATGTAGTGCAACCCACCACGGTAACTATATTCTCATTATGATTAATTTGTAATAATAATTTATATATCCTCACTTTACATTTTTCTAAAGCAAGGTTCCGAAATTTCCTCTAGTGAATTCAGGCTTTCTCATTCTCAAAGTCTGTCATCTTCTATCCTGCAGTGCAGATCGACTTCAACTCTCAGCTTAATTCAAAAGCTGCTTTTTATACATTTTTTAAAAAACTGCTCTTAAAATCTAGACCAATTGAAATACATTTTGGTAGTTCCAGTAGGGACTGCCTGAGTAAATGGATTATGGCATATGTTTATAATAGCTTTCCATTGGTAGGCCAACAGCACAATCCAGTGCATGTCTACTTAAAAGTAGTCCCCATTGAGGAATTCAATGGAGATGACTGCTAGGAAAAGGGACATTACACTGCTGCCCTTTCTAACTTATTAAAAGCTGACACAAATACTTGACTGTTTTGGTTAGCAAACATAAAGAAACATAGAAACAGAGCAAGTCAGAAAGGGTCTCCCGGGCCATCTAGTCTGACCTTCAGCTCCAGCCGGTTCCACTTACAATTTATATATAGCAAGAATAATTGGAAGGAACATTTATAGAGATAACTTCTATCAAATTTTCACTTGAATAAAGGTTTGTTTGTTTGTTCATTTGTTTTCAGGGCTGTGTCCGGAATGCTCTTACAAATTAAATTTTCATCACAGGTAACACCCCACTTGGAAGTATAAACTATCTGTGTTTTTGTAATCTGTCTGTCTGGCTGTCTGTCATGATTTGATCTGCTTCTCCTAAACACATCCTTCCAAGGTTGTTACCTCAGAATCTGAATCAGAACTGGAAGAAGTGGCTGAGTCAGACTTCTTAGTTGAAATGCCAAGGTTATCAGATCCAGTGATAAGCCAAGAAGTTGGCAAGAACAAGACCATGTCTGGTTCTGTGGGTCACTCTGTTGAACAGGCACAGAGTAATGGGGAGAGATGTAGCAGCGGTACTACAGTCTGGTGTCAGATCAAAAGGGCAGACAAATTGAGTAGCGTCCAGTATTTCCACTGTCTGGCCTACAGGCAACAAGATCCGCCCTGAGGGTGCAGCTAACTTGGCTGGGAAGGGAGGAAAAGGTTTCAGTTTGAAATCAATTTCTTAGCATTAAACAACATTTTCCTAATAGCTGGTATTCTAACTTTCCAAGAGTGTTTTGTTGATGATGTCAGCAATACTTTTCTTTTGCATCACAAAGCCAGTTTAACACAATAAAGACTGCAGGTAGAAGACCTTGTCCTAATGTATTTGGATAAGAAGAGATGGGGGAAAGACCTACCTCTGAATCTATCTATTTTTAACATGTTTTCTTGGGAAAAAAAGGTTTTCATGAAAAGGCAATAGAATCTGCATTCATATTGAGTTTTTAGATCAGTGATGCTACAACATGTCATTTATTAAAACTTTGTATCACATTGCATTTATAATATGAACATATGCCTGCAGGCCCTCTTTCTTTAAACCACTACTTCTTAAGTCTAGCTCTGTTGGGGAATTAGTTCTGGTTAGATCGTCTCCTGGAACACAGCTGTCCTGTGGTCCCCTCAGCTGCAGCACAACCTGCAGAGGAAGCAGCCTGATTTTGCACACCAGCCTTGGCCTCAGTTTCTTGCCTTGTCTAATCAGGCACTTCCCATGCCTTCTCTACTCCACACCTGAGGCATATAGGGACCTACCATACTATAGGCTTTTTTGGCCCTCTTTGAGCTGTAAAATAAACCCAGAGAGCTGCACGCAGCTCATGAGCCTCAGTTTGGCCACCCCCAGTATAGATTAACATTAACTTAAAAAATGTATTCATACCACAGTTCAACTCGCTCATTTTAAAAATAACAGATTTGCTGGTTTTCAGAGTCAACTGCTAAGGAATTCTGTGAAATTCCATTTTATACAGTATTTCTAATAGATTTCTTAGCTGGATGATACATTAGTTGAATTTATTTCTGCTTATAAAGGAAAAGGGAAGTCAAACCTACAAAGAGGAGAGAGAGCACAGACCAAAGCTCTGAACGGTTAACGTGTAAGAGGTCAAGATTGCCTTCACCACACAGACACAAGTCAAAGAAAAAAAGGAACCATAATGGTAAAGGAGCCCTCAGTGTTTCAAATAAGCTTACTTTTAAATATTAACATGAATAATTGAGTATTTGATGCTGGAATAATAATACAAGTGTTATCTATCTTGGAAAATCATCTGCTGAAGCTATAAACTGACAATTTAGTGCTGAACTTTATTTACATTTAATTGTGAGATGAAAGGCCAAACATGGGTGATAGGAGGGAGGAAGAGATATTGAGAACATTTACTGGATTAATTACCCACAGGTGGAAAGATTTTCCAAAAAGGTATAAGTTTTGAAAGTAGATTGTCTTTAAACTTTAACCCTGAGATGCCTCTAATTTGATGTTTAGAACATAATCTGGATTAAGAGTATACATACACTAGGATTATTGGCTGTTAATATAGTCTACATTTAATATCAAGATTTTCTGAGATTTCTCCCTGACTTCTTGCAGTCTCAAGAACTACTAATAAATGGTTACACTTTTGCAACATGATATAATGGAGGGAGGGGGTGTATGTTTATGAATGATTGCATTTAATTAATGACTGCACATATTCAATTTTTTCCAGATCCAACAGCATTAGAAGAGTCTGATGATTCTGATAAAGGTAAATAGTTTAGGATTCAGTCCTATGGGATTGTAGTCCATTAGGTGGAAGATTTCAACTGTGCAGTCTTCTGAAAATCCTATGTCCTGCTGGGCTGTTGCAAGCAGGGTGAGAGGCTGGTGGTGTTGATTTTCCCCATTATAAAAAATAAAAAATAGATGAGCTCTGAAAGCCATCTAGCTTACTTACTGACAGTGAGTGAGAATATACAATGAAGATGTCATAGGATACTTCAGATCCTGACCTTTAATCTTCCAGTCCCTCTTTTGATTATTTCTGAAAATACCTACCTATTCTTGCAACCTTGAAAGCTGGCACTGTAGTTCTTTCCAGGGTGGCTTCATAGGAAGGGAGACTGGATCTCAAAATGCCTTCCAGGGTAATAGGGGTGCCTACAGGCTCAGAATATCTCCAATATCTCATGTACTCCAAAATATCCTGTGACTGGTCCTGGAATGATCTCTCAGGGACAATGGGATTATTTGTTTAAGCAATGTCAGTATTTTGAAAAAAACAAAGGTAAGAATACCAGATCAAGTTTCCTATAAAGAGCCAGTGTGGTGACTCATTAAGAATGCTGGACTGGGACTCAGGAGTTCTGAGTTCTAGTTCGCACTCAGCCATGGAGCTAACTGGTATAGTCTCAGCCTACCTCACAAAGTTGTTGTGGTGAGGATAAGGATTAGACGAGGAGACTCATGTAAGCCAGCTTGAATTCCTTGAAAGCAAAAAGGCAAGATATAAATATAATAAACAAGTGCTATTAGTATGAATAAATCCTATTTATGTCCTTGTCTTCAGTAAGCATTTTGGTAGCTTCTTGGTTACTTCTAATCCAAGCATGTACTTTAACTGTAAAATGACAGTTAAAATGTTACCAGAAAACATTCTACACTAAATGGGAAATACCCTTGGACCATGGTCCAACTCTTGTTGATTTTTTTAAAAAAGCAATTCAGTACTATCAGTCACATCAGAAGATGGAAAGGAAGGTTTATTTTAAAATAGATATTCAAATGTGTCTTTTACTGAAAGCAATGCCATGTAGAAAGAAGGAATATGGATATGAAAGTCCCTTTTGATACTCTATGCTTAACATCCATGATTAGTAATCCAGCAAGTAAATTGCGGGTGAACTGCATAGTTCTGGGGTCTTCAATATGGTGGCCATGGACCTCAATTTAATCATGGACACATTTTGCTGTACTCCAGCCTCTTCATGCCTCCTTTTTAAAGACTGTTGATTTTAACTGTGAGGCTGGCTTTCTGCAAAATAATGTGCTGTCCTCCAGAGCCATTTTTATATGGGTTCCAAAGAACAGATTTGTGTTTTAGAGTTCAGTCCGCACCTCTGCTGACACTATTCATTTATTCTCAGTTGGGTTTGTGGGAAATTGCTCACTATGTATTGGGAAAGCTCCCCCATGGCAGCTGTTTTGTAAGATTGCCCTTGACATTCTCAAAATTCCAAATATGCCCACTGACCCAAAAAGTTCAGGTAAAACACTGTTATAGTTATATTACATCTGTCTCTTGATGAAAAATATAATGCATCTGGGGTTGGACAGAGAGAAGACAAATATGTAATAGATCTGCCACAGTTATTGTTCTCTTATGTTTTCATGTGTTTCATGAAATGAGTTCTTGGCCACAAAAACTTAATGCCACAGTAATAGTGCAATCTTGTGCATGTCTACTCAGTTCTATTGAGTTAAATGGAAGTTACTCCCAGGTAAGTGTATATGTTTGTAGTCTAAATCTGCTAAAGAAGATTAGATTAGATACAGGTCTGAGAAAGGATTGAAATGTAAACTATGAACAGAGTTATGATATAGGCATGAACCTGTTACTTCATCTTTCCAATTTTTCTCTCATTTCAAAATAAATATTTTAATTCCATTGGTGGAAGACCAAGAACATAATCTTAACTGGATTGGGGATCAAGTTTTATGAATCCTTTCAGACTTTATGTATATCTTTACATTGTTCATATAAATAAAACTTGGCAATCAGTAAATTTATAATGTGACAATTACCAAAGTAAAATTATTTTAAATAATCCTAAATCATGGTCACATTGTTTAACAGATTCAGGCAATAGTTATCAGCCAGATGGTCCCTCAGATGCTGATTTTTGGAAGGGTCCTCCACAGGAGATAGAAGAAAAAACATGGTGAGTCCTCAGTCTAATAACTTTTTCTGTTTTAAAAAGATTATCACTTTTGGATTTAGATGTTAATTTTGCTCAAGTTTGATAACCTGGATTTAAAACCTGATTTAGGTGCTCACTCTGCTCCAACAGATTGCCTTCCCTCTTCTCACTGTACTCATACCTGTACTGTGAACTGTATATTGATATTGTTAGCCACTTGGTGAGTCCTGTCAGGGTACTGAGCAGCATAAAAATGTGAAAATAAATAACGTTTATAGTGAATTTTTATGGGCAAAACCCCACCACTATAATCCCTCAGAGAAATAAGAACCTGAACCCTAACTAATTCATGACGTTGAAAAGAAAGCTTTTAAAGTATGAAATACAAATTTCTCTTTAAGCTGTTCGAGTATGTACAATCACTTGCAGGTATGAGGACAGTCATATCAAATTTGTTTGGTTTATATTGGGCTTTGTTATATTGAAGGAAAAAGGTGACTAATAACCTGAACCTAAGTACATTCAGGCAGAAGTAAGTTCCACTGAGTTCTTAGTTATTTATCTCTTGGTAAGTATATTCAGAGACACAGATATGATTGCTGCTACTTTTAAAAACATGCATTTTTTCTGTTTTCAAGAAGAGCAATCTATGCTATAACCTCTTTCCCCTTGTTACTAACATTAGTAGAATAAAACTGTAAAACCTGCTCAAAGCCTAAAGAAAGTAAAGAATACGCTAATTGTTCAGCCAGTGCAAGTGACTGCTTCTGGGAAGAGAAGAGAGGGAAGCCAGGAATTGATGTCTGAATAGTGCAGCAAGACTTGTTGGCCCTAATGAATGGAGGAAATATCATTTGGTGGCAAAATTACAAGAGTTAGCATAGCATCTCCCAGCCTTCCTAAAGTTGTTCTGCTTTTCACTGTTCAGATACTATTTTTTGCAATTATATAGCATATTTGATTGTTTGAACACTACTGGTGCTGTTATTGGCATTAGAAGCATCTGCTTTCAGGATTGGCAAAATGATGTTACACTCTGATAATTTTGTAACCCTGCACTTGCATAGCAATATGCTCATGCAAAGCAACTGTTGGTCACACAGTCCCTGCCGCCACACCTGTGAAACTAGGCTGCCAAATGCTTCTCAACAGAAATGAGTGCAGGTTCTTAACTGTTAATCTTATGAGTATTTCATTTTTCTTTCACAGGGAAGAAGAATTTGATGAATACTTTCAAGATCTGTTTCTCTAAAATGTGATGTTGAACTCTGAAAGCTTGCAAAGCATCAGAATCTGTAAATACTTATCAGGCTTTCATACATCATATGCTTGCTTGGTTTTGTTTTTTGATAGTGAAGTGATATAGTAACATCACATTTGGTTTTAAATGCAAAGTTACTGTACCACTTCACTATGTATACTTTGAGTAAATCTACTTGTGGATTTATGCACTTTCCAGGGTTTCCGATCCAGTTATCAGTGAATGGATGGTAATCTTGCTTTACAGTGTAATCCTGAGCATGCAACAAGAAAAAAGCACACAAAAAATTGACTTTTCCCTCTCTACAATTCAAATTGCAGCATAATTTGAACCTATTTTACTGTATCTCTCTTTATAATATACACAAAACAAGGATATTGTTTAGTTCTCAAGTCAAGGGAAATCAGAAGGAGTTTTTATTGGAATATTCTTGAAGTAAAGTTGCTGTTCTCCATCTGAGAAAACACAATGGTATATAAAGTCCTTATTTTAAAAGTGGGCACTTGGGCATACCATGTAATAAAAGATCTGAAATTTCTAAAAACCTCACCTTTAATTTAACATATTCATAAACAAGTTTTTACATCCACAAATGACAGTACCTCCTTCTGCACAATAAGTGTTTCTAAAAAAAATTACATTTCCCACAATCCATGCATACAGAAAAGATTGTATAGAGAGAAACATTAAAAGTGTGCTTGAATAGTAAAGAAATGTAGCCTTTTGTAAGGGAAGGATTCTTTAGGTAAGAGGGTGGATTTAAAGGTTAATTCTTTGTCATCTTGCAAGCTTCATTGGGAGTTAAATCCAATAAAAGCAATCAGCTTACATTTGTGTAACTTGCCTTTGGAAGAATCCATTGCTATATCTGTCATTCCAAAAACTGTAAAATGTCTGCTGTGAATGACTAATTTGCTTTAAGATCCTTACAATGCCATTATAAAAAGGTACTGTACATGATTAATATGCTGAATTTTGTTTAATACAAAGATTTTGATTAACAGCACACTTAGTGTAAATCTATGTATAGCACTATATATAGCACAGAAACATATTTATATAATTTTATGGCATTTTAAAAGTCTGCACAAAATATTTGGCCCAGTAATCAAGGATAAAACAAAATAGAAATTTAATACATCACTATATAATTTTGTTATTCATGCACATTTTCTCTCAACATTCTTAGAAGCATTTTTGTACCATATTGGAAGTGCATGTGAGAAGGTACTATGCAATTTTATTTCATCACTGTTCTAAAGGTATTTGGAGATAGATAATGGCAAACTTACACTCCAGTCCTGTACATGTATACTCAGAAGAAACTCCCACTGAATTCAGTAGATCATAATTTCAGATAATCGGGTATAGGCTTGCACCATTAATGAAGCATTTTATATTGATGTGGTTGAGAATCATAGTTATAACACATTCTGAAAAGTTATTGCAATCTCGTTTTAAAACCAGAACCCTTGTGCACTGCAGATAAGCATACATGAGACAAACATTTGTCTTCATGAAACATCTTTTCCTTGTCTTTGTCATGTCCTACCTGGAGAAGGAATCTTCAGATGAAGAGTGGCCAGCACAGTGGGACCCAGCCACAGTCAGAGAAATGGATTGAGACTACAGCTTGACTGCCTTCCATTAGCGGAGCAGCCAGGACCCTCTTGGGCAGTCCCTGGAATTCCTTAAGGGTGGAAGCCAAAGTCAGAAGGAATTCCCCTCATAGGAAGGAGGAGTTGACAGATCCCTCAGAAGTCCAAGCAGCAGGCTGAGTGTGGAGTCTCCTGTAAAACAGCACACTGACCTAATTAGCCAGCTGTGCTGATGTACAGCTGGCTATAAATTAGATCAGCCAGAGTCTGCTCTTCATGGGAAACAACAAGAATTGTTATCACTGTGTTTGGCTTTAAGACTACTCAGATTCCTAGACTTTCAGCTTGCTTCTTGGACATTCTTTTGGATACCCCTGCCTTTGGATGCACAAACCATACAGCCTTGTCCTTTGACTATTTCTTGAAAGGTAACACGGAGATTTGGCATTTGTGGGCACAGAGCAGAACAAGCCTGTTGTCCTAAGCAGACTCTGAAAAGATCCACTAATATAGATTGGATTGTATGTCCATGTAGAAAACATTTCTCCCATTACTGACCACTTGCATAGATTTCATGGGAGATGAAATAGCCAATATTGAACATCATTCTTCAGGTATTTTCCTGTTGTTTGTGGGAGCAGGATTTCAAGGACAAATGCCACCACCTTGTGATTTTTCATTTGAGCCATAAACATGGACATTATATAGAAATCCCTCAGAATGACTACAGCTCCCCAATTCATACATACATACAAGTTTTCTGTATTTATCTGGAGTTCCCCTGTTAGTAGTACCTAGCCTGACACGCAGCTTCTGAAGCTGCTTTTCAGAAAAGCACAGCTGGTGACAGGGAAAACTAGGCAGTGAAAAAGCTGCATTCAGGGATTCTAGATTATGGGAAGGGTAGGACTGGACTGGGAGAGGTTTTGATTTTACATTGAGTGTGTGCTGTTGCTAGTTTAAGGACTGAACTGTTAATGGTGGGGGAGGGGGGAGAAGAGGTAGTGGGTGTTTTGTTTTGTTCTGGCAACTGTCCTTGCATAGTAATTTGGTATATAGACAGTATTCCTTATGTTATCTTTGTTACTTCAGCAGCACTAATGGGAGTCACCATACCAGTGTCACTCTTCCCCAAAATAGGGCAAATACTGATGTGGGGATGAACCACAGCATGGATTCTTTCCATGCGGTCCAGGGTTTCTGATGTTATTTCTCTCTAGTACATGGGAAAGGGACACTCAGTTGTGACTTCCATGCCATAATAATAATGTGAGTTAATGTGCAAGTGTGCCTACCATTTTTTCCATAGGATGTCATAAACCCATTTATACAAAATAGTGGACACAGATCTATCATCTCCTCTGAAATGACAAGGACAATTGTGGGTGAGTGAGCATGGTGTATGTATGCTTAGAAAATCATTGGGTCAATAATTCAGTAAAAATAAGGTTAAACTTTAAAATATTTGCTAAATTATTTTTGAAAGAACATTGTGTCTGTGTCGTGCCTAATGGCTCAACAGTCTGGCATAAGAGACAAAATGCTAAAAATTGCAATGTTCAGCTTGTTGCAATAAGTGGCTTTTCAAACCTTTTGTAGGAATAGTTGAAGACTGTGGGTCATTTGACACAGTAAAACCTCTGCTTCTGTGAGGTCAAATGGCTTCTCTTTTAAACATATAATAGAATCATTTGTTTCACTTTAATTTCTGCATAATAATAATGGATTAAAAAACATCTAATACTTTTAGAAGCTAATTTTGTGCATTTTATTATACTCTTCTGTGTATTGTCACATTGAGCCCACTGTGTGCAGGCATAAAAGACAGACAAACATGGTGCTTCCTTGCTAATAATAGCCCATGCAAATAGAAATGACTATAGAATTGTATAGGGAAATCTATTCCATCTGCAATTCGCAGTGTCTTGGGGCTTTTTGCTCTCTTGTCCACTTACTGATTGAATCAGAGTTTGTGCAAATGCTTTATTTTTATTTTTTTGGCATCTTTGGACATTTGCATTTTGGAAAATGCACAAACTCCCTCAAATATGCATCTGTGAATTTTAGTTTAAGGGGGAAAATGCCCATTTCCAGTCAGTATTTTTCTAATATTAAAACTGAATAAGTGTTCAGAAAGTCCAAAAAAAGGAGATTTTGTCTGCAAGTCCATGGAATCTATGCAGCTCAGGAACATCTGATCTGCTGTGAAAACTACAGGTAAATTCATGAAAATTAAACGCATATGAATCCATCACAGATATCACCAGTATCCATATGTACCTTACAATTATATTTGGGACACTCAAATCAACCAGTGGAATGGAAGTAGTTCTATGTCATTTCACAGAGCACATACCTGGAGATCTAGGGGTGTGAGTTGGGAGTAGCACAAAACTTACTGTGGGTTGTGCATCTTCCAACAGTTCATCAGCCAGTATTGGCAAGGGGTTCCCTACTGGGTAGTGGCTTGCACTGTAAAAGGGTTGGTTCATATCTGATTGGAACACGACTTGTATCCTTTTCAGAATTTGGGAAAACCAAATGGTACTTTAAAAGATACTATGAGAGCGTGCGTGACCTGCAGTTCCTGTTTTCCCCAGTTATCCTGTAATAAGGTAGTTTGACAATTACAGATTAAACAAAAAACACATTTTGCATTGTGCTAGATTTTGTAAAGTTCAGCATGTTATTTCTTATATTAATCAGTTTGTTCTCTCAAAAAAAATTTCTTGAAAAAATATTTTAAAGTTTCCAAATGTTTTTGTGGTCTTTTCTGTACCAGAAGATGTGTGTGCAATAAGCCTTTTTGAGGCACAGATCTGATGCTAGAATTACAACCACTAAAATGATATGTGCTATAAATTTATTAGGAACAGTTACAGGGGAAGAATGTAAATTTGTAAATAAATAAATCATTGTAAAAGAAGGAACTAAATATAAAACCTATTTCTATACATTAGTTAGTTATGGTGTTACAAGTTGTGCAACATTGAGCTTATATGAAATTGATTGAAAGTAATGTAAAAGTCATAATTCCCTGACAGTATGCAGCTTTACATAAATAAAAAACACTCCATATAAATTGAGGATGACAGCAACCAAAGAAATTAACCCATAATCCATTCTTCCAGCATAATTTCAGATTATATTCCATCTATTCTTCATAATTTTCTGTTCTCACCAAGTGCTATCACTTTTAATTCCATTAGTAACAGCAGATGTGGAAGTACTGAACAGTCTATGCTACTTTATGCTTTATAGAAATCCTTGGGTTCACTGAAAATCTTCCTAGATTTCTTCCAGTGTAGCAGAAATATAGTCATTGAATATTTTTGTGCCACCTTGAATTATAAAACTGTGCATGTTTTTGATTTGCCTTCTTCACCACCTCCGCTGCTGCCACTGCCGCCGCCGCCGCCACCTGCTGCTGCTGCTTCAGCTAATAAAAAGCAAAAAAAGTGTTAAGGTGAGATGTTGGTTTATTTTAATAGCATGCAGTAAGTACTTGAGGAATGTTTACTTCGCAGCATGAAGAGTATGTGTGTTTGACCATTTGAAAACTCAGTATTTCAGCAATTTTGCATTCTCCGCAATTTGCAATATTATAAACTAGGTAATATTATCATCATATGGTATGATAGCTGGTAAAAAACACTTCACAAAGGACAAACACACACTGAACCACTTTGACTGGAAAGTTTCAGCAACTAGGTATATTACACACAAAGTGTAGTTGGTTGAAGGTCTCAAAATAGAAAATTAAGCCTCAGGTCAGTATTCCTCCAGTCTGGGAGGGAAACTGGTAATTTTTTTCCCCAAAATATGGCTAATGTTTAAAAACAATGCTAAAAGTCCAGTGGCAAATTGAGGCATTTTTTTCTAGTGTTTCAGTGTTTTTCAAATGATTCCATAGGTTTTTATTTTTTGTAATTTGTATTTTTGTGGTAGAGCAAATTTTTGCTTTCTGGTTCATTTAAATTAACATACCAAGATTAGAATTAAAACTTACATTTGAAAGGTGTGGATCACCATGTTACTAGGTTATTTTCGACCTTTGCCACCTGCATTGAAACATGTCACATGATCAGTGGCTCACTCACTCTCTGGACTGCTTAGATATAGTTAACAGTATGGTATTCAAAATACTGATTTTAATTTTGTAATATATCATCCTGTTTATTTTCTTTTCTGAACTTTCCACTGTAGTGGTTCAGCAAATGTATTTTGTTTTATTTCGAAAGTCAAAATATGCAGTATATCATTACAGGATTGATAAATGGATGGATTGATTTCTATATTGCCTCACAGCTGAAGCTCCTTGGGCAATTTAATAGTTCATAGAACAGATAATAAAGGTACAATAAAATATTATAAAATCAGAAAAATATTAAAAAATTAAACCAGATAAACAAGAACAAGTAATAAAAAAGAGAGGAGAGGAAACGAGAGAATGACAGACTCCAGAAAAGACTCTATGATGGCTGAACATATTAAAAGCCTCAGAAAAGAGGGCCTTTTTAACCTGGTGTTGAAAAGATGGCAGGTTCAATGTACGCAGGGCCACAGGTGGGGAAGTTATTGCATAGATGGGGGTGCCACCACCAAGAAAGCCTTCTCCCTTGTTGTCACCCTCCATACCTTCCTCTGAGGTAGCACTCGGAGGAAGGCCCCAGAGGTTGAACTGGTAGTGTTCTGGTAGAGGTGCCCCAACAGGTATTGTGATCCTAAACCATGTAAGACTTTATAGCACCTTGAATTGGGATTGGAAGCATACAGGCATGTATATAAGACATCATATCTAGATCAAAGATGTGAACGTGTAAAAATGTCTAAATACAACACTTGATACAAGTCATATATTGAACTCAATGGCAAACCTCACTTTATGGTTTTAGATTGTAGCATTGTTTCAGTGATGCAATTCAGGAACCCTCACATACATATATAGAAGACATTTCTGACTTGTGTTACTGATAACATCCTCAGCAGAAATTGGAGGAATTTGCTATCCTTGATTTGATTCTAACCAACAGAGATGATCTGATGGATAAAGTTAAAGGAACTGTGTGGGAAAGTGGCCATGAAATACTTGAATTCTTGATTCTGAAGGAAGCAAAAGCCAAGTGTAGTCACATGCATATGTTGGGTTTTAGGAAAGTCAATTTTAATAAATTCGGGATAATTGTAAGTACAGTCCTATGGGAAACAACTTTAATGAGAAAAGATGGGCAGGATATTTTTTTAAAAAAATTTCTAAAGGCACAATTACAAACAATTCTAACAAGAAAAAACGGTTAAAGACAACAGAAGAAGCCAATGTAGCTGCACAAAAAGCTTTGAGATGACTTGAAAACAAAAAGGAAATATATAGGAATAAAAGGAATGCCAAGCTACAACAGAAGACTACAACCAAGGAGCATGGAATTACAGGGATGGCATCAGAAAGGCTAAAGCTGAGAATGAGCTGAGATTAGCAAGGGATGCAAAAAGTCACAAAACACCTTTCTTCAGATACGTGTACAGTAAAAGAAAAATGGTGTTTCAGCTACTCTGTGAGAATGGCACGATGATAACAGGTGACGAAGGAAAGGCCGAAGTGCCCGACTTCTATTTTGGCTCAGTCTTCTCTCAAAAAAGGGTTGATGACCTCCCCAGAAAAGCTGATGTGTCAGGTGAAGGGGCAGGGTTAGGGTTAACAGTCAAGATTAAAATCAATAAAATCTCCAGGGCCTGATGAACTTCATCCTAGAATAATAAAGGCACTTCAGAAGAACTGTCAAAACCACTGTTAATTAACTTTGAGAAATGGAGGACAGGTGAAGTGCAAGGAGATTGGAAAAGGTCTCATGTCCCAATCTTCAAAAGGGGAAAAATGGGAGAAACCTAGGAAGTACAGACCAGTCAGTCTGACAGCCCTGGGAAAACTCTGGAGCAGGGTATATATAAAGCAGATACAGCCACTTGCTTATGTAGCTTTTAAAAGGGATTTGCATTTTGTAAATTAAAAAAGATGTAGGCAAATATTCATTGAAGAAAAATGAAACAGTCATTGTAACGTATGATGGGTAGTTACATGAGAAGAAGGACAAGATTCCACATCAAAATATACTTTGGAGTAGGCATACTATCCAAAAAAAATTAACTTGATTATCTTATTTTCACATGTGTCTAACTGATTTTCTTTGTACTAAATCTAGTAAGATAAGCCTATTCATGTGGATCCCCTTAGCTCAGGGGTCTCCCGTGGGCCACGAGATGATATTTTGTGGCCCCCACTTGATATCAAAGTTTAGTGATAGTGCGCCGGTGGTGCCCGGGCCGGCCTCCGGGAGCGACGCAGGATGAGCGGCCCACCACCACCGCGGTGGAATACTTGATGCGGCTCAGACTACTTCCAGCAGCCCCCAGGTAAGTTGAGTTTGAGACCCCTGCCTTAGCTGGATTGGACCAATTGCCTTTTTATGCATCTCAGTAACAGCTTGAGAAACAACAAGTCTGAAAGGCAAAGCACAAATCTCACTTTGTAGTTACAGCTGGTGTGACAGATAAAACAACATTTTATGTTGTCTCTGGAAAGGGTACTCTTGATTTTGGCCTCAGATTTGTGGCAGAAACAGCAAGAAAATGTAATTAAAAAGCTTTACTTTTCAGTAAAACAGTACAAAATGGAGTTGATTCAATAGCTAATGCCATTTTCTTAATGCTCTCACCAAAAAATTTCCAAATGCTATAAATTCACTCATTTAGATGGCTAGTAAAAACTGGTTAACACAATAGCCCTGTTGTCCAGATGTTCCAGGGAGGTAATTTCTGCATTGTATAATGGAAGAGTCTGCTGGAATCATTCAAAAGTTGATCAAAGCTGCTTAATTCTTCTATTCGTTTTGTGATTGTTTCACTGTTCCACTAAATATGCTACATTCGTGCTGTAATCCTATACCATTTTGTCTCACTAATCTCAATCTGAGTAGATACATATGATTGCACTGTCAAAGTTTTTTTAGTATGTTTTCATTCACTGACTATATTGGCTTGGACATAGAATAGTCCTCTCATCCATAGTAAAGCTGTTAATCTAGTGGATGGGGAAAGGGAGGTTTTTTTTGTCAATTCCCACTTCTGTCCTGCACCTTCCACAAGATTTTATTAGTCCTCCAGCCCTCCAGATATATAAAGGGTATAGGTGGCAGCAAGTGGAAGGGAGGAACTTCACAGATGGAATTTCTGGAGCTAGTCTATTATATTCTGTCCTCATTTACAACTAAGTGTAGCTGAATGAAATTTTGCTTTGAACAAAAACAAACACCAGCAACTTCAATTACAGAAGTGTGTGTGTGTGTGTGTGTGTGTGTGTAATGGACCATGTTTTGTCCATTATTGCTCAATGGACAAAACTCTGAGTAGTTCACAAAAGTTAACCCCCACCCCCAAATATAACATGTTTAGATATGATAAAGACCTTTGGTATCTTAAAGAATTAAACCAGAGTAAAATCCAGCATCTGTGTAAAGATCTAATACCACAAAAACAAATTAAGAACAAAACTGAAGGAAACTAAAAAGCCAGGCAAAATACCACAATGTAGGCATCATGTGATCCTCCCTGGAGAGGGCATTTTGCAACCAGAGTTCCACTGCTGGAAAGGCCTTTGCTTAGAAATACATTTTGTTCCACATGCCTAACCTTTTTGGGCAGCCTCTTCCTCCTCCTTTTTCTTTTGTTCCTCAATAACTTTCATTTTTTCTTCATAAATATCAGCTCGTGACTTCCATTCCACCCGATTGTTTTGAAGACCATCAAACATAGGTGTAATTTCCCTGTGGAACCTTGAGAATTCCTAAGTAAACAGAGGCGATTCATGGAATGACCACTCATGGTAAAAAGATGTTGAATTTGTGGTGGCAACAGATATTTCCGATAAATACAAATAACCTTTAACTTGGCAAGTGTAGTGTCATGAGTTTAATGTTATGAACTTCGGGGTGATCTTATGGTCCCCCAGCATTGTCTGAGGAGCCAAAGGATTATTTGGAATCCCAACTCTGAAATCCTGCAGTCTCAGATCTAGGACTCTACTGGCTGAGCCTGTGCCTTGCCCACCTCACAGCTGCTGCAGAAAGAACCATGCCAGCTTCCCCCTTCCAGCATGAATTGGAGAAAAAGGAGCATGCCAAGGGAGGGGAATGGAATGGAATAGGGGATGCCGAGGCCAAGGCCTTAGGCTGATTCTGGCACTTTATATAGATGGTCAAAAACAGCCAATGGGACTTCAGAAAGGGAGCTCTGATAACTTATGCTGTTCTAGAAGTCATATGAAGTAACTTTGGATAGTTTCTTAGTTCATGCTAACAAGTGCTATTTTTTTCGAGCACTAGCAGTCATATCTGCTATAGTGGCATGCTGAGCACGCTAGAATTGCTAGCACTGGTTACTGCACATAATTTCAAAATTTCAAAAAAATTGATTAACATGAGGTTAAAAATATCATCTTACCTTGTACACAAAACTGCACACAAAATCTATGAAACCAACTTGTAGCTTGGGCAATTCCTCGCTTTTGTTCCTATCCATCATAGGCTATAAAGAAATTAAGATTCAGTGGAAATAGGTTTTTGATCAATTACTTGAACAGAAAAAGTATAATTTGTTGAACTACTTACAATTGGCTGTTGCTGTAGGACAGTTCGTTCAAGATCACCTTGCTCCCAGAATTCATTTGCAACCATGATTGCAACCTGGGGAATAAATTATTATTATTTTCAAGTTCTGATCTGTGCAGTAATTATATTGGAACAGCATTCACTCTGCCCTCTCTGTAAGAATGCATTGCTTTCCCTTGTAGAGAGGAAAGCTTTTCCCAGCTAGCATTCACCCATCAGGAATCATGGGCCACCTGTTTTAAATGGATACAAAGAGATCCAGTTACTCTTGACAGCTGCCAGAAGGTGTGCTTGAAGAAAATGAGTCTTAAGGGGTATTTGCACAAAAAAAGAATATTGGAGGGGATTGGCATCCATTTCACACAAGTATGGTTATTCGCCCTCCACCACCTCATTAGTCCACATCTTGCACATTTTGTACCTTGTCCTGAGTTTCTAGGTGCTTAACAAAGGGCAAACATGATTTCGAAGTTAGCAATGGTTGTTTTTTGACTGGGTCATACGGCAGTGCATATTTCAGTCAAAAACAATTTTGTTGTGCAAAATTGTATTTAAAAAAGAGGATTGGCAACTATGAGCACATTGAAGGGACTGTCTGCACCTGTCAAAAATGGAGAACATGTAAGTTGTTGAGCCAGTTTTCACAATTACCTGAAAAAAATCTAAAAATAAAAAAACAACTAGTCCCAGGTAGTTCATGATCATAGCAGTGATTGCAAAAACAACTAATTCCTCCACCGGTGTCAACAGGATATATTCAGGATGGCCAGTGGGGGAAGAGGAACCAACAGCACAGATGACTTAATGTCTGTCAGGCACATTGTACTTTCTTGTGTAAAACCCCGTTCAACGTGGCTTATTGCCAGAGTGGGTTAGTATGACATCTGAACACATCCAGTGCATGTCTGAATATGGGTTACTGTATCATGCAAACAATAGCAAAGAACTTTCCTCTTTCATGTCCTAGGACAGGGCATTACATTTTCTGGCTGGCCACTGTTGCAAGTGGAATGTCTGGGCTACATAGATCTTTGTTCGTATGGTTTTCTCCCTAATTGATGAATTTCTGCTTTGTTATTGTTGCAAGCTGTAAGGAATTAGATATTTTATGTGAATAAATTCTTAGTCATACTTATCTCTGAAGAAACCCACCTTACTTTGTACCTCCCAAGGTTTTGTGATAGCAGATAAGTCGCAGCCAGTCATCATCATAGCCCTTTAAATAAAGACAACAGATTAGAGAAAGAGAAAAAACATCTAGTATCCCATATTAAAGAAATAAGAAAATTAAAATGACCTACATGATTACTTCTTTTTTGGTTGGATCCATACTTATATATTTAATTGCATCCTCTTCTTTTTCCATTTTTTCAATTGCATCCACAATCTTTTGAAACATAGTCCTTTTCCTGTGAAAATAGAATGGCTATTACATATGTGGGTGTTTTTATTACCTTCTTGAGTACTGTAATTTCCAGATGCAACAGTTAGACTTTTGAAACTGGTTTCTGATGCTCAGGAACAAGGAGCCCTGACTGAAATTAGGGAAGTAAAGTTTGATCATGCTCTGAGTCTCAGCGATCAGCTGTAGTCATTGATTTTGATTAAGTCACACAGAATATTCCTATGCCGTTATATATATATTTACTGTTTTATGAATATGTTTATTAAAATCAGGGTTTTTCCACACAATCATTTTGTGCTTGTAATTATAGTATTGAGCTGATTTCCAGCAGAATCATATTATCCTTGGTTTTCCGGCATCTTAAATATATACCAGTGCATAGTGTCCATTACACTTGAATTGCCTTTTTCACACTAGGCAGTATTCCTATTAAACTATTAAAGGTTCTATTCAGTAGAAAAGGCATAAGTTTCATTTTTGGATGTTTTATTTATATTATTATAGTTACAAAACAATCCAGTAGGCCAATGAAGCAGCAACTGTGAATAGCAAGATAACATAATTCTGAAAATCAATATAAAAGCGCAATTTAAATTTTCATAAGAAGTATTTTAGCAGGAAAGAATTTAGTACTTACTTGAAATATAAAGCCAAGTCAGTTGCTATGATTGCAACTTCAAATAAATGTAAAACAGTTTCAAACTGACGCTTATTTAGGTTCTGGAAGATATTTAAACTCTGCAAGATGAAGGTTTTTGCAAATCAGTACTGCTTGCAAAATATTGCTACATCAAGTGCATTTACTATTACACAAAATAATCCAAACTCAAAAGGTAAGCATAGCAGACCTGACCTGAATCTAATGATTACGCTGTTTTACTACAGCTAATACAGACCTTACTAATACTTTTTGCACAAAAGAAGTACAAATAAATAAAAGGAGACACAGACCTCATCTTGTAGCAATGTTTTACTGTACTCTAGATGATGCCTTTCTAGAATGGAAGAGCCATGAAGTCTTGCCAGTGGAGCTGCTGACCTTTTGAAACATAAGTGTATTGTTTAAAATACTTCATTCAATATGCTTTCTAAATCATGTACACTTGTCTTGTACATTTATGTACACTAACTTTTAATGAACAGGAAACCAATCTTAACCTAGCATACTGACAATTATTTTCAAAACTTGGATTGTTGTGAACATTGCAGCATGCTCGTGTGTGCTGCCATTGCTCCTGCTGCATGGTTTAACTGTGTTTCCAGGGCAGACTTGTTTTTCCCAGTAAGTTACACTGGTCTACAAGGAGAAAACTTCGAAAATGAAAGTAGCTAAATCTTACCAGAATTGGGCCACTGATAAAGGAAAATTAAGTCCTGAGTATTAATTGGCTCCAGTTTCCAAGATACAACTTCAGGTCAAAATTGCATTAGAATAATTCAAAATTACAAGGGGGATGTACCATTATGCTTTATAACTTTTCTGTAAAATGTGATATACCAATGAGAATTGATACCAATAACATAACTTTCCATTCATTTATTGGTTTTTCATGTAACATTTTCATGCTTTTTACATGAAAAACTGACAAGCTCTAACATCTGCGAAAGACATGGACTTTTTCTTCTTGTTTAGCCAATGACGCAGATAAGTTGCGCATGTAATGCAACAATAATGATGGGGCCAACTCTTGTCCTGATCCCCTAGTTTGCATCCAAAATATAGGTGGGATGCCTTTTTCCACCACTGGCAGCATACTGCACTTTTGAAATGCAAATGTAACTTCTGAGATGCACAAATGTAGCAGAGGTTATCTGCATTGTTTACACAGTTTCAAGGCATCTTGGCTTCTGAGGGAAAATTTCATGCAACTGTTCCTTGGAAATGTTAGGCAATGACACTTTCACAAGCCACCAGATACAACTGTATGATGTGTAGATTTGACCAAATCAAATGTACCTTGCAATAAAAGAACAATAAATTTGAGTTAGGCAATAATCTTTAGTCTCAAAGTGAAGATAAATTTATACACTTCCATGTGGTACCATTTTCATTGTTCTACTGTACTTTGTCGAGAAGTTGCGAGGCATCATGATCATCAGGTACCTCCCTCCCTTGTAGGCAATTATACTCTCCTGTGTATAATTCTTTCTTGTGAAATGTCTTGAAAACTTTAGCCAACCAGCACCTTAATCACCTGTTTTCTAATTCATCTAATCAAAATATGCAAGAATTAGCACATTTTATCTTGGAGGTCAATAATTTCCCAAAATTTGTAGACCGGTGTTACAGTTCACGGCTCAAATGTCATGCTAAACAATCCAGGAATTGAGTATCCTAGATTGCTGGTTGCTTCCACTTGCGGTGGGGACAGTCAGACATCATCTACTCATACCCTGCCATAAACACAACAACCCAGGATTTTTAAAAATTGTAGTTATGATGTGGGACCCAGGCCCACAAAGCTTTTTTGTAGTTCATCCTCAACTGAAGATGCAGCCACTTCTTTTCTCATAAGTACAGAGTAATACATGATGTCATTATCATATAAAACTGAATTGCCACTAAGATAGCTTGAAAAAGTGACAGACAAATTCATGAAAAATTAAATCTTCCAAGAGCTTCCTGGATAAGAGTCAGTGAAGAAGAGACTGTACCTGCAGAACAGTAATGGGAAAGAGCTATTTCTTTCAATGCCTTTCTTGTGGCTTTCCAAAGGCTTTAAGACCAGAAAGTCAGGTCAGATGGATCATAGCCCTGATCCAATAGAGTCCTTATTTTGTATTCAAATGAGGAATGTAGGAGAAATTTGTTTCAATTTATGTTTGACCAGGTCAGGTTTGCATCTCTCAAAACAAACGGGGACTTAGACACAATCTGTAGTCAACATCTATACACTTCCAGGATTTGCAATGTGCTTGCAATATGCTTTAGACAGCATACACACATTTTTAAAATGTGCATGAGAGGTTCCACTTTTGAAAATTGTGCAGAAAAGTACTTTAATCAATGGGAGAAGAATGCATGCATTTCAAAGAAACATACAAATGATGTGTACTATTGGAAAAATGTGCAAGAATGAATGCATGAAATTTCATGTGAAAAGAAAAAAAATACCAGCCTGATAAAGACAAAGATAGAATTTGAAGAAGTTGGACAAGTTTGAATTGTACTTGTCTGCACATCCTTAGGTGTGTTTATACATAGGGAAAAGAAGTTATAGCAAACAAATGTAACTTAGAATTGAATGGTTTAGGTATGTGAAATTGCATTTCCTTCATTTAAAAACATGGATATTCAAAATGTACAGATTAGTAGATTAACAGTAGTACTTACTTCATTTGGTACAAGTTGTTGGTTCCTCGGTGATCAATGTCATGGCAGAAGGCTGCAGCTACCATAGCAAAGGCTTCTAAGTCAGTATAATATTTTTTTATTTTACCTGTCTATAAAAAAGAAGTAGTTTGTTGTTGTTTCCTTTGCATATTGGTTTGTATTTTATAATTTGTTTTACAATGAGAAACATCTTAATCAGAGATCCAGAATAACAAAATATACCATCAAAAGGGTAAACATTGTCTGTCCGACATTGAAGCCATGCCGCCAGTTGTGGTACGTGATATCGCGATATCCTTTTCTGACTGTATACATCCACCTTGTCAGTACCTGTGGACAATAGAAGGAACTTAACTCTCTGTACTTTTAAGTCCTGTATACACTATATAAGAAATAATTTCACTACACTTGGTAAACTGGTGGCTAATTTCTAATCATAAACATGAAGGCTTGTGCAGACAATATTGATTTTTATGAAGTTTCCCAGTTATTCTCAAGTTTGTCTTTGTGCAAATAACTTTCCAAAATGTATTTTTGCCTGAGGCAGAAAGTTCAGGCAATACCTCCTACACATGCACACACTTACCTCTGATTAGATTATATGACATTTTATTTTTCTTGCACAGTATTCTTTGTTGTTGTTGGTCGCAAAGTCGTGTCCGACCCATTGCGACCCCATGAACAACATTCCTCCAGGCCTTCCTGTCCTCCACCATCTTCCGGAGTCTGCCTAAGCTCGCACCAACTGCTTCAGTGACTCCATCCAGCCACCTCATCCTCTGTCGTCCCCTTCTTCTTTTGCCATCTATTGTTCCCAGCATTAGACTCTTCTCCAGGGAGTCCTTCCTTCTCATTAGGTGGCCAAAGTATTTGAGTTTTATCTTCACTATCTGGCCTTCTAAAGAGCAGTCAGGGTTGATCTCCTCTAGGACTGACCGGTTTGATCACCTTGCAGTCCAAGGGACTCGCAGGGGTCTTCTCCAGCACCATAATTCAAAGGCCTCAATCCTTTTGCACTCGGCCTTCCTTATGGTCCAGCTTTCACAGCCATACATTGCAACTGGGAAAACCATAGCCTTGACTATATGCACTTTTGTTGGCAGGGTGATGTCTCTGCTTTTAACTATGCTGTATGGATTTGCCATAGCTTTCCTCCCCAGGAGCAAGCGTCTTTTAATTTCTTGGCTGCAGTCCCCGTCTGCGGTGATCTTAACCTTATTGAAATTATCGTGAGTTGCACCAAAGTACTGCTTGTTGAACAGCTTCTACTTCAGGAGGACTTACCCAAAAGAACTTTCTGGTGAAGTGTGTCAGATCTATCACTCTGTCTTATGTTATGGTAAGGTTGCCTCCAGCAACGCATGAGGAGCTCATGGATCTCAGAAGTAGCAATACTGTCACACAAATCTTCAAGAAATGTCTCTTACATGCAGAATTGTCACATGCATGATCCATGAGCTCCCTACTCACACATGATAGTGCACAGGTGTGTACAGTCTGGGACAGACAGGAACAAAAATGAAAACATGTTTGAGTTTTTCCTATTGTTTTGCAATCTTTCTCTTTTCAAAGATTGCCTTGTCATTTTAGCTTTGCAAACTCTCATTTAGGGCTTCTCTACGCAAGACATTTATTGTGTGCACATGGTTCCTCACTGAGAAGTTTGCAAATTGGTTTCATGATATCCTCCTCCTCCAGGGTCTCTGTTCTCTTTCCAGTCATGTTTGTGGCTTTTTTTTTCAAACAAAGAAAGTGCAGTATTAATTCCTATGGCACTAGGTAGAAAATGTATTAGAAAATGTATTTTTTCACACTTGCAACACCACCTTGAGGTTGTTTAACAAAACCTGTCTGAAGGCAGAAAAAAACTTGGGAGGTGGGGAGACATGTTTAAACGGATGTGCTCTTCCTCCCACAATGAAAAAAGAAAAAGAAGCGTCACTAAACCATGGGATCAGTGCCTCATGTGGAGAAGCCCTTCTTCTCCAACTTTTATATATTGTAGCACACACACCAGAATAGATCTATCTCATATTTTGGACTTGAAATGTGGGCACACTGGCCAGGAATGTCAGCCTCTGTTGCTGTAGAATAAATATAGATATGCAAAGCTGTCATTTGTTTCATAAGGAACAGGCTTTATGAAAGCAAAGGCAAAATAAATCTGACCTCTGCTGGTACTTT
Source organism: Varanus salvator macromaculatus (assembly GCA_023646645.1). Lineage (NCBI taxonomy): Eukaryota > Metazoa > Chordata > Lepidosauria > Squamata > Varanidae > Varanus > Varanus salvator. Next base: position 28,799,127 of record JAIXND010000756.1, read on the forward strand.
GAACTTTTCCACAACATTTATTTCAAAGAATAGTCGTATCCCACATTTTATTAACTCATGTTCTGTAACAGGGAAATCACTGAAACGAAATTCATAAAGTTCTACATTCTGTGGATCAGGCAATTCTTCCTTCTGTTGGGAAAAAAAAGTTGAGATCTTCTCAGTTTGACATGTGACAGAGATTAAGCAAGTTAAAATTTTCAGCTTTTAACTTTAGTGTGGGAGTGTTGCCTTGACAACAACTTGGAATCAAGACCTTATGTACATGCAGTTCTCATGTTTCAAATAACACTTTTTCAAAAATCAGTACAGCATGTTAAACTATTTAGTACTTCCAAATTATTTTTAAAGAGGGAAAAGTGGGTTTCTGCATTTGTGGAATGATGCTTCCTGGTGAGTTTGCAGGTTAAAATCTGAGGTATGCACTCAAGTTAGGCAACGTAATTTACATGGATTATTAGTTATAGGTTGAAGATGAATGATAAATCTCATGACAAGCCCTCTCCCCAAGACTGCATGTAGTCCATCAAACCCTGTCATGTTCTTGAATGCCATCCCCACACTGATACTATCTTTTTGCAGTCCCAGGCAAAGCAACAAAACTTAAAGATTTACTGGTGTAGTAAATGGATTCAGCCTGGTGCAGTTGTACGAGTATATGGCCCAGTTTTGACTAGTAAAGATGACACATACCCCAGGCACTGAGACAGTGCAAGGTGAAAGAAGGATGGCTGCTCACTGGCATGTATATTAACCCCATGTCCATGTGTGGTCAAACAGCTTTTGTTTTAATTCAAAAATCTAAGAGCACTATTAGACCTGAAATTAGGACAAAAATATATGTGTGTATTTCATATGAAATGAATATGTGTATTTCAGTGGTGGGTGGGACCAGAGGGAAAAGGGATAGGGGCAAAACCATAAAAGAGACCCTTTTTTCATTACTTTGCATCTTCTGAATTTCTCTAGCCTCAAATTTGTTTATTTGCAAAATGGAGCTTAAAGATGTTGCTGTAGAAGAAGATTGTTGCAGTCATGCTGGTTCATTGTGATCATGTTTCTCCATCATCAGAAATACTTGTTCTTGCCTGTCCTCTACTGATTCCACTGAACTATGGCATTTACATTTACCTTTGAATTGATGGATATCAGAATATGTTTAAAATAACTTCATAGTAAAAATATCCCCCCCCAAAAAAAACCCCCTAGAAAAACAAAAATGTAAAGGATGGGCAAAGAAAATGTATTTGCATGGAAAAAATGTCAGAGGGGAGTGCAAGATCAGCTTTTCTGCAGAAAGCATTTGGAAGCTAGGGCACCACACAGAACAAGCTGTCTCCCTGAAAGCTACATGCAGCCTCTCAGATGCCCTAGAGGTTAATGGGCATTTCAGTCCAGGTAGAGATGCAGGTAGCAAACTTTCCCAGGTGCTTCCATGTTCCAAGGGCTCACCCAAAACCATGAATGCTTCCCTTCAGAGGAAGTGTAACCCTGTCCAAAATTAGGAATACCACTCAGCCAGGCAATTCACCTAGCAACAGCTCTTCCATCTTAACCCTGCTTGTTGGCATTTTTCCAGCCCATTACCATGCTCAAGGACTGGTTTAGCACTTCCACTAGAAATAGAGCTGTGCATAATTCACATACTGATGGGACCTCACTTCAGATCTCTGGATGAAATCACTCAGTGTTTTCATGTACCTGTTAAAAGTGTAGGAGAGAAAACAGAACCCTATGGAACTCCATAGTATACATGGAGTAGTCCTCCCATTCCACCTTCTGGAATCAACCATCTATATGGAAACCAAATCATGATAAAATGGAATCACTGTAAAATTCCAGTCAAAACAACCTATCCAGAAGGATACCATGGCTGACAGCATCAAAGGCCCTTAGAAGTCCAAAAGAGTCGGCACGGTCCTACTCCCCTTCTCACACTCCTGACATTAGTCAACCAGCAGGGCAACAAAATCTAGAATTAACATGTTTCATACAGTGGTTGGTTCCATACCAATATTGCTTGTCAGTGGGTGTACTGTGTGCAAATAAAATTGAACATAATACTGCCATCATCATCCACCATCCATCACCAGCATCATTATTGTTATTAAAACAAGTACAAGAAGGTTTCCTCTTATATTCATTCTGGTTCAAGTTGAAAGGCAAGAGTTAGTCATTCCTAGAACAATGACAATTTTAAAGTTACAACACCTACATCGTTGAGGCCCCATCGGTGAGGGTGTTCAAAGATAGGCTGGACATGCATGTGATGGGCATGTCGTGAGTGGAGCTGGCTGGTGCCAGAGGTCAGAGTAGATGGCCTGGGAGGCCCCTTCTGATTCGCTCTGTTTCTATGTTTCTATATCATTAACAAGCTCAGATTTCAAGTATTCTAATAGAACAAAGTTGTTATATGTGGCAGTACATGAAAGATCAGATGATATTTTCCAATGCCTTTTGCTACCAGAAATCTGCATTCATTTCTAGAGATGTTTCAATCCAATATTTCAGTCAGGTAATTCCAAAAAATAGGAGTATCTTGGGTTTTTTTAGATGGAACAAAGATGATGTGTCAAAAGTAAAAGTATTTCAGTAGTATCCCTGAGACTTCCTAAAATACACAGATCCTCCACAAGCATGTAAGCAACTCCAAATACTTCTTATAGGAATACTATTGGAAAACACATAGAGTGATCTGTCTTATCACAGCTAGAGCAACAAGCTGATTAGGGCTCATTCTGTCATGCTATACATGACAGTGGACTCAGGAAGACGTCAGTGGTAACTGACATGGCAGAATGGTAGAGAAAGATGAAACTACGCTTATCCAGTCCGATCGCTGCCTGAAGTCCCATCACCTGCATTGTCCAATGCTTCCTGATTGCACTACACTCCAGTCTAAAATGTATGACAGGCAGAGAATAGACATATCACAGAAAGATCCCTGCAGAGGAACAAGTTAGAATAACACAATCAGATTTGCCATATATAAGTACCAGAACCAAACCAATTTAAAAGACCTTTCCTGTACTTTTATGTCATACACCTTCTCTTGTGTTCACAGGTATACTGCAAAGATTACTGCTTTATGATTACACATGTAACTTTGCAAATGGGGGTTCCAGTCCCCTTGCAAATGATTTCTGGTATCTGATTCCATCTTTCAACAGTGCAGGTTGTATTATTTCATTTGGAAATAAATGTGGCCAAAAGACAGAGGTTCAAGTAGTTTTTTCATTGTTATCCATACCACTATGGAGGAAAAACAGGCTATAAATTATATTTACTAAATGAAATGAAAAAGAGTGCAGAGATGTGTTCTAACAGATTGCCAGAAATATTTCTACATTAATTCTAATGCCTTTAAAGTGCTAGATTTTTTCACACACACAGATGCTTTTTGAAATAACAAAGATATTAAATGTACATATACCTTTAGCTACTTACCAAAATTTTGATTAGTTGTTTCTCATCACAGTCTTCAATATTATCTTCATTCAGTTTTTCTTTGTATTTCTAACAAAAAACAAATGAAAGAAACTGAGTCCAATTGATTCTGCAGTGAGATCCTATAACTTCTGATCTCGAGAACTTAGGTGACACTCACCAATATGCTCTGAATTTCAGCCTTTGTTGCCTTTGTCTGGTACATCAACATTTCCTGAGCAATGTCTTTCCTGTTTTCAAGCTTATTCATTTTGTCATAAGTGTCAGTATTTAAAACAGACCACCCAAGGAACTGTGTAAGCATCTGACATAGTACAGAGAGAGAAAACTATTTCAGTATTTTGGTTTGGTCCATACAGTTTATTCCAAGTAATATTGCCCTTGGGTATGTGGAAAGGCACATTATACACTGCAAGAGCAGTATTATACACTGGCTTTGCAACATTCATGTGCATACACACAATATGGTAAAGGACCCTTCAGTGATGCCCCATATGAAGAAGGAAACAAATAGCCAGTGAGTTGTATAATCACACAGCTGTCAGTCCGACCACATTCCACAACCATGTCTAGGCAAGCATATAGGAAATGTGTTTCATCCTCTGTCAGGAAGCCTCCTTGGCCACCAAACATCTGGTAAGGTTTCCTACATAAGAAGGGCACCTAAAACTCTGCCAATATGCTGCTCAGTTAGGCTAGCACATCAGTAGTGGGCTTTTGCCTGATTGGCGTAGCTAGTCTCGTAACAATATAGGAGTATGTTGTTTTCTCCCATTGTATATATTAGATAGGTTGTTTCCCACTGTGTCTGCCAGCGAAACGGACAGTACCGCCAGAACAGATATGGCACCCCTGCAATGTTCTGTGTGGCCCAGAAATCTCAGGGGAAGATCTGGGTGGGTTGCAGCTGAGAGTAGAGGAAGGAAGTCCTTTTGTAGTTGTGTGATGTTGGACATTGTCCTGTATTTTTATGGTTTATGACTTGGCTCCAAAGGCACCATTCTGAGGGCACTAAGCCAATTTCATGAGAGAATGTTCCACCATGAACTGAAATTCCTTTTCAATTTCCTCTGTTTACACAAACCTTTCCAGGACTGTATTAAGAATTACTTATTTTCCCTCCATCTCTTTAATTGTTCAAGTGTAATGACTTTTCTACATAAATTGTTACTGTGTGCTCATCAGTCCCTGTACACAATAGTTTACTGGTTCTTTAGATGACACTGTAACCTTCCAGTTTCACTTCTGTGTCTAACTCAGGGCCATCTTAACAGCATTATGGGCCCCAGGCAAAGCAGTGTACTGGGGCCCCTACGACAACTACAACTACTGTTAATTTTGGAAGTTTTCCAATTTTCCAAGGGTTAACATACACAGATTAGTATGGGGCCCACGGGCAAGTGCCCATCAGGCCCATGCGTTAAGACAGCCCTAGTCTAACCAACGTTTTTGTCAAGCTAGTCTCTAACAACTTAACAGCTTTTTGTTGTGTTCTGTTTTTAGAACAAGGAACATGCAACATTTAATTGTCAAAGCAAAAGAAAGTACAATTTCATCTTGCGTGTTTGTGCAATTCTTCAGTACCTCAGTGTAGCAAAAAAGATGCAAAGAAAATAGGCCTCATGTAGTGCTTGGATCTCAGTGCTGTGACAAAACCAAAATTCAGTGCAGCCAGTTAATGACCTTGAGTAGAAAAGCTCTCAATCTCTTATGTGTGCATAAAGCAGGACCCAGTTCCCTGATGCCATGCAATTTACCATTTTTAAACCTGAAACCAAGGCACAAAGTGATCCTTTCCTTTCCCTGAGAAACTGTACTGCAGTCATTAGGGCTGTCTTTCTACTTGTGAACTCCATTTATTGCCATGTTCTTGTGTGTTCCTTTTGCACACTGTGATGTAGCTCCAGATGCTTTTTAATACTACATTTTCCAGGGCAGCTTGAGCAAAGCTAATGGGCACACTTGTTCTGCTCCATATCTTTAGAAAAAAGTTTCGAACCAGCTTTTATAAAAATTAACACCAATTTGTTTCTGTCAACAGAGATGATCTTGACATCCCTAACCAAGCTTAATAGGACAGCACATGAAATGCCTAAGGTACATTGTATTATGCCAACTACTATCCCACAAATAATGAAATGCAAATTTATACTTATATTGCATACATCACAGGCACATAGATTCACAGAAATATTCCAGGTTGGAATATTTCAGAATTTGAACTGTCACCCAGCTGAATAATATTAATTGATTAACCATCCATCTTTTAAGCAGTTAATTATTTAAATAAGTACATTTATATATTAAAGGTAAAGGTTTCCCCTTGACGTTACGTCCAGTCATGCCTGACTCTAGGGGGCGGTGCTCATCTCCGTTTCCTAGCCGAGGGAGCCAGCGTTTGTCCGCAGACAGTCTCCGTGGTCATGTGGCCGGCATGACTAAACACCGAAGTGCATGGAACGCTGTTACCTGCTCACCGAAGTGGCACCTTTTTATCTACTCGCATTTGCATGCTTTCGAACTGCAAGGTTGGCAGGAGCTGGGACGGTGCATGGGAGCTCACCCCAAGTGCAGATTCGAACCGGCGACCTTTCGATCAACCAGCCCAGCAGCACAGCGGTTTAAACCACTGCGCCACCTGCAGTCCCTCACATTTATATATTACCATTAAATAAATATGCATGCTTCTTGAGATAATAAATGCTGTGTGATTTTTTGATTTCCAACTATATCAACAAGCCATTAAGCAATAGCTTAATGCTCAAGTCCAATAGTTAAAATTGGCTTTATTTGATTAATCTACTGATGAAACTAAGTTTGCAGGCCTATAGGGCATACAAAGATAATTTCTCCATCTCATGCTTGCTTATAAATTAGCAATATAAATCAACTTTGATCTTACTTCAGTAATCTGTTCATCATATTCATCAAAGGGCTTCCCATCTTTCCTGTTATAAAATGTAGCCACACCAACAATTTCTTCCTTTTTGTTGACAATAGGCAAGGACAAGACATTTTTAATTATCCAGCCAGTCTCATCAAATGGTCCTTTCTGCAGAAAAGCAAAAGAAAAGCCAATGACACATGCTTTGTTTAAAAGATAGTCTGTGTTTATGTGAATGTACATGTCATAACTGGAAATGTAGAAGGACTAAATCATATAAAATTAGGACTAAAATGCCATCATCTCAGTATCATGTATTTGTTTGTTCACACAATAAAAGAGGTTACCTGAAATGTGAAGTATTCATCTGCAGGTGCATTCATCATATTACAAATCTAGAAAAAGAAAGGAATACAATAAAAAGACATTTCTACATTTAAATGCTGGTCTTTACAGTAGATGACACCAAACGAGGGCTGGCTCTTCTCTCTTAGGATATTTCCAAGCTGTTGGCTCCTACAACTGCCAATCCAAATATATTGTGCATAATACAATATTCTGGCTTTGCCTCTTTCGATTTATTTATTTTGGGATAAGAAAAAGAAAATGGCAGTAGTAATGGGAAAATATGTGAGGGTTACGAATAGGAGACAATATCACCTGGAGCTCCCATAAAATTCTCTGAACGAGTGTGATTTCAGAATAAAAGCCTCATCCTTATTTCTGCAGTGCAGTGCTTCCCTGCAGATAGCATAAAATGGTCGTGTGCCCTGCTTAGTGTTTCCTCCACACTGACACTCCTGGTTAGTCTAGATGGGAATGCAGGATGTCTGTCACCCCAGGGCTGCATTCTAATTTGGAGAAGCTTTCAGGAATCACATTCCAGTGATGGGTGGTATCAAAGGGTAAAAAGGAGAGGTCAAAACCAATAGCAGCATATTTTAGCTAAAGCTCTTCCAGACACTGAGAGAGCCTTAAGAGAAGCAGTTTCCTCCTTTTAGAATGGAGAAAAACTTCCAAAAAAAATCTGAGAAACCAGCAAATGATTGGTAGGTAGGAGAAAGGGGTGGAGCCCAGGAAAGGGAGCATGATTTATTTGAGGACAAAGCAGCCCTCAAATAATCAACAAGACTTTGAGAGTTGTTCGCCCCTTGTACAGACTAGGTTCAGCATACATCGCAAACTGAGATGGCATGCAACCCTAACCCTATTCTAGAAAAAAGGCCCCCAAATCCAAGGCTCACAGAGGCTTTTGTGTGTGTGTGTGTGTGTTAGAATTGGCACTGGAGCTTGGCAATTTGTCTTGCAGCAAGCCAGCCTCTCTCCTGCCCCATTTTAAAAGTAATTAGAATAATCTTACAAAAATAAAATATCAGGAGGGGCACAGAGCCTTGCAAATGCAAAGAGAGGAATCCACAGCCACATGGTGGCCATGGGTACCACATAAGGGATTAGAAACTTGCTCTGCAATCCTTTACTGTACATAGCTGCAAAGAAGGACATCCCACTGAGTTCAGTGAGTTTGCTCCAGATAAATGGGTAGAGGATTGCTGTTCTGGGTTGCAATCCTACATGTACTCACCTGAGAGTAAGTTTCTTTGAACTTAGTGGGTCTTACTTCAGGGAAACATTCACAGGTTTGCACTATTTGTCTTTTTAAAATTTTACTTGGGACTACTTGTGTGGAAAAATGTAACAGCAGGAATCAGAAAGAGGCCTGGCTTGCATTGTCATAAACCTTGGTTTCAATTTGTGATTGATTTAATGATTCTTTTAATAAAAATAAATCAAACACAAAACACATTTGTCAGACATGCACACACAGAACTGTATAAAATGAAAGTTTGACACTTACAAACCCATTTTCAGCAACATATGTTGGCAATCCACTAGCAAGACACCAGTGGTCTGCAGGAGGTGATCTTGAAGGAGAGAATGAAATTAAATTATCACATTTGGCATAAACAAGCACAACTAGTTATTATCTAACAGACTGACAATATGCACTCACGGAATGACTTTGATTTCCTCTTTTCCATGCAAAATGTAATCAATTATCTTGTAAAAGTTGACTTCCTAAATACAAAGGAAAGAAAGCACTGTAATAATCTGTAAGCAAACAGCATTGCAAAAAAATGTGTTTTGGACTGACAAAAGATTTCTACTCACTCGGCCATCAGGTGTTTTTGGTCCTTTGTAAGGCTCTGCTTCACCCAGCTTAATTGGCCACTCATCATAGAATTCCTGGAAATAATTGCAAAGAAATTAACAAGAAGTCCCAATGGAAACAGCAACTGAGAAATGGATTCTAAAATGATCAAGACAGTAGAAAACAGCACTTTGGCCTCTGATTCTGTGCACAGTTTTGTTGTACCAGTTACTTTTTGAAAAGAGAAATAACATCCCCAGTCAAAGAATATTTTATCATATGAAGCAAGTTCTATTGCTTTTGATGAAGTTAACTTTCAGGTAAACATGTTTGCAGACATATTTTAATTTTCCTATTCCTTTGTTTCAAATAAAGACGGGTCTAGCAATGAGGATTGGGTGAGGAAAGCTACATTATTTTTTATGATAAAATTACCTTCTCTTTTGTCATGTCCAGCAGTCCAACAGAATACCTTTCACAGTTTAAATATATTCGAATAGTGTACAGTGCTTTGTGAAACTGTCGCTCAATATCTGTAAGTTCTTCAAATACTTTGTTAGCAGACCACAAAAGCATCTAGTTCAGAAAGAGGGGGAAGTTGAAAGAATATTTAAAACTGTGGGTAATAACAAGAATCAATAGAAATGATATTTGTGGGAAACAGAAACTATAGGAGAGAACAACTGGGTTCAGAAAACACAACAACCTGCCATAGTTTGTTATTGTAGGTGGATTGTCATGTCATGGGAACAGGACTGCTTCTTTAAGAGTGGCTTGTTTCTTTTTCAGCCCAGGCTGCCTGTGGCACTGGCAGTTCTGGGCTGTTTTAGGGTTGGTGTTAGCTGGGATGGTTTATTGTGTCACCTAAAACCAGACAACATAACCCACCATGAGTTAGACTCAACAGCCAGTTAGTCTCCCTGGCAAGAGCAGGAGAAATCTGGTATTACACAGATGCCTGGAAGGCCTCCCTGGGGAGAATATTCCTTAACTGTTGTGTTGCCATATCCATGCTATTGTATCCCCCATCATAAGGTGAAAGTTGTATCATGAAGAAAGCTGACCAGAAAATATTGATGTGTTTGAAACATTGTGCCGGAATAGAGCTTTGTGAATGCCCCAGACCCATAGAAAGATGAACAAGTGGTTCCTAGATCAAATCAAACCAGAATTTTCCCTGAAAGCTAAACTGACAGAATTGAAGCTGTTGTAATATTGGCACAGCATAAGAAGACAAAACTCACTGGAGAAGACAATAATGTGAGGGGAAATTGAAGGCAGAAGTTAAAGAGGAAGACCAGCTATGAGATGGATTGATTCCATAAAGGAAGCCACAGCCTTGAGTTGGCAAGAGCTGAGCAGGACTGCCAAGTACAGGGCGCTTTGGAGGGTGTTCATTCATTGGTTCACAATAAGATGGCATGTAGAGATGGCATGTTGAACAACAAAAGAAGTATTGCCATTGCAAAGACTCTCCCTGCTGACATCAGGGAGGTGCCCAGAAATGGTCATGTAAAGAAGATTCTTTTGATATTCTGGCAGGTATATAAGCACATTATTAAAACGGTTTAACAATAAAAATAGGTGATGCGGGCTTTCATTCAATTCAGATTTAGTTAATAAGACTTACCTGACTTTTCCTGGATTCAATATTGTACAGATATGCTGTGTGGAATTGTTTTAAAGCAAGTGCAAGGAAATTAATATATTTGTAAAAGACCTGCAATGAAACCAAAAATATAAGACAAATGATCATGAACATTATCCATATAATTTTTAACACATTAAGTTAAACCAATTTCACTGGATAGTTAAGCACATGGTTGTCTTGCTGTTGTGGAAGTCAATTGGGCCTTAAGAATATTTATCTTTGGCTGGACTTTAGTCAATAGTGTCTTTTAGTCTTAAATCACACTCTTCCTTTGAAAGACCAGAGTGATCTGCAAGTGGATTCCAACAGTTGCTTACCCAGTAAGACTACAATACTACAGTGACTTTTTAAGGGAGAAGCCCACGGAACACAGGGAGACTTCTTAACAGCCAAGTACAAGATTGAACAGTTTCCACTACAGTATTGTGTGCTTCTAGATAAGGCTTTGCAAATACAATTGACTTGCCGCCACCACTGAATTTTAAGGAGGTTACTGATGTTGTTATCCACATGAAATCCTCCCACATATTCTCCCTGCTTCATTTGTCTTTTTGCTTGTATAGAAAATTCATTACTCAAGAAGATGCTCTCTGACTGTTAGGTCTAGGACCTCTCCATCTGAAAGAACCCACAATATCAGGTGAGTTCAAGTCACTTTCTGGAGTCTATTCATATGATCACTAGTGCCCAATCTGGCTTCAATAAACACAGTAAGTTTCGGCACATGCCAGTCATCCTTGTGAATATTCATAACCCAAGAACCCACCACAGACCTTGCTGTCCATGGCTACAAGCCACTCTCCCTGGTTTTATGCATCACAATAAGCTCTGTTGACCATCTGCTGCAGTTTAAATATTCACAAGGGTAACAGGCACATCAGAACTCACCATGGCCACTGAGACCCATGTTACTTTTTATTGTTAAGAAGGTCACTATGTTCTGTTAAAAACAATGTCGATACTTACATTTTCATCCTCTTTAGAGAATTCAGGGGCATTTTGCTTGTTAAGTGCCATGAACACAGCAAGAACCTCTTTGCCTTGTACCACAGGAACTGCCAGCATACTGACTGTTGTATAACCAGTTTGTTTATCCACAAAGTCAGAAAAATGATTATTCTGAAATATACAGGAGCAGTTCATTAGTTTTTCAAATAGTACTACTAGTAATTTATTTGGCACTTTTAATTTGCAACATTTGCTTGTGTGACCTCACAGAGGAAGATCACATTTTCTCTCTCTGAGTCAGAGAGAGTGTTTTCCACAAGGTAACATAATGATATGGTAATCTTTTACATGGTGGTATGTGGATTCACCACCACCAGAAGGAAACGTCAGTCTTGTAACTGACATACATAGAGCAGCAACCTTATGGTTCACTTTAGTTTGCATTATTTTTGGGTAAGATGGGTCACATGGAAAAGGACTGAGATGACTTCCATTGACTCCCAGTGCAGTGAAAGGACCACTTGCCTAGAAGTATACATACATATACCCAAACATACATATGCTTCCTTTATGCAATTTATATACTGGAAAAAATGCTGTTTGTGAATCATCTATAGCCTTCTGCAGTGTGTGAGGGTTAGAGACTGGGCAAACAGGCACAATTCTGAACTATTCTATTCTAGGTTTATTTACATCAACTGATCATCTGCACAGAACTTCTGTCCCTTCTAAAAGGAGCAGAAGAGAAGCTGAACTCAGGCATGTGTGCACCAACAAATGCACAATTTGCCCAACTTGAATCAAAAGGTTGATTTCCATAACATTTCAGTATATACCTAGTCCATGTGAAATACAGCTCAAATAAAATACAGAAGCAGGTAAGTCTTGAAAGGCAGAAAAAAGGGACCGTTTGATATATATTAGAATGACCGCTGTTAGCCTTCCACAACATGATGCTTTCCAGATGTTTTAGACTACAACTAATATCAGCCTCTGCCACCATGGTCAATGCTTGGGCATACAGGAAATATTTGAGGGTTGGGGGAAAGCCTGTGGGTTGATGCTGTGACCTCTTTACAGTCTGTTTGAAGGGTTGTCAAAGGGGTTGTCTTCTACTTTGAAGGTATCTTTCATTTGAGTGGCTGTGCAGTCCAATTCCAGTCGAAAATTTAAAAAAAAAAAAATCAGGAGGAACTGGGCCTGAAGCTGCCTATCAACAGCACCTAGCACAACAGAATGAACAAGGCACATGTGTCACCTGGCCATAGTCTTCCTCACTATCATGAGATGCAAGGTACAGTATAGTTGTAGTAGTAGTGCTAGTAGTAAGTTGCATTTACAGAATAAATGGGCACATGCAAATATTACACAACTATGTGTCCTCCCGTGTCCTCTCTTTTGGTGATTCACAAGTAGCCACCCTAGTTACCTATCATCAGTCTGTTTACAGATGCCTCACCTAAATTTTAGCCATCTTACAAAAAAGAGACATTTCGTAAAATAAACTTTCCTCAGAGATGGGACAATTTTAGGGACTGATTGCCCCAAACAGCAAAATGCAATCAGAAAGGAAGTTACAACACAATGGATCCAAGTAACTGATAAAGGCCAAGGTTGTGAAAACAAAGGCAAGTTACTGCTAGTTGCAAACTTGTTCTGATAAGTTTAAAAAGTCATAAGCTCTTCCTTCCAAATATGATTAGTTAAATGTTGTGGCTGATGGCTACCAATAGCCCAAAGTAGAGACTCTCTTTACTTAAGCCATCAGGCTGGTAGAACTTCTTTTGCACTAACTTTTGAAGATCCTATGAAAATCAGTGAATGTCTCCAGAATAACCCCATCCAAGGTACGCGCACGCATGCACACATACTTTGCCTGACCAACACATAGAAACTCTGGAAGAATCCATCAGCCACATTGATAGTTATATCCAGTGTTCAAGCAGCAGGGGAAAGGAAAGTGGAGTGGTCTCTTTTTGCACTGGGTCAGACATATTTCGGTTTGTTAAAGAAAAGTGGTACAGTTTTGGTCTTCCAGAGAAGTTAAATAGCAACCCTCTTAATCCCACTGCTCTTCAGGTATGGGTTATATCTTTGTAAAACAATTTTAGTCATTTAGCTGCATTAGTCTCTAGCAATGTTACCATCTTCCTTCTTTGCACCTTTCCTCGCTGATAATGATACACCTTACTTTTACTGTAGGTTATACAGGGTCATTTTCAGGGGTCAGTGCTATTGCGTGTCTGGAAACATGGCCAGCCTCCGGAGGTCTCTGGTTTTGCTGCTCCTCTTCCTTATTGCCATTGCCCATTTTGCTTGTCCTTGAAATATATGACTCATGACAGAAGGAAGGAGTAGGCCTAGCAGGCACTGCTCACCTTATCCTCATCTGGACACCAGAGGAAAGCAAGCAAATGGCCAAGGATGACAACAACAAAAAGGAAGTGGGCCCAATCTCACATGGAGCTCATTGCAAGCAGCTTGGCCAAGCATCCTGCCACAGGACTCCTAAAATACTCTTGTTATACTCTTATTTGGAGAAACTGTCATGGAAGCATAGAAATCTAACTAACCAATGAGCCTAAGGATCATCAAGCTGCAAACATGGTATCACTTGACTTCTCTAAACATGGTTATTGAATACTTCAATGACTGCATGAACGAATATGATTGAACAAAGTGTGAATTATGGCAGAGATGAAATGCTTCATACAAATTCACCACCCCATTTGCAGCTGAAGAATCTAGGATGGATGGAATTTTGTTGATTTCAGGATTGGCATATTTTTTCAGAATGTTTTTGAGGGGTACTTGCCATTGCTAGGAATCAACCATACTTTTTCTTTTGTTTTGTTAAATTGTGTTTAAATCATATTTTTCTAGCTGTCTTTAACAGAATTATGGCAGAATTATTTCTCGTCAGCTACCCCTTCTATCATGCTATAGGTATTCTGGGAGAAAATTGTAGCTTTTGTGAGAAGACTGCTCAGAAGCATCTACTCCAACCAGTAGTAAAAATTCAAGCTAAAAAAAAAAGAGGGAGAGGAATTTGCACAATTTGTTGCCAATGGTAAGCAATCTTTTGAAAAAATTTACCTTCCTAAAATTGTACCCCACTCCCGAATCCAAGTGGATACATTCCTACTTTGGATAATCAGTGTTGTTGTTATTATTCTTTTCACAAACTGTATTAAATTTATAACATATAACTGCTAGCTTCTGCCTGCAGCAATTCATACATTACATTACTTCCTGAATACTACAGAGGAAAGGGCCAAGGATAGTTAATCAAGCAATCATCAAATTTCAGGCTAAAAATAAGACGTTTACTTTCTTCTATTGTGGAGCAATCCTTTCTTGGAGTGATGAGTCTAATTGTCTTTTCCCTAGACTACATCAGAGGCGGTAAGAAGAAGGACCAGCAGATGACACTGTCTACTTGTTCCTTGGCTGTCAGGTGAACAGATGGTAGAAAGAGGACCAGGAGCAATTGCAGCTGGCAACAATGACAGTAATATTCACTGATTGGGTAAAGTAACACAGTAATGCACACTCAAAGGTTGGGTATAGGTTGAATGTACCTAGTTGTTGAATTGTGAGTTGTTGAAATGTAACTTAATGTCTAACCTGAACCCAACTGAACTAACAACGCATTGTTACTTGTTGGGCTGTGAACTCTGGGTTATTCATGGTTAACAAACCATGATTTGTTATCATAGCTGGGTTCAGATAACATGAAAAATACTCTTGACTACTGCTGCCATATTCATTTCTGGAAACAGGGCTACAGCCAGGGAGAATTTCCAGCCTATTCTGTTGTTTCAGGTAGAGAACGTAAGGTCAACCCTCCTGTTCTAAAAATATGGATGTCCAATCATTATTGTCACTACTCTGGATTAAATTTTAGATGAAAAATGCAGGACCAGAGTAAGCAATTGGCTCTGGCAAAGCATTCCACTGGTGCTGAAACATCCTGTCAAAGCTCACAGTCAATAGCCTTCCCACTAGCCTGTTCTGCCAGTTTGTGTCATTAACAGCTAGCTATGGGAAGCTGCCCATCATTTTAATAACTCATTTTAATTTCTCATAACTCCCCAAGGAATGTTACACCAGGGCATTGTGGGAAATTTAAAATGGTGGGCATCTCTCAACCCTCATCACAGATTTCAGAACAGCTGCTGCTGCCCTCCATTGACACCAGTGAGCCTGGAGGGCAAGGGCTGCCAGAGGGTTCTTTGCTAGGGGAGGTGGCTCAGAGCTAGAGCTGGCCCTGACTGGATATTAGCAGCATGTTAATCACGCTTAGGGCCAAAGCAAATCTTCACGATGCACAGAGGAGCTATGCGTTGTTGTGGAACTCAGACAGCCCTAAACTCCTGTCCCCGCTTTTATTTACAAAATTCTACCACTGAATTGGGGTGGGGTGGGGTGGAGATAAAAAAACAAAAGAAAAAAGCCTGCATTGGAGTAGGAAATCTAACATGCACTGAACATGGTATCTCTAATGTTTGGTTTAGTCATTATTCTATATGTTTGGGTAATTATTTCCAGCAGTTTTATGTGAATATTAGAATATGGGTGACATGATGGATCCTTATGATAACCCCATTGGACAGCCTTCGCCAAACTTGTGCCTTCCAAACACGTTTGAACTGCAACAGGCAGAATTTCCAGTCAATATCCCTGCTGGATGGGAATTCTAGGAACTGCAGTCCATGTGCCTTTGAAGGCCACCAGGATATAACTCTTCTGGAGTAGAACCGAATCTTTCTCACACTTTCTTACCACGTATTTTCTGAAACTACACACTGAAAAAGCTGAAACCACACTGAGGTAGAATCCGAGACCTGTTACTTGATTCCACACACTGTCCAATTTTAACAAACTATTGATGGCATCAATGACTACTGAGAATCCAGTCATGTTAATAGACTCACACTCTGTCTCATCAATATGCAGGTGTAGTTCAAAGTTATGAGCATCCTTTTCATCCTAGACACAAATCTTAAGTCCAACTAATGTCAACTAGGAATGCCAGGGCTCAATTGACCACCTGTTTAATTGTCTTGCCTAATAATATGTGTGTGTATCTCACTCTCAATCTCGTGCACACACACCTAATATAGAAATTACAAGATTGTGTGCAAAATTCCCAGGCTCTCTCTCTCATCCAGGCACTAACCAAACCCATTTCACTTAGCTTCAGCGACTTACTACATGATGTGCCTGCAAACCATGTCCAGGGATTTCAAGGATTTAAGCTTCTTAAGGAGGAAACTAATGCCTGCATCCCTGAATTCACCCAAGCCTCAGCAATAAGAAAGTATTAATTTTTCCAGCTTGGAATGTGGTGTTCAAGTTGGTTTGGGGGTGGGTGACTTTATTTGAGAAGTACTGTACAAGCCAGACATACTTAGCAACAGAGATCTCAACACCAGAGAAGAGTACAATCATTAAGGATGAAATAGCCCGCTAACAATCTAGAAAAGTTCTACTGAATAACTTTTTACAGAGGCAATGGAAACAAGGAATGAAGATGCCACCACTGTGACATGTGAATTTCTGATGTGTTCGATTATCTCTTCTTCCACCTATGCTCTAGTTGGAGCTGGCACAACTTGTGACCCTACAAAGAAGTTTATTTAAAGCCCCTACTTGGCTTGAAAAATATTGCTCAAGTTGTGCATACCTGCTGAAGCCATATTATATCCTGTGGCTTTATTCTCAGTATCTCCAAACCTTTACATGGAATTAAACCAGACCAGAGGGAGAGAGAACTTAGATGATACAATACCTAAATTACTTTCACAGTCAAGCCTGGCCCAAGACATTTTGCTACCTGATGCAAAATGCAAATACCGCCCCCATTCCCTACTCAGAAGCCAATACCGAGCCATAGGACAATGTCTTTCACTGCATCAGAGGCAAGCTAAGTAACAGAGTTGGTGCTGAGCAGGCTGCATGGCACATACAGCTCTGACCTGCAACCTCATTCTGTCATTCCCCTGAATCTGCTACCAGAGGCACCTGCTTCATGTTGGCTATTAGCAGGGCCTACTTGTCCCATTCCAAAGGTCATCAACAGGACCATTAGTCACCAACATTAAAGGGAAACATATTGACTCCATAAGACACAGGTCATCTGAGCTGGCCCACTAACCCTGCACAGGATACGAGCAATAGAATTTTTGGATTGAACAGTGATAAGGATCATTCTAAAGTGTTCCTTAACCAGATCACGTTTTCCTAGACCATTCCAAGAAATCTCCCAAACAATGATTACTGGAAAATAACTAACCCAAATATAACAGAAAAAAGCAAGAATCTCTGATTCAATTAATAACATTCAATTAATGGCTCTGAAATTGACAAGCCCAGGAGTAAAACTCTCATACATAGGAGTCAATTAAGCAAAGTGAATTGTATACACACAGAGAGAAACACATACACCCCAACAACAAAAGTGGTGTGTCCAGTGCAGTCACAAAACATGATGAGCCATTGCAGTTATAAAGCGGTTATTCTTTTGCTGTGAACAGGAGGACTAGTCCAAAGCATCCTTAAAATCAGTATATCTTTTAAACCATTGTTAACCCTTACACAGGACAATATCCAACAGTGTTATTCATAAAAATCAGCTAGCATTAACACCAAATCTTTCAGTTGCCCAAGTACTTGTGCACTAGAGGAGCACCTGGCCTCTCCTAGAAGTGGTCGTCCAGGCTGAACTTGAAGTCTTCCCTTGCAATAGTTCTGAACCTGACACCACAGCATTATATACATTACCAGTTGGATACTGACTATTGGCAAATTTCTTTTTAAAAATCACTGACACAAATGGCTGAAGAGGAGGAGAGGAGAGGAGAGGAGCCAGCAAATGGAATTTCTCTTAGGTAGATCCTAGTATCATACATAAGAACACTAGAATAACCATGCATCTATTTATTCCACACCCTGTTTCCAATAGTGCCCAACCACTTGCATTTGGGAAGTTTACAGGAAAGAAGAGCTCTCTGCTGCCTTTTTCAGAACTCTACAGCAAATAGTAGTCAGAAGAACTTTGCCTTTGAATCTGGAGATTCAGGTACACTCTCATACAGGTCTATACCCACTTATAGATCTGTTCTCTATAAATTTGTCTAATCACATGTTAAAGTCTTCTAAGCCTATAGCCATCACAATATCTCATGGAAGTGAATTCCTGTGCTATATACTCTCCACTATAGATTCAAAGAAGAATTTTCTGTAGATGTGGACTTCCCCATAATTGTTATCATTCTATTTAGATAAACCATTTTTAAACATTTTCTGCAAGCACAAATGACCAATTTGCTCACTGATGCAAACATTTCAGAAACCAAATATGAACTGAGGGATCATGGCAAGTCAAATTGCAGCCTATAGCAAATTATTCCTTTGTATTGTACCAGATAGTGAACTTTTCCAGTGTCCATTAAGTCAGGATAGTTTCTTGAAGCTATGCCATGGTCTTCGGCCTTCAGTATGTTAGGGAAACCGCCAGAGATAATTGCCTTGAAGCTGCCTTCTCAACTCATTCTGTAGATAAAGAGAGCCTTTCTGGCTAAAGCAGGGGCAGGGGGGGGCGGTGTGTGGATTGTAACCTAATAATAAGGGCTTCTTTTGCTGTTAGAACAAAACTGTTTTCCTTAATGAACCATATTTGCCTCTGCTCCCCAGGAAGGGGGTCAAAGTCTGTGGGCATAATGATAGACTCTGAAATAGTGTGAGAGAGAAAAATTATAAAATCCATGGCAAGATCTTGTCTTTTGTTTGGGGCTTTGGAGAGGAATTGATGCCTCACCTTTGAGCCCCATTGAGCATCCTGTGGCCTCTTCAGGAAACTAATATTGTCACAGAAAAGGAGACTGCAAGTTTTCTTGCACTTGCTTATATCCTGCATCCATATTACATTATTACATTTAAAAATGTATACGATTCTTGACACGGGTGATTTTCTTTCTTCTTTAACACCACTGAATGCAAAAAGAAGTGCCTTGGCAAGACCAGGCCCCTGATGTTAAAATATCTTTCTACCATGAGTATAGGTTGCCTTGGTAGAGAGTGAATGGAAGGCTGGTCACAAGAAAGCCATTTTTATGAACTGCATTTTATGAACATTGCTCATCACAATTATATAATATATTGAGAGAGAGAGAACCCCAAACTATTAGCCAGTCCCATAATACTATTTTACCAACATGTTTGCAGCAGGCATTACATACTGCACAAAACACATCCACAGTCTGTAATCTGGAGATCCTGATTAAAAAAAAAAAAAAATTGCTTGCCTGATCTGAGATTTTTCAAAAAAAGGTATTACAAAAACAGGGTGTTTCAATAAAAACAACACTATAACAACATGTGCCCAAGGATTTCCACTTCTCCTCCATCACCTGTATATTTATGAAACAGAATAATCCAAAATTGCCCCTCTAAAGGCCTAGATGTAAAATATTAAGTCAAGCCAAAGTAAAGGCTTCCCTAAATTTAAAGGTTGTTAAATTAGTCAGAAAATTTGCAGGCACACATACCTTTCTCCCAAGCAAAACGTATTTTTAACAGAACTTTAACTGTTCTGTAATCTTGTGTCCCGTATTTATTGTTTAATGTTTAGTTTTAAAATATTCAAGGGCTATTAGACTTCAGTTATAAACCTGTAAGTCAATAATTACTTGGCTGACTATCTTCACCATGTTGACTGAAGAGCATCTGTTAGGGTCAGTGGGGCCAATCCTATAAGGAAGAAGACAAGTCTGAGCCAAAAATTTATCAAATGAATCCATGCAATGGTCTCCATAGAAATTAGACCAGCTGGGTCCTAGATTAAATCAAGCCAGAACTTTTCCTGGAAACAAAAATGTCAAAACTGGAAATGTCATACTTTGGGCACATCATAAGAAGGCAAGACTTACTGGAGAAGACAATTAAGCTAGAGAAAGTTGAAGGCAGAAGACCAAATATGAGATGGCTCAGTTCCATAAAGGAAACCTAATTATGAGATTCATTGATTCCATAAAAGAAGACACAGCCCTCAATATCCATGTGCTGAGCAGGACAGGACATTTTGGAGTGCATTCATTCATGGGGTTGCCATAAGTCAGAGGTGGCTTGGTGGCACATAGCAGCAGCAACCAAGTGCATGGAATGAAACACAGCAAGTAATTGTGAAACCAGGACTCAAAATGTTGTTTTGAAGGATTTTAAGAGGCTTGTAGTTATCCTAATGCACAAGACCCATAGAGTAACAGAAGTACAATCTTGTCTACAAATACCTGAATAGATGAGAGCCTCTATTGTTATCCTTTAGTATAGAAGAATTTAAGCAAGGCTGAGACACTCCTCTGTGCATTTGTTGTGACTTATTTTTTATCTGAGATATCCAGGAACTAGAAGATTGAAAAACTACTCCCAAATATCGATAATTTGTTACCTGTTCAATAGGAGTTCCATTAATCCACCATCTATATTTAATCTTTCTTCTAGTAAATACCATTACTTTGCAGGGTTCTTAAATCATTAATTACAACAGTAGGTGGTAAATGTTCTAAATAGTCATCTCAACCTGATATTCATCAAAGATAATACTGAATCATCACTATGAAGAAGAATTGACAGATATCTAGTCTGATTTAGGCAATGAAAACTAATGTCAACTAAACTCCTAACCATCAAATTGATATAGAATTGAATAATATAGGAGTTAAAATATAGCCTTGTTTTACACCACTGAAAGTTGGAACCAGGCCAGAAATATGTCCTGAACAATTCTAGCTTTCCCTCGCACAAGTAGATTAAAACAGACCCTTAGGGAGAGATCAAAAGTCTATATGAGGTTACCAAAGGTATATCTAGTTGGGTACTTTTTAACCAAATGTTGTAACGTAAGACCCTGATCTGCCATCAATCTAGTCATTCTAAACCCTGCTCTACAATGCTTTCCTAATCTTAGTCCATTAACTTTCTGTATAGATCATAGCATAAAGTTTACTAATTATATTTAGTGGACTGATAGGATTATAGTTGGGAGGATCTGATCTATTAACTTTTTTATAAATTGGAATACTTAGGGCGAGCCCTCAAATCTCCAGCAATCATCCATGTAAATAGTGCTCCTAGAACTGAGGCCCACTACTCTAATTTAACTTGAAAGCACCTAAGTAAATATTGTCACCGCCTAGGTCTTTACCTGATTTTAGTAAAACGGAAAAAAGTTTAGCAGTCTTGGAGACAATCACAGGAGGTCATTCATGGAGGATATCCATAGTGATTGGATAAGACATGCAAATGGCCATGTCCTGGCAATGATGTCATTCAAGACCAAGGCCAAGACCATCCACAGTATTCTATTCCTAATCACTATGTATGGGCGATAAAGCTAAACACAGAAGAAAGCTGACAGGGGAAAAAAATCATGAGTTTGAAACATGATGCTGGAGGAGAGCTTTGTGAATACCTTGGACCAACAGAAAGACAGACAAGTGGATTCTAGATCAAATCAAAACAGAACTTTCCCTGGAAGCAAACATGACAAAACTGAAGCTGTTGCACTTTGGGCACAACATGAGAAGGTAAGACTCACTGGAGAAGACAATAATGCTAGGAAAAGCTGAAGGTAGAAGAAGTAGAAGACCAAACATGAGATGGCTCAGTTCCATCAATGGAAACACTGCCTTAAGTTTACAAGAGCTGAACAGGGCTATCAAGGGAGTGCATTCATTCAAAGTTGGATGTTTTGATGGTATATAACAACATAACAAAAACATTAATTAGCTCTATCAAATCTCTCACTGTTTCTGCTCATTTTCTCTTTTTTTAAAGCTTCCTATCTCTTTTTCAATGAGACCGATTCAACAGGATGTATAGTCATAGTCTGTTCCCTGTAAAACCTATGTTGTTGTTAGTCGCGAAGTGGTGTCCGACCCATCGCGACCCCATGGACAACATTTCTCCAGGCCTTCCTGTCCTCCACCATCCCCCGGAGTCCACTTAAGCTCACACCAACTGCTTCAGTGACTCCATCCAGCCACCTCATCCTCTGCCGCCCCCTTCTTCTTTTGCCATCGATTGTTCCCAGCATTGGGCTCTTCTCCTTCCTTCTCATTAGGTGGCCAAAGTATTTGAGTTTCATCTTCAGTATCTGTCCTTCTAAAGAGCAGTCATTGCTTATTAAACCAACATTTAGAATTAGGAATAGAAACCTGATGTCTCCCCAATTTATGGTGCTTTAACTTTTTTTTCTTGCATGGACTGGATCAACTGTTGTAATCTGAGGAGTCTCACTGGAGAGTCAACTATTTCTATGAAAAATGCATATGGAAGCAACTCTCTTCAATGGGTGGTTCTTTTAGCGATTCAGTGTAATAATTTGCATAATAAATATATGTCTTATATTTATCAATGATTTAAGTAATAGCCTTTGGTCTGTGCAAACATCCAAATTATCAAGCTTCATGGGCAGAACCAACATTCATGCCCATCTACCTTGAAACCCACTGAAGAGTTTATAGGAAACTGTAACTGAAGATGCTCCAGAATTGGATATGCATCTAAATTCCCCATCTTTATCTTCTACTATTCCCCTGCCCACAGTTCAGAAGAATAAGATTGAGTTTTTTTATTATTTGCACAAGGCAGGAGCCCAGCAGAATTTCAGCCAATATCATCAGATTGCCTATTCGATAAAGAATAAACTATATCATATTCAGGGCAGGGAATTAATAAATATGAGACGACAACAACAATGATGATTACATTGCATTTCTATAGTGCCCATAGCCAGAGCTCTCTGGGAGATTTACAATATTTAAGTCATCCATCCAGAGTTCAACCCAGTCTGACCTTGCTTAGCTTCCAATACCTGCCTGTGCACTAAAATCCCCTAAAGACCTCTGGATATGATGTCAGTAATTTATCAGTAACAGCACTGATGTCAGTTTGGAAATATGGAAAAGGTTAAAATAGTCATAAGAAAACTCTCTACATGCCAGGAGAACAGCTTGACTTCTCACTTCACCCACAACACTATCAATCTTTCAAAGTGAGTTGTTCCCAATCTGTTAAGATCATTATGACTTTTTCCACATTTAGGCATATCTTTAAAGAACAGCTATCAAAATACCTTGTTGGTGTTGTCTGTGTCAAATTGTAAAGCTATGCTATAGCAGGACTCATGGAAGAGCTTGCTAAATACAACTGTGCCAAAAGGTTGTCAAAGGTTTATTTATTCATTCATTTATTTATTTATTTAAAATTTATAGGCCGCCCCATCGCAACCAAGCCTCGGGGCGGCTTACAACATAAGCCGGTTGTCAAACTTGTGGAGAAGGGAAGAATAGTTCCTGGAAAAAGACCTTAACAGTGCAAATATGCAGCATTTAAAAATTGTTAATTGTTGTTTTACACTGTCTTCTGATGTTTTTACCACCATTATCTTCCTTTATCAGCACTGCTTCCTCTGTGACAAAACAGTGAGCATACTGATGCTCAGCTCCTTCATTTGCAGTGGAACTCAGGCTTTCTGAACCCCACCTCCCTCTCTCGTAGCGTGATATAGGCTGAATTAACTGGCTCTGGGATTTCAGCACCACTGCTTCACGCTGGAGCAGGAGACCCCTCATCTTTTCTACATTTTCCCCTTCAACAGGTAGTCCTTTGACTTGCTGCTTGTCAATTAGGGTTCACAGACATATGCTGTGCTATTTTTGTAACCTACCTGGTTCCCTGCTCTGAAAATGAAATAACCTGTCTTTGCTCAAATAGGAAAAAACCGCCACTCTTCTGCTTATGTCAGGGTTTTTTTAATGTCTACCATGCCGCTCTGCTTTCTAGATCCCATTGGAATAAGTTACACCCTGATCTCTTTGTGAAAGGGATGACAGGTCAAACAGAGTATTTCACTCCTGTCTGCTTCTCCCTTACAATAAGACTTTCCACTGCCACCAAGTTGAATGCTTTATTTTGTCCAGCTGCCTCCACTAAACAGCCTTTAAAATCCCCAGTTCCCTTGTGCATACTTTTTGGTAGTGTTGGATTTAGCTTTTAGGCATGGGTGTGTAACTTAGCAAGATTACAGTTGTAACCCGCCCAGGGAACCATGTGACTAGTGGGGTGGGTTAGGAATCGAATGAATGAATGAATGAATGAATGAATAAGACAAGAAGCCACAAAAATGAAATAACACAATCTTAAAAGTTATGCGGAAAGCATTATTATTATTAGGTTAAAAAAATTGAATAATTGCAGCACACACATGAAGCAAAACCATAAGAACAAAAGGACAACATTCAAGTATGTAATATATAATGTACGATCTGATTCAAGCTTCAGCATTCACACCAAAAGATAGTCTATATAAACTCGTTATCACTGTGGACAGCAAAGCCACAGAAAGTCAGTTTCCCAAAATAGCAGGGTGCCTTATGTACTTCCTAAAGTCACATCAGTTGCCCCAGAGCAGAAAAGAAAAACTCAAGCTGTTGCAAGTGTAAAGAAACATGCATTTGTGATCTTGTGATGACCATTAGAAGAAAGGTTGCTTGCAAGTTTAAGAAATAAATAGTTGTCAATAAAATATTGAAATATAAAATATTATGAGAATATTGTAGTCAGGGGTTGTTGTCTCTGTTACACAATCAGACTTTGGTACCCCTTGATGACTTCTACATTATGTTAAGCAACCTGAAGGACAATTCCTGTCATCCTCATTGTCATTAAAGTTGGTGAAGTAAACAATGTTCTGCAGAGTGCTTTCAGAAGTCAGCTTCTTTACAATCACACAGTTGTTAGCATGAACAAGTGATCTAATTCTGTGTGCCTTTTCATTTGTGATCTACATGGATCTAATACTAATCTTGAAGATAGCAGAACACTCAGATCAACAATCTAAGTACAAAACCACAAAAAGATGTGTTTTTTTGCCCTCCCTCACCATAATTGCAGGTGCCTTCTCATTGAAGTACTTCCTGTTTTGTTTTCAGGAAGCATGAGGAAACTTATGCCAACAAGTACTCTAACTCCATGGATGTAATATGTGTGTTACATATTAAACACATAAATAGCTTGATTAAATTCAACATACTTCAGTGTTTGGAGTAAAAACTACACTGGAAAAAAATTGTTATTTTATTTATTTATTTAAAAATTTATATGCCTCCCCTTGCAATAGCCTCGGGGCGGCTTACAGCATAATACAATACATTATTAAAAACATATAGCAAATTTAAAAACTGGCCCATCTCAGGTTATTATATAAAAACATGAACAAAAATAATAACAAGTTTAAATTAAACTTAAATTAAACATAAATTAAACATTAAACATAAATTAATTAACCATAAATTAAACATAAATTAAACATAAACTAAACCAAAACATAAACCTAAATTAACAATAATATTAATTAAAATATTGTCTAAATAAAAAGGTCTTCGCCTGGCGCCGAAAAGCAAATAACGACGGCGCCAGGCGAGCCTCTCTGGGGAGCGCATTCCATAAATGGGGCGCCACCGCTGAGAAAGCCCTCCTCCGGGTACTCACCCTCCTAATCTCACGCACGGAGGGTTCCCGGAGGAGAGCCTCTGTCGCTGATCGTAAGGGGCAGGAGGGCATATATGGTCGCAGGCGCTCCTTTAGGTAGCCAGGGCCCAAGCCGTTTAGGGCCTTATAGGTAAGAACCAACACCTTGAATTGGGCCCGGACTTCAATGGGGAGCCAGTGGAGCTGACGGAGAACTGGGGTGATATGAGAACCACGCCCAGTCCCCGTCAGAACCCTGGCAGCTCTATTTTGCACCAATTGAAGTATCCGGACCGTCTTCAAGGGAAGCCCCACGTAGAGCGCGTTACAATAATCCAACCGGGAAGTCACCAACGCATGTGTCACCGTCGTCAGGCAATCAAACTCCAGGAAGGGACGCAGCTGATGTATCAGCCAAAGCTGTTGGAAGGCGCTCCTCGCCACTGCTGACACTTGAGCAGTCAAGGTCAGCTCCGGGTCGAGGAGCACTCCCAAGCTGCGGACCCCGTCTTTCAGAGGGAGTGCAACCCCATTCAAGACTAGGGTCAAGTCCCCTACACTGTAGCCAGACCCACCTACCAACAGGACCTCCGTCTTGTCTGGATTGAGCCTCAGTTTATTGGCCCTCATCCAGCCCATTACCTCGGCCAGGCACCGGTTCAGCACAGCCACCGCCTCACCTGGATCGGTGGAAAACGAGAGGTAGAGCTGGGTATCATCCGCATACTGATGATTCCGCAGCCCACACCTCCTGATGACCTCCCCCAGCGGTTTCATGTAGATGTTAAAAAGCAAGGGGGACAAAATGGAGCCCTGCGGAACCCCATGGCATAGCTGCCATGGCGCAGAGCCATAGTCCCCCAGCACCACCTTCTGGTATCGGCCATTGAGATAGGAGTGGAACCACTGCAAAGCAGTGCCTCCAACCCCCAATCCCGCCAGCCTCTCCAGAAGGATACCATGGTCGATGGTATCGAAAGCCGCTGAGATGTCAAGAAGGACTAACAGGGACGCACTCCCCCTGTCCCTCTCCCGGCATAGGTCATCGTACAGGGCGACCAAGGCGGATTCAGTGCCAAAGCCGGGTCTGAAACCGGACTGAAATGGGTCCAGATAATCAGTTTCCTCCAAGAGTGCCTGGAGTTGTCCCGCCACCACCCGCTCCAGCACCTTACCCAAAAACGGGATGTTGGCCACCGGTCTATAATTGGCGACCACCTCTGGATCCAGGGAAGCCTTCTTTAGGACTGGCCGGACTACCGCCTCTTTTCCATGTTATACAATACATGGAAAAGCAGCTCAGCTCCACAATACACTGGACCTATAATTTCACTACACATGTGATCAGGTGGACAGTTTATGCATTCCACTAGCCATATGTAAACAGATTTTTTAAAAATCGAAATTATTATAGTTTCATATGGAAGAGGAATCTAAGACACAGAGATCTATATCATGCAGATTCCCCAATTGGAATGGAGAATTTCCATACATGCCAGCTGCTACCAGGAATTTAGTAGCACTGGATTAGGAAAACTCTGTTTAATGCAGGACACCAATATAGTAATAGTCTTTATGCGACAGGGTGGAAACAGTACCCTGAGAAGTATTTCCTAACAACTTCTACACAGTTGGTGTAACAAGCATAAGGAGTTGGGAAGAAATGAACAGAGTTAGGAAAGTTAACATCTCTGTTGACAACTCCAAGAAATGCACCTTGGATAACTGATAGAATATTTACATAAAGTGATTGGAACACTTGAAATACAAAATATAAATGTAGTTTGTAATTCCTGAACTGTGTAGTGAGACATACTAACTTGAGATCCGGTGAAGGAAGAAAGGATCCCAGAGTCCCAGTAATACCCACTTGTACAGTAGACTCCCAACTATCCGGCCTAATGTGGCAGAAGGGCAGACTGGATAGGCTGGAGTTCTATAAAAGCTCACTTCCTACCCCACCCATACTATTAAAAACACCCTTTTTATACCTGGATAGGCTCTTATTCATATTTTCTGGCCTATTAGTACAGGCCAATACTTTATAAATGTTTGTTATGTACTGTAGTGTACGTTTTAAAAATTTATTACAGAAAAAGGAAGTCCAAGGATAAAAATATTGTACACATTTTAAGATAAATTTTATAATGTCTAACTTAATTGCAGGAAACATAAAATCATGTACACTGTACAGTATGAATACATACACTTTTAAAGTAAACAAAGCATTAAAGTAAAACGTAGGCTTAATTCTTATAAAAATTATTTAAACTTATTTTACTGTTCATTGATAGTTATTTTTTAGCTAGGCTGGATAGTCGCAAGCCAGATAGTCGAGAGTCTACTGTACAGGAGGCTCCTTTGCATACTATGCAAAGTCAGCCTGCCCTGAGTGGGTGCTGTACCTTGGCATCTTCTGTGATGGAATGCACATTGTCTGCTATGTGTTCCTGCTCTGACAACATAGGCTATGACTGTGCATTGATGTATGAGTCCAAAGCAGAGACTCAGCAAATGACTTGCTGGGATAGGAGGCTACCTTTTCAATCTTGGTAGGTCAGCGCTCAGGGTTTGCCCTTGAAGACAGTTCA
The DNA here is from genome assembly GCA_023646645.1 of Varanus salvator macromaculatus. NCBI lineage: Eukaryota > Metazoa > Chordata > Lepidosauria > Squamata > Varanidae > Varanus > Varanus salvator. The sequence continues at coordinate 28,827,332 of JAIXND010000756.1, forward strand.
AAAGCTGCAGCTGGTGCAGTTGTCAATAACTGTGACCCAGAACTTCAAAAATGTAAGCAATTCTGTCCTGTCCCCCCGCCCCGCCCTCACACTGGCTGCTGGTATGCTTCTGGTCCCAATTAAAGGTGTTGGTCTTAACCTATAAAGCCCTACACAGCTCCAATACCCACTGGAGATCTACTCCCCGAAATGCAAACCCCTGAAGAGGCTTGGAGGGTTGCAACTAGGTGAGGGCCTCTTTGATGGTCCCCCCCCCCACCTTTGGAACAACATCTCTGCTGCAGCCCAGCTGGTGCCAAATTTCTCATCTTTTTGGTGCCTGGTTAACACAGTCCTCTTTGCAGAGACCTTTAAAAACCTTCCTGGTCATTCTGCCCCTGATACAATTAGCCAGATGCCTTTCTTTTACTGTTGGCCCTTTTAAAACATTGTCTTTTTATTGTCTTTTACTGTTCTTTTAAATTAATCTTTAATTCTTAATGTTTTTATCTATTGTATGTTATTGTTTGTATACTTTGTTGAAAACTGCCCAGAGAACTTTGGCTATGGGTGGTATAGAAAATAAATTAATAATAGTAATAATAGTTGCCTCTTTTCATTCAGGAGCACATTCAAATATTTCCTCTGATCAGAAATATAAGATGCAGGGATTGTGGGTGAATTTATTCTTACAGATTGAAAAAGGAAGCATTACTGGGTGTAAATAGAAAATGAGACTTCAATATTAATTCAGAAGTAAATCACCACATTCAACAGCTGTTGGTCAGTCATGAAATCATTAGAAAAGAACTGGTACTGTTTTAGGATTTGGATCATTACCTTTATGAATTATTACAGTTGCAGATATTGGAAGAGCAACCTTTTGACACAATGACCTTGATTCCCCTCCCAATAGCACCTTGGTCCCAACTAACAGCTTTAACCATTTATTTCCCCAGAAGGCCAAGCAGCTCCTGTAAGAAGTGTGCCATTCCCTCCCCCAAAATGCAGTGTTCCCATTGCAGCAGATCCTGCATAAGCCCACCAGCAGAGAATGCATATCACTGCCGTCCAATGGGGCCCAATAGGTAGCCCCTACCATGAGGGAAAGGCAAAGGAGGGGCATGAGCCTAAGACTGAGTAAACCACTTTGTGATGTTGGGCTGCTCTTGGTTTCTCGGGAAGGTGCAGTTGCTCTTGCACTGGAATAGCCATAAATCCCTCCAGCTTTACTAATCTTAACAACCCTGACCTTATTCTTTGGAAATTCCCTTCCCAACACTGTCTTCATAATCCTCATCTAGGTCCAAAGATCAGTTTAAGGTTCAACCCTCACATCAGAAAGGCCTCACTGCAATATTGTGATAATTAAGACATGGCACCATTTTTCCTTTCAAAAGCCAAAAGTTGTTTCTGTTATATAGGTGGTATAAACATTGCAAGTCAGAAATCATATTTTACAAATTTCACTTTCCTTCATAAATATTACATCTATCTTATGAAAATATTATTTAAATATTATTTATTTACATCCATTTCAGCATTAATTTCTAGGAAACAATTCCTTTTTGTTATACTTATGTTGCTATAAGTATTTTGTTATAATATAGAATATCCTAACTGAAAACATATACATATGAATTAAAATATTAAAGATGAAAAGACACACATAGATGCATGCTTAATGTCATAACCTGAATTCAGCTGTGAAATCCAATTTCTCCACCATCCAATATTAATTTCTTCTTGACTGGAGCACTCAGAAAACTAAAAGACCAGGATTAATATATCCAGAGGGAAAGGAAGAAAATAGCTTCTTCCTGATTTATCTTACCAATTCCTTTAAATATTTACTAATAAAAATTATCCACTCCTTCAAAATGTGGTTGAAATCTGAAAGTGGGAAGGGGTATGACACTGAAGAAAAGTACACATAATTAGCAAATATCAGATTTCTTTTTTTCTTTTCCTAATCTACTAGAATGTATGAAAATGCCTGTTCATATTTGGAGACTCTACTGCAAAACACATTTTCTAATAGGGCTTGTAGATCTACATAAGCCTGAAAATTTGCATGTTCCCACTGGCTAGACAGGATAATATACTTGTATTTAAACAGTACTAAAGCTTTTGTAGCAGTCCTGATGTGAAGGTTCCAGGATAAAAGTAGCTGTACCTAAGTACCATTCTAGTGTATCGGGATAATTTTGCTGCCATGTATAAATAAAATACAAATAAGCTAATTTAAAAGCTTGTTTGTTGTATTTAACTAAAAATGTGTTAGGTCAGCTGACATGATTGCCTTTCTGTTTCTTGCTACTATTAAATCCAGGATTAAACACTATTAGCTCCTGTGATCAACAGGTCTGTTTTTTTTTCCCCTGGTAATCCCAGCAGGGGAAAGGGAGCAGATGCTGTTTCTAAGCTAATTAATGAAGGTCTAGATCTTCCCCTCTCCTTTAATCTTCTGAACCATTTGTCAGGGTAAGGAGCTTCTTCACGTTTTTTGGTAACTTTCCAGGTTTGGGGGAGATAATCCTGGCATAAAGACACTGAAAAGGGAATGTTTCAGTTTTTTAAAAGTGACACTTAACCCATTCCAAAGCTCCTCCTCATTTTCCCTTAGGGTTGCTAACTTTTGCTAACTTTTTGCTAACTTTTTTTCTTGACAGGGTCTATAGATAGATTTACCTGATCATCAGAAAAAGAAACCATGGTGACCTCTCTTCTCCATACTGGTGTGCACTAATTAACCTTTTGATTACCAAAAGAGCAAGAGAATGTGGTGGAGGGTGACTTCAAAGCCACTGATGATCATGTGAACCTGGCCTGTATCTCTGAAAAACTCCATAGTAGGTGCACATTCACCTACTTCCATTTTCACTTTCTACATATCTATTCATCATAGTGCCAGAAAACCTGAATGCAATGTATTTCTGTCCAATCTTACAAAAAGACAGTCTCCTATCAGGAGATAAGATGGAAATCCTCTTTTCCCTGTTCTCAAGAAGTCCAATAAATTTAAAGAAAGACAGAAGGGCTTTCAGCTTCCATCAACAGCAAGATGAAGGACATAAAAGAATCAGACCAATGAACATAGATATGGATAGCAAATTCATTCTTGCAGTACTGATCCTAATATTGCCAAAACACAGAAAGCAGGGCAGCAGAAATGCAAAAAGAGGAAGAATCAGACCAATGTCAGATAAGCATGCTCAGTGCCCACAAAATGCTGAATCTGTGGAGGAAAAACAAACAAATAAAACTGGGAGAAGTGGAAGTGCAGTGAAATAGAATGGAATGCCAGCTAGAACACTGAATAGGAGAGCTGGATATTGCAAAGTCCCACTTGCAGATATAATAAAATACATAATCAATAAAATAAATATATGTTTAAATAAATAATGTAATAATAAATTATTAAAATAAATAAATTTAATAATAAAATTTAAATGAAACAATGCTTAATTTAAATAAAACAAAGTTCTATTAACTTATTGTGTTAGGGTGTTTATTGTTGGTTTCATTTTAGTTTTAATTGCATCAATTTATTAGTTGTACATAATATTAATCTAAAGATGTAAAATAGTATTGAGCAATCAGTAATTTCAACTTAAAAGAAACAAAAGATACCTATGATTAAATCCTGACACCACAAAGGCAATGTGAGCCTACCAATATTTTGGCTTCTTGATGAAAAACTTAATTCATAGCTTAGTGGTAGAGTATCTGTTTTGCATGAAGAAGGGTTGGGAAGAATCTTATCTGAAACCCTGGATATCATTACCAGTTGTGGTCAACACTTCTTGGCTAGATGGTTGAGAAATGGCTTGATATAAGGCACCTTCCTATGTTACACAGCCATCAAAGCACGCTTTGGGGAGCAGTCTAGAACTGCTCCAGAACAAGTCCTGTTTTGAAGTATTATAAAGAATTTCACCATTGGTTTCAGCTGATTGTGGATTCTTCCATGTTTTTATGAGTACAACCTGCACAATTCAGACTATTATTAACAAGGGATGCTACCAGTGCCAGTTCCATGTTTTAGGGGACCCTTGGGCAAGATATCATTAGTGGGCCCTCTTCTCTAAGGCACACCTGCTCACTCTCTTGCCCTGTCCCTCTGGGCCCAATCTGCACAACTTCCCAAAGCTAGCCCACAAGAGGAATGGATGCAGTTGCTCCATCTCATTTTTGTGATTGGTTGCATGGCTGGAGAGGACAGGCAGACAGGAAATGACAGTAAGGAGGAGGATGTGGAAGAGGCTCCCGGAAGTGGCAGGAGGGCATGGACTCAGCAGGTATCCAACAATGCCTACACCTAACAAAGGCCCTGGATATGGCTATTTTAATGAAATGGCTTTATTATGATTATGTTCGTTCAATTTTCTTTTAAAGTACCAGGAATAATAACTGACCACTTTAACATGGTCCCCAAAAATGTAACTTCCAGTCATCAACCATTTTTATTCCAATACTCCCACACAAATTAAACCAATGCTATTAGAGAAACATCCCATAACCAAAACAGGTGTGGATGGATACTGTTGAAGTGTAATAGTTCTTCAAATAGCTTCTGAGAACTGCTTCTGAGCACAATTTATAGTGCTTTTTTCACAATGAAATCCAAAAGGGTTTGGGGGCTAATTCCTGAAGAAAACACTTTCTCACATAAATTTCCTGCATGCTGAGATCAAGTTTAGAGGCCCTTTTGCAAATAGCCTCTCTTCTGAAGGTAGGTGGTTGGTGAGGGAGGTGGCGATGAAAAACTTCACAGTTGTGCTGCCATGCTTTCAAAAACATTCTCCTCAGGAAGGCTTGTATGGCATCTAATTTGATGTCTTTCTTATATTTTAACCCACCCACGCCCCGCAGGGTTGTAAAATGTTTTAAAAATAAATTTTATTGTGATGTTGCTATGTTTCTATTTGGTGTCCTGTTATGATTATTCATAGGTAGCCCCAGAAGCACCACCAAAAAAGAGAAATTAGACAAAAGAGGATGCGAGTTTACATAATTTCAGTATGTAGCAAATGTCCATATCTAGCAAATTTCATGTAACTTAAAGGGCAATAAAGATTACCATAGTAACATGGTGATCCGTGAACCTGCATAATCTGTCATTGGCGCTAACTGCTGATTAACCACTTCTGGACCCCCTTCTGCTTCTTTATGGTTCTTTTACCTTTCAAGTAGGCCTTCAAATGCTTTCAGAAAAAAGGCACATGGCCACCTTAGTTCCTTTATATTTTTGTTCTATCATTTTAATTGTTTATTAATATTCTGTGAGCTGACCTGGGAGTAGAAATAATGAAGAGTATCCTATTAATGAATGAGTGAAAAATCAAGAAATCCTTAAATTAATGAAGTCATCTCTAGTGTCATTAGGAATAGGGAAGAAGGCAAAGTCTTGAGTTAATTAATTTTTTGTTTGTTTGTTTGTTTGTTTGTATGGCTCTATTTTTCCTGAAGAGCCCTAATCATAGAAACTTTCATTAGATCAGATTCCACACAGAAAGAAAGCCCTATTCACGTGTGTAGGGAATTTCAATTTTGAAGCTGGCCTCAGGTTTTCATTCCCTTCCTCTGATGTCCATGCATGGTGCCCAGCTGCTCACATATAGAGGTGCCATGCAATTGGGACATGATGTTCCGGTCAGGCACAGCCTTATCTGGGAGCAGCTGTTTGTACATTGAGGTTTCTCTGCAGACAACCATACAGAGTTTGAGAGAACCCACTTCTGCTTTAGCACAGAGCAGTCCTGCACTTGAGAATTCCATAAATGGGACTGCATAGTGATAACACATAGAGCCTCATCAAAGATAATAGTTGCACACAAGATTTAACTTGAGTTTTTTCTGTAGTCCTAAACTGCAATCTACCATCACTTGCATAGGAGTTAGCTTCATTTAAATCAGTGAGGCTTGCTTCTGAGTAGACATTGTGCTATTAATTACTCAAAACAGCCAAATTCCAGAGGGGTAACCATATTAGAAGCAGGAACAATGAAGAATATTGTGTGGCATCTTACAGACTTAACAAATTCAGAAGGTTTCATAGAAATGATGAAGTGGTCTTTTGCTGGCAAAAACATATGTAGACTTTCTAAATGTCCAGGACTCTTTGGTAAAATAAAGCAACCAATAAGCAACTCATTTCAAATGGATAAAACAGTTTGAAATTCTAAAATGACTAGCCTTCAAAGCATAAAATATTTAAGAAATATTATAAATATTCATCCACTGAATCTTTTCTCCTTTGTCCTCCAAAGAATTAATCTGTTATATATAATTTAAAATATTGTGTGCATGTGTGTAATAGAAACTCTCTTTCTCTCTCTCTCTCAGAAGTGAGAATACTGTAATTCTTGCAGTGATGGCAACCAATATTCCAAAATAAAGAATATAGAATAAGGATTAGCTTATAAATAAACATTGCTGTTCTGTCCCAGCATTTAGGACCCCAGTTCTAGTTAATTTTTCCAGGTGACAAAGATGAGGAATGGGTTCCCGATGTCAGTCATGACCCTTCAAATGATGGGTAATGTTGCCATGGCAACCTTTCCTTTCAGCTTTGCTTAGCTGTGGCCTGGAGGCCTGAGGTGCAATGGCTGGAGGACACTGGGAGTTGTAGGCTGTTTTACTGTCTAAGCTGCATAGGACTGTGCCTCCAGTGACATTTAAGGGAATCACAGTTCATTCAGGAATCACTAATTGCCAACTGTTCCTTTGAGAAAAGGAACAGCTAAGCTCAGCAAGCCAGTGAAAATGATTGCCACATAGCATTTGCTTTGAAAATGCCATTCTCAGCAAAGTTTTCCACAAAGTCATGAGTATTGCTTCTTAGTGCTCATACATCAGTCATACATCAGCAATATAATGAGGTCTAGCAGTTTTGTTAGCTAGACAAAAGAAATAAGAAATGGATAAAAATACTGTGCTACTTTCCTAAAACCACTGACAGTAATCAATTGCATGGAGAGTACTGCAACTTTGAAAATCGTAGATAGGAATTGTATGTAGAAGTGCTCATGACTTGTAATATAATTAACCTACAGCAATGGATTAAACCGATTAAAAGCCCATACGTGCACCATTCCCTTAGATAAACTTTCCGGTGACATTAGTGGGAGTTCTGATTTGAAGAATTAGGTGATTGGTACTTTCCAGCATGGTTCTAAACCAGCAAAATTAGGTTAGTAATGATGGTGCTGCACAATGCAAAGCTACATTCATATTGTTACCCCAACAATAAAATCAATAAGAAATCCTCAATGAGAAACTCTGGGGTCAGGTCCAAAAGTTTCCTAGCTATTTTGAATTTTCTGTCCTAGGACTCAGTTACTAATATAAATGTTTTCATGTTAAAAAAACTGGATTTATAATAAAACATGAGCAACAAGCAAGATCATATTTAGCACCACCAATGATTTTGATTTAACTGAAACAATATTTAAAAAGCACCAAAAAAATGCTGCATGAATGTTGTGTTAAGAAATACAATGTACTCAAAGGACTCTTACAATCCTCTTCTTGGTGCATAAAGATACTTTAATATGAACCAGCCAAAGCTGAGTACATGTCAGTCCCATTCAGTGCAATAGAGTTGGATCATGCTCATGGGTGCAATTATTTTAACATATGCAAACATTTGTATCCATACAAGTTGTGCAGCATGGTTTATTTCAATTGGAGAGGCAATCCTAACTCACTGATACTAGAAGAACAGTGCTAAGTCTGTCCCATGCACATCTTTCTTGATCCCCTTTATCTTTTTCTCTTGTAATCTGCCTTACGAATTTAAAAGGATTATCTACCAAGCTCTCTTGTTGGTGGCTGCAGACAGTTAAGTGCTACTTGTTGCACAATATGGGCACAAACCATAGTCAATACCAATACATTGCATTATTTCAAATATCACACCAAATATTCTTTCTTATTCTGGCACCCTAGATGACATCCAAAATCAGTCATGTGATATAGCTGCCTCAATTCTCTTCTTGTTAAGTCTACTTTTGACAGATCAGCCACCATTTACTCCAGAATCCATCTATTACAATGTATGGAATTGCTTCCAATTGAAGTGGATGTGATTCCAGCAAGCCTACACTATCTGTGACCCACCAAGAGCCCAATTTACTGCATACCTGACCCCAAGTAGCAAAAGATAAAGCTGTAAACCTAATGTAGTCCACCAGCTTTACATTGTTATCTCATAAGAAGGGTGTTAAATATTATTATTAAGAAACTTAAAACACTCCATCTTATCTCTGTACACAGAGACTGAAAAAGAATTCAGGGATGGGAAATTTCTTGGGAATTCTAAGAATATTTTACATTATTAGGTAAGCAGATTCTTATATATTTTAAGGATTTTAATATATTTTGTATATTTTAAAGGATTTTATTCTTAAAGGTATGCAAATACCAAATAAGGGATATGTTTTTGTTTCTCTTTATGTACCATACATTTGGGAACACAAAAAGTGCAGTTTTTATTAATGTTTTTATAAACTTCAGTTTTAGAAATCAAGATTATTATAGCTATATATAAGATTATATATAGGTGTGTGCTTTTATGATGTTCATCTCTTAATCATGATTTTAACAATTGTTTTATATTCTTTGTGGCGTCAACAGTTTTTGCCCCCAAAGAAAAGCTTTACTTAGGGGAATGTTGAACATTTATTTCAGCCAATCTGATGACTTCCAGATATTTTGGACTTCAACTACTATCAAGCCTAACCCAGTCTGCATGGCTAATGGTAAGAAATACTAAAAGGTGAAGACTAATACATCTAGAAAGCATTTGGGGACGTTTGGCTTACTTTGTTCAATACTATTTGTGTGTACATATATTGTACATGATCTCTCTGTCTTTATGTAACATCTATCATCACATAGAAACATAGAACATAGAAACATAGAAAAAGAGCGAGTCAGAAGGGGCCTCCCGGGCCATCTAGTCTGACCTCCGGCACCAGCCGGCTCCGCTCATGACATGCCCACCATGTGCATGTCCAGCCTGTCTTTGAACACCCTCACCAATGGGGCCTCAACGACCTCCCGTGGAAGCCCATTCCACGCCCTCGGGGTCCTAACTGTCAGGAAGTGCTTCCTGGCATCCAAATTGAACCTTGGCTCCCTGAGCTTTGCTCCATTGGAGTGCGTCCTGCCTTGCTCTGCAGGGGAGAACAGGCCTCTCCCCATCTCCATGTGACAGCCCCTCACATACCTGTATGTTGCCAACATATCCCCTCTGAGTCTCCTCTTCTCCAAGCTGAAGAGACCCAGTTCCCTCAGTCTTGCTAGACTTTTGCTAGACTTTTGACAGGCCTAGGTTTTTTAGTCTCAGGAAGGTATCCAAACTAGGGTAATATATGACTGACAGGCTACATTTTGTTTGGTGGACTGTGAGGTACACAGGCCTTGTCTAAAGTCTTAAGAGTGTTTTTATACACTGAAGTTTAAATCAGTTGTCATTCTCCCTCTTGCTGTGTATGTGAATGCATGTTTGCTGTCAAAGCTAAATAGAAATTAGGAGAGGCATTTATAATTCTGTTTTGCATTCTGGCCATCATCAGTTGGGCCATTTCCAGGTAAAACCATCTGAAGTTCAATATACATTTTCATCAGGATTCCAGTCCTGTTCACATCTGCTTCTGCAACAGAGCTTATCTGTCTGTTGGTGCAGCATCTTGCTACTATGTTTGAGAGCAGGTTGTTTGGAGACCTGAAAAATGATGAATTGACACCATCAAGAAAGAAATGAGAACCCAAGGGCTCTCATTTTGGAAATACCTTGATAAAATATATTCAGGGCACTGGTGGAAAAACTTACCAGTTGCTTTGATCTGGCTAGAGGGGAAGTAAAAATAATTTTGTAATAACCTGGTATCCATTCCTAATGGTGTTTTTTTTCAAGAACATAATAGGGAAGATGGACCTCCAATTAATCAACTTGATTTCTGGGATAGTAGATTTTAATCTGGCATAGAAACAGATTAATAATAATTGATATATTGATTTTATTATTCATAGATATATAAACAATGTTGTATATTTGACTGCATTTAACATTGAAAAAAGATTTTAGAAGGACAAAAATAAGAACCCAAGAGGTGAACCCAAACAAGCATATGGGAACGTTTCAAGTTCAAAGTAGATCCAATTTCCTTATTTGTCTTCTGATAATTCAGGACCACTTACAGATACTGTCAACCAGAGTTTGTGATATTAATAATATAATGCCAGAAACAGAGGGTTCGATCCATACTAACTTAGTTGTGCTTTATTCTCACTGAGGTAAATGGGACAAACTTAGTATTGACACATTTACATCCTTTTGAATTCAATTGGACAAAAGTATGATTGGTGTGAGTCTGGATCTTACCCAGGCATTTTATTTGCTACAGATGCAATCTACCCACCATTGTTCCTGCCAGATTGAAATTAATGGAAGTTGTGACAACTGTAGTTACAAGAAGGTAGAGTTAGAGATTTACACATATCTGTAAATTATGAAATTTGCAGTAGTCATCTCTGTTTGAGTGCTCTACTCTGACTTTATTATGGGACAAAACAGGATACAGGCATTTGCCAAATTTTGGCACCTGCACTGATGCATTTACTGCTGTCCTGCATCCTCATTCCTAATTTCTAGCAATATACCCAGTATAGGACAAACTCTAGAAAGAACTGACCTTTCATAAGCACTTCATCCTCTAGTTTTATAGAAGAGACATTGATCATACTCTAGATTTAAAAAAAATACTTTAGCCATTCCCCAATCACAGAAAATATTGTCACTTACCTTTTTAACATCTGGTATGTTAAATTGCTTTTTAGTATGAGCAACCCAACCCACTATCCCAATGTCCAGAGGAAAAACAACTTCTTTTTCAGGAATCACCAGGTTGTCCTCATATTTGGATGTAGGGGTGACATCTAAGAGCCTGCTAGCCACCTCTGGAATACCATTGCGAGAACGGCAAATAAACATGCTACATCGATCGGCTGCGAGCAAATGTGCCAACCTTTGCAAAACTTTATGTGCTGTCTTTTCCAGACAGCTCGCTTCATCTTGGATTTCCATTAATACTTCCAAAAGCAACTGACATTCTTCTAGCTTAGTCATGTCCTTGAAGGAAGCTCCATCCTTCACATCCTCAGGGCTGACTTTGAAGATGCTTCCTACTGCTTCTATCCGTAGTTTTCGGTCAAAATATTCCTTGGCAAATTCTGGGTTGTTCTCTAGATATTTCTCAACATCATCTTTATTTATTTCACCCATTTTGTTTCACTCTTCCTTGGCAGCGTTATCTTTGTTCTTTGTTACAGCTGCATTACCACTGAAATAGCAACATCAAAACCAAAAGTCTTACTTTACTTCTAATGGGAAAATGGTTGGCTGTACATTCTGTAACTCCATAGGCATACACTGTAGAATTGTCCTGTAGCTTTCCAACCTTCTAAAATCCTTGAGGTATAACAGCAGACAACTGGCTTAGTGTCTTCTTAGTGAGGGATCCAGCAGACTGCTAATTAAAGAGATGTCAGGACACTAAACCCTTGAGAACTCTTAGCAGATAAATCCAAGGGAGACATTCTAGCATGTTAAACTAACCCTAACAATTCCTACACTGTGCAGTAGTGTTAAAAAGAAAAGAACATGGGGGTATTCTAACTTGCTTTTCTATGATCTTTTTCATTATGATTTCCTGATATGCAGAATTTCCATGGCTATGAAAAGTTGGAAGTTCTTAAGCCTCCCTCCCCTTTGGTGTGCAGATAAGCACTTGACATGCCGGCATGGCACGTGCATCCCATGCACATGCTCACTCTTCAGTATAAATGGTGTTTACCTTGGATACACAACAGCATGCTGGGAAGCCACTCAAGATAAATGAAGTCAGATGGGTGGTGTTGGAAACCCACAAGTGTGAAAAATGGATCAAAGGCTGAAGTCTATGAACAAAAATGAACTAGTTACACTCCTTCAGTCACAGTGTTTGGGAAGGGTCAGTAAAATGTAATCCTGTGTATACATGGGGTTGATGTAGTCATGCTTGGAGCAAACCCACTGACCTCACTGGGACTTAAATTAATGTTGAAGAAATTGCCTTACTGATATCAGTGGACTTGACTAAATCTGGAACTGATCCACTGAATTTAAGCTTTCATCTGAGTGGGAATGTGCATCAAATGGAAATATTTGGGAATGTGCTGCAAATACAAATGTAGAAATATGTAAGGGTATGTGAAAATAGCCATGAAAGCAAATGATATTCTAACTGAAAAGCACTAAAAGATAGTGATGCAACAGTAATATACCTTTCCCGAAACAGCAGGAAATTATTAATCTACAGTACAGAAATTTCTAGGAATGTGATTCAAAAGTTGAGCTATAAACACAAAAAATGTGCATTGGAGTAAAATATTAGAATGAACAAATTCTGGACTTTTATAGCTTTCTGGATTTTAAAATCAGAGGTGTTATTGGCATATATGTTTAAAGGGAAGGAAAAAGAAACTCATCATAACAGCAGAAAAGTTCCGAATGACAAAATACTGGAAGACGAACTTGCAGTTCATCAAGAGTTAGTCATAATACAATTGATATTAATAATAATATTAAGGAAAGGGGACAACTCAAATTTGGATGGGTTAAGGACATTTGTGTGTTTATTGAAATAATTATTATGGGCATTTTAAAGAATAGCAAAAATTTATATCACAAGGCTTTGTTTTGTTTTGATTTAACACTTTGCATGCTATCTCAGCAAAATCTGTTTCAATTATGGGAAAAACAGAAGTTCCATCCTGACTAAGCTAGTATGTATGTATGTATTTATTATATTTATACTCCACCATTTTTCTTTCCAAAGAACTCAGTGTGGCTCAATTCTCCTCCTCCTCTCAATTTTACCTTTACCTGTGAGGTAGGTTGTGTTGAGAGTCTGTGACTGGCCCAAGTGACCCAGTTGGCTCCATGGCTGAGTGGAGACTAGAACCCAGATTGCTTGGATCCACTACACCACACAGACTCTGCAACAGGAAACTACAGGAAACCATTCTTTATTTTGTTGTTTATGGGCATTCATTTCATGCATTTGTCATGGCCTTTGCCTAGTACTATAAACTTTTTTGAATTGAACTACAGGAAACCAAGGATAGAAGCCAACATCACATGAATGGAAGATGGCTTATACAGTGGGAGTCTCTGCCTCTCAGTATTGGCTGGCAGCCTAGTGAAAATCTGCTTCAGAAGTTATCAACCTCTGCAGCAGATGTCATCGAATCAGAATAGTAGAGTTGGAAGGGGCCATGAAGGCCATCACATCCAGCCCCCTGCTGTTGCAGGACACCACTACACCATCCCACTCAGATGGCTGTCCAGTTTCTTTTTGAATGTGTCTAGTGTGGGAGAACCCACCCCCTCTCTAGGCAGCTGGTTCCACAGTCAGCAAATGTTAATTGCCTAACTCACTTGACTGCCAGTGGAAAAAGTAAGTATAATTCACCCCTAATCATCCTAATTTTACATTATCCCACATGCCTGACAATTTATATAGTATAGTGACAAGTTTATATCCAGAAACAGATTGACTTGCCTTAAGAAATTACTATGGCACATTCACATGATATGATAGGAATACTTGAGATAATGTATGTGAGTTGTTCCACACCTATGTAAATGTCACTGAATCCTTAGATTTAGTAATCCTGGTTTAGTATATTGTATTTTGTTTGTATTTTATTGAACGTAAACTGTCCAGAGAGACAGCATGGCTGAGTGAAAACTATACAATTTTTTTATAAACATATGCATGCACACATGTTGAACATGCAAAAGAACATGATTACTTCTTTTTTCTGAAGAGTAACCCTTTGACTTTATCAGTGCATAACAGACAGAAATCACTATGTTATACTTTTCCCATGAGTACAACTGCATAGTAGGAAAAGCTGCAGCTGTTACATAGCTACAAAAGCACAGAGTTTCTATAAATGAATTTTTAAACATGACAATTCTTTTTCAGGAAGCTATCAACCAAGCCCTGATTTAGATAATACTGTTTGTGTCTGTCTTTTTCCCATGTCTGTCTTGAAGTAATACTGGAGTTTGGCATGATGTAGGAATTAGAAGAAGATCTGATATATGATTTGGGAATAATGGAGTTGGATGAAGACAGAGCTGTTTAGTTTGTACCCACTGAAATGAATAGAGTATTGTAGCATCAGGGCACAGTGGTGGTGTAACAATAAGCAAGCTGTATTGCAACAGAGATGCCTGTGTGTGTCAGCAGAACAAAAAAAAAGTGGGGAAATAGCTCACCCAGGTATATTGTAAGAACACCACCACCTTCATCAATTAATCTGTATGCAGTTTTTCCATGGTAAAGCAATGCTCAGGCAGCTCACACCATCAAAACTTTACACTTTATTTACATTTCTTAATAGCTAACCATTATACATCATAGCAAATAATCATATACACACTGGGTTAATAAAACTTTAATTAATAAATACACACTGGTTGAACAGTTCCATAATTATTATTTTATTTGATGATAATAATTATGTTATTTAACTTTAATGTTACTATTCATAAATTATGTTATTTAACAACCAAATCTAAGAATGTGCAATGTTCTATTCTCCACTGGAATACCATATTTCAACTCATATTTTACTAACTATTTATTTATTTTAAATATTTCTTGGCCACTTTTCAGGGCAGAAGCCCACCCAAGACAGCAAATGGCAATAACATGCATAAAACCTGAATGCTATTAAGGATGATAAAAGTACAAGAAAAGCAGAAAGAACACTATAAAAGTGTTTATTCAGATATTCAAAACACTATAAAAGCAACAAAAGCGATATTGCAGATATTCTTAGTGGAGAGTTGTGTTTGTTTGCTTGTTTGTCTCCTGCTACCTAGGCTTTGTTCCCTATGCTTAGTCACCCATACAGTACAGTTTATAATGGTCCTTAAATGCTTCTTAATTAAGCTAGGAAGCTGTCATTAACCCTTAATTTTAACTTTTTTTACAACTTAATTTTATCCAGTTAATATAATTGCAAAACTGAGTATATGCTTCAATCTGTTCAATTGAAATTAGAGGAACCTAACTGCTTCACTTTGATTGAAATAGTCCCATTAATAAGAAATCAATTATGCCACTCTTCACTTTCTGAAATGTCCAGCATATACTAGACACTCTGTTTTCTGTAATATAATATGTTTAAAAGAGTTCTTCATGTTAAATATGCCGTATTTTTTGCTCTATAAGACTCACTTTCCCACCCCCCTCAAAAGTAAGGGAAAATGTCTGTGCGTCTTATAGAGCAAATATGTGTGTGCAGTAAGTCTGTCAGATGTGCAGCCCATGCAAAAGTGATGGGGAATGTGCCTGTGATTATGTGCCCATTTGATTCAGAATTTTTTTTTCTTGTTTTCCTCCTCTAAAAACTAGGTGCGTCTTATGGTCAGGCGCATCTTATAGAGCGAAAAATACGGTAATCAACTCAGAGCATACTCCAGCCAAAATACAAAAAAATTAATACATTACAGCCTTAAAGTTCTTAAAAATAAATAAAACTATAATTAAAAGCAGCAAGGCAAACAGATAAGATCATAGGTATTGAGCAAATACTGTATCTGCTTGTTCTTAGAAATATGCGATATAACTAGTTATTTTTTTAGGTCAACACAAAAGAAGAAGCTAGTATTTGTCTTTGTGCAAATATGATATACTTTTATCCATGGAATGAAATGATTTCTTGAGGAGCATTGCTCTTTCAAAAAAAAAATTGACATACATTTGTTGTTACTTTAATATGAATGACGTAGTTTTCCTTTGACGTTTGCAGTTACTACAGCAAATACAACTATTTATGGAATAGTTCTTTGTAATGCACCAGCCCTGAGCTTCTACAGTACATGGAAACTCCTAAGAAGGATAACTGACAGACATGTGGCTATTTAAATAGATTGAAGTAACATGTGAATGCCAAAGGTATTTATAAGGTTCCACTTGTGCAGCCTAGTGTTTACATCCAAGTGTAGCCATGGTGATAGCAGCTCATTCTCCAAGTTGCTCATTTGTTAATTTAAAAAAATAAATAATTTGAAGACAAATGTGTGGATTGTGACAATGGTCCTCTGTATTGGCACAGCCTTTGTTGAAGTATATAGGGTTGATATAATTAATCAAGAAATACTAAGCAACTCACATGAGAAGTGACCCTCTTATTTCCTAAACTGACTTTATCTTATCTGCAGCTGGGAAAGGATACACCTAGATAATAGCTTCTTGGATTTTCTTTTGCATCTCATGTGTATGTGTCACACAGATTACAGCATATGACCTCCTTTCCTGTTATTTTTTGTTATAGTTTGAGTATGAAACTCCTTAAGAAAAAGAATGAACTATGAAAAAGAGCACTGAAGGGGGACCAATATTCAGAATGCTGATGTAAGATCTTGGCTTCTACACATTATTTGATAAAATGCGTTGGGTTGATGAAGGGTTATGTTTTCCTTGCTCTGTAATTCTTGTTTGTCGGAAATGTACAAGCCGTTAGAACATTCTGAAATTGTGATTAATTTTAATTGTTGAGAATGCTTGGTTTAATACCAAATTCTAAACACATACATGTACAAAAAGGAATCCCACTAAATTGAGTATAATATGGCTTCAGTTTTTAATTTTCACAGATTTTCAGGTGCTGATTAATCCATTGTCTACTCACTAATGGAACTGGATATTTTTTAAAACCAGGGTTTCATAGTGCTTTCACTAATTCACATGAATCCGTTCCCAAAAAATTAAAAAAACAATCTGTAAGTCCAAGGAAACTATATGACTCACAAAAAGCTGATCTGGTGAGGGATCTGCAGGTCAGAATCATGGAAATCTGAACTCATTTGAATCCGTCATGGATTACTCTGGTATTCCTAGTTTTTGGTCACAAAACTTTGGCACACTGATGCCTTAACTATATTTAACTGAAAGATGTGTGTGCTACATCCATCTATCCTTCACTGATAATATATAGTTAATAAATTGTACAATGTGTGATGCTTCGATATTATCATTTTCCTGCTACACCTGCATTTCATTGGCTGTCATTTGGAAGGAAAAGAGAAATGCTAATGCAATAAAATCATGTCCCAGTTTTTATTGCTCTATATTACTGGTCAAATCAGACAACACAACACATACTTACAGGTTCACAATACTGGCAAAGCACAGCCCTTTTGCCCAGCAGTCCTCTAGCCTTCTCGGATGCTTGTTCTCACCACAACCAGCATGCATTTTTCTTTGAGGAGGCAGCTGTGCACACTTCAAAATGAAGTGATGGGCTCCATCCACTCATCAGTTTTATTTTCTAAGAATGCCTCTAAGGCCATGTCAGGGTATCTGCAATAAAGATGGAACTAGAGCCCAGTACATTGATTCACTGTATTCTCAATTATTATTTTTAAATTAAAATTTTTAAAATCAGAACCAACTGGGGTGTTGTGAGCACTGCAGGAGGTGTCCAAAGGTGTATTAGTGTCCAAACTTTCCTGGCCATGCCAGCTCCCTAGAGCAAAGAATGATTCCCTCATACCAGTGACACCTGTGCAACCAGAGCCAGGTGACAATCAGGCAAGGGTTGTGTAATCCCTTTACCTAAGCCCCAAGTCTCAGCCCCCAGGTAAAGCACAGGAACTGCCTGGATTCAAATGTACCAATCAACACCTGCAGCAGGAATTTCAAATGAATGAATGTCTGTCATTGCTATTTGGTCATTGAAGGCATAAAAGGGAACTGTACCATGTGTTCTTGGTGGATTGCCCTTTTGCTTGTGATCAAACCTATTCATGAGAATAAAACTTAGATCTTTTCCTCTCATTCTTGCTGTGCTTGATTGGGCTTGTGCACCAAGGCCGGACCTCTTCTGTCCTTCACCTAGAAATGGCATATCATAGACTGCTTGGAAATTATCTAATATAATGAGGTTCAGGGAAGTTTTCTTAACAAACATCTTACTACACAGGGTTTTCCAGGGTTTTTTCATCCAGGAACTTGCTTTGCTTTAGCAGCATAATCACCCAAGTCAGTTCAGGCAATTATGAAGCATGTTTAACTTGAAGAGCACATCATTAAGGAGATATATGAGAAAAGAACTGAGTTGCCAAATGAGGTGAACATGATCATCTATGAAGTCATCTTTACCTCTGTGATATATTTTTTCTGCTTTAAACTGAGCATTTTAAAACATTTGAATTTAAGGATTTGTTTTTGTTGGTCAAAGAGAGACTGTCACAATGTTGCCTCATCTATCTCCTTAGTTGATCCTTTTGCAAGCAGTGTTGCAAGAATTGTGGAAATGCACATCAATACCCCATAACCATTATTCTGCTGGTTTAAGTTTCTTCCTAGGAATAATTAATAGTTTAATTATTAATAGTTTAACTATTAACTTTCCCTTTTGACCATTAAAATATTGGCTCAAAACAAACAGCGCTGCAGGGTCAGCTCTCATTTTCCCCTTCTGGTGAGAGATTATAAATGTCATCTGTAGTAGGCTTGAGGTTGTTGTGAGGACAGAAAGACACTAACACGTCGCCAACTGACCACAAATGAACAGACTTTGTCTGTTCTTGTGCTTCTAAAAGCACAAGAATGTAATGATCAGCAGGTAGAGATAAGCATTTTGCTTGTTAGTGTCTGCAGATCAAATTGCAGTTAAGGGCTGCTATCAGCAGGGGATTGTTTGTTTTTTCTTTCTTTTTTTAAAGATCTAGGGGATAAGTCCCATTGTATGGAGGGTCTGGTCACTTCTTCTGTAAGAAGTGGTTCTCTGTAAAGTTGGAGGAGTGAGGGGACAAAATGCTGCTCCTGAAGTACTGTGTGGCGCCCAGGTCTCCTTCATTCCAGTCTGAACTATACCATGGACTCTGTACTTTACCCTTATTTTTTCCTGGAACTTGTCACAATATTTGAAACTTGATTTAGCTTCAAAGATTCATCTCTAGTGCTCAGACCCTTAACAGCAGAGATGCTGGGTGACCTCCAAAAATAGATCCGCCATGCAAATGTGTCTTTCTCATCTTTACATAAAATCATCCTCCGTAGGCTATGAGTTTTGGTGGAAGAAAGAACTTGTTAAACTCCTCCACCCACTATCACCTGACCATTTTTGTTTGCAGAATCTTCAGTCCCCTGTTGCTTTTCTATCTGTGGATAGAGATAGGAGCACTCATCTAGTTTCAGCCTGACCAGTGTTGTTACACTTCTCCAGCATTACACCTCTGGAGAATATTTAACAGAATTTCTCTAATGCTTCTGGAGATGTTGAAACTTCAGAACAAATATTGACCATGAGGAAACACAAATTGCCTGAATCAGAGGAAAAGAATCTTTTATATAACAATAAAATTGACAACAAAATGGGACAATTTTGGGGACACTAATTTATGGTTTATAGAGAACATCACCCACAACCATTCCATGATCATAGTCCATAAGTATACCATTCTGTATTATGTTCTCCTTGTGTGTGGAAGCTAAGAGCAAAAGCCCTGCTATTCCAAACGATTCCCATACAAATTGACAAAAAATTCTTTGACGATTTAAATACCCAAATCTCAAGATATAAAAGAAGAAACCAAGGATTAAATTAAAAATGCTTCAGGAGGCTAAAGGGAATGGGGGTTTTGGTCTTCCTGATTGGATGTGTTATTATCAAGCTTCTGTTTTAACGTGGCTAAAAGAATAGATAACTTTAAGAAATAAGAGAATTTTGTATCTTGAAGGGCATGATTTGCAAATGGGTTGGCATGCTATATGTGGTATGAAAAATGTAAGGTACATGGTTGTTTCTTAAATCATTGTATTAGGAAATCATTAATGTCGGTGTGGGAAAAGTTAAAGACAAAACTGTATACTAAATTACCAAGATGGCTTTTGCCTATGGAAGCTCTTGTATATCCAGATGCACTGAACTTTGATACAGTTGTGAAATATGATGATATTTTGGATACTGATGGAGGACTGAAATTGAATCAAGAAATACAAGAACAAGGAATTAATATTTCTTGGTGGCACAAGGTTCAAATGCAATCAAGATATGCTAAAGACAATAGAATGTGGGGCTTTTATAAGGAGTTAACAGCATTTGACCACGTGATTCTTAAATCAGATGAGAAAATGATTAAAAGATTGTATAACTTTCTCCTGGATAGGAGAATGGAAGATGAATAGATTAAGGAAACTATGATAATGTTGGCACAAAATTTTGGATATAATATTGAGTTAGAGAAATGGCAAAAGCTGTGGGAAAGAAATATTAAAGTAACATTAGCAACCTCATACAAAGAAAACCTGTATAAAATGTTTTTTAGATGGTATCTGTTGCCAAATAGGTTAGCTAAGATGTTTCCAAGTAAGTCAAATGGATTTTGGAAATGTAAACACAAATTGGGTATTTTTTATCATATGTGGTGGACCTGTGATAAGGCAAAAAAGTATTGGATTAAAATACACAAATGGCTTGAGGAAATGTTACAAAAACCTCTAACATTTAAACCTGAAGTGTTCTTATTAGGTATTGTACCTGATGATGTTGGTAAACAAGCAATGTATTTGACTCTACATGTAACTACTGCGGTGAGGATTGCATTTGCCCAACATTGGAAGAGTGAAGAGCCACCTACCGATGAACTGATTCTAAAAAAGATCTTGGACTGTGCCAAAATGGACAGATTGACTTTATCTCTGAAGGAGAAAGAAGATACAGGCATCTATCAAACCTGGGACTCTTTTTATTATTGGCTAGAGAAATGGGACTATGCATAGATCTAAATATATTTATAGTTTAACATAAAAAGAAAAAAATGTGGGGGGCTGACCCAGTAGGTCTGATGTTTTTGATGATTGATGACTTTTTAGTTCCTTTTTTGTTGGGTCTGTTAAGAATAAAACTTATTTTAAAAAAAAGTAATTCTCAGCTGACTGGAGGTAATTCCAGTGAAGGAAAAGGAAAATATGTTCACCACACACCATAAAGTGGAAAGTTGATAGGTCTGTTTGCACAAATGGTGTCCTGTGGTCATGGGGAGTACTCCTCACCAACTGCTCATACTGTGTCAGTGTGATGGACCTTATACAAAGACTAAGGTATGCATAGCACAGCCCTTCCACTTGAGCAGGAATCCTGGCTGATCAGCATTTCAATTCACATGGAGGAACTCTTATGTATACATAGGAACAGACCCCTTCATTCTAATACTCAAGCCTAGTATGTACATTGGTGGTCACAGTTGGCACCACAGTGGCTGGCTAAGTCTTGCTGCCTTCCCTGCATGTGAAAATGCAACATGCAGAATTGACTTGTGCAAACCCTCTTACTTGAGTGTTGCCAATGACTTGGATTGTAATCTTCATCATGTACAGCCAGCCTGGGCATCATGGGAGTTGTAGTCCAAGCCATCTAGAGGGTAACAGATTGGGGAAGATGTAACTACAGAATAATTTTCTGCTCTAACAACATTAATTATTTTTACAGCAGCAAAAAAATTCCCCAGAAACAAACCATTTTTTCCTCTCAGAAGGGAATGGTTGTTGGCAGCTTTCAGTTTGCTAGCATCTCTCACTCCCCCAGCATTGCCTCCTCTGTCTTGCATTTCTTTTAGGCAGTGTTATACAAGTTAGAGAAACATAATCTGGTCTAAACACCCCAGGGAGGATCATGTGTTTGCACCACGCCACCTGCAAAACCAGTGGTGGTGATCAAAGATCACAGCAACTCCCTCTGCCTCCCAGACACACAGTTATGCAAGAACTTTGTTGTGAGAAGAGCTTGACTGGCAGCTGGAATTGATCAAACTCCTGCCCCTCACCACCTCCCCCCTAACAATATTGATCTTTTGCCTGCTGAGCCTACCAAAGATCTCCCCCCACCCCTCACCCAGTGCTATAAAACACATACCCGAAGCCTGCCCTCCCCATTTATAGTGAAGCTCAGCTTTGGATCTATGTTACTCCCTGACAGGCAAGAGTCCTCTTCAGTTCTCTGAGTTCTTTCTGGTGATTATGACTCTTGTTACTGAGAGAAGATAGTGGCTTGGAAGGAGCAGTTGCCTCCCCATCCCATAGAGGGGTCATTTTACAAGGATTTTATCACCACCACCGCCCTTCCAGCTTGACCCTCCCTCTAAAGAGGGAGTTTGTAGTCCATCATTTCCTTTAGGGTGTGCTGGGAGATGCTTCCCTTTCTTTGCTAATGACTGCTGTTCTGTATTTGTTGCAGGCACATAGGAACATGATGATTCATGCAAGGGGGATTCTTGCATTGCTGGGGCTGGTGGCCCTGGCCTTGCTGGCCAGCAGATGCCAGGCGCAGCGTGACTGCCGAGTGGAAAGCTTCAAAGTCCAGCAAAACTTTGACAAGTACCGGGTAAGTGCTTTGACACCCTCCCCGCTTTCCTTCTCTTTCAATCCCTAGAATGTTGCTATTGTAGCCTGGTTCTAATTTTCTGCTCTTGAAGAGGGCAAGAAGGCATCCAGATGTTTCTCTCATCATCATCATCATCACCATCACCACCACCACCCCTGCCATGCACATGCACACGCACACGCACACTGACAGTCTCTAGTCCCAGCTAGTACTATCAGAAGTGTTGATGGCCATTGAAAGTTCTGCTGGACACTACCAACATAAAAATAAGTCTGAAATATGACTAGCCAGAAGCATAAAGAAAGGCTGTCTAGGCTGACTACTCTTTATTTATTTTATTTATTTATTTTATTTATTTATTTGGAAATTTATAGGCCGCCCCTTGCCACAAGCCTCTTAACCTTTCCAGGGCTGGAGCAAAGAAAAGAGGAAGAGAAAACTCATCTCAATGGTGTTATTATATCAGCTACAAAACAAAGACTTGGGACTATTTGATTTTTTTTCCTTTATCAATTAATTGACCAGATTAGCAATGATACTGGTGTTCATTATGTAAAGAATACAGAAATAGTCTTTTGACTTCTATCCCAATTTTTTGATAGGCTGCCTCACTGGCCTGTGAAACAAATGTTTCATCTTATACATTGTAAAATTAGTGTGAAGAGAAAGAAGAGAGTAGAAATGAATGTTAAAATCTCCCAATCAAGGGATGTAAAAAGTAGGTTCCCACAGAGATCTGTACTGGGGCCAGTGCTTTTCAATTTATTCATGCATTTTCTGGAATTAGAAGTAAGCAGCAAAGTGGTCAGGATTGCTAATGATACCAAAGTATGGGGCTGGCGGGTGGGTGACTTAAAACAAAAGGGATTACAAGAGGCGCCAAAAGGATCTCTCCTAATTTAGAGAACAGGCAAGTGAATTTCAGCTTAAGCAAGCATAAAGTGATGTATATTGGGGCAAAAAGCCCCCAAGTTCAAATAAATGTTGATAGGTTCTGAGCTGGCAGTGATTGACCAAGAAAGAAATGTTGCATTTTTGTTGGCCTAGTACATGGCTGTTGTGAATAAGGCCAGGTCCATGTTATTGTTAAAGAGTTAAAGAGTTAAAAAGGGAATTTAAAATAAAACTGCCAATATCATATTATTCTTATACAAATCTACAGTTCCATTGCACTTAGAATAGTCTAATTACCATGCTTTAAAAAAGGGTACCATAGAGCTGGAAAAAAAGGGGCAAAAAAGGGCAACTAAAATGGTCAGAGGTCGGAGCAACTGTCCTGCAAGGAAATGTTTAAAAAGCTGAGATTGTTAGTTTTGGAAAAAGGCAAGAGCAAACATGATAGAGGTGCACAGAATTATGCATGGTGTGAAGAAAGTGGATAGGGAGACATTTATTTTCCTCTCTCATAATAAAAGAAACTGATGTCACCCCATGAAGCTGATTGGAGAGAGATTCAGGATGGATAAAAAGAAGTACTTCTTCATACAGTGCTTCACACAGTTAAACCATGAAATACACTGCCATAAGATGTACTGATGGCCAACTATTGGACTGCTTTAGAAAGGGACTGGATAAATTCATGGAGGGGAGGTTATCAATAGCTACTAGTCCTGATGGCTACGTGCTGCCTCCAGAATTGGAGGCACTACGCTCATGTACATCAATTGCAGGGGAACATGGGGGAAAGCAAGCTATTGCATTCATGTCCTGCTTGCTGATTTTCAGAGGACTTCTTGTTGGCCACTGTGTGAACCCTTGCTGGAATAGATGGACCCTTACTTTGATCTAGCATGACTTTTCTTATATTCTTAATATACTGCAAAAACCAGACATTGCTTATTTTTAATGTTTGTGAACATTATTCACTGTGCAAGATCACCCTTGCCCAAGTCGGTGCTATCTACATGTTTTGGATTGCTATAGCCCCAGACAGGATAAGCAGTAATCAGGAATGCTGAGAGTGGTAGTCTAAGATAGTGGAGGGCACCACCACTTGGGGAAGGGTCTTCTCCCTTCAAGGTGCCAGGGAAGATAAGCCATGTGGAGTTTACCACTGGGTATAATGCTGACATGAGTGCTCGCACGACATACTTGCTTTCAATACTATCCATATGCAAATGATATCCAAACACAGACTTCCCCAACCTGGTGTCCTCCAGATGTTTTGGATTACAATTTCCACCATTCCTACCATTGGCCATAGTAGCTTGGGTTGATGAGAGCTTGAAGAGCATCTACACTGGACTCTGTTTTCGTTTGTTTGATGACATCACAGCTCACCCAGTGTTCCTCATTCAAATGCCTTCATCCTAATTTCTGAAAAAATCAGGTAATACAATGCAATCCGAGCAGAGAAAGCTGTATTTCTCACCATCATTAACCTTTCCTCTAGAGGGGGTAGTATGCTGCAGAAGTTCTCCCTAAATTACTTCTGACAGGCAAGCGGCTTCTATTGCAAAAAGACACATTTGAAGAAATATATGATTCAGATCTGCGCAGG
Source organism: Varanus salvator macromaculatus (assembly GCA_023646645.1). Lineage (NCBI taxonomy): Eukaryota > Metazoa > Chordata > Lepidosauria > Squamata > Varanidae > Varanus > Varanus salvator. The sequence goes on from JAIXND010000756.1 coordinate 28,852,269, forward strand.
AGAAGGGCCTGTTCATCTGGGGCAGGGTACACAACCTGGTGCCCTCTAGAGGTCTTGGATTACAATTTTCATAAAGCCAAGCCAATGGTCTTGGGACTTCTACTCTGAAATCTTTGGATTGTATCAATTATCCAGACTTGATATTGGGACTGTATGGTAAATAAACCAAGGCATCCATACATTTTGGATGTCTATTGCATATGACTAGCATTCCCTTTTATGACTGGGAGAAGAATTTTCACTGGTTTTATCAAAATTCTGTTGGATTTCCTCAGAATGTCGTGAATGTTTCTTTCAAGCAGGAACTATCAAGTTCGTGTTGCATTTCAGTTTAGGCAGAATTTGCTGAGAATCCAGAGAATTATGCTAGCTACTTTATGGAAAATATTCCAGGGCCTCCCTTGACATTTTACCTGACTGCTTTCTCCCCTTTGGTTTGCACTTCACTTTCATTGCAATTAAAATTTGGTAGCAATTCTGTTGCTAATACTGTACTTGGGGACAGATCCCCAAATTCCACTTGTGTTTCCATTCCTCATTTTCTAAGCAGGCCTAATAAAAGCTTTACTTCTCCTTTTGTAGTACCGTGGAACGTGGTATGCTGTGGCCAAGAAAGACCCAATAGGATTGTTTCTTCAGGACAATGTGAGAGCTGAGTTTTTTGTTGATGAAAATGGGAATATGACTGCAACTGCCAGAGGCAGAGTGGTGCTCTTCGAGTGAGTCTACTAGCCTCTTTCTGTTTCTGTGGTTTCCCCTACAGCATGGCTAGCTCTACCCTTAGGCAGCTTCCCTTAGGCAGTGAAGCAGCTTCCTCAGACAACTGAATTAAGGGTGTTATGAAAGGGCAATGAGTTATTAATTTCTAAAAATTATTATTATTATTGAATGTTTATTGCCAAGTTGGGAAACAGGTGCTTGTGAAACATTCAAGTGCCAAAATACCTTGGGTATGTAGAGCCTTTGGTACTTTTAGGGCCAGCCCTACCACTAGGCAGAGTGCTATAGTCATTTCAAGTTAGACTTTGGACACTGTGAAGGAAGCACTGGTAGCAGCCTCAAAGGTGCTCACCTCTGTTGAATGAAAGATCTGGGTGTCCCTCTGAACTAGCCAGTCAGCCGCAGGTGAAGTGGAGGATGGTGTCCCATCTCCATACTGAAGGATGACTAAAGTGCAATTCCATGCAGATTCTGTCGGTGGAATTGAGAGGTGCTACCTTGTCCTTCACTCCTGTCAGCAAAATGTTTGACTCTAGCCTTGAGTAGACTCTACAGCTTGACTTGGGGTCAGTGCAGACCATTTACTCAAGGCAGCAGCTTACCTTGGGCTGGCCTTGGCTCAGAGGATCTTGGATGTCTATCTGTTTGATACTTTTTCTTCCATTTTTAAGGCAAGCTCACCCTCCTGCTCGGATCCGCAAGACTGAATATATCTACTTCTCTTCCTCTTTTCAGTGACTGGAGTGTGTGCGCTGACATGATTGGCACCTTTGTAGAGACAGAAGATCCTGCCAAGTTCAAAATGAAATATTGGGGTGTGGCATCCTATCTCCAGAAAGGAAGTGAGTCTGTATTTGTCAACTTTTTTAATGTAGACAAGGCACTAACAGCACAATCCTAGACATATCTGTTTGGAAATCATGAGTTTGATGGCGCTTACTCTCAGAGTACAGGATTGCAGCTTCTGATATTTCAGATCCATGGTGTACTTTTTGTTTGAGATCATGTCTACATTCACTTCTGAATCACTGTCAGGAGATGGTTTTCCCTTTCTTTGTTTCAAGTTTCCAAAGCAACAGTATCATTTCAAAATAACTCTTAATTTCCAATTCACAAGCAAGCTACAGCCACAGAAAGATGAATCTTTAAGCATAAACAGGGGTTGAGGTTGTGAGCCGCCCCGAGGCTTTTGAGGTTGTGAGCCGCCCTGAGGCTTGTGGCAAGGGGCGGCCTATAAATCTGTTAATAAATAAATAAAATAAAAAACAGAGTAGTTAGTTTAACCTGAACTAGGAACATTGGAGAGCTTGCCTGTCATTAATTCAGGTCTGACCTACACATTCAAGGTGGTAGAATGGCCTCAGTGAAGGGGCTTTAATTCTGAATGTTTCCCTGTGTTAAAAACTCTCTGCAGATATAAAAGTAAAATAGTAGGACATTGCTTGGTTAGAAATTTTATCCCTACTAATGTTCAGTCTTCATGGACTTGATAATGTGGGTGGGAACATTCAAGAATGGAATCTCTATCTATCATCTGAATTGGCACCTCAATTTGAAATATATGCAGACCAAGCATTTTAGGCATATCAATATTGGGCTCCATTCTTGCATGGATGCATTTAGAGAGCATAGCATCTGTCACTTTTGACTTGATGCTCATGTCAGATCTTGCTACATGGAGGAGAATTTGGGCTACCTTTCAGTTTACTTTGTAGTGTTTTAGTTTACTTTGTAGTGCTGCTGCTGTCCCTAAGACAGTCAAAACACAAACCTACAGATTGAAGATTTGATAGAAATTCAGATGGAATCTTGCTGAATTCTAATATTTGCTTTAACAGTTAAAAGGGGAGAATAATAGATGAGTGGATGGAAGAACAGGATGTATACATTCTTATGTTTGTGTATGTCCACAGGAAGTGCGAACGCGCGCGTTTGTGTGTGTGTGTGTGTGTGTCTGAGAGAGAGAGAGAGAGAGAGAGAGAGAATAGAAGACTATGAATACATGATGAAAGAAGGAAGGGTTTATTGTGCTTGTGTTTTGGTGAATATGGATGTGTGAAAGGCAGGAAGTGGTATGTGGTCTCCTAGCCCTCCCCCCTGAAAAAAGGTCCACCCCATTTTAACTCAGAAACTCTTTCTAAGAGGTCTTCTCTTATGTTTACTCTGTGATGGACATTGAAATAGAAGATTGGATGGAGCCCTAATGAGCCATGACAGTTGTCCAGTGTTTGTTGAGTAGTTCTGGTGTTTGAGAGGTATGCCCAGTCACTGCCTGCATGAAGGGATATTAATGTTACCTATTTACATTGAGTAGGCATGGGATGAAGGTTTTCCATCTGTAATAACTTCATGAATAACTGCAAGCCACTGAATAACATGGGGAATTACTCATATTTGTGAATTTCATCTTTCACCTTATTATTAAGCATTTCAAATTCTTTTGCCTGTGGAAAGTTTAGGTCACAATAAATCTGTCAGTGTTTTTGTCACTGTTTCCCCTCTACAGCAGGTCTGCTCTGGAATTTATAACCAATTTCTTTGCAAGGAGCTATTATATCCCCCTACCCCACCCACACTTTTTTCCTCAACTGTCAACATGTGTTCAATGTTGTCCTGCAACAGGATCTAAATATGCCAGCTTCCCAAGGACTGAAGAGTCCAAAGGGCTACCACCCTTATCTGTATCATCATGTTAAAAGTTAAATGCATGAATTCAATGTGTTCTGTTAATTGGATGTTTTCAAATGCTGAATCTGCCTCTGTGAATGTGGAAGTTAATAAAACTTAGCTTCCTCTTTGGACAGCTTTGAACAGGTATGGCCCAATAATTTGGTAGGAGATGCAGTGTGTGGGGACAATGGGCCATTCCACCCGAACCCCCTAGTGGCTTTCCTCTTTTGGAGGACAGAGCTGTGCATGCCTTTCTACCTGGGGGGAAGAGAAAACGATCTTGTCCTTTGCCCTAGGCTGTTTTGCACTGTGCTGTTTCACAGCACAATTCCACCAGGGGTCTGAGGTTCCACCAGGGGCCCTGTCCGTCACCTTCCTTGGTGTCTCAGAAAACAGAAAGAACATAAGCACATGTTCATTATATGTAACTTGTTGATTTCTTCCTTGTGAGTTAAATTAGCTTATTTTTCTTTAACATTTATGTGCTTATTTCCTTTAAAATACTTAGTAGAAAGAACCATTGTTGCTTGGCAAAACACAGTGGCCTTCATTATATGTGTAATACATGTTTCTCTAAATATGTTTCTTTATTCTATAGTCCATTTTCATTTTAACAATATTTTGCACTTAAACATCTAAGTTAAAGTGTATAGCTTGAAACAGAACAAAACAACAAAAAATGGGAATCAGCTCTTTCCATTCATCAGTTTTCAAACTGGAGAGCATTCTGCATCTATAAAAGGTATGCACTTTTCAATGTCTGGATGACAGTGGGGTGTCTTTCCTGCCCTGTATCAATCACACAAGAAAAATATCATGAAATACTTTTTGAAGTGCACAGCAGAGGCTGAGTTTTCTTAATTCTTCTATGGTTTTTCTAGATGATGACCACTGGGTAATAGCAACAGATTATGACTCATTTGCGTTGCACTACTCCTGCCGTCAGCTCAATGAAGATGGCACATGCGCTGATGGTTACTCCTTTGTATTTTCTCGTTCCCCGTATGGGCTACTTCCAGCAGCACAAAGAATTATCAGGCAAAAGCAGACAGAAATCTGCTTAGAAAGACAATACAGGTTGATTGTTCATGATGGTAAGGCGTTTTTCACTCAGGTTTGCAGAAGAGCTGGGTCAGGTGGCTTGATAGCAAAAGAGCAGCTGAAAACCTAAGCCATGTTCAGTGTAGCATTCTGAATATTTTGGAAGCACCATTTAAAGATATAAATTTTCAATAAGGCTTGCACTGACTCTGCTGCCCAGTTTGATTGTTAGCTCTTACTGTAATATTTTACTTGGGGGTGTGTTTGATTTCAAATAGATTTTAAAAGGAATGTTTTGTATTTTTGTTTTTAAACGTTTTAACTCTGAGGAGTTTTTATTATTTTATAAATTTATGCTGTAAACCACTTTGAGAGATCTTTTAGATATGTTCAAGCAGTCTAGACTGATTAAATAAATAATTCCAGTACTGCTGGGAAACTTTTATATAGAGAGGCGCTGCTTAACAAAAGGCTCCAAATCCTACAATGCCATGTCTGGACCTGGCTGGTCCTCCTGGCTGTAGGCTCCCTGTTCCTCATGCCATCTTATTTCTTGCTGTGCTTAATACAGAGTAGCTGGAACACTATGAGAAGGATGTAAAGTGTAGCTAGTAGCTGTTCTGTTAACAGGAGAACAATAACAACATAGCACAACCAGAATCAACTCAGGATTTTTGTTTTTTTAATCATCCTTGTTGAATTCAGAAATCTGACACTACATAAATGAGTACATACCAGGAAATGAGGTTGCTGTTTTAGTGCATCTAAACAATTACTTGAAGTATTTGAAGTTGCATTTTAAATCTGTTGAATAAAATAGACTACATTAACAATTGTTCAGTCCTTAGCTGTATAATCAAAGGATTTAAATACTATAATTTAAAATCTAAAATAAATTACAAGAAATAAAACTGAAACGATTTCTAAAAATAGCCACCAGTTTTGAGAAATTCAGTACATTCCATTATTCAGTGTTGTTTCTATGACCTGTTTGCATGTCACAGCAGCGTCACTTCCACTGGCAGTGTGATGTCCTCTGCTGATCTGGGCCCTCTTTTAAGAATTCCACCAGTTCTGCCTTTTACTGTCATTGCAACATTGTCACTTAGCAACTCTGATATAACAACAATGAGACCAAAGAGCCAAGGCCACTGGTAACATTGCTTACCATGGGAAAAATAAACTGATATATAACTAGTTTGGCATAATTTCACACATTGGTTGTAACCAGGTAGTTCTTTGCCTCATTTTTCTAATGCAAACTTAGAACTTTTATCAGAGCTTACCTTTTCTGTTTTCTTTTAGGAAACTGCCCTTGAGGAGAACATATTCGATGGGAACCATTCTGTAGCTGTAAAGTTTATAATTTGCTTTGTGGAGAGTTCTTCAAAAAGATTCCCTTAGATACTGAGTAGCTAGCTATCCATCTGAACTGTGCTATTTACTCTGCAAGTGTAATTTAATAAATGGAGATTCATGGAACTGTGTATTGCTTGTGCTGCAAACATATTAAATCATTAGCTTATTGTATAAGCAAAAAATTCTTTAATTGCATTGTTTAGATTACAAATCCAAATTGCAATGACACAGTAATCCCTGCTTATTTTGTACTGGGGGCAGAATGAGGGAGCTACAGTTTTTCCAAGCTACCAATCCCAGGATTAGGTTTCCTTAAAAATAAACACATAGTGCAAAATATGTCGTTGCTTGCTTTTTCAACAGGACATTTTAATGCAGTCCTCTTAAAATCCCCATCACCACCACCACCAAGCAGTGGGTTGAAATTTCATAAGTGAACCACAAATGCTGTCACAGTAGCACAAACTCACTTACTCAAGAGCAACATACCCAGTGGTCATGCTACTTGCCCCATGCCAATGGCCACAGACAGTGCCTTGTGATGACAAAGTGCATACTCTATGTTGATCACTCCAAGATACTCTCTGTATAAGGTGTATCCACAAATCATGAAGGCAGCTGCACCGGTCCGAGAGCCATTTTCTTCTGACCAGGTGGGCCCGTTATAACCAGAACAGCCAGGCTTAAGCCAAGTCAAACAAATGTCTGAATAAATAGGAAAAGGAATTGGTTGCATGTTGGAAATGCCCACTGTATATATTATATTGAATAGGGGATGGGGGATAGTTTCAAATGATATTCTGTATGGTTTACATTTTTCACTGGTTTGCACTATCTTTGTGTTCTATTGAAAAATGAAGTCAGTGCCAAAGTCTTTATTTATTATTCTATGAATTATGTTTATACCTCTCCCTTTCCTCTTGCCATGGGCAGTTCTCCCTCACCTTTTTCTCCTCACAACCCTGTGAGGTAGTGACTGCCAGTAACTGACCCAAGCTTTCCCAGTAAGCTTCATGACTGAGTGGGGGGGTCTGAATTTGGGTCTCCCTGGTTTCAGCTCCATTTTCTAGGCACTATGCATACTGGCAGTCATCATAAAGTATATGTGTGCAGGTAATGCTCAGAATTACACATAAATATCAAATATCAAAAAGAGAAATGGAATGTTAGGATATGGAATATCTGCTTCTTACCTCTTGAACACATACTGTGTTTTATGAATGAAACTGCAAACAAGACTTTTAAATCATAATTTGATTAACACTTCATACAGTAGCCAGAATGTTGATTAAAATTACATTTGCAACCACTTTCAGCCTGTAGGCTACCAATTTGGGGTCACTTTTCCCTTGCAGGCCACCAGTTTGGGGACATTTTACTTTGCAGGCTACCAATTGGTGATCTCTGCTTTAGGAAAGAAGAGGTAGCACCACAAAATGTTTATTACATTTTTTATCCATCTGAAGATTGTTTTTAAAAATTATACAAAACTGTATCTATATCCCTTAACTTATAGGCTGATCTTCTACATTTTTATTCTGGAATAAAATCATAGACATCAGCGGGGCATTTTTGCCAAATAAGTGCATGGCACTGCAGCCTCACACCATGAACCAAAAAACATAGTGGGAGACTGCATACCCGATTCGCACCTAATAAGTATTTTAGTATTATTTATTGGGTTTATATTGTGCTTTTCTTCCATGAAATTCTAGACAGAGTGCAAGTGGTCCTATACAATCACTCATGCAGGCTCTGATCAGATTCAGTCCTGCTCCATTTCACTGAAGTTTCTGCACCATGTACTCTCAGCCTGTGTCTCTGTGCTCATCTGTTGGTTGGAAGAAGGGGTGGCAGGAAAAGTTCCAAGTGCATTTACCTACACTGCCTGGGTTGACTCCCTGCTGGGCACCTGCAAGCACCATCCTGGTGCAATCCATGTGCCTCTATGTCTATTTGCATGGCAATAGGATTGCTCTGCAAAGTAAACCTTGTTTCTACACTTTTTTGTACACTAGGCACGTATCCAGAAAAGGAGTCTGTTGTAGTTGGTCCTCCAGGTTTACCCATCTCTGATACCACATGGCGGATGTTGCATGCCTCTGCCCACTGGCTCGCTGGCTCTCTGCATATCAAGCAAACAAATGATAGCAACAATGAGACAGAGGGTCAGGAGCAAAAGCAGCTAGTACTGAGGATGTGATGCCCAAGAGCCCTCAAAAACTTGGAGCCAACATGGAATATGAGAGGAAAACACACAGATACATGCTCAAAAAGTGCTACCATTTGAAGGGAAGAGTAATCCTGCAGCTGACATTTACATGTGAACATTTGGGCGTGCTCTGTCTGTCTGTCTGACTGCTTGTCTGTCCTTGCATTGCCCCTTGGCTCACTGTTACATTCAATTACACTGTTTTAACCTTAGTTTATTGCCATCCCTTTCAGTGTCCCTGGCATCTTACTATGAAAGAGTAAAACAGTCATTTTCTTCCTTCCCAGTACTACAATATTCAGTACAAGGTTTGCCCAGTCAGTTTTCAATTTTTATTTTTTGCTTTTCCAACTGCTTACTTTAGCACACAGCTCTAAAAAAGCCAGTGAGATTATCTTTATCAGGGACACCACATGGTTATCTGGAAATAACAGAAACATTGAAATGCCTGTGATCCTGTTGCCTCAGAGTAGTGTCTGTCGCACCCTCTGTCCCCTGCAGAGAACCAGGGCAACAGAAGAAGATTTTCTTCCACTTTCGTCTGAATTTGGCTGCATTATACAGAACTGGATTGACAACTGAATTAGCGAAAGTGAAGACCATTATCCAGAAGAAAAAAGAAGGCAAAATGTTTACATCTGGTTTGAATTTCTGTACTAAAATGAGGAGAATGGTAATGATTATTGGGCTCCACATTATAAAGAAAGAAATCATCAGTATAAATAGAGTCCGTAACAGTTTGAAATCTTGTCTGGAAATTCGAATGTGATGACTCTCTGAGTAGGCCAAGCCAGCATGCAGACGCCTCTTTGATGCTTTTGCAATCTGCATTAAAAGAAATGTAAGGATAAAATAACTTTTCAGTTAAGAATTTTACAAAGTTTTTGAAAGTAAGCTCTGTATCTTACATTTATTTTTCTCCCTAGGAGTTAACTGAAAAAGAACATTTTTGTTTCATGTTTAATACTTCTCAGTAATAAATTATTCTTCTAGCCATTCACAAGCTCTTCCTGCTTTGTACTCAGCTGTGGGATTTCCCCTCAGATATTCTTTTTTTTTTTGGTAACAGTGAGATTCATTATTACATGTATATCCACTGCATTTTCTCTCTCTTGTATGGAACTCACAACAGTTTTTATGGTCTTCCTTTTGTCCATTTTTGTGCTCACAACAACCCTGAGAGAAAGGTTAGGCTTAAAGTCAGCAACTGGCCCAATTCACCAAGTGAAATTCATGGCTCAATTAGCTAGACCCCAAATTCCATAAGTCCTCGTCCAGCATTAAACTATACAGAATTTGGTTCTATAAATGAACTAACATTTCAGTCCACAAGGCTTTCTTCAACAAGATGATATCTCAGACCTAATATTTGTTCTGAGTAATATCAATACAGAACTGGAATGCACTAGACCAGCCTTCCCAAACCTGGTGCCTTCCAGATATTTTGGGCTTCATCTCCCATCAGCCAATAGTGGTTAAGAGCGCAAGTCTGGGACTCAGGAAATATGGGTTCTAGTCCCCACTCCGCTACGGAGCTAACTGGATGTCTTTGGGCCAGTTACAGATGCTCAGCCCAGCCTACCTCATAGAGTTGTTGTGAGGATAACACTGAAAGAAGGACAATTATGTAAGCTGCCTTGAATCCCTTGAAAGGAATAATATAAGCCACAACCAGCATGGCCAGTGCTCAGGAATGCTGGGACTTGTTATCCAAAACTTCTGGATGGTTCCAGACTGGAGAAGACTGTCTTATAATGATAAAATGATGATTGAGGTCACAATCCTATGTACACTTACTTAAGAATAACCCCCTTAAAGCTAATAGGATTTACTTTAAGTAAAATATACATAGGATTGTGCTATTAATACATGATAATCAAAAGGCACAGAAACAGAGAAGTTTATAATCAATAATCAACTGCCTGCTTAGCCAGGATCTCTTGAAATCCTACCCTGACAGTTATGGGATTGCAACTCAAAAAAAAAGTTAGGCCACACTGAGATGTTACCACCACTGCCAAACAACCATTAAGGGAGACCAGCATAACATGCCACAAAAGAAAAATACAAAATGTGTGACTTATCCAACAAGTCAATATTCCCAATTCAACAACCAGGAACAATAATGGAATTGGGAGGAACAATCTGGTATTGGGAACAATCTCCCAATAATGGAATTGGGAGGAACAATCTGGTGACAGGTTTTTTTTTTTAAATCAAAAGTTATCACACAATAAGTGTATTTATACAAGCACAAGTATTCCAACACAGGGGATGAAAGAGCGCGCAAACCTTGCCAGACCTAAAACACTGTTAATGCATGTAAATATGTATGCACACCAGATTATTACACACTTTTAAAAGGCCCTTGATTCCACTACAAGTGAATAATTCTGGCACAGGCACAGAACTATAATATCTGATTTGCATATGTTTGGGCATGCATTTACAGCATTTTTAGTCTGGTAAGCTCCATTAATTGGTCCTGACATGGTGGAAAGACCACGATTTTACATGCTAGGTAACTGGGAGAAGTTTGGATTATAAAACTGTTTATGTAAAATTTAATATTGCATATGCTAGAAAAGGGTGAAATGCATTTGGTCTTTTCTGGTATTGGTTCTCATCTGTAATACAGGAATTATAAAATAGAAGGTTTACAAATATGTTCAAAAGTATATGAATGTTCATTGAGCATTTTAAAACATGCAGATACAATTCAAAATTGCTTAGAAAGTACTTGTGTACGAGTACATGGAATTGAAATGGACTAGAAATAGACTGACCCATCCATTCTTATCAGTAGGCTAGTACTATGGACCCTGTAAAGCAGAAGTAAGCAATGCAGTGTTCATGAACTCCAATGTGTCCCCAGAAACCTTTCTTGGCACCTGACAAGGTATCCTGCCCATCCTACCTTTAAAAAACTAGTGTATTTTCTTACTGAGAGTTGGGACTGTTGTGATATAGGTTTCCGCTGGGACTGAAAACAGCGGATTCAAAGGAGTTGTGTAGTGTGCTGAGGTCTAACCTTCACCTCTGTGTTTTCCTGGGCCTTTTTTGATGGTACTTTGCACAGTTTCTTGAATTGCTCCATGTCCCCATGGCTGAAAAAAGGTTGCCTACTCTAGCTATAAAGGAATTTGAAATTCCTATTTTTTTGCTCATGAGTTTTTGGAGAGGTAAGTTTAATACACACCAACTTCTATGAGCTTTATACAGATGGAAGCTCAGGACTCTACAAGTATCCAATGTCTGCCTTAAAATAGTGAATATTATGAGTTCTTAACAAAGCCCTGTTGCCTGCTAGTTAAAGAGGTTTGGCCTAGGGAGCTAGATAGCTTCTCCCCTTGGCATCCTAGCAAATTGATCCTATCTCTAGGTAGCATTTCAAGGGGTGACTACACCTCCTTTCAGCCCTACCTTATAGGAATCATTCCTATATAGGAATGATTACCTTATAGTAATCCTACCTTATAAGAATCTTTCAGCTACCTATTTATTTACAAGCATCAAAAGGAAATGAAAAGATGAATGTATCCAGAAATGTGGGCTACAGAGCTCAGCCTATACAACCAACAATTAGAGCTTTGTCCTCAAATGAGAATGGGAAGAAAGTAAAAAATGAATGACAAAGGGAAAGAGGAACCTCTGTATTCCATTGTACCGCAATGTGATATTTAGCAGTAGTTGTTGCCTCCAGGCAAATGAAGCATTCAATTCCATTGAAATATGATTTGTATATTGCGTAATGATTTGAAAAAAAGTTTAACCACTTTTCATTTGAATTTCTCCGATCCTTTTATAGTGTTGCTACATTAGGAAACTAATTTGCATTCTCACTGTTCTTCAGTCTTCACTCTTATTTTGCTTGAAAAGGAAACATACATTAGTTTAAACCAGAGATGCAGAACTTTTTCTAGTTGGGGAGTGGGGGCAGACTACCATTTTAGTTTTTCTCCTTTTTACAACACAAAGAAAGGGACTATGCAGCTGCTGTTCCCCACATCTGCAGAGTTCTGGCATCCCAGTGTGGATACTACACAAATCAATTCTGCCAATGTAAGGATCATAGAATAGTAGAGTTGGAAGGGGCCATGAAGGCCATCCAGTCCAACCCCTGCAGTTGCAGGACACCACATCACACCATCCCACTCAGATGGCTGTCCAGTTTCTTTTTGAATGTTTCTAGTGTGGGAGAGCCCACAACCTCTCTAGGCAGCTGGTTCCACTGCTGTATTGCTCTGACCATGAGGAAGCTTTTCCTGATGTCCAGCCTGAATCTGAGTTGCCGCAACTTGAATCGATTATTCTGTGTCCTACATTCTGGCATTAGCAAGAAGAGATCTTGACCTTCCTCTTTGTGACAGCCTTTGAGGTACTTATAGAGGGATATTATGCCCTCCCTCAGTCTTCACTTCTCAAGACTGCACATACCCAGTTCTCACAGTCTCTCCTCATAGGGCAGTGTTTACAAACCATGGATCATTTTTGTTGCCCTCTGCTGGACCCTTTCTAATTTACCTACATCAGGGGTCCTCAAACTTTTTCAACAGGGGGCCAATTCACAGGTGCCAATGGTGGGCACGGGCCGCCAAGGTGGTGCTGGCGGGGGGTGGGGGGATAGGCCGGTGTGGGGGCAGGGTGTGTGCACATGTGCATGCACGCGAGGCAAGGTGGGGGGGGCGCGAGGCAAGGCGCCGGCTTACTCAAGAGGAGATCGTTTTCTCTGAGTGAGTCCAAAATGATCTCCTTGCGAGCAAGCTGCCGCTGGACGCACACATGGCAAGGCACTGGCTTGCTCAGTCCAAAATGACCGCCTCACGAGCAAGCCGTGTGCCCGCGAGTGCAAAACCTGTGGGGTGGGCTGGTTAAATGAGCATGGCAGGCTGGATTCAACCCCGCAGGCCTTAGTCTGAGAACCCATGACCTACATCTTTCTTAAATCTTGGGGCCCAGAACTGGACACAATATTCCAGGTGAGGTCTGACCAGTGAGGAGTATAGAGGAGGATTCTTCCCAAAGAATCCTCCACCACCCCTACTCTTATCGCTGATCTCAGACTGGAATATCTACGGGAATAGGTTCCTCCAGGCCACGTTCCTTCCACAGGGAACCCCAGAAACCCTGCAAGCCAGTTCAGGGAAACTGGTGTGCCAGATTAGGCCTGAGATTCTTCACCCCTGTTTAAATATGAAGATGTGGTTGTGTAAAATCAACATGAAACCATTAGCTGATTTCACCTTGAACATTTGAGAGTTAAAAGTGATGTGAGGACAGTGTGCAGACAGAAACCCCAGCCACAACATTCCCACTTAGTGCTAAATACATGAAAATCTTTAGAGACACCTGCACACTTGGAAATACTGGGTCAGGACTTGCACATGTTTCCTCAGCTTCTCCACACACCACTTTTGCCCTCAGATATGCAGAGTGAACATCTGACTAAGACAGGTCATGACAGAAGTAGCCATCCTATTGATCATCCTGCAGCAATTTAAACTGAATTAAATCAAGATCTACTGGTTTTCCCTCACCCACCCATTCTTACTGCATTACAGTGAGGTGTTTATTTAGCTACCATTATACTGTGGATATACTACTCACTGTTTGAAATTTGATCACTGCTTTTTTGCCTTCTTCATCCCTTAAATGTAACTTTACTTAGATTCTTAACAAAATGGCTTCAGGCCAACTTCTGTGAGATAGAAACTGTGTCAGCAGCTTGGTTGGATCACTTACTTGGATGGATAGACAGGTACCTGTGATTATACTGAGTTGCACTTCCATTGACTATAGTATCTTTCCCAGTTGGGCTAGGTTGGCAGTGAATAATACTCCAGTAGCTCAACTCCTATGTGTCAAATAGATCTCAAAAGGTGGTGTTGAGGGGTTGCTGCTTTATCAGTGGGAATTTATTCAAAGCAGTTCCAATTTTGTCCTGCATACTTCTAAATATAGTTGAGAGAAGCAGTCAGAAAGACTGGGTTGAAGTGTCAAAAATGCTAGTACCTATGCTTTATATTTATTTATTTATATTGCGATTTATATCCTGCCTTTTTCCTACAAAGGGCTCAAAGCAACTTACATCATCTCTCCTCCTCCATTTTATCCCCACAACAACAACCCTGTGGGGTAGGTTGAACTGAGAGTCTGTGACTGGCCCAAAGTCACCCAGTTGGCTCCATGCCTGAGCGGGGACTAGAATCCAGATCCTCTGAGTCCCAGTCCCATGCTCTTAACCACCACACCACACTGGCTCAAATTATATTGAGCTGAATTGAGGTGAGTTCAGCTCACATGGGGCAAACCTTCTGCTCTTGACTCTGGGCCTCTCTTCTAGTAGAGAAACACAGAGTATCACTAGGCATCATCAATATGCTGATGAGCTGATGACATTCAGCTCCCTTTCTGCTTTTCAACAGGACCAGGTAAGCTGACAGAAATGTTAAATTAGACTTTGAGCAAAGCAGTAGAGATGATTAGAGTGAATAACTAACGCTTGGCACAGACAAAATGTGTGTGGGAAATTGTTCTGGTAATTGGCAGAGGTCTTGCACTGGATGAAGTCAGATGTGGTCAGGCTGAAAAATCAAGCATGTAGCTTGCGGTTATTTCTGAATTCAGTTTCTTTCTGGATTTCTAGGTGGCTGCTATGGCCAAATACCTTCTATCAGCTTTGGTTAGCATACCACCTTTGACTGCCTCTAAATTATGATAGGCTGAACACTGTGGTAATCACTTTGCTAATGCTTCAGTGGGGCTACCTCTGAAGATTGCCCTAAATTTTCTGTTAGGGCTTCCCAATTCATTACAAGTGGAGACTAAAGTTTGTTTAATACACTGACACTAACAGAAATGCACAGGCTGTAAACCACTGCACCACCTGCAGTCCCCTGCCAAATGCACAGGCTGCCAAATAATTTCAGGGTACAAGTCAGTGCTGGGTCTAGTGGTAAAACTCTAAACAATATTGATCAGGTTACTTAAAGGATCACCATCTCCCACACCAGCTTCCATGTATACTGATACCCTCAGAAGAAGCTCTAATGTGAATACCTTTCCTGCCTGATATCAGATTGGCAGGGCCTGAAATTCCACACCCTTGTTGTAGGCAACTGAGATGGATCATGGCCTGACTAAGTAGGTATACAGCAGCTTCCCCTTATTCCTGACCATAATATACTTTCAAATCCACAAAAATTGCTTAAACATGTGGTGCAATTAGAAATGGCAATCGTCTTTTAAGTAGCCTTATACCTGCTAAATTCCTTTCTATCAAGAATTCAGAGATACTGTGACCGATGGAGGACTTACGCATGACTCTCTAGCACCATCTATAGGGAAATGCATAATATAGCCAATGAATCATCTAGACAGCAGCTTTTCACACTCCTGGCTGCCATTGCAGATCACACTGTCAGAGGCAGGACTTTTATCGGGCTATTACGCATTTCATGTAAGTGCAAATCTTGATTCAGGGCACAGAAAATTGGATGTGGTATACCTGGATTTCAGCAAGGCCTTTGACAAAGTGCCCCATGATATCCTGGTGGAGAAACTGAGGAGTTTTGGGATACACCAAAGCACTGTCTGGTGGATTAGGGCATGGTTGACTGACCGAAAGCAGAAGGTAACCATTAGTGGGGAATCATCGGGATGGTGGCCAGTGACAAGCAGGGTCCCCCAGGGCTCTGTCCTGGGGCCGATCCTGCTTAATCTTTTCATTAATGACATGGAAGAAGGGGTGAACAGTCTGCTGATCAAATTCGCAGGTGACACTAAAACTGGAGCAGTGTCCACAACTGAGGAGCAGATACACCAGATCCAAAAGGATCTGGACAGACTATGGAAGTGGGCAGGAGACAGCAGGATGGCGTTCAATGTGGATAAGTGCAGGGTCTTGTACTTGGGGCATAGGAATAGGTGTCATAGGAATAGGTGTCATAAGTACAGGTTAGGGAACAAGTGGCTGGAGATCAGCACTTGTGAAAGGGACCTCGGGGTACTGGTTGACTGCAGGCTAAACATGAGTCAGCAGTGGGATGCAGTGGTCAAGAGGGCAAACGCCACCCTTGGTTGCATAGTCAGAAGTGTGGCTTCTAGATTGAGAGAGGTATTACTACCACTCTATGTGACTCTGATGTGCCCGCAACTGGAGTATTGTGCTCAGTTTTGGGCCTCTCATTACAGAAAGGATATAGCCAGGTTAGAGTCAGTGCAGCGTAGGGCCACAAGGTTGGTGGCCGGTTTGCAGGGGATGGGGTATGAGGCAAGACTGAAGGAACTGGGTCTCTTCAGCCTGGAGAAGAGGAGACTCAGAGGGGATATGTTGGCGACATACAGATATGTGAGGGGGTGTCACATGGAGATGGGGAGAGGCCTGTTCTCCCCTGCAGAGGAAGGCAGGACGCACTCCAATGAAGCAAAGCTCAGGGAGCCAAGGTTCCATTTGGATGCCAGGAAGCACTTCCTGACAGTTAGGACCCCGAGGGTGTGGAATGGGCTTCCATGAGAGGTCGTTGAGGCCCCATCAGAAAGGGTGTTCAAAGATAGGCTGGACATGCACATGGTGGGCATGTCGTGAGCAGAGCCGGCTGGTGCCAGAGATCAGACTAGATGGCTCGGGAGGCCCCTTCTGACTTGTTCTGTTTCTATGTTTCTACATGGGCAAGAGCAGGGAAAGTGGATTATTTATCATATCATATAGTTTTTTATACCTCAGCATATACTAGACATGATAACTCAAAGATTCAGTATGGACTGAGTGAGGGCTGTTGCTGAACCATGGATGTTGCTGTTATTATCATACTGTGTCAACCAAGCAGCACTATCAAGCCATGGATTGTTAACTACAAAAAACCCATGATCTGTTGCTGGGTTATGAACTGTGCATTGCTCATCATGGTTTGCTACCTTAGCTGGGTTAAGACAACATGTAAACCTGTGCTTCAACAACCAAGCTCAACCTAATCCTTGTCTGAACCCTGACACTGACTGTTTCTGCTCTGCTGTTAGTGTCCACAAGGTAGAAGTGGGGAAATTCAGGTTTGAGGTCCCAGCCTGGGATTCTAGTCTGGCCTTCTGGGGGTTCCCAGATGATCATGCTTCCTTTCCCTGTTCTTACCACTTTCCCCCAGCTACAAAATGTTTTATAGTTTCCCAACTTTTGTGTCCCTTTTTCTAAGAGGTTGAAATGCTTCTCCTGCGGCTCAGTTATTAATAGTAAGAGTTTTATGCTATAATATGTTGGTATTTTCTGCCTTTTGGTAGTAACACCTTTATATACAACTAGACCTACTGTAGCATTCTGTGCACCTTGGCTGGCCAAATGACCATGGAAACTGTCTGTGGACGAACACTGGCTCCCTCAGCTAGGAAATGGAGATAAGCACTGCCCCATAATGTCAGACACGACTAGACTTAATGTCATGGGAAAACCTTTAGACCTAGCACTGGAATGTACCCCGTAAGAGGTTCTGCAATACTGAATTCAACCCTTGTGCTGAAATACGTTCCTCACCCCTGAACTAAACATCCATTTTCTATATCTCTGCTTGAATTTTAACTGCAGGTAATTATTTTAGTATATATATTTTTAAGAAACCACAGACAAATACCTGTAAAATCTTTGAATAACTAATTACAATGACCAATCCTGGTATTAGAAAGACCACAGTGGCAAAAGAGACATCCCAAGCGATTTCTCCTGCAATGCTGGGCCAAATCAAGGTGCATATGTACTCTTTCTGTAAGCAAAGAACAAAACTTCTGTAAGAATTTAGCTTGGGCATTTGCTTTTGCCATAGTTTCCATAGTAGGAAACTATGGTGTCTTTTACAAGAATAGATCATCACTAACCAAACAAAAACTAAGAAAGAGTTAATAATAACATTGTTTTATTATTTTATTGTGGAGCATGTTCAAATAAAGGCTATAAACTCACACCATTTGGAATGTAAAAATGAAAGGGAATTAATACAACAATATAATTAAAGAGCTTGACAAATACAAGAAGCCCCAATAATCTCTAGACTCCTTTTTCTAGTATTAAACGTGATTTCCTTGAAACAGCTGCAAGCCACATAAATATAGGATTGAGTGCTTATTATCCTGCTTATTAATGCCTATTTATAATATTAATACTAAATATCCCAATTAATCTAACTGTTTACATTCTCATGTTATTGCCTGTGTTATCTTGCATTTCTGTTTGTCTGTTTTTTGTATGGTGTGAAGGTGCAACAGAATTTCAGTAATCTCCACATGAATGATACAATCTACTGCATAGACAAATGAACACTTTGAAGAGGCTGATCAGCACATCGTCAATAAACATAGTTTTGTACATATTGTTCCACAGTTGCTGAAAGTTAAAGAACAGTTAAACAGGGAAGCTGAAAAGAACCTTTTCTTGCTCTCCCTTTGCAGACAAAGTCTGTGCTTCCACAGTTAGAATAATACAATAATGTAAATTGCGAATTAGGGCAGAAATTACAGCTGCTGGTTCATACCCATTTGGTCCTCTTGGCTCCTGCTAATGTGACCAGCTAACAGGACCCAAAAACATGCCATACTATTTATTCATTTGACACTTTTATATGCCGTCACCACATGCCTCGGCATCTCGGGACGGCTTAAAAACGTACAATTAAAACCAATAAAACAATAACAAACTGAACTAACTGAACCTAATTTAGCTAGGAGCTCTGCAAGCCAAATCTGAGAATCTTTTGGTGCCTGATGACCAGGTGGTAAAACTTGCTGGAGGACAAGAAGGCCACGTGTACTAGCATGCAGCTGGTTTAAGATTACTCAGACACTACAAATGTGCTTCCAACAGAAAGCACTGGGATGGGAGTTGTAGTCCAATGCATCTGGATGGCACTAAATAAAAAAAAACTGTATTTAAACTACATTTACAGTGTGTGGCTCACTTTGCAGTGATGTGTTCAAGTCCTTTACTCCAAGTCTTGAGTCAAGTCTCAAGCCTTTACTTTCAAATCCAAATAGAGTCTCAAGTCATTGCAAGAAATTTTTGAGTGAAGTCTCAAACAGGATTTCCAGTTTTAAAACAGTAACAACAGAGGAGTAGAAAGAAATCATCTGAGCACCTCTGCTTCTGCCTTTCCTAAAAATTGTTTTGCCATGGTTCTACTTTGTACATGAGGCCCTACACATGCCCAAGAAATATTGACTTGGGTATGCTCAAGATGACGTTGTAGAATGAGCAACCACAAATATCTCTAGTGAATCTCTATCTCCACAAAAAGCCGTGAATATCTCTAGGCACACACACACCCACTGATAATGTGTTACCAAATGTTTTGTGTAGGTTCCTAGAGACATTCATGGCTTTTCATTAGATATATTCATATAGGGTTTATGGCATCTGCACATTCATAAGTATGTAACCTGGGGATTACCTGTATTGCAACCTTCCCGCCCCACCTCCTTGTCCCTCCCTCCCACCACCTCCATCGTGCCAAAAAGTGACTCAGTTGTAAGAACAACAGAAATCTCAAAATGCTCTCAAGTCAAGTCTGAGTCAAGTTGAACTTGAGAGGAAATCACTCGACTTGAGACCCCAACATTGTCTACAAGCACCTGCAATCCATCTGTTCAAGCCATTTTGTACCATGGTATTATCTGGCTGGCATAAATTAGCCTAGAGGGTGAAGCGGGGTCCAACTTGCTTCATCCCACTTTGCAGCAGAAGGCTGAACTATATAATATGGTTGCTTATTCAAGCTCTAACACCATGAGTCTTCTTGGAAATTGTGATGCATCAGTTACTAATCTCCTCAGATACTTTAAATTTCTTAACACTGATTGATCCATTTAGGTGCTTTCCTCCAAGTATTCAAAGCAGTTTACATAATTAAAATCATGCAAATAAGCATATTTCAGCCTACACAAACTCCTTTGATTTGCCTACATTATGTGCTTTGTGGTGAAGTACTCAAAGATCCAGGTAATAAGGGCTGGCCTCACCTTTGAAGAACACACACCTGGCTTTTGAACACCTGCAAACTGACTTGTGCAGTCTAATTCCTAATGTTTTGCTTGACTCTGGGATTCTACAAAAAGCTGGAGATTATCTATAACTTTGGAATATTTTCCCAAATGTCAACAATCTGAGTACT
Source organism: Varanus salvator macromaculatus (assembly GCA_023646645.1). Taxonomy (NCBI): domain Eukaryota; kingdom Metazoa; phylum Chordata; class Lepidosauria; order Squamata; family Varanidae; genus Varanus; species Varanus salvator. Next base: position 28,872,417 of record JAIXND010000756.1, read on the forward strand.
GGAACTGTTCCTTCCTTGGTTTAATTGCCTGGGAATTGTGTTTATGCATATTTGTGTGAAAGAGAGCTGGGGAATGCACTCTCAAAGATCTCAACCTGTTGCCCTCTGGAGGTTTTGGATTACAACTCCCATCTTCTCCAGCCATATTGGATGAGCCTGCTACCCATCCTGCTGCCTTCCAGAGGTGTTTGGCTATAACTCCCATCTCCAGGCAACATAGCCAATGACCATGGGTTGATGGGAGATATAGTCCAACACCTCTGAAAGATACCAAGTTAGGTAAGGCTGAGGCTGCAGTCCTACAATCCTCACCTGAGAGTAAGTCCCGGAAACTTAATTCTGAGTAGATGTACTCAGGTTCAAGCAGCAAGCACCTAATTGCATGTGACATGGAAATGCATGTAAAAATGTCTGATGGGCACTGTTCCTAAAGATAGGGAAATTGAAGGCTATTTGAAGTAGATTCTGTACCCACTACTGCTTTAGTCCAAATCCACTTATTATGTTCCCAATAGCAATCAAAGCAAGCTGCCTGTATTTCCAAACTTGTAACACTACAGAAGGAGTGCAGATAATTTGGAGCTGGGAAAAATTAAGTGCTCTTTCCACTTTGCTGCTCCAAATTATATACCCAACAAAGATTTTCTTTTGGTAAAGAAATCCACAGGCTTTTGTGGTAGATGGTCTGCCAATCCTTTCAACCTAAATAAGTTTAAACCTTACAGTTACTCCTTCTCCAGTCAGAATGACAACATTCTTTTTTTTTTTTAACTATTTGCATTATTTCTCAGCCACTTTTCAGCCAAAGATTTCAGAGAAGCTTACAATAATTGAAAGAAAGAAGAATAAAAAAATACAAGCAAAAAGCATTAAACAACACAGCAGAACAATATTCCAGTATGGCTCTTCACCGACAGTTAAAAATAAACAATTGATAAATAGGATTCAGCCTGGTGCCAAAAGAAAAATAAAGCTGATGCCCCATGATCTATGAACTGTGGATCCCATAACAACAACGATACAATATTATTATCATAGTCATCCTTCACATTAACATTTTCAGAGCACTTCACATCAATTAACATAGCAAGTCTGAGCACAGCTTTGAAAAGTAAACACTATGATAACCCTCATATCGCTTTTGGGATGTGTGCAAGCGTGTGAAGCTGAGAGAGAGAAAGAGGTTTGCCTGGTTTATGGATCTTGGTGATTTATAGTTCATGCTCTTATCTTCATATACCCCTTATTTTAAATTGTCTCTTATTTCATAGTATTATAGCTGTGGAATATCCTTTGACTTTTCTCACTGGTAATAAATAAAACCAGAGTATGTCTGTGTCTTGTTCCCTTTTTTGGCCTAAGGTAGCTTTCTCCTACCTGGTCTTCTGGACTACAACTCTCAGCATCCCTGACCATTGGTCATGCTGGCTGGGGCTGATGGAAATTGAAGTCCAAAATTTCTAAACAGCACCAGATTGGGGGATGCTGCCCTACTAGAGAATAAGCCACTCATTTCCAGTAAAGAACATCACCCAGAAAGAACATTTCACCATGATGCGTTCTTAGATCATCACATACTTCAACACAGGCACCTATCAGCCTTTCCCTGAGTAGCTCTACAAATGTTGTTGGAGTATAATTACCATCATCCTCAAGAAGCAGAGATTATGGGAAACTGCAATCCAACATCTGGAGACTGAGTTAAACTATTCTTTATCCTTGCGTCCACCAGCTTCCCATGGCCTAGCAAAATGTGCCCTCTCTTTCTGCATGACTGGGAAGAGAAATAAGCCATGGTCCAGTTTCACTTTCTGCAGTTCCATGTTCATCCTTATCTAAAAATCAGTATTTCTTTTTTAAGTCTCCATGTCTTCACTCCAAATTAAGGTAGTGAATTTTTTGGGCGGAAATGGCTAGGTGGGAAGGGTTGAACCCACCCTACACAAGCACAGTGGTGCCACTCCAGACTGGTCCTGCATACAGTTACATGAAGATATTAGTACTGGCCATCCACTGTATATTTAACATAGCACATAGTTTGGCCCTGACTCTGCAGCCATTCAGATGAGGAAGGTTTGCAAGGAACTGCAGGCAAACTCAAATGGCTAACAGTATAGAGAATTTATTATTCAGGAGGCAATCGCAGTTAAGAGATTTAACAGCAGCCTACTTTTTCTTTCTCCAATCCTTGGCCTGTCAATTATGTACAAATCAGGAATAATGTTTGAAAATAAAATTTGGTGAATTGCAAAGCAGGCCAACTTCAAACCATGGTTTATGAATCTGGCTGGTTAACAAAGTAAAGTGAAACTCCTAGTCTGTATGCACACAAAGCCCATATGTAGGGAAGCAAGGCTGAGTAAACTTGGAAGCTGCTCTCCAGCCCAATGTTGAATATTCTACAAATGTGTTATAGGACTGACTTACCTGGCTTTGAGAGGTTATGGTTAAGGTATCAGAAAATGTGCACTTTAATTGATTGAATTTTAACTTCTGTTATAAGATATTTAAGCTTTCTGAAACATTCTATTAAGTGTGGAACATAGATCTAAATAAAAAAATCCATCTTCCTATGAGAATAATCTAGCATGGATCAATTACTCATTAACTTCCTTTAAAACACATCAATGTGAACGCAATGAGCTTTCCTCCCTCTGGCTTTCCCTCCTGTGCATCCATGGGGGAATCTAGTGGGCATTCCTGCTAGTCAGGACACAAGTAATTGAAGTCTAAGAAATATTCATATTTTGCTTATGTTCCTGAAATAAATATAGTGATGCACAACCTGATTTTATAGATACTAGAATAATATCATTTTATAGAAGGGGCCTAATGCCTGATCGATGCAGCATCGCTGACAAATGGCTGAGCAACTTCTGCTTAAATGTTCCAGCAAAGGAAGGCCAACCCGCTGCAAGAGGAAAATTGAGAACCATGAGGTCCTTGGAGGAAAGAAGGGTGCAGACCAATAATTATAATAAAAACTGGGAGTTGTAGGCCATCTGGAGGAATACCCCCATTTTACTCCGACAAGGAAAGCAATTCCCTTGCCCATTTCAGATTGCCAGTTGGCTGGGATCAATACCAGCACCACTATCAACTCACCTGGTCTTTTCTGTTCAGTGGCTCGACGTGGAAGAATAGAGAGAGTGGGAGAGTGACCAGGGCCGAGAAGCCCCAGATGAGCAGCAGGGCAGCGGCCACCAGCCTGCCCCGGTACGGCCGCGTGGGCCTGAGCCGGACGATGCCAACCACGCGCTCCAGGCTGACGGCGGCCAGCGAGAGGATGGAGACGCTGCCGCTAAGGCTCATCAGGTAGAAGAGCAGGTGGCAGGCGGCAGCGCCCAGCGTCCAGCGCTCGGTCCAGCGCACCACGACGATGAGCGGGATGGCGCTGATGAAGAGCAAGTCGGCGCAGAAGAGGTTGAGCACCAAGCAGCTGGCGGCCCGCAGGCGGCGCGGGCGGCGCGCCAAGAGGCGGATGGCGCACGCGTTGGCCGCCAAGGCGAGCACGAAAATCGTCGCCAGCGCGGCCGTCTCTATGGCGGTGAGCGCCACGCCGCTGGGGCCCTTGAAGTCCGAGAAGAAAGGGAAGAGCAGGTCGTTCTTGCCGGGGGTAGCCCGGACCCCGGGCATCGGGCTCGTGGTGCCCAGCGCATCAAGGACCGGAGCGTGAGCCCGATCTCCGGCCCGACGGGGCAGCCTCGGCGGCAGCTCTCCGTCCCCGGGCGCGAGGTTCGTGAGGAACCAGCACCTGGCTCGCTTGTTTGAGGTTGCCTCTGCAACGAAGAAGGAAGTTGCAGGAGGCTGCGGAAGGTAAATAATCCTGCTTGTCCCGCGACGACCAAAAGAAAAAAAAATCCCCAACAGCCCATGGTTTTACGAACAAGTGACTTTTATTACAGGAAGACATCGCTGCCCTCTGGCTGAGATCCATAAACTGTCGGTTGCAGACGACGCTCTGCGGAAATGGATGGATGATTATCCAAAATACTTTCCCCAAGCTGGTGCCCTTTGCGTATTTTGAATTGCTACTCCCATCATTCTCAGTCAACAGTGGTTACAACTGGAAATAATGGTAGTGGCAGGCTGTATTGGCAGGCTCAGATTGGAGGAGGTCGGTCCGAGATATAAAAGATGAGCAAAATTACAGAAGTGGAAAGGTGAGAAAAACACTGAGAGCAGAAGGGGATATTTACAATTTAATCCTATGCTCCTTTTCAGAAACAAGTCCCTGTTTAGTTCAGTAAAACTCACTCCTAGAAAAATGTGTATAACATTACTTTTTTCAAAAGAAGATTAAAGGGTGTAATCCCTTAATGTATGGGGCAATCCTGTCCTTGCTCTTGGTTGTACTCTTGATCTGGTTTCTCACTTTCCGTCCACTGATCTCCCATTTATCACTTCATTGTTTCTCATGTAAAAAACCCTACTTGGACATTCATTCCACTGGTTAGCCATGGCTTCTCAGTCATGATTGAAAATGTACACAGTGTATTTTCAGCCTGCGTACATCCAGTCAAAGTTTTCATGCCACATCCACCCTGCCTCAGATACAGAATTTACTGTTGCAGGGTTGCAGATGGCCTGATGCTATCTTCCATTTGTAGGCCTTCTGAGTTTCCTACCTTAAAAAACAAATCCTAGTCTGTTAAGGAAGAAAGGATGGAATAGGAGTACAAAGGCTTCCACTATGTATCACAAGGAGCTTTCCATCTGGAAACAGCCCCTGTTTAGTCCAAGAACAATTCATGTTATTCATGTTCCCTGTTATTTTGTTCAATTACTGTGCAGCCATCACCAGCCATCCCTGCTCCATCCCTAACTGCACTGTGATTCTCTGAAGATATGGCTGTTGTGTGGTGAGACACTAGGTTTTGACTGCTGGTGTAGCCCTCCACCCACAATATGTGAACATGCCCCCAAAATTTTCTGATTAAAAAAATGAAACGGATAGAGTGCATAAGACTGATTAGAAAAATTAAGACGGAAGGAAGAAAGGACAAGAACATAAGAGAAGTACAAGTGAAAATGCCTTGCTAAGGTTTGGTGAGATTTATCTTCCCTCCCAAATATATAGTGGACAACTCTCTCCACAAAAAATATAATTGAGGGGCTGGGAACCCTCTTCTCTGATTATAATTAATTAGAATCCATCTCACAGGATGGTTGCTGTCCCAAAAAAATATGCTGAAGGTTCTTTGCGGTATACAAAGGATTATAAGTGCTAATGTCATAGAAGAGAGGCTCTTCACACAATGGCAGGCTGAAAACTGCATGGTAACCCTTCATCTGCAAATCTGTTGCAAGGTTTTGGGAGCAAATGCTGCAACGGGAAGATCAGGTCTGACTTTCAGATAAATTTAAATTTAATGTTCATATTACATGGTAAAACATGAGGGTAAATCCACCAGTAATTGATGGAGCACCATTTAGAAGCTAAGTCCCCTACTATAAGCAGTGAGAGTTAGGAGATGAGGATTAAAGGAACAAAACAGACATGTACTTTTGCAGTGTAACAAGAATTTGTGTCTTGGCACACTTTGGAAACGTAGAGGGAAATCCAATGTGATACTTGTGGCCATTAGATGCACTGCAAGTGTTACCACATTTAAGTATTTGTTGGGCAATCAACAAAATGGACTAATAGGAAAATCTTCTTGTGAACTTATTTTATTCATTCATTCATTTATTTTTCGATTTATATCCTGGCTTTTTCCTGCAAAGGGCTCAAGGCAGCTTACATCTCCTCCTCCATCTTATCCCCATAACAACAACCCTGTGAGGTAGGTTGGGCTGAGAGTCTGTGACTGGCCCAAAGTCACCCAGTTGGCTCCATGGCTGAGCAGGGACAAGAACCCAGATCGTCTGAGTCCCTGTCCCATGCTCTTAACCACTATACCACGCTGGCAACTTAATTGATGCTGTCAAGTTGAAGTTTCTCCTTATATTCTTCCAGTCTGAGGTCTGTGTGTCTAGCACGTTGTAAAATTTCTCCATGAATTTCACCAGTCCTGGTTTGAATCATAGTGCCATCACAACTCGGGGACAGGTGCCAATGTATTCAGTCACTACACTAGATATGACGGTCTCTGCCATGTTCTAAAATACTCAGTATAATTTTTTTTTGCGGGACTGATATTGCAATCCAGTCCTTTCTGTCAATTCTGGACAATTATACAAAGAAGCAAATGCTGATTTACAATCACTCTGCAAAAAAAAAAAAAAAAAATCTATACTCTGTTAGTTTCTTTGCATCTCTATTAGGAGATGTAGGCAGAGGGCACCAACTTTGTCTTTTAATTTTTTTTCTTGGCCTTGAATATTGTTTTTTTCCCCCCCACTAAGAGGAAATCTGTGCAGCTTCCATAGGTGTTGAGGTTCACACAGTTGGAGCACTTTAATGTGTTCACTGTGATAGAATTGTTCTAGATGTTTCTGAATTGACTTAATTCTTGTAAATACTCAAATGTGTCTTTGAGTACTGCTTGAAACCAATTTTATTATGTTGGGAAACTTGAAACATGCTGCACATCTGTGTCATTTTGTGGAAAATGTTCAAAAGTGTTTTGGGTTGTGTTTGGATAATTCGAAATTTGGTGTTGTAACATCCTGATGACTTGACACTCCACCAGATATGGTTGACTTAGATGTCGTGCTTATCACATCTTCAACAGCATTGTCAGTTTCCTCAATTTCACCTTATTTTTGGCAGAGTTGTGAATTGGTATTTGAGAATATTGTTGGTGAAGCAGAAGGTACAGTGGTATCTCAGATCACGAATGCCTCAGTTCACAACCAAATTGGGTTGTGAACATAAATTTCGGAAAAAAATTTGCCTGTTTGCAAACTCCACATCAGGTGATGATCATGATCGCAGCCATGACCCCACACAAACACAATCACGATCACGGCCATCTTCCTGCACAAACACTCAGACCAGGAGTTGGCAACCTTAAACACTCAAAGAGCCATTTGGACCCGTTTCCCACAGAAAAGAAAACACTGGGAGCCACAAAACCTTTTTGACATCTAAAATGAAGATAACACTGCTTATATTGTTTTTTACCTTTATACTATGTATAAAAAAATTAAAGTGTGTTGCATTTATGAAATCAATGAACTGCTGCAGAGAAAACAAATTTTTATTACTGCATGCAACAAAAACATTTTCAAAAAAAAAGATGCTGGGTTGAAGGTTACTTTCAAATAAAATACTCAAAAGTCTGTTTGAATCCTCCTTGTATTTATGAAATAAAAAGCTGAACTTAAATTATGATTTTTGCTCAGATCAACCTTCTCCACCAGTTCCAAAATGGCTTTTTTCCTCTCATTTCCATCCGGATATTTTTCAGCAGTGTGTTTATTCTGGAAATGTCATGCAACATTTGACTTTTTGTTGTTTGCCATTTTCACCACATATTAAGCATACTGGTAAACCAGTCTCGTCAGCAATGAAAGCAAATGAATCTGTCCCTGTACCATTAAATGTTGTTTTCTTTTGAAACTTTTCTTTTCTTAGATTTATCCATGGTTGGCCTACCGGGGGTCGAAAACCTCAATAAATCATGTGCCTGTGGCTGGTGCACGTTGGCAGCTGTGACGCATATTTTGAGCTACAGAGCCACAGCAGAGGGATGAAAGAGCCACATGAGGCTCCAGAGACATGGGTTGCTGACCCCTGCTCCAAACAGTAACCTCCCCACCATGAGGGGGAGCCATGAGGGCACAGTCACCTCTTTTGAGGCCTTCCCGGCTCCTCGCAGCTGCCCTGCTTCTGAGACAGAGGAAGGTCCCCTTGCAGGCTCTGGGAGGGGGAGCAGGAGTGAGAGGCTGGAAAGGTGGGTCCAGAACGGCTCCCCTGGCTGGGAGAGGGCTGCGAGGAGGGAGGTAAGGGCTATTTTCGTAGGCCGAGGCAAGAGGAGGCGAGGGACAGGGCCGTGGACAAGTGGGGCACCTCCCACCTCTCACTACCACAGGGGAAGAATCATGGCTGCTGCTCGGCAGCAGCGGCCTTCCCTGAGAAGTTAGTTGCGGCTTGGCCTGCCGCCCAGGAACGTGGCTCATACTGTACTTTTGTGCTTTTAAAACATTACAGATTTATTTATTTACATATTTAAAACATTTATATGCCGTCCTTTATGTATAACGTAAAGTTATGGTAAAGAACAAATTAACCTTATTTACACTGAACCTTATAGGGAAATTTCACTTGGCTTGTGACCAGTTCGGGTCACAACCAGAATCATAGAACAGATTAAGTTTGTGGGCCAAGGTACCACTGTATTGTATTGATATCAACAAACACTAGAGTTTCATCATTAGGCACAGAGGAGAGCTTAGCTGTGAATGATATGTTGACAGGTGGTGCATGAGGTGTTGCAGTTAGCTAAGCTGCTGTTGGTGTATCACTGGATGGCAAAAACCAGTGTTGCAGAAGAACTTGGTTTTGCTTCATTCATGTTGAATTGAAATGTTTCAATTCTAGGACAACTGATACACCAAAACTGTTGTTTAGGTAGGTGGGAAGGATATTTTGAGCACTGCATTACTGTCACCAACTGCAATTCAACCTCCGTTCAGTTGACTTTATGTTATTGTGCTGGTGGGCTAAATGAGGGTTCATCCTTGATAACTTTGCAGGACACTTCAGTCCAAGCCACCAGCTCACAGAAATGTGTATGCTGATGCATACGCAGAAGTTGTATTGTTTGCCCTAAGCCTCTCTTGATTCTCCCACTATCAAGTTTTTAAAACTGACTATCACATTTTTTAAGCCACACCATTGTACTTACAGGGTGACCCAACTACTGCAGTTTGAAGTGGTCAAACAGGCTTATCTGCTCCACCCCATTTTAACTGTGTTCCTTAACTATGTTGAGTATTCTACTTGACCGAAGAATTTGCCAAAAGATGACAGTGAACATTTTCCCATCCCACCACCCTCTAAACACCTATTCAATTTTTTGGTTGGCTTGAGGAACTGATCTGGGTGTTTGGTTGGCATGACAACACAGCTGTTCATTGTAATCAATGTCATTTACAAGAATAAATGACCTAGAGAAGCAATAGCTTATCTCTGTATTTCAACGAATCAATCAGATTTCTATTGGTTGAGGACAACACATAAGCATATTTTTACTGCATCTAACCCTATGTGATTAGATTTTCATTTTGACTACCTGTATTATAATGGTTGGACACAGTAGTCGTCATCTTAACAGGTGTGTGGTGCCATGTAATATTTGCACAGTGTTTTATCATCATTGTATTTGTGATGTTGATTTTTAGTCATAGCAAAAGAGGGTTGAGTAAAGAGTTCACTCAGAAGGTAGCTAAGATTAACAATTCAGTTTCGGAAAACAGAGAAAACAAAGCAGTGTCTTTATATTAGAGTTATGTTCAGCTACTTGGAACACATGAAGTTGTCCCCTAATGAATATTTTCTAGAACAGTATTTTCTACTCTGGCCTTCTGTAACCTATCTCCCTGCAGTTGTGTTAGAACCACAGTTCCCAGCATCCACAAACATGCTGGTTGGGCTCTGGGCTGGGGAAGACTGGTCTACATTTCTCTCTAGGGTTGCAGGTAGACAGCTTTTCCAGCCCTACCAATCAGCTAAGGTCCTTTCACTTGGGACGCATTCACTTCCAGCCCTCATGCATCCAAAGCATGTGATTTACTACTGTACTGTGAGCCAGCTAATTGTTTAAAATGCAGGGATTAAATTACTCAAAACTCTTCTATTGACCTATCTCATATGGTTTTTGTAAGGGCCAGCATTGGGTTTTCAAAAAATCCCTCATGTCCCAGTTCATTACAGCCTCTTTTTAATTTTAACACAATGTTGTAGCCCTTCATTGAATATCAATTCTCCTCTCACCTCAAACATTTGAACGGTAATATCCTAAGAGAATGCCAAGCAGTTAGAATAAAGCAATTTGAATCATTACATTTTGTAGCCTGCTTTAAATGCTAAAAGGCTCATCATGGGGTGTATTTTTCTTCTATCTTATAGCAAAGTTCTGAGGCAAATCATTTTATTTTTTTCCGAATGTGTGGAAATGCGTGAAAGGGCTTATGTCTGGCAGCTTAATTGGAAAGCTTGCATTTTTGCAGTGCAAGCCTATGCATGTCTACTCATCAGACCCTAATGTTTTCCATGGGTAAGTAGGCAGCCTTCTTGTTCGAATTTCAAAAGCCTTCCCTTTGGAAGTAATCAGATCAGACTTGTGGCTACATCAACTTGGCCATTCCTTGGGCATGCACAGGGTGCAGAGGAAGTGGGAGATTGGTAGGAAAAAGAGAATTGGGAATGGCTTCGCACACTGCTAGCATACACTCGACATTTTAGCCTGGAAGGAATGTAGTTCTCAACAGAAAAGGGATTCGCCACCCCAAGTAGCACTAGATCTGCACAGTACGATCTTCCACATGTCTACTCAAAAGTAATTCCCACTGAGTTCAGTAGGATTCACTTTGGAGTAAGTATGTGTAAGATCACAGACTTCGTGTTATACTGCAAGTGTAACTATAGGTGTAAGCTTTGAAGACATTTGGTCTTGTGCTTTCCCATTCCTGTAGAGGCAAGTGTTGACACACAGCATCTTCAAATATTTGTGATGTGCAGTCTGACCTGTTAAACTCTACCCATACGGAAGACATTGTGATTTTGCAGCTATAGACCAACTGATTAACTGTGAACCTGGAACAGTTTATTGCGTTGCTCGCACGAAGGCATTCATTCCTTTATTTGACATGGCAAATAAGAGTAGACTTCACTCAGTTCTTTTCACTGTGTTAAGGCAAACAGATGGTAGAGATAGACTTCAGTGAAAACGCAGATGGCTAGTATGGTGGCTAGGGTGGGCCAGCTGAGTTTGACATCATGAATGGGGCAAGCTGCCTGCATCTGAAATACGGTACTTACAAACACAGGAAGAGGGAAAATAAGTATGCCCTCTGCTACAGTTGCCTGGTAGAAACTGCATATTTTTTTTCAGCCCCACAGTTCAAGAGTACAGAGAATAGTGTGGAAAATTACATTTGAATACAATTAAGCAATGTGACTTCAGTGTTAAGATGAGTGGGTATGTTTGTATCAGTTCCGCCTAGTGGATTAACACCTTGCATAATTATCCCACATAGATCCACAGAACTTGATTTCCTACTGCCCCCCTCCTTTTTTTTTTTTGTCCTCCACACTCCATTTCTTTGCCACTTTTCTAAAGAAATATTTTCAAGGTGGCTTATTTAAAAGTAACAAATGATATAGTTATACAATCTAGAAAATTGAAAATTTTAGTAGTAAAAAGGCCTGAGAAAATGCAAAGGAGAAAAGTACAATAGCACCGTCCTGGTCATGTCCCACAGCAACTGATATACGGAGGCATACTTCCTTGCATAAGTTGAGACAGAGCTGGGTGATGGTGCTCTTACAATCCAAAGGGCAAATACACTGCAGTAATGCCAAGAATACACTATAGAACACAGATTAAAGGTAAAGGTTTCCCCTTGACATTAGTCCAGTCATGCCTGACTCTAGGGGGCGGTGCTCATCTCCGTTTCCTAGCCGAGGGAGCCAGCGTTTGTCCGCAGACAGTCTCCGTGGTCATGTGGCCGGCATGACTAAACACTGAAGTGCACGGAACGCTGTTACCTGCCCACCGAAGTGGTACCTTTTCATCTACTTGCACTTGCATGCTTTCGAACTGCAAGGTTGGCAGGAGCTGGGACGGTGCACGGGAGCTCACCCCGTGTGCAGATTCGAACCGGTGACCTTTCGATCAACCAGCCCAGCAGCACAGCAGTTTAAACCACTGCGCCACCTGCAGTCCCTAGAACACAGATTACACACAGACATAAAATCCACCCTACTCTACAATCAGACCCCAGAATCCTCCAACTGAAACCTCATCTGCTGGATAAAATGAAGATTCACTTATGTCAATCTTCAAGATGGTGCATGAGTTCACTGATGTGATGGTTGTGATGAGGAACAGAGAAAGAACATGCATTAGAAGCTTAAGCAAAGCATGAGTTTCTCAAAATCTGCCTTATAAGATCACCTTAAATCAAGACTGCTGGCATAAAGCTCACCACATATAGTATAGTCAATGCAAACCTTTATATGCAACCCAAGTTACACACACACAGCGTATACATACCACACCAAATGTTGTTCTTGTCTCTTACCCTTACTTGGAAAGAAGCAGTGTCAGTCTCTGCTCTGTCAAGCAGTTCTAATTCTACTTGTTGTTGTTAGTCGCGAAGTCGAGTCCGACCCATCGCGACCCCATGGACAACATTCCTCCAGGCCCTCCTGTCCTCCACCATCCCCTGGAGTCCACTTAAGCTCACACCAACCGCCTCTGTGACTCCATCCAGCCACCTCATCCTCTGCCGTCCCCTTCTTCTTTTGCCATCTATTGTTCCCAGCATTAGACTCTTCTCTAGGGAGTCCTTCCTTCTCATTAGGTGGCCAAAGTATTGAGTTTCATCTTCACTATCTGGCCTTCTAAAGAGCAGTCAGGGTTGATCTCCTCTAGGACTGACGGTTTGATCGCCTTGCAGTCCAAGGGACTCGCAGGAGTCTTCTCCAGCACCACAACTCAAAGGCCTCATCCTTTTGCGCTCAGCCTTCCTTATTGTCCAGCTTTCACAGCCATACATTGCAACTGGGAAAACCATAGCTTGACTATACGCACTTTTGTTGGCAGGGTGATGTCTCTGCTTTTTAGTATGCTATCTAGATTTGCCATAGCTTTCCTCCCCAGAAGCAAGCGTCTTTTAATTTCTTGGCTGCAGTCCCCGTCTGCGGTGATCTTGGAGCCCAGGAAAATAAAATCTGTCACTACCTCCATTTCTTCCCCATCTATTGCCAGGAAGTGAGAGGACCAGATGCCATGATCTTAGTTTTCTTAATGTTGAGTTTCAAGCCAACTTTTGCGCTCTCCCCTTCACCCGCATCAAGAGGCTCTTTAGTTCCTCTTCACTTTCTGCCATGAGAGTGGTATCATCTGCATATCTGAGGTTGTTGATATTTCTCCCAGCAATCTTGATTCCAACTGGTGATTCATCTAGCCCTGCCTTTCTCATGATGTGCTCTGCATATAAGTTAAATAGGCAGGGTGACAGTATACAGCCTTGCCGAACTCCTTTCTCAATTTTGAACCAATCAGTGTCCGTGTCCAGTTCTCACTGTTGCTTCTTGACCTGCATATAGGTTTCTCAAGAGACAAATAAGATGGTCTGGTACTCCATCTCTTTAAGAACTTGCCACAATTTGTTGTGATCCACACAATCAAAGGCTTTAGCGTAGTCAATGAAGCAGAAGTAGATCTTTTTCTGGAACTCCCTGGCTTTCTCCATGATCCAGCGTATGTTGGCAATTTGATCTCTAGTTCCTCTCCCTCTTCGAAATCCTGCCTGTACTTCTGGTAGTTCTCGGTCCACATACTGCTGGAGCCTAGCTTGTAGGATTTTGAGCATCACTTTGCTAGCATGTGAAATGAGTGCAATGGTGCGGTAGTTTGAACATTCTTTGGCATTGCCCTTCTTGGGGATCGGAATGTAAACTGACCTTTCAATCCTGTGGCCACTGTTGAGTTTCAAATTTGCTGGCATATTGAGTGTAGCACTTTAACTGCATCATCTTTCAGGATTTTGAATAGCTCAGCTGGAATGCTGTCACCTCCACTAGCTTTGTTGTTGCTCAGACTTCCTAAGGCCCATTTCACTTCACATTCCAGGATGTCTGGCTCGAGGTCAGGGACCACCCCATCGTGGTTATCAGGGATGTTAAGCTCTTTCTTGTATAGTTCTTCTGTGTAATCTTGCCACCTCTTCTTAATCTCTTCTGCCTCTGTAAGGTCCCTGCCATTTTGGTCCTTTATTATGCCCATTTTCGCATGAAATGTTCCCTTCATATCTCTAATTTTCTTGAAGAGATCTCTGGTCCTCCCTATTCTATTGTTTTCTTCTATTTCTTTGCACTGTTCATTTAGGAAGGCATTCTTATCTCTTCTAGCTGTTCTCTGGAATTCTGCATTCAATTGTTTGTATCTTTCTCTTTCTCCCTTGCCTTTCGCTTCCCTTCTTTCCTCAGCTATTTGTAAAGCTTCCTCAGACAGCCATTTTGCTTTCTTGCATTTCTTTTTCTTTGGGATGGTTTTAGTTGCTGCCTCTTGTACAATGTTGCGAACCTCCGTCCATAGTTCTTCAGGCACTCTGTCTATCAGATCTAATTCCTTAAATCTATTTGTCACCTCTACTGTATATTCACTAATTCTACTAGAGAGAAAAAATGTGACCCTCCCAGGAGGGCATCAGTGGAACCCCAGGAGAGGGGATTTGGCCGCTAGATCCAGGGTTGCTCACTGCCAGTATAAGAACTGTTCGAGTAAAAGATTTAGATTTCTACTTGTTGAATGCAATGTATGCTTGAAGAATCTAACTTCAATCAAAAGTCTTGAGTGTCTCTTCTTCAGAGGGGAAGCATTTATTGGAAATATATCAGGTAGAATAGTCCTTTAGTCTTACTGTGTTAGATTTTTTTTACAAAAATGTTTCCCAACTGACTTTTTTGACTACTAGTTATGCTGTTTTTGGTTACAGGACTCTAGTATGCCAATACCAGGTATTACAACAGATGTAGAATCCACATGTAAAATCAGTCCTTAGTAGGGAGAGCACTGCTGCTGTTTAACATGCCATTTGAGTGGCTTATGTGTTTAATTCATATTCTTCTCTCCCCACAGGGATGATATTCTTAAATCAAATGGCATGGGGTTTCCCCATCTTCATGGAAAGATCAATGATAACTCTTCTTCCAAAGTCATTGCTGTGGCTTGGAACAGGGTGAAAAATAGAGGAAAGGGAGGAACAGGGGTAGGGTGGGGAAGAGGATGTGGATCCATTGAATCTTCAAGGCTCTCAGTCATCACCTGTCCCCACTCCTCCTCATTCACCCACTTTACCTTGCTTTGGGTTTGGATAGGTGGAAAGCTCTGATGTTGGAAACATCTATCTAAAGACCAGCAAATTCTTTAGGATTGCATTCAACATCTATTAAAAAAGAAAATGTTAACACTGATACAACACTGTAATCAACACATCTGAAAAGATACCTAGAACTACTTTTGTAAGCAGCTGTCTCTGAGACACTTCATTAAAGAGGTGCTGCAGAGTAGGTAGGTTGAACTCTGTTCCTGGTGTGCTGGAGATGCAATCTTTGAAGTTCTGCTCAGAAGAAGATGAATCTTCACTCTCTGGCTCCAGAGTCTCTCTCCTCACCGGCAATGGCATTTACATTCGTGTTGACATGAATTACCTGCCCCAAGTCAAATTTGCGGGAAGTGCTACAAACCATCAAGACAGAGAGCTTCCCAAAGTGCAAGATGTGACCCAGTGGGATTTCTGAAAGCAATCCATGATGCTTCCAATCCAATGTATCTCAGACTAGAGAGAAGACATGGTAGTGATTAGGAACTGACAGGAAGCCCAGGAAATCCAGCACATTTGGGAAGCAGCATAATTTCATGAAGCTTTAAGGAAAATGTTGTTGTAGTTGTTGTTAGTCATGAAGTCATGTCCGACTCGTCGCGACCCCATGGACAACATTCCTCCAGGCCTTCCTGTCCTCTACCATCCCCCGGAGTCCACTTAAGCTCATACCAACTTCTTCAGTGACTCCATCTAGCCATCTTATCCTCTGCCGTCCCCTTCTTGTTTTGCCATCTGTTGTTCCCAGCATTAGGCTCTTCTCCAGGGAGTCCTTCCTCCTCATTAGGTGGCCAAAGTATTTGAGTTGTAACGCGCTCTACGTGGGGCTTCCCTTGAAGACGGTCCGGATACTTCAATTGGTGCAGAATAGAGCTGCCAGGGTGCTGACGGGGACTGGGCGTGGTTCTCATATCACCCCAGTTCTCCGTCAGCTCCACTGGCTCCCCATTGAAGTCCGGGCCCAATTCAAGGTGCTGGTTCTTACCTATAAGGCCCTAAACGGCTTAGGCCCTGGTTACCTAAAGGAGCGCCTGCGACCATATATGCCCTCCCGCCCCCTACGATCAGCGACGGAGGCTCTCCTCCGGGAACCCTCCGTGCGTGAGATTAGGAGGGTGAGTACCCGGAGGAGGGCTTTCTCAGCGGTGGCGCCCCATTTATGGAATGCGCTCCCCAGAGAGGCTCGCCTGGCGCCGTCGTTATTTGCTTTTCGGCGCCAGGCGAAGACCTTTTTATTTAAGCAATATTTTAATTAATATTATTGTTTAATTTAGGTTTTTGTTTTGGTTTTAGTTTATGTTTAACTTATGTTTAATTTATGTTTAATTAATTTATGTTTAATGTTTAATTTATGTTTAATAGGTTTAATTTATAATTCTGTTCATGTTTTATATTATAACCTGAGATGGGCCAGTTTTTAATTTTGTTATATGTTTTTAATAATGCACCATGTTGTAAGCCGCCCCGAGGCTATTGCAAGGGGCGGCATATAAATTTTTAAATAAATAAATAAATAAATAAATCTTCAGTATCTGGCCTCCTAAAGAGCAGTCAGGGTTGATCTCCTCTAGGACTGACCGGTTTGATCGCCTTGCAGTCCAAGGGACTCGCAGGAGTCTCCTCCAGCACCACAATTCAAAGGCCTCAATCCTTTTGCACTCAGCCTTCCTTATGGTCCAGCTTTCACAGCCATACATTGCAACTGGGAAAACCATAGCCTTGACTATGCGCCCTTTTGTTGGCAGGGTGATGTCTTTGCTTTTTACTATGCTGTCTAGATTTGCCATAGCTTTCCTCCCCAGGAGCAAGCATCTCTTAATTTCTTGGCTGCAGTCCCCATCTGCGGTGATCTTGGAGCCCAGAAAAATAAAATCTGTTACTACCTCCATTTCTTCCCCATCTATTTGCCAAGAAGTGATGGGAACAGATGCCATGATCTTAGTTTTCTTAATGTTGAGTTTTAAGCCAACTTTTGCACTCTCCTCCTTCACCCGCATCAAGAGGCTCTTTAGTTCCTCTTCACTTTCTGCCATTAGAGTGGTATCATCTGCATATCTGAGGTTGTTATTTCTCCCAGCAATCTTAATTCCAACTGGAGATTCATCTAGCCCCGCCTTTCTCATGATGTGCTCTGCATATAAGTTAAATAGGCAGGGTGACAATATACAGCCTTGCCGAACTCCTTTCTCAATTTTGTGTCCAGTTCTCACTGTTGCTTCTTGACTTGCATACAGGTTTCTCAAGAGACAAATAAGATGGTCTGGTACGCCCATCTCTTTAAGAACTTGCCACAATTTGTTGTAATCCACACAATCAAAGGCTTTAGCATAGTCAATGAAGCAGTAGATATTTTTCTGGAACTCCCTAGCTTTCTCCATGATCCAGCGTATGTTGGCAATTTGATCTCTAGTTCCTCTCCCTCTTCAAAACCCTGCCTGTACTTCTGGTAGTTCTCGGTCCACATACTGCTGGAGCCTAGCTTGTAGGATTTTGAGCATCACTTTGCTAGCATGTGAAATGAGTGCAATGGTGCGGTAGTTTGAACATTCTTTGGCATTGCCCTTCTTTGGGATCGGAATGTAAACTGACCTTTTCCAATCCTGCGGCCACTGTTGAGTTTTCCAAATTTGCTGGCATATTGAGTGTAGCACTTTTACTGCATCGTCTTTTAAGATTTTGAATAGCTCAGCTGGAATACTGTCACCTCCACTAGCTTTGTTGTTGCTCAGACTTCCTAAGGCCCATTTGATTTCACATTCCAGGATGTCTGGCTCGAGTCAGTGACCACCCCATCGTGGTTAACAGGGACATTAAGCTCTTTCTTGTATAGTTCTTCTGTGTAATCTTGCCACCTCTTCTTAATCTCTTCTGCCTCTGTTAGGTCCCTGCCATTTTGGTCCTTTATTATGCCCATCTTTGCATGAAATGTTCCCTTCATATCTCCAATTTTCTTGAAGAGATCTCTGGTCTTCCCTATTCTATTGTTTTCTTCTATTTCTTTGCACTGTTCATTTAAGAAGGCATTCTTATCTCTTCTAGCTATTCTCTGGAATTCTGCATTCAATTGTTTGTATCTTTCTCTTTCTCCCTTGCCTTTTGCTACCCTTCTTTTCTCAGCTATTTGTAAAGCTTCCTCAGAAAGCCATTTTGCTTTCTTGCTTTTTTTTGGGGGGGGGGGGCGGGATGGTTTTAGTTGCTACCTCTTGTACAATGTTGCTAACCTCTGTCCATAGTTCTTCAGGCATTCTGTCTATCAGATCTAATTCCTTAAATCTATTTGTCACCTCTACTGCATATTCATCAGGGATATGATTTAGGTCATACCTGAGTGGCCTAGTGCTTTTCCCTACTTTCTTCAACTTAAGCCTAAATTTTGCAACCAGAAGCTCATGATCAGAGCCACAGTCAGCTCCTGGTCTAGTTTTACTGACTGTATAGAGCTTCTTCATCTTTGGCTGCAGAGCACATAGTCAATCTGATTTCTGTGTTGACCATCTGGTAATGTCCAAGGAACATACAGAGATATAAAATTTTATTTACCTAGTCATTTGCCAACTGCTTTAAAAAAGACAAATGTAGACCATTGTTGGCATAGCGAATTCCATTTTATTGTTTTAAAAAGCCTTCCTCATACAGATTCCCTGATAATTTATATCACCAGCTTTCAGCAGTAGGATGGCAGAGTGCAAACAAAACTGTACTTCAAACAAAATGGCTGCAAAAAAGTCTTAAGAGGCATCCTGATGCTCTGAATTTTGGATGTGCTGTTTCTCTTCACAAAGAGTTCGATAGATAGAAATTTTCCACCTTTATCATCATCACCACATATCCTCTCACACAGATTATGCCCTCAGTTTGTCCTGTATTGCATCATTTTCCTTTTGTAAATGCCAAGAGGATATCAAATGAAATTGTCTTTGTGAGACAGATACTACAAAACAGTATATATTAATACAGTCAAATAAACTCCAGGTATCCTCAAGACCAGGATAGAAATATTTGGCAGTAATTTTGTTGACTATTTGCATGAAATCAAACCCACTAAATATTTCTGCTGGCTCCAACAGTGCAAATACCATCAGTAGTTTAGCATTCAAGATACCAAGCCAACAAGCAAAATTGCTTACTCCCTTTATGAACCTAAGACTGGTCCTTTTTACAAACATGAATCGAAGTACTAAGTTTTAGCTGAAATATGAACTTGCGTCCTTTAGAATCTGAGTTGTTTTAAAAGCACTGCTATGTTTAGTTAAACACTTGAGTGCATTAAGACATACCTAGAGATTTGACCATGTATTTAATCTGCACAGAAATCAATATGGGCTAGTAACTCCCTGTGCTGGCTTGTAGGATATTGTGCTTTACATTTGGGGCATTCCAGGAAACTTTCATCAAGAAGGTTTGTACGTTTTACTGAAGAATGTTTGTCTTCTATTATCAGCTTGTCTTCAAAGGCAGACTGGAAATTGTGCAAGGCTTCTGTACATCCTCCACATTCTGTAAGTTTCTGGGGAAAAAAATCCACACTTGAAATATGTGTCTTATAGCCCTATGTATATTATAATGCAAACTTGCAGTATTTATTTATAGGATAAAATAAACATGCAATAATGAAATTACCATGGCTATAATTACCTGCTCTCATGTTTTTCAATGAATTTATACCACTTGTTTCAACACTCACAAAACAGGACCTGAATAGGAGACTGTGTACAAGACAGATAGGGTGCCTCACCTTAATGTCAGCAAAGAGGATGCATAGGTTTCCAAGAATGCAGACCAGGTGTCTATATATATGCATCTTTATGGTATTTGCATAGGGATGCCAGGAGTTCACAAAGAGCTAGGGAGTACAAGTCTATAATTCACTGTTAAACAGGCAATATATAGCCAAAATAGCAATTAATCTGCATCTCTTAATTCTTATTATTCAAAACAGAATGGAGATGCTGTTCAAATAACTAGCCCAGGGATATATAAAGCAAGAGCAAATTCATACACACAAAACCTAGAAGGAAGTTATCTCTTAGTAGCATAGGCTTTGCTGACATTTCAAGTTTAACAAGAATGAAGCTTAGGTGGAGCTCTAGTAATAGATTATATAGTTCACCTGTTTAATAAAACTATATAGTAGATAGAAACATAAAAATGAGTGCTGGCTATAATGAAATTGCAGTTAAATGTATAAAGCAGTCTCTACAAACCATTTATAATACATTTTTTGCATTTTTCTATTTCTTCAGGTCCTCCAAATTGCTATCAGAAATAAACCAGCCCAATCTAGTAAATGCATCTGCTTTTCTTGATGCTAAATAGAATTAACAGGAGAATGTGGAAGACACAGGTTGCTGGTACATAGTAACCCCAAACTAGCCAAGCTTAGCTGATAACTCCAGGAGTAATTGCACATATGTACTTTTATATGCTTATACTTTTAAAGAATGTGGATTCTCACTGTGGCAACGGGGGGAGCAGCACAAAAGTTGTTGCAGTTAAATATAAGAGGGACAACTGTTTTTGTAGTAGTAATGGTAGTGTGTATACTGCATGGAAGGACATCTAAATCCCATTTGTTGGGGATCTGTCAAAAGCAGTACACCTGAAAGTTCAGATATATCCAAAATATTTTAAAATTTATCTGCAAGATACTGTTTTAATATTGAAAGCAGAGACTCTCAGGATAGTACATACTAGAGCAGATAACCTAATGTGCTTGCTTGTTCTCCCTCTCCCTGTGTGTGTGTGTGTGTGCGCGCGCACACACACACACACGTGTGTTGGGGGTGGAGGGGAAACCACACGTGCTCATAAGCAGAAACAAGATATTCCCAGAATAAACAACTCTAGCTCAAGAACAAGAGCATTGCAAATCAATAGAACACATTATTGGTAGAAAAAGGGAGGAACACTGTACTACTCACTGAGGGTTCAAGACCACTTATTCGGTTCCTTTCCTTGCGCAGTTCTTTAAGAAGTTTATTCAACTGATGTTGCAAGTTTTGGCGATCAAGCTTTTCATTCTCAAAGTCAGATGTACATGCCTGGATCTGGCAAGAAACTTTGTGTGAAAACTGAGAGGTATTCCTGCACATTGCATATTATAGATAAAAGGTATGTTAAAGTGGCCTTTTTATGTTTTACTGTTAAAGTATCCAGTTTTAAACTTCTGGCTCTGCACCCACATACCCAGTAAATGTTTCACCTTTTTAGGCCTCTAAAAGCCTGATTTTAACAGTGGGATTAAAGAGGCAGAGAAGCAACTAAATGACAATACAGTGGTTGATTTACCTTTCAGTTCTGTCGAAAACTTAAATAATCAGCTGTTACAACTGACAAATGGCTGCTTTCAGAAAGGTATAATACCTTTCTCAGTATTAGGAAAACTAACTAATTTGCTTATAGGACTTAAGAATTTTTTAAAGAATTGAAATGAAAAACATGCCTGTGGATTTTAATTTAGACTGAGAAAGGACAGGAATGGTAGTGTCACCAAAAGTAGTACAGTGCAAATTGGTACCTGCTGTTCCAAAACTGCTATCCTTGTGTGATCTTCCTGCTGTTTTAGCAAAGATCTGTGAAGTAGTTCAACCTATAAACACATTCAAAAGACTGTATTAAAATAATTGCATAAGAAATAATAGTTTTCAAAATGGCTTCCATGTCTCAGCCTGGATAGCTGAGAAGTACCAATGCATTTCCATGGGCTACAGAGGTGGGAAAATGAATCCATAGAATGTGGCTGCCTTGGGAAGGTTGGGTCACACATGCATGGGCTCTTAGCCAGCCTCCTCTTGGTTCTGTATTTCCCAGTCAGAATCAGACCTAGGCATGGGGAAAGTCTAAACCCATCACATATGCAAGTGGGGGGCTCATCATTCAATCCAGACAAAGTTATTCCCAGAAATGTGTTTCTTTGGGTAGCAATCTCAGGATGGGCTTCACAGTTAGGCAAGAAAAAAATGGAAAATCAGTTACTAGGGGATTCAAGCCTAATTTGCACATTTTACCTATTGGAGTGAGTAGCAGGAGCAACCCATCCAGGAGTTCCTCCACTGTTGGAGCAGAGCAGTGACCCCTTCTTTCTCCCCACTTCCTGTTTAATCCAAACAAGGGAATCAGCACATGGAAGCAGCCTTCCATGGCAGACTTAGAAAGGATGGGCATCCTACTGTTAGTGCTTTTCAGTTATTACAGTGGGATGTGCACTTTGACATGCATTCACATGTGTACTTGCTATTGAAAGCAATGTGATGTGGATAAAACACTGGCAGTTTGGATATACATTTGGATGAGTGTCTGACATCACCCACAGTCCCTTATTAGTTGTTTCCCTTCACCCTAACGCCAAGACTCAAGGGCTCTTTACTAACATCAGTAGTTCCTGGCAGCATATTTGTGCAACACTGTCCCTGCAAACAGAGTGCAAGATTTGAGAGTGGGCAGTGGTGCCATGCTTCAATGTTCCATCTGTATGAACCTCCTGCAGGCATGTTGTTTTTTCCACTGTGGTACCCAATTTGTCTGCATTTGGAACACTCACTTTATCAATGGGACACTGATGTCATTTGCTACATGTTCTGTTGGGTAGCTCCATATTTGTTAACAATGCTCATGTGTATACAAAAGACAAGGAAATAGCTTCATTTTCCAGGGAAAAAGCCAATGCAGCCACAAAACATTTGTCAGAGACTGTTTCAGTCATCAGTTTTCTTTACAACTGACATTTTGCATGTAGCAAACCTTGATCATTGGTTGGACATGAGAGAGATTAATATAGGTGAAAGAGTCCTTCCTGATATTGGACATTAACATACCACAAGTGCTAGCAAGCTGTATTTGGCCCCTCCTTCCATGCAGTATACATGCTACCATTACTACTGTGAAAACAGTTGTCTCTCTTATATTTAACTGCAGCATCTTTTGTGCTGTTCCCCGTTGCCACAGTGAGAACCACTGTGCAACATTAAATACATCTATGGATGTATTTCTTATAATGATATACTAAAAATTTGATTAAGACTGCACATTCTAACTGGATCTATTACTTTGCTGCTGCCCTTTCCCATTATTATGATTGCTCCTTTTATTGTGACTGCTTATCGTTTATTTTACTGCTGGCCTGTGGAAGTGTTAAGGGGTTCTATGGGTTGTAACTTTTACTGTTTGGGACCTTTTATACTGCAGCCTTAATTATAATATTCTCTCTTATTGGTACCATCAGTGTTATGTGCTATTAGCTTTACAATTTTAAAATGATTTATGTTGCATGCGCTCCCTTCAGGCAGACACTCCTTTTCAACATCTGAAAGAATCACAGCAATCATTCTATACCCACTTGAGATGCAAGAGTTTGCGATCGCTTTTGTTCATCATCCAGCTTTCCTTTGGTAACTTCATTTTCATGTGTAAGCCTCTGTAGTATCTGCCCTTTAATCTGATTTTCATCTTGAAGTGCCTGAATATCAACCTGTTTGTGTAGTTTCAGCTGGTCTTTTAAATTCATCCCCTCTTGCTTGGCTTCCTCATACTTCCTTTTGAATTCATTAAGGTCAGATTGCAACTTGGTTATGGTGTGCCTTTCTGTGTCAAGAGCTTTTCTGGCAGCTGCCAGTAACTCTTCATAATATCTTTCTTTGTCTTCTTCCAGGATCCCAACACAAGACAAACAGACATGGAACAGAAAATGGGGTGGGGAAAATACTTCATCAAAGATGCTCAGTGAACTTCATGCTGTACTTCACAAGTATTAAGGCAAAGTTATGCCAAGATCCAGTAACACTACAATCTCACATGCTTGTGCAACTTTAGAACAACCCAAGAAAATACAGGCATAACAGCCCCTCAAGGTGCATCATAGTTTAGCATCCATAAAATAGTACACTTCCTCTTCCAGTGACTACTCAGCTGAACCAATTCAAACAAAGCTGGGTTAAAAATCGATGACTAATTTAAAACAAACCAATACTAAGTTTCTTTTAAAAGAATAATTTATTATTAAACATCTAAACAAGTTAAGTGTAAGAAATCGCAGCATGCTTCACAGTTAACCTGCAAAGTTAAGTAGTGTATTCAAAAATAGTTTTTTAAAATCAAAAATCCAATTATCCAATCATCTAAATAGATTACAGGAAGCATCTCGGCAGAATATACATAATGGTCTAATTCTAAACTAACATGGCACAGTGGTCACCTTTGCAACATTCTTTAGGAAATAGATAATAATACTGAGAAACTTAATTAAATTTGTCATTTTCTTACTGATTTTAATGAAGACTGAAATAATGGATTTAAGTATTAATTAAAATAAGCAAGAAAATCCTGCTTTTAAAACTCACAACTGCTTCACATATGGCACCTTATATTACGCATATTCAACAATACTCCAAAACAATTACCTCTGGGTAGAAAATGGGAGCTCGCTTTTTTCAGGTAAGAGGTGCCTGCTTTGTATGATTACAAAATTTTAGGGTTGGAAGGGATCCCTGATGGATAACTTGTCCAGTTTCTGGTTATCTATCTCCAGTGAAGAAGAAACTACAGCTTTCTGAGGCGGTCCTTTCTACCACTGACCACATCATCATTTGGGGTAGAACCATTACTTCTCCATGGCAGCAACACGGCAGGCCATAAGACCTGTTCACCTGATTGCCACAGCCTACAAACTCTGTTGACTATATAGGATGTGAAAGGCAGTTGCCATGGTTTATCCTGATTTCCAAACCTGGCAAAGGTGGATTGCTGGCATGGTTAATAAACTAGCTCCAAATCTAAAATAACCCTTGACTTCTGCTAACCACACCAACAACCCTCCCTCCTCAGATCCAGATGTCACAATAAGTTACAGTGGCCACCTTCTGCACCTGAATATTCAAAAGGGCAGCTGCACAGACATGGCTTATCATGGCGGACTACAGTGACCATGTGAACCCAGTCATCATTTGCTCCTCCTGCTGGGAAATACAAGATTGCTTCAGAAGCCACAATATCATTGCAGGGGCTCATAGAGTAATTTTCTTATGGATGAAACAACCAGAAGTCCAGGAAGGAGCAACACTTTTGGGCTAAACTTGGCTCACGGAACTGGATAGCTAGGCAGGTTGTGCAAACAAGTGTTCTTGACTGCCTATCTCATAATAAATTGGGAAGTCACCTCAGCATCCACTGGGCTATTGCTCCAGCTCCCAAACACCTTGACTGGGGTAAAGGCCATCCCAATTACATATGAACTGGGAACATGCCTTTTTATACTATTATCCAAAGACAAAACAGCTCCTTTACGGGTGGCTCTATGAACTCTCAGTTCTTTGGAGACTGGATTCACCAAACAAAACCACAGTGTAGTGATGGATAATGGGACAGAATTCAGTGCTTCAATACGTATTATCTGCAGGATTATAGCAAGAATCAGCTAATGAATGCATTGTACAGAAACAGTTAATATTGGTGCAAGACAGATATTTAATGGGCCTAAGAAACTAGTACAGGAAACCAGCTGGAAGGTAAAAAGCCCTATGAACTTGTTATCAAGAAGCTGCTCCAGAATTTTCTGCTCAATTGAATAGATAATTCTTGGAGATGAACACAACTCCATAGAACTATTTTTCCAATAATATATGTTTAAAAATCCACCCCTAAAAGAACAACTTTTATGTGCCTGTTAACATGCTGGATGTCTTGACAAGCCTAATCAACATGAATCTATTTCCTCTATGGCTGGCAGCTAAACAATGATCAATATAGTTTTGGCACCAGTGGAAGCCTGCATTTCAAAAAAAAAAGTTAAGAATTAGATTTCATAGTGTTATGTTTTTAAAAGCCCATCAATTTAAAATAAAAACTGATCTCAGGCCAATTTTTTCTACCTAAGCTATTTTCTGAGGATTCTGTTCAGTTTCAGGAACAGTCAACCAATACCTTCTATCTTGGTTTCTTTTGTTTGCTGTTGGTTAACTGTTTCCAGCTGCTTCTCCATTTCAAAGATCTTTGCCAAAAGGCTCTGAACATAAGCCTCACGCTGCTGGTCATATATTAGCCACTGCTGGTTTTTCTCCAAAGCCTTAAGGGTGAAGGAAAGTATAAAATTAGTAAGACTGATTTCTGGGGGGAAAGTACCCTACCTTTGAGTAAATTATGCTAATATAAGTATCTCAAATGCTTTGCAGTGGTTACTAGTCATGATGGTCATGTGCTACTTCTAGTATCGGAACAGGCAGCATGAACCAGAGTGTATGACTTTGTTCAGGTCCTGCTTGTGGGTTTCTCATGGGCACCAGGTTGTCTGCTGCAAGAACAGAATGCTGGACTAGGTAGGCCTTTGGTTCAATTCAGCAAGGCTCTTATATTTGTTCTAAAAAATGCTTTTCAAGAGAATGGGCTTATGATCTGCAAGGTCTAGTAGTGTGGTGTTTCAGCTGATCAGCTTAACATTTACCCCTGGTGGGTATAGTGCAAACTGGTATCACAATCTTTATCTATTACTAGCCCTCTAAGCAACAGTTTGAAAGGAATGTGTAACAATGTGGTCAATGTATAGAATTACTGTATTTTCTGAGAAGGAGTGCGAGACTTGCTCTTAAGTTATAAGGCAGGCGCCTTCTGTGAATGGAAAAACTCAATGAAATAAATGGGAGAAAGGAAATGTGTCTAAAAATGAAATGCTTGGCTCATGTTGTTTCTCTAACCTGAGCTCTCTGTGGCTGCATAACCTAAAGGAGTTAATGGAATGGGATGTGTAAGCTGGGCAGGCAAGCAAGCAGTGTAGTAGCAATTAGCTCAATTTTTAAGTTCTCTAACTAAACCATCTTTCAAAAGTCAAAAGGCCATGCATTCTCAAGTATCCTGGGCTTTGTTTCATTTCCTTTGTAGAGCAGTCCCTCAAATTCTCTCCATGTCCCTCTTACCTAGTGTGTGAATAGCACAGTGTTCTTGTATCCCAGGCTTGCCAACTTGGTACTGTTGTGAAGCACGGTCAGTGCTACCTGGCAAAGCACATCAGGAAGGCACTAGATTGGACTAGGAGAAGTTATAGCAACCACCACCAATTAACAGTTCAACTCTAAAAGAACTCATAAAGTTCTTATTTGTATTAAGATTAAAGAACTTAAGGCAGGATACCATGCCAACATAGAGACACCATCTCTTTAAAAAAGATTTTCTTCTTACTTTAAACTTTTTGCAAAGTTTAGAATATTTTCCTCATTTTAATTTTAACGTCACATAGATTCCACTTCCCTACAGTATATTGGATTTTACTTTAATTTCATACTATGCCCAAGCATTTCTGTCATGTTTACACATGCCTGTCTTGGTCCATACAAAACAGACTGATACCAAGGTTATAGTGAGATTCTTCATACAAAATAACGTTGAGTGTTCTATTGGTCCAATTAGTCAGTTAAGGGCAGCAAATTAGATTATGCAAGTGTTTATAATTGGGTCACTGAAAGGGATCGTGCATAGGACAGAAAGAAAAACAATTCTGATGTTCACACATCAGCACAACCAAGAGGTATTTCCTAAGGTAGAGGTAGACATACCTCAGCCTTGTAGGACCTATGCTGTTTTTACTAGACATTTGAGTTTCACTAGCCAAAATCTGGTACAAAAGCTACATACTTGGAAGGCAAAGAATTCTGATGCAAGGAATATGTCTTGAAGATCAGAAGAGAGTGGACTCATTACCCCACACTTTCTTAATTTTAGCAATATAAATTGGAAGAGGATTATTTTGTTGCCAGTCTACTGTAGCTCACCAAGAAATAGACCAGTAGATCCAGGTGTACCATCTATTCATCCCTACTGATTGATTCCCCCCCAGAAAAATTCCACCCTTCACATGTGCAGCAGTGCTGTCAACATGCATTTCCCCAAAGAATCCAGAATGTCAGAAAATGTAAATATAAATGTGAAGTTAAGGAAATTTTATCAGCAAGATCAGTTTTATTTAAGATCAAGAAAACCTTGTAAAGGTAGAGCAAGTATATGCATACCATCTGTAGATATAGTTGGACATGATCTTCTTCAAACAATGCACATTTTAAAATACCTCAGCAAATATAGACAAACTATTTAAGAGATTCCCCATGAAGCTCTTAAGCCCAAATGTGTACAGGACTGCAAACTTGCTGTATTGTAACATACATCTCAAGGTCAGCTATACTTTTTAAACATTATTTCTTAATGTTAGGTTAGAGGTTGCTTGAGAAACAGTTTCCTCAGTAGTGGCCCCAGCTTTATGGAACTCTCCGAGGAGACACACAGTAGTTCAACTGAGTTGAAGCATTTAAGGTGGTTGGAATATCCACGTGTTTCAAATTACATTTAACTGATTTATCTTACTGCTTTTTTCCTGTCTCATTACAGCTCTGGGAATTATTTATAATGGATAAATTACATTTTGATATATGACTGATTTCTTGTACATTGTTGTGCTTACTATTTTAACACTTGTATTTTGCTCATCATCAGGGACAGGGTTGGTCTGGAAAGGTGGCTTATAAATATTTAAACAAATTAAAAGGAATATTCTATCAAGTTTGGTACCAAATATTTTTTAAGATGCATATGTTGCATGTTAAAGAAAAATATGCACAAAATGAGCTGTGCAAGTGGTTACAGATATGGAGGACAGTAGTCACAAATCTTGACAAAAAGTTTAATTTCCTATATTCAGACCTATAAAACCTTCAGGCCACATATACTACCCAAAGGGTTAGCATCTAAAACAATGCTATCTGGCAAGTCTATTAAGGGCACAATCCTATGCATGTTTAGATATAAAGCATATTAGGAGTTGCAGACCTTTCTTCCAGTGTTGGGGACTCGAGTCAAGTCACTTGCTACCAAGTCCAACTTAAGTCGCATTAGTGACTTGGGTGACTAGTGAGTGACTCAATGAGTGAGTGACTCAACTCAAAATTTTTACATTTTTTACAACCAGTTTGCTGCAGAGTTTACTGTGCAGCTGGGTATCTTGGAAGGCAGGCACAAACACAGCAAAGGCAGTGAGAGAGGGCAATTCAAAAGAGCAGGGTCAGGATAGGGAGGAGGGGGTTGCAAGAGGGGGAAGGCAGGAAATTTGTGGGAGGGAGGGAGTTTCAGAGGTCGGGGCAGGATAGGGATTTTATTTGTTTGTTTAAATCATGGTTGAAGTAAATGACTTCAATGCATCACTGAGAGAAGAACAGTAGGCAACATCAGGGAGGTTTTCCACTGCCCCCCCCCACCTCTTCTTTCTGTTAAAGTTGGACTTTGAGATTTGAGAGAGACTTCAGAATTTCTTGCAATTACTTGAAACTCAACTTGGACTTGAAAGTAAACATTCAAGACTTGTAGTAAAGGACTTGAACACATCACTGCTTGTGTCATTGCTCCAAGTTTGGTCAAGATTCATAAAACTACTTGGACCCACATAAAAGGTTTCTTCTAGCCTAGTGGAATGTATCTTTTTTAGAGCCAGCTGGTGTATCTTGGCCTGAACCAATTCTTCTATGCCTTATGTCTTTTGGTTGACTATATTAAAACTGCATTCCTATGTACCTCTACTGCAAATAAGCTCAATTTGAACTAGTAAGACATACAGTGGTACCTCAACTCATAAAAGCCTCAGTTCACAACCAAATTGGGTCGCAAAC
This sequence comes from Varanus salvator macromaculatus, assembly GCA_023646645.1. Taxonomy (NCBI): domain Eukaryota; kingdom Metazoa; phylum Chordata; class Lepidosauria; order Squamata; family Varanidae; genus Varanus; species Varanus salvator. Next base: position 28,902,053 of record JAIXND010000756.1, read on the forward strand.
AGAAATTTCAGAAAACACTGGCTTCAGGTTGTGAACTCCACATCAGGTGATGATCGCTCATGGTCATGCTATGGGGGAGGGGGAGATGGCCACAATTGTGCTTGGGCGGGGGGGGGGGGGGATGGCCACGATCTTTGTTGTTCTATGTCACTTTGTTTCAAATTTTTGTGATTAAAAAATGGTTACAGAACAGATTAACCTTATTTACATTGAACCTTATGGGGAAATTTGACTTGGCTCACAACCAATTTGGGTTGCAACCAGAGTTGTGGAATGGATTAAGTTTGTGAGCCAAGGTACCACTGTATTTCCAAGTAAACATGCATAGAATCAATATTAATTGTCTATATTTCAATATTTTTCTGCAGTAGTGTAAACAGACACTCAGAGAATATCCATCTCATTTTAAAGAGTCTTACATCTTTCAGTAGGATTTCAACTTCATTTACATTTACTCCAGAGCAGGTTGAAACTGTTTCCTGGAAAAACAACCACCAAGAAAATTAAAAGTTTGATTTCTTTAGATAGATACATATGACTCTCTTTACAAGACAGGAGCACATACAAGCATGTTATGTCATACACATTCCTACATAGGCACATTGCATCTAATAGAAAACTGTCATTTTTCAAACATGTGGAGCACTTCATGCCCAATACACTGAATTTCTTACTAATTATTTTCTATATTATAGATCAGAAGGTAGTTCAGTGCACCTTTATTGAAATTAAAGGTCTTTTTTACTATTCCCAGACTATTACTGTGAATGGAAATATGTCACAAACTATCATATTACTTGGATTAGCTCATCATAAATTGCCTATTTTGAACTCGATACACTACAGTTCTGTGTTCAGGACAAAGTTATGCAGCTTGCAGGTTAATAGTAAATAGATTTGACACCTTTAATTAGAAATCATGGGACTCCAGGGGATGTATGGCATTAATGGCTTGTCTTAAAATGGTTTTTAAGAAAAAAAATGCAGTCTAATTATCAGGAGCCATTTTCAGCAGGTATTATTAATTTGAACACCATTTGTAAGTCTTCTAGACTGTTGAACATAATTTTATAAGGAAGAATATATTGTGTCCAAACAAGAATTGCAACTATATACCTACAGTGCTCTGTATGCAATTTACCTTCAAGAAAAATTTCTGATGTTTGGCAATAATCCTACTTAAACCAAAATAGGCATAAGCCAGTGTGGCATAATGGCTAAGAGTCTGGGACTGGGACTCAGGTGATCTGGGTTCTAATTGCCGCTTGGCCATGGAGCCAACTGGGTGACATTGGGCCAGTCACATACCCTCAGCCCAACCTGAGGGTGGTTGTTTTGGGGATAATATTGAGAGCAGGAGGAGGAGAATTATGTAAACAGCTTTGAGTTTATAGTAAGAAACAAGTGGCATATATAATCAAATAAATGAATAACTCTACTGAAACCAGTGGGTTCAATTGCACCTAATTCCAAGTTGGAGTTTGCTTACTGTTTTTTGACTCCTACAGTGGCAAGCTGTAGTCTTTGGTACTACGAGATCCAGACTGTAAATGCTAGAACACTGATCAAGACTGTTGTTCATATATGCATCCTATTAGTGCTGATATTCTATTGCCACCTATACTCTGTAAGTGGAATTACTATAATTGTCATTAACTTGTGGATTACTAGGGAGTTATTTGTGAATTAAACCACTAATGCCCAGTTTTGGATTTCCAAGCTTCAGAATTATTACATGACAGTCAGGTAGCTAGAAGTAGCATGAGTAGAAGGAAGAACTTTTCACATGTTTAATGATCTTGACACTTCTGGTTGACTTCTACTCATAAATCAACTCTGTATGCATTGCTTAGAATGCTATAGCTTGGTTACTGTAGCAGATGCCAGAAACTTCTGATTTAGTATCCCACTTTAAATATCTCATAAAATAAAATTGAAAAAAATATTAAAATAAATGGCCACACTTCCTGGTTCTAGTTAAAATTCCTATAGTCATGTTTTGTACTCTTGGAAGTCCTTAAACTATCTTCAAAGGCCTCCCACATACAACACATTGTAATAATCTAGGTCAGAGGTTATCAGGGCTTGAATCAAAGCTGGGTCCTGGTTACCTGAAGGATTGCTTGCGCCCATATATGCCCGCCTGTCCCTTGAGATCAGCGGGAGAGGCCCTTCTCCGGGAACCCTCCGTTAAGGATATTAGGAGGGTAAGTACATTTCTCTGTGGTAGCGCCCAATTTATGGAATGCGCTCCCCAGAGAGGTCCGCCTGGCACTGTTGTTATTTGCTTTTCGGCGCCAGGCAAAGACCTTTTTATTCAAATGTTATTTTAATTGCTAATGTTATTTACTTATTTTATGCTTTGGCCAGGGCGGCTTAAATTTATATAGATTTATATTGTGATTATTTATTTATGGTTGTAAGCCACCCCGAGGCTTCGGTGAATGGGGCGGCATAGAAGTTCCCTGAATGAATGAATGAATGAATGAATGGTACTCTGAATCACAGGGGCACTTGAACCTTTAATAACAGTAATGGATCAAGGATCATCAAGCAATGTATCTGATCTTTCAGGGAGGATGCAACTCCTTCTGGAACTGGCTAAGCCCTAGTCATCCAGTTTGAGAAACACCACCAGAAGTGCATCTCATCTTCTATGAATGGAATTTCAGTTTGTTAGCGCTCATCCAGTCCATTAAGGCCAAGCACGGATCCATCATTTCTATTGCCTCACCTAGCTCCAAAGAGAAGGAGGAACAAAGCAAAGTGTTATCTGGGTGCTAATAACAGTGCATTCCAATTCAGCAGTTTCATGTAAATGTCAAACAGGATACAGAAAAAGATAGAACCTTGCAAGATCCCAAAACAAAGAGGCTATTGCCTGGGTTATAGACAAGCTATGTTCCTGATAAAGCAGAGATTTGTCTTTAAGATGAATTTGTATGTAAGTGAGATCACATATACTTGGCCCTCCACATTTGTGGGGGTAATGGATTCAGGATCTCTGTGAAAATGGAAAATACGCTAATATCTCCCGCCCCCAGCTCAAACTCACCAGTGCCTCCTCTTTACACCAAAGAAATGTCAGAGAGATTTCCTTCTCTAGAAAAGCATGTTTTGGAGGCCTCCCTCTCCTCTCATGCTTCCTCACTCTATGGTAATGATGATTTTTCACATTAAATTGTAAAAATTCATAGGCCATATAGAGGTTTGTTCATAAGTATGGGTGGCTTGTAACTTTGATGTTTGTAATGCCTGTACCATTTTCTGGAAACATCTATTCAAGTAACTATGGAACCAGTACAGTGTACCTGCCCACACACTTCTATAGACACTCCAGAGGTACACCGGTTAAGGGTATCAAAAATGACTAAAAAGTCAAGAATCATCAACAGGTCCACACTCTCCCTGCATATCTTCTGACAGAGATCATCCCGCAAGGTGACCAAAGCTATTTCAGTGCTGTAGCTAGGCATAACCCCAATTGAAATGGGCTCAGAAAATTGGTTTCATTGAAGAGAGCCTGGATCTGGTCAGCTACCACATGCTTGAGCACCTTGCCCAAGAATTGCTCCAAGTTGTTTGTGGAGGCAGTGATAGTTTATTCAAGTGGTGAATAAGTGGTTGCACCACCACTTTTTAAGGTGACTGGGACTACTCCCTCTCTAAGAAAGGAATTACCTACCTCCTGGACTCTACGTCAGTTTTCCTCCCCTTGTCAGTTATAAACAGCTATGAAGAACTCAAGTTAAGCAAATATGGTTGGGAGAAACCTTTCAAGTATCTTGTCAACATCCTTGGGACTCACAAATTAAAATTCATCCAACAATACAGACCCAGGCAGTACTCTGGACACTGTCATGGATTGATCTGTCCCAGCTGCATAGCCAAAGTTTGATATATACAAGCAAGTTTACCCTCAAAAAGTCTAGCAACTTTGTCACAGCATGCCACTACATACCCATGTGGGCCAGATGTCAGAAGGCAACAAACCACTCAGCAAAGCTCCAGAGACAATTTGGAAGTTTGCAACAGTAGTGGAGAAAAATAGCTTTTCTCTTTCTTTCTTTCTTTCTTTCTTTCTTTCTTTCTTTCTTTCTTACTTACTTACTTACTTACTTACTTACTTAAAACATTTCTATGCCGCCCAATGCAACAAAGCCTCAGGGCGGCTATAAAGTAGGCTGGAAAAGCTTTTACATGTTTGCATTTTCTCCAAGTTTTCACCTGTTTGCAGTGCATACATCTCACAGCTTGCTTTACTGCCCTTAGGTTCAGGTGAACACCAAAGAACCAGTTGGCTCCATGAAGCAAGAAAGGTTGCTCTGTAGAAATCACCCTAACTTATTTAGCCTTCTTTTGATTCTACAGATTAACCAGAGTGAGGCCAGTGGGTTCAACATGAAATATTGGAGTAGTTTCTCCATTTCTGACTTTCCTATTTAAGTGACAGGTTATGCTCGCAGAAAACCCCAATTGCTACATGTTGGCATTCCTCCAATTGCTACATATCCAAGGATACCAAACTTGCTAATTTGTTTAGACAGTTATTTCTGGCAATATAAAAGAGGCAAAGGAGAAAAGAATCCTATTTTAGCAGAATTTCTGTTCTTCCTTTAATTTGGTCCAGTCTCTGATGTTTTTATTTTAAACCAGTGGCAAGAATGAAAGAGTTCTCTCCAAAACAATTAATATGCAAACAAGAAAGGACCTCAAGGCATGTTCAGGCTTACACAGATATCAAGTGAGTTTATTCAACAGAGCCCACTTCCATCATGTTTGTACATGATAACAAACCTCCTATTATTTTCATTGTTGATGTAACAGGCTTATAATGGCAACTATTATTAGTATCTATTCTTACTATAACTATCAAGGCAGTCACTTGTAAAACAGTAGTTAAAGTATCAGAAAAAAATATGCTGTAAATGCCATAGCTTAGAGCACAATTAAGATGGCACTCAGTTCACTCTCATTACCTAGTCCTACTTTTCCCAGAGTTACCACTGCAAGGGGAAAATAAGGTACGGTAGGAAAGAGGACTATGCCGCAGACACCTCAGATGGCAGTCCAATTCAAATCAATCCCAAGCTTAAATGAATCAATTCAGGGCAAACAAACTGAGCCCAAATTAGCTTATTTTGGGCTGGGATCCATCCAAGTCAGGCTCAGAGAAGCTCAGCCCTGCACTGCTACCAAATTAAGCTAATGAAAACTTACCTGGGAAGTCAGGGCATTACTGGCTGCATTTTTGAGGTCTGCATGTTTTGCAGAAATTGCAGATAACTGATTTTTCAGCCAATCCATCTCTTCTGAGAGTGAATTAAGTTGCTGATCTTTTTTTGCCACTTCCTTTGTTTTCTCTTCCAGTTGATCAAGTAGAGTAGCAGCATCACCATGTTTGTTTCTGCTCTGCAGTTTGTCTTTCAGGACCTGGATTTCTTGATCTTTTTCTCCAAGGATATTATTATATTTTTCAGTTTCAGTTTCAAGTGTGAGTATTTTCTATAAATATTAGTAGAAATTAGGATAGTAAGTTTAAGTTTGCTACCTTGAAACATCTAGCAGAGTGAAAGAAAAAAAAAGAGTGAAAGAAAGTATTTACTGTGAAAGCGGCTCTGTTACATCCATTCCAATATTTAATGCTCACACAATTATATATTAGCAAACACCTACCTACTATAACATACAAGTGAAACAATTTGAAGCTTTATCATTCATGACAGCATAAAAAACCCTTCCTCCCAGTTGACTAAAAGAAAAGTGACTGAACATTGAAGGAAGATGCAACATGGTCACAGGTATTTGTTAATAAAGGACAAAGCATTCTCAATAGATAAGAGGGAAAACCAAATATATGCATTATTATTTTATTATGTATTACAAAACTATACCATATCATGCAGAGAAAGAAAAAAAGACAAACTAAAATGTTACAATTTTGGGAGCAGGTTTAAAATATTTGTAACACTGACTGCATATATGTTGCATATTTCTATATATGGAAAGATATCAAAACATATTTCTCTTAAAATAATTATGCATAAATTGCAACAAAGGCAGTCCAAATATCCAGATATTTATAAATGGATAAATTAAGCCTAAATATCACCCTGTCAAAAATATTTAGTTTCATTAAGTCCTCTATCCAATGTTATTTTAGGTGGCTATTTATCTTTCCAGTGTTGCTAGTCTTTCAGCTGTTAAAGAAGTATGGAAAATGCAGTTATGTTTACTTTCTGTTAAATCCCAAGAGATGGACACATAATTAAACATAACACATATCATTACATATTAAAAGAACTTTCTTTTAATATTTGAAATATTACCTCCTCCCAAAGTAAGCTGCCACTAGGCATTGACAAAACATACAGAGAAGAGAAGCATAAGCAGCAATATTTTTCCAGTTTTTGCCCCATTTAATTAAGCCCTAATCAAAGAGATGTTGTAGCATCCAGTACACTCAAAATGAGATTGTTTGCTGAATTAAATGAAGCCTAAGATCTGTTATTCCCTTCCAAATAGATAATAATGAAGCACTTAGAAATGTGTGCACACATGTTTGTGTGCGGACATGGAAAATACTAACTCACTTAATGGAATTTAAAAAGATACACCTCTGATCCAGAGTTGTCTGTGCACAACATTGTCTGGAAAGTTGGTGCATAAGTAAGTCAACCAAAGGAATAGTTCCATGCTTGTGTGCTTTATGAGCCAAGCAGCAGCTTTATTATTTTGTAAATCAGAACCTTCCCTTTGTACTGGAATGGGAAGTATTTGTGAGAGAATACCCTTTAAGGTGCAATCCAATGCAAGTTTACATAGGAAAAAATCCTACAACTCCATCAAATGACTCCCAGCTTAGCTGAGTGAAGAAATTGTGAGTTGTACTTTTTTTTGTTGCAATATATACCAGTCCTCTTAAAGGCCCAACATTAACATTCAGATCTTATTAGATGCAAAACAAAACAGCACTCCACTTGTCAAACATTTAAGTGATCTAGGGATAGCATGGATCAAAAAAAGGCTCAAGAAAGGAAGGTTTAAATACAGAAACATTGATATCACCTCCAGAAGTTTCTTCCTTTCTTCAGGTGTCATTTTGCTTTTGCCCTTAATTATATCTTCTAAGGATTTTTTCAGGGCTGCATTCTCTTTCTTGTACACCTCCAATTCTGATTCAGATTTGGAATCACCAGACTTTAATCCCCACCTGCTGATATTCATTGCCTTGCTGGCCTTTGATGTCATATGTCAGGTTCTCTAGAAAAACATCAAGTATTGTTGAAGAAGCAGCCTGTTCAGATGTGCAATTAAGCAAAGTTTTCCTGCAGTGTGAAGCTTACAAGTCTTTACAGCCTAATTCTATGCATGTTTACTCATAAATACACTTCCACTAAATCTGACTGAACTCTGACCAACTAAGCATATTTTCTCAAAAGTAAATATCCATTCATTGAAACTAACTTCCTACCAAGTATGTTAAGGTTACACTGACCAGGTTCACACAACAAAGCATCCATTGTGAGTAACTAGCCATGGGTGTTTCCCATGTCATCTGAACTTCCTGTGAGGTGTCTTGTTTTTAGGCAACCCATGGTTTATTCTGGGGACTCTTCAACCTAGGATGGACAGCAGTGTCAACAAAACCTGGAAGAGCAATTTCATTCTGGGTTCTGGAGCTAGCAAGATACTCAGGAAAAGTAGCACAAACCCTCAGTTCTGCAGCTCTGATAAACCAACCTAACAACAAAACAAGTTGTGAACAGAGCATGGTGGGGGAGACAAGATGGGTTGTGTCACAAGGGACACTGAGATATGAAAAAGAGGGTGGAGAAGGAAGGAGAGGAAGTATAAGCCTGATTATCTGTTGGATATCTCATAGGTTGCTCACCCTACCTAGCTTATTCACCTAGAGAGCTACTGCGTTATATGAAATCACCCAGTCTTAGTACCAAATAAATGCAGAGAGGATTGTAGCCCCACTTCAATTCACAAATATAATATAGAAAAGCAAATAATATCCAAACCCAACATGTTTGTTCTGAATTAGGCATAAGTAACAGTAGCAATGTTAAAATGAAAGTAACTTCTCCAAGCTAGGAACTGGGACTCAGAACCAAAAGCACAAGTGTGAAAAAAAATTCTGAACTGTTTAAGGTCCATTTTGCAGTGAAATGAAATATTCAAATCTGCCAATTACCACATCATCACAGGAAGCGAAGGGTAAACAGGAAATGCCAGACAATTCGTAAGATACGTTAACCAGTACTAGCGGGCTTAAAGGCTCCCCAAGATCTACTGATAACAGTATTAAGACGGAAGGAAGCCTAGACAACACGAGGTTTGCAACAGGGTCCAGAACTAGAAAATGAAACTATAGGTAGAACAGAGAAGATGACCTACCCCGAGAAAGATGATTTGTAATTTATTTACGTGATTTGCATATCCGTAACACGATTCCGTAGTGAACAATAAAAACAGAGAATTAAAATATTTAAAATAAGATGTTATCTAAGGGCAAAACTATACATTACAAACAAGATCTACAACGAGTCCTCTGAATGCTTAATCAAAGCACAAAAAGAATTGTTCAAAAGAAGTCACGAAAATTTCGAGGAAGCAATAGGGAGCAATTATTCCCACACGAATGCATTGTCTTTTATCCCCTACCTCGTCACTGGTTAGGCATGGGGGGGGGGGGAGAGACATGGACAGGGATCTTATAACGCGTACTCGAAGGGCTTCAAAGAGCTCCTGCTAACAGAAAAATAATTCTTCAAAGAGCTCCTGCTAACAGCAAAGTAATTCTGGGGTCCTGAACACGCGGGGAAACGCCTCTTCTCTGTCTGCCCCCACCCGAGGCACCATACACACCGGATGATGCTTATCCGAGCTCCCGAAGTCGTAACGCCAGGTGGCTTCGCCAGCCGGCGAGGGGAGCTTTAAGATGACAGGTCGGAGGGGTGACGGCGACAGCCGCGGAGGTAATTATAGCACTTCCGCCACCCCCACATTCCACTGCGAAGCCAGAAGCGCGAACAGGGGACAACGATCCTACCGTACCTTTTCGAACTCAGCACCACTCAAACGCTGCTTCCGGGAGTTTGAATGCCGCGGCTTCAGCGATGTCATTTCCTCTTCGTCACCGCGCTATGGAGGCTGTGAAGGGTAAAGACTAAGAAGGCGAAGCGAATGACTCGGAGGATGGATGACTGGGAGGGGGAGGGCGAGAAAAACGGAGAACGAATGATGCTGGTTATCCATGGGAACTCCCTATGCATTCAGTGGTCATAGAATCATGGCATAGTGGAGTTGGAAGAGGCCAGAGGGACATTGGGTCCAACCCCCTGTTTAAGTCAAACCATCCCTCTCAGTCGCATCTAGTGTGGGAGATCCCACAACCTTCCCAGGTAATTGGTTCCACTGCCAGGGCATTATTTTTGATATCTAGGCGGTATCTGGCTTGCTGTAACATGAGCCTATTATTCCATTTCCTGCACTCAGGGATGATCAAGAAGAGATCCTGTCCTTTCTCTTTGTGGCAGCCTTTCAGGTCCTTGTAGAGTGCTATCATATCTCCCCTCAGTCTTCTCTTCCCAAGGATAGACATGCCCCATTCTTTCCATCTCTCCTCATAGGGCTTTGTTTCCAGTCCCTGGATCATCCTTGTTATCTCCTCTGAACCCTTTCTAGCATTTCTCCATTTTTCTTAAACTGTGATGCTCAGAACTGGACACAGTACTCCGGATGAAGCCTAATTAGTGCTGAGTAAAGAAAAACTATTATTTCACAGGATTTGGAAGTGATACTTATATCAATGCATCCTAAAATAGCATTTGCCTTTTTTCAGCCACATCATCTTGTTGACTCACATTCAGCTTGTGACCTATAATTCCAAGATCCTTCTCATTTGCAGTATTGTTGAGCCAAGTATTCCCCGTCTTAGAAATATAGAAACAGAGACACAGAGTGAGTCAGAAGGGACATCCTGGGCCATCTAACCTGACCCCTGGCTCCAAGCAGCTTCGCTCATGACATGCCTACCATGTGCATGCCTAGCCTATCCTTAAACACCCTCACTGATGGGGCTTCAACCACATCCCATGGAAGCCCATTCCATATTATTGTAATGATACATTTGGTTTCTTTTTCCTAAGTGCAGAACTTGCCATACTAAATTTTGTTCTGTTGTTTTTAGCCCAGCACTCCAACCTATACAGACCACCTTGAAACGTCTTTGTTGTCTTCCAGGGTTTTAGCTATCCCACCCAGGTTTGTGTCATCTGCAAATTTGATAATCATTACCTGCACTTCCTCATCCAAATCATTAATAAAGATGTTGAAGAGTCCTGAGCCCAGGACTGAACCCTTTAGCACCCCACTTGTTACCTCTCCCTACTTTGAGAAGGTACCATTGATGACCACTCTTTTTACCCGATTCTGTAGCCAACTGTGGATCCATCTGATAGTCATTCCATCTAGCCCACTTTTTGCTAATTTACTAATCAGGGTATCATGGGGCACTTTGTCAAAAGTGGTTTAAACCGCTGTGCTGCTGGGCTGGTGGATCGAAAGGTTGCCGGTTCGAATCTGCACACGGGGTGAGCTCCCGTGCACTGTCCCAGCTCCTGCCAACCTTGCAGTTCGAAAGCATGCAAATGCAAGTAGATAAAAAGGTACCACTTCGGTGGGCAGGTAACAGCGTTCCGTGCACTTCGGTGTTTAGTCATGCCGGCCACATGACCACGGAGACTGTCTGCGGACAAATGCTGGCTCCCTCGGCTAGGAAACGGAGATGAGCACCGCCCCCTAGAGTCAGGCATGACTGGACGTAACGTCAAGGGGAAACCTTTACCTTTACCTTTACATAATATATATTATGTCCACAGCATTCCTATAGTCCATCAGGGAGCTTACCCAATCAAAAAATGAATTCAGATTAGTCTGGCAGGATTTGTTCTTGAGAAATCCATGTTGGCTTCTACTAATCACTGCATTGCTTTCAAGGTGTTTGCTTTATAATCTGCTCCAGATTTTCCCAGGGGTTGATGTCAGACTGACTGGTCTGTAGTTCCCAGCTTCTTCTTTTTATTTCCATTCTTGAAGATGGGAACAGCATTAACCGTTCTCCAGTCATTAGGGATTTCTCCTGTTCTCCATGATTTCTCAAAATACTAGACAGTGGTTCTGCGAGTTCTTCCAACAGCTCCTTTATGAGTCTAGAATGGAGTGCATTGGACCCTGGAAGTTTGAACTCATTCAGTCCAATTAGATGATCCTTTGCCATTTGCCTATCAATATTGAGCTGCCATCCTGCTCTTTCAGCTTGTACTTCCCCTTCATCAGGAAGGTCACAAATCTTTTTTTGGGCTGTATCAAAATAGGAATTGAGAACTTCTGCCTTTTTATTGTCATCTGTTATCATTCTGCCATCCATACTGAGAAGTCAAACCTCAATTTCTTTCCTCTGTCTTTTATTTTGAACATATCTAAAAAAGGCTTTGGTTGCTGCTGTTGTTGCTTTAGCATCCCTTGCTGGTGTCCATTCATTCTAAGCTTTAGCCTTCCTGACACCATCCCTGCAGTTGTGTACTACCTGCCTGTATTCTTCCTTTGTAGCCTGGCCTTCCTTCCTCTTCCTATGCATATCATTTTTTTTGTTTTTGTTTTTTTGTTTTCAGGCCATCTCAAAGCTTTTTTGAAGCCACTTGAACTTCTTCTGTTGTCTTCTACCCTTTTTCCTTCTTGGAATTGTTTGTGATTGTGCCTTTTGAATTTCCTTTTTAAAAAATCCCACCCTTTTTTGACTCCCTTTCTCATTAGAGTTACTTGCCATGGGACTTTAGCTTTCTTCATGCTGTGGCCAAACACCTTCTTTCCAGTTCTTGTAAGGTACAACTGATCCTTTGCCAGCAGTCCATCTTCCAGAAAGTGTATTCCATGGTTCCAGATTCCAGATCTCTCATGTTGGCACCGCCTTCTTAGCCAGGCATTCACTTGGAGTATTTTTCTTTCCCTGTCTATGTCTTTCCATGAACTGGATGGATCAAAGAGAAAACTATCTGGACTCCCTCTTCCACAGAAGCCTTGTGCTCCATCAGGAAATGGAACTAGAAGCTCAACAAATGCTCAGCCAGCATTTCCTCTGTGCACTGATCCATTGAGACTAATTTGCCATGGATTCAACTGTTTGGAATGTAATAAGCAGGCACTGTGCTATATTGCCCTAGAAGCCCATTATTGGAGAATTTTGGAAGATAATGATGGACTGGTAAGTCCCTTTTAAAGATCCACATTATTTTCTATTGGGTTTACATTAAAATTAAAGACAGACAGACAATGATGTTCAAACATAGAAACATAGAAACAGAGTGAGTCAGAAGGGGCCTCCCAGGCCATCTAGTCTGACCCCTGACTGCAGCTGGCTCCACTCACGACATGCCCAACATGTGCATGTCCAGCCTAACTTGACCAGTTTTGCTGTATTTTGTGGTGGTTCTTGCGCTATCCTATTTACTGACTTACTCCACTGTTGTTAAATAAAGTTTTGCCCCTTTGTGCATTCCTGCAGTGAGTTTTTTGTTTTGCTTTTTATTTTTGCTTACATATATTAGGCCAGGCATAATTATGTTGTCCATGGGGTCGCAATGGGTCGGACATGACTTCACAACTAACAACAACAACAAAAATTACAACATTTTTTTCAGCACTGTATACCTACACACATACGTACAGATTCTGTCTCTCTCTCATAATTATACTTACTTTCTTGTTATTGTATTATTATTATTACAATGCTTTATTGTGTTTAAGATGTTTTAGTGAATATGGAAGTGTTTCTTAAATGTTTTACATACATGGAAGGGTAAAGACAAACATTTGGCTTACTTATGTGATCTGACTTACATACAAATTCAACTTAAGGAGATTCTCAGGAATGGAACTTATCTGTAACCAAGGGACTACCTGTATATCACTAATCTATTCTCCAGGGAGACAGCACAGCTAAAAAGTCCACAGGTCTTCCAGCCAAACATGTGTTTCCATCTCATGCAACAGCGACTCTCTCACAACTAATACTTTTTTCTCCTTGTTCTTGCAAGTCTTTGCATCATTAACCAAGCACGAGCAATTATAATTAATAGAACAGGAAGCTTCAAATGAGAGATGAACAACAAAGTGGATTAACCACTGAAGGTAAAATCCTCTGCATATTTAAACAGAAAAGTCCTACAACTCCCAAGATTTTCCAGCCAGCTAAACTGAGAATTGTTGCTTGGAGTTGTAGGATCCCCCACCTCTGACTATACATGCATAGGATTGCACTTTAAAGGGTATTTTCTCACAAAGTCTTCCTGCTTCATTTCCATATAAAAGGAAGCTCTTGATTCCAAAAACACAGAATTGCTGCTCGATTCATGAAGCTGCTCCTTGCCTTGACTTCCTCATGCAGCAACCTTCTGAACAATTGTCCAGGCTGAACACTAGTTCAGAGGTGTCACTGTTCAGATGGCACTGTGCAGGTTTGTGCTTTCCCTGTCTGGATAAGAACACAGACACGTCTTTTTGGGTATTGCCATACATTTTCTATCTAAATATGCATAGGAGTGCACTCCAAGTCACTCAGGCTGCCACCTCTGAGTGGTGTGTCAACATCACTTCCATGTTTGGTGGTGGTCTCAATGGGGGCTCATCTCAGATTGAGTTTACCTTGTTATCCATTCTTGTATCCTCGTTCTTTGATACCCATTTACTTATATTTCCCTTTAAGGCAAAATCCGCTCCTACTTGCAGAGGGAGAAGACAAGACATGTGGCAGTTCTTACTTCTTTTGCTACTTGGTTGCTTCAGAGGACAGGTTAACATACAGCAGCAGGAATGAACTGCACATTCAGGAAAGTGATCGGAACTAGTAGATATCCTACTGGGACCTATGCACCAAAAGGTGTCCTACACTATCAACCTCTATGCCAGCTTTGATCCCAGACAATTGCCACAATCCATCCATAATAATCCATCATCCAGGATGATACCCAGCTGAACTGAAGCCTCTCTGGGTAAAAGTGATATGTGTTGCCCAGTATGAACAACATTCTGAAACATTTTGTTAAGCATGTACAGCCCACATCTGAGAAGTGAGATTTCAAGGACTCCAGCCTTATTCATTGTTCAGCTTCCTGAGGAGGTCACTGGAGACTTACATCTGTGACACTTACATTTTGTGATAAAGAATTTATTTCTGCATATATATAAGATGTAGATAAGATCTTTGAAGCATGAACAGTTCAATACATTCCTGTCCATTATCAGCTTTCTAGAAGAATCTATAATGTCCTGTATTTCCTGCAGAAAGCAATTACCCATCTCCTATTCAAATGTAGCTCCAGCACAAATACAATCCATGCTACATTCAGAGGCCTTGGTCCCTCCTTGCCTGGGGGCGGAGTGGGGAGCCTGTAAATGAATCTTCTCTGCTCCTCACCTGTGTCTTCATGCACCATTGAACCACATCACCAGAATGTGCCAGCGATATTAATCGCTCTTGTCAGTTCTTAAGAATCCTCAAGAGAGGAGATGCTAAGGAATGCAGGGACCATAAGACTATTGCACTAATTTCCCATGCAAACACAGGGATGCTCAAGGCATTGGAACAAAGAAAAAGAATTTTATATGGAGTGAGAAATGGCTGACGTTCAAAGGAAGAGGTACTCAAGAGCATATTGCAATTATACATAGCTTATTGCAGCACAGCAAAGAATTTCAGAACAAGCCCTATCTGTGTTTTATAAACTACAGCACAGCTTTTGACTGCATGAATCATGAAAAGCTATGGATGGTTCTGAAAGAAATGGGTGCACATATGGGTGGACAAGAAGCTACTGTCAGGACAGAATATGGAGAAATAGAATGGTTTCCTAAAGGCAAAGGTACAAGACAAGAATATATCTGTTCAGTCTGTATGCAGAACAGATCATTAAAAAAATCTGGATTATGATTGGAGGAGGGAGGAGTGAAAATTGGTAGAAGATAATTTAAGTTATGCAAATTATACCACATTACATGCAGAAAGCAGCAGCAAAATGAATTGACTCCTGATGAAAGTAAAAGAAGAAGGTGGAAAAGAAGGACTTATCACAATAAAGAAATGGAACTTATGAAAGGTTTTACGTACCTTTCACATTGAGATTGCAGCCAAGAAATTAGAAGACTGAAACTAGGAAGGGCAGCAATGAAGGAACTGGAAAAGATCTTCATGTGTAAAGATGAAAACTCACAACCAAGGCCAAGATCATCCACAGTATGGTATCCACAGTCATTATGTATGGATGTGACCACTGGACAGTGAAAAAGGCTGCCAGAAAGAAATTTGATACATTCAAAATATGGTGCTGGAGGAGAGCTTTGTGAGTACCCTGGACTGACAGAAAGATAAACAAGAGGATCCCAGAGTAACCCTTCCCCAACCTGGTGGGTGGCCTTCAGAGGCATTTAGATGGCAACTCCCAAAATTCCCATTTAACAGGGAAAGGACATTGACTGGGAAATCTGGGTGTTCCAGTCCAAACATGTCTGGAAGGCACAAGGCTGGGGAAGGCTGTCCTAGAGTAAACCTTATCTAGGGCAGAACTTTCTCTGGAAGCAAAAATGATGAAATTCAAGCTATCCTACTATTGACAATCACGAGAAGGCAAAACTCATTGGAGAAGACAATCGGCGTGAGTGGCAGTTGCATCAAGACAGGAGGAGCGAGGGCGAGGCCGGAGGCGCCCTGCAGCCTCAAAGCGCCGGCGACCCCCGGGAAGGCTGGGAGAGTGCAGCAGGAGCGGCCCACCACCACCGCGCCACGCTGACCACTGCACAGGAGCCCGCACCCGCTGACCACCGCGCCGGAGCCCCGCACCTGCCGTTCGCCGCGCTGACCACCTGCGCCTGCTGCGCCCAGCTGCTGCCTGCTGCCGCACCGGCACCAAGGCCCCTGCTTTGGCCCCGCCCCTTTGGCGTGAGTGGCAGTCACGCCAAGATGGGCAGGGTGAGGGTGAGGCCAGAGGCACCCTGTGGCCTCAAAGCGCTGGCAACCCCCGGGGCCGGCGGCATTGGGCTGGCGGCTGAAGGGTGACAGCTTAAGGGCGGTGAGCCGTTAAGGACTGTTGGGGGGCTGGGCTGGTCAGGGATTCTGGCCGGGGTTTTGCGGGCTGGTTGCTGGCTGTTGGGTGGAGGTGGGTGATGAAGGTGGGATTTTTTTAGCTGTTTTAACCTTTTAGTTGGTTTTAGGGGCCCATCTTGAGTTTAGTTTAGGATATGTCACCTGGGGAGCGCGTGGGGGCCACCATAGGGGTGGTGATGGGCAATGGTCGCTATGGTGGTGTGGGCTTAATGGGTCTGCCTAGAAGAAGGAGGGACAGATGGTTAACACCTGTCCCTCCTCCTGCTTATTCCCCCAGCCAGCCTTGTACCAAGTAGCCTTGTCAACTGCCCCCCCGGGCCTGATAGTGCTGTTGCTCAATGCAAGGTCAGTCCAAAATAAAGCCACCCTCATCCACGATTTGATTGTGGATGAGAGGGCTGAACTGGCCTGTATTACGGAGACCTGGGTGGGGGAGGGGGGAGATATTGCCCTCTCGCAACTGTGCCCGCCCGGGTACCTAGTCCAGCACCGTCTACGTCTGGAGGGGAGGGGAGGGGGGTCGCTTTGATTTATCAACCTTCTTTTTCCCTCTCAGGGCTTCCTGTTCTCTCAAGACCGGGGCTGGAGTGCCTCCACTTGGTGTTGGGTGACTGAGACAGACTGAGGATTCTGTTGGTGTACCATGCACCCTTCTGCCAACAGACTCCCTGCCTGAGCTGATGGAGATTGTCTCGGACCTGGTGTTGAAGACTCCCAGGATGTTGGTCCTAGGGGACTTCAATCTCCACACCGAGACTGTTCTGACCGGGGCGGCTCAGGACTTCATGGCCTCCATGATGGCCATGGGGCTGTCTCAACATGTCAGCAGCCCGACCCATGAACATGGACACACTCTGGACTTGGTTTTCTCAATGGGGTGGGAAGAGGGCGATCTGAGGGTGAAGAACTTATGTCTGACACCCTTGTCATGGTCAGATCACTTCCTCGTGAGGTTTGAGCTCGAAAGTGGCCTTTCCCTCTGTAAGGGTGCGGACCCAATTGTGTTGGTCTGCCCCCGGAGTCGGATGGATCCGGATGGATTCCTGAAGGCTCTGGGGGATTATTCGGTTGATAAGGCTGGTGCTCCTGTTGATGCCCTGGTTGAACTGTGGAACGGGGAGATGACCAGGGCTATTGACACGATCGCTCCTAAGCGCCCTCTCCCACTGGGCGGAGCCCATTCATCCCCTTGGTATACACCTGAATTGCGGGTGATGAAGTGGGTAGGGAGACGACTAGAGCGTAGGTGGAGGAAATCACGGGACGAATCTGACCGAACACACTTAAGAGCCCACTATCGGGCCTATGCTGTGGCAGTGAGGGTGGCGAAGAAGGAATTCTTCTCCGTGTCCATTGCCTCCTCATAATGTCGTCTGGCGGAGCTCTTTCGGGTGGTGCAGGGGCTGATAAATCCTGGCCCCGAAAAGATCTGGTGCCACCCTCGAAGGCCTGCTGTGACGACTTTGCCAGGCATTTCAGGGAGAAAATTGTTCAGATTCGTCACGAGCTGGACTCTTCTATTGACTCAGATTCTACTGGGGAGGTGCCAACGACGCCGTCGAGTCCTCTATTGATGGATGAATTTCAGTTATTGCGGCCTGATGATGTGGACAAGGTGCTTGGACTGGTACGTCCTACCACCTGTTTACTGGACCTGTGCCCATCTTGGCTACTTAAGAGTGCCAAGGACGGGATTGTGACCTGGATCCTGGAGGTGGTCAACACCTCTTTAAGAGACTGGCTGGTAGTGCGGCCAGTCCTAAAGAAGGCATCCCTGGATCCAGAGGTGGTCGCCAATTATAGACCGGTGGCCAACATCCCGTTTTTGGGCAAGGTGCTGGAACGGGTGGTGGCAAGACAACTCCAGGCACTCGTGGATGAAACGGATTTTCTGGACCCATTTCAGTCTGGCTTCAGACCTGGGTACGGTACTGAATCTGCCTTGGTCGCCCTGTATGATGACCTGTGCAGGGAGCAAGACAGGGGGAGTGCGTCCCTGTTGGTTCTCCTGGACCGCTCAGCGGTTTTCGATACCATTGACCATGGTATCCTCCTGGATAGGCTAGCGGGATGGGGAGTTGGGGGCACTGCTTTGCAGTGGTTCCACTCCTATCTCAACGGCCGATTCCAGAAGGTGGTGCTGGGGGACAATGGCTCTGCGCCATGGCAGCTATGCCATGGAGTTCCCCTTTGCTATTCAACATCTACATGAAACCGCTGGGAGAGGTCATCAGGAGGTATGGGCTGTGGAATCATCAGTACGCTGATGATATCCAGCTCTACCTCTCATTTTCCACCGATCCAGGTGAAGCAGTGGCTGTGCTGAACTAGTGCCTAGCCAAGGTAATGGGCTGGATGAGGGCCAATAAAGTGAAGCTCAATCCTGACAAGACGGAGGTCTTGTTGGTGGGTGAGTCTGGCTTTGGAATGGGGGACCTGACCCTTGTCCTAAATGGGGTTGCACTCCCTCTGAAAGACAGGGTCTGCAGCCTGGGAGTGCTCCTCAATCCCAAGCTATCATTAGAAGCTCAGGTGATGATGGTGGAGAGGAGCGCTTTCCATCAGCTTCAGCTGATCCATCAGCTGCGTCCCTTCCTGGAGTACGACTGCCTGGCAACAGTGACCCATGCGTTGGTAACTTCTCGACTAGATGTCTGTAACATGCTCTACGTGGGGCTACCCTTGAAGGCGGTCCGGATACTTCAATTGGTGCAAAACAGAGCTGCCAGGGTGCTGACAGGGACTGGGCATGGTTCTCTTATTACCCCAGTTCTCCATCAGCTTCACTGGCTCCCTGTTGAAGTCTGGGCCCAATTCAAGGTGTTGGTTATTACCTATAAAGCCATTAACGGCTTGGGACCTGGCTACCTAAAGGAACATCTGCCACCATATATTCCCTCCCGACCCTTACGATCGGCAGCAATTGCCCTTCTCCGGGAACCCTCCGTGAGGGAGATAAGGAGGGTGAGTACCCGGAGGAGGGCTTTCTCTGCAGTGTCGCCCCACCTATGGAATGCACTCCCCAGAGAGGTCCGCCTGACGCCGTCATTATTTGCTTTTCGGCGCCAGGTGAAGACCTTTTTATTTAAAAGTTATTTTAATTGTTAATTATAAATTGTATTTATTGTATTTTAACTTGGTTATTCGAGATGGGCCAATTTTAAATAGTTTTAAATTATTTTGTTGTTTGTACTGTTGTGAGCCGCCCCGAGGCTTTGTTGCAATGGGGGCGGCATACAAATGTTTTAAATAAAATAAAATAATAAAAATAAATAATGCAAGGGAACATCAGAGGCAGAAAAACAAGAGGAGAAACAACTCTGGAATGGATCGGTTCCATAAAAGAAGCCACAGCCTTGAGTTTACAAGGGCTAAGCAGGGCTGTCATGAACAGGACACTTTGGTGGACATTACAGAGTTGCCATAAGATGAAGACAACTTGAAGATTCATAAGAAGAATAGGAGGTATTGACCCTGACATCCACATGCTAGCTCTCCTTACAGAATTCTTAAGAGTCAAGAATTAATGAGTAGGAAGGGATCCTGAATCTTTTGCATTCACAAGTACTTGGTTATTAGAGTCATTCAGACCAACCCCATACTTATAACAATACTCTTTTGAGCTTTCTGGAACCTTGCAAGTATGACACCACTTGTGCTGTACTTGCCTCACATTGTATGCTACATAGAATGCCATTTATTTCACTCACCTATTCTATGGCTCTTCGATGCACAGTGTATAACTGTCAGGTGAAATGGAAGGGTTTCCTCCCTCATATGTTATTACTATCAATGCCAGCTATAGAAAGCATAAGTTTTCAGGTACAGTTCTATGCATTTTTAGCCAGGAAAACATCCTATAACTTTCAGTATGGCCCAACTAGCCACTAAGGTTAGTACCCTTGCTCATTTATTTTTATTTAAATCATATTTTAATTGTTAATTTGTTTAATATTGTTATATTGTTAATTTAGAGTGTATTTTTAAGGGTTTTGCCGAGATGCACCGGGGGGGGGGGCGGGTGGGTTTTTAAATGAAGTTATATGGTTTTCAATTTTACTGTTGTAAGCCACCCTGAGGCTTTATTGCAATGGGGCAGCATAGAAATGTTTTAATAAATAAATAAATAAATAATTTTGGGAGGTAATTTTTGATTTCTACGGAAGGGGGCACTCTAACCCTGTTTCTGATGAGAATTATAACAACTGATGACATGTGGAAAGAACAAAGAATGTTACCGTATTTCACTATAGATGTGCTGATTTAATTATATTTAAGTAACTGTAACATGACTAATGGTCAATATTATATGCAGACTCATTTCTTTCCTGTAATCCATAAGCAGAGGAATTTTCTCCTTTAAACTACTTGCCTTACTTAACAAGTTTATACTAGCTTTTTCTAAAGCCACAGGAACTGTCAGTGTCAGTTTACAGAAATCCTTCTTTTTGTTCTTTCTCCCCTCCCCTCCCCTCCCCTCCCCTCCCCTCTTTTCCCTTTCATTTCTAAGATTTTTTTTTTTTTTTTTTTGCACCATTGGTAAGCAACTCATCTTAGATCCACCCATCAGTTGCGTTGCACTGTATCGGAGCCATTCCCAGCAGTTGCCTCCTCCTCCTGGCATTTCAGCCTGGAGGCTCCACAGCTACAGTACTTAAGTGCACAGTTTCTTAAGTTGCTTCTTGGAAGGCTCAGTTTAAGTGCTGCAAACAATGCTTCGAGTAATTGTGGAATCTGCTGCAAATATACCTAAACATAAGTTTGGGAAACCAGATCCTATTGTATCAATTATTTTTAAAGGTAAGGAAATTAACTTATGAAATTCACATTTAGAGATGATTTTTAACATCTGTCTTGGTGGCATGATTTTTAAAAAATGCAACAGTCGTGATCTAACTGCATTTGTAAAACACCTTGTGAAGAAACAAATCAAAACCTTTATACAACATGGCTTTTTCAAAATGCTGGTAAGTGGTGTGGTTTTCTGGACCTGTTTCAAAGCTCCTGTGTGGGATTGTCTTATCTGCACCTGCACATAAACATCTTACCTTTAGTTTTGATAAGTGCAAAGTGAGCTACACCTTTGCCTATAAATCATTTGCTAGGAATGTAAGTTTGATTGCTAATTTTTTGTTTTCTCTCAAACCTTTTGTAAGTAGGAATTCATCTAATAGTTTGTGTTAATGTTTTTGTAGTTTAAAACATTCCAAACACTGATTTGCAACATTACTACAGCTTCCTTTTTCTTTGGAGGTTTCTTTGCTTATATGCTTAGCAACTGAAAACCAAAATTTGGAAGACGGAATAAATGTAGTATACTTGCATTTATCCATACATGTCAACCTTACATCACTGCAAAATTGACACTAAAGTAGATTTCAGTTTGTGTTGCTCTCTTTTGTCCCAGACAATTGGTAATTATTGTTATATTTCAGATTGGAATTGTCAAATGCCCTATAGCTTATGAGCACATCAAACTGGAACATAACTTGAAATGTAGATATATTATTCTTGACAGTATAAATACTTGGATGCATGTGCTGAACTGGAAAACAAAGCATAAAGTTTTTGGTGGACAAATAGCTACAAGCTCCTAAGTTTACAACAGTTGCTACAGTGTATGAGAAAGTTAGTGTGTAGGTTGATACTTGAAAACTTATTACTGGAATGTTTAAACTGGCCTTGTTCTTCACTCTTGGTTTTTGCTTTCTTCTGTTTTTAAGTTTCTATCTACTTGCCTTGGTTTTGGAACATTCAGTGTGGTCCATCCATTCAGTATTTCCACAAGAGTTTTTTTTAATGGTGCCTTATGGCAAAGGAATTTCTGGATGAATGATTACTAAGCTAAACAGATTTTTTTCCTTGGATGACTTAGAAGCTAAACCAGACGTTTCTAGACTTCTTGTTTTTCAAAATCTGGGAAGTGGCTTTGCAGAGAGGTGCAAGCTGATATGATATTTGCTAATAATGTATGAATCATTTGTTATTCACAGAATCCTTCTTTTCAAGTTGTACTGACTTGTTGAAACCTTGGCTAATCTTTGTATTATATACTCTGATTGTGGATGGCTTTACAGAAACACTAGGAACCAAACTATATGGTAAAAATATGGTATTTGTGTTTTTCTACCAATGCCAAACATGCAGCTTGTGGAGAGTGGGGGAGGGACTTAGAAAATAGTACAGGCAAAGGATTAAATAGCTTTCCACCCATAGATGCTGTTTCAGTCTGTCTGTCTGTGCTGCCATGTATGCTTTTAAGTGAAAATATATCCATTTAGAGATCCAGTCATGAATCTCCTACATAATATGGAGTTTGGCCTTTAAAAGTGGCCCTGTTCAGTATAACTTAGGCTTTTAACTTCTGTTCTTACAAACCATGGGGTTGTTGGAAGATTAGCAGGGCTTTCATAGTGTTAAAACTGGTACATCCTTGAAGGAAGATTCCCTTTCATTATTTTCATTTGTATGGATTCTTTGAAAGAATGATGGCTTTTGGAGTGGGAAAAGCAGTAATGGCTGGCATACTATGTTGAAAGACAATTTGTAATTAATTTTCCTTGCCAAACACCATGCCAAGGAGTGCTTTGTGCATACTGATGTTAAGCCCTTTTTTGGCTCTTGCAAATATTCCTGACAGCTGGCCAATAAGTGTTGTTGTATACTGCTCTCACCCTGAGGATAACATCCTGAATACTAGATTTTTCCTCCACAGCATGGCACACAGCAAAGAGGAATCAATCAGAAATGCTCTTTTCCCCCTTCAGAGGAGAAAAACAGTAAAAAGCAATACTGTGTCATTTAGAATGAATATGAATGATGAGCTTAAGGAAAGAAAACAACCGAAACAGGGCTATGTAATAGCAACAAGGACAGAGGAGGAACAGAATCTCAACTAAGTGCCAGTCAGGCTCAAATATATTTAAGCTTAAGAAACCTGCTGATGGCCATCAGGCATATGGTTCTCACTGAAGCTCTATCTATAATCTGTGTATTGTATGGATATATATCATAAATATACTTAGATTAGGAAAATGTCTTGTCCGGAGTGTTATTTCTATGTAATTCTATATTTTTGGCTTGAGGGGCATTCAGTAATAAATCTTCATACTTAGGGGCTGTGCAATTTACCCTGTCCCAAACATGGAATCTTACAGGTGTGGGAGGGTGGCAGACATTCATCTGCCATTTGGAGCCTTCCTGTGTTTTTCCACTGTTAATGCATTTTTTCCTTCACAAAAGCATCTTTAAGGAGGGAAGATGAAAGAATCACACAAAGCTTTTGGACTGATAATGTTAGGAGACATCCATTTGGAAGCATGCATAATGGATAGTAAGAAACACTGCTCCACTTTATATAAAAACATAGGGATTACTTTATATTGTTAATGGGATACTGAATGTTTTGAAATATGTAGATTTCTATTTTTGTTTGTACAGTATAAAGTTCTGCAGCTACAAATGGGTACTGAATCCACTCGTGGATATGTGTTAAAAATTACAGAGTTTAATGCTTTCAGGCCTTCTAAGCTATGAACTTTCACATGCAAATTTGAATCAGATTATTGGAGCAGACATTTGGAAGAAAGCTCAAAGTTTATACCACACCCCAAACATGTTAATTGAATGGCTTCACTGACACAGACTTTCCAAAGAGGGAAGAAGGAAAGTACTCCAAAGCTGCAATAATTCTAGGGTTTCAGAGGGACTGGGATGTGGGTGGTATTTACAGAGTCAGAGCCAAAAGATAGGTGTGAGTAGAAGTCAGCTCAGTACTAGTGAAATGTAGCTTAGCACAGAAATTTAAAAACTGGGAGAAAATCTTCCAAGAAACAGCCATTTGGATTTCACTGAAATGTTTAGAAGCATCATCATGATGGTGGCATCATCATCATCTCTCTATTTCTGAAGCTCAGAGTTGTGCGGTTCCTCCAGAAACAGCACCATCCATCTGTAAGAAGTGGCCTTGGCAAGCTTGGGAAACACCAAGATTTGCAGAAGTACCAAAATCTTTCTTTTAAAAAAAGTGAAGTGGTGTTTGGGTGGAGCAAAACACTGCAATGAAGACTGAACATATTCAGTAACCACATAGGAAACTGCCTTTTCCTGTACCACACCATTGTTTCATCAAACCCGGTACTGCTGACACAGCTAGCAGTGGCTTTCCATGGTTTCAGGCAGGAGTTTTCAGGCATAAGTAACTAGGACAGTCAATAGGTACAAAGGTTTGTTTCAGATCCCAGTTATACTTTTGATTACTAGATGTTAGCATTGACAACAAAACATTGATGGTTCTCATAGTCTTCTTGTACATATGAACTCACATTGTACATCTGGTAAGGACCTTGTGGCTCTTAGAGAGTAAGTCCTCCTTGAGCTCTTCCCACATGGCATGTTAGTACAAGGAGAAGCATCTTGTAGCTGCTGTGTGAAGGTATCAGTATTTACATATATGATGGAAGGCTAGAGATAGAAGTAAAATGTATATCAAAGGCAGCAGAAAAGTTTACTACTAGCAGCTTCCTTCAGCGTAGGAAGGAGCAAATCCCCCTTTGATCCCCCTTCTCTCTAACATATCCTTACCTGAAAAAGAGGCAGTAGAATAGTACCCCTGAGTACCTAGAAGAATCACATGAATAGTGTTTCCTAATGTATATTGAGATGGAGTCTGTACAAAGTGTTGGTGTTTGTTCTTGACCAATGAATATACTGAAAGATTATTATGTAATATTTGTCTAAAATGAAAGATTGGCAACAATAGAAATATAATGAAGTTCTTGATGTTTTATGACAATTCCTGAGACTATTTTTTAATGTTTTTATTTGTTAAGCATGTTCAGCAATGGCTTCCAGAATAAAAACACACAAAGATAAAAGCTTAGATTAGATCCAATGGCATTTCTGCTAACAGAATGAAAACCTCTGGTAGAATAGATTGCCCCTCATGCACCCTTCACATCTAGGATATAAGCCTAGCTATGCAATCCAACACAGAAATAAGTTTTACTGAATTCAGTGCAACGTAACATCAGATAATTGTGTATAGAATTGCTGTCTATAACTAGCAGAACTAGCTCAATAAGCCAAATGCCTTTGAGAAGTGAGAACAACAATAATTGTAGCACCTTTTTATCAGAGGGTATTTTAGAACAATATTGGGCACCACTGGTTTGTACAAACACATGATAATATTCAATATTCAATGTATTCTATGTGATTAAGAAAGTTAAAGCACACACAGAATTAAAATATAATTCATTGATTTAAGCTGATTGTATTATAGCTCATATTTTCCTGTGAAAGTTACAGTTTTGTGATTTTTTGTAGTCTGCTCTGAGTCAGTATACTGCATAGATTTATTTTTATGTTTATTGTTTCTGTTACAGCAGTGTGAGTCAGTCCCTCAGTTCCTGTCAGCACCTCCCCCATGAATCCAGCAGAAATGGCTCTCCAGTTACATCAAAGCTGTGCAGACTGACTCACACATGGATCAAAAAGAGAAGGGATGAGAGAGATTTATTTCCATCCTCTATAAAATCTGTCATGATCCATCATTAAGGGTTTTGAGAGATTCAGTGCAATGTAAAAGTTAACATTTTGTTTTCTGCTGGATGGTGTATATGTTAAGGATGTGCATTAGATTTAAGATTTAAGAAGTGTATTTTCTATTTTCACAAATAAGAGGCACATAAAAGTCAAAAGTATATTACCTGGGATCAAACTTAAACTGATCAGAAATCAGAGATCACCACAATTGAGAAACACAATAGATAGTATACTGATGAACTCTTGACCTAGTCCAAATTATTGGCATGGAGAGTTAGATTGAGGGCCAATTTGCATGACTCTTAGAAGCATGATTGGCAGATTAAATCTGGGTTGATATTCTGGTGTAAAGCAGTTGTCTCAGCCATCCCCAATCTACTGTCCACCAGATATTTTGCATGTCAAGTTGTTGTTGTTAGTCGCAAAGTCATGTCCAACCCATTGCGACCCCATGGACAACATTCCTCCAGGCCTTCCTGTCCTCCACCATCTCCCGGAGTCCACTTAAGCTCGCACCAACTGCTTCAGTGACTCCATCTAGCCACCTCATCCTCTGTCGTCCCCTTCTTCTTTTGCGATCTATTGTTCCCAGCATTAGACTCTTCTCCAGGGAGTCCTTCCTTCTCATTAGGTGGCCAAAGTATTTGAGTTTTATCTTTACTAACTGGCCTTCTAAAGAGCAGTCAGGGTTGATCTCCTCTAGGACTGACCGGTTTGATCGCCTTACAGTCCAAGGGACTCGCAGGAGTCTTCTCCAGCACCACAACTCAAAGGCCTCAATCCTTTTGCGCTCAGCCTTCCTTATGGTCCAGCTTTCACAGCCATACATTGCAACTGGGAAAACCATAGCCTTGACTATACGCACTTTTGTTGGCAGGGTGATGTCTCTGCTTTTTACTATGCTGTCTAGATTTGCCATAGCTTTCCTCCCCAGGAGCAAGCGTCTTTTAATTTCTTGGCTGCAGTCCCCATCTGCGGTGATCTTGGAGCCCAGGAAAATAAAATCTGTCACTACCTCCATTTCTTCCCCATCTATTTGCCAGGAAATGAGAGGACCATGTCAAGTTACCTAAAGAATAATATTATGCATCCATTTGTGCAAGCATAATGCATTGCTAATTGTGCCACAGAAAGATTGGTGGAGCTCTGCTAGTGCTATTTCGGTTTGGAAATAACATGATAGATACTAATTGGAAAGTATGATTGTTTAAACCATTAAATTTTAAAACCACCATGCTAATCATAGACAGACTGGCTGGCAACCCTACATTCATTCAAGCTTGATTGCATGTAGAAGAACACTTGAATACATTGCGACATATATATTTTAAAAATATTTTCTCAAACAAGTAATTGCATTTTTGTTTCTTTCCAGATGAAAAAAAGAAAACAAAGAAAATTGATAGTGAACTCAACCCTGTTTGGAATGAGGTGAGTTGCTCTCCTCCTGCTCTAGCATAAAGAGGCATGATGGAAGCAAGCTCTTTTGCACTGGATTTATGTAGAATTGACAACAAGAAACACAAGTAAATGCATACTTCCCATTCCTTGTGTTTGGCTGTATCCAGCAGTATGTGTAGTCTCTGTTTTTCTTGTTACTCGTAAGATAGATTTTCCCAATCTGATTGAAGGATGACAGGAGATGCAGTGCAGCACAGCTGAAGGATACTAGGTTAGGAAAGTCTGTATTAAGGTAAGATGTGCAAGACAGGGAAGATGTGGCATATTTTACTTAAGCAATAGGTACAATATTCTGTTTCAAATGCTGCTGTGAAAGGACTTGCACTATCTTTTATGCCTGGGTTTACTAATGTCTGAAGCTTCTTCAGGAAGAGGAAGAAAAATGAAATGCTTTACAATTTAAGTACATGGTAAATATGGTGAACAGCTGTGTAAATAAACATGAAATGCATTGTTTTGTGTATGTTGATACCTCCACAGATGGGTGTCATCTGAAGCATGGTAATTTCCTACTGAAGAAAAAAAAATTGTCATTTATATCACTAAAGCGGACTCCATAGCCTTGTCCAGTCTATTGATATTTCATTCCAGCTTTGCTTCAGGTCTGCCAATAGGTTTAGAATGTATGAAGAAAGAAGGGTTCATACACCCACATACATCATACACAAATCTTTTATTTGTAATTACACTTAAATTTAATATACCCGAGTTACCTTTATCACTAGTGTATTTTATCTTCCTCATATGATTCAATGAAGTTTATAAAATCTATTTTAAAAAATTATTTGTGATAGCTGTATCTTGTTTTTAGATGGGGCTCTCAAAAGCTGACTGTTGACAGGGGTGACCAGGACCACTTCATAATAGAAACATAGAAACATAGAAAAAGAGCGAGTCAGAAGGGGCCTCCCGGGCCATCTAGTCTGACCTCCGGCACCAGCCAGCTCCGCTCATGACATGCCCACCATGTGCATGTCCAGCCTGTCTTTGAACACCCTCACCGATGGGGCCTCAACGACCTCCCGTGGAAGCCCATTCCACGCCCTCGGGGTCCTAACTGTCAGGAAGTGCTTCCTGGCATCCAAATTGAACCTTGGCTCCCTGAGCTTTGCTCCATTGGAGCGCGTCCTGCCTTCCTCTGCAGGGGAGAACAGGCCTCTCCCCACTCTAGAGTATCCACTACAGTCCTGCAAAATCTATTACACTGTCTTGATTTATGTTATTTCTAGTCTAAGCTCAGTTTACAAAGGAACAGAAGGCTTTTAAATACATAATTGGATTGCATGGCTAAATTCATCATTCAGTGACTTCTGCATTATTACCCATAGGACTTCACATAGAGTCAGTATTCATCAAGGCTGCTCAAGCACAAGATGACACTTAGTCTACATAAAGAAAGTGGCTGCATTGGCAGTTGAATTTTATTTCAGCACCAGTAATGGGATAAGATCCTACACCACATATAAGGCAGCAAGCTGGTTTAAGGGTGCCAGGACAGGTTGTGCAGCATGCATAGCTCTGTTCTGGAACAAAGGGGAACAGCTATAGGATTTATGAGGAAGATTTGCTACTGGTTCCCCTCAATTTTCACCTGAGGTAGTTGTTTGAATGTAGAGTCAACCCTACTAAATAAGAACTACCCAGAATTAAGTGGAGATGCTCCTTGTGTAAACCCAAATAGGTAGGATTGCCCACATGTTGTTCCATCTTAGTGGTGGGATAAGCTACAGTTTCTTTCATATGTTTCTTTTAGAACTACATTCAGTGAGGCTATTTGCACAACATACCATGGCTCATTGTGTCTTCCTTAAGCTACTTTGAACCAGAGAATGCACAAACACTATCCTACTAGTCAGTTCCTACTAGGAGTTGCTGTGTTGTATGAACCCAGCCAGTGGGAATTATGTGACATTTAAATTAACAGCAACAAGCTGTTGCATGTCATGTGAGCCCAGTCATTGATTGCTGCAGTATTTAACCAAAACAAATCCAGAAACACAACTCTGTTGAATAACACTCAATTTTTTAAAAAATGTGTTTCCTTCACATATATGGTCATTCTAGTCACATGTTCAGCTACTGAGCATGACTAGAATAATGCCTAGACATCCATTACATCATTATTTTAATAAAGTATGGGCAATAATAATTTCATTACATTTCTATACCACCTGTATCTGAAGCTTTCTGGGTGTTCGCAATATTTAAACCACCCATCCAGATTTCAACCTGGCGAGACATTGCTTAAACTATTTCATAGAGAAAATTAATACTTTGTTTCCCACAGGTTAAAAATGTATAAGAATTTTGCATCTTTAGTTCTTTATAAAAGTCTTTCTATTTCATAGTTTTTAGAAATTATTTTGAGAAAATAAAAGCTTCATAGCAATTTATGAACACTTATTATACAAATTCTATAAATATCCAGAGTGTCATTTTTTTCAGGAAAAAATGAAAAGGTCAGGGGGGGAATTGCTTGCATTTTAATATTTTTGGAGGGCCTTCATATCTTTGCCTCCAAGTGAGTGATTCTGCTGCCATCATGGGCATCAGTGAACCTGAAATTGCTGTTTATATTAGGTGGAAATCCCCATTGGCACCAATAGAAAAATTCCTGTCAATAGAAATAGCAGCTTCTGATGAGCAATTTATTTCAACCATGGAAGGAGAGAAGAGTGTTACACCCTCCCTGCCTACCTGCTACCTTATCTCTCCACCCACCAGGTGCTTTTTGCACTTTAAAAAAATGCACATTAATGGAAGTATGCATGTAATGTCACATCTAGTTTGGCTTTTGATGCAAATGGTGCAGGAGTTAAAGATAAGCAAGACAATTCTGGACATGTTTTCTCAAAAGTATGCATTATTAAATTTTATTGCACTTACTTCCAAGTAAATATGCCTAAAATAATGCATCATGAAATGTGCACTTACTATAGTGAAGGAATGTCTGTATAGACATGGTCTAACTTATTCTTTGTGAGTCTTTCTGATTGATTATATGTGCCTTGTTCTTTTCAGGCTTATGTTTACAGTAAATAGTAAGGCAGTTGATATGCTGTGTGATTTCTTAGGGATGTTTAAATGTGGAGATCTCAGCTCTCTTGCAGACAATTATGTTTGAGGTCTGCTCTGGCATAGCATTTGTATAAATTGCAGTCATAAATTTTACTTTGGATCAGGTTTGTGTAGGTGTGCTTCCACTTCATCTATGCCATACGTTTTCATACTAGCCTACTGATATAATCTAGGAAGACCAAATAAAATGGAGACAGACTTCCTGAAAAATAGTTGTGCAAAAGAGGGGATTTCAGTACAGCAAGGCAAACTATACCTTAGAAATATCTTCTACGCAAGCATTAAAGGTGCAAGAGCTGTGCAGGTTTTTTTTTACCTTTTCTACCCGATTTGCACAGAATCCTCTAAAACGTTGCACAAGATATTGAAAAAGTCTCACAAAGCCCTACAACTAAGCCCTACAAATATCAGTGAGGCTTTTAAATCATGATCTGCAGTATGAACTTATGCATGATCCTAACCATTGTATTCCATAAGGCTTACTCCCAATTAAATTGCATTATTTTCAGTGGGACATAATATCACTAAACTTTGGTGTACTATTCCATTGTGTGCATGTACATTTGTACATCTCTGAAAACCTAATATTATACACATTTACCTGAACTAGCCCTGAGGAATGTTCTAAGGCCGAATTCCTATATACTGTATTTATCTGAGAGCAGGCATGCATATGATTACACTGTTCAGGCACTGTCAACCTAGATACCCAGAATGAAGTACAAATGAGTATCCAACAGGGTCATTCTTCAAACTGAAACAGCAATAGTGGAATTCTGCAAAATCTTTCAGTTGCATAAGTGTAGCACATGGGTCATTCCTGAAAATGATTTGCAACCTCTTGCACAAGCAACTGCACAAGCGAAACTCTAGTTGGACTGTCCACATGTCCATAGCTTGGAATTTCTGCTATTGGAACAAAGCAATATGAATAGAAGCATACACTGCAAACTGCCCAGTGGCTGCATGTACCTATGTAATTGTGTCACTGGTTTTAAAAAAAGTTTTTTTCTTTAAATGTTTAAAATTGTATACTCATTTATGTAATGATGTTCAGTTATTAATGGTTATTTTTATTATTTTACACAGATACTGGAATTTGATTTGAGAGGAATACCTCTGGATATTTCATCATTGCTTCATATTGTTGTGAAAGACTTTGAAACTATAGGGCAAAACAAGTAAGTCAAAGGGTTTTTTTTTATTATTCTTTGATGCATTTATTTTTCATGGCAATTGGCTCCAAACAGACTTTTAATAATTAAGTCCAACAATTTTGTAATAAATTTGTATGATTGAATTTGCTATGTTTTAAATACTTCAGTTATCCTACTGAATTATTTACTGTTGGTTTGGCTGCTTTGTACTTCAGCTGGTTTTTCTCATCTGCTGGGGGTGAACAGCTCCTAACACTACCAGTACAGGCTTTGTGCAGAAGTCTTTGCTTCCTTAAAGTATTCTTTGTGAAAAGAAAAAAAAAATGAAAGAAGAGATGGGAAAACGGGAGGGTTTCAGGTGGAAGACAATGACTTATGGATCCCTTATAAAATTATGCGAATGAGGCCATGAAATTACATGAGAAAAGCCACATTGGAAAGCATCCAGGATTATAAGGTTCTGGATGCTTACAGAACAGAAAGGATATAGCCAGGTTGGAGTCAGTGCAGCGTAGGGCCACAAGGATGGTGGCTGGTTTGCAGGGGATGCCGTATGAGGCAAGACTGAGGGAACTGGGTCTCTTCAGCTTGGAGAAGAGGAGACTCAGAGGGGATATGTTGGCAACATACAGGTATGTGAGGGGGTGTCACATGGAGATGGGGAGAGGCCTGTTCTCCCCTGCAGAGGAAGGCAGGACGCGCTCCAATGGAGCAAAGCTCAGGGAGCCAAGGTTCAATTTGGATGCCAGGAAGCACTTCCTGACAGTTAGGACCCTGAGGGCGTGGAATGGGCTTCCACGAGAGGTCGTTGAGGCCCCATTGGTGAGGGTGTTCAAAGATAGGCTGGACATGCACATGGTGGGCATGTCATGAGCGGAGCCGGCTGGTGCCGGAGGTCAGACTAGATGACCCGGGAGGCCCCTTCTGACTCGCTCTGTTTCTATGTTTCTATGTTTCTATAAGGTCTGTGTGAGGACAAAGGCTCTGTATATGTTTTTTCTCCATTCCTGTCTTTCTTGATTACCATTCCAATAGTGACTGAGTTCACATGATACAACAATCTAGTGTGGTTTGCTGCCTACATTGGGTTATTAATCTCATGCGAAATGAGACCAACAAGCCGCCTCAACAACTCATGGGCTTTTGTAGGAGTTATTGAAGGAGAAGGATCATTCTATTGTATGAACTTGGGCAACCCACCCCATTGTGAATACAGGCAATTGGTTAGAGAGCTATTTGGGCAAAAATGGCAAAAAGCCCTTCTTACTCTTGGCAAGCAGCTTTCAGGGCATGTAGCCTGTACTGGCTTTCCCCCTAATCCCCTGCCATGATTGTTAGCAATGTTTCACATTAAAAATGTTGAATCTCCCCTCAGTCTAGCCCAGGTCATACATCTCATAAAGAGACCTCAATAGAATTTAAGCAACCTAATTACATGAAGAATTGGAGCCAAGTAGAGCTACCAATGTTATGTTCCTGTCTTCATTTTTCCACCCAATACGCTCTGTTGTTGAGGTGTGCACACACACAGTGCTAGATGCATTACAGATTTTTGTGTTTATTATTGCAGAGTGCCAGAGCAGGTGTGCAATATAGTTGGATTCAGTGCTCATGGACTTGCCTTTTCATTTCAGGAAGTCAGGAAGTGAAAGCAAGGGTGGCTATGCTAATTTTTTTTCACCTTCTGCTCATTATTTTGTGATTCATACATAAGAATGCTTGGATTGTTAAAAGTTGACCAAGCAAAGTTTATTTGGAAAGGCATTTCCTGCAAGTAATTTTCCATTCTCTTCCCGTCACTTTTTTTACAACATAAATTGCAAATGCTTTTGCTGCTGAAGAACTAAATTACAAAAATCTGCTCTTTCAGAAAGATAGTAGATAAGCACTTGTAGATTTTTCATATCCCAGAACAGATATTAACATACATATTTGTATTTTAATACTTCTATCAGTTTTAATAAAAATAGCTTGTTACATATTCTAGCAGAACAGTCCTATACATGGATACTCAGATGAAAGCCCCCTTGAGTTAGATAAGGGTAATAGGTAAAAAGTGCCACCTTTGTCAAAGAAGTCGAGCAAAATGGCTTGGATCCTAAGATGTTTAAATGGCATTAAATATTAATGGCTTGGATCCTGTTTATTAAAGGAAGTTATCAGAAGCTAAGATTGCTGTCCATTCCTCTGTCCTGTCCTCCTGCATCCCATCTCACTTTGTTCAGGAGTCATTCTCCCTAACCCTCAGTGAATCTCCAGGAGGAGGGGACAGGGAACTTTCCTTGTGTGATATTTAATAATTTTTATTTTTATTTATTTAAATATTTATATGCCGCCCCTTGCAGCAGCCTCGGGGCGGCTCACAATACCGAATAATCTGATCTTGTTCCTGTTTTATTTCTTATACAGAGTATTCATGATACTGTAATGACAGCTAGGACAATAAACTTCTAGGACTTCTGATTTACATAATTCCTTGTACTCAAAATATACTACTGTTTATCAAATCTTCCGGGACATGTACAATTTGGTGAGAGAGAGACATGTCTGCTGGGATTAACAGAGTGGAGGAACTTTCATGAGATTGTGGAAACAAGGAGAGAATACTATCTGAACTCTCAAACAGGCTTACTGATTCACATCTGGGCTACCATCTCCAAACAGGAGCCTCATGCTGTGTTATTTGCATTTCATTTAATGATCCACTGCTGATGATCATTACAAATATTGGTTCTTTTATTTACGAATGGGGAGTTGGTTTCTAGTTATTCTTGCCAAGTACAAATAGTGAGTGTGTAAACAAAAATTACTGGGAATACTGCTTGCCTCTCCTGCTAAGGTCTCTTGTACAACCCCTTGCTCTCTTTTTTGCACTACTGTAACTAAGGCTGCCAACTGATCAGAAGTGGGTGGTGGGGGATAAACATATCCTGGCCTACTCTTGTGATTTTACCAGTAGCTTGATGAGCAGATGATTTTTTTTATAAAATGGAAAATAAATATTTTCACCTGTTTTGCATCCACATCAAACTGTTCTTATAGGTACCAAAGCAGGGGCTACCAAAATGTTGGAAAACTTAGTTCTAACACCACTGTGTTTCTAACTGCTGTCATGGTCAAATAGTGTGGTAGCTATATGCAGTTGTTATACTTACTCTGTTTCCTAGGTGAGCACATCCATGACCATTCAATGGTAAGCCAATAGTCCAATACGCACAGCCATTTAATGGGTGCTCTGGTAGTGAGGGAACAGATCCATGACCAGCAGCTCTGGTTCACTGCACAATATTACTAGTGGTAACATTATTCCTGTTATAACTCCCTTAATTTATTGCTTTGGAAGCATTTTCATGATGAGTTTATAATACTATGATTGACTGGTGGCATTTCCTTAATACAGGTGATTACTATCAAGGTACTTATTTAACAGTGTAATCATAAGCATGTTTACTTGGAAATGAGTCCCATTTAATCCAGTGCATCTTGTTCCTAGGAAAATATAATTAGGAGTGCATTGAAAGTCTTTCTTTTCAAATTCTGTTACCCACAGGGAAACAATTTGTGGCTTTCCAGGTGTTTTAGACTACAGCTCCTAAAATCATGTACCTGCGTGGCTAATGGTCAGAGACTGTAACAGTTGTAGTCAAAAAAAATTTGTGGGCAGCCACACAAAATACAGAATTGCTGAATTCTTAGAAAAACAACTTAATAAAGGCTACAATGCTAAGTCAGTTATTTGCACATTTAGCAGTTCAGGTGGGTGGTTTATGTGCACAGGCACTGTACAGTTTGAGATGGGAACCTGTACATTTATACAGGATGAGTTCCCATCATAGACAGTACACTATTTACTAAGATAGCCAGGTGGAAAAAAAGGACAGGACTTCTGTACCTTAGTAGGTCTTCAGCAGAGGAGTTTCAGCTGATCAGTTGCTGAAATTCCCTTTTGTTACCTGACTGTTTACATAAATGGGCCATGCCTCTCAGCTGTTATAGACAGAAACAAATGATTTTGAACAAATTTTCTCCCATTGTTTCTTCATTGTACTCACTTTCACAGCCACTCTTTTCCAGTTAAGAATCCCACCTAGGCATGAGACTAGCACAGCTGCAAAGGGAAATGTAGAAGGCTACAGTCTTCCTTTTTCTCTTCCAGACTGCCCTGTTCATCACCATCCTTTTGCAGATGTTCAAATGTCTCATATGGATTTCATGGAAGAAATAGATGCTTCGTGTCACATTCCAGCAAACTGATATCAACAGAAGTACATGAGGGGTGATCACAGGAAGAGGCCTGCTAGGTCAACCATATGTCTGTAAAGTCTACCATCCTGCTTCCTACAATGATAAGCCAGATGTTACCAGGAAGCCTGCTGTTTCTTCCCAAAACTGATATTCTGCCTCTGAAATTGCAGACCCCATAGCAAATAGTCACTTCCAATCCTCCTTTTTTATGGTAGTGAGTACCATATGTTAGGTATTGCATGAAGAAGAACTTCCTAGTCTGCAGTCAATTTCATGGGGTAACCATGAGTTCAACTCCCATCATTCATAGCAGAATGACCATAACTATGTAGAACAGAGAATTCAGCAAGTATAGCTTGCCCAAACACACACACACACACACGTGTAGTTTAAATTCCATCTTCTGCACAACTCTTACAGGCAAATGCCCTGCCTTCTTTTACATCTAGCCACCCTACTTCAGTGGTGCTGCTGTGGGATAACTTACTTGGAAAGAGAAAATGACATTTGTGATTGAAGCAACAACAGGCAGGCAGGGGGTGGGTTCATTCAGAGA
The DNA here is from genome assembly GCA_023646645.1 of Varanus salvator macromaculatus. Classification (NCBI taxonomy): domain Eukaryota; kingdom Metazoa; phylum Chordata; class Lepidosauria; order Squamata; family Varanidae; genus Varanus; species Varanus salvator. The sequence goes on from JAIXND010000756.1 coordinate 28,938,264, forward strand.
GGAAAAGAGAGAGAGCTGCAAGGATTCCATTCCTCTTTCTCCCCATTTTTCTTAGCCAATGAGATTGTTCTTAGAAGAATACTATGGTAACTATTTCCTTAAAGCTGCCTACTCATTGCAATGGCATGTCTGTCCTAGTATTAAAACTCAAGCACTGCATATTTTCCCACTTCTCATAGAACTGTAACTTGCTTTGACTTGCAGCCACCTTATCCTACCTTCAGATCTTACCAGGCTTAATGTGCAGTTGCTGTAGCAAAGACATCAACTCCTGGAAAAAGAATGTAGAAAGCCCTACAACTGCAATATTTAGCACAATTGGAACAGGAGACACAATCCACATGATTGATAGCATGTCTGGATTTTCCCTTATAAGGAAGACAGGAGAGAGGGAAGACATCTGTTTTCTGTTATGTTAGCTTAGTATTTAATGTCTCTAATTTTACAGAAGGTTTTCTAAAACAAAATCAGCAACTTTAAAAAATGTTAAAAGTGCAATACTGGGCAAATATGGTCTTTTCTTAGAGGAAGTAAGCTACACCAAGTTTGTGTGAAGTGATTGTATTCCCTATGTGGGAGGAGAGACATTTTTTCCCCAGACATTAAATTGTTTGGTAACCTAGCAACAAAGGAGAAAAGTGGTAGGTCAGGCTTCATTATTTAAGAAAGAAGCCATTACTTCAGTGAGGAATACAAACTTACGAATAACATCTGCTGTTCTTGTGCAGTCTTGATTATGTCCATGTTTATTCCAACAAAAGTCAAACTGTACTTCACGGGAGGATGTAGTCTATATGGGAGACTGTGCGGTGGGTATTGAAAGCCCAGTCCACTCAGAGAATTAGCACCCTAATCCAGAATACAGACCAGAATTGGGCTAAATGGTTAGTTTAATGAAAGCTTCTGAGAACTGATGTGAGAGCACCCAAAGATTCCCTGTTTAGATTGGGTAGTTTGAAGCTGAGCACTAATTCTCCATACCTAAGACCTGCCTCATTCAGGTCACCAGAGCTATCCTGTCCATTAAGGAGGCATTGACCATTTCTGATACTTCATATTGTAAAGATGTCCCTGGCAGATTTTGCTAGGCAGGAGATGCCATGCTGTAAAGAAGTGGTAGGCTTCAGTCTTCCAAACAGTTGTCACATCCTCAGGTTGCACAAATAGTAAAGTATCAGTAACAACAGGGTCAGCTAGTACCATTGTTACCTTAGATTCTCCAGAATGGGGTTCCATCCTCCCACCCCCACCACCCCAATACTGTTGTACATATATATGAAACCACTGAGTGGGTCTTCTTGAGCTTTGCAATGTTGCTAGTGGGCAGTTCTTCTGACTGGATGGTGGAAATTCAATCTGTTCTGGGTGGAGCTCTACTCCCTTTTAAGAGGCAGGTTTCTAGCTTGGATATGTTTCTTGAGTCATCTTTCTCACTTGCCTCAGTGACATGGGTTACCTTCTACCAGCTTTGACCAGTGGCTTAGCTATGCACTAGCTTGAGATGATCTGGTTTCAATAATGTATGCTCTCATGACCTCTGCACTAGATTACTACTAGGCTCTTAACATAAGGCTGTCCTTGAAGACTGTTCAGTATCTGCAGCTTGTGCACAATGCAGCAAGACAGATTAAAGACAGGAACCAGAAGGTCTGAACACATAAGACCAATTTTGATCTGGTTGTGTTGGCTACCTATATGGAAGATGATGATCTGGAAGTGAGGGGTTTGACTTTAACCTGTTTGTCATGGTCAGATCACTTCCTTGTGAGGTTTGAGCTCAGGGCCAGTTTCCCCCTCTGTAAGGGTGCAGATCCTATTATTATTCTGCATGCGTTTGCAAGAACACATCTATTATACTAGATTTTTTAAAAATTGCCTTGAGTACGGTACATAAGTGCAGCTGCAGGTCAAAAGGAACACAACATGATTAACAGGAAAGAAAATAGGTTAGAAGTTACTGGCACAGTAATTGGCTCAGCCCAATTAGTGGTAAGCAGGATAAGAAGCAGGGAAGGAGCAAATGTGAGGACCAACATATTGCAAGCAGAATAATACAGAACAATATAAAATTTAGTCTGTAGGGACAATTGTGGCTGACAATTGTGGCTGGCACATTCTTATGTATTTCTACTCAGATGTAAGACCCATTGAGTTAAATTGGAAGTGTTCTCATGTAGGTGGATATAGGATTGTACCTTGAAAGTTAGCTGTTGCTGCTTAAACCCTAAAGTCTGTAGTGAAGGAGGAGGATGCTTTCTAGAGTAGCTAGGATCAGGGACTGATATATCTATCAATTTCAGTATCTCTCAATTTAGCATTAATTCAGTCTTATGTACATTTCCACATCAGTTTACTTTAAAAAAATAATCCACACAAAATTTGTGAATTATTAGTGAGTGCGTTTCTCTTAATATAAGCATTTTGTTCATTCTTGCTCATTGTGCACGTTTCTTTGCAAACACTTCTCCCTAGTATAATGTATTTTGTGCATCATTTTCCCCAATATGCCTAAATTTCTCCACATTTCTCTCTATTGTATATATTTTACATGCATTTTTAATTGGAGAACTTTGGAGCAAAATTTGGAAAAGAGCAAGGATAACTACATTTCAATTTCAACTGAATGAATTTCTCCCCCATTTCTGCCTAAGACTATATTGTAGAACCAAGTTTCTAGAAGGGCATTGACCACCCCCTCCCACTTTGGTTGAAATGGGTTCTTATATGCATAGTCTTTTAATAGGATAATGGGAGTAGCAGTAGTTATACTGCAAAATGGGATAAGCAGTTGGGTTTCTGTTCTGCAATGGAAAGTCAATAGATAAATCTACAGAAATGCATAAAATGAGTCAGTTAATCCAGGCCAAACAGAAAACATTCCTCTTACTAACCTACCCCATTTCCTTATGTACAGTGGTGTGATAAGAGCTGACAGGAATTTGCATGCTCAATGAGTTTCAGACAATCTTCTCCAAAAATGGAAACAGTAGTTCCTTCTCTGAAAACGAGGAACTGGAATGAATGTATGAATTTATTGTGTATATCAAAATCCAGGCAGTCAGTTGTATGATCAGAAGGACAGTTCAGAAGGGAACACTAATTTTTCTCCCACTGGGTGTGCTCAGAAGACAGCTACCATGGTGAAATCCTCACCCTCACCTACAACCTGGGCTTCTAGTAGGCTCTCATAACATTTGCCAGCAGTTCTAGGGATGGGTGAGAAGTTTGTTTGGATCCTTGTTTGATAAGAACTGAAACTGACAAATGTATCCAACCTGGCCTAGGGCTTTGAGTGCTTAGCTTTAAATATACAGGTCTGAATCCCTAAGTGCATATTTTTGTAGTGCCAAAGTTGGGTCTTTATCTCTCTTTTTTACTTTGTGTCAGTTTATGTTTGCTATTAACCAAAATTCGCACATTTATTCATGTAGAGAGTGAAAGAATTTCACATTTGAACAAATATGGATGTGGACGAAAGCAACATTGACTCCCCAAGGGGGTACATATGTGTATAATATTTGCATATGCTAATTTATATATATAATACAGTCCTTCTTGTTAAACTGGGATAGATTCTGACCAGGTGACCTGTGTGTTTGCTTGCTTTGTTTGTTGTCCAGGTGCCCGCTGCTGCTGAATAACTTCAGGGCTCTTCCTTCTTATAATTCTTTGTTTGTAAACTAAACTTGGATAGGACAGCTCTTCAAATAGAGCACTATCTTTTGTATAGAGCATATATGGCTATTTCAAGCTTGTCTGAAATCTCTTGTTCTAGTTCCCTTGATCCTCAAATTAAAGGCTGTGAAAGGAAGGGGCTTCTTTTTTTTTTCTTTTTTTTGTACATTTGATATAAATAGTGACTTGATTTGGAGAAGCTTGAAAGGGTATCTTCTCCTCTCCCCCACCCCCCAACCCATAAAAGCTATTACATCAGTGAACATGCCTCTGAAAGACAGTGTTCAAAACAAAGATACCAATAGCAGATAATCTTCTCATCTGGTTGACAGTTTTAGCAACACCACCCTTGTACCTTATGACAGCTGTGTAAGAACAGATTCCTAATGAGAATTGTTTTGAAATCTTCCAACTTGTGATTCCATTTCCCCATAGGATAAGCACTTCCCTAACCAAATTGCAATTGAGAAATAATTGAACCCTGTCTACATTCTCAGCATCAAGTCACTCCTGTATAAGGCACCTTCTTATCCCTTGTGTTTTCTTAGAACAACTTCCCCCAACCTGGTGCCCTTGAAATGGTTAAGACTGGAGTCTCATCATTCCCAGCCAGCAGGGCCAATGATGCAAATAGGTTAAAGGCAATATACACTTAAACACTTGATGAAATAAAATGGACAGTGCCACAAAAACGTAAGCCAGAATAAATTTGTTTTTAAGGTGCCACAAGTCTCTGTTGTTTTTGCTGCAACAGACTAACACAGTTACTCCTCTAGTACATGACAGGCCTTACAGACAAAAAGAGGACAGATTGGCAGTTCCTTTCTGCCAATGAACTTCCAAATTATAATTTGATGAAGGGAAACAACAGAGAATGGGGAAGGAATGGAAATAAACAGGAAATAATGTGTGTTATATGTAACGCACTACACTGGGACATATGCATGTTCAACTTTCTAGAACTAACTTTGGTTTTTTCCCCCCCAAGGGCATCCAACACAGACTGGCAACTGATCAAAGAAAACTACTGTTGTTATTTAATGTTTTAAACATACACTTTCCTCTTACTTTTCAGGTTAATTGGCACAGCATCAGTAGCACTCAAGGAACTAGTTGGCACTCAGAGTAGATCGCTTCCATACAAGGTTGTTCCCTTGCTAAATGAAAAAGGACTCGAAACTGGAGTGAGTGACTCGCTTACTTTTATTAATTTACTGGATAAAATATTCCAATAACATAGGAAATACTGTACCTACAAATATAGGAAAGCTACAGTGGTTGGTATAAATGCTAAATATGCAAAATATATGTAAAGGCAGCTAGAGGAATAACCAAGTGTGTTTCGATAGTATTTTGCACAATCAATATACTTTTATTCCCTTTGTGTTTCACATAACTTCCTTTGAAGTTGTACTTTTATTGAAGGTACCTAACAACAGTTTAAGGTTGGTAGGGACACAGAAACTCTCAGTAGAATCTGGGGTCCTCAGTCTTTTTTGATTGGTAAACACATTTTGAATTTTGGAAGCAGGTCATGGGGCTCTCACAAAATGGCTCCCTTTGGAAGCTGGACTATTTATAAAGTAGCTACCATGGTAGTCATGATAAGTCACAAAACACTCATTTCTCAAAAGCAGACTTACTCAAGAAGCTAATTACAAGACAGAGGTGAAGTATGAGCTCTAAAACACAAAATCACTCATTGAACCTAAAGACAAATGGCTTTGGAGGGTAACATTTTATTTTGCAGTATTTCAACCTTCCATTTTTAAAGGACAAATAAAAAGAATATTTAAGAAATCACAAAAAAATGTGAGGGAAAGGGAGCCTTCAGTCACAAAAAGAGAAGTCTGTAGGTACTTTTGACCCCACAGCAAGCACTTTGGAGAGCCCAGCACTGAATATTCCACATTAGACTATTAATAAATTCTGTAAAATAAGTATGTATCCTTATACATAAATTTTAGTGTCTGATGTAAATGGACTCTCTGCTGCACAATCTTAGAACTGGCATTATTATTTTTTAACTAGCAAAGAACTACAGTGCCATCTTTTCTGCCTTACTACAGCATAGGCTATAAGGATTCATCATGTACTAGTTATATATAACTTACCATGAGTTGCCACTGATGTATATCTTCTGTTCTGGGTGGCCATTAATTTGGCCACCCAACAAATCCAAGCAACATGAGTATCCCTGTGACTCATCTTTCCTGCTGACCTTCGTTGTCTTATGATATACTTCTTTTGAAGGCCTCTGACATTCAAGGGGACTATTCACAGGCTTGGAGAGCTAGATGTAGTGGCTTCCTGCTGAATGGCTATGAGCCCAGGAAGCCATGGAATTTCCAGGGCCAACAGACGGCACTGCTTCTGGTATTGGATGTTTACAGGCTGTTTGTTTTATCAACAATGCTTTGAATATATATGCAGTTAAAGTATTCTGACATTCAGAGTTGTGAAAATAAAATCGTGAGTTGTATGGAAAATCATACACACTGCCTTGGGTTCCTTGGATGAAAGGTGGAACACAAATGTAATTAATAAATAAACAAACAAGCAAACAAATAAAGCTCATGCTAATCTGAAACTGAATACAAGGCAGTGCCTATCATTAATAGCTACTTAGGAACCAAGAGAGCTTATGAACCTAAGCAAGCTTTAGAAGTAATTTACTTGAAGCATGGTGTCCTATGACAGACTGCCTTTGATGTGTAGAGTTTGTATGATACAGATTTTTGTAATAGGGCATATGGGTGTTGTTGTTTAAGCTCAATAGGCTGGTACAACACCTTCTGTGAAGTAGTACTTTTAAATCTTGGACAATTTGCAATTTTTCTTTTCTTTTAATTTAGGCAACTATTGATTTGGTGGTAGGATATGAGCCACCAGCTGGACCTCCAAATCCAAATGACCCAGGGGGAACTAATACCCAAGGCACTGAAGGTATGTCATAATTCTTCAGTGTTTGTTCTACTCCCCTAAGGGGTTTTAAAGGATTGCATAAAGATTAGTAAGAACTATCCATCAAAGAGATAAATCTGTCTGGACATAGTTTAGTGTTAAATGCAAGAACATTGTGCACTGTCCTCTTCACTCCTCTGGCACCATGTTGAGGAGGTGGAAATCATCACTGGCTTTTAAATTATTGAAATATCCATTACATCTGAATGCAGAGGTGGTGAACTCTGGTTATTTTAACCATTGTTAATGAACAAGTCAGACCCCTAAATGATGGCTTAATCTTGGCTTGTAACAGGGAGCTCTAGACTGGTTAAAAATAGAACTGCCTACTCCTGATCTCCTTATTGCTATGCCAGAGAAGGAGTGGTGGCTAGGGGAATGTATAAGCATGAAGTTCATGCAGGCTAATGTACAGAATACAAAACCATAAAGTTAGCTTTACATTTGAAAAGGTTCAGTGGTAAACAAACAAAACAAAACTGTCTTAAGCTACATTTATGGATGCATGGTAGGTGCATGTGCTGGTTTAAACCTATTGCTGATCTAATCACATGACAATAAGGTAGGGTCATCCTTATCTCCCTTTACAGACAAAGGGAGATAAGGATGAAACAAACCAGAGCTTCTTTCCAGTTCTCAGAATGGCAGAGTGTGTGCCTGAAAGATCAGGTCCATGATACCAATAATGTAGTAGAACCAGGGCTCACAAGGATGCAGTGCCTCTGCTGTTTTATATTAGCAGGGTGCCAACATCATCTGCCAATTCTGTCAGAATTCACTTTTACCCTGTGATATTAGCTACAATCCTTACAGAAGCTGGGGGACTAAGAATGCATTTTCTCAGCAATATATAACTGAGCTTTTCGTGTTTTGGGGTGGCATGGTCTTCTGCGCGTAAAATGCCCAGTGGTTCTATAGAAGATCTATTTCCAGTGGAGATAAAACTGCTAGATTTTGGTTTGTTGATCTGGATAAACATTGCCTGAATTTTTGGATTTTTCCTGGAGCCATGGCTATGGGCACTGTCATCATTAGTGCCTGTACTTCAAGATTGACCACTCCATCACTGCTTCCCTTGGCTCACAGCCCTTCTTTCAGGTGATTCTCATCAGCTGAGCTGAGCTTGGCCAAGGAGAAAAGCATTTGCAGAGAGGGACTGTGTGTGGTTGGCTGGCACTGGGAAGAGGAGCTTCATGGCCTTTTTGCTGCTAAAATTGGATACATACATCCTGCTGCCTCCTCCTTTATATATGACTTTGATTTAAACAAGCATGATTGTGACACATAGTTTGGCTCTCTCAACTGCTTCTTAAAGGTATGAAAGAGAAAATAGAGTCTGTCAGTTCCACCTAATACCTGTATAAATCAAGTTAATGCCTGAAGCTCTCCATTCCAGTAATTAGTGCTTAAGACAGTTGCTGTTCTGATTTAAAGCCTGTCCCAAATGTTAGCTATTTATGTCATGAAAACCATGTTGTTAGTTTTAGAAAACTTTCTGTATAGTTAGCAATAAGTCCCAGGTGAGAACAGAGACTTGTGTTAGCAAGAAATATGCTTAGAGGCCAGGGTGTAACCTTCCCCTAAGCTACAAAAACTTGTTCTTCCAGTTTCATCAAGCAAAGTCAACTTTAAACTTTAAATCTTATTGTAAGAGCCTGGTCTATTAAGTTTTTACATTTTTACAAGGTGTGGAACTTTATTTGTAAAGTAGGAACTGAGCCTAAACAAAGAATTTGATTAATTTCCCCAAAACCAGAATAATAGTTATGCAAAATTAACCTTGTGGCACAAAATTTCTTTTAGCTGTGGGTCTGGAAACTGAGTTTTATTTATTTTTTATATGTATATTCTAGTGTCACAGTACTGTATACAACCCTACCTCTTGTACTTTGAAGTGTATACACAGTCTTATCTTTTGATAAACCATTTGTTTAGACTTAGAAATTCTAAGATGGATGCCAGTATGTTCATTAGCAGGTGCTCAGTTGTTTATTTTTTAAGAAGATTTGGTTTCTGCTCAGTGGGAAATCTGATGATGGGAGATACTTTAAGGGAAACTGATTACAAAACAATACTCTTTAGTTTTTAAACTGTTTAATGCCGGTTACTAAATATTCAGAATCATCTATTTAGGAAGCATGTATAATGGCACTCTAGTAGATCTCTTTGCAATTTCACTATTTGTGGTAAAGTTTTGCAACTCAAATTCTGAAGACTGACCAAATGTTATTTCACCATAATGAATTTCACAGTTTCAATTCCTGTTTAAAAATAAAAGTCACAATATTATATTTCTATCAAAGAGAGAGATTCCTAAAGTAAATTACATTTCTGTGTTGAAGCCTGGTCTATTCCCATTAAGGTGACTATCCTATTGAATTCAATGAAATTGACTCCTGAGCCGAAATATATGGGGTTGTGCTGTAAAATGATTATACCTGGTATGCTGCAATCGCGGTTGTGCTTGGGCAGGGGAGTCAGGTGCGATCGCAGTTGTACTTGGGGCGGGGGGGCGGGAGATGGCCGCGATCGTGGTTGTGTATGTGAAGGGAAGACAGGTGCAATCGTGATCGTGCTGTCGGAGAGTGGGGGAGATGGCCACAATCACAGTCATAGTCGTGCAGGGACGATTGATGCGATTGTGGTCGTACTTGGGGGGGAGATGGCTGCAATTGCACCTGTCTTCCCTGCCCAAGCACGCCCGCAATCGCACCTGTCTGTGGCTGCAATTGCGGGCACACTTGTGCAGCAAAGACAAGTGAGATCACTGTCATGCTTGGCGGGAGAGGAGATGGCCGCAATTGCAGTCGCGCTCGTGCAGGGAAGATGGGCGTGATCACAGTTGTGCTCAGGGGAGGGAGGTGATCATGCTCGGTGTGGGGAGATGGCCACAATCTTTGTTACTCTTTGTTACTTTGTTGTTGTTTGTCACTTGGTTTCAAATTTTTGTGATTAAAAAACATTAGTTACAGAATGGATTAACCTTATTTACATTGAACCTTATGGGGAAATTTGACTTGGCTCACAACCAATTTGGGTCACAACCAGAGTCGTGGAATGGATTCAATTTGTGAGCCAAGGTACCAATGAAGTTGTGATAAGATTTTTCTTATCTGCTGGGAGTCACCAACTCTGCTTCCTTGCTCTCTTTACTGCAACAGGATTAATTGAAAAGATGTATGTCTTCAACAGGTGGAGAAGAAAATGAGGGTGATGAAGATGCACCTGATGGTGAAATTGGTGTTCTCCCACAAGTTGGTGCAAGTGGCATCCGTGAAGCACAGCTTGCTCGACGTATTACCAAAGGAAAGAAAAATCGGAAAATAGTTTCTAACAAACCTCAAGACTTCCAGGTTGTACAATTGTTAGATAACGTACTCTCTGATTTCTACGTACTATTCAACAGCTAAAAGGTTAGGCCAGTTTTTAGAATACTGCAAGGCTGCAATACATGTTGGGTTTCTTTTGTTTATGCTTACCTAGGGATAAGTCCTACAGATTGCAGTAATACTTGCTTCCAAATAAAATGCATAGGATTGCACTGTAAATGTCAGCTAGAAGGAGAGCTGATGCATGATAAACAGATTTATTTTTCTGTTCAGAGCTTTCAGAAGCTCTTGTTTAACTTTTGGAAGATTCTTTTCCCTGGTGTAGTGTCTTTGGCTCCAGTTTATCATAACAAAGGAGTGGTAGGAGTAAATCCCAGGATTTATGAGTAAAGTCTGGAAATATTTTTTTCTAAGTACCTCAGCAGCATTTGATAAGCTAACATGCTAAAAGTGAAGATGTAAAGCTATTTAAACATTCATCATAATCTAATACAGGGATTAAATAGTGTGCTATAGAGATGTTGAGCTCCAACTTCTGTTATCTCTTGGGTGGATGGGAGTTGTACTCCTAAATATCTGAAGAGCCCCAAGTAGAAGAAAGCTGTTTTATACAATTAAAGCTACCTAACTGGTAGCTTTAATTGTATAAAATTAAAGCTACCTAACCTACCTAAAATATCACTGATCAAATATCTGTACTTTTCTCTGTCAGATTCGTGTTAGGGTCATTGAAGGCCGTCAGTTGTGTGGGAATAACATAAAGCCTGTTGTAAAAGTATATGTTTGTGGCCAGACACACAGAACAAGAATCAAAAGAGGGAACAATCCGTATTTTGATGAGGTAAGTATATCCTTTGCCAGGTGCCTAGGTCAAAGGCATATTTTTAAAACTTGATATAATTGAGATTGCAAAATGATTAAAACATGTTTTTCTCTCAAAAGATGACCTCCAAGGTGACTAAGTAATTTCAGTAAAAAAATGACAACAAAACTGCAGCATATGCTGTAGAATCTATATTTTGTGGACCATATGGACAAAATGGCTAAGGTTTGCAATTCTGTAGCAAGCTTACTTTGACATAAATTCTGTGCAATCAATGGCATTTACTGCTAGTTCAATATTATCAAGTCTGAATCAATGAACATGACTGGATCTTTCTTGGCAATTTATGTTGTACATGTGATATCTGCAATCCAGATCTTAGAGGAGGACAAGTCCATTCTACCTCCATGCCATCTGGATTGGTATTCTGTGCCTGCCTTAGAGTAAAAAGAAAAGTAATGTCTAATTTGGCTCTTAGTGTCTGATACAATATTTTACTGTATAATATTTTATTATTATAATATTTTGCTGCAAACTGACTTGAAGGTCCATTGTGCAGAAATTAGGGGAACTGAATGGGGTGGATTAAACAGGAATGCCTGTGAGTTTCTGGAAAGATGGATGGGATACAAGCCCACCAACCTGAATCAGATTACATCCAAATCAAGTCAGATTTAAGAATGTGCTTAAATATTATTTTTTTAAAAAGAGCAATGCAATTCTCTATTGCACACCTCTTCTTGCTGAAGACTTAGTATCTAAGATACTCCCCACTGTGCCTCATATCTTAACAGATGTTTTTCTACAATGTCCACATGACCCCTTCTGAGCTCTTTGATGAAACAATAAGCATTCGGGTAAGGAAAACTAACAATGTTCTTTATAAATGCCTCACTGTTGTTGTGCCTAACTCTTATGTTATTTTACTTCATTTTATTATAGTTATACGACTCTTATTCATTACGTGCTGACAGTCTATTGGGGGAATTTAAAGTAAGTATTCTTGATCATCTACTACATGTTGCCTTTGGAATGTTCTTTGTACTCTTTCTACCCTCTTACCAAGGCTGCAATGAAAGGCATGGGGGAAAAAAAATCAGTCCTTTTCACAGATGGCTGCCATACTTTTTTCTTCTAGTGGAAAACTAGATGTGTGAATTGATTTGTTGCCCAACCTGTCTTCTTACCAGGGATAATAAAAGGAACAACAAAAGGAGTGCACATCCTTTTGTTTGAGGGGGTAGTCCATGTCATAGTTTGTACCTAGACTCAGAAGTTATTGCTCTTCCCAACTCTGAAATAAGGTTGCCTTCAACTCTGGTCTGATATGGGGAGAAATCTGCTAGAGTTATAAAAAACAAACCAGTAACAGACTGGATTTAATATTCTATGAGAGAAAACTAACACAGAAACATTTTAACATTTGGTTCCATTAATAAAGACTCTGATACCTAGCATTTTGGAGCATAGTAACCTTTACTGCAAATGCTCAGTTGCTCTTGTTATTCTGTGTATAAAATCTTGGATACTGGACAGTGTATCTGTGAGGAATCTGACCAGATCCCGTTATTTAAAAAGGCGACTCTTCTGTGCCATTTTCATTGACTTCAAGTTTCTTTGTAAGCTTATTTCAAAATGTTGCCTGTTAAGGTCTCAAATTGCTTAGAACCCAGAGGAGCAGAAGGATGCCTTCCTACCCTAGCAAACTGCTTGATTCCAGAGGTTTTCAGGAAAGGCTATGTTACATTTGTAGTCAGTGACATCTGTTGGAAATATGGGGGGAAGCCTTTGCTTTTGCCTTGCCCCAGTTCTGGAATGCCTGATGGGTGCGCTTGGCTTATTCTTTGATGGATTCCTTTCTTGATATACTTGTTTTAACCACTTGTTGGCCTGTTAGATATGTAAAGATATGGCCTGTTAGATATTTAATATGTAGATATTTTCAGCTTATATATTGTTGTGTGTATGTGTTTTAAGCTTGATTTATATTATCCACTGTGGTACTATTTATTTTGTCATTTGGGTTCTCTATGGATGCTTTTGGATCCGTTATGAACTACCCTGAGTGCTTCATATTCTCTTTATTTTGCTGAGACATAGAAAGCTGTGAAAGCGACAGCAATTGTTCTATGCTCTATTTTTTAACCTGAAACGACATGATTGCAGTGTCATTCTGGGATGATTTGCACTGGTGGGGGAAGGAAACATGGCTTATACCCTAAAACTAGGGAAGTGAAGGCAGGGGTAAATAAGGGAACAGTTTATTTATTTTATTTAGCACTGTGATAAACCATACTTGAGGTTGCTTACAAAAAAATATGAATCACAATCAATCAAAAGTTTGTATGTATAAAATAAACTTAAAGCAGTAATAACAACCCCATTCAATATATCATTGGACAACCCTTACCTTAAAAATGTCTTCTGGGGAAATCACACACCATTAAGACCCTTTTTTAAGAACTGAGAATGGGGGAATATGCATTTTTTCATATTTCAATTTAGTTAAAAGGCAGCATAAGAAGAAAAAATTGATTTAGCTATGTGACTGAAAGCAAAGCCAAATACATATTTTATTTTCTGGAATATAAGTGTTTTACTTCTGGAGATATAATGTTTAAATATTTATAATATTTCAGATTGACATTGGATATGTCTATGATGAGCCAGGTAAGTATGTGGGTTTTTTTAGGCAGAAACTCTTAAATTGAATCCAAATTAAAGGTGTGTCATTGAGCCATGGTTCACAGGGTTAAAGCATTAGAACTTTTGATTACCAAAAAGAATTACATCATCTGTCAATATCACCTTCCTTGGACATTTCCTCTGGACAGAATCCAGTAGAATGTTTTCACAACAATGCATTCTCTTCCATCCCACTGATTTAATTCTGCAGGTAGCCTCAGCCCCTGCACAATGGCACTTTAGCACTTCTGGGGCAAGTTGAAATGAGCAGAAATGCTTATTTCTAGAAGAATGCAGGTTGGCAGAGCTCTCATAAGGGAGCTCTGCTGACCTGCCTCCTTCCAGAAATGAAGATTTCTGCTTGTTTTGGAAATTCCCCCAAGAAGCACTAAGTCTCCTCTGGGTAAGCAATGAGTTCCTCTTGTAGAGTTCAGTCAACAGGACCTGCTGCTTGCTCGGTGGAACTGGTTTGATAGAAAAGAATTTGCAGGGTGGAAATACTGTTGGATATTGTCCAAATACTGTTGAGCCTGGCTGAGATTGTCACTGTAGCTGAGGGGAAATGGCTTCTCTAGCAGCAACATGAGTGTTATAAGCTTCCACAGAAAGTAGTGATGACTACCAGTCTAAATGGCTTTTAAAAGGGTTTGGACAGATTCATGGAGGAGGAGGCTATAAGTGGTTACTAGCCTTGCTGGCTGTGTGCTACCTCCTTTACCAGTGGTGTCATGCCTGCACGCAGCAATTGCTGAGGAGTTTGGCCGGGGGAAGTCTTGCACCCATCCTGTTTGAGGGATCCTGTGGGCAGCTTGTTTGCCACTGTATGTACAGAATTCATGGACCTTTGGTCTGATCCAGCATGGCTTTTCTTATGTTCTTATGTCTCCCTGGCCAAAGTCCAACATGCTAATCTCTGCATTGCTCTTTGCCAGCTCACTGTTCTATGATAATTAGCTGATTCTAATAAATTTGGTATTATGCTATGTATGGGGGGGAGTAGATACACGCCTACACATATGTATGGGGACTGTCATGGTGAGTGTCTGTACTTTAACATTTATTATACCACTGATCCAGACTTAGTTATATGTGGAGTAGCCCCAGTGGAATAAATGGGATTTCAGTGGATTTGTTGTACATATGACTAAATCTGGATCCAGTCCCTACTATTTTCCTACAGCAGGTCATGAAAGGACAACTCTTAATATGGTGGTCCTCAGCAATGCAATTAAAGTTGCAGTCCTGCCTCCCCTTACTTGGAATTAGTTCCACTGAAATTAGTGGTGCATACTTTTGAGTAGGCATATATTGAATTACACTCAGAAAGGTGTTCCAACTGAAAGCATGCTAATGAAAATCATCTATAGATGTTTTGTTGTTGGCATAGGTAACATCACATTTCTTAACATTTACATAGCCAAGATAGCATAGCAGTTACCAGAGTAGCAGCAACAGTACTTTTTTAAACAATTCTGTTCTACCATGCCATAACCACTCTGATTAAGCTCCAGGTTTTTGTGGTCCCATCACCTTCCCCCACTTTCCTCACTGTTATTGCATCTTATAGGTGCCTCCATCTTACAAAAACATAGACAACACACTATTTTTAAGAGTTACAATATTATTTCCCTGAACATCTACCTTATATTTTTCTTTTCAGGACATACAGTCATGAGAAAATGGCTGCTTCTAAATGACCCTGAAGATGCAAATTCTGGTGCCAAAGGGTACTTGAAAGTCAGTATGTTTGTTCTCGGAACTGGAGATGAGCAACCAGTAAGTCTAATATGTAAATAGATACCCAACCCCCCCCCCCATACTAATATACTTCTATCAGTTACTTCATCCTGATGTCCATGCCAGGAATTACATTTGGCAATAGAAAAACCAGAATAAGTAATTGTGCTTACTGTTTATTTCTTTTCCCTAGTTCTGCTTGCTCTGCTACTTCCCATCCTATCACTACAGTGCATCTTTTCTATGGCCTTCTACATTGCTGCCTTTCAAAGGTACATCTTCTCTTACCTTTTCCCCGTTTCTTGTCTTTTGGGTATAACTTCTTCTTGCTAATAGTACTGCTTTTTCTTGCTGTGCACAGATATTTCATTAAATCACAAAGAAGACTGAATATTTCATGAGACTAGCTGTGTTTCCCCTCTATGTACTATGCAAATAATAGTACATTTATTATTAATTAGAATGATGAATTTATATCCTACTTCAAGTGCCATTTGGCATAGATGTCCTTAGAAGTGTTAGTCCATTTTCCTAAGACAGGAAAATGTATGAAGCACTTTATTTTTTTCTTATGTGGTTCTGTGGTAATGTGAAACATCATAGCTAATAATGATGTTATAATGATTCGCCCCAAGGCTTCGGCGAATGGGGTGGCATAGAAGCCTTCTAAATATATATACACACACACACACACACACACACACACACATAATATAAATAAAGTGTATAATTTCAAAAATTATAAATCTGCCAAATTATGTATTTGTATTGTTGAAGTCATTCTACTGAAGGTGTATGAAACAAACCTCACAAGTGATGGTACTCTATAGAAACTACTGTTGCAATAGAAGAGTCTCCCAGTGCTTTGACCTGTTCACACTAAGACCATTACTGCAGGAGAAGCTGTGGGTGCCAGCCTCTCAAGAAGGAGATGAACCTCTGAACTCGGAGCCCACTCTCATCCAGTGCAGAGCAAAAGGAGCTTACTCCTGCTCTGTATTTTCTCTTGATAGCATGTTGGATGGAGAGAGAGGGAGACTTGGAGCGGCTTCAAGATACCTCATACCAGTGTAGCCCCACTCTCTTCCCCCCACCTTTTGAAACTCCTCTCTACCCCTACTGTGAAGTTACTTTCCCAACCTTGGAAAGCAGCCAATGTAGTTCTTTCCACATCAGCAGGAGAGGCATATAAGAGGTCCAGTTCCTATCTCTGAGGTTGGAGCGCTGTCTTTGACCCAGAAATTGGAAATCTGAACTATTTGGTGATCCAATGCCCTTGGTTGCACTTTTTGTATGTTATTAGAATCATATACTGGTGTTATTGATGCTGAATGGAATGCAGAAGCACAGTAAAATTCTATTCTTGTCAATATAAGTTATATGTCTACATTAGAGATTGACTTAAAAATTAAAACCTGTACTGCATCTGGCAAGCCAACTTTCATTTCTAAAAACCTAGCTCCCCTTCTAAAGTAGTGTTGAGGGGATGACAGTACATCAAATGAGTGGCTAATGGTCCAACGCACAATTTTTGGCTAAGGACTGTGCAAGTATTTGTACTCCATATGCTAATTATTTGACAGTGTTCAGTGATTTTAACACTGTTTTTAATTTTTTGTCTATCTTTCTATATGTTATAAAGTCAACTGCAGAAGCTTTGTAGTGTCCAGAACCAGGTGAAATTATTCATGCGATCACACATATTTCATGACTTATTAGCAGTGACAGATCTGTAGTATTTTTCAATGGAAACCTTTTCAGGGGCAACATAGCAGAAAGAATGTGTGGCACTTTCACCCTTGTATCGCTTCACTCAGCTGACTTTCCTCCAGTCACATTTTAGATGTCAGGGAACAGCACTTGGCAAGGGAAAGTACCAACATCTTTGCTTACCTTTGCTACCCTCCCAGACACCATCCCCCATTGCCACTTTGCAGGAGAGATGCCTGGCCTAGGAAATGTGAGTTGGCTATGTCACATGTGTGAAAATATCCTTAGAACTGGGCGTAGTTTTCTAAAACATAAATGTATGTATTATTTTTGTGGATGCCCATAGCCAACAGAGCACTGTCTTATGCAAGGCACAGTTCAGTTTGGCCACAGCCTGTGGTTTTTCGGGGACACAAGAAAAGCACTTAGAAAAAGACCTAGAAAATAACTGGGGAGGCAGAGGTTAGGGTTCTGTATATAAGCAGCTCAAATTTGGAAAAACAATTCTGTGGTTCACTCTGCAACATTTTCAGAGATTTGCTATTTAAGCAAGAGGGATTTTGTGGCCTTTTCTGTGGGAAAAAATGAAAATACATTTGAATGTGTCTCCAACAGGTGGAAAATAGAGAACGGGATAATGAAAATGATGATGTAGAGAGTAATCTTTTGCTACCGGCTGGGATAGTACTCCGATGGGTCACTTTTATTCTCAAGATCTACAGAGCTGAAGATATTCCTCAGAGTATAAACTTTATCATTTCTGAGTTTTGTGTAATTAAACTGAAAATATGTATGATTGAATTCTTTCACAAGCTTTAGCTGCTGGAGAGTTTGAGAGATTCAGAAGTTGTTTAAAACATAGTTCTTCATTAAGCAGTTAATTATATAATTCCTGGTTTCTTGGTCTCAGTTTTCAGTCATCATTCCTTCTAATACTGGTTCAAGTCTTCCCATACTCTTATACAAATAACCCAAATGGCACCACTCGTACACAGGAAAGAGGTATCTGAAGACTTGGATTAACACTGAGGTTTGCATAAGTAGGAAAGAAAACCCTAAGAGGGAACCACCCAAAACAGTAAGAACTTAATAATGTAGAATGTTCAGTGCATGAGAAAAACAGAACTTGAGTAGGACATACACTGAAATGTAGTGGCTAGCGTGTGGAAAGTGAAAATTTGGTGGAGTATGGAATGAAGTAATAGAAAAAGGAGGAAAGAAGAATAAAAACATAGATATAAAAAAGTTAGACAGAATAATCTTATTGCCTGGTGCACTCTGAGAAACTGGTAGCCAGGGACTAAAGTGAAAACTACCCAAAACCATCAGTGGAAGAATTAATAAAATTAATGGAGCTGTGATTGAGTACAAATATCCACACACAGCTGGTCACTGGATCCCCCCCCCCCAAAAAAAAGGTCCATGAATATTGAGTAATCTCAATGTTCAAAAAATGTTAAGAAAAAGGAAAGGAAAACTCCAGAGGATTTATGGAGTAGACTGGCTCTTCACAGAAACACTTGATGCTTGATTGTGTTTGATCCACTTTTATTATACTGTTTAAGTTGCATAATACGATACTCAACTGCAACATGGTGTGTTCATAGTATGTTCATGAAATATGTATACTTTATGGCTACAAGATTTTAATTGTGGAAAATGCTTGTCTCTCTTTTCTTCTCTATGATGCCTATCCAGTGGATGATGCTTTTGCACAGCATGTAAAAGAAATATTTGGAGCAGAAGCAGACAAGAAAAATCTTGTAGATCCATTTGTTGAAGTTTGTTTCGCTGGGAAAAAGGTATTCTTTATGAATAACAAAACTGCATAATAAAATATATTGGCTAGAAATTTCAGAGAGCTCCTTTTGAACAAATATTTGCACAAAGAACTAAATAACAAGAATCTGTGCTGTATGTTCTTGTGGTTAATGTAATATCCCATTGCAATTAATTTATGAATTGAGCTATTTTGCTAATATTAGTTTTATATTCTGTTTTGAAGAATTCACACTTTTGTAATTATGCAGCCAATCCATAGATGGCTAATAGTTCAATGTGCTATTTATGGATACGCTTTATATTATTTTTCTCCAGGTATGCTGGCATACCTGCACATGTTCAATGAACTGTACTTTTTATTCTTAATTCTATGGCTTACTACTTTTATAGATAATGTAAAATCAATTAAAGGAAAGTATGTGTTCACATGTGAAATTTAATTAGCATGTCATGAAAAATCACAGCATATTTTCAAATAATTATTGAAGTTGCCATGCAGATGTTCCTGCTTCTTTAAGATCATCATGTTTATATTATGTTCTAAGTTCAGAAAATGCTTGTGTCCATTTGTAGCATTAAATTATAGCTATGTATTACATGCACAGACCTCAGGCTCATACACTTTCTCCTCCACTGATACAACTATGTGGAGTTCAGAAACAATTACTTACATTTTAAACTAACTGTAGTTTGTTGTTGTCTCTAAATCCAGAACAACTGTGGTTAATGTTTGCTATGTTTTTTTCAAACAACCCAACTTCAAATCGTGGTTAATTGTTCTGGATTCAATAAAACAGAAAGAACACTAGCCACAGTCTTTTTCAAGAATAACAGTGAACCATGATTGATTCTGAATGGAAGCAGATGCTTCCAATCCTCTTGTATCCACATGCAAGGAAAGAAGAGGAAAATAGAGTGCATAAATTCAAGGCTCATGCAGATAATCCTGAGCATGTATAGTACGGGGGTTGCCAGACTTGCTCAACAGAAGAACCACATATGGTAAATGTCAGATGTTTGAGAGCCGCAAATGAATGCCCATGAGTGACAGGGGTAGGCAGTGAATGACAACCCGCAAAATAAACTCAAAGAGCTGCTCATGAGCCTCAGTTTGGCCACCCCTAGTATAGTATTATATACAGCCTGCACCTACGCCTTGTAAAGATTTTCAATATAACAGTAGTCACTTTGCAGAGCAACTCCTATTTTATTTAGTGAGCTATAGTTAGGCTTAATAAAAAATCTATATAAAAAAAAATCTTAATAAAAGATTGTCTGGATAAAAAAATCTGTAACATTTTGTCTTTTTTTTAAAGGTGTGCACAAATATAATTGAAAAAAATGCAAACCCAGAGTGGAACCAACTTGTTAATCTTCAGATCAAGGTCTGTTGTTTGTTGCACCAAAGTCTGTAACAACATTATGTTCTGCTTTAGAAATAAGAGTATGAGTAATTGGTCCTCTTTTTCCCTAGTTTCCTTCAATGTGTGAAAAAATAAGACTAATGGTGTATGATTGGTGAGTTCTTCCTTATGTATATAGTAATGTGTAAATATAAAGCAGAAAGTACTGTTTTAACATAAAGTGCCATTGTATATTGATTTCTTGTATTGCACAAGCAACCACAGAGTTAATTCCATATTTTTTACAGGTGGTTATTATCTGTAATAATAAAATTTGGTTATTGTTATAGAATATGACAAATTTTCATAAGTTCTTTTCATTCATTCACTCAGTCTGAATCATTATAGTGATTATTAGAATTCTTTTGTGACTGATTATGACCATTATGTTTACTCGTAGCAGGGTTGGTCAGGTGCTGGTAGATGGGGAAAAATGCAGAAAAACAATCTATTCTAAAAGGTTGTAAATATGTGTGCACTTTCTTTTGACATCCTTTTGAGAAGTGTGCATTGTGCCATCAGATGGCCATGAGTGGAACTGAAATTCTGCTACAGCCACATGTGGACATTGAAGCAATAGGATAATCTTTTACAGCTTGCTAACTTTCACAGTGGCTGTGTGTATATGTGTGTATTGGGCTTTTTAGAAATTCAGTAAATAAAGCAGCAGCAGCAGTAGCAATAATAAATAGATCATTTACACATTCAACACTCACTGTATTCAAATATAATGCATGGAAAAATAGGACATATTCAGTACTACAAATTTATTAAAAGGTTAAAAATTATGTTTACCAACAATCCCTAAAATGAATGCTGATACATTTAATCATATTTTTTCCAGGGATCGTCTTACAAGGAATGATGTTGTGGGTACCACATATTTAAACCTCTCCAGAATTGCTGCCTCTGGTGGAGAAGTTGAAGGTAAACTAGCTCCCCACTAGATAATGTCTTCTAAAACAACTGCACTCTGAAAAATGGAAGAAACCAGGGGCAAAAGGATAGGGTAGTGATGTAAAGATCATGCCAGAATCTAGCTCCCCTGCACTCAATGGACTTCTTTCTCATACTTGACCCAAGGAAACAAGTTGGGCTCAGATCAAGTCTGTGGATGCTTGGGAACACAAGCAGCATCTTTCTACAACATATGTAAAGTCTATAACTCTTAGTGCAAAGTATATGATTTTAGAGCAGTGTACACAAGTATCAGATTTTCCACTGACATAAAATTAAATAAAAATTAAGCATCAATAGAAAACTGAAAGGCAAACAAACAAACAAAAAAGCTCCACTAGTTAAAAATGTATAGTGAATTGGACATTTTGTACATGTACAACTAGTTCTTGACCCTAGATTTTTCCATAATTTCTATCTTGTTTGATTTAAGGGTCATGCCATTAAAATAATAGGGTTTGGTACACTGCAAAGGTATGTGTTTGTGTGTGAAAGTTGCATGGGAGCTGCTTAAGAATGATGCCTTTTATTCTTTTGCAGATTCTGTTTGTTTCAATGTGCTCCTTCTCAGGGCATATCAGTTAATTGTGCCCATTTATATTGTACTATGAGGACTTTTGCTTGTTCCAACCTGTCTTCAACCAAATCACTTTATTTCTTCTATTGTTTTGGAAGCTGGTTGTGTGAAATTTTGATTTTTTCTGACTTTCATATTAATCATGCCTCTTAAGTGCTGTATGTTTGGATGGTTGATTTGCCCAGACTCCATTCTGTGCGATCAGCTTCCTACTATGGATATAGTTCACATAATGATGAAAAGCAGTGACCTTTCTGTGCTTGGAATGAATAGTTTCTATTCCTTAGATGTGTCCCAGCTAGACCAATTACTTATGAGCTTTTCTACATTAAGCACTTATTATGCACTTGTCAGGTGTTCACAGATCCTATGGATGGATGACCCTCCTGTTTTGCTTCTGTTTTTAAGCAGCGTGTTTGCTTAAACAGTGGAAAAGTAGAGAAGAAAAAGGAGTTCATTTAAGCAGATATCAGTGTTGCAACAAAATCATGATACAGAAGGTTAACAAGCTCATGTAGAAAAGTGCTATATTTCGCAGAATGACAACACAGAATGCTGGTGTTGCCAAAAAAAAAAGAGAGAAAAAAAAAAAGGCAAGGCAAGGCAAAAAGCCAACCCACCCCCCACCCCCCAAAAAACCCCAGGCATTCCATTTATTCACATCATGAGCTCTTGTGAGATTTTTCTTTTTAGATTCCTTGCATGAAAAAGTAAATTATCTATATGGAGTGCTAAATTTTCTTCTAAAATATATTTAGTCTAGGGGTCTACTGTGCTGAAGACTGTATTCAGTCAGCACCCTTGATTGCGTTCTCCTTCTTCATGTGGTAATGCTCTTAATAACATCCCTGTAAGGCCTGTGTAATGTCCTGCCATGTGATGTGCTGACAAAGTGTTGGTACGGCCAATCTAAGCACTTCCATCTTATTTTCTGAGTAAAATCCAATCTCAATTTAAGATTCAGATTGATTAGAATGTTTTATATGGTTACCTTATGTATTCTCTTACATGTAGAATAACCTGTTGTCTTTTTATAATACATAGAGCTTTCATCTTCGGGAGCTGGGGCTTCATCATATGAAGGTTCATAATCGCAACTTGGAATATAATATGATTCTCTGTCCTTTGTCCAAACTAATATTTCCTATGAATGAAAATACTTAAACCATACACTTAAATGTGAACAGCTACAATTATTAAATTGATATTTGTGGTCATAATTTTGTCCTACTTGTGCACTGAAACATGATTGCAAGAAATTGCATTCAGCTTTTGCTTGGATTTATTTCAAAGTTTTGCATGTATTTGTTTAATTTATTACATAACTCACAATACTTAAGATATATTTTCAGGGACAGTGGAAACAATGCTTCATGGTGTAAACCCTAACTGGCTCTCTGGATTTAATGAGAGTTCATAAACAAGTTTTATCTATGAAAACTGACACAATGTGTCACAACCTTTGACAGATTGGTCTTTGCATCAGGTTCTGTGTCTGTTTTTTTAAATAAACACACTAAATCATGCTTCATATAAATTTGTGCAATATGAAGGAAATGCCTCTGAAAGGTCTCCAGTTGGCCCTTACAATTGCTTTGTTTCCTCACCCAGCATCTTCATAACACAGATCCCCATGTACAACTTACCAAGAAAATCAGGAACTACTTAGCCAAAATAATTTTAATAATTAAAATAATTTCTTTACTCAATTGTGCATTATACCTAAAAAGTCATGCTGCTCCATGAGGTAAAAAGCAATTATACTGTCAAATTTACTTTTAAAAATTCTTTATTCAAGCATAATCTAGCAGCAACTATTGTGTGTGTGTGAAAAATTGCATTTATAAATAAATAAAAATCCTAGTTTCCTCATTTTCAGCGCATTTACTTGCAAAGGGGTGAAATTTCCGCCCATCGCAAGAATGTGGGGGATACAGATAGGAGTGATTCAAACTTCTGCCTTCATGCTTTCCTTGATAATGTATAAATTTCTGCACTTTGGGAGCATTTTGAGCTGTGTCTTTAGGATGCTAGGGCATTGTTTGAATATTTAATTGCAATATTATATCTTGGCACCTGATCTAGAACACAGTAATGGGCACTGGTTCAGCTCCCGGCTGCCCACTGCTCTTTCTTCAGTGGGCCAGCTTTGCCCTAATGGATGAAAGTTCTTGTTTCCAGTGTACCCATAGCACTGGGAGAGTTGAAGGATTGGGAGAATATGTAGACAGAAATGGTCATTTACACCACATTTAAACTCTCTTTATATCCACAGACTAACATGTTCTTATTTTACTAACAACTAATATTTAACATTTTAGTTTGTTGCAATTAGAATTCATGTTCACATCACAGAGTTTCTAATAGCTATGGTATATTCTAATCATGATATTTATCTACTAGTAAATACCGGAGAAATGGAAGTGGGTTTCTTACCAACATTTGGGCCTTGTTACCTGAACCTTTATGGAAGTCCAAGAGAATATACTGGATTCCCAGATCCATATGATGAATTAAATTATGGGAAGGTTAGTTTATCTTTCTGGATGTATCACAATGGTGAAAATCGATAAAGTTTTCAATGACGGAACTGCTTCCCTCAGTGGAATGCCAGAGGAACGGGTCATGTGTTCTCTGTAGGCCCTTCATGCACCCTCAGAATCTACTCTGAAGTTCTCTTTCAGCAGATGTGGTTTATTAGGATTATATGTAACATCATCTTTTAAAAAGATCTCATGTTTTTCCCTCCCAGAAAGTTCTGTTTATACAGAAAGTATTTTATTTCAGTTTTCATTGTTTTAATTTATTCTGAGCATCATGTGTGTTCACTGATTTTTGCATCAAATTTAATGAAAATGAAAAACCTAGGGAGGCAGTAATATTATAGAATTAATTTTCTCACATCCCAAATGTGAAGAATTGATGTTACTTTTGGCCAATAAACATTCTGAGATCACAGGTGGTATGAAGAAAACATAACTCAGTGAAAAGTACACATTGCAAATTTGTTTATTAAGCAAAATCTAATATTAGAACTTGTTTTAAAAAATAGCTCTGTTACACAGGTTCACTGTAGGGGTATAATTAATTGACTATTACTTCTACCTTAGTCATATTATGCTTTTCAAAGATTTCAGGCAGATTACATTGTGTTTACATTCTGCCATTTTCCCTCTTTTAATTCTTTGTATTACTGTTGCTGCTTAGAAATTTTATAAATTCTGTAAATTGCAGTGTTTCTTTCCTCATGTAGCAGTTATTGTAATTTGTTTTATATTATATTTTATTATATCCTGTATTTTTCATTAATATATTTTGTAAACCACCCTGAGATCCTTTAATGGCTAAGTGAGGGTATAGAAATTTAACAACAACACCAACAATAGCAGCTGCACTTTCACATACAAATTAATGTGCTGACTAGGCAGAACTCCTACCAGCCTTAATTACATGTCTCCCTTTTTCCCATGGGGCTAATGTCCAATCCACAACAAAACACTAATGCCCAATGCATAATAATGGCAGGAGAATTATAGTGCAAAAAACGTCTCTTTCAGCGTGAGGGCCAGCTACTATTCCAGATCCATTCTTGACAGGTGCAGTCCAGTGATATGTGTGACCACTGAAGTGAAGGGTGAGGGGATAAAAATTCTAAACTAAGCTAAATTAGTAGAGATGTTGACATTTTCGAATGGGGAAAACATTGCACAAAAACTACAAAACCGTGAATCCTTGGTGGTTGATGGAAAGGGCTAGAACTAGGGGAATCCTTAGCACCCTGTCCTGCTGAACATGCAACTTTTTAAATGCTTTGACTGAACATTTATTTCGGGTATGGTAATATCAAATGTTTAGGCATGGTGTTCTAATATATGGTAGTCCAAACTTCTAATATAATTCAAGAAATTACTTCAGTGTTGATTCAGTGTTAAAAATTAAATATGGTGATTTCTCTAGTGCCAACAGTAACTGTAGCTCTGTACAATATATAGAACACACATTTCCAAGATAGACTGGACTTTATAAGTATGCAAAAGTAGGCTTCATGTAAGAGATGGCTGCCACTTGCCTACTTCCATAGGTTGAGTCAGTAGCCTGTACTGTGTGTGCATGTCCCCATAAAGGAATAGCTGGAATAAGCTATTTAGGAGGCACAAGGGGATTAATTTACCCTCCTTTCTCCCTGTCAAACACTTGGCTGGTGAGATTCCAACCTGTTAAAAACATGCACAGGATCAGTTTGATTAAAAGCTGCAGTCCTGTACCTGATGATACATGCTGAAGGATGCTTTATATGTTTCAATAGTGACACTGAAATTATTACCTGAAATGTTTCCTCATGTGTAGTATCAGTAATAAAAGGAGGAATAATTTCATTTTCCAGGTGGTGTTCCTAATGTAAAATATTATGCTAACTTGGCAGATTATTGTATCCTGTTTGTGTTACAGGGAGAAGGAGTAGCTTATAGAGGCAGAATCCTAGTTGAACTATCTACGCTACTGGATAGTAAACCCCTCAATAAAAAAATTGAAATGATACCCAGTGATGATATACTAGTTGTAGAAGTAAGTACTATTTTATTTCTTTTTTGTTTCTACATAAATAAAAGTAGTTGTCTTTGGGAAGAAGAGGAAAACCCATGTCTGGCAATTGGATAACATTCCCACTGAACAGCACAACTTCAGATTCCTAGGGCTGCCCACCTCTCATGGATCCCCCCTCCCCGCATTTGAAGGCCGCTAAACTGAAACTCTCTGTCTCTTTATACTCCATGATGTGCTTTTTCAAGCCATTGGTTCCCAACCAAGCCATTGGTTTCAAGCCATTGCTGCCTACCCCACCAACGTTGTGAACCATTTTTGGCTTACTGGCTTTTTCTCCTCACCTTTTTATTTTTGTTGTTTCCCCATGGAGAGTGCAGTTTCCAGTTTGACAGCTGGATTTCACACTCACAGTTTTGACAGCCACTAAATGCCCCTTAAAAGTGCCCAAGCAGGACAAGCAGGTTGTTTCTTTTTTTTAACCTGTAATCAGTACTGATAGTTGCGTACATTATGTGTTTTTCTTTTCATTCTGTTTCAAGTGTGTGCTTGTGCATTCATAGATGTCTGAAAATAGTTGACATTGTCTGGACAATATCCAGGGAGGTACCTGCTGACAAAGTGCTACAGGTGCCAATCCTGGACATTGATATTCACCCTTTGGCTTAGTCTCACATCTGTCAAAAGGTGTGCAAGTGATCTGTACTCATGAAAAGGAACCGGTAGGATTAATATTTCCTTTGCAAGAAGATACTAACTTTTTTTTCTTTCTGAACTTGACTCGCTTTTCTGCTTCTTCCTAAACCTTTTGGCATCAGGACATGGAAAAGTGCCACCCTCTTTTAAAAGGCTCCTTCATGGATCACTGCCTTGTCGTGGCGAAGGGGCTTGCGTAGCTCAATGAAGCTATGAGCTATGCCGTGCAGGGTCACCCAAGACGGACACGTCATAGCAGAGAGCTCTGACAAAACGTGATCCACTGGAGAAGGAAATGGCAACCCACTCCAGTATCTTTGCCATGAAAACCCCATGGACATGAAAACCAAAAGGCAAAACGATATGACACCGGAAGATGAGCCCCTCAGGTCGGAAGGCGTCCAATATGCTACTGGGGAAGAGCGGAGGGCTAGTACTAGTAGCGCCAGAAAGAATGAAGCGACTGGGTCAAAGCCGAAAGGACACTCAGTTGCCGATGTATCTGGAGGTGAAAGGAAAGTCCGATGCTGCAAAGATCTTTACTCCATAGGAACCTGGAATGTAAGATCCATGAATCAAGGCAAGCTGGATGTGGTCAAACAAGAGATGACAAGACTGAACATCGACATCTTAGGAATCAGTGAACTAAAATGGACAGGCATGGGTGAATTTAGTTCAGATGACCATCAGGTATACTACTGCGGGCAAGAATCCCTCAGAAGAAATGGAGTAGCCTTCATAGTCAATAAAAGAGTAGGGAAAGCAGTACTGGGATACAATCTCCAAAATGACAGAATGATCTCAGTTCGAATCCAAGGCAAACCATTCAACATCACAATAGTCCAAGTCTATGCCCCAACCACTGGTGCTGAAGAGGCTGAAGTTGACCGGTTCTATGAAGGCCTACAACACCTGCTAGAATTAACTCCAAAAAATGATGTCCTTATCATCATGGGGGATTGGAATGCTAAAGTAGGAAACCAAAAGATAACCAGAATAACAGGCAAGTTTGGCCTTGGAGTACAAAATGAAGCAGGACACAGGCTGGTAGAATTTTGTCAAGAGAATACGATGGTCATAACAAACACTCTTTTCCAACAACCCAAGAGACGTCTCTACACATGGACATCACCAGACGGTCAACACAGAAATCAGATTGATTATGTGCTCTGCAGCCAAAGATGGAGAAGTTCTATACAGTCAGTAAAAACTAGACCAGGAGCTGACTGTGGCTCAGATCATGAGCTTCTGGTGGCAAAATTTAGGCTTAAGTTGAAGAAAGTAGGGAAAAGCACTAGGCCACTCAAGTATGACCTAAATCATATCCCTGATGAATATACAGTAGAGGTGACAAATAGATTTAAGGAATTAAATCTGACAGAGTGCCTGAAGAACTATGGACGGAGGTTCGCAACATTGTACAAGAGGCAGCAACTAAAACCATCCCAAAGAAAAAGAAATGCAAGAAAGCAAAATGGCTGTCTGAGGAAGCTTTACAAATAGCTGAGGAAAGAAGGGAAGCGAAAGGCAAGGGAGTAAGAGAAAGATACCAACAATTGAATGCAGAATTCCAGAGAACAGCTAGAAGAGATAAGAATGCCTTCCTAAATGAACAGTTCAAAGAAATAGAAGAAAACAATAGAATAGGGAGGACCAGAGATCTCTTCAAGAAAATTAGAGATATGAAGGGAACATTTCATGCAAAGATGGGCATAATAAAGGACCAAAATGGCAGGGACCTAACAGAGGCAGAAGAGATTAAGAAGAGGTGGCAAGATTACACAGAAGAACTATACAAGAAAGAGCTTAATGTCCCTGTTAACCACGATGGGGTGGTCACTGACCTCGAGCCAGACATCCTGGAATGTGAAGTCAAATGGGCCTTAGGAAGTCTGAGCAACAACAAAGCTAGTGGAGGTGACAGCATTCCAGCTGAGCTATTCAAAATCCTGAAAGACGATGCAGTTAAAGTGTTACACTCAATATGCCAACAAATTTGGAAAACTCAACAGTGGCCACAGGATTGGAAAAGGTCAGTTTACATTCCGTTCCCCAAGAAGGGCAATGCCAAAGAATGTTCAAACTACCGCACCATTGCACTCATTTCACATGCTAGCAAAGTGATGCTCAAAATCCTACAAGCTAGGCTCCAGCAGTATGTGGACCGAGAACTACCAGAAGTACAGGCAGGATTTCGAAGAGGGAGAGGAACTAGAGATCAAATTGCCAACATACGCTGGATCATGGAGAAAGCCAGGGAGTTCCAGAAAAAGATCTACTTCTGCTTCATTGACTACGCTAAAGCCTTTGATTGTGTGGATCACAACAAATTGTGGCAAGTTCTTAAAGAGATGGGAGTACCAGACCATCTTATTTGTCTCTTGAGAAACCTATATGCAGGTCAAGAAGCAACAGTGAGAACCGGACACGGAACCACTGATTGGTTCAAAATTGAGAAAGGAGTTCGGCAAGGCTGTATACTGTCACCCTGCCTATTTAACTTATATGCAGAGCACATCATGAGAAAGGCAGGGCTAGATGAATCACCAGTTGGAATCAAGATTGCTGGGAGAAATATCAACAACCTCAGATATGCAGATGATACCACTCTCATGGCAGAAAGTGAAGAGAAACTAAAGAGCCTCTTGATGCGGGTAAAGGGGGAGAGCGCAAAAGTTGGCTTGAAACTCAACATTAAGAAAACTAAGATCATGGCATCTGGTCCTCTCACTTCCTGGCAAATAGATGGGGAAGAAATGGAGGTAGCGACAGATTTTATTTTCCTGGGCTCCAAGATCACTGCAGACGGGGACTGCAGCCAAGAAATTAAAAGACGCTTGCTTCTGGGGAGGAAAGCTATGGTAAATCTAGATAGCATACTAAAAAGCAGAGACATCACCCTGCCAACAAAAGTGCATATAGTCAAGGCTATGGTTTTCCCTGTTGCAATGTATGGCTGTGAAAGCTGGACAATAAGGAAGGCTGAGCGCAAAAGGATTGAGGCCTTTGAGTTGTGGTGCTGGAGAAGACTCCTGCGAGTCCCTTGGACCGCAAAGCGATCAAACCAGTCAGTCCTAGAGGAGATCAACCCTGACTGCTCTTTAGAAGGCCAGATAGTGAAGATGAAACTCAAATACTTTGGCCACCTAATGAGAAGGAAGGACTCCCTGGAGAAGAGTCTAATGCTGGGAACAATAGAAGGCAAAAGAAGAAGGGGACGGCAGAGGATGAGGTGGCTGGATGGAGTCACTGAGGTGGTTGGTGTGAGCTTGAGTGGACTCCGGGGGATGGTGGAGGACAGGAGGGCCTGGAGGAATGTTGTCCATGGGGTCGCGATGGGTCGGACTCGACTTCGCGACTAACAACAACAACTTTTAAAAGGAACCAGAATTTTGACAGCCCCAGGGTCTTTCAAAGTGTTTTTTTTTTTTTTTTTTTAATAAAGCTCCCCATGGTTTATTGACTGGGATATAGAGAGGCATATGTTTCTCTTAAAAGTGGATGGCTCATACTATAAATTTAATCATCATATCTGTTGGAACCTGCAGAAATATCAGCGCAGAAGAAAGTACAGCCTCAGTGCAGTGTTTCATTCTGCCACCATGCTGCAAGATATTGGTGAGGCCATCCAGTTTGAAGTTAGCATTGGGAATTATGGCAATAAATTTGACACCACTTGTAAGCCATTGGCATCAACAACTCAGTACAGCCGTGCTGTGTTTGATGGTAAGTACAGCGATAGCACAGAACTAGCAAGACATATTTGGTGGGGGAGAGGGGAAGAACTTTACTTGTACAATGCTGTGATTAGTTGCATTTATGGAACTTTGACCAAAAATAATATGGGTATTTTCAATATATGCAGAGCTTCCATTGTAAGCCTTAATATTTTATTCCTCTTTTTAAAGCCACAAAATTAAATGGAAGGAGAAATGCCTCAGTTCTATGAATATATATTTAAATTCGGCCCTTTTGGTGCATTTGAAACACACAACAAATGAAATCATTACAAAAGTTTCATTTTTAAAGTTCCTTCAAGGCTCTTAGAGTTTGCTTACTTAGCAGAAGCAGAAGCCTGGACACAGGCTGTGAAGAAGGCTGTTGAAATCCAAAATGGTATAACATCCCATGGTAATAAGTTAGATCAACTTTCCCCAACCTGTTACCCTCCAAATGGAATACAATTCCCACAAGCTGTGCTGTCTAGGAGGTTTTGGAGGGTACCAGGTTGGAGGATTTGGGATTAGATAAAGCAATGATAATGGTTGTTATGTGATTTGGAGAATTACTTTCCTAAACCCTTATTGATCAAGTAAAGAATGCTGTTGATGCTGTTTTCTTTGCTATCTGTGAAATAATTACTGGAGTCTTTCTAGACAATTTGTAACACAACAGATACCCACTTGCTGCTTACTTGTTGCATAGCATCTGACTATCTTCCTTCGTGGCAGGCACAGACTAAGGGAAATGATGCTTTTTTCCCAACACACAAATTATAATGGAGCTTTTGGCAGCTCACTGGCTTTTTGTGATTTAGAGCTTTTCTGCACAAGGCATTTGTTGTGGATGCAACATTCCCTCCTCACCTTTGAGCCTCCAGTTTTGCTTTTGTATGAAAATGGCACTTTCTGCAAGTTGTTTTACAGCAGGAGAAATGAGGTGTTCTCTGTAATGGCAAAAGAATATGCAATTTCTGCTTTTGCATTTTCACTGTACCACAACATCACCTAAAAGTTATATAGTGGAAAAGCAGGAAGAGAAACAGTCCCTGTGTGGTGCTTGGATCTCAGTACAGCAGGGGAATAGAAAGTAGATGCAGTGGATTCACAACCTTGTGTAGAAAGGGCATGTAAGCACCGTCCTGTGCAAATGTACCCCCCAAAACACCCGTTGGGTGCAGTCTGGTCTAGACCTACTGTCAAGTGGAGTGAGGAACCTGCTGCATATTTTAAAATAGTGCTAAAGAATAGAAACTCTAATGGCATCTAAAAATGTCATCAAAGTTATTTAATGGGGGGGGGGGTATTTTTTTTTTTTAAGTCCTGTCCCATTATTCATTTTGATTTTCTGTCTCAGGAAGGAAAATGCCTTTGTCATGTGTGATGAAAGTTGCATAACTGTTGAAATGCAAGGTAGTATATATGCCCCTTAATAAGAGGACACATGCTTTAAAATAGCTCTTCATACATAAATGTTTCACCTCAGGAAACTACTATTACTACCTGCCATGGGCAAACACAAAGCCAGTAGTGACACTGACTTCGTATTGGGAAGATATCCATCATAGACTAGACCCTTTGAATCTTATTCTTGGCATCACAGAAAAATTAGTAAGTCATTCACAAGTATTTTTGTTATATGTAATTAATTTACACAAATGTTGTGACTATCTGAAAGGAGTATGTATGCATTATCCATGAACTAATACCCATTTTGTAAGAATAGGAAAGTTTGTCTCCTTAAATATAACAATGTCATCACAAAGGCTGGTGTGAAACTAGACCTCTAGTCTCTCTTCAGGCTAAACCAATGTTAAATTAAAACATAGCATGTAGTTGTTCCTATCTTTTTAAAAGCATTAGTATAGGTGCAAAGGATTTAGGATGAAGGGGTGGGGTGGGGTTAACCTTCCCATCCAGCTGCTTTCCCTCCTAATTTTGATCCCACCCCAGAAGACACTAATTGGTGCCAATTACTCCTGGTCTGTTTCCAGGGCAATTTCAAAGTGCTGGTTTTGACATTTAAAGACATTCCCACAGTTTGAGATCCATATACTTGAAGGATCATCTGTCTCCTGTTTATTCACTAAGATTATCTTCATAGGTTCTTCTCCAGGTACTCCCAATGTTTGCAGTGCAGCAGCTGCTTACAAAGGAAGAGGCATTCTTGGTATTGGTATTTCATTTACTGAATGTTATCCCTAAGGTGACTACCCTAGCAGATGCTTTGGTGTCTTTCTGGTGCCAAGTGAACAGGCCTTTTTGCTACCAGGCCATTTAACCAAAGGGTTTACTCCAGTTGATGATTTTATGCTGGATTTTGTAATGGATTATATAAATTTTTTGAATTCTTAGCCACCTTGGGAAATGTTTTGAAGTGCAACATATAAATGCTCATTATAAACAATAAAGAAAGCAAGACTTTGCAATGCTTTTTGTGATTTGTGTGCATTTACCCAAACTTTGCCTATTTGTATCTCAGTGTTGTGATGGGTTTTATTTAGTTTAAGATCAATGTGCTTTTAAGGAAAATGTGCTGCTGTTCTTTTACATGTCTTCATTTCAAGCTTTTGTGAACAGTCCAAAAGCTAGAAGCTGTGATATATGAATGAAAAAGATTGAGAGAGTACAGAGCCAGCCCTGCCATTTGACAGAATAAGTCAGGTGCCTCAAGCAGCTGATTTATGGTGTCATGAAAAATAGTGAGGTCTCAAACTAATTATATGCATATAATGCACTGCCAGGGAAAGGAACAGGTACTTGTGGGATTTTCTGTCTCAGATGCCAAAACAACATGATTGAATAACCTTTCAGTTAGGGTGGAACAGAATTTGTTCTGCCTCAGGCAGCAAAATCTCACAGGCCAGTTGTATTTCTTTTCTTTGTGCAGACAAGAAATAGAAGAAAGCAGGCTGCCTGTATAACTGAGATTATTTAAGGTGAAACACCATGTATGTTTAGACAGAAAGAAGTCTTACAAATATTTCACAATAAGCAGGAAGCCACCAAATAATTGGTGCTCAGAGTAAGAGCCCTCTGGGATCCCAGGCAAGGTAGATTTGGTTCATGAACCTGTGGTTCCGCAACTATGCCCTCCAAGAATCTGCTTGCTGTATTTGGAGGTAACTTATATGTGTATGTGGTTGAGCTTTACAAATAGTTTTCCATGACATAGAAAAGCAAATCACAATGAAAAATGCATCCAATTTACTAGTTCTCAGTCTATCCCACTCTTTAAATCCATAGAAAACAAATTTAGCAGCCTTAAAATCAGGAATACAGGAGAAGATATCAGACAACCAGTTAGCTGAGATATGGTTGAAGCTTATTGATGAACTTTTGAAGGACTTGAGGTAAGTTGCTTATGTTTCCTCTCCGCAAGTGCCCCAGAAATCAGTTTACAGAATCCAGACCAGCAGTTTCTTCTGCTTGTCAAGTGTTCCAGTTGCTCAGGGAAGGATCAAGGCTCTGAAGCCCCACTGCCTTACTGACTAGAGTAACCACATGCCTTACACTCCACTGCTTGTGTGCTATTACTGGGAAATGGAGTCCTGCTTCCATAGCAATTTTCATAAGAAGTTTATTACTAAGAAATAATCAGATGTTTTTCTTTTTCTTTTAGTAAGGAATTCCCTTCCCTAGAAAACAAACATAATGTCACAGTCCTTGATACACAGATCCACAAACTGCGGCTCAAATCAATTGGCCAGATTCAGAAGGCAGCAGTAAAACTGAGGAATGAAGCCACGGATGTGCAGGGCTCCCTGGCTGAAATTGAAGAATGGCTGGATAGATTAATGTTACTATCTGAAGAGGTTTGTTGTCTTTCCTTTTATCTGAGCATGTGCACATGGGCATGCGCACAGTCTAACTGCTTTGGAGAATTGTAGATCTAAGGCAGTTGTGTGTTTGCGGCATGTGTGTGTGTGTGTGGGTGCATTTGTGTGCTCTGAAATCTTTTGGAGTGTTCTTCCAAGTATTTGTAGTTCCAGTATTTGTATTAAGGTAGGACTGAAAGGACAGTCCTTTTGATGGTGGTGCCTACTTGTGGAATTGTCTTCCCATAATATTGACTATTAGTAGAAAGAAATGATATTTTTAGACAATCTCTGTCCACTCTTTATTCTCCCTGATTGAACAGCCTCAAAATAGCATGCCTGATGTGATTGTTTGGATGATACGAGGGGAGAAGAGGCTTGCTTATGCACGCATTCCAGCTCATGAGATTTTGTATTCCACTACATGTGATGGAGGATCTGGAAAATATTGTGGAAAGACCCAGACCATATTTTTAAAGGTAGTGTAATTCTAATCATATGCATTTGTGCTTAAAATATAGGACTTTAGCTGTGGCCTGGAAAGCATTCATTTTAAATAGATGTATATGTGTATACACAACTTTACATTGATTGTGGGTGTCTAATTTGCCCCAACTAGCACTTCTGAAGACATGTGCCATGTGATGAGATGAATTCATTAAATCAGCAGAGGCTCCACTAGGCCCAAAGCAGTCATCAATATGCTTCACTGCTCAGGCCTACCTTTACTAATCAATTTTTGTTTCAACTGTGATTTGCTCATTTAATTAGCAGTGTCTGGTGAGGCAGTTTGCTAAGCTACTGTTTGGTGACATGGATGAAAAGGAGTTTTCTGCCCTTACCTTTTATTTCTGGGTAGCAGTGGTGGAATGGGGTGACACCAGTGCCTGCACTGTGCAAGGACACAGTTATTGAATTGGGGAAGTGTGCATCACATCATACATGCAAGTTGCTATCACCATTTGGGATAACCTGTATTCAGCCACTGTATATTGGCATAGCTTACCACCTCTCAGCACTAAAACATAAGGACAGGAAGATCGGTCCCTCTCTGATGCTCTGCCATGGCTGCTGGCATGTTTGCTACTGAACTGCAGCTCTCTAGCCAACACTGTATTCATGTATTCCTATCTGCTTTCAGGCCTTCAGTTCTTCTTCAGTTGATATCTTGCAGCCAGCAGGCATTCTTGAAAAGTGGACCCACTCAGAAACATGAGGAGCAGTTCCTCTGAGGAATTGTCATTTCCTTTCACCATCTAAAGTAGGGCTGGAGAATCAGTTGGACTACAGCTCCCATCTGTGCTTGCAGAGGGGAACTGATGGAATTGGAGTTCAAGAATGTCTAAAGGACCCAGAGGTTCTCCATGCCTTTACTAAAACTCAACTCTGTGCTTCCAATTTTAATTTGGGATAGAAAGGGAAATGTCTCAGCTGTTAGTAGTAGAGGAAACACATCACATATCACAACTGATATCCAAGACTCTTATGATAAGGAAATATTAAGAGTGATTAGCATCTCCCAGTTCTCAGAACTGGGCAGGGCAAATGCATTGTTGGACAAGGGTTGGGAATGGAATAACAGGAAAAGAATTAACAATTTGTCTGTGTTTGTTTCCTGAAAGTTGGCAAATCAAGGACAAAGTTCCACTTAAAAGCTGTTCTTGGGTATTGATGCATTCCCTATATTTTGCTACTATTTTGAAGTAACTCTTAGCTTAGGAAAATTCTGGGTAGGCATAGACATGGCAATCTACTCCCATGGCACAAAGTTATTAGTATTCTTAGTGCTTATATCTCAGGAAGTTTAACTGTTCCTTTTGAAAATATATGTTTCAGTATCCACAGGACAAAAACAATGGCATCAAAATACCTGCACAGTTGCGAGTTAATTTTTGGCTTGGCTTGAGTGCAGTTGAAAGAAAGTTCAATAGCTTTGCTGAAGGAACGTTCAGCGTCTTTGCAGAAATGGTATGTGTGCAAATGATGACTATATTTTCTTGGAGCATGAACTTTTCTACTTACCATTACATTCAAACTCTGAGTCAAGGCTCCAGGGATTTGGGTTGTTTGTTTGTGTGTTTGCTTCTTCTACATATTTCTCCAGGAGTTAGTTATGAAGGTACAGTCCAGCAGGAAGTTCTCTAATACAACCACCACTGAAATATATGGGATCTATGTGAGAACATGCCCATATCAATGGTGCCTGTGCAGAATCCATTCATTTCAAGAGTTGGGGAGATCTGTAGGAACAGCTGGGATGCTGCTTCTACATCCCAAAATTCGCTATCTGAGGCAATTGTCTCGCTTTGCCTAATGGTAGGGACAGCTCTGATATCATCCTAGTGCTTGATATCTGTGAGATTTAAAACTCTTTGAGACAGGATTCGAGTAGGTACAAGCAGTTTATTCCATACAAAAAGCATTTGCAAAGGCTGACTCAATGCCTCAGTAGTCGTGGATGATACAAAAAGCAAAGCAGAACACAGGAATCACAGTCTTTGCAGTTCCAGTTCATCTGGTGTCGGGAAAGTACAGCTCACAAAACAGGTGGATTAGAAAAAAAACTTTACATTTCTTCATAGACTCTGGTTAACCACGTTAGCTTGGAGATGAAGTTGAAAAATCTTTGTCCCTTTTGAAGCCTGGTCCCCCCACCCCCGCCCTTCACTAACATTAGGTTACTGTAAGGAAAACTCTCCTTAGCACCATCAATATTCCTTTCTTGTACAAAACACCCTCCATAGCTATCTTTCCTTGTAAAATTTGGAGCCTGATCAAAATACTTGGCAACATTGTAAAAAGGGAATAACCCACAACATTGAGACCACAACAAGTAGTCTCCTTGGGGTTTTTGAAAAGAACCCCTTCCACTGTGCACCCATGTTCCACCCATTACCCCTCTTCCTCTACTCTTTGTGTTGTGGCACAGCCACAAGACGGTATACCTAGAGTTCAGAATATATTCCCCTCCCTCTTCCACACAAAAACTCCTGGTAGTCAACACAAACAATTAATGCATTCCCACAATACAGCTTTCTAGGTTTCCTTCCCTTAAAAAAAATTCCCCTCAGCCTCCCCATTGAGAATGCTCAAGGATCCTTTGCTTCAACCCAATCCCTTCCCATGCAGAATTTTTCCTGAGGCAATACAGGCTTTGAACACTCAAAGAATGTCTCACCTCAGTTGCAATACCTTATTGTTCCCCTTCCCCTCAAGATTCAAACACCCCAACATTTTCTTTTAGAGTTTTCTGGACACTCCAGATCCCATCCAGAAAACCAGTGCAAGCCTGCCCCCAACTCATGGCTGGAAGCAGTACACCCCAACTTCCCAAAGTACTTTGAACTCTGCACATGCTCAGAGGCTCTTGTGTGTGCACTCCCTCTGCAGCACTCACAAAATGGTGGTACCTTCTGCCAGAGCACTCCCCTTTCTTGGCTGTGTAGATCCCACAGTCAAGTCCATAGTTTCCAGCACACATTTCCCTGAATTCAGCTGCCCAGTCCAAATCCAGAAAAAGCTGCAGTTCCTGTCCCTTAAATAATGGAGTGCTCTTCAGCAAATGAGGTACACCAACCCTCTTCCTTTTTTTTTTTTTTTTTTGCTTTTTCCTTCTTTTCTTTACCCAAATGAAAAGGGTGTATCATGGCGCCCTGTAATAGCAGGGGTTTGAACTCGATGGCCTTTGTGGCCCCTCCCAACTCCTCCATTTTGTGCTTCCATGAAAAACTTTAGCAGTTTCATTCTTTATACTTTTTTTTTTTACACCAAAACACTCAATTGTTTATCTTTTGGCTCAAAATTTGGTAACTCCCCCACCTGCCCCAAGTAAGGCAATTCAAACAGCATTTCACAGGGTCATCTCCCTTTTCATGAATAATTGCCAATTGTTTAGGCAGAGCCAATTTTTACAG
This sequence comes from Varanus salvator macromaculatus, assembly GCA_023646645.1. Taxonomy (NCBI): domain Eukaryota; kingdom Metazoa; phylum Chordata; class Lepidosauria; order Squamata; family Varanidae; genus Varanus; species Varanus salvator. Next base: position 28,976,595 of record JAIXND010000756.1, read on the forward strand.
TACTTGCACCAACTTCTAATGCACCAAAACTTTTCCTCTACTCATGATCAAACTCCTTTCCTGCCTAATTTTCCCAAAGGCATGTGCTAGCCCAAATACATCCCAATGCCACATCAGTTTTTAGAAATTAATCTATAAGAGCCTTAGCTCCCCCAAAGGCTACTTTCATGGAGTCTCTGAATCACTTGCCTAACTAGTCCCTTAGATAGCCATTCTTAGCCATCAGACATTACCCATCTTCCAGAGTCTAGATTCTTCTCAGTTCCCAGTTCCTTCCTACAATTTCAGGGCTCACTTCAGAGCCCATAACTCACAAATTTGGGCTGACCAGGAGGAGGACAATCTCCCACTATTCCTCACCTGGTTCCCTTTTATTTCTTTGTATCCATGATGCCTTTGCCCTTACTTTAGTTTCTAGATCACTAATTCCACTGTTACCAGACTGAGCCAGTCAACAGCTGGGGCAAACCCAGGTGGACCCCAGACCCGAGCCAAACAGAGCCTGAAATGAGGCTTAGAGCCAAAATCAGCTTTATTCTAGTGCACTATAGAATAAAGAGAGATAAAAGGGGACATTCAGCCCAAAGCAGTGTCTCAAAAGTTGCACCCCAGTACATGCGTTTTATACCCTAGGTAACCAATTAGGTCACCTAATACACATCTAATGCATCAATACATCAATGTATGCACCCCCTCCTGTGCTGGAGAAAGAGTCCTTTCTTCTGTCAAGGACCAGACATTTCCCATGTCTATTTCTTATCTGCTCGAGATTCACACAGGCTTGCCATGTTCTTACTCTCTGCCCATTTGCAACTTTCATGGCAGCTAGAACCAGTTTCCACTGTCCCTTTGATTAGTGTATTCGAGGTCAGGCTAGTGTTTTAGCTGTGGGTTACACAAAGTTCATTTTGTTCTTATCCCCCCTCCCTTCTGGGACAGTATAACTGTTTTATTATTATTATTATTATTATTATTATTATTATTATGTGGCCTTCCTCTGGCTAACTATTTTTGGGGTGTTTTGGGATGCTGCAATTGGTAACACCACACAATCATGCTCTTACTCCAAGTCTCAACTGCCTCCTATCAAGAAATCTACAGGATTCACACCTCCTCCAGTAGTCAAAATCAAATCTAGTTGATTCATCAATACAGCCTCATAAGTCAGGAGTCAATTAAAACCACTTTCCAGCCCTGGTGGCTAACAGAGCTTGCACTGGGAGTGCCATTATTACCACCAAAGCTTCCCAATAGCTAATTTCCTGACTTCATCTACCCACAGGGCTGTGGCTTCACAGGCTGTTTCCTCCATCCTTTTAATGTCAGCCCTCTCTTTGACTCCCCTTCCTCAGTAAATACTGCAGTAGCAAATAAAAAAATGCTCCTATTCACCATGGCCTCATAAACTTTACTTTTAGCTCTCTCTCCATAGGGCACCTGAGCCCTGCAAGAGGAGATGTGCAGCATCATTTGCACATCATTCCAAGTTGAGTGATAAAACATAGAAGCAAAGTGAGTTAGAAAGGGGTCCTCCTCTGGTCATCTAGTCTGACCCCCTGTTTCAGTCAACTCTGTTCCTATAATCCACAACATGTGGTTGTCCAAACTACTTCACTGATTGACCTCAACCACCTCCCATGAAACCCATCCCATTTTCTGGGGGTTCCTGACCCTCAGCGATTATCTTCTAACATTTAACCTGAAACCTAGTTCCTGGAGTTTTGTTTTATTCGAATACATTCTTCCCATCTGATATTAGTCCAATTAGTGCTTTGAAACAAACTTATCACCTTTTCAGAATCTTCTGGACAAACTAGGATTCTGATTATTTTAATTATACAACTCAGAGGTGGCAAATGGTTGTTAAACGCACACAAAAACATAAACACAAACCCAGGCAGAACCTGCCACAGTGGCATCTGCCCTTTCTTGCTGTTAAGTTATGGCCTGCTTGCTTTCAAGTCTAATGCAATAAATTCTTGCAGGGAGAGGCATCATGCCTCCCCTTTTTCTTTCCACAAAGTGTTCAATTTTCTTTCCAGGCCTCACAAGTACCAGCTGCCTGTGGTTTTAGACATAAATCAGTATTGGTCCTCCTCCTTAGCTTCATCTCTACCTACCATCCAATGCCTTTTACCAGAAATCCCAGTCCGGCTAGGAGATCTCTCCCTGTCAAGTTACAAATTTGCTCCCCCAGTACAAAATCACACCACATGTTTTACCTGAGCAGGTTCAAATATTTTTGCTTTTACCAGATTACCTGTCACTCCTTGAGCCATCAATTCCCGTTTTTCCCAATCTCATTCCATTTGGAATCATATTCATTGGGGAGCAGGTAGCTCCAGAGCCTACCATAAATACTGTGTCTTTCCCAAATGGTTCCACTTTCAAATTTATCAAAGGTTCCCAGTGGGTCTTCCTATGAGGAGACCCCTGACCTTCCTAATCTTTGTCCATCTTAATGAGAGAAATTAACCTCTCTCTCCCCTCAGCTCAGGGCATTCTCGTTTAAAGTACCCAACTTTTCCACATTGATAGCATCCTGCACTTAATCCTTCATTCATTCGCCACACCTTAGGTGTGGGCTGAAATCCTCTTCCTCGACCTCATCCTCTACCTGACTTACTCCCATTTCCTCTATTGCCACTGCATTCCATCCTTTGAGTCCATTTTTCCTCATCCTTTCTCCTTTGCATACACTTTCTGTGCCTCTCTCAACAAATCTTCCAACGTCCTTGCCTCTCTTCCATCTAACACCTGCAACTTCTGTTCTGTCTAATATCCTCCCCTGCCTTCCCTGCAAACTGACACTTCAGCAATATCTATCTGATGGGCTGGATTCCTGAATCCAGTTGCCCAATTTTTATTTTCATCTGTTGCTTCAGTCTCTCCAGCCACTCAGATGGAGTATCAGCTTTCTTTTATTTCAAAACAAAGTCTTACATACATTAAGAGACTGAGGTACTGCTTCTTTGATTCCCTGGATCATTAACAATTCCCAACTCTCCCTTCTAGAAAACAGCACAGAGCATCTTCTGCTCTGTTGAGATTTTCTCTATTCCAAACATTTCTAGCTGCCTGTTGGATCAAACTCAATTCTTATTTTATTTATTTATTTATTTGACATATTTATATGCCGCCCCCTTGCAAACAAGCCTCAGGGAGGCTAACAACAAACAGGAAAATATCATTTAAAAGCAATACACAGTCTAAAAACTGGCCCATCTCAAAATCTAAGATAAAATACAAATATATAAATATAACAACAATAATGAAATATAAAATTTAACAATTAAAATATTTCTTAAATAAAAAGGTTTTTGCCTGGCACCGAAAAGCAAATAATGACGGCGCCAGGCGAGCCTCTCTGGGGAGCACATTCCATAAGTGGAGCACCACCGCAGAGAAAGCCCTCCTCCGAGTACTCACCCTCCTTAATTCTCTCACAGAGGGTTCCCGGAGGAGGGCATCAGCTGCCAATCGTAAGGGGCGGGAGGGCATATATGGTCGTAGGCGCTCCTTTAGGTAACCAGGACCCAAGCCGTTAAGGGCTTTATAGGTAAGAACCAACACCTTGAATTGGGCCCGGACTTCAATGGGAAGCCAGTGTAACTGACGGAGAACTGGGGTGATATGAGAACCATGCTCAGTCCCCGTCAGCATCCTGGCAGCTCTATTTTGCACCAATTGATGTATCCGGACCGTCTTCAAGGGTAGCCCCACGTAGAGCATGTTACAGAAGTCTAACCGGGAAGTCACCAACGCATGTGTCACTGTCGCCAGGCAGTCGAACTCCAGGAAGGGACGCAGCTGATGGATCAGCCAAAGCTGATGGAAAGCGCTCCTCGCCACTGCTGACACTTGGGCTACCAAGGTCAGCTCCAGGTCGAGGAGCACTCACAAGCTGCGGACCCTGTCTTTCAGAGGGAGTGCTACCCCGTTTAAGACTAGGGTCAGGTCCCCCACTCCGAAGCCTGACCCACCCACCCACAGGACCTCCGTCTTGTCAGGACTGAGCCTCAGTTTATTGGCCCTCATCCAGCCCATTACCTCGGCCAGGCACCGGTTCAGCACAGCCACTGCCTCACCTGGATCGGTGGAAAACGAGAGGTAGAGCTGGGTATCATCAGCGTACTGATGATTCCGCAGCCCACACCTCCTGATGACCTCTCCCAGCGGTTTCATGTAGATGTTGAAGAGCAAAGGGGACAGAATGGAACCCTGCGGAGCTCCATGGCATAGCTTCACCAGAATTCTTCACCAGAAAACAAAAAACAAGCAAACAAGCAAGCAAGCAAGCAAGCAGACAGACAGACAGACAAACAAAAATAGCTTGTAGTTCCTGCCTAAAAGGTTTCACCTCTGCTGCAGTCAGAGGGGACTCCACAAACCCAAATCCTCCCATTGCCAAAGTACCTGCCCAAAAGGGGCCATAATATGATTTTGCTGTCCTCACACTTTAGGACCAATCAGCAAAACCTCCCCCTGTAAGCCATGGCTAAGTTTTTCTGTAAGGTGGGATTTCCATCCTTGTTCCATTTATAATCTGGTTCCTGCACGATATAGGTTGGCCAGACCTTTCTGCAGTACTTAATTATTTGAGTCTTGTTTAAAAAAAACATGTCCAATTAATCAGATAGGGTTTATCCCACTCTTTTAATAAAAATCCTAATGAGGAGTGTACCGGTATTTCTTGTTGGGATTTAATCTCTTTAGTGGGCTTTGTATTTCTAGAACCCATCCTTTCTTACTCTGTCTTCTGTTAGTTATGTCCCGCAATCACTCTCCATTTGCTCGGTACCATTCCGGCCGCTCCCCTCGCAGGGACACGGAACCGCGTACTAGGTCCTCCACACTCATGCATCTGTTTGGACTTCTCTTTCACGCTCCAGGACCTCACACTCACACACTTATTACAACACAATTATTACATATTTTTACCAGTGGTTTTATTTTCCTAGGCTTAGGAACTGATCACTCAGCAGTTCCAGTTTACCTGGTGAGACTACTCCCGACCCGATCACACAGCGTGTTGGTTGACTCACCCTTAGGACGCCGCACCAGTGCGACTATTATGACTCTCTGTGGTCTTTTACTGCACCTGGCCGGACTGTCCTCTTGACCACCCAGTGAGACTAATACCGACCCGATCACACAGCGTTTCAGTTAACTCACCTGGGCCTGTGCACAGAGTTGCCTGGTTGAAAACTCTTCAAACCTAGGTCCTAACTGCTGTTTCTGACTTGTAGCCACCCAGATCCTTGTTCCTATTTTGTTCAGCTCAGGCAGTCGATGGAGGAGCCGATGACAGACTCACCATCGGCCGCCGAACTCGGCGGGGCGCCTCCAGATCGTTCGTCCTCGCCTCCTCCGAAAGATGCCATGAGCCCCATGTTGGGCACCAATTGTGAGATTTAAAACTCTTTGAGACAGGATTCAAGTAGGTACAAGCAGTTTATTCCATACAAAAAGCATTTGCAAAGGCTGGCTCAATGTCTCAGTAGTCTGAGAAACAAAGAGCAATCTTTTACTGTTTACAAGAGATTTTATACATTCTTTTCCCCGATGTTCAACACTATCCCCGCTTCGCCATTGGCTGGTTACTAAGAAGTCACAATCTTCCCCATCCGCCTATATCATACTACTCCTTAATATGTTCCCCGCTCCCGCTCATACATCCCACGTTCATGCTAATGAGCCTATTATCTATGAGAGGTGTGTCATTTACTATTCATAAAATTATTATGCATGCACAGTACCTTCTAAGAAGTCGAAGGTCGAAGTGGTCTTGAAAATTCTTAGTTGACGCCAAAATGTTTCTTAAATCTTGTGGGGAGGATGAGACAATGAGAACAGGCCTTTATTCATTCTAAAAGATACAGATTCTACACTTCTTAAGAAAGAACAATCCTTCACTCATATTTTAAAAAATACAGACTTTACACTTCCCACAATATCCAAACAAAGAGGTGCAGAGTTTGTTGTTGCTATTCAATTAAGAGTGAAGGTTATGCCTGCTCATGCTCAATGTGCCTTATGTTTCACAGTTCTAAAGATCCTGGTTCAAATAAAGCCCTCTCCTAGTCCCTGTAAATAATTTGATATCATTGAAGCCATTGTGCAAATGGATGGGCCTTATTTGTAAGGCAGCAGGTTTAGCATGAATCTTCTCACACAATCAGCATGGTTTCAAGAAACTTAGGTTCCCTGCCCACCCCTGGAATCAGCATTAGGTTTACTTCTGAGGCCCCATAGTGCCCCATCCCTGTGCTTGGAATGAATATATCATTATTGTGCATAATAGGTGTCATTATGATGTTGCTCACAGTCCATCAGGCTTTATATCAGTGAAATGTGGAATGTCACTCATGGTCCTTTTAGCTGCTGTGAGATGCCTCTTGTGTAAGGCAATGGGAGAAAAGGCCCTGACTAGTGGGGAGGAGTCATAGCATAATGTACATACTTTACATCAAGAAAGCCCTAGGTTCAAATCTCTAGCATTCCCAGTTAAAAACAACTAGGTGGCAGGAGGTGGGAAAGTGGATGAGACCCTGAAGAGTTAGTGCCAGCCCTGGTAGGATAGTATTGATTGATTTGGACTTGAGGTCTAACTTTGAATTCAGTTCTTCATTGGCTCTGTGCATCACACATATGGGCTCTTGAACCTGCATGGGGCCTGTTGTTGGGAATATTTTCCTAGTTGAGCATTTTGGTGAGAGCCCCACCCCTTCCCCCCTGTAGTATATAAAGGTAGGGCTCCCACCCTTTTCCCAGTTCTTTTTCAGCCATTGTTCTGGGATCCTCAGGTACTTTGTCCTAGCACTTTCCTCACTTACCTCAGCTTTAAAATATCACTTTTTTTGATTTAACTCAGCTTTAAAAAGAGAAATAAAAATGTGAAAGCTTACAATGGAAGTTTGGTATAAATTGAAAATACATTATTTTTGGTCAAAGTTCCATAAATGCGACAGCTTCATACAACTCACCCACCAACCCCACTTCACTGTTGGCAACCATAATGCTATCCTTAAAAAAACAAACAAACCTGAGCTTTCCATCCATGCCAAACAGGTAAGGATCAGGCCACTAATGGCCATATCTCCCCAGTTCAGAGGCCAAAACATCAGTCTTACAAGAACTGGGAAAATGACAGCCGGGGAGAGGGGCACCTTTATATACTAGAGTTTGGGCTCCCACCAAAACACTCAGCTAGGAAAATCTTTCTGACAACAGGCCCCATGCAGGCGCCAAGCTCATATGTGTGAATGCACAGATAACTAATTGAAGAACATCAGTTACAGGTAAGCAACCTGACTTTGTCAATGAGATACTGAATGTATATGACCTTCCCTCTGTCTCGAAAATGGATTACACAGATTCACAGAACAGCCAGATCTGAAGGGGCCAGGAAGGCCATTGAATCCAACCCCCTGCTAGTGCAGGACGCCACTTACACCATCCTGACTAGATAACTGTCCAATTGCTGCTTAATTAATTCTTACTCTCCCCCACCCTGTTTTTTTTTTAAACAGTATGAAAATCAGGCACTTATGTTTGGAAAGTGGGGAACTTCAGGACTTGTTGGCCGCCACAAGTTTTCTGATGTCACAGGAAAAATAAAACTGAAAAGAGAGTACTTTTTGCCTCCTAAAGGATGGGAGTGGGAAGGCGAGTGGTTCATTGATCCTGAAAGGAGGTCAGACTTTTGTTTAGATTCTTCGTAACATATGACAAAGGGAGGAAGGGCTTATGTAATTTCTTACTGGGGAAATTTAAAAACAGATGCCAGAAAAATAAAAAGCAAAACTTTTCAATGCCAGCAGCATTGGTCACCTGAGCCCCATGGGCATGACTCTTCCCAGGCAGTGAGAGTGTCTCCTATACAGGTTGGGTTCCTTGTGGCCACCACATTACTCAGGTAATCTGTGATGGCATCCAGTCTAGCACCTTCTCTTAACCTTCCCTTCTAGCACTGTTCAATGGATCATAGAATTGTAAAATTGGAAGGGGCCAAGAAGACCATCAGGTCAACCCCCTGCTCAATGTAGGACTTCAAATTAAACCATCCCTCTTCGATGGCTTTCAAGCTGCAAGAGAGTAAAAGAGTAAAATTGAAAAACCACACCAATTGCAAACACACTCCTAACCATGATCAAGATATCAAAAGTGAGCCAAAGGAGTACATGCTGTCTTTCCTGTTCCATCTCCCTTGGAAATAAAGTCCCTTTCCTTCCCTAACTACTCTGACTTAAGGATTACATTAGTAGCAGTGTTAACTGTGTTAACTGCTACTAAACCTAAGCAGAATTCCTAAGTAACCAAGGTTTCAAGCTGTTTTTAAATCCCAGTGGCTGAGATAAGCAAGCTTGTACATGTTCCAAACAACACAGGTTGAGAGCATGAGACTGGGACTCAAGCAATCTGGGTTCAAGTCCCCACTTAGCCATGGAGCCAACTGGGTGACTTTGGGTCAGTCACAGACTTTCAGACTTTCAGCACAACCTACCTTACAGGGTTGTTGTTGTGGGAATAAAGTTGTAAGCAGGAGGAGGTAAATGATGTAAATTGCTTTGAATTCTTAAATAAATGAGTGATTGAGTGACACACAAAGCAGTAGATGCTCCATGGGCTACATGTTCCCACCCTGTCCTCTAGTTTGGCCCTCACACTGCTGAAATTAAGTGGTAGTGGCAAAAACAAAACAAAGCAAAAAAAAAAAAAACCAAACATTTTTGCAGAGGCTTTGCAGCCTCTATTACAGTACCACCAATTTTTTGCCACCATTGCAGGAGGGGAAAAATGGCCTTCAGAGTCCAAAATTGCCAGCTCTTGGCCTAAAACTTTTATTCTTCTGTTCCAAGTTTTCTTGCTATGGCCTTTTATATTTTATGAAGGAATTTCTATTTCTGGTCAGTAAAAGGTTAATATTGTGGCATGATACTGGAGATACAAGCTGTCAGTGCATTGGTTCATTGCTTTTCCATGCCTAACAAAAGGTGTCTTTCTGGTTTCATAGCTTGCTGACAGAAGCAGATGCTGGTCATTCTGAATTTACTGATGAGGTATATCAAAATGAGAGCCACTATCCTGGAGGAGAATGGAAAGCAGCTGAAGAGAGTTACACAGACCTAGTAAGGACTTGTTTATGATGAATCTATCTTTTGAGCTTTGCAGTTTATCCTTAAGAATAGCAGCATCACTTATAAATTCACTCAGTGGGCTGGGTTCAGAAACAAAGGAGAACACCATTCATGCAATAGGGATCTCCTGACTCCTTCTGCATGCTGCAGCCCCCTGTGCTCCCCAGAAAGCCATTCATAAGGTTCAAGAGGGTCCCTAAAATGATGCATAATGGCATGAGGAGCTGCAACAGGATTTAAAAAAAACATTTTAATGCATTCTGCATATCGCTAAATTAAAACCAAATGCTGGGAATGAGATCAACATTCAGAGGGTACATTCACCCATAAAAGCTGGTTTGTGTCTTACGTCCTGTCCCAATGTTTCTAATCCCAAAGTAGTAACCGATGTGCCAGAAAACACATTCAACCCTATTGCCATTTACCTGTAGCTAAATTCCATTGAACTTCTTTCTTTTGCAAGGTGTCCTACTTTGCATCAGAAAATAAAACTTTTGGTATTTAAAGAAATGCTATTGCATAGATTTATAGTTTTGCTGCTTGTGCAAGTCTTTCATCTTTCTAAGTTTGGTGTGTGTTCCCTTTTCTGGAAAGAATGGAGAAAAAGCACCACCACCAAGTGAAATAACCTGTCCTCCAGGTTGGATGTGGGATGATGATGCTTGGGTGTATGATATCAATCGAGCAGTGGATGAAAAAGGTAAAGATTAAAATGTACAGGATGCTTTGTATGTGATATGCTAATATCAACAGTCTCAGAGTGGTTGGACTAGAGACAGGGAAGAAATTTGAAATAAAATGTTTGGGGTGGAGTTGTAATGCTGTATACAAACTAGATGCCGCTTGGACCTCACACAACTATGTGAACTGATTATTGGATCCAGTTATGATAACTACTTTTACATATTTTGACTTTTTTTAGGTTGGGAGTATGGAATTACCATTCCCCCTGACAATAAACCAAAGACCTGGGTTGCAGCGGAGAAAATGTATCATACCCACAGAAGAAGAAGGCTGGTTCGAAAACGCAGAAAAGATCCAAACCAAACAACTACATCAAGGGTAAGACAATTAAACACATATTGCAGCCAAACACAATAAACATATTGTGTAGATGGCTTGTGAAAGAAGGATGAAAAATAAACAAGAGACCTAGAAATACATAAATTGTATCTTTTTTTCAATTAAACTTACAGTTTAGCTGCAGTAGATCATGTTTTTGCAATTGACTTCCAGGTTACCACATCATATGAAGACCAAGAAGGATGGGAATTTGCATCATTGATTGGATGGAAATTTCATTGGAAGCAGCGCAGTTCTGATACTTTCCGCCGCAGACGTTGGAGGAGAAAAATGGCTCCTTCTGATACACATGGTGCAGCAGCCATCTTTAAACTTGAAGGAGCTCTTGTACGTATAAACAATCTAACATTCAGGCATTAATTGTAATCTTAAAAGTTTAAGTTATGGTAAGCAAGTGATGCCTAAGGTAGTTGAGGACTTGGATAAAAGGGCAGTGAAATTAATAGCTCACCTAACACTGTATGGAAAGTGTTGTGGCAAAATACTGAAAGTCTTTCCTCTAAACACAAGAAGTTGTTGGAATTTTCTACCGTGCCTTATAGAATAATTAGAAATGACATATATGGAGAGGCTATGAACTGCTAAATTATGTTTATTTTGTTCATGTGATAGCAATTAAAGCAACTGGTATTTGTTTTTGTCTTTTCACAAAAAAGAAATAAAATGTGTGTGTCTGTGTAAGAAAAAAGATACCAAGCAATATTACAGTAATATAGCATATAATTTCAACATCTAACCAGTTCTTGAGAAAGTGATAATTTCTATCTCCTTTTGCCATAGTTAAATCAATCAAATCTCAATTAAGGTTCAACACAAATTACTATAATTTATCAAAACAAGTATAAATAATGTCATGACTTTAGCATGAAGTACAAGTCTCTCATAATATTTTTACAAATTATTTTCTTAAATATTAGTTAAATTTCTCATGGTAAGCTTTCCATTTATTAATTTTATCACATGTTCATCACATATGGTAAAAAGTCCCATATATTCCTTTACAAAGCAACTAGTGGTTTCATGCATACCACTTCTCAGGGACATAGGAAGCTGCCAAATTATACCATTAATCCATCTTGGCTTATATATTTGGCCCTGTCTGGCAATGGCTTTTCAGGGTTTTAGGCTAGGATTTTTCCAGCTGGTGATTGAACTGGGTCCTTCTGCAGGTAATCAGATTAGAGAATTGGTTATAAGAGAAGGTATCCAGTATCTCATTTTTATGTTTGACTATTAAAGTTCAAGTATATACAGTCACCCCAAACTGTCTGCTTTCAGCTTTGGAGGACAAGGTTATTAATAGATACTAGCCTTGCTGGATATGCACGATCTCTGTTATCAGTGACAGAATGCCTGCATGCACCAGTTGCTGAGAAGCTTGCGCTGGCAAGATTCTTGTACCTATCCTGCTTGAAGGATCCTATAGACAGCTGGTTTGCCACCATATGAACTGAATGCTAAACTGGATAGACTTTTACTCTGATCCAACATGGCTTTTCTTATGTTCTTATGTAACCTTACCCTGGCTTGGGGACAATTACATGTGCTATGTTAAGCTTGTGGTTTAATGTCCCATCTCTTTCCCCGCTCCCACTGTAGGTGGCTGCTGGTGGTGGGTAGGAGCCAAGCAAAACTGGGACTGCCTCACAAAGGAAAGGAGGCTAATCCTTTCCTTCCACACTGTGGTCCTGATGAAAATTGCCCTCTGAAGCTGCTTTTTGCAGTGAAAAACAAACACTCCTATCAGCATTAATTATCCTGCACACCAATATCACATACACATTCCCTTCTTTCCACTGCATGCACAGGCATTCTGCAGTGTATGCACACCCATTATCCTCATGTGTGCTTTGAAATGACTGGATTGTGATTTAGTGCTCAGGAAACCCTAAGTACATCCAGGGAAGAGTACAGAAAGCTTGGAAATAACTGGTTAGGATGTAAGAAGCTCACTGGTTAGGATGTAAGAAGCTCCGTTCCAAAAATGTGGATATTGCAAGCATGGAGGAATGGCCTGGGTTTAGTTTATTGTTACAACAATCTGTTTATGAGAATCAGTTTTCTAGATAAATGAACTGTGTTCTCTTGTTCTGGCATTTACTGGGTAAGTTTGATATAGGAACCTGACTTTACCTTTTAAACAATCTAGAGAGCAAACTTGTGCTTTTGTCTATTGGCAGAAGCTCAGTAGAGCAAAAGGGAGTAATGGAGGCAATCTTTACTTTTCCACTCTCCTTTTTGTTGTTTTTCTCACTAGACCTTTGAGTGCATCTGGTAGAGTCACAGGGATGGGCTTGAGACAGAAGCTGGGAGGTTCCAGGTCATTGCCTCAGCACACCCTTCCACACCTCTTCATTTGCTCTCATAGGTTCTCTTAAATGAGTATAAATATAATTTTAAAAAGATACTCCAGGAATATAATTAATTGGGCTTTTCAATCAAGCTGGTCATTATATGAACCATGATGTAAAACCAGTGTGTTTACTTTTTTATTACTATTGTTTTCCATCCCTTTTTCTTTTTTGTATTATGTTTTTAAATATATGTATGCATGTATATTGTAAGCCATGACACAAGGATTGTTTTTGGTTTAACTGTGTATAGTGCTTAATAAATTGCAAGGGCTTTATAAATGATAAATAATGATATGTATATCATCTTAGGGGGCAGATACAAGTATTGATGATGAAGACAAGAGCTCTGAGAAGGCAAAAGATAGAGCAACACGTACATTTGGTGCAAACACACCAATGGTCTCCTGTAACTTTGATAGTAAGTTCTTGTAAAATAACTTATTTGAGGACATTTTCATCTTTAAGGTGCCACAAACTTGGTTTTGCTATATGACAAAGATCTTTTCCTGTTCCTCTTGAATCCCTGTTCATTTGCTCAAAGTGAATAGCATCACGCATGTCTTTTGCCCTGTTAGAAGTAAAATACAAGGTGAAATTTGGAGTTGATACCTTGGAATTCATAAACTCACTTTGACCTTATGAACATTTCATTAAAATATCCATATGTCTTAAGACCAATTCTCATGTTATCAGTCTGTCATAGTTGTAGGTCTTGCTTGGCAATGTCCCACAGTAGTCTGGTTAACCTTTGAATCCAGGAAGGAATCATGTAGGAAGACTGAAAAGTGCAGTTGTTTCCTATAAGAACATTTCTTGCACTTGCAGGGAGGCAATGCTTGTGTGAAAAATAACCACATCATTCAGCTCCTTCCATTGACTCCAGATGTTAAACTACCAAATGACATTGCTGGTTTAAATGTCTGCACAACAAAAGCTATAGGTGTTTTGAGAGCCACTGTGGTTAGTGTGTTGGACTGGAGAACTGGTTTTAGTCCCAACTTGACCATGAAGCTCACTGGGCAACTTTGGGCTAGTCTTGGACTCTCAGTCTAATGTATCCCACAGGGCTGTTGTGAGGAAGTTGTGATACTGTGTAAACTGCCCTGGGATCCTCACAAGAGAAAAGAAGCTAGGAATCCATGCATCTCATAATTGGTTTTCATTTTGTTATCTCTTCAACTTGTGCTAGCATGATTATCTTGTCCAGTAAGTCTTGCCTTCTCATGATGTGTCCATAATTTAACAGCTTCAAATTTGTCATTTTTGCTTGCAGGGAAATTTGTCCTGCTATACCGTTAATTAATACAAATACTATGCTAGGTACTGACCAGAAGTTGGGATTAGAACAATTCCTACAGAGGATTTCAACCTATGGTGGACAGACAATCTATAGCAGGCTATAGAGTGACCCAGTTGTAGTACAGATAGACTGAAGGAATCCAGTGACAGTGATAAAGTTGAAGTAACAGCAGAACAGGAAAAGTTACCTTTTTATTTATATCCATCTCATCTGACTTTTCTTTCCTTAGGAGTGTATAGTTACCATCTTCGGTGTTATATCTATCAAGCAAGAAATCTTATGGCTTTGGACAAAGACAGCTTTTCAGGTATGAAGGGTAGAGGTGGGGCTCTATTCAATCCAAAGAACCTATGCACTGATAAACGCAAGTCCATTTATTGTCTGTAATGAATATAACTTGATTAATGACTGGCATTTGGAGCTATGCACTTCAGTCTTTTATTACTAGAGGTTTGTAGACAAAGTTTTGGCCAGTTACTTCAAATCAATATGAAAATGTCAGTCTGGGTCACTTTCGTAAAACATTGTTATGTGCATTTCTTTTCTCTGTTCATTCTCATTTTAGCCTTCCATTCTTTCAAACTTTGCCTTCTCCTACTCCTCTTCCCTTTGTTCTCCTAGACTACTTAAGATGCAATCCTACTATGCATGTTCAGAAGTTCTACAGCTCCCAGCATAACCCAGTCAACCATGCTTTGCCACATGCTAACTGGAGTAAGCTATGAATCCAGATGTAGGAGTTCGTGGGGTTTTTGGCCAAAACATATGATTGTACCCTTAGTATTTGATTTCCTCTTTCCTAGACTCCTGCCTTCATCTAGACACCCTTTCCTATAACCTTCTACATGTCCAGTCCTGCTCTGAAACCAGTAAAACCCATCCAATTGCAGCCAATGTAGTCAATGGAAGTCATAAGCTCCTCTGGCTGCTCAGCCCTCTGTCACCAAAAGCAGCTGAGCCAAGAATTTCTTTCAGGTTAAAGCTGGTACAAAAAGAGATTGGATTAACATTATAAAATAACATTGGATATGGGGGACAAGGAGTGTTACGTTTAAGCCAGGTGTATTGTGCCACACTTGTAGCTTCTCTGTTTCATATGGAAAATACTGTATTATACGTACTGTAGAATGTGTAAAATGCTAACAGATAAACATTCTTGCTGAAATATTTCCTCTGATTTTTAAAAACCATCTTCCACTCAGCCATCTTCTTTCTTTTTCATTTTTGTGAACTTTTTGTAATAGTTTATCTATCAGATTTCAACCTATAGCAGAGAACCACAATAATAAGGATTTATTAGGAAAATATTGTTTCATATGTGCAAGATGAGAAATAGAATTTCTTAGACCTAAATGCCAACTTTTTTATTTATTACTATGCTTATTGATGACCAAAGTGAAAAACAAAACAAAAAGTTAAATAAAAGTATGTAGGACTCCCATGCAGTCCCTTGATAGGGAAGCCAATGGAGATGAGCTCCAGCTTACCTTTTAAATAGCCCATGCACTGGGTAATAGCAATTTGTTATTTGAACTGCTAATAACCATCATCAGAGGCTTTCTTCAGAGGCCTTAGTGATTCAGAAGTCTTTCTAATAGTGGGTCTAGAACCCTTTCATCCTTCACTTCTACTTTAAAAGAAGTTGTTGTTGTTGTTAGTCGCGAAGTCGAGTCCGACCCATCGCGACCCCATGGACAACATTCCTCCAGGCCCTCCTGTCCTCCACCATCCCCCGGAGTCCACTCAAGCTCACACCAACCACCTCAGTGACTCCATCCAGCCACCTCATCCTCTGCCGTCCCCTTCTTCTTTTGCCATCTATTGTTCCCAGCATTAGACTCTTCTCTAGGGAGTCCTTCCTTCTCATTAGGTGGCCAAAGTATTTGAGTTTCATCTTCACTATCTGGCCTTCTAAAGAGCAGTCAGGGTTGATCTCCTCTAGGACTGACCGGTTTGATCGCCTTGCGGTCCAAGGGACTCGCAGGAGTCTCCTCCAGCACCACAACTCAAAGGCCTCAATCCTTTTGTGCTCAGCCTTCCTTATTGTCCAGCTTTCACAGCCATACATTGCAACTGGGAAAACCATAGCCTTGACTATACGCACTTTTGTTGGCAGGGTGATGTCTCTGCTTTTAGTATGCTATCTAGATTTGCCATAGCTTTCCTCCCCAGAAGCAAGCGTCTTTTAATTTCTTGGCTGCAGTCCCCGTCTGCGGTGATCTTGGAGCCCAGGAAAATAAAATCTCTCACTACCTCCATTTCTTCCCCATCTATTTGCCAGGAAGTGAGAGGACCAGATGCCATGATCTTAGTTTTCTTAATGTTGAGTTTCTTTAAAAGAAGAGGGAACTATAAATAAGCAAGTTTTAGATTCTTGCCAGGTCTATTGTAAGGTTTGTGGAATGGATTGTTTAAATTGCAAATGGAATCATCCCTTTCTATTCATTTATGACTATAATGGCTCAGCAAAGTTAATATGAATTGGTTACCATACTTAGAAGCAATTTTAAAATGTTAAAATAATGAAAATCACATCTGAAGCACTCTTGTTTTCATTCACAAGGTAAAGTTCATACAGTGCAATACATACATTACCCTCTGCTGCACAGAGGCAGCTTAGTGTACATTTGCATGTTGCCATTTCTGTACTGACAAATTCAGTACAGAAATTGGCATACAGCAAAATGTTTACAATACCATAAACAGATTAAGATAGTCTTGATGGCTTGCAATGATTTGCAAAGAAGAGAGACAGAGATCAGATCAAACATATAGGTCAACAGCTAAAAGTCTGAAACAAATAAAAGAATAAAAACATTTAAACCACTGAAAAACAAAATAACGTTAAGACCACCAGCAAGTAAAGGCTTCCTGGAAAAAAACTAATGGTGAATCAAATAGAATTAGCAGGGTTGCACTTCCCCTAACTATCTCCTGATAAAGATCTGCATTACATTAGTATCTTAGATTGCAGTCCTGAGCAAACACCAGATGAAGTTAAACAATCAGATTGCCAAAATGAAATTCAACATAAAGCCTTTCTTATTGGAAAATTAGTAATTACCACTTTGCTTGGAATTACTTCAGTTTTGGGTTACCTATCACTCTCACTAGCACAGGAGAGCCTTTGGCATTGTTGTTGTTATAACTTACTTTTCATAACTATAAAAGAAACTTCAAATTTGTATTGTTACTGTGGTTTCAAGCTCAGCAGTAAAGTACCTTTTCATATGGGCTAGTATAAAGCAGGTTCAGGGCTTGGTTTAATGACTTCGAGGGTTGCTTCTTATTGTAGCTAGAGAGCAGGGCTGACCAAATCATTTTGCTGCCTGGACAAGCTTACTCAATTCCACATAGACAAGCTGACAGGATTGGTAGTTGAATCTTAGTTCAGCAATGGCAATAGGATAGGGCCTCTCTCTCATCTGAAAGAAGAAGGTATGTTTAAGGGGTGTACGACAGGCTATGGAGCACTCACAGCTTTCTCTTCTAAGTGGGAAGAGAATGGCCAGAGCACTCAGGAAAAAGGGCTCAAGGAGGAGGAAATGCCACTGCTGCACCCTCAGCATCTGCTGCCTGAGGCAATTGCTGCGTTCTGTCTAATGGTCGGGCTGGCCCAAAGAGAGACAACGGAAAGAAATTTTTAAAACCAGAATGTTAAAGTGTCTGCGTATGTATTGTGTAAGCAGTGCTTTTTTTGTTAAAAAAAAAAAAAAGTGCCGGAACTCACATCGCCGGCAGTAAGCGGGCGACCACACACACCAATCCCAAGCGGAGCAGCGTCCCAAGCCTAGAGCAGCACCCTCACTGTCAGATAGCAGACACAAAAGCAGCCTGCAGGCACTATGTTAATGATGTTTGCTGCTGATCTGCTATTATTCAAAATCACTTCCTAAAAACCATTGGAAAAAAAGGTGCCGGAACACCGTTCTGGTGCATTCTATGACAAAAAAAAGCCCTGTGTGTAAGTATGTAGGTATGTATACCTTTATATTCACTTTCCGTGCCCTTTCAGATCCATATGCTCATGTTTCATTCCTCCATCGAAGCAAAACAACTGAGACAATCCACTCAACGCTAAACCCAACCTGGGATCAAACTATCATATTTGATGAAATTGAAATCTATGGAGAACCACAAATGGTAGTGCAAAATCCTCCTGATGTAGTGGTTGAACTCTTTGACAGTGATCAAGTGGTAGGTAGTAGCTTTTTCTCAGTTATGTCTTGATTTATTTTTATTAACAATAAATAGATAATAAGCAGATTGACTCTTTTGGACTCATCAATTTGCTTAGGGCAAAGATGAATTTCTTGGAAGAACCTCTTGCCCTCCTATGGTGAAACTGAACCCAGATACTGATCTTACTCCTAAACTTCTCTGGTATCCTGTTTTGAATGGAGGCAAAGCTTGTGGAGATGTCCTTTTAGCAGCTGAGCTTATACTATGTGAAAAGGTAATGTAATGCAAATGTATTTCAGACTTCAAGACCTCTTGATGGGACTATTATGCATGCAAATAAATCATGGCAAACATTGTCTCTGTTTCCAAACAGGGTGGCACCAACCTTCCAATTCTTCCTTCACAAAAAGCCCCAAACCTTTATATGGTACCACAAGGAATCAGACCTGTAGTTCAACAGACAGCTATTGAGGTATTGTGATTGATGCTGGAAAATGGACATGACTCACATGGTTAATACTCCCATATCTCTATGAACAAGGTCAAGGGGTACTGTAATATTTGAAATATATATAAAGCTGTAGAACCAACAGCTGCTGCTTTTGATCAAAGAGAATTTCAGCACCCAGAAAAAAGCATCTGAATGAGGTTTTATTTTCCTTGTACCTAGCTCTACTCCAAGTTGATGAGAAAAAAGAAAATCTGTGTGTAATAGTCATTTGTCCTTTTTATTAGGGTTTACCCTTAAAAGCAAGCCAAAATAATTTCAAATTAATAAAATAAATATGGATCACTGAAGGTGATGAATGGGGATATGATGTAGTGATTGTAAATTTGAGCAATGAGGTGACAGGTTCCAAGTTCAAATCATGAATTTGGCCTAAGGGTAGCCAGTATTTCTCAATCTCACATCTGGGAAATAACAGCACTTACCTGTTTTACAGGGCTGTTGGGAGTATTCAAGAGATAATGTATGCAAATCATTCCATGTGCTTAAAGTTTTTTTTATCAATGCTATCAATGACTTGATAAGTAACATCACCCTACCTTTAGTTGCTCCTTCACTTCCACTAACCTACTCCCACTATTCATTATTCATCCTTTATTCTTGTTCCCTGTTTTCAGTTTATATTAGTCAAGGATGTAGTCTATACACTGTCTGAAATATTGTGAGTGCCTATCAATCACTACAATAGTTGGATATAGACTTATCAATGCCCCCTTACCTGGAAAATTTTACATACATTCTTAGATGTTTGACTTATCATGCAGCTACATGGTAGCCCCTCCATCTTGAAAAAGCTACAGAGGATCTGGGGGCCTTGCTGAATAAGCTCTAGTGTGAACTCAAGCACATTCCTTGGACAGAGACCTTCCCTTAACAGCAGGCAGGTCCTGCATCCAATTCGTTATAGTCCTAAAGTAACAGAATAGTTTGGCCAATTTGATAAAATAAATAGTTGAATGCCAGATTAATTTTTCAGAAAATGTATATTAATATTTTCTCTACACAGAGTTATAAATTGGTATTCAGGATTTTTTTCCTTCATTGTTAGTATTTTTAGTTGATTCTGCAGGTTCTTTTAGTAATATCTGTGCTGTCAATTTTTTAAACAGATCCTTGCCTGGGGATTGCGCAACATGAAGAACTACCAAATGGCTTCTGTTACTTCCCCTAGTCTCATTGTAGAGTGTGGAGGTGAAATGGTAGAGTCTGTAGTGATCAAAAACCTGAAGAAGACACCAAATTTTCCTGGATCTGTTCTCTTCATGAAAGTGGTATGACGCTGATATACTCTTACAGAATGATACGTAGCATGCTTTTGGTATTGGTGGTATTCAGTTAAAAGAAACTGACCTAAATGAATTACCTATAGGAGTGTTTTTAAGATTTCCAGGGATCCCTGTGTGTAATGAAACATTGTGTGTACTAGTATTGCACATGGAAAACCATGTGCAGTGGCACAGACATTAGTGCAGTGGTATATTTCCATACCAAGCAATATGAGTGGTTTGGACTTTCTTTCAAGGGCCAAAGTATGCAAAATGCTTGAGATGCATGGCTGAATCTTCCTGCATTTTCATTGTCATGTTAGATCAACCACTGAGAGGTTTGATACATGATTGTAGCAGTAATGTTTGAGGTAGGGGAGTTAACTCTTTGCTGTTCACATAGTATAAATAACACCCTCTCCAGGAAGCTGCTATTAGCCACACAGGAGAACTGCCCATCACCACCAGGCACTAAGTATTTTTTCACTGCTCACCTAATAATAGTTTTGCAGGAAAGAATCAATTAGGATCAGCAAAATGATCCAGAGAAAACATTAAAGCCCTCTTTCCCTGTGCCACTGGTCAAATCAGAATTGGATACCCTACGAACCTTTTAGAGACCAAGTGCCCAAACTGCAACCAAAAATCCACTTATTTATCGCAAAGTGCCAACACTACAGTAAAACCTGAAAACTGAGTTTTTAGTTTAGAAAAAACACCTCACAGCCAGTCCAAGCAAATATATATATATCCTTGGCAGTGCACTGACCAGCCTTGCGAAAGCTTGGACGAGTCGTGGCTAATAAGTCGCAGCTCATGACGTCATTGCCTGGTGCCACTACTCCTTTCTGACCGTGCATGTGGCCCCTATGTGCGCTGTTATCCGATGCTCGGCTGCTGGGGCGATGCTGTGACTTGGCTTACGTGCCGATAGAGAGGGCTGTGTGTGCCCACTGTTGCACACATGCCATAGGTTCACCACTACTGCCCTAGTGGATGCCTTAAGGAAATAATGAAAATGTTTTAATTCCTTTTATTAGAGCCCAGTTGAAAGGGGAATGGTAGAAGAAAGATGAAGGGGTTGCAAGGAAATAAGATAGTTTAAGATACCTCGCCAACATTTCCCTTTCTGTTCTTAAAATCAGACCATTCAGGTTCTACTTTATACATGACTTATATATATAAGTCCACATGTATTTTCCACATAAAAGCAGCAGAAATCAGAACAGTTTCTTCAGTTTGTTTGAAACTCACGAATCTTATTAACTGTATAATTTAATTCATTTTACGTTTAGCAGTTTTGTTTTTGTTTTTTACTAGCTACTGCCTAAGGAGGAATTGTACATGCCATCCATAGTTCTTAAAGTGATAGACCATAGGCAATTTGGCCGAAAACCTATCGTGGGACAGTGCACCATTGATTTACTGGAGCATTTTCGTTGTGATCCATATGCTACCAAAGAAGACATTGCACCGCAGATGAAAGGTAGAGTTTGCATAAAATCTAAGGTTTTTCTCCTATTAGATTGAGGTCTTGCTGCCCTTGGTACAGTCCACTCACTATGTCTCCTGCACTTTTGTGCAGTTCCCATTCGTTTGTGAGGTTTGTGGATGTGATGTTCCCAGTGGATTGTGCTCAAGGCCTTTTAGGATGACTCATGTAACTGGTGATACTGATTTTAAAGAGCCAGTCATAGAGAGAGAGAGACACAGCAAGAATATTAACAAAGGTGGATTAATTTGAGTGCTGCTGCTGTGGCTTAGTCCCACCTTCTTAATTTTTGCAGGTTCAACTTATGTACAATTAATTGATATCTCACACATGAGATATCAATTAATTGTACATAAGTTGAACCTGCAAAAATTGATTGTGTTGTTGAGTGTTAATGTTCAGGATTCCAGCTGCTCTATTCCATCCCCAGCCAATATCACCTTGGTTTGGCCTTTCCTGTCAGTAGACATGCTCAGTCTCATTAGACTGCTTTGCAGGTTCTTCCTCCAGGACTTTTTTCTAGAGAGTTTTTGCACACCTGAAAACCTTTCTCTATGCCTTTTGATGCCTTCCTCTTGTGTACCACTTTGGCTGTGTAAGCAGTGCACTCAGACTTTGAATGTCAGAAATGTAGTACATGTATTTAGTTGTCTACTAGAAAATCAACATTTCATTATCCTGTTTATACCCCACATTTCTGCCAGGATTGGCTTTCATAACAACTTACAATTAAAAGCCAAACAAAATTTCAATATACCGAAGAACCTGCCCATATGTTGTGCATGCATGCATCTTTGTCGGTGTCTACATCTATTTTCTCTGCCCCTGGCTGCCGATTCAGGATCTTTCATACAAGGGAAGATAAAGAAAGAGTGAGGGACTGGAAAAAATACAGACCAAAATCATGACCAAAAACATCTATGAATGTGGCTTTTGTTGTTCAAATATTTGATTTGCAGTGAGTCTTCTAGCAGCTGCACCTCGGCGGGATGTTGTAATTGATGTAGAAGACACACAACCCTTACTAACAGCACAGGTAATCTTAATTTTGCTCTTTCATTTTTCAGTTCTTTCATTTGTCATTTAGGGTGCAACTTTAAGGGACACAAAATGACCAGCAGACCTGTCTGTGAAAGTTGTTGGAAACACTGGGCTATGTCTGTGTGAATAGAAAAAGCAAAAGGATGCTTTTTGCACTCTTCCAGTCTTAATATTTTGTTTATTGGTGTAAATGATCTTGTCTTTTCTACGTATTCTTTGTTGTTCATGTATTATCTGTCATGAGCTTTAGAACATATTTGCTATTCAAATTTATTGAATGAATAAAAGGATGAACAATGTTTAAACTATATTTTGTTCACTAGCAGTTCTTGAAATTCAAGTTCTGAAATGTTTACCAGATATGATGGAACAGCAAGAGTAGAGAGAGGATTCCTCTGATGGTGTTCTTGAAAAGAATGTCAGTTACATGGATGCAGGATGTGACAAAATGAATGGCTTGATCTATATGCACATAGAGGAAATTTAAGATGATAATACGCATTTAGAGGGTTCAAATGAGTTGTTATAAATAATCCACTCTATTTGCTGAACACTGCCATGACAATTTCTGCCAGTCAACTGATCTATGATATTGTTCATCAGAAGCAAATATGAACTCAAATGATGCTTAATGCATTTTTTTAATCTTTGTGCTACATGTGACAAAAATGTTTGAGGTTCATGAAACAAATAATGGAACTTTTCAACATTTTTGGATGCTGATTTATGTGTTTTTCTTTTGTAACTGCAGGGTGTATACATTCTGTTTCTCATGTGCTGAAAATCCCTTCCCATTTCTAACAGCTATCCCAGTTAGTCTTTGAGGTCCTATAGCTGTCCTTTACTTGTTCCATATGGAGAGAGCCAATTACTGTAGATGAGTTGTCAGAACCAGGCAGATCCGTCCATCCTCCTTACTACATCAAAAGGAGGATGTTGTCTCAGCGAAGACACCCAGAGCCTTATGTTGGCTGACAAGGCTTGCAGTGTAGGCAGCTCTGTTCCCACAGGAGGAGCTGACTGGGCTGTCAAAAGGCCTCTGCCTGATTGTGTAGCCTAAGACTTATGCAAGCCTGGAAAGATAGAGGTTCTGCCAGTGATTCATTCTCTAAGCAAGGGGGCATTCATTTTCTGAGCCAGTCATTCTCCCTTCATTTTCCATTTGAGAGGGTTTGATTTCTGCATGAGACCTCGCCCAAGGCCCCATAGGCCAGAGGTTCCGTAGCCATGGTTTAATAGTATGTAAAATAAAGGCTTGAGGGTGTGCAGATAACAGACTAGAGTAACTAGTTTAGAACGTTCATAAACTACATTCCAATTTCTAGTGTTTAAGCAGTATGTCAACAGCACTCAGCAAAATGGCTTCTGCAACAACGGTGCATGTATGTATGTATGAAAAATAGCATGAGCCAGCAATATTCCCCTGGGGCCTTAGGTGCTGTGGGTCACTAAACATTACTTCTCTTCTGGATCTCCTGCCTGGGGATTTTGGAGAAAATCACAAGCAGGATTCTGATTTGGAACTAAATTCATTGACACAAAGTGAGGGACTTGTAGAACAGCAACTTCTGCTGAGAATGGGAAAACCTATATTCATGGCAGCTCTTTAAATGCAAGCTCAATACTTGCATTAAAATGCTAATCTTAGTGTTGCTAGATGTAAAACAAGATTTTTGTAAAGGGTCACTGTTTAAAGAAAGTGGTTTCTGATCTTTTATTGTTTTAAATGGATGTTTTCTCCAAAATCTCTATGCTATATTATAGAAGACAATAAATATAAATAACGAGTAGCTTTTGGTGCATAATCATTGTCTGTGGGCTCTGTCAACAATTACATTCATGGCTAGAGATTATAATTGCAGTTTGCTGTGGGAACTTGTTCAAAGAATTCTGCAAAATAATCCAACACATTTTATTAAAATATCGCTGGAGGAGTGGGGAGACACTTTCATTCCTACTATGTTTTTCCAGTTTTACTGCATTTGACATTCTGGTAGAAAACAGCAAATATAAGCAATTCTTTTCATAGTTCTCCTTTCTGTTAATGCAGTGTAAAGGGATTGAGCTTTTTGGCATGAACAGACTTTTTCTCTCCATTTATAGTCATATAACTACCACTATGAGCAACTATACCCCAGATGTTCCTAATGTTTGAAATACCAGATACTGGGGACATGGAATGAGGGACGGGAGTGCAGTTGCCTTCATGTCCTATTTATAAGGTCCACAGAAGCATCTGGCTATCCACAGCATGCTGGACTAGATGGGCTTTTGGTCTGCAGTGGGGCTCTTCTCATGTTCTTACAAGATGGAAGCAAATATACTGTAAAATTGCAATGTTTATGTTAACTGCATAATGGAATGTAGAAAACTGCTTTATACTGAGCTGGACCATAAGTAACCCAGCCCAGTATTGCCCATACCAGCCTTCTCCACCTTCATATGTCATCATCAATCATGGGTTATTTAACCAGTGGTTGACTGAGGAAGCATGGGAGGAAGCATGCTGCCTCCTGCTTGCTCACCACTTTTACTTGTATTCACCCCAGAACTCAGGTTGTTGAGGAATACACAACCAGACATTTAATTCATAGATTGTTGTTGAATTGAAACTATCAGTTGGTTACCCTTCAACAACCCAGGATTCCATGGTTGCATGCCTGGGATTTGTTGCTTTTTAAATCAGAAACTGAACAGAAATAGCAAGAAGACTATAGGCAGCATACTTATTTACTCCTATGAGGTCCTGATAACCCATGGTTTGTTGTTACATGTGAACCAGGCCATAGACTAATAAAGTAAAATAGGTATTACAGCTGCAATCCTATACACACTTATTTAGCACTTAGGAAGACTTATTTCTCAGCCGACATTGATAAAATTGCACTGAAAAGTGCTTATTTTTTTCAGGAATAAAAAATGAAAGTATTCAAAAGAACAAGATAATTCAAGCTATTTTGATATCCTGTGAAACATGACACAAATTTTATAAAAATGGAACAGAACAGGACAGAACTAATCCTGTTCCCATTTTGACAGTAGCAAATAACTAGTCATTTTAATTACCTGGAGTTCCTGAACAAATCAATGGGTTCTTTGATTGTCAAAGGATAATGAGGATGGGTCCTTGTGATCATTCCATTAGATGTTTTAATTTTTATCTTAATTTAAGAAAAGCATCAAATTGCTAGATTATAACAGGTTTGATGGCTTTGGTATGAACATATACCACAAATAAATAATTGGGAGACATCCAGATACACAAAAATGTATTGATTGAACATTTAATATAGCCATTAAAATCCACATTTGTTCTCTCATGTAATTTTTATTCAAGGTAGAAAATCATATATGTATATTTTAATTGTTCTGCTTTGGTTTTACTTCCATCTTCTCCCCTGGTCCTGGCCTCTGGATATGTCTTCCTGCACAGCTCACAGAAAAGGTAATTGAATCATTGGTATGTGGCTTTAGTTATTGATACTTGATCCAGTAACTTATTGAGGTCATAAGAGTATCTAATGTGCATTCTTTTAGTGATAAGTTAGATTGCTGCAACACAATCTATGTGAGGCTGCCCTTTAAGATGCTTCAGAAGCTGCAGCTAGTGCAGAATGCAGCAGCTAGAGTCATAACTGGGACCTGTAGGTCTAAACATATAAGACCAGTTCTGGATCACCTGCATTGCCTGCCTGTATGCTTCCAGGCCCAATTCAAGGTGCTGGTTTTAACCTGTAAGTCTCTACAGTTTTCCTTGGTTATCCAGAGGTCTGAGGGGATTATCTAGCTGGTGGTTCTTCTTTGCTGGGTCTTTTACTGTATTTTACTGTGTTTTAAGCTATTTTAAATTAATGTAAACATTTTTATAGTATTTGTACTGTATTTTGTTGTTTTGTTTTATACATTGTTGTAAAATGCCCAGAGATCGTTGGCTATGGGGTGCTACAGAAATGAAATATAAAATAATAAAAGTGCTTTCTTGATCATCCTTATATGAGGTGGGTGGGAAACTTCTTGTATACACAGAGCTAATGCAGCTTCATATGAATGGTTAAGCTGTTCATGCAGGAATTCCGTTGGAGCACCATGAGTGCTTCTGCTTATGTTCTAATAAAATGCTTCAACTACTTCTGGAATATGTGGCAATGTGGCATATATGGCTGTAGTCAACTGATGTCACTCTGATGATGGGATAATCCTTGATCCAGCAGAGTCAGTGCTCTTTGATCTAAAAAAGCAGGAGAGAGGACATTTTCAACAAATCCCCCCTTCCCCCTCCACCCCTTGCAGCACCTACCACACAGCTCCAAAGAATTCGCTACACTTCCAGGGCAGAGTTTGACCTGGGTTGTATAACATGGCAACCCACAGGGCTGATCACCCATTATGGATTGTTTGTTGGGCAAATGCAGCATGATTTCTTCAGGGCATCTCATTTTTCTGAGGTCACTCTGAGGACTCATGACTTGTTTTAGGATTGTTGATGTCCCTGGTGGCAAGTCATGCAAACCCAGATTCCTTCCTGTAGGGAGGCTTGTTAGAAAGCACCAAGTTGCCCTCACCACTCCTGGGTTTTCAGGGTGGCTTGTTCTGAAACAAGCCACCCTACAGGAAGAAGTCTGAATTTGTACAATAACTCACTGTGGCTTGTCACTCACAATGGGTGTCATGTTGGGCAAGCCCAGGCTCTAACTCAGTCTCATCAAAGTCTTTGGGATATGACCTTGTGGTTAGTCTACCCAGTGGGGAGGCCTGCAATACACCTTCCTGCTGTGGAATGTCACTTGTCCTGCCTCTATAGTTTAGCACCCATGTGTAAGAATTAGAATGATCATTCTAGAGTTTGGTGTTTTAACACATAAGATTTATCATCATCATCATTTAGGAAGAAGAAATTGTGGATTGGTGGAGCAAGTTTTATGCTTCAATAGGAGAGACTGAAAAATGTGGACAATACATTCAAAAAGGATATGATGCACTAAAGGTATTTGTTCAGATATCAATATATCCAGTATTGGCTGGCAATATATTCTGCTGTGCCACCAGCTTTGGCACAATTGCAAAAGTAACTGGCCTTTCAGACAATATACTTTTCTGGCCTAACTCACCTTTCCTGGGTTTTTTTAATGCAGTGAGATCCTTACCCAAGGAACTTTAATTTTATTTTTATATATGGTTTTAAGCCTCATATGAAAAAGTTCAAGATTGCCATGTAGAACACTTGATATGGCTCACTTGCTGTTGTGATAATTTGTACTTTTTGCTGAAGTGTTATAAATGCCTGTCCATTTGAAAATGGCAAAATGAAATTACTAAGTAGCAAGTTATAATATACCTGCTTATTGATTTATATGTCAGCCAAGCTGAATATTAATGAGTTCTTTCACAAGTATAATTTTGTAGTTCTTCTTCAATACCATGCTCCCTTTAAAAATGTGTTGTTAAAAAGTAGGAAGGTTTTCCAAGTTTTACATTTATCAAAGTCTGTTACTAGCTTGTGCATAACCTTTCTCTCTCTTTTTTCACATAAAATTTTATGAAGGTATACACCTGTGAACTGGAGAATGTTCCTGATTTTAGGGGTTTAACAGATTTCTGTGATACTTTCAAATTGTATCGGGGAAAATCTGAAGAAAATTATGACCCTACTGTTGTAGGGGAATTCAAGGTAAAAACAGCTTGAACCATTTAAATTACACCAGCCTTTCCCAACCTCTGAAATATATTGCACAATAGCTCCCAACATCCCCAGCCATGTTTCTATTATTTCATAAAAAGAATTAGCTGTGCCCTTGCCTTGTTCAAATTATATTAGCTTTGCTGAGCCTGTCAAATCGTTTTCACTCATTAGGCAGAATCCAACAGTGTACTGCCACTGCTACCAATTCCCTTCTGCCATTGGTGAGTCCTGCTCATTCAGTTGCACAGTGGGACTCATTGCTTACACAAGGGAAATTTATCACTTCCTAGAGGGAGCCCTAAAATGAATAGAAATGCTTGTTTCTGGAAGGTAGCGCGTTGGCAGAATTCCCTTATACAAACTCTGCTGACCTAACTTCTTCCAGAAACAAACATTGCCACTCATTCTGGGATACCCTCAGAATGGCTGAATCTCACTTATATAAACAGTGAGCAGGAATCCACTTGTAGAAGGAACTCTGTGGGGTTCAGTAGAATTGGCAGAGGCAGAAACAGCCCATTGGATACTACTCCTAGTGAGAACATGTTTTCTGTGGCATATTAATACAAACAATTCCACTAAAGCATGTGTGCATTCTTAGGACTTACCACTTGCAAGCTTTTGGAGACAAAGGCTTGAATTTAAAAATACCACTGTGTCCAGTCACTAATGTCCCCTTCAGACTAGCCTTCTGCAAACTTGCTCCAAAGAGGCAATGGACCATCCAGACCAATTTTTCTGGGTACTGAATTGTGCTACAGATGGTCCATACTCTGAGTGGGATCTCAAGATCCAAGTCAATGACATTGACCCAGGCAGTGGTGTTTGTAACCTCATGCATTGATGACTGTAAGGAAAGAAAGATCTGCAAGTACAAGTTGTTCTATAGCTGATAATGCAAGAGGCCTACCTGCTTTGGTTCATGGCCATTGTCTACCTGTTTCAAAGCAGAAGTGAGACTTAAGTTAATGTGGTCCTCAGCTTAATTTCAAACCCTAAATTTGCAAGCTTAGAGCTCAAGCAAAAGTGATCTGTTTTTCCCAGCAAACTACTGGGAAGGTAGGTAAGGAAAAAATGGGGATGCAAGAGAGAGATGGGGGAGAAAGGAAGATCAAAGAGGTTTCTCTGCTCACTTTTGGATCTGGCTTCACCTATTTCTAACTTCAGCCCCACTCATAGCCACCATGCAGCCTCTCACAGATTAACCCAAGAAAATGTGGTCCTCTACAGAAAAAAAAGCTTACATATAAGTGGTCATATTATTTCCTAGGGATCCTTTAGGATCTATCCATTACCAGATGATCCTACTATACCTCCTCCTCCTCGGCAGTTCCGTGAGTTACCAGACAGTGGGCCTCAAGAGTGTATTATACGAATTTATATCATTCGAGGCTTAGAACTCCAACCTCAGGATAACAATGGATTGGTGAGTGAATGCATCCAAGAGAGAGTTGTGACTAGGTGATCTGGTAACTGGAGTGTACACATTTGGAGCATGATTTTGGTTTGGGCCCTTGCTTGAAAAAGGAATAATAGGGGTGTAGTACAGAAGAATTGGGAGATATAAAGCACTACGAGTACTTAAATGTATAAAATATTTTTTGCAAAGCTAAATAACACTGTGATTGACAAAGAGGGAATGCCAGGTTCAGATCTGAGAATCTGAGTTCACATTTCAGGCACACATGGACATGCCAGCTGTTTCAAAGCAAGTCACTATTAGCAATTGTTTCTGTAAAATGACAACAATAATCTTTTTCTGCCTGGTGTGAATGGGTGAGATAAAGCTCAGAGCACACATCGCTTACTATTGCATGGATTCAGCACTCACTTGCAGCACAAATGGAGTTCTCTACTAGTGAGGGCATCAATGGTTCCCCAACCATTTAAATAAATGGAAGTACCACCTCTGTGCAAGCATCCGCTGCCTCCAGTGATTCGATTGAGAAAATAGCCAATGTTAGGAGCTCCTTCTGTAGGTTACAGCATATGTGGCTCATTGGTTAACTATTATACAAAACATTGTGTGCTATTACTTAGTCTTACATTAATTAATAATGTCCTTGTTTCAAACAGTGTGATCCATATATTAAAATCACCGTAGGCAGAAAAGTCATTGAAGACAGAGATCATTATATTCCCAACACACTCAATCCAATTTTTGGAAGGTAACTTTACAAACTTCTACAACTGGTTTGCTGTTGATTTTAATTAGAATGTTCATAAATCCGTTACAGAATATTATTAGGGCATTCTCATATCTACAGCATCTTATTTTATTTCTTATGAAAACAATAGAACTTAATTGCATTGTACAGCAGAAGAAGGGTGGGCAGAAGAAAAAAAATCACCCCAAATGACTGAAGCAGAAACTGACTTATTTTAAATGGTTAAACATTCCTCTGAACAACAAAATGAGGGACAATAGCCTAGAACTGTATAAATGTAAAAGGGTTTTGGGACAAAGATGAACACTTTAATCCACTCACTATTCCATAGTGTAAGGATTAAAATTTCCATTTTCTTCCAATAAGCAGCTATTAATAAATTTCTGTCCTGGTTTCAAGCAAGTCATGTCAATGTAATGCAATGGATGAGGGAATTTTGAAACAGAAAGTTTTATTTTTAACTTCTTAACCGTATATAAGCAAATTTGATAATACTTGATGTGGGTATTCTTCATTTTTTCAATTTTTTTGTTATCGAAATTTACTGGGTATTTCTATATTTAGAATGTATGAACTGAGTTGCTTCTTACCTCAAGAGAAGGATCTGAAAATTTCAGTCTATGACTATGATATGCTGAGTCGTGATGAAAAGGTTGGTGAAACCATCATTGATCTGGAAAACAGATTCCTCTCCCGCTTTGGATCTCACTGTGGAATACCACAGCAATACTGCATGTAAGTCTCTCCTATACCTATAAAAACATGTACATGCTAAATACATGACTAAATGCCTTCCATCAAAAGCAGTGTTACTTAAAAGTATATATCTTGTCATGATTGTGGCACATTGTGGTTGCATTTTCACCGACCGTAATAGGACATACTTTAGTTGTTCTGTCCAAGGCATCACTTAGACAAAGCATAATCAGACCAGTCTAGAATCCTTACGTGTACCAGTGTCCGTAGCCTGCATGAGTAGGCCTTGCCATGGCATAGCTTCATCTGCAAAAAGAATGCTTTTTTTGTTTCATTTTATTGTATTAAGAAATTGTACCTTCCACCTATTACCTAGGGTGATGTACAGTAAAACCAGAATATTAAATAACTTTAAAAGCTGGATGGAACTGAACAGTCTTTACTTTTTGTCTGGGGGGAAAAAACAATTGCAGGAGTGAATTCAAGGATCTTGGTGCTGCCCTGTCTTTAGTACCTATTAATTTAACCGGGCTTCTAGCCATGAATTACAGAAAGGTAAGGAGGGGTCCTTGAGATTTTTGTTCTATTGAAGTAAATGAGGAAGTATTTCTAAGCAGTTCCATATTCAGAAGATCATTGTCTGCAAGAAGCATATAAATCAGGGGAACTCATTAAAAATAAAGAAAATGTATTTTTCAATGATGAAAAAAATCTTCCTTCATGTGATACTCACCTGTGAAGTATTTCTGCAAAATATCCTATTGCAAAGTCTAGTTCCCACTTTTAATGAACTATATAATTCTATAAGCATATGCAGGAACATGATTATTCATACTAATGAATAATCAGTGTATGTATCTTCAAGAAAAAACTGACACATGATGTATATATTCTGAAATGTACTCTATTTCCTAAAAAGTTCAGGAATCAATGCCTGGAGAGACCAGCTGAAGCCAACACAACTTTTGCAAAATCTAGCCCGTGTTAAAGGATATCGTCCTCCAATCCTCTCTGAAAATGGGAAGCGGATTAATTTTGGAGGAAGAGACTACACCTTGGATGAATTTGGTGGGTTATTTTGTAGTTATTGAATTTCACTTATTTGTGTTTGTCCAGTCCTCACTGTCAGTTCCTTGAACATGTTTGATGTTTATTTGAAAGTAGAATTTTAAACTGCGTTCACAGCTATAATCAGTAGCTTTAATATGGAAGATGACATCAGCCTGCATGATGGATCTTTCTTATTGTAGCCTATGTAAAATTGAAAGAGACCAATGCTCAAAGTGCAACTTTGTTCTTCCATAGCTTGTCTAGGCTTACATGCAAGGTTGGTATCAGAGGCAGGTATTGTTGAGCACCTACCAAGAGCCCACTGATGGGGGATCCCTGAACCTCATTAACTTTGCTACATTCTTGTTCTCCACCTGCTTTTTGTCGTGACCTAAACAAAGGTAGTGGTGAGAAGAAGATCAGTAGATGCCACAATCTACATGCTTATTGGCTCTCTGCTTGTTGAATGAGCAAGTGATTATAATGATGTGAAGGCAAAGGAGTAATAGCAGCTGGTAACTATGATGGTGAGAAGGTAGACCCATTGAAGAAGGGAGCTCACTGAAAATGTCCTGCCTGAGAGTGCTCCAAAACCTGTCAGCATGGATTTTAAGTCCAAATAAGTAAATTAAATCAAGTTTATGTTAAAGCAAATGTGCAAATGTGGGCATTTACTAATTTCAATACTTAACTGTGAATTCCAACTGGTTTACATTGTTTCTTTTTCCTTCAGAGGCCAACAAGAAATTGCATGAACACCTTGGACCCGCCGAAGAACGACTTGCCCTTCACCTTCTCAGGACTCAGGGCTTGGTGCCTGAGCATGTCGAGACAAGAACGTTGTACAGTACCTTCCAACCAAACATCTCACAAGTATCGGATGCTTTTTAAAAACTTCTTCTAAGATACAAACATTTGGCATTGCCAGAATATACAGAATAAATCTAATAGTGGGAGCTATAATGGAGAAAGTAAAGAAATGAAGTATTATTCCCATCTATAGCCACATTCTCCTCTACTTACAGTGTGTAACCACATGGCTAAGGTGACAATTACTCTATCTACACAGTCCAGGCAAAGATAAAGAGTTCTGTGTCACAAGGTTTCAATGCCTGTGGTTCAAAGATATGTTTAATTAACCCAGTGAAATCAGTGGGATTGGATCATGTCCAGTGGTGACTAATCTGAAAGAATTCTCATCGCATTACAGGCATACCTCAGAGATACTTGTCAAATTAAGGAAGTCCTGCAGGTTCACTTCCAGACCACCACAATAAAGCAAATATTGCAATAACGCGATTAAAACAAATGTTTTGGTTTTCCAGTGCATATAAAAGTTATGCTTACACTATACTGTAGTCTATTAAGTGTGCAATAGCATTATGTCTAAAGAGGTAGACATACCTTAATTAAAAATAGTTTATTGCTAAAAAAGTTTAACTATCATCCGACCCTTGAGTGCATCGTAATCTTTTTGCTGGTGCAGGGTCTTGCCTCAATGTTGATGGCTGCTGACTGATCAGGGTGATGATTGTTCAAGGCTGGGGTGGCTGTGACAGTTTCTTAAAATAAGACAATGGAGCTGCCCACATTGGTTGACTTGTTGAAAGGTTTGATGAAAGATTGATGAAAGGTTTCTCTGTAGCATGCCATGTTGTTTGGTAGCATTTTACTTATAATAGAACTGCTTTCAGAATTGGACTCAATCCTCTCAAACCTTATTGCTGCTTTATCAAATGCTAAGTTTATGTAATATTCTAAATGTTTTGTTGTAATTTCAACATCCTTCACAGTATCTTCCCCAGAAGTAGATTCCATCTCAAGAAGCCACTTTCTTTACTCATCCATAAGAAGCAACTCCTCATCTGTTTGCAAAACCACAATTCAGTCATATACTATGTATGCCCCACTGAGTAGATATCTATAGGACTGTGTTGTTAAGCACATATCTGTTGAAATGCAAGATAAATTGCACTTTAAGGTTTCATACTTGTAACATTTGTGGCAATGTGTGTGCATCTCACAGATATCTGTCAGTTTTCTGTATATCCAATACTACATGCAGGACTTCCTTAATTTGACAAGGGGGCTTTGCTTATGTACAACACACATTCTGGTGCCTATGTGGAGTCTATGTAGATGTGCAATGTGCAGGGCCATTAATGGATAAGGGACGTTTTATATTTAGAATATTTTGTCATGGGGCTGGGCAAAGGGCAGGCTAATGTTATTTGCATGCAGGTATATGTCATATGCATAAAGTCGTATGAGAAAGCAGCTTCTGGGTCCCAATAGCCCTAAGTTCTAAATGTTCTGGCAAGGATATGTAATCTCATAGCATTCCCATGGCATGCCTCTAGGCAAATATATAGGCCAGGATCCAAAGGGCTACTTTGAGGGGTCCAAGGGCATGGCCTTTCCAAGTAGAATTTCTAACTTCTTCCCTTTCAAGCAGTAGAAGCAACCCCACTTTCCACCCCCACTGCACAAAGTCACTTTGATTTCAAGCAGGGTTTGCCATGTGGCATGGCAGGTGGTCAGGGAAGTAGGGCTGTTGTTCAAGATAATCAAGCCAAAGCCTTCTTGGGCTTGCAGGCAGTGGTGTATCTAGGTTATTCTGGACTTAATGCTCTTACAGGGGCTCTCTTTAGATGGACATGCGTAAAACACACAACTAGCATGTCTGTCTCCACACCTGAACCATTCAGTGTTTTATAAGCACTTCTACATTTCTGATGCATTAGAGCAAAACGTGCTACCCCCACCCACTCCAAAGTTGCCAGTCTTGATTTTTAAAAAATAATAATTCTCCAAGCAGTGTTAAACTCAAACCATAGCACTCTTGCGACTACAGGAATCAAGTGGAGCTCCTTCTGCCGCCCTGCTACTTGCATCATCTTCCACTCTCTAGGTGGACATTTGAGGATCCCTTGGGCTATGGAATCCTAGACTTTGGCCCCAACATTCAGCAGCCCTCACTGCACCACTGCCTGCAGAATGTGTTGAATAGTTCTTGAGTCCAGAACATGTAGCAAATCGGAATACAAAATAGGTGTCTGTTTTGTTTTTTTTAATGGCTTAACACAATTGTCTTTCTGATGCAGGGAAAGCTGCAGATGTGGGTTGATGTTTTCCCCAAAAGCATGGGTCCCCCTGGCCCACCTTTCAACATCACTCCTCGCAAGGCCAAGAAGTGAGTAAGCCAGAACATGCCAGTGGCATGCTTTTTTTCTGGTACTGCTAACCAATTACAACAGTTTTCTAAGCCCAGTGATTAATGTGATTCTGTTCCCAGTCCTTCCCTGACTGATTTCACCGCTTAAGTGCATCAGCATGATTCATATCTACTCTACCAGATATAAGGACAAGCCTAACTGCTTCATTCTTTCTATGCCATAGATACGAACTGCGTGTGGTGATTTGGAACACAAAGGATGTTATTCTGGATGAAAAAAGCATCACAGGAGAGGACATGAGTGACATCTATGTGAAAGGGTGAGGGTACCCTGTCTTTACCATTAACACACCTTACGTAATTTTTAAAAGTCCAGTTCTTGATAAGAGTTCCAAAGAATGGATCATATGAGAAAGGTCTCATGTAAATCAATGGGAGGAGGACCTGTTTGTCATATTGGCACATGACAAGACTTTCTTGTGATCTTGCATTCATAGGGATTTAATGGGGACACTGGGACTGAAAAGTAGCCCCAGCTTTAAGTGACAGCATGAGCCCTTTTGCATTGAGATTGGTTGGCAATATTGGAATCCTATCACATGATACAATGCCGAAGTTTCTGTTTCTATCCCTAGCTCTTTGCAACACACATGCTGCACTTCTTCTCTTCAACTGCTGTAGCGTTGCATCCAGTAATCAGCTTTCTATTGTGTTCATAGCACATAATCAAACTCGCTTGCTTCTGACTTTCAGATGGATGCCTGGCTATGAGGAAAATAAGCAGAAAACAGATGTGCATTACAGATCCCTAGATGGTGATGGGAACTTCAACTGGAGATTCATTTTTCCTTTTGAGTATTTTCCAGCTGAACAGCTCTGTACAGTTTCAAAGAAGGTTACTTTTTCTGATCATGTGAAATATATAAGCATGAACACTGGTCACTAAAGGCCAAACTACACATGGCACTGAATTGTATGACATTTTTCTCCAACCCCCAACCCATTTTAATGTATCATTGAAAGCTGTAGTTTGAAGTTGAAGCTGTAGACACTGTAGCAGGAGGAAAGGAAAGAGCTTTTTAACAACTTCCTCTTCTGTAGTTTTTCTGCTCACAGTCACTGCCTACTGCCCAACTGCATTTTTACCCACAGAGGAAAAGACTCAGGTATTTAGATTTTTCCCCTCAAGCAGCAGTGTGTGATTTTGAGTTGAAAACCGCCCTCAAACACATGGAGTGACATGGTTGGGGAGGATTTGATGGAGGGAACAGTGCAGACACATGTACTTCGCTAATTTGGTGTGATTGATTTTTGTTGCTTTTCCATTCTGTCTTATGAGGAATTCTGAGATTTGAAAAGACATGCAAAACTCTACTCCCTTTGTTAATTCTTATATGGCATTTTTCTATTTGTTTGGGTCAAAAACTACAAATCAACATTGTATTAAAAAATTACACAGTAAAAGCATCTGGGCTAAGATTCTATAAATAATTGTTTTGTAACCATTTAACCATTTTTAATGTAGGGGGAAAATTGCATCTGTGAGTAAAAGATGCAAAAAAAAAAAAGCCTTTAATGAGTTCAGGCATGCATGTTGCTTGTAATCTGCGTATTACCCTGAAATGCAGAGGAGACAATCCATTCATTATGTTTTACTGATTTTGTTGTTCTGCTTAGGAACACTTCTGGAGTATTGACAATACTGAATTCAGAATTCCACCCAAGCTGCTTATTCAGATATGGGACAATGATAAGTTTTCCTTGGACGATTATCTAGGTATGCCTTTAACTATAATATAGTGTTAGGGGATCTTGGAAGAGATTTGTGCCAAGATATCCTTGAGATATCAGCAGTGTACCTAATAGCATGATAATCTCCCCACCGCAGTGGCTCATCCCACTTTCTTTTTTTTTTTAGGTTTTGTTGAACTTGACTTACACAATACAATTATGCCAGCCAAGGTTCCAGAAAAGTGCACCTTAGACATGATTCCAGAATACAAGCAAACAAACTCTCTCAAGGCTTCTAAGACTGCTTCACTCTTTGAACAGAAATCTATGAGGGGATGGTGGCCGTGCTATGTGGAAAAAGATGGCTCCCGTGTTTTGGCTGTATGATTCTATTCATATGCATGAATTCT
Organism: Varanus salvator macromaculatus; assembly: GCA_023646645.1. Classification (NCBI taxonomy): domain Eukaryota; kingdom Metazoa; phylum Chordata; class Lepidosauria; order Squamata; family Varanidae; genus Varanus; species Varanus salvator. The sequence goes on from JAIXND010000756.1 coordinate 29,013,870, forward strand.
TCATTGGTTGTAGGGATTTCATTTTGCCTCATAACTTTTATTGCATCCCCCCTCCCCTAAATATTCATGAGCAAATCCTAATGTTATGAATATCTAAGGCTAGTGATAGTTTAATTGACTGTTGTAGCTGCATTCCTGCCTTAGCTGTAACCTGGTGCATTCTTGATGGTGAAGCCCATCAATTTCAACTAGTTCCCGTTAAAGTAAATAGCAAATCTTTTAGTGATTCTAGCACATCCATAATATTTTTTGATTAAGGACTGTGGCCTGTACCTCCATTCACAGGACTCCCATTTTAGATGGTTTGGCCAGCTACTTAAAGATTGTCACATGTGATTCTAAGGATGTTATATGCACAAGTTTCCATGTTAGTTTCATAAAACAAATAGGAATCATTAAAACCTAAGCCCAGTCTATCTTTATACATTGGTCCCAGCAGAGTGTGAGGAAAGGTCAGACCCAAGGAATTGTTACATACCCTATCTAGTTGTATATGTATGTTTCTACAAATGCCACATCTTTGTGCATTTATCAAATAGCGGATTGGTAAATTTGGAAGGAATATTGAGATAACTGATCCTCAGAAGTGCAAATATTGAAATATTATATTTTTAAGTAGAGACAGGGGTGGCTGTGGTCTATAAGAATATAATCTCCCTCTCTAGACCTCCTGTTCCCTCAAGTGTGGATCTTAAGTGTTTGTAACTTGTACTGGGTACCCGACAAAAATTAGGGATTCTGCTGGTATACTGCCTACCCCAATGCCTGAGCTGATGGAGATTGTCTCAGACTTAGAGTTGAGGATCCCCAGGATGATGGTTCTGGGAGATCTTAACCTCCTTGCAGGGGCTGCTATATCTGGGGCAGCTCAGGACTTCATGGAAACATAAAAACAGAGTGAGTCAGAAGGGGCCTCCCAGGCCATCTAATCTTACCCCTGGCTCCCACTGGCTCTGCTATAGAAACAGAAACTTCATGGCCACCATGACAACCATGCTATCTCAACATGTTATTGGCCCAATGCATGTAAAAGACACACCACAGATCAGGTTTTTTCAACTGGGCAGGAAGATAATGTTCTGGAATTGAGGGGAATTAACATCAATCCCCTTGTCAAGGTTAACTGAGGTTCAGACTCCCTTTCCCCTCTGCAAGGGGGTGGGAGGGGTTTAAAATGGTCCACCCCCATAGGTTAATGAATCCTGGTGGTTTCTAGAGGGCTCTGGGGAGTTTCTGGCTGGTACTCCAGTCAAAGTCCAGGTCACTCTGTGGAATGCCCTCTATCCTTCCTGGGCAAGGTGCTTGAGCAGGTGGTGATGACTGAACAGTGCCAGGCACCCTTGGATGAAAATGACCATCTAGATCAATTTCAATCAGGCCTGGAAACTGCCTTGGTTGCCCTGGTGACCTTCACCAGGAAATACACAGGAGGAGTGGAAACCTGTTGTTTTTCCTGGAATTCTTAGTGGCTTTTGGTACCATTGGCCATAGTATCCTTCTGGATAGACCGCCTAGCTTTTAAATTCCAGCTTTTAAATTCTCTAAGCATTTTAATAGTTAAATTTTTCAACTTTATTTTTAATATTGTATTTTACTCTGTACTACTGTACTGCTGCTTCTGTGCTGATTCAGTTGTAATTGCTATTATGGTTTTATTGGTTTAAGATGATTTTATTTTGTGTGTTTTAATATTTTTCTTAACTTCATTAACCACCCAAAGAGCCTCAGCTATTGGGCAGTATAAAAATGCAATAATAAATAAATAAAGTGTGTGTGGTGGGGCCGGGGAGGTCTTTAAGTACCACAGAGTTTCTGATAATATTTTAATTTGTTTAAGGGTAAAGTTGAGATGACTCTGGAAGTCCTTGCTGAAAAGGACTTGGCAGAACGGCCAGCTGGTAAAGGAAGAGATGAACCAAATATGAACCCCAAGTTGGATATGCCAAAGTAAGATGCTTTTCTCTTCTTCAAATTAATGTGGATGCCTTGTGAATTGGCCCCCAAAACTGAAAGTGTTTGTTAATCTTGAGAATACTTTGTGTCTAAGAAATTTGAAAACAGGACTGTCAATGGATTTTGGCAAAATGTCTCTTTAGAAACATAGAAACAGAGCGAGTCAGAAGGGGCCTCCTGGGCCATCTAGTCTGACCTCCGGCACCAGCCAGCTCCACTCACAACATGCCCACCATGTGCACGTCCAGCCTATCCTTGAACACCCACACCGATGGGGCCTCAACGACCTCTCGTGGAAGCCCATTCCACACCCTCAGGGTCCTAACTGTCAGGAAGTGCTTCCTGGCATCCAAATGGAACCTTGGCTCCCTGAGCTTTGCTCTGTTGCAGCGCCTCCTGCCTTCCTCTGCAGGGGAGAACAGGTCTCTACCCATCTCCATGTGACATCCCCTCACATACCTGTATGTCACCAACATATCCCCTCTGAGTCTCCTCTTCTCCAGGCTGAAGAGACCCAGTTTCCTCACTCTCGCCTCATATCCCATCCCCTGCAAACCGGCCACCAACCTTGTGGCCCTACACTGCACTGACTCTAACCTGGCTATATCCTTTCTGTAATGAGGGGCCCAAAACTGAGCACAATACTCCAGTTGCGGGCATACCAGAGTCGTATAGAGTGGTAGTAATACCTCTCTTGATCTAGAAGCCACACTTCTGGCTATGCAATCAGCCAGAAGTGCCCTCTTGACCACCGCATCAGACTGCTGACTCATCTTTAGCCTGCGGTCAACCAGTACCCTGAGGTCCCTTTCACAAGTGCTGCTCTCCAGCCACTTGTCACCTAACCTGTACTTATGACAGCTATTCCTATGCCCCAAGTGCAAGACCTTGCACTTATCCACATTGAACGCCATCCTATTGTCTCCTGCCCACTTCCATAGTCTGTCCAGATCCTTTTGGATCTGGAGTACCTGCTCCTCAGCTGTGGACACTGCTCCAGTTTTAGTGTCGTCTGCAAATTTGATCAGCAGACTGTTCACCCCTTCTTCCATGTCATTAATGAAAAGATTAAACAGGATCAGCCCCTGGACAGAGCCCTGGGGGCCCCTGCTTGTCACTGGCTCCCATCCCGATGATTTCCCACTAATGGTTACCTTCTGCTTTCCATCAGTCAACCATGCCCTAATCCACCAGACAGTGCTTTGGTGTATCCCAAAACTCCTCAGTTTCTCCCCCAGGATATCATGGGGCACTTTGTCAAAGGCCTTGCTGAAATTCAGGTATACCACATCCACTGCATCCCTTCCATCTAGCCATCTCGAAATCTTGCCATAGAATTCCACAAGGTTTGTCTGGCAGGACCTGTTTTTGCGTGTCAGCCTCCCTTCCCTATCTAGCATCACTAGATCTCTCTCTATTATGAGCCTTTCCATTGTTTTTCCTACAATGGACATAAGGCTAAGTGGTCTGTAATTCCCCATGTCCCTTCTACTACCCTTTTTGAAAATTGGGACCACCAATGCCACCCTCCAGTCCTCTGGAACTTCACTCGTTCTCCATGAGGCCTCAAAAATGAAGGCCAGCGGGCGTGAGAGAACCCCTGCCAACTCTCTAAGTACTTGGGTGTAACCCGTCAGGGCCTCACGCCTTTGTAATGTCCAATGCCCTGAGGAGCCCCTCAACTTCAAGGGGGGGTGACTCTAATCTGTGCCCCTAAGTCTCCAGCCTCATCTAATCTCCTATGCGGATATCCCCCGTCCTGCTTTGGGGAGAACACAGAGGCAAAATAGTGATTTAGCATCTGTGCCTGTTCCCTCATGTCAGTCACTGGATCTCCTTCCTTCTTATTTAGTGGCCCCACCACTTGTCTCCCCTTTCTTTTCCTATTTACATGCTGGAAGAAGCCCTCTTTGTTGCTCTTGATATTCTTAGCAAGTCTCAGCTCATAATCAGCCTTAGCCTTGCAAAGAATCCTTCTGCAACAGGCCTCCTCCTCCCAGTATACCCTTTTGTCTATTTGCCCCAGTACCCATTTCCTACGGAGGCTCCTCTTTCATTTAATCCCTCTAACCACCTCCTTTCGCATCCATGGCGGCACTCTCCTCCGCCTCCCCACCTTACTGACTAGAGGTATCGTCAAGGCTTGTGCCTCCAAAACCTCCCTTTTGAGTGCTATCCATCCCTCCTCAACTTGCTTGCCTTCCAGTAACCTATCCCAGGAGACTTTCCCCAGCCTGGCCTTCAGTTGGCCAAAGTTGGCCCTCTTGAAGTCCCAGCTTCTAGTGCTTGACCTGCTGCACATCCCCAGTCCCAATCTCAAAGCAAAGGATGGAGTGATCACTCCCCTAATCTGTACTTCATCTATCAGCTTCTCCCTATTGGTCAAGACCAAGTCAAGGATGTTTCCCCCCTTGTCGCCTCTCAGACCCTCTGTGTGAAAAACCCTCCCTCTATAGCCTCTAGGAAGCGACGTGACCTGGCTGTCACCGCCGAGTGAGTCTCCCAACTAATATCCCGGAGATTGAAATCTCCCATAATTACTGTGTCTCTCTCCCGAGATATCCTTAGAATCTGGCCTGTCAGGACATCATCCAGGGTCTCAAGTTGACCTGGAAGGCGATAACATACCCCCACTGTCAGGTCTCTTTCCCTGTCAAAACCCCTAAGTTTCACCCAGACTGCCTCTACCGAATCCCCATCTGTGCTGCATTCTATCTCACTGCATCCTATCCCTTCCCTGATGTATAAAGCCATGCCCCCACCCCTCTTTCCCTTCCTGTCCTTTCTAAAAAGGTGATACCCTTCTATGTTTACATTCCAGACTTGCCTTTCATCCCACCAAGTTTCTGTGATTCCCATCAGGTCATAGCCTCCTATTCCCAGGAGAGCTTCAAGTTCTTCCTGCTTATTACCCATGCTCCTAGCATTGGTGTACATGCACCTCAACTCCTTCCCACCACTTCCTTTCCTTGCAGTTCCCAGCCTCCTCCTTCCTCCCATCCTCCCTGGTACCTGGCCCCTCTCTGTAGGAGTCCTGTCAGTCCCTGCAGTACCTCTAAAACCCTGCTCCCAGAGCCATCTCCCCACACTTGTCCAGTGCAGACACATTTCCGGGGGGGGCCTGAAACCCCCCCCCCCAGCTCAGTTTAAAGTCTTCCGGATGAAGCTCGCTAGAGCATCTCCACAGGACCTTTTCCCCATCCTTGTGGGGTGCAACCCGTCCCTTGCCAGAAGTCCATTGGCAAGAAACCGAGTGCCGTGGTCAAGGAACCCAAAGCGTTCCTTCTGGCACCACACCCTAAGCCAGTCGTTCACCTCGGAGACCTCTTTAGTCCTGGTCTCAGTGGTTACCAGAACTTTGCTAACCAGGAAGAGTCCATTCTACAGACCAGGTTTCTCTGGATGCACACAGAAGACCACAGAAGACATATAAGTCCTCATGCTTGTTGTGCTAGGGTAGCCACAAGGTCTACAGATTTGTAACTGGAGAAACTCTAGCTGTGATAACCTTGTACCTTCCAGCAAGATAATCAGACCCTCTGTGTGGGGAAGTTCTTAACAGCTTTTCCCACTCCAGTTGTCCGTCTTTTGTGCCAGTGCAAAATAGCTCTGTAGGTTTCAGATCAAGTGTGCCTCTTCCATGCACAAAGTAGTACAAACCTGATCCAGTGATACCCATCCCAGTATTTTGTTGATAACAACATTATACAAATTATTAGAAATCTGGGAGTAAAATGGATATTATTTCAAAAAAGCAATGGACTGGAACATGTTGATTACTTGAAAAAGTAAATGCTGGATGTTTTATGGAATATATCAATGATGCAGTGTGTGCCTGCAGTAGAAACACAGAAACATAGAAACAGAGCAAGTCAGAAGGGGCCTCCCAGGCCATCTAGTCTGACCCCAAACTCGAGCCAGCTCTATGCCTACTATGTGACATGCCTACCAAAATTCTGAACCATGTTTAAAGTTTTATAAATATGTGATATTTAATGTTAGGCTTTAGTGAATCCCCAAACAATTTAATTTTCCATACACAATAAATGTCATTTCTCTTAATCTGAAATGCACTCTGCTGACTTGCCAGAAAGGTCATTCAAAAGTCTGTGACGCCATCTAGGCAATGATTAATTTCCTGAACATACTTTGTTAATGAAACTTGACATTCAAGTGCAATGGTTGTTACATCTTCATTGACATTAATTTACCCACTTTTGGATTATGCAGCCCTTGTGTGTCACTAGAACAGATTAGGTAGTGGCAGGCAGATGACCATGACAGTATGGTTCATTCTGACATCAGGGTAGGGCAGGCAATGGCATCAAAAGAGGTGGGTCAAGCAGAAGGGGCAGATGGGAACTGAAGAGGATGAGGAGGGAAATTGAAGGCCACTGTAGAGAATACATAAGCGAGACTGGCCCAATCAAAAGATAGTTAAGGTATCTTCCTGTGCTGGCAAAATTCCAAGAGCACCGAGAAACCAGGAGAATGCTTGATGGCAAAATTCACGTGCCTCCTCTACCCAAGCTTTTGGGACATCAAGGTCTGTGTAGGAATGACCCTACCATTTTAGTATAGTGAAGCAGTTGCCTCAGGTGGCAAATGCTGGGAGGTAGCTGCAGAGTGTTAGGGGTCCCACATGGCTTGTCTTGTCCCTCCCAAGACCTCCTGCTGCCTTCAGGTGTGGTGGAGGATATTCTCTCATTGTCAGTATTGAATTAAGGCTCAGCAGCCACAGTAATCAGGCTTTGTACATAGAGCAGTAGAGGGGCCTCAGGCACCAAAACATCTTGGGCTGAGGCAGGAAGTATGTGTGTCTTTCCTTGTTCCAGCTTCAGGCACTTTCCTCTGCTTCATAAAAGTAAACAGATCAAAAGTTCCCCACTATCATATAACAAGATACCAGGGGACATGATAAAGGGGTGCAGAACAGCATGAGCCACCCCATTCAAAAATATCTGCTTTCTGTCACTGTGATCATCTATAACTTTTTCCACAAAAAAGAAATGGACAGTACAGACCATTAGTAATAAATATGTGAGCTTGTTAATGTTAATAATGCTTTCTTTCCTTTCAAACTACAGCCGGCCAGAAACATCATTCCTTTGGTTCACAAATCCATGCAAGTCGATGAAATATATTGTGTGGCGTAGATTTAAGTGGGTCTTCATTGCCATTCTCATCTTGCTGATTGTGCTCTTATTTGTAGCGATTCTTCTGTATTCATTGCCGGTATGCATGCTAACATTTGCAATATTGTTCCTCACTAGGGATAGTTCACCTTTGGGGTTAGGGTTGGGCTTGTAGTAAGACTCCCTACTTATGCTCCTGGTTGTGACTTAAGTGTAGCTTTTAAATGCTTGGCTTCTTTAAGTACCCAATAGGCAGTGGATAGATCCAGACTTTGTCATAGTAAGAAGAGACCCACTGAAAGTTTTCTGAATCTTTCCACTGATTTCAGTGGGTCTACTCCAAGTATGACTAAATGTGGAACCACAACAAAGAAAGGTATTATTTCCTGGCTTAAAAAAGTAAACTGAAGATGGTTTAATTTTAAAAAGATGGGAAACTGCATTGATTGCTTATTTGGATTCTGTTAAAAATATAAGATGTCTTCTATGGAAAACTATGTGATAGTGACAGCATTACTGGAAAAAAAATCCATATCATTCCTCTGGTATGGAAGAAGATAATTGCATTTGTGGATCCCGCTTTGAGCAGGGGGGTGGACAGGTATTTTCACAGTCCCTTCCAACTCTATGATGCTAAGAAACTCTGATAATCATTAGATGTCCTCAAAGACACAGTGCTTCCATATCATACTGAAAACCAGGTCCTGTTCATGGTCTCTGCATGTCACATGGGCTTTGTACCAGCACACAGTTTTACTTCAGGAAAGGTCTGCAGGTGAGGATGTGGACAGGAACCTTCCTTAAAGATCCAGTGCACACGTCCCTATCAGGTTCCCACTTATTCCCTCTCTTCTTTTTGACTTAGTGTTAGCCTTGTTTAGGAACTTCTCTTCATTCAGTCCACTTGAAAGCATGTTTCTGCTAAGGGTTTATTCTTCCTTTATCTCTGTCATTCCTCATCCTTTTTACTTGGTTGGATATTCTTTGTTGTTTTGCTTCTCATGATTTAGCGATTGCATGACAAATGAGTGAATGGTCCTCTGGATGTCTTTTCACAAGTGTGTGTGTTGTGAAAGTAAGCTGAGTCCATTGAGCCTTCTCCTAGCCCCACTGAACTGTCTCTGCTTCACCATGGCCTGTGCAAGTGCTGGCGTTGGAATCACCCCAAAGCTCAGACTTTGAAACAAACTGAGTCATCAAGCAGAAAAAAACACACCCCACTCCAGCACACTAGGTCTTTGACACTTTTGTTAGTAAAAAGAAAAAAAATAAGAAGAGGCTAAAGTGTCCAGATACTCAGGTACTCTTCTGAAACAGAGGAGGAGGAGAGCAGCTCTTCAAAAATAGTAGAATTGCTATGGGAACAAGTGTGATCATCAGTTCTGATCACAATTCCCACTCTACCACTAGTGTTAGAATCTCAAATCCCAAAGCAAGACCCAGTTCCAATCATGCCAACACTGGAGGATACTTCCCTGTTCAAGCCACGATCTTTGATGGGCTGCCAAGATCAGTCTTTCTCCCATATGAAAGGCCTTAGCAGTGATGCCTTGACTCCCTGGATTCCATCTTCCCAGTAGTGTCAGTACAGAAGAACTGGGGCTGCCGACATCATGAGGAACTGGCAGTTAAGCTGAAGTTGACTGCTGGCCCAGTCATGCAGTCCTCTCTTCTGTGCTGCAGTAACACACTGCCCTGCCTCTAGTATGTCAGCTTGCTGTTTGTCCACAAAAGTCATGAAGAAGAAAAGCAGGTTGCTTACCTGTCACTGTAGTTCTCAGAGAGGTCATTTGTGCATTCAAAGAACCTACCAACTCTTCCCTCTTCCATGTCATACTCAAGTTTGGTGTGCAGATACCAAAGATTCATCTTGATTCTGTGGCTACAATGCTAGTCTTAAGGAGCTGAGAGAATAAGCAGTAGCCTGCTGTGTAAATGTATGCTGGAACAGTGGGGAAGGATTCCCACCAAAATTCCTTAGCTATAGACATTTCCTGAAGCACAGCTAAATGCAGGCCCACAGTTAGTGTGTGAATGCAGAGATGATAGATATCTAGTTTTAGGTGAAGCAAACTGTCTTTTCCCACTGCAACTCCCCTTGTGCACACTACTCCTGTGCACTCCTGTACTGCTTCCTTACTGCTACCTGCCTGACATACATACATACAGACCCCACTGGCAGTCTTTATGGAAGGGTTACATGGATTCGGACCTTTATTAACTGTACCATTTATGCAGCTCATAATGAATTAGAATCTCCAGTGGTTTAAAGTTATTTTGTTCTAACCCTTATAGCAGTTCTGTGTGGTTGATGCTGAGGCGTAAACTCTCTCACTGCCCGAGAGGTAAAAGAACGTGCTTCGCGACACTGCACCCACTCCCGCCACCTTTGGTGCTGCCATGCCAGTTCTATGGAGGGCCACACAGCTGGAAGCAGCAGCTGCCTCAGTCTTACAGGAGCTCAACCAGCTCTTGTAAAATCTGAGAAAACTCTCACAAGAGCCCCACAGCCAGTCACAGGGGCCCTGCTGGCCACTCGCATGCTGTGGCACATGCGTCAACCAAAGGGTGGCTGGGTGGGGGGCAGCAGCAGTGGGGCAGTACTGGTGGGGAGACTCCTCCTTTTGGGCATGGGGGAGCAGTACAATTCACTATTCTTCCAGTTCCATTACTTGATATGAGCATCTCACCCTGCTTCATGGGTCGGTCTGTCCTGGCTGAGACTTAGAGGGGAAGAGCCTTACCTAAGACCAACAAATGCCACAAAGGACTCCTTTTTTCTTTTGCAATACATACATGCTCCTCCAAGTGCTTCATCTCCTAACAAGAACATTCCGGGATTATTGTTATTGATATTTCTGGATAGTGCTTAATTATGATGCAGCCAAATCTATAATTTGGCCAAAAGCAACAGCATTTTCAGCACTAAGTTGCATGCAGAAAATGGTGTCAGGTCATAAAATGCCATCACTGGACAATCGGGTAAACAGGAACAATAATCTTGTATTTTTCTTTTAGGACACTTTATAGCTTGATATGATTTTTAATTTAAACGCTAGCTAAAATTTACCCTATATATCTATATATCTAGAATGAATTTTGACCACATTTTTCTCCTTTTTAGAACTACCTGTCGATGAAGATTGTGAATCCATTTTCAGCTCATTAAGGAAGATACTTTTATCATTGGGATTGTGATGAGGTTGTACAGCCTTCACCTCCAGACCACGTATACACATATAATGACCAAATCATCAGGCCACCCATCATGCCTGTAACTCTGCTCTTCCCTTGTGTTTTAAAGCAGAAGGAGAATCATTTCCAAGAAATTAACTGTTACCTAAGACATACTGGGTAACTTGGGTAGGATCTAGAATTATGTAGGTATATGCAACTACACTGTTGCAACTCTGCCCCTTTCTCCCCATGGCAGCCACTCCAGTCCCCTAGAAATGCTACGGAGAAAGTCAGGAGAGCTCTGCTTAATGGGGTGAGCTGCAGTGTGGTGTGCAAGACAGGAGGATGCATCCCATACAGTTAAGCAGAGGCACTTTCCATTTGTGGAGCCTTTCCGTGCATGGAAGGCAGATCCTGAATCTGACCTACTGTGCTCTACTTCTGAATTTTGACTTTGATAGTATAAGCATGATAAGACTGTCTGTCCTCTTATTTCCAAAGATATTTTTTCAGATATTATTTCAGATCTCCCATTTCCCCTTTCCTTTGAAAATGCACTCTTTATGGCATAATCTTGTTCATGACTACTCAGAAGTAAGTTCTGTTAAGGTCAGTGGGATTTACTCCTAGGTAAGTGTGTATGAGATTGCAGCCTTAATATTGTATCAATTTTATTAGTAGTAGTATAAGCACTTGGCCGTTCTGAGTCTTGATTTTTGAAAGGGAAAAGTTGCTACTTAATATTCTGCCAAATAAAACAGTGCAATAAACTGCACACAGTGATGTGAACATAGTGTTCAGAAAGTTTGCAATAACAGCACTGAGCTTCACTTCATACGTTTCAAATGTATGGGCAAAGCAATAAAATAAAAGAAACAAGTGTACAACTTGTACACTTCAGCATACAGGTGTAATGGCAGTGGTGGCAATATCAAAGCCTACTCTTATGGAGCTTTAGATGGTCCAAAACCCATTGAAATCAGTGGAGGTATTGTGGCTCTTAGCCAGATAGGATAATCTTCATTCCTGCATTCCCTAGTAATCAATTCCCATCAGCCTTAGTAGCTTTTCTCCCATCCTCTACCCTGTTCTCTGCATTGTTTCTCTAGAACATTGAGAATAATCTAAGTTGTACCATGCAAGAAATAAATCACTTTTCTTTGTTTGAACACTAGTCCTATTTAAGTACTATTTCTCCAATCAGTATACATTCTTGGCAAGTGGCCAAAAATGTGGATTCCTGAGTGTCAGTATTTAGATTCAAACTTGCTAATGCAATTGGGAGGCTGCAGTTCCCAGTACTGGCCACTCAAAGGCAGTTCAGTGTGAGTGCTGAAATGTTAAACTCTACAGTGTGACCAAGATGCTGCAGTTCCAAGTACTGGCCACTGTAGGGCACCCTAACTTCAACAAAATATCAGGACAGTGGCTAGCTAGGTCGCTGGACAGCTGGGTGGCCAGACACTAATCAGGAGGCAGCACATGGGTTATGTGTTTGATTTTGGACATGCCACCTCACTGATACTCCTTTAAGATAACAGACTGCACAAACGCTGTATGGCACATGCTGTTGGGATGTCTGCCCAATCAGGGGCAGCATTTGGGCCATATGGCTGATTTCAAGCCCTTTCCTTCACTGATACTCTGCCCACTTGGACTTGGATAAAAGCCAGCCATTTCAGATCAAACAAATGACCCAAGTGCTGCCAGATGGCCAAACAGGATGTGACATTGAGGTGCTAGTGCAATCTATCCTCTTAGAGTGGGAAAATATCCATGAAGGGACAGGCTGAAAATCACCCACATGAACTGAATGCCGTCTCCTGACTGAGTAAATTTTCTTTTTTAGTGTCAGGAATGAGGTTTTAACTAATAGGAACAGGAGGCTGCAGGTACCAGTACTGACCACTTGAGGGCAGCCCAGTGTTGGTGCTGACATTTATCTCTCAAATGGGAGTAGAAAGCTGCAGCACAGTGTCAGTGCTGAGATTTCAGCTCTCTAATACGGCCTTTCCCACTCTGATAGGCTTCAGAGACATTTGGACCACAACTCCCAGAATTCCCATCCAGCAGGGGCATTGACTGGAACTTCTCGGTGTTGCATTCCAAATGTGTCTGGAAGGCACAATGTTGGGGAAGGCTGTTCTAATAGGATCACAGGAGGCTACAGTTCTAAGTACTGGCCAGCAGAGGGCAACCCAGTACCAGTGCTGAGATTTGACATCCCAGTGGGATAGGAGGCTGCAACTCCCAGTACTGGTCCCCAGAGGGCAGCCCAGTATCTGCAGTGAGAAGTTAACTCTAATAAGATAAGGAGGCCGCAGTTGGGAGTACTGGCCAGCAGAGGGCCTCTTTTAACTCTCAGATCACGAAGCAGCAATTCAATTCAGTAGGCCAGCTGTCCCTGACAACTATAGAAGTTTCCTGAACACAACTCCATGCAGGCCCAGAATACACAGAGTACCTCTACAGTTTTATGGGAAGCAACCTGTCTTTTCCTACTGCAACTCCCCTTGTACATGCTACTCCTGCATGTACTGCTTCCTTACCACTACCTGCCTGACATGCATTGATGGTCTTTATGGAAGGGCTACATGGATTAGGCTCTGTATAATTAATTGTACCATTTATACAACTAATAATAAAACAGAATCTCCAGTGGTTCAAAGTGTTTCTTATTCATTATTTTGTTCTAACCCTTACAGCAACTCTGTTTAAGATACTGATGGAAGCTGAGGCATAAGCATTGAAAAATGAAAATAATCCATAAAAATAATCATACCATGCAAAAAGTAAACCACCTTTTGTTTGGATACTACTCCCATTTAAGTACTATTTCCCCATTCACTTCACCATTCTCTGTAAGGCTGCAGTATACGTTCTTACATTCTTTTAAATCCACCAGAGTTCCTTTGGTTGCCTTAGTGTTTTTGCAAGGATTTAACAGCAGAGTGTTGATTGATTCTTAAAGAAGCTACCTGCACACTGTAGCACTATTAGGGAAAAAGCAAGTGAGATCCTCTTGTACTTTTTGTAGTGATCATCTTGATCAGAAGATGAAGCTTCTTGTAGCATGGAGATACACACCACCACACTCTAATGACTGCAGATAAAATTGCTATTAAAGGCACAAAGCAGGAACCAATTATTTTAAAAAAGTTGGCTTCCCAAATGCTTTCTGATTGGTGGAACACTGCACCCTATGACATAGGTGAGCAGAAAGTACTCTGGAACTGCTGGTAGATTTTAGGGTGATTTGAAGATGATTAGCAAGGATTTCCCAACTGCCAGTTCAACAACAGGAGCAATAATATTACCCCTTCCCTGCAAAATTATACTTCTGAAATGAAAAGAGGTTGGGGTAACCAGAAGTGATTTTTTGTGTGAGCACATTTGAAGAATTGTGAGTTCCACTCAAGTTCTGTAACTCAAAACACACATGTGTGCTTAATCAGATGTACTCACTGAGTGGGAAGGGAATTACTCCCATACAAGTGTGTACAGCAGCCTTCCCCAACCTGGTGATATGTTTGATTATAACTCCCATCATTCCCAGCCAGCACTGCCATCAGTATGATGGAATTTTCAGTCCTATGTAGCTGGAGGGCAGCAGGTTGAAGAAGGCCTCTGTACTCACTTGCATGGGAGGAATTCCCAATGAACTCTCTGATATATAATTCTGAGTAAGCACCTGCAGGTGTTTTGAGTGGAATTCTCCAAGTGTGCACACACATGCACAGGACTGTACTGCATGAAGCTTAAACTTGCTGCTGACCCTCTGCCCCATCTGTGACTTACATGTGTGAATGAGTTGCCACAGAGAGAACCTTTGTGTTTATCATCCTACCATCGACCAAACACAGCTAGTTATGCATTCAACTGAGAGGCATCAGATCTTGCATAATGGGGTGTTTCATGCACCTATGAATCAGCCACAAGGACCCACATTCCCTTTTTTAATAGAATGACCCATTCATGTTCCGTTGACACTAATGGAATACAAGAATGCTTTGTCAGGGAGCCACTTTTGTAGAGGACTATACTCAAGTCTAACATATGCTTATACTTAGATGTGAAAAATGGTTATGAGCAAGCATTCTGGACTATGTAGCTCAGCTTTCCTTCTCTTTGGCGCACAACTGGCCCTGTCACTGCTGAAAAGACTGTGGCAGCTGCAGAAGGTATCAAACTCCCTGCCATCACTGCAATGATTCATGGCAGTGCAGGCCTTGACTCTCCACGAAAGATGTCCAGCATTCTCAGTTTTCACCTTAACTGGAAAATGATGACAAGCTAAATTGGCCCAATAAATAGTGGGTTTACTTCATATGAAATCAGTTCCATAATGTGGAGCATTATGTGCCTGGGTGGGACTGTTGTCCTGTCAAGATATAATGGTCCTTTATTTGGGAGTGGCAAGAACTGATTGGAGAGGCATGACAGTTCAGCACTGAGACTAATCGCAATCCAGATGGATTGCCATTTCACAATTGAAGTCAGAATGCTTTGGCAGGAACAATTGTGTCAATGAAACCCCTATCATTCCTAATTAAGATTATTTCAAGTCAGTGCCACAAATTGAACGGGGGACATAAATCCCAGAGGTGTCAGTTTTCACCCAAGAGCTAAACAGTGTGCCACTTACACATGTTCTCATCAGACAAGCATTTACCCTTAAATATTTGGAGGCCATCTTTCCTAGGGAAATAATAATGGAAATAGCTTGAGAAGAGGTCAGCAGTCCTGAGATGGAGTGACCAGAAGCTGGATATGGATCTACTGGTAGAACTTTTGGCAATCTGCTGTAGACCAAAGGTATCTGGCTCCCAGTTCTTTACATTTCATCTAAATTAGACTAATGAAATGAAGAAATCTTTGAGTAACCAAGAATGGACTTTTGTGTAAAAACTGTACTATGAGCTTAGTACAGTTCTGGTACTGAAGCCAGACTGCCAGTCTTTGAAGTCCTGGTTTTAATTTAACCACCTGCCTTTTTCACCAGGATGTAGAAGTTCTAGTAAAAAACCAAGTAGATCTGACAAGCCTAAAGTCTGCCCAGTGTTCTAGCTCAAGGTGTAATGGTGATGAATATTGCCTTATTACAGTCCATGGCATTCTTTGCCCTGGCAATGCATGATCTGCTGATGGCTCTACTGTTGATCAGATTTTTTTCAAATATACCATAAGTGTTCTTTAAACTTAGAAGAGATAGCAGCTATGGCACAAAAAATAGAAAGTTTTGATTTGCAATAATTGTATTCGCAAGTGCTTAACAATGCCATGCCTGACCAAGAATTCCAAATGCTCAGGCACTTTGGAAACAGGCTATGGGACATATAGCGATAGACCAGTTGGGCAGGCAAATATTAGATGAGTGAATGAGTCAATTGTGAAGCACAGGCAGCAAAGCTGCTCAGAAGCATCCTTGCTTGAGTCCCCACAAATTTTTTCTCAGACTTAGCTTAACTCCTGCTAAAATTCAACTCTCCCCTTCCTTCTCTCTGTCTCTGTCTCAGGACTAAATGTTGGATTTGGGAGTTGGAAGCTTGTGTTAAAAGCAGCTATGGAAGGTACCAGTTCAGCTTCCAAACTAACCTGTTTTCCCTGCGCCATTTCCTCCCATTTAGCTAATTCCCCTCCAAGCCAGTTGTCCTGAAAGTTTCCCCTTCACCCATGGTGCAAACCATGGCAGTGGTGGTATGGGGGTGGGGGGAAATTGTTCAGCCAGGGAAATTGTACAAGGGGAAATTCAAATCCTCCCTTTCCCTACCCTTTTGATCCCCGGTCCAAATTCTGATGGATGACAGAAAACTGCCTTCCTGTGCTAGTTGTTCGTAGCCTGATATTCCCTATTTGGTTGGCAGCAAGTCCCCAGGATGCCGGCCTGAGAACTTGCCCCTTACCTGATAGCTGTTCCCTTTTCAATTGGTGATGGCAGGGATTGAACCGGACACCTTCTTCATGAAGCAGGTGCTCCACCACTGGATAGAGATGTGAAGTCTCCCTCACTGCAAAAACGGAAAGTTTGGAAGAAAAAAACATTTTTATTTCTCCCCATATTGTGCAGTTTTTCCAGATCATCTCTGCCACTATGCTATGGTCCCTCCCCAGTCCTCTTAATCTGAGTTTGTTTGATCCAAGTAATCTTCCTGCCTCCATTTCTATTTCCTGAATATTTACCTGTATTATGGAAAGGCCTCATTTATGCTAAATACTAGATATCTTGGCATTTTCTAGGAAAACTAAACCAGCAGATAGCAGCTCCCCTTTCTTGACCAGCTATAGCCATGCAGTGCATGCATGCACTTGTGTTTAAACCTTATGCTAAAATGAGCCATCAAGTTGCCCTTCTCCTGTCACTGTTCTTCTGTATGTTCTCCT
Organism: Varanus salvator macromaculatus; assembly: GCA_023646645.1. Classification (NCBI taxonomy): domain Eukaryota; kingdom Metazoa; phylum Chordata; class Lepidosauria; order Squamata; family Varanidae; genus Varanus; species Varanus salvator. Next base: position 29,030,516 of record JAIXND010000756.1, read on the forward strand.
CATACATGTGGATCTATGACTGGGTTGGGCAAAAGCTAGATTTTCAGTAGCTCTCCCAGCATTTTCAGACTCCCAATCATTTAAGAGCAGCAGCAAGAGCAAATGGAAAAGTGTTCCTAAGTTAAGATGCTGAAAACAAGAGAAGCTGGGTATGGAAAAGAACCAGGCATGGATTTTTGTGTGAAAAGACTGTGAGCACAGTTCTGCTGCTGAAAATAATCTCTGGTTCAAATGTAATATCAGGGGCACCCTGTTCCTCAATTCTGAATGTATCTCTCCTGCCATCCCCCTCCTTGCACCTCTGTTTACACCTGGCCATGATTGGACCTTGGCTTCCCACAACCTGGAATATGCCCAGCAATGCTTTAGGGATGTGAACTTGCATTTCTTCTTCAATCACAAGATGTCAGTGTATATGCCCAATTTCTATTCAAAGGATAGGAGCAGGCATCCAATCTTAGTCCTACTTAAAGCAGACTCGTTAAAATTAATGGGATTTACATTAGATTACCACGGGATAAACCAGCTCTGTTAACTATAAACCCTACCCGAACAAGTATCTCTTCCAAACATAAGCCAAAGTTTTGTGCCACAAAATTTATTCCAGCACCCACAACTTTCTACTGAAACATCAAATATGGGCTCATCGTTAAAACATACACACACACACCAGCATTGTCATATCACCTCCAAGGCTTTGTGCTGTTTTGTGCCACAAAACCTGCTGTTTTGTGCCACAAAACCTAAAGTTTTGTGCTGTTTAGTGCCACACAACCCAGCCTCTGTGCTGTCACCAAAAGCATTAAAATGCCATACCAATCTGTGGAGGTCTGGCAAATATTTAAAATCTTGCTTTCTCATTTTACTTCCCAATGCATGCTAAACTTTTGTGTTGGTTTGTGCCACAAATCCCAAGTTCTGTGCTGCCATATAATGTGTGGAAATGACATATCCTTAAAGCCATGCCTAGTGAAAGCAAAAGATCCACAATGTAGCTGAATTTGAATAGGCTGTATGCACATACACAGCAACAAGACAGCCTGCTGCTGTCTCTAGATGATTGTTTGTACCTGTTCCAAGGCTGCAAACTGGTTTCTGGACAACCTGGAAGGAGAAGGTCTGTTCTGTGAATCACGAATTTCTTGAAACTTTTATCAGTCAGCCAGCACTAAGCTCTTGACCTCAGGTCAAGATCTTCAGTTCACATTCTGTTTTCTTGCACATCTATAACAATAAGCATGTGTAAGTACAGTGCATGATACATGAAAATAATGCTGTAACCTGTTTTTCAGGATATACACCAATGGTGGTCAACTTGAGACCTTTCTGATGTTTTGGCCTACAGTTCATATCAGCAATAGCCTAGCCAGCATCATATGGCAGTGAGAGTATAATGAGAGTTAATGAACTTCTCCACAGGTCAATCTGTAATCACAACTATAAAAAGCCTGTGAGTGATGTTTGAAGAGAGACATCTCCCTCTTGGCTGTCCCACAAATCTCTCCCACAGCGTTGTCCAGTTCTTCCTAAAAAAGAACTCATGGTCTGAATCTCAACCATTGTTTTGTGTTTCTATTTTTTACTTAATGGTTTTCTTCCACATATGGAAGTGACCTTCAGGTGTAACAGTGCACATCAATTTTGACAATGCCATTGTTGAGGGTGGCCACATAAATTTAGCAAGAAGAAAACAGGATACCAACTTGCATTAAAAAATTATATGCTAATTTATATTTAGATATACAAATCATTATAATTGAAAAAGAAATATGGTACATACAAACATAGGAAGGTAAGAAAAGCCATGCTGGACTGGATCAAATGCCCATCTAGACCAGCAGTCCATATGCACAGTGGCAAAGCAGCTGCCCACAGGATCGCTCAAGCAGGATGGGGGCAAGACCTCCTCCTGTCCAAGCTCCTTAGCAACTGGTGTATGCAGGCAAGCCGCCTCTGGCTATGTATGTGAGGTAGCACATACATAGCCAGCAAAGCTCGTAGCCAGTGACAGCCTCCTCACTCATGAATCTATCAATCCCATTTTGTTGTTGTTAGTCACAAAGTGTTGTCCGACCCATTGCGACCCCATGGACAACATTCCTCCAGGCCTTCCTGTCCTCCACCATCCCCCGGAGTACACTTAAGCGCACACCAACTGCTTCAGTGACTCCATCTAGCCACCTCATCCTCTGCTGTCCCCTTCTTCTTTTGCCATCTGTTGTTCCCAACATTAGGCTCTTCTCCAGGGAGGCCTTCCTTCTCATTAGGTGGCCAAAGTATTTGAGTTTCATCTTCAGTATCTGGCCATCTAAAGAGCAGTCAGGGTTGATCTCCTCTAGGACTGACCGGTTTGATCGCCTTGCTGTCCAAGAGACTCGCAGGAGTCTCCTCCAGCACCACAATTCAAAGGCCTCAATCCTTTGGCGCTCAGCCTTCCTTATGGTCCAGTTTTCACAACCATACATTGCAACTGGGAAAACCATAGCCTTGACTATATGCACTTTTGTTGGCAGGGTGATGTCTCTGCTTTTTACTATGCTGTCTAGATTTGCCATAGCTTTCCTCTCCAGGAGCAAGTGTCTTTTAATTTCTTGGCTGCAGTCCCCATCTCCCGTGATCTTGGAGCCCAGAAAAATAAAATCTGTCACTACTTCCATTTCTTCCCCATCTATTTGCCGGGAAGTGAGAGGACCAGATGCCATGATCTTAGTTTTCTTAATGTTGAGTTTCAAGCCAACTTTTGCCCTTTCCTCCTTCACCTTCATCAAGAGGCTCTTCAGTTCCTCTTCACTTTCTGCCATTAGAGTGGTATCATCTGCATACCTGAGGTTGTTGATATTTCTCCCAGCAATCTTAATTCCAACTGGTGATTCATCTAGCCCTGCCTTTCTCATGATGTGCTCTGCATATAAGTTAAATAGGCAGGGCGACAGTATACAGCCTTGCCAAACTCCTTTCTCAATTTTGAACCAATCAGTGGTACCATGTCCAGTTCTCACTGTTGCTTCTTGACCCGCATATAGATTTCTCAAGAGACAAATAAGATGGTCTGGTACTCCCATCTCTTTAAGAACTTGCCACAATTTGTTGTGATCCACACAATCAAAGGCTTTAGCATAGTCAATGAAGCAGTAGATGTTTTTCTGGAACTCCCTAGCTTTCTCCATGATCCAACCTATGTTGGCAATTTGATCTCTAGTTCCTCTCCCTCTTCGAAATCCTCCCTGTACATCTGGTAGTTCTCGGTCCTCATACTGCTGGAGCCTAGCTTGTAGGATTTTGAGCATCACTTTGCTAGCATGTGAAATGAGTGCAATGCTGCAGTAGTTTGAACATTCTTTGGCATTGCCCTTCTTTGGGATCGGAATGTAAACTGACCTTTTCCAATCCTGCGGCCACTGTTGAGTTTTCCAAATTTGCTGGCATATTGAGTGTAGCACTTTTACTGCATCGACTTTTAAGATTTTGAATAGCTCAGCTGAAATACTGTCACCTCCACTAGCTTTGTTGTTGCTCAGACTTCCTAAGGCCCATTTGACTTCACATTCCAGGATTTCTGGCTCGAAGTCAGTGACCACCCCATCCTGGTTATCAGGGACATTAAGCTCTTTCTTGTATAGTTCTTTGGTGTAATCTTGCCACCTCTTCTTAATCTCTTCTGCCACTGTTAGGTCCCTGCCATTTTGCCCATCTTTGCATGAAATATTCCCTTCATATCTCTAATTTTCTTGAAGAGATCTCTGGTCCTCCCTATTCTATTGTTTTCTTCTATTTCTTTGCACTGTTCATTTAAGAAGGCATTCTTATCTCTTCTAGCTATTATCTGGAATTCTGCATTCAATTGGGTGTATCTTTACCTTTCTCCCTTGTCTTTCGCTTTCCTTCTTTCCTCAGCTATTTATAAAGCTTCCTCAGACAGCCATTTTGCTTTCTTGCATTTCTTTTTCTTTGGGTTGGCTTTAGTTGCTACCTCTTGTACAATGTTGTGAACCTCCGTCCATAGTTCTTCAGACACTCTGTCTATCAGATCTAATTCTTTAAATCTATTTGTCACCTCCACTGTATATTCATCAGGGATATGATTTAGGTCATACCTGAGTGGCCTAGTGCTTTTCCCTACTTTCTTCAATTTAAGCCTAAATTTTGCCACCAGAAGCTCATGATCTGAGCCACAGTCAGCTCCTGGTCTAGTTTTTACTGACTGTATAGAGCTTCTCCATCTTTGGCTGCAGAGCACGTAGTCAATCTGATTTCTGTGTTGATTGTCTGGTGATGTCCATGTGTAGAGTCGTCTCTTGGGTTGTTGGAAAAGAGTGTTTGCTATGACCATCGTATTCTCTTGACAAAATTCTACCAGCCTGTGTCCTGCTTCATTTTGTACTCCAAGGCCACACTTGCCTGTTATTCCAGTTATCTTTTGGCTTCCTACTTTAGCATTCCAATCCCCCATGATGATAAGGACATCATTTTTGGGTGTTAACTCTAGAAGGTGTTGTAGGCCTTCATAGAACTGTCAACTTCAGCCTCTTCAGCACCAGTGGTTGGGGCATAGACTTGGACTATTGTGATGTTGAATGGTTTGCCTTGGATTCGAACTAAGATCATTCTGTCATTTTGGAGATTGTATCCCAGTACTGCTTTTCTTACTCTTTTATTGACTATGAAGGCTACTCCATTTCTTCTGAGGGATTCTTGCCCGCAGTAGTATACCTGATGGTCATCCGAATTAAATTCACCCATTCCTGTCCATTTTAGCTCACTGATTCCTAAGATGTCGATGTTCAGTCTTGTCATCTCTTGTTTGACCACATCCAGCTTGCCTTGATTCATGGATCTTACATTCCAGGTTCCTATGGAGTAAAGATTTTTGCAGCATCTGACTTTCCTTTCATCACCAGATATATCTGCAACTGAGTGTCCTTTCGGCTTTGACCCAGTCATTTCATTCTTTCCATTGCTACTAGTACTAGCCCTTCACTCTTCCCCAGTAGCATATTGGACACCTTCTGACCTGAGGGGCTCATCTTCCGGCGTCATATCTTTTTGCCTTTTGGTACTGTCCATGGGGTTTTCATGGCAAAGATACTGGAGTGGGTTGCCATTTCCTTCTCCAGTGGATCATGTTTTGTCAGAGCTCTCTGCTTTGACCTGTCCATCTTGGGTGGCCCTGCATGGCATAGCTCATAGCTTCGTTGAGCTACGCAAGCCCCTTCACCACGACAAGGCAGTGATCCATGAAGGAGAATCCCATTTTAAAGCCATCCAAATTGGTGGCCATCATCATTTCCCATGGCAGGAAATTCCACAGTACAACTGTACTTTGTGTAAAGAAGTACATCTCACCACAATGGAGAAGACTTGTGTGCTGTCCAAGTGCTATTTCCAAGGCCCAGCTTTCCTTCCTAATGATTCTGTCTGTTCAAACTAAACTTGGGCTGGACAGTTTGAACTTAATGCAGAAGACACCTTCAAGCAGAAGACACCTTCAGAATAGTCCTCTGGCAGGCCTCCAACAGCATGCTCTCCTCTATCCCCTGTGAGGTGGCTTTGTCTTTTCACTTCACAAGGAATTATCTTCTGTAATCTACAGATCTGAACACTTTTTTCCCTCAGTGCCTATTGCATTTGCTGCCATGAACTTGAAACTGCAAGATCTAGCCTGATTAAGCAAATGCTACTCTGCTCTGGCAGCCATCTGTTGCCCAGGGTATAAATACTTAAACAATACAAAGTGAATCTGCTTCTCCTTCTCCGGCTGATCAAGGAATGCAAGGGGCTTGTGCTAGCCCAAGGGAATGTTTAATTCCCCTTCCCAACCCCCACCACTTGAATTGCTGACATCCTACACCAAAATGCAAATGTCATTAGCAGTGTTCCTCAGTTTCCAAAGGAAAGTGCCACTCAGCATGGGGGTGCTGCTGTTGAACATAGGCAAAAATAAAGAAAGTCTAAAGCATCTGTGGTCTCCTGAGTCGCTCTGTGGTTATTTAGATCTCAGCTTTTGCAATGAAAATGTAATAGCCAAGTGGCTCCAAGAAACACGCATGAGTATGTCAAATGACTATTATATTTAGTAGGCACAAGACATATTCCAAAAGAATAGTTTGGCTCTTAGTATAGGCGCACACACACACACACACACACATATGTTTAATGTTAAGGCCTTGTATAGAATCATTTAGCTCTGACAACAAGCCAAGCCTCTGCAATTACAGTTACAATAATAGGGAATCTTCCATTTGGGAAATATTCTCTATTTACCAACCCCTTTGGGCCCATGGGTAGATAGCTAAATCCTTTTCAGTGCGCATTTGAAAAGCCAACAATCTGTCTACCCAACATTCTGCCATTCAAATAAAGGCCCATCACAATAGAAAGTAAATAGACCTGAAAACATCTGATTTCCAAGTGTAAAGACTTAAATTAGAAGACAGCTTTTTAATGTAAATTTGACCTCACTTCCTGGTCTTGCTTAACATTGACCAACAAGACTGCTCCTTCATTTAGGTTCCCTCTCCTGTGCAGTTGAAAGGTAAGCAAAACAAAAAAGTGAGGGAATTCCTTAAAAACTGTTAAGCTATTAGTACCATAGGCTCCATTCTCAGAACTTTTGCAGCAATACTCCAAGTTACATACGGCATGGGTGAATGCAAAATAGATCTCTGGATTTTCTGGAATTCATCTCTAGCATTTCTGACTATAGGGTATACTGTCATGATCTTTTGGCAGTTGAAATCCAAACCATCCAGAGATCTACCTTCTCTTCATCCCAAAACACAGAAAACTACTGACTTCCCAGAGAAACTACATCTCACCACAATAGAGAAGACTTTATCACCATGAATGCTGAGGCCCTTTATATCAGAATTCTGCACAAGGATGCTCTGCAAGCCATCAGGAATACTATCCATAAGAGTGCTACTGGGTATCTGGCCACCAAACTGCCATTGTGTATTTACTTCCACTTCTGAGATCTTCACATCCATGGCACTGCCATGGCTACTCCCATGGGTGGCAATATCTTCATGGCTGACATAACAATGCTTTCTCAGTTCCTCTCCCCAGAAGCCTCTTCTATGCTATCCTTTTGGAAACTCTCCTTTCCATGACACCTCAGTCTTTCACACTGAGCTGGTTTGCCTGATATGATAAGTCACTCGTCCACTGATGTGACCAACATATGGCTGCCTACATTGTGAGCAGTTGACCCTTCTTCCTTGCCCTCTCCCGCCTCAGTCCTCCCATGAGTATTCCAGGGGACACCATGGGAGCACCAAGGTTTCCCAGAAACCATTTTAAGCTCATCACTGCTAAGGTTTTCCATTAGCATTTTTTTTCCTGAGATCGCAAAGGTAGTTCTCAAGACACCTTTGTTGTTCCCTATTTTTGCAGCAGCAGCAGCCAGTCCATCCAAAGTGCTCCGGTCATACCTTGGAGAGACTGTCTGAACTTGCTCACAGTTAAGAGGAGAGGAGAGGAGGTTGCACCAAGCTGAATGCCACAAAATCCTTGCTGTTGTGCAAATATCAGGATCTCCATGACACTTGAGGGCATCTGGAACTGGCTTCTCTCCCTTCCCTCCCTGCCACTGCCACAAGCTATTTCAGGCTTGCTGCAGCTTGGTTGTCCCTTTAAAATGGTTTCTCCCCTTCAAATTGTGATAGCTCTAAGCTGTTCTTCCAAGACACATGGTTGCTAACTTTAAAAAACTTGTTGTATCCCTAATGTTTGAAACCCAGACAACATGACCTGCTGCAAGTTACCACAAATGGCTACAGAACCACTTGGCAAAAGCCACAAAATTTCCTTGCTACTCTTGCCTAGTGACTACCAGGTGAGCACCACTGCCTACCTAGTGACCACTAGTGAACATCACTGCCTACTGCCCTCAAAGTTCCCAAGCCTGTGAACCCACACACAGCATAAGACAAAATGCCTTAGCATCTTCTGATGATCACTGAACAGTGAACTGCTAAAGGGCAATGAAAGGATGAGTGTGTTGGACTTTGCCTGGGCAGATCTGAGACTACATGGAAAATCAGGACACACCAACATGCTTTGTATGACATGCTAAACTACACTGGTTTATAAGCCATGGCAGGGCATTGCATCATGCAAACTTGGCATGCTTTTGTCAAGGTAGTTTAAGTTTGACTTATAAGCTGCCTGACAGCCCATGGCTTGTTGCAGGGTTTGTTTGTCTTACAATCATGAGTTGAGAAATAAGCCACAGCTCATTTCCACCTCCTCCCACACATTTGCTGAGGAAATTTGCATAATTACCCTTGGCAGTGTGGATTGTCATGTCATGTGAACCCATAGGCTGTTGTAGGGTTCTGCATGGCTTACTATTCCCAGAAAGAAGCCACTTGCCTGGATGCACATAACACAACAAGCCATGCTTCCAAGAGTAATTAGGCAGAACTCCCCAGGGATATCTTTCCTGGCACACATGCATGTGGGATATATCTCATGCCACAAATGGCATGTGTGGTGGAGAAATAAGCCTCCATGATTGTTCACACTGGGCTTTTGAAAAACTGCCATTTTGAATATTCAAACTGCAGTTGGGATATGCTGCAGCTTGTTGCAGTGAGCAAATCCAGCAAGAGTGCATTACTGGGGTGGTTGACAAGCCCCAAGAATTCTGGGGCCATTTTAGGGTTGTAGGTAGCTTGCTAATAACCCCAACAACTCTACCTTCATTAGATTCACACAGAATGATGAGTTGCACCATGGTTCCACTGTTCAAAAGGGCATGGGTGGTCACAAGAGCCCTACACACAGTGACTTTTCCTTAAGTGCAAACCAGGCAAGTGAGCTGCAGGAAATTAACTATGAGAGGAGATTCACCCCATCAACAAGTTCACAGGGAGCTAGAGGTGTTCAAAGGCTTAATAATATCTTGCTGCCTTGGGGATGATTCTAGCACCTATTTGCACTTCCTTTCAAAATCTGTCAGGAAGAAGGTTCAGCTATTGATTTATAATTCACATTGATCTGGGAAAATTCTAATATGCAATCATCTGGGGATGGTAACATGTTTTGTGGGTGTGAAGCTCTTTGTAGCTTTGATTTAATTTGTTACATACTTTGTCAAAATGACTCCTGATCAAGTTATTCTTCATTGCAAAAATAAGGCCAGGGGTGGAAAAGAACAACCAACCAAATCCTGACCTGCTGTAATTTATACCGACCCTTCCTAATTACATCATACAAACAGAGTTAGTCATTTTGAATCTTTTAGAAAAGGGACATTCCCACATAATTCACAAAACCAACTCTACAAAGCAAGTTTGACATTGTTTAGCGCAGTGGACGGACGCAGTGCAGATGTGCCCATGTCTGTTTTGGAACTTTGCTAAATTATTATTATAGCACTAGATTACAAAACAGGATTGTTTTAATCTTGCCTTCATAATTGTCATTCTGACTGAAGTTACACCAACACACCATCAGAGTCTCTTTGTTAAATTTTTGTTTAACTGGCAAGTCTGGGAAGCATATTCTCTCTCGTGGCAGAAGGCAACAGGCCTAGAAAGAAGCACAAAGTGCATTATGCAACATTGTTTTATAAAACAGCATGAGAAAAATCACAGACCCAGGCTCTGTTCAAGTGCTCCATGAACAATCAGCTGCAAAAGCTACAGCAAAAACCAAATGTAAGTCAAATCACATGAAACTTAAGAAAGCCAAAAAATATATATTCCTGCAACATCCTTCCCCAGCCTGGTACTTCCCCATCATCCCAGGCTAACTGGACCACATAGTGCTGGCTTGGGAATTGTAGTCCAACTCACATGGAAGAGCCCAGGCGAGGGAGGGCTGATTTTATGACATTTCACTCTGTATCTGACTGTTGTATATAAAGGTTTAAACTGTGATTGTTCACATTTAGAATAGAGCCATTGGAATCAAGGAAGCTTAAGCTGGTCATGCATAATGTCCTATGATTTTCTGTGGCTCTGTTCTAAGCATTTGAATGTGGAAAGAACACCATACCAGCTCAGCGTGGAAGTCATGTGGTGCTGGCCTGCTTAGGTGGAAACAGTTCTATAAAGGTCATAGGTATCCTGTTAGTCTGCTCTGCAGTTATGGTGACCATGTGTCCCACTTTAGTTTAAGGTATCCTTTATTTGAAGGACTGCCCAGTCCATTACTGATTTAAAGACAAAGAACCATCAAAAGGAAGAGTTGGACCCTGAAGTTACCCATCATCAGCACCTGGACAGTGGACCTAGCAAGGCAAATAGTCATGTGGTCATACTCTTCCTTGCTATAGATATACTGTATTTTTTGGATTTTTAAACATTTTCTTTACATATACAAATATATATAAAGAATATAAAACCAAACAACCTAAAATAAACAGAGCAAACTAAAATGAACAAAGTTGCCAAGGGAATTGTGAACAAATGCAACCTATACATTCAATCCCCCCAAACTATCTATCTTCCATCTTTAAATGCTTTGTGACAGTTTAACAGGGGGAAAAAAACATTCACCTATGCAACAACAAATCTTCTATCACTTCAAGCCCACTACTTCTTTTTTTCTTTTCTTTTTTCTTTTCAAGCTCCCCTCAGCTCCCATTAGTCATACTGAGCATAATAAAATTTCCATTTATCATTAAATTCTTCTAGCAATCTTCTGTTTATATAGTTAGTTAACTTTGCCATCACAGCATATTTTGCTAGTCTATTTCTCCATTCTTCAATTGTTGACAGCTCTGATGATTTCAATTTAGAAGCAATTGTGATTCTTGCTGCTGTTGTCATATACTTGAACAACTGATATATTTTTTGAAGGGATCTCTAGCACTATATTCAAAAGCATATTCTTGGGACTCATAGGAAACTTAGTCTTGAAAATTTTCTGCATTTCCACATGTATCACTTTCCATTTTTTGTTATTTCATGATATACTGTATTTTTATGGAAATTATAACCATTATTTCTAATTATTATCTATACATATAAACTAACATGTACTAATTTTACTCACATCTGTGTCCATTTTTCATGATGCATAAGTGGCCACCCAATTTGTTGTTTGGTTCTACTGATACTATTGGCCCCTCACTGAGAAATGTTGCAAATACAGGTAGTCCCTGGGATATGGATAAGTTCTGTTCCTGAGAATGTCCTTAAGTTCAGTTTGTATGCAAGTCAGATCACTTATATAAAAAACATATAAAAGACTTAAGAAACACTTTCATATACACTAAAACATCCTAAACACAATACAGCATTTCAATACTGATAATAATACAGTAATAATAACTACAGGTACTGAAGAAAGAAAGAATCCATGTATATGTGTGTAGGAATACAGTTCAGTTCTTAAAGCAGTTTAGATAGAAATATAGGAAAAATAGTGAAAAAATTATTAAAGGTTAACACTTCTTGAGCTAACATTAAGCCTAACATTAACTTGATGATGACAGATATAGGGCTGGTGAGGGAGAGGGTGGACCTGGTGCTAGAGAGTCAGGGTTTGATTGTGTTGCTGGAGCAAGTGCAGTTACTACTGGAGTTGCTTTCTAGTTCTGACTTCATGGCTCATTGGTGCTGCTTTTTCCCTCCTTCTTCCTTCCCTTCCTAATCCTCCCTTCCCCCCTCCTTCTTTCTTCTCCCTGCTGCCCGCAGATCACCTGGCAGTGAGTGGTGAGTGGAAGCAGGTGCCCATGGCTGGCCACTTGCTGCTCAAGAATAAGGCAGGAATTCCAGGTTTGCTAGTTCATAACCCAGATATTTAAAGCCCAGGGACTACCTGTAGTAAAAAATACTGACAATTTCTAACTCAAATATACAATTCCTTAACTGACTCTTTTGAAACCTAATCCAGAATATTTTCAGCATAAAATACTTTATTATTATGCAACAACTTTAAACAATTAACCCTACAACAATGCAAACAAGAACAATTTAAACAGTTAAAACTAACAGGAAGGAAATTGATGCATTCAAAACATGGTACTGGAGGAGAGTTTTATGAAAATCCTGAACCAACAAGAAAGATGAATGAATTGGTCCTAGATCAAATCAAGTGAGAACTTTCCCTGGAAGCAAAAAGGGCAAAACTGAAGCTATCATAATTTGGGCACATCACAGGAAGGCAAGACTCACTGAAGAATACAAGCATGCTTGAGAAAGTCAAAGGAAGACCAACTTTGAGCTGGATCAATCCATAAAGAACACCACAGCATTGAGTGTACAAAAGCTAAGCAGAGCTGTCAAGGACAGGACATTTTGGACGACATTCATTGATAGGGTCATAATATGTCCGAGATGACTCGATGGCACAGAACAACAAGAGACAAGTCTGGATTACTTAGTTTTTATATTGTTATCAGCTACTTGGCATTCAGTAAAAATGCCATATTTGCAAGGACTGTGTTTTAAACTACAGGGATGTTCTTTTATAGGCAAATTTTTCCTTTAAGTTTACATTTTGAGAATGGTTGGAGAGATATATGTGTGTGTGTGTGTGTGTGTGAGTGTGAGAGAGAGAGAGAGAGAGAGAGAGAGAGAGTTTGTGCATGCATGCAAACCTTAACAGCTTTAAATTAGAGATCCAACATTCCTGGCAGATTTGGTGGCTGAGGAGCAATAATGTCTGGGCATCAGGTCTACTAGAATAGGAAGATCCAGTCTTTGAGAAATGTGCATACCAGGTAGAACCTTCTATTGTTTTTCCTTGGGTGGGATGCTTTTTTTGCAGTTTTAAAAAACTTTTTGAAAACTGTTTTCCTTCCAGTTATTGACCTGTTATATTACTATTTTGACTATGAGAATGACTTGAATCTTTTTGTAAAATTAAACAACAGAGTGTAAGTTAAAAAAAAATAGGAGACAATACATGTTTTCAATGAGTGTGTAAAAATTACACTTCATTCAGAGTCACCATAAGTTGGAAACGGTTTTATGACACATAACAACTCAAACAAGCCTCATAGCTCCAGTTTAGGCAGAAGACAAAGACTTTTGCTGGAGGCATAGGAGAACTTCTTTTTTTTAAAGTTTCTTGTCTTTGTAAGAGAGAAAAACATATTGAAAATGTGAGCACAATGTTTCCCCTTATAACTTTCTGGCCCTGCCTCATTGTCACTTGGTGCTATCATTCTTTCTTAGTGCTACTGCATTAGATGGACAAAAACATATGTACAGATCCTACCCATTAGAAACCATGGCTTCGACCCAAAATATGTTGACTTAAGGACATTCAGGGAAGATTTTTCCACCTCCCAAGCCCCCCAAAAAGCCTGCATCTATTCAGAAGAAAGTCCCATTGAGCACAGTAAGGAAGGTGAACAGAGATTACCACATCAGTGAACTTCTCTTAAAATCCACATTCTATTTTAGAACTCACTGTTTTTTCCAGGATTGTTGCACATCCCCCCACAGATGATTTTGTGGTGGGTGCAGGTGCAAGTACTTTCAGTGAACCTCCTGAAATGCCTGACTGGCTGGGGAATGCTGGGAGTTGTAGGGCTTATCTGTCTAAACTTTGGCCTGCAGGCTGAATCCAGCCCGCCATGCCCCTTTATCCGGTCTGCCTCAGAGGTTTTGAACTTACCCGGAGAAAACAATCTCCGACCAAGTCCAAAACCTCTGAGCCGGCGTAGGCATTCTCAGAAACTGAGCACAGAGAGAGAGAGAGAGAGAGAGAGAGAGAGCGCTGGTGCAGGCCCAAATTGCAACAGCTCAACTGCGCATGTGTCAGATTCCCCTTCCCGCATTGTACACACATACAGAGCAGGAATAGAGTGGGAAATAGAAGAGAGGAGGGAGGAAAAGAAAGAGAGACGAAGGCAAAGACAAAGACAGCAAAAGCAAAGAAACTAAAAAAGGATTGAATGTAAGTAAAATATAACTTTTAAAATCTATTTTTAATTATGCAAGCCTGCCGCACCCGCCATGCTCATCTCCACTGCCTTGCCAGCCCATGGCCGCCGCTTCACCAGCCCTCTGTTGAAAAAGTTTGAGGGCCCTTGGTCTAAATATACATAGAACTGAGGTCCAAATCTTAGAATCCAAGCCATAATTCCTATTTGCACACCATTATACGTGTGATAGTACCAGCAGAAGTACTGCCAACAAACCTACCCCAAGTGGGAGCCTTCCAAATGCTTGAACTACAGTTCCCATAATCCTTGATCACTGGGTATACTAGCTGGGACTGATGGGAACTGCATTACAAAACAATCTGGAAGGCACCAAGTTTGGGGTTTGGTAAGTTGGTTGAAAGCAATAAGCCTTCACAAGGCCTGGATGCTTTTCCAGGACAGCTTAGGATATAAAAGTGGAATTGGGCAAATTTTTCCCTCTCTAAACATGCATGGGGTTGCACCCTTAATCTTCTTACATGTATCTATGTGCGTGTTTCTCTGTCTTTTTCTGTATGTTCCTCTCCAACATCCCCTCTCTGCATATATTTATTTGCTTTTCATTCTATGTTTGTATATGTAATCTTCTTCTATTCCCCAATTTATTTATTTATTACATTTACTCCTTTTTTCATCTCACAAGGTGTCTTACATAAATCCTCCTGTTCTTCCTGTTCTCCATTTAACCCTCACAACACCTTGTGAAGGTAGGTTAGACTGAGAGTGAGTGAGTGGCCCAAAGTCACCCAGTGAGCTTCATGACTGAAGGGGGCCTAGGAACTGGCCTTCCAGAGTCCTGGTCCAGCTCCCAACCATTATGAGGCTCTCACTGAATCTACAGGCCCTTGGGTCTGCTTTCTATAAAGCTGCAATTCTGCATAAATTTTTAACAAAGGTTAGTAGATCTAACCTACTAACCAACTTCTGCCCAACCCTAAGTTAACTACCATAAGTGGTCAAGCCTGTTGCTTTCTCTTTGCTGGGGGCTTCTGCATTTTAGCTATTTACACAGTGCATTTCTGGGAAGTCCCTGAACTTGTGTGAAAGGTATACCTGGGGATTTCCAGATATTCTGAAAAGCTCCAGGTTCATAGTTTCTTTTGATGAAAAATCCCCTTGGCTATCACAATTTGGCATCACATTCTTACTTGTATTTCAAAAGGAACAGAAAAGGCACCGCTCTGCTCATCCTTCCAGCACAGAAGTAGGAAAAGGAATGGTTTTGCATTCAATCAGTAATGCTCCAAGCGTGTGCCATGATAAAATTGTGAAGGAAAGACATGGAAGAACATAGGAAGGTGATTCTTCCTTGCCCATTCCATTAACCTGACTCAACCCTAAGAGCATCCTCCAGCTTCTACAGGTGTCCTCAGCTAATGAGACAAGGCAGGTAGAAGGCAACAGTCTTCTTTGTGATGGCACCCCAAGTACAGAAATTCCCCCCTAGAAGGCTTGCCTGGTGCACAAATTGTACTGATTTTGGCATCACTGTGGGTTGCCACTGTGGTTTGTCATGTCATAAGAATCTGGATGGTCTTCTGTGGGGAGATGATTCTACTGCTGAAGGGCTGCAGTTGAAAAGCCCCTCTCCCTTGTTGCTGCCCACTGAGCCTTGCTTGGATGTGAGGAGCCCCCCTTGGAGGAAGGCCTCTGATCATGGCTTCCAGGTAGATTGCACCTGGGAGCGGCACTCCATCAAGTATTGTTTTTCCAGGCAAAGCATCTGCTGTACCACTGCATTCTGCACTGCTGTAATTAACAGAATCCAATCATCTTGATCAGAAATAAACAAGTGTTGAAAAATAGGGGTTAACACACCACGGACAGCCCAGGTTCTTCATCTAACAAAGCAGCTCGATCCCATTTGTGTCTCAGTCCTGCCGGCACTGCGTACTCTTTTGGAGGGAGTGATGACCCAGTGGCTCTGTATAATGTGACCCAAACTGTGCTTGGTTGTACCAGCTATATTCTTATGCACAACTGAGCCACAAGATTCAGACAGCAGACAAGATGATTGGTGTACTGACATTGTGCCAAAACCTGGTCATGCTGTAGTGCACCAGTCCTACTTCCCAAAATATTTCAGCAGGCTGCTGCTTCCTGGTGTGGTGGAACAGGTGGAGCACACCCTGCCTTCAAAGATGCATTGTCAGACTCATGGTGGTTTTCAGAATATAGATATGTCCACCCCATTCTCACACATAAAAAGGGTCCAATTTGGGAAGAAAAAATTGCATAAAGGTGAGGTTAGCTGGATCCTCTGGTCTCCCTGTTTTGCCCTGTGACTCTGTTAGCTCAGGAATGATTCTCCCCATCCTCACTCACTTCCAGCAAGTGGAGCCGGGCTGAAAGAAGTAATGTGTTCAGGGAGTGCGGGGATGGGAGGACAGCTGATTTCATCAGACTTTGGCCAGTGCACTTTTTTGGTCACTAGCTGAGTCTGGATAAAATGCGTGTGTGACACTATCACTTTATTTATTTAAAACTTTTACATACTGTCCCATCACTGATGTCTTGGGATGGTTTACAACAACACTAATAAAATAAGATGAAGAGATAAAAGTAGCACAGCATCCAATAATAAATATAAAAATACAAATTAAGACAATTAACAATTAAAATAGTGGAAAAATAAAAAGGTTTTCCCCTGGCACTGAAAGGAAAAAAGCATTGGTGCCAGGTGAACCTCTCTGGGGAGCATGTTCCACAGTCAGGGCGCCACCGCAGAGAAGGCCCTCCTCTAGTTAGCAACCCTCCTAATCTCTTTCAAGGAAGGCTTCTCAGATCTCAAGGGGCAGGAGGGCACATAGGGAAGAAGGCACTCCTTCAGGTATTCAGGACCCAAGCCATTTAGGGCTTTATAGGTCATCAGCACCTTAAATTGGGCCCAGACTTCAACTGGTAGCCAGTGTAAGCAATAGAGGACCGGCATTATATGTGAATACCTACCAGTCCCCATTAGTATCCTGGCAGCTCTATTCTGAACCAATTGAAGTATCCAAACTGTCTTCAAGAGCAGCCCCAGTGCAGTAGCTTTCCAGTTGGGAAGCATGGGTCACTGTTGCAAGGCATAACTCATCCAGGTAAGGGTACAGTTGGTAGACCAGCCAAAGCTGGAGAAAGGCACTCTTTGCCACCACTGCCACCTGGGATTCCAGGGACAGCTCTGGATCAAGGAGCACTGCCAAACTGCACACCCCATTCTTTAGGGGGAGTGCAACCTCATCCAGAACAGGGCAGATGTCACCTGAAGGGCTGAACTGCCTACCAGCAGGACCTCCATCTTATCTGAATTAAGCCTCAATTTATTAGCCCTCATCCAGCTCATTACCTTGGCCAGGCACCAGTTAAGGGCAGCCACTGCATCACCTGGACTAGATGTAAAAGAGAGGTAGAGCTCGGTGTCATCAGTGTACTGATGACTCTGCAGTCCAAACCTCTGGATGACCTCTCCAGGCGGTTTCATGTAAATGTTAAAAAGCATGGGGGATAAAACTGAACCCTGTGGAACTCAATGGCAAAGTTGCCATGGCACAGAGCCATAATCCCCCAGCACCACCTTCTGGAATTGGTCAGACAGGTAGGAGCAGAACTACCACAAAGCAGTGCCACTAACTCCCAACCCAGCCAGCCTATCCAGAAGGATATCATGCTTGATGGCATTGAAAGCCACTGAGAATTCCAGGAGAACCAACAGGAACACACTCCCCCTGTCCCTCTCCCTGCACAGGTCATCATACATACTTCCAAAGTCTGATGTATTCTGTCATTCCTGCTGAATTTGACAGCTGGGTGATCTGATGATCATTACTAATTTAATGTGGCTTCTTGTAGTCATTCCAAGGAGTGGTATTCTAGCAGTTTTATGCCCAGGAACAGAGGCCACACCAGGCCTCCAACAAAGAGGGCTCTTGTCACCCGAAGTGAATGTCATAACAAAGAAGTTGATATTCAGGGTGCCAGAAGACTCTGGGTGGATTCTGTCATTATATGGTTTAGTTGCTAGATGGCACTGGATCTAGTTGTATCTGGGTAGAGTCATTAGTTCCCTGTGGCTGTTCTTGTCTTGAGTGACCGTAAAGTTCTTGTTTGGCTTTCTGACTGCTGTGTCCTCCAAACCAAAGGTAGAGAGAAATTAGATCTCCAGATGTTTTTGATATCTAACTTCTACCATTCCTGACCACTGGCCATCCTAGCAGCGGCTTCTGGGAGATGAAGACCAAAACATCTGGAGATCTACCTTATGCCCATCCCTGGTCTAAGCCTTCCATGACAGATATTTTTGCTGCAACAGACAACTCCTCTGGAAACCCTGTATGATTGTTCCTTTAAAAGTTCAGATAATGTGCAACATTAGATTCAGCAAACCCTAACTTCCCAGGAAAACACCTACAATTCTTTTTTTATTCAGTTGTACCAGGGCTGGTTTTGACACAACAGTGTAGTAAACAAACCACTAAACACATTGTTATTAATGTAATTACCTGATGAAATTGAAATACATCCAGCTTGATCAAAAGCCACTGTAATTCTTCTTTTGAAGTCTGTAGGAAGCAATTTGTCCTTAATGAAGTGGGTGTGGGGGCTGCATTGGAACAAGGGAAGAAATAGGAAGACAAATAAAAAGCAAGGCATTTTGAGTGCTATGAAAGCATTTTCTTTGATCATTTGTGCAGGTGTCCTGCCAAGCTAAATGGCCTGCAAATCACACCTTTATTTAATACCCCATTTTTCAGCAAAAGTGAAGCCAATTGTTCAAAGCCCTCAGCCCCAGCTGAAACAAAGCCTATGTATCCTTAACAGCAGATTGCACAGATCAAGGACATGTTCAGGGAATGCCAATTTGTAATAGTGTGGACACAGCCTTAACAGGAATTCCCCTACAAAAACCAAAGCAAAGATAAAATCCAGTCTATTCCAGCAGCTATTAGGTGCTGTTCCTACTTTTTTCACTGTTTACATATAATACATTGGTGTTCATTTGTGCACTCTAGCAATTGGGCTGAAACAAAAACTGTGTTTCTAGATTTTGTGATTTTGCTGTGGGGTACTTAGACTTTTTTATTCTGAAGATGTATTTGTTTAGATCCTCCCCTTTTTCCTTCCTCCTCTCCCCTTAGCCCTCCACCCCACTTTCAAATTTTAGATTGGAAGCTCCTCTGAGAAGTATGTGGCAAGGTACCATAATACATTGGCTCAGTCTAATATGGACAATTTCATCATGATATTTCAGCATCTTTCTTCACTTTTTGTATTCTCTAATAGGCCTAGCAGCATCCTCGCTGCTCCTCTTTCCTTCTTTTAAATCAGTCAGGATCTGCTGCAAAGAGGCCTGTTCAGAGGGATGGAGAGATCAAAGAGGAGCTGCTGAGGTTAAAGGATGAGTCTTCACTGTGGACAATTATTAGTCTCTTCTGAATTCCCCCTGCTATAATCTGGTGCTCTGGCTGTCCCAAGCTTTTATGATTTCTTCACACTGCATCTCTTTGTAGGCCTGAAGAAACTAAAATCAGTACAGAGCATGCAAATTCAGAAAACAGATGCTAACTAAATCTGTTAATTTAGAAACTAAAAGGATCAAGACTGTATGTTAAAAATATTAACTGAATGTTAGGGTTCTGGAGACAGCTGGTAGTTGTTGTTTTTCCAAAGTGCTGAAGATAGTTTAATTTCAGGAATGCTGATCAAAGTGTGTGCATCCATTAACTTTCACTTATGGTAAACAGGTTTAGCAGGAATTGGTACAATACTAGGAACCCACAAGAACTGTTTAACATGAGGTGACAGTAGGGCAAAATTGAAAAGGAATATATAATGGGAAATGATGCCATTTTTTAAAAAAAGCTAGTCCCAAATGTTTATTCCTCAGTATAGTAAATGGCCATAATAGGCATATATCAGGGAAAAATAGAGCATAGAAACAGAGTGAGTCAGAAGGGGCCTCCTGGGCCATCTAGTCTGACCTCCGGCACCACCAGAGCATGTAAACAGCAGCAAAAATCATGACAAAATGTTATTGGTTGGCCAATGGTTGCACAAAGCAATGGTTGCATCAAAGTGTGAGAATTTCCTCCTGCATCAAACCCTGTGCTACTTCCTTTGTCATTCCAGACAGTCCCACCAAGCCATCTGATTAGCTTTACAGGTGCAAGGGACTGTCCTGTGGAGTATGTACTACTCTAAATCCAGGATGTAGTTATGGTTTATAGCATCAGAGGCCACCACAGTAAGTGCCTCAAATACACTTACTGTGAAAATGGTGCCTCAAATACTTCAATCTTGATAATTGTCAAACTACTAGATTTCTTAATCTAACCCAGGCTTTGATAAAGTTTCTAGTCCATATCATCCATATAATTGCATCTCTTTGCCTCCACAGCAATGGGAGAAACCAATCATGTTTATAGAAATATGATACACACTCCCTCTTATTCTGCAGTTAGTGTATAAATATCACACACAAAAAAAATCACAGATGTAATGAACTGTTTTCACAACAATTCTAAGATGCACAACCACAAAGCCACAGTTCCTCTTGCACTTACTTTGCACATTTACTTTGACAAACTCAAATCAGATTTCTTCTTTCTTTAATCTGTTTTGTCCGTGCTCAGATTACCCTAGTGCATAGACTTCTCTTGTACAGAAAATAAATGATCAAAAGTGTCAGGGTGCAGCAGCAGAAAAATATGTCAAAATGTCTGAATTCCAGGCAGCTCCCAGGAGAAATATTTCTTTGCCAAGAGAACAGTTTGATTGACTTAGTGGTTTTGCTCTGCAGGTGAATATGCTAAGAAATGTATACATCAAGGAAATTATTTTCTTATATTGATTCTTTAGTTTTTTAACTACCTGTAATCGTTAATAGGTTTTTAAAGAACAAAAATGAAATATGTAGAATTAAGTGACACGTGCAATATGTGTTGTTACATTTATATCTTGCCTTTTTCCTTCTCTAAAGAACCCAAAGTTGCTTACATAGTCCTCCTTCTCTCCATTTTATCCTCCCAACAGCTATGTGGGATACATATGGACTCTATGTGAGAGTCCATGACTGATTGGTCACTGAGTGTACGCCGTCCTGAGGCTATGCAAAGAAAGGGTTATAAATGTTTTAAATAAATAAATAAAATAAAATAAAATAAAATAGACTAGAGCCTGGATCCCCTGAGTCCCAGTCCAAAACTCCAGCTACAGCACCACAGTGGCACCATGGAATTCTAGCCAGTCATGCCAACATATTCATCCCATTCTCACGCCCACTTGGTCATCCTTTTTCCCAGCAGTCAGTTGTGTAGCAAGGGTCAAAGGTTTGGCACACCAACCTTGGTCCTGCATGCTCAGCTTTATCAATATAATAGGCGGCAACTGATAGCAAGGTCAGAATGGTCTGCCTATGGCTTTGCTAAACAAACATGCAGTTTTCCTGTCCAAGCAAATGTCACGTAAATAAGTTACCCAAGATAACATCTGTTTTCCTGCTTGTTGAGTAACCTGACTGTATAAAATAAAGGGGCTGACTTGAAATGAGGAGGCTTTTGCGCAGAACTCATCCCTGTGTCGTGTAATTCCGTACAACCTTCAAGTGGCACCCGCGCAGGGACCCGACTCATCAACGCCTGGCATAGGCCCCTTGAGTGCACTCCGTCACCCTCTGTGACCCCTTCATTGGTGAGTATGGGAGGACAATTCTTGCAAGCCGAACGGCAGCATGTGGATGAACTAAGATTTCTCATTAACAAGTCTGGCGGGTCTGTGACTTCAGGGTGCTTACAGGCACTTATCCAAGAAATCCACAAGCAATGTCCCTGGTACCCAGAACAGGGATCACTAAAGTCCAGGGACTGGGAAGGAATTGGTAAGACTCTCCATTCTGAGCCCCAGGCCAGTGTGGCATTATTACACGCGTGGCACCAATGTCGTCATGCTGTGAAAAAATTTAAGCCAGTCTCTCACACTGACCACTTAACAAAGGATTGTCCACCTAATTATTCTGAGGTTCAATTGGCCCCTCCGGCGCCGGTACCTCCTAATCTCACGACCCATCCCTCAGCTCCTCCGGGACCTGCCCAGCCTGGAAAATGGTTCGGGATGTCCTAGAAAAAGAATTGGCTCAAGCCAACTTGGAGGATCTGGGTGAATTGGCTGATATGTTGACTATCTGTCCAGTCCAGGATACTGGTCAACAGGATGCGCAGGGTCGCCACATCATTGAATATCGGCCTCTCCCTTATAATACCTTGACCGAATTACGGAAGGCTATTCGAGATATGGGTCTTCAAAGTACGTATGTCCAGGGGATGTTAGAAGCCACCATGAGAAACCACACTTTAGTCCCAGAGGATTGGAAAACGACTATTAGAATGCTCCTCACTCCGGCACAATTTGTTGTGTGGGATAGTGAATTTTGACAGCAGTGTGTCATAAGAGGCCAGGTGTCAGGAGGTGCTTACACTCCTGAACAACTTTATGGGGCTGGGGACTTTGCAATCCCAGAACAGCAGGTTGTCTTACCAGTGGCAACGTTGCAGGTGTCCTCTGAATGTGCATTTTGGGCCTTTCAGAGGGTGCCAGTTACGGGTAAGCCCCTCCAGACCTTTTCAAGTGTTCGCCAAAAGGTGAGCGAGCCCTATACTGACTTCATCAACAGATTACAGGAGGCCCTTAAACGGCAGATTGATAACCCTGAGGCGCAGACAGAGTTACTCTTGAAATTAGCTAAGGAAAACGCGACAACTGAATGTCGCCGGGCTATTACTGGGCTGGGCAGAAACCCTGAGTTGGCTGACATGATACGTGCATGTCAGGATATAGGTACCCCAACACATCAGGCATCTCTTCTGGCAGCTGCCCTATGGCAAGGCAATCGTCCCACGGGGAACTGCTTCAATTGCGGGAAACTAGGACATTTCAGGGCTGAGTGTCGGACCCCCGGGGGGGGGGGTAACAAACCAAGAGCAAAATCGGGGAGCACCCGGGAATAAGGCCCGACCTCAATCAAAATGTCCTAAGTGTGGA
The DNA here is from genome assembly GCA_023646645.1 of Varanus salvator macromaculatus. Lineage (NCBI taxonomy): Eukaryota > Metazoa > Chordata > Lepidosauria > Squamata > Varanidae > Varanus > Varanus salvator. Next base: position 29,053,422 of record JAIXND010000756.1, read on the forward strand.
AAGGGGTTTCATTGGGCTAATGAATGCTGGTCAGGAAACTCCCGAACGGGCCCGTCTCTGGGCCCAGTCGAAACAGAGACCTCGGAAGTCATGACCAAGTAAAATCTTCCTCTGCACAAGCCACGATTTACAACACTCCTAGTAGCACTTCAGGGAGTGCTGGAATGGATCTTGTTCTCCAACAGGAGGTCATTTTCCAATTTCCAGCTGAGGTCCAGATAATTCCCTCTCAGATGTCAGGTCCCCTGGCTCCAGGCACCATTGGCCTTGTCTTGCCCCGCTCCTCCGGTGGCAAGAAAGGGATCTTTGTGGTCCCTGGGGTCATCGATGCAGACTATCCAGGTGTGATTTACGTCCAGTTATGGACTAATCTCCCATAGACCCTGCCAAAAGGTTCCGCCCCGGCACAACTGATTACTGTGCCTTATGTATTGCCCGCAGGGGGAACAGAACAGGACAGGGGTACTGGCAGCTTTGGCTCCACTGACAGGACGTCGCTGGTAGGGCTGACCGCATCTATCACTCAGAGCCGTCCTGCTCAGATTGTTTCTATACAAGGCCATCCCTTCTCAGGTATTATAGACACTGGGGCGGATGTCACAGTCATTGGCCGTTCCCAATGGCCCCCTGAATGGCCCATCGAGCAGTGTCCTAGTGTGTGAGGGGTAGGAGGAAAACAAGGTCTGCTGCAGAACGCCTCTTTTCTAACGGTGGAACTTCCAGGGTCCAACTGACGAGTCCATTTTAGACCTTATGTCTTGGCAGAGCAGCAGAGGCACAGGCTGGGAGAAAGCGCTGAGTGGCCAGGGGACTGGCACAGGCAAGGTAGGAGCTGGGCAGGTGGAGCAGAGGGCAGGAGCAGCAGAGAGGGAGGGGTGGGCCAGAGAGCGAGAGCAGCCAGGGGGAAGCAGGGGGCAGGGCCATTGGCCTGAGGGACTGATAAGGCCAAGCTCAGCCACTGCAAGCCCTTTTGGCTCTGGCCTCTTGGCAGAGCAGCAGAGGCACAGGCTGGGAGAGAGCGCTGAGTGGCCAGGGGACTGGCACAGGCAAGGTAGGAGCTGGGCAGGTGGGAGCAGAGGTCCAGGAGCAGCAGAGAGGGAGGGGGCAGGGCCAGAGAGCGAGAGCAGCCAGGAGGAAGCAGGGGGGGGGCCACTGGCCGGAGGGACTGAGAGGGCCAAGCTCGGGCGTCGTCCCTCGTCTGCATCCCTGAGCTGCGGTCGGGCGGTCCAGGGACTCCCTTCCCTGAGACACAGAGGTTGTTTGTTTGATTGTTTGTTTGTTTTTTGTTTTGTTTGTGTGTTCTTGTTTTGTTTTGTTTTGTTTGCACTTTGCTTTGCTTTCTTGTGCTTTTTTTTTTTTTCTTTTTTTCTTTCAATTTAAATTTAAGTTTATTTTCTCCTTGTGTGTGTGTGCAAGTGGGGTTTTTGCCTGGGAGAACTGGGAGAGTGAGAGGAACTGCAGGACTTACAAGACAGGGGACCAAGGTAAGGTCTCGGAAGGGTTACAGATGGCAGACCAGGAGATGGCCTTGGCGGGAGTCACGGGTGTTGCTGTCCGCTGCGAGAGCTGCGACATGTTCGCCCTTCTCCCCCAGGAGAGGCAGGGATACACTTGCCCTCGGTGCAAGATGGTGACCCTGCTAGAGGAGGAGGTGAGGTGCCTGAGGGCCGAGAGAGCTCTTCAGGCCCCCCGCAGCAGCCCCCTCTCGACAGAGGGCTGAGGGAGAGACCACGGGAGGAGCAGCTGCGGAGACATGGAGGTATGTCACCCACAGGAGGAGGCGGCCAGCACGGCCTCCTCCTTCTCCTGGCACCAATCTGGAGCTGGGAAACAGGTTCTCTCCACTTGGGGAGGCTGGGGCTGACGAGGCCTCAGGGGACCAGCAGGACCCCCAGCCTGGGACATCAGGAGGCAAGGGAGCCACTGCAGGAGAGGCGAGGACCAGGGCACGGCTGCCCACCAGCACCGAGAAGGTACGGCGGCGGGTGATAGTTGTTGGGGACTCCCTGCTGAGGGGCACTGAGGCGGCGGTGTGCCGCCCCAGCCTTCAGACAAGGGAGGTTTCCTGCCTGCCGGGCGCACGCATCTGGCACGTGAAGGACAGAGTGGAGCATCTTGTTCGCTCCGGGGGTCACCAGCCACTCCTGGTGATCCATGTGGGCACAAACGACGTGGCCAGGCAGGGGGTGGTCGGGATCACCAGGGACTTTTCGGCCTTGGGGAAGAAACTCAGGGAGCTGAAGGCCCAAGTGGCCTTCTCGTCAATCTTACCCGTCTGGGGATTTGGGACAGGAAGGGACAGGAGGGCCTCTGAGGTGAACGACTGGCTTAGGGTGTGGTGCCAGAAGGAACGCTTCGGGTTCCTCGACCACGGCACTCGTTTTCTTGCCAATGGACTTCTGGCAAGGGACGGGTTACACCTCACGAGGATGGGGAAAAGGTCCTTTGGAGATGCTCTAGCGAGCTTCATCTGGAAGACTTTAAACTGAGCCAGTGGGGGGTGGGTTCAGGCCCCCCAGTAACATGTCTGCACTGGACAAGTGTGCAGGGAGGATCGGGGCTCTGGGAGCAGGGTTTTAGAGATACTGCAGGGACTGACAGGACTTCTACAGAGAGGGGCCAGGTACCAGGGAGGATGGGAGGAAGGAGGATGCTGGGCACTCCAAGGAAAGGAAGCAGTGGGAAGGAGTTGAGGTGCATGTACACCAATGCTAGGAGCATGGGTAATAAGCAGGAAGAGCTTGAAGCTCTCCTGGGAATAGGAGGATACGATCTGGTGGGAATCACAGAAACTTGGTGGGATGAAAGGCAAGTCTGGAATGTGAACATAGAAGGGTATCACCTTTTTAGAAAGGACAGGAAGGGAAAGAGAGGTGGGGGTGTGGCTTTATATGTCAGGGAAGGGATAGGATGCAGTGAGATAGAGTGCAGCACAGATGGGGATTCGGTAGAGGCAGTCTGGGTGAAACTTAGGGGATTTGACAGAGAAAGAGACCTGACAGTGGGGGTATGTTATCGCCCTCCAGGTCAACTTGAGACCCTGGATGATGTCCTGACAGGCCAGATTCTAAGGATATCTCGGGGGAGAGACACAGTAATTATGGGAGATTTCAATCTCCCGGATATTACTTGGGAGACTCACTCGGCGGTGACAGCCAGGTCACGTCGCTTCCTAGAAGCTCTAGAGGGTGGGTTTTTCACACAGAGGGTCCGAGAGGCGACGAGGGGGGGAAACATCCTGGACTTGGTCTTGACCAATAGGGAGGAGCTGATAGATGAAGTACAGATTAGGGGAGCTCTGGATGCGAGTGATCACTCCATCCTTTGCTTTGAGATCAGAGGACGGGGGCCGTGCAGCAGGGCGAGCACTAGAAGCTGGGACTTCAAGAGGGCCAACTTTGGCCAACTGAAGGCCAGGCTGGGGAAAGTCTCCTGGGATAGGTTACTGGAAGGTAAGCGAGTTGAGGAGGGGTGGATGGCACTCAAAAGGGAGGTTTTGCATGCGCAAGCCCTGACAATACCTCTAGTCAGTAAGGTGGAGAGGCGGAGGAGAGTGCCGCCATGGATGCGAAAGGAGGTGGTTAGGGGGATCAGACGAAAGAGGAACCTCCATAGGAAATGGGTACTGGGGGAAATAGACAAAAGGGTATACCGGGAGGAGGAGGCCCGTTGCAGAAGGATTCTTCGCAAGGCTAAGGCTGATTATGAGCTGAGACTTGCCAAGAATATCAAGAGCAACAAAAAGGGCTTATTCCAGCATGTAAATAGGAAAAGGAAGGGGAGACAAGTGGTGGGACCACTAAATAAGGAGGAAGGAGATCCAGTGACTGACATGAGGGAACAGGCACAGATGCTAAATGACTATTTTGCCTCTGTGTTCTCCCCAAAGCAGGACGGGGGATATCCGTATAGGAGATTGGATGAGGCTGGGGACTTAGGGGCAGAGATTAGAGTCACCCCCCTTGAAGTTGAGGGGCTCCTCAGGGCATTGGACATTACAAAGGCGCCAGGCCCTGACGGGTTACACCCGAGAGTACTTAGAGAGTTGGCAGGGGTTCTCTCACGCCCGCTGGCCTCCATTTTTGAGGCCTCGTGGAGAACGGGTGAAGTTCCAGAGGACTGGAGGGTGGCATCGGTGGTCCCAATTTTCAAAAAGGGTAGTAGGAAGGACATGGGGAATTGTAGACCGGTTAGCCTTACGTCCATTGTAGGAAAAACAATGGAAAGGCTCATAATAGAGAGAGATCTAGTGATGCTAGATAGGGAAGGGAGGCTGACAGCCACACAACACGGCTTCCGCAGAAACAGGTCCTGCCAGACAAACCTTGTGGAATTCTATGACAAGGTTTCGAGATGGCTGGATGGAGGGGACGCAGTGGATGTGGTATACCTGGATTTCAGCAAGGCCTTTGACAAAGTGCCCCATGATATCCTGGTGGAGAAACTGAGGAGTTTTGGGATACACCAAAGCACTGTCCGGTGGATTAGGGCATGGCTGACTGACCGAAAGCAGAAGGTAACCATTAGCGGGGAATCGTCGGGATGGCAGCCAGTGACAAGCGGGGTCCCCCAGGGCTCTGTCCTGGGGCCGATCCTGTTTAATCTTTCATTAACGACATGGAAGAAGGGGTGAACAGTCTGCTTATCAAATTCGCAGACGACACTAAAACTGGAGCAGTGGCCACAACTGAGAAGCAGGTACTCCAGATCCAAAAGGATCTGGACAGACTATGGAAGTGGGCAGGAGACAACAGGATGGCGTTCAATGTGGAGAAGTGCAAGGTCTTGCACTTGGGGCATAGGAATAGCTGTCATAAGTACAGGTTAGGGGACAAGTGGCTGGAGAGCAGCACTTGTGAAAGGGACCTCGGGGTACTGGTTGACCGCAGGCTAAACATGAGTCAGCAGTGTGATGCGGTGGTCAAGAGGGCGAATGCCACCCTTGGTTGCATAGCCAGAAGTGTGGCTTCTAGATCAAGAGAGGTACTACTACCACTCTACACGACTCTGGTGCGCCCGCAACTGGAGTATTGTGTTCAGTTTTGGGCCCCTCATTACAGAAAGGATATAGCCAGGTTGGAGTCAGTGCAGCGTAGGGCCACAAGGATGGTGGCTGGTTTGCAGGGGATGGGGTATGAGGCGAGACTGAGGGAACTGGGTCTCTTCAGCCTGGAGAAGAGGAGACTCAGAGGGGATATGTTGGCAACATACAGGTATGTGAGGGGGTGTCACATGGAGATGGGGAGAGGCCTGTTCTCCCCTGCAGAGGAAGGCAGGACGCGCTCCAATGGAGCAAAGCTCAGGGAGCCAAGGTTCAATTTGGATGCCAGGAAGCACTTCCTGACAGTTAGGACCCCGAGGGCGTGGAATGGGCTTCCACGGGAGGTCGTTGAGGCCCCATCGGTGAGGGTGTTCAAAGATAGGCTGGACATGCACATGGTGGGCATGTCATGAGCGGAGCCGGCTGGTGCCGGAGGTCAGACTAGATGGCCCAGGAGGCCCCTTCTGACTCGCTCTGTTTCTATGTTTCTGTGTTTCTATATTCATATTAACTTGTGGGGCTGAGATTTATTGAGCCAGTTTGGAACTACAATCACGATAGCTAAGTGACCCCGTTATCTTTATGGCTTTAACAGCCTTGCCGCTTACATGGTTGAGTGATTACCCTGTGTGGGTAGATCAGTGGCCTCTGTCTGCTGATAAACTTGCAGCTTTGCAAGGCCTCGTAAATGAACAATTACAGGCTGGGCATATTGAGCCCACAACCAGCCCTTGGAATATGCTGGTGTTTGTGAGCCGAAAGAAAAGTGGTAAATGGCGCATGTTACATGATCTCAGGGCAGTTAACACTTGCATTCAACCTATGGGACCTCTGCAATGCAGAACACCAAATCCAAATTTAATTCCTAATGATTTCCAGCTTTTTATTGTAGATCTAAAGCATTGCTTTTTTACCAACCCTCTATGTAAAGCTGACTGACCTCGCTTCGCCTTTACCGTGCCGGTCCTTAATCATCAGGCCCCTAAGGCTCCAGTGGCGCAATCGTCTATAAGGCGGATTCTACTTGGATCACCAAGTATTCGGCCGCTCAGGCCTCTCCTCAACGCGCAGAGCTGGCAGCAGTGATCCTGGCCTTCCTCCTGTTTCCAGATCGCCCCCTTAATCTAATTTCAGATTCTCACTATGTCTGTCACCTGATCTCCAGCCTCCCTGGGGCCTATGTGGCCCCACGCATTGACTCCAATCTTTTGGCACTATTCCTTACTTTACAGGCGCTATTGGAGCGACGTGTCCATGAGTATTATGTGGCCCATATACGTAGTCACACCTCTTTGCCCGGTTCCCTCGCTGAGGGCAATCAGCGTGCTGATCATGCCGTCTACCCTCTCTTCTCCGATCCTCTAGCTAGTTAACAGTTTTTCCACCAAAATGCCAAAGGGCTGGCCAAGGCTTTTGGCATTCCTCAAGCTATTGTCACCAACTGCCCCCACTGTTCCAGGTTCTCCCATATTCCGGAACCAGGTGTAAACCCTCATGGCCTTGGCCCGGGTGAACTCTGGCAGATGGATGTGACACAGGTGCCATCCTTGGCCCCCTGGAAGTTTCAGCACGTTGTGGTGGACACTTATTCTGGGGTGATTTGGGCTACCCCCCAAAGGGAGGAATCTGTCTCTCATGTTGTGTCCCACTTGCTCGCCTCCATGGCCGTGTTGGGCCGCCCATGTAAACTGAAGACTGATAATGGGCCTGCATACCGCTCCTCCGCCTTCCACGACTTTTGTACTCAGTGGGATATTGGCCTCTCCCATGGGATCCTCTACAACTCCACTGGACAGGTCATCGTGGAACACACCAATTGTACGTTCAAAACGGCCCTTCAAAAACAATTAAAACGGGGAACTCCGGACCCCTAATCTGGCGTCCATCACGCAGCAGGTTCATAAAGTATTATTTACTATAAATCAATTAAATTTCTTTTTTTTTGATAAGATTTTATTAAAATTTTAAACTACAAATTAAAAACATCAATCATCAAATACATTGGACAAGCTGGGTCAGCCCCCTATAACATATCTTTTAGCATTCTATGATCATATTCAAATCGATTTATAAAAGTTTAAAAACATCTTTAAATCTACTCCAAGTCCCGTTTCTCTAGCCAGTCATAAAAAAAGTTCCAGGTTTGGTAAAAGTCACTGTCATCCTTCTCCTTCAATGAAAGAGTCAGTCTATCCATTTCTGCACAATCCAGCATCTTTTTCAAAATCAGTTCCTCCGTGGGTAGTTCCGCACTCTTCCAATATTGAGCAAGCGCGATCCTCGCCACTGTGATTAAATGTAGTATCAAATACATTTCTTGTTTACTAATATTTTCTGGTACAATGCCTAACAAAAAAAACTTCAGGTTTAAAGGCTAAAGATTTTTGTAGCATTTCCTCAAGCCATTTATGTATTTAATCCAATACTTTTTCACATATTCACAGATCCACCACATATGATAAAATGTACCCACACCATGTTTACATTTCCAGCATCTGTTAGACATATTTGGAAACATCTTAGCTAATCAATTTGGCGACAAATACCATCTATAAAACATTTTATATAAATTTTCTTTATACGAGGTTGCTAAAGTTACCTTAATATTTCTCTCCCACAGCTTTTGCCACTTTTCTAATTCAATATTATATCCAAAGTTTTGTGCCCATGTTATCATAGTGTCCTTAACCTGTTCCCCTTCCATTTTCCTGTCAAGCAAAAACTCATAGATTCTTTTAATCATTTTCTCATCTGCTTTTAACATCACTTGATCAAAGTCTGTTAGATCTTTATAAAACCCCCATATTTTGCAGTCTTTGGCATATCTTGATTGCATCTGCACCTTATACCACCACGATATATTAAGTCCCTGTTCTTGTATTTCTTGCTCCAGTTTTAGGCCTCCATCTTTATCCAAAATATCATCATATCTTATAATCCCTTCAAAATTTAATACATTTGGATAGACAAAGGCTTCCATAGGTGAAAGCCATCTTGGTAGCTTATTATACAATTTTAGCTTTAGCTTTTCCCATACTGACATTAGTGATCTTCTAATAAAATGACTTAGAAACGTCCCCTGTGACTTGACCTTCTCATACCACATATAAGCATGCCAACCCATTTGCCAATCATGACCCTCGAGGTACAAAATTCTCTTATTTCACAAGATTATCCATTCTCTTAGCCAAGTACAAATAGACGCTTGATAATACAACATCCAGTCCAGTAAACCAAAACCCCCATTCCTTTTAGTTTCTAGAAGCATTTTTAGTTTAATCCTTGCTTTCTTTTTTTTCCAAATAAATCTCAAAACTTGAAGGTTTTAGTCCTCAAAAAACTTTTTATCAATTTTTACAGGGATCATTTGGAATAAAAACAAAATTTTGGTAAAATATTCATTTTAACCAGTGTTATTCTTCCCATCAAGGACAATTGTAAATTGGCCCATCTCTCCAGATCACTTTTAATATCTTTCAGTAATTTATCATAGTTATCTTCTTTCAAAGTTGTACATTTAGCTGTAAGATAAATTCCCACGTATTTTACCCTTTTAACAATCTGTAAGTCCACTTGCTCTTGGAGTTCTTTCTTCTGCTTTTGTGTAAGATTTTTAACTAAAAGCTTCGTCTTTTCTTTATTTATTTTCATCCCCGTGACCTCACCATATTCTTCGATCCTTTGTAAACGTTTAGGGATAGTTACAAATGGTTCCTCTATTATGAAAACCAAATTATCTGCAAATGCTTGCAATTTATATTTTTCATCCCTAATTTTAGTGCCTTTGATGTCTTCATCATCTCGAATGCTTCTATTCAAGAACTCTAAAGTCAAAATAAACAATAGGGGTGACAATGGGCATCCCTGCCTTGTACCCTTTTGTATCTCTATAGCCCTTGTACATTCTCCATTAATTAAAATCCTGGCCGACTGTCTTTGATAGATGCTTGAGATTGCATTCATAAATTTTTCTCCGAACTCCATTTGCTCCATCTGATACATCATAAATTGCCAATTGACATTATCAAAAGCTTTCTGAGCATCCAAAAACAATAAAGCCATTGGCTTTTCCATATGTATCTCATAATATTCTAAAATATCCAAGATGGTCCTCAGATTACTCTTCATTTGTCTTTTAGGCAAGAAACCATTTTGGTCTGGATGTATAAAGTCTATTAAAAACTTCTTCACCCTTTCTGCCAATATTGAGGCAAAAATTTTATAATCCACATTTAATAGTGATATAGGTCTAAAGTTTTGAATCTCAGTTAAATCCATGTCTTCTTTAGCTATTAGTGTTATATTTGCCTCCGTCCAAGTGTCTGGTATTTTGGCATTTAACAGTGCTTCATTACATATGTCTTTAAAAAAAGTAACAAAAACTCCCTCAAACGATTTGTAAAATTCCGCTGGTAAGCCATCCGGACCAGGGATTTTATCATTCTTCTGTTGTGTAATTGCCTCTGTTATTTCCATAGTTGTTACTTCCTGGTTCAGCATTTTTTGAAACTTTTCTGGTAGCTTTGGCAAATCTCCCTTTTTTATATATTCTTTCACCTTCTCAATCGAAAACTCCTCCTTCTGGTATAATCTTGCAAAAAAGTCTTCAGCTATTTTCTTAATTTGTGTATTTTGTACCTGCAGTCGTCCTTCTCCATCTCTCAGTTTTGAAATCACTCGCTTCTCTCTTTCCTTTCTAACTTTATATGCTAACCATCTCCCCGGCTTATTAGCATTTTCAAAAAAGTTCTGTTTAGTCACTTTCATTTGCTTGGTAAGCTCGTTCATATCCAAGAGAAATCAATTAAATTTATTTAGCCTTCCAGGGTCGGGATATTCGGAAGCAGTCTCCCCATATGACAGACATTTCCGTAGTCGACCCAAGCTGCCCCAGCCATTGGTGTATTACCTGGCATTGCCAGACCATACATGGCTGGGACCAGTGCCACTGATCACTTGGGGTCGAGGGTTTGCTTCTGTTCTTGCCCCTACAGGTCCTCTGTGGGTACTGGCTAAGTGCGTACGTCCAGCTCATGGAGTGGCATCAGGCAGTAACCAACCCAGTACCCGAGATGGAAAGATTCAGCATGGAGCAGGCTCAGCGACCTTTCCAGCCCCTTCCCAAGGGTCCACGGATGCCGAGGGCCCCATTGGTGACCTGGGGCGCAGTCAAAAGGACAACGAGCAAAGCGCAGCAGCTGCTCCAGGTGAACAACCAGCCGGAGACACCGGAGAACTTATGTGCTGCCATCTTTGCGGTTATCGCTGCCAATTCGCTTCTCATTCTATTCTTGCTCCTCTGTTCTCCTCCAGTGGGGGAGGCGGCCTCCTTGCATGACCGGCTGCAATACAATATATGGGAGCACATGGCTAAACAGTTCTGCTGAATATGTCTCACTGGCAGCCTCCCTGGTGGGGGTGCCGGCCTTGGCGATCATCAGTCACAAAACATTGAGCAAACTTGCTTGTAGCCTCGCAAAGACTATCAACGCCACTTCAACAGCCATTGCTGCTTTAAATGCAGAACAGATGGAGATCCGGCATGCGGTGTTGGATAACCGTGCAACCATTGATTATTTACTACTGTTACACCACCAGGGTTGTGAATCTGTCCGTAACATGTGTTGTTTTAATATTTCAGACAGCTCTCAAACTATCTGCTCACAATTGGATATTTTGAAAAACCTCACGGCATCCATTAGGCAAGATGTGTTGCCCTCCTGGTGGGAGGCTTTGTGGTCCTGGCTCCCCACTGGATGGCTGCGTGTATTAGTGCAATATGGTCTTGCTATTGTGGCCTGTCTTGTTGCTCTCTGCTGCATTGTGCAGTGTCTCCCTGCACTAGTTACTGTGACGGTGCAGGGATGCAGGTGACAGCCAAACATCCATGCACTCCAGCCATGTCAAGCCCGGACTCTTGCACAGCAACTTCGCAATTATGCTTCTGATGATTATTCAGAAAGTGAACAGGAATGTTTGTTAGATTAGCTTTGTCATGACAGCCTTAGAAAAAGAGAAGAGTGGGATGTAGCAAGGGTCAAAGGTTTGGCACACCAACCTTGGTCCTGCATGCTCAGCTTTATCAATATAATAGGCGGCAACAGATAGCAAGGTCAGAATGGTCTACCTATGGCTTTGCTAAACAAACATGCAGTTTTCCTGTCCAAGCAAATGTCACATAAATAAGTTACCCAAGTTACCCAAGTTTTCCTGCTTATTGAGTAACCTGACTGTATAAAATAAAGGGGCTGACTTGAAATGAGGAGGCTTTTGTGCAGAACTCATCCCTGTGTCGTGTAATTCTGTACAACCTTCACAGTTGACAATCCATTGCTAGTTAGCATGCCCCTTCCTTGCTGTGCTATGCTGGGCTCCTTCCCCCAGAAGAGAAATTTTGGTGCTTCTTAAACCTTGGCACTCACCTGGCCATGCTGATACCTTCCTCTTATGGGTGGATAATGCCATTTTGGGTATTTAAGAATACACACTCGCCCATGAAGTTTGGATTTAAAGAGAATGAATCATGTACAACATACATTTCTACCCCAACACTCAATGTTTATAGCTCCGTACAGGAGCACTTGTTCTGCTTGCAGAGGACCTCAGATTCACTCCCAAGGACCTTAGGACAAAGGCTGGGGGAAAGCCCTACATGGGATCTTAGACAGCTCCTCCCAGAGTAGGAAATACAGAGCCAAGTGGAGCAACTGGGCTGATCTAGTATAAGGCAGCTTCAGATACTGCTTATGTCTAATTACATCTATTTTCCTGCACAAATTCCAGGAAACCATCAATCAACAACTGGGACAAAGTGGGTGGACCCATGGGGAAGCAGGGAGCCAGAAGGTTGGACTGGGACTCCCAGCATACTAGACTCGGAATCAGAACTTTTATCTCTCTGCTGTACATGAATAAAATTTAAACCTTAGTTGACCTGAACATCTCCCACAGATTTCAGCATCTCCTAATTCTGGAGGAGTAGGTAAATCCATTTAAGCCAAATACTCAAAAGTAAATCCAACCCCAGATATTTAAACAGCTTTTCCTAGAAATTGATGTACAGCCATTTGATGAGATACTGTTAAATGCAGCCATTTTTTACTTGAATAAATATATAATAAGCATTGTCCCTGTGTGTTTATTGTCCCTGTTTTCTCATCAATATTTTCAGGAATAAATGAATGGGCAACCGAAGTCATATGCAGTAGGGGTGAGCAGAAAGTAGAAATCTCCAGGCGTTTTGGACTACAACTCCCTACATTGCTGACCATTGGTCATGCTGGCAGGGGCTTTTGAGAAGTGAAAATAAAAACATTGGGAGAACTACCTTCTGCCCACCCCTGATATACAGTGCTTTATATGACTTGGAGTTGCAACACCACAGAGTGCTTAAACTGCTTATGAAAGGGAGGGCCTGTTGCTGTTGTTTCTTCAATGGACAATGGGTTTTCCCAAACAGCCAGCAAGACTATCATCTGTGCCTGCAATTCCTAATTGAATGAGAAAGCAATAAGTTTACCTGGAGTGAAGGAGGGGTTCTGTCTATCTGGGGGATGCCCCATTGATCCCACCATGATTGCATCATGGTGCAGTGAAGTTCCCACTTGTGACATAGCGTGAAAGTCCAGCTAAGAGCATCTGCTAGGACTTTGTCAGTACTGGTGACACGGATCACCAGGAGAGTGGTATGTCGAGCAGCACACTACTTCCAGCACACTACCTGGTGGTGAGAAGTGAAAGCAGGGCTGATCTTGTGGTAAGGTTTGTTGAGGTGTTGTCGGTAATGATTTGAATGTGATGGTTTGGAATTAGTGTCTGAAAGAAAAGGAAAGCTTTTCTTACTGTGAAGTTTATATAGTGAGTGGTCTCAAGAGGGCTCCATTTGTCCTGTTTCATGGAGTGGCCACAGTCAGCTCCCCATCCAAAGAGTGAGGCGTCTGTTGTGATAGTGAGATGCAGCTCCAGAGGGGAGAACATGAGTCCAGTGGTAGTGTTGGCTTCATCTGTTCACCACCAGAGGTCTCTCTGGACTTGAGGCAGAATTCAAAGTCTGATCATGTCGGAATTGGTTCTGGTGTTGAAAGAAGCTAGGAATCAGAGTCAGAGTGGCCTCTTCTGCAGTTGAGCAAGCAGTACTATGGCTATTGAGGCAACCATGAGGCTGAGAACCCACTGGATCATGGTGGCAGTGGTGGAGTCCTTCCAGATAAGAGAGAGGATATTCCTGGTGAGCGTGGACAGCCTGTCACTTGATAGGAAGGCTCTCATTGAGATGGAGTTGAGACATGCCCCAGTGAAATGGATAGACTGTGTAGGATTTGTGCAGACAGGATTTAGTCTGATTTATGTAGATGCTGAGCTTGGTAAGCAAGGCACGTGTTAATTTGGTAGCCTGTATGGAGGCTTCTCGAGATGGGGCTATGATAAGCCAATTGTCCAAATAGGGATATACATGGATGCCATTGAGACGGAGGTGAGCACAAGCAACAGCCATGCACATGTGAATACATGTGGAGCCATTTCTTGGCCAAAGGGAAGGACAGTGAATTGAAAAAAATCATTTCTGACTTGAAAGTGGAGGAAACGCCTGTAAGTGCATAGAAAGAGTTTTTTCTCCCTCTCTTATAGTAGTAGCCATCTCATGAAGCCTAATGGTGAGAATTTCAGGACAGCACAAATGAAGTACTTTTTCCACATAGCTCTTCGTTAGAGAGCCAGTGTGGTGTAGTGGTTAAGAGCACTGGACTGGGAACCTGGGAGATCTGAATTCGACTCCCCACCTAGCCATGAAGCTCACTGGGTTGTTTGGGTTTCACTTTGGCCAGTCACTCCTTCTCAGCCTAATCTACCTCACAAGGTTGCTGTTAGCAGGATAAAGTGGAGCTATGTGAACTTCTTTGGGTCATCACAGGAGGGAAAAACAGGTGAGATATAAATACAATGTAATAATAGTAAGAAATAATAGTTGAACTATGAAATTTACTTCCATGATATGCAGCAATGGCCACAAAGAGGATTGGACAAATTCATGAAGAAAAAGGCTATTAATAGATATTAGTCCTGATGGCTATATGCTGCCCCCAGTATCAGAGGCCAGCAGCCTATATACATCAGTTGCTGGGGAACATGGGCAGGAGGGTGCTTTTGTATATCTGTCCTGCCGTGGTTTTCCAGTGGGCAGCTGGGCAACCATTTTGTGAACTGAACATAGGGCTAGATGAACCCTTGATCCCGCATTGCTCTTCTTATGAACATACATTTTTCATAATTATTACTTCCTCACTCTTCTTCCAATGTATACAGTCCATCAAAATCACATTCAGGTTGAGCATGATGTCTGCTAAAAATACTTGTGTGTGTGCATGTGTGTGCGTGCATGCATGTAAAATGTACAGGCACGTCCTTGTTAAATTATTACTGTGTTACCCTGAACTACAAGTGAACTCTTTTTGCTTATAAAAGACGCAGCTGTTCTTGCAATTGAAACCATGGTTCATTACAAACTGACCTCCAATCCAGGAGTAAAACTTCCTCCCTTGTACTACAACTATTCAGACGTGATTTAGATATAAACAATAATCAAAACTGGGATGAAACCTGACTAGAGCAAAAGGAACCCTCTATGCTTTTTGGCAGAATTACAGCAGCTCTTGGATCATTGAGAGCAATACAATGTTAAATGACCTCAAACATTCCCTTCTCAAATACATTAGGTCTTTGCTGCCAACTGTGGAACAAACAAAGACCGCTTGTAATGAATCTGTAAGCATATGAGCATTGAAATACTAATTAACACATTTTTTCACATTAAATATCTGCAGAGAGTGGAAATAAAATGGACTTGTCTGTTATAATTGTATAATGTTCTTTAAGAAAGTCATGCAATGTAAAATTTGGGGGGATGTTTTATTTGTTGTCAAATGTCTCATTTTCTGTCAATGCACCATTAAATATTTGTAAACATGTCAGCATTTTACTAGTTGTGCATGTAGTTAAAACTAAGCAAGTTCATGAGGCATTTACAGGGTAAATGTCCTTGTCTACTCACTGTTGTTTACAGATTCGGTAAACATAAATGCTCTCCAGTTTTGCTTCTGTTTTGCACTTTCAGTGGGTTTGTTTAGCGTAAGGAAAATGAGTCATTATTTCTCATTTGAAAAGAAGAGTGATTTCCTCTTATGTTTTTGCACTATTAAGTTATACCACAATGCCACCTATAGATTACATAATAGAACTGCAGGAAGAGAAAAGCTTCTGGCGTAGTACCTGAATCTCAGTTCTATGAGATCAAACCAAAGTAGATGTACCAGATTAAGAACCTTGTGTAGAGAAGCACTGACACTACAACCAATCACAACAAACTATAGCAGAACATAAACCCCTAGAAGCAAGCCTGCTACTTGGATGAGTGAACAGATCAGGTAACAGAACACAACTTGAGGTGCTCTAGCTATGGATTGTGGACACTAAAAGAACACAAGAGGGACCTTTGGTGATGGGAACTGTGAAAAAATGCATTTACCGTATTTTTTGCTCTATAAGACTCACTTTCCCCCCCTCAAAAGTAAGGGGAAATGTCTGTGCATCTTATAGAGCGAATATGTGTGTGCAGTATGTCTGTCAGATGTGCAGCCCATGGGGAAGTGATGGGGAATGTGTCTGTGATGATGTGCCTATTTGATTCAGAATTTTTTTTTCTTGTTTTCCTCCTCTAAAAACTAGATGCGTCTTATGGTCAGGTGCGTCTTATAGAGCGAAAAATATGGTACTTAAAAGGGAGCTTAGCCTAAGGACATATACAGGAAAAACAGACTGTCAAGAATTTTATGCTTAAAACACATGCAAATGCATGTACATATATATATACACACACAGAATGTCTAAGGGGATGGGGTATTATATAAATATTAAGAGAGAGAATAAAAGTCCTGAGCTCTCCCCAGCTGTGGATGTAGGAACAAAGCACTGCATAATGGAAAACAAAGGATTTTTTTATTGCTGCAACTGTCTTTCATGATAGTCATTTGAGGTTGGTGGCTCCAGGGTCAGTAGGGTACTGCATCCACTCCAGTGACCCTGGACTGAATTGGTGGATAGGCTTCAGGCATGTTCAGGCTATAACCTGGAATGGGGATACCACTGTACTGACAATGGAGCTTCCACTGATGGCAGCCAGCCCACACTTGCAACATATGGCCAGTCCTTTTCCCCTCAGCTAAAATGGACACCATCATCATCATCATTCATTTCCATAATGCCCCATAGTTAAAGTTCTCTGGACAGTTTATAACAGTCCATAAAAACAAGACAAAGAAATATAATAAAAAGTCATGAAATTAAAAAAAGTTTAAAAATTAGAACATACAGCAATGTATAACCCTGTGAAATCCTGGGATGAGCACTTGCCTCATGCCCCTGGGTAGCTAAATATATCAGCTGTGGCTCTATCTGGACAGACAGGACCTGGCAACAGTTATCCATGCACTGGTAACCTTTCATGCAGAGTATTGCAATGTGCTTCACGTGGGGCTTCCCTTGAAGATGGTCCAGACACCAATTGGTCCAGAATAGTACAGCAATTGGCAGATAAGGACTGAAATATAAAGCAGTCCTCTACCACCATCACTGGTTACCAATTGAGGTCTGGGCCCAATTCAAGGGGTCAGCATTAGTGTTTAAAGCCCTAAATGGCTTGGGGCCAGGGTATCTGAAGAAGTGCCTCTTCCCAGATGAACCTACCCAGCCCTTAGGGCTGCATCTGAGGCCCTTCTCAGGAAATAAGAAGAGTAGTGAAGGGCCTTTTCAGGAGTGGCACCTTGAATTTGGAATGAGCTTCCCAGAGAGGTTCACCTGGCACCCTCTTTATACTCCTTTCAAAGCTAAGCAAAGATCTTTTTTATTTTTCTGATATTTTAAATTTAATCTGTTTTTAATGGTAGAATGTGATATGCCTTTTATGAAATTATTAGTTCTGTAAAGATGAGGTAGAGGGCACTTTTATTGTTTTATTGTTATTTGATGTTTGTGTTTTTATATTGTTTTTATATGCTTTTATTGTTGCAACCCATCCAAGGACCCATGTGGCTAATGAGGTGGGCTAGAAATGGATGGATGGATGAATCTTTTAAAGCCTTGGCTTAAAGGGCTGTCTGACCTGTCATTGAAAAGATGACAAGGGCTGGTGCTAGGTAAGCCACCGTGGGGAGGTTGTTCTATACATGGGCGCTACTTCAGGGAAATCCTTTACCCTTGTTGCCACTCTTGGAGCTGGCACTTGAAGGAAGACCCCCGAGGTTAAGCACAATGACCAGGTAGATTGCTGTTGGGACAGGCACTCCAACAGGCTTCCAAGATTTGTAAAGCTTTATATGTTAACACCAGTACCTTGAATTACACTTGGAAGCATACAAGCAGCCATTACTGGTCTTATGTGTCCAGTCATACTGTTCCCAGTTATTTATCAGGCTGCAACATTATGTATGAGCTGCAGCTTCTGAACCATCTTCAAGGGCAGCCTCATGTGCAGTGCATGGCATAAACTAATTTAGAGATTTTCAGAGCATAGATTACTGAAACCAGGCTATGCATGTTCAGATAGGGGCATAGCTGGTTGGAGGCACTCTGAGCCACTGGGGCTATCTAAGCCTCTTGTGACAAAGACAGATCAAGGAGAACTCCCAGAAAATGGCTACAAACCTGTTCCTTAAGGGAGAGTGCAACCTCATATAGAACAAGTGAAACACCCTCCATTTGATCAGGGGAACTACCCACCATCAACATCTCAGTCTTGTCTGGATTGAGACCCTCATCCAGCGCATTGTCACAGCCAGACACCAGTTTAGCACAACCACCATCTCATTTGCTGATGATGAAAAGAAGAAATGGAGCTACATGACATTAGCATGCAGATGGAAATGCATTTCAAAACTCCCAATGACCCTGCTCAGTACTTTTACTGAGATGTTAAAAAGTATGGGGGTCCCTGAGGAATGCCATACTGGAGAATCCATGGGGTTGGACCATATTCCCCAAGCACCACCTTCTGGAGATAGCCCTCCAAGTAGGAGCAGAACCACTACAATGCAGTGCCTCTCACACCTAACTCAGAGAATCTCCCCAGAAGGATGCCTTCAATAGTTGATGATATCAAAAGCAGCTGAGATGTCCAGGAGTACCAACAGGGTCACACTGTCCCTGTCTTTCTCCTGACATAGGTCATAATGCTGGGGGACCAAGGCTGTTTCTGTGCCAAAATCAGGCCTGAACCTCAATTGAACAGCAACAACCACAATCACTTTGAAAATTAATGGGGAAGTAGATTTAGTGTAGCCTTTCCCAAACTGGTACCTTCCATATGTGTTGGAGTGCAACATCTATGCAAATCAACAGGTTGAGAAAGACTGACAAGAGTACATATGTACGAAGTCCAGGTGGTGCTGGCATGCCATTCTACATCTGGAGTGTGTTGATGGTGCTTGATAGTGGATGGAATGGCTATGTTCTCTGCATTTTGGGGTATCATGGGTATCGTTTCCTTTTGGCTCTGGCCTCTTGGCAGAGCAGCAGAGGCACAGGCTGGGAGAGAGCGCTGAGTGGCCAGGGGACTGGCACAGGCAAGGTAGGAGCTGGGCAGGTGGGAGCAGAGGTCCGGGAGCAGCAGAGAGGGAGGGGGTGGGCCAGAGAGCGAGAGCAGCCAGGGGGAAGCAGGGGGCGGGGCCACTGGCCGGAGGGACTGAGAGGGCCCAGCTCGGGCGTCGTCCCTCGTCTGCATCCCTGAGCTGCGGTCCGGGCGGTCCAGGGACTCCCTTCCCTGAGACACAGAGGTTGTTTGTTTGATTGTTTGTTTGTTTTTTGTTTTGTTTGTGTGTTTTTGTTTTGTTTTCTTTTGTTTGCACTTTGCTTTGCTTTCTTGTGCTTTTTTTTTCTTTCAATTTAAATTTAAGTTTATTTTCTCCTTGTGTGTGTGTGTGCAAGTGGGGTTTTTGCCTGGGAGAACTGGGAGAGTGAGAGGAACTGCAGGACTAACAAGGCAGGGGACCAAGGTAAGGTCTCGGAAGGGTTACAGATGGCAGACCAGGAGATGGCCTTGGCGGGAGTCACGGGTGTTGCTGTCCGCTGCGAGAGCTGCGACATGTTCGCCCTCTCCCCCAGGAGAGGCAGGGATACACTTGCCCTCGGTGCAAGATGGTGACCCTGCTAGAGGAGGAGGTGAGGTGCCTGAGGGCCGAGAGAGCTCTTCAGGCCCCCCCGCAGCAGCCCCCCTCTCGACAGAGGGCTGAGGGAGAGACCACGGGAGGAGCAGCTGCGGAGACATGGAGGTATGTCACCCACAGGAGGAGGCGGCCAGCACGGCCTCCTCCTTCTCCTGGCACCAATCTGGAGCTGGGAAACAGGTTCTCTCCACTTGGGGAGGCTGGGGCTGAGGAGGCCTCAGGGGACCAGCAGGACCCCCAGCCTGGGACATCAGGAGGCAAGGGAGCCACTGCAGCAGAGGCGAGGACCAGGGCACGGCTGCCCACCAGCACCGAGAAGGTACGGCAGCGGGTGATAGTTGTTGGGGACTCCCTGCTGAGGGGCACTGAGGCGGCGGTGTGCCGCCCCAGCCTTCAGACAAGGGAGATTTGCTGCCTGCCGGGCGCACGCATCCGGCATGTGAAGGACAGAGTGGAGCGTCTTGTTCGCTCCGGGGGTCACCAGCCACTCCTGGTGATCCATGTGGGCACAAACGACGTGGCCAGGCAGGGGGAGTTCGGGATCACCAGGGACTTTTCGGCCTTGGGGAAGAAACTCAGGGAGCTGAAGGCCCAAGTGGCCTTCTCGTCAATCTTACCTGTCCGGGGATTTGGGCCAGGAAGGGACAGGAGGGTCTCCGAGGTGAACGACTGGCTTAGGGTGTGGTGCCAGAAGGAACGGTTCGGGTTCCTCGACCAGGCACTCAGTTTCTTGCCAATGGACTTCTGGCAAGGGATGGGTTACACCTCACGAGGATGGGGAAAAGGTCCTTTGGAGATGCTCTAGCGAGCTTCATCCGGAAGACTTTAAACTGAGCCAGTGGGGGGTGGGTTCAGGCCCCCCAGTAACATGTCTGCACTGGACAAGTGTGCAGGGAGGATCGGGGCTCTGGGAGCAGGGTTTTAGAGATACTGCAGGGACTGACAGGACTTCTACAGAGAGGGGCCAGGTACCAGGGAGGATGGGAGGAAGGAGGATGCTGGGCACTCCAAGGAAAGGAAGCAGTGGGAAGGAGTTGAGGTGCATGTACACCAATGCTAGGAGCATGGGTAATAAGCAGGAAGAGCTTGAAGCTCTCCTGGGAATAGGAGGATACGATCTGGTGGGAATCACAGAAACTTGGTGGGATGAAAGGCAAGTCTGGAATGTGAACATAGAAGGGTATCACCTTTTTAGAAAGGACAGGAAGGGAAAGAGAGGTGGGGGTGTGGCTTTATATGTCAGGGAAGGGATAGGATGCAGTGAGATAGAGTGCAGCACAGATGGGGATTCGGTAGAGGCAGTCTGGGTGAAACTTAGGGGTTTTGACAGAGAAAGAGACCTGACAGTGGGGGTATGTTATCGCACTCCAGGTCAACTTGAGACCCTGGATGATGTCCTGACAGGCCAGATTCTAAGGATATCGGGGGGAGAGACACAGTAATTATGGGAGATTTCAATCTCCCGGATATTACTTGGGAGACTCACTCGGCGGTGACAGCCAGGTCACGTCGCTTCCTAGAAGCTCTAGAGGGTGGGTTTTTCACACAGAGGGTCCGAGAGGCGACGAGGGGGGGAAACATCCTGGACTTGGTCTTGACCAATAGGGAGGAGCTGATAGATGAAGTACAGATTAGGGGAGCTCTGGATGCGAGTGATCACTCCATCCTTTGCTTTGAGATCAGAGGACTGGGGCCGTGCAGCAGGGCGAGCACTAGAAGCTGGGACTTCAAGAGGGCCAACTTTGGCCAACTGAAGGCCAGGCTGGGGAAAGTCTCCTGGGATAGGTTACTGGAAGGTAAGCGAGTTGAGGAGGGGTGGGTGGCACTCAAAAGGGAGGTTTTGCAGGCGCAAGCCCTGACAATACCTCTAGTCAGTAAGGTGGGGAGGCGGAGGAGAGTGCCGCCATGGATGCGAAAGGAGGTGGTTAGGGGGATCAGACGAAAGAGGAACCTCCATAGGAAATGGGTACTGGGGGAAATAGACAAAAGGGTATACCGGGAGGAGGAGGCCCGTTGCAGAAGGATTCTTCGCAAGGCTAAGGCTGATTATGAGCTGAGACTTGCCAAGAATATCAAGAGCAACAAAAAGGGCTTCTTCCAGCATGTAAATAGGAAAAGGAAGGGGAGACAAGTGGTGGGACCACTAAATAAGGAGGAAGGAGATCCAGTGACTGACATGAGGGAACAGGCACAGATGCTAAATGACTATTTTGCCTCTGTGTTCTCCCCAAAGCAGGACGGGGGATATCCGTATAGGAGATTGGATGAGGCTGGGGACTTAGGGGCAGAGATTAGAGTCACCCCCTTGAAGTCAAGGGGCTCCTCAGGGCATTGGACATTACAAAGGCGCCAGGCCCTGACGGGTTACACCCAAGAGTACTTAGAGAGTTGGCAGGGGTTCTCTCACGCCCGCTGGCCTCCATTTTTGAGGCCTCGTGGAGAACGGGTGAAGTTCCAGAGGACTGGAGGGTGGCATCAGTGGTCCCAATTTTCAAAAAAGGTAGTAGGAAGGACATGGGGAATTATAGACCGGTTAGCCTTACGTCCATTGTAGGAAAAACAATGGAAAGGCTCATAATAGAGAGAGATGTAGTGATGCTAGATAGGGAAGGGAGGCTGACAGCCACACAACACGGCTTCCGCAGAAACAGGTCCTGCCAGACAAACCTTGTGGAATTCTATGACAAGGTTTCAAGATGGCTAGATGGAGGGGATGCAGTGGATGTGGTATACCTGGATTTCAGCAAGGCCTTTGACAAAGTGCCCCATGATATCCTGGTGGAGAAACTGAGGAGTTTTGGGATACACCAAAGCACTGTCCGGTGGATTAGGGCATGGCTGACTGACCGAAAGCAGAAGGTAACCATTAGCGGGGAATCGTCGGGATGGCAGCCAGTGACAAGCGGGGTCCCCCAGGGCTCTGTCCTGGGGCCGATCCTGTTTAATCTTTTCATTAACGACATGGAAGAAGGGGGTGAACAGTCTGCTGATCAAATTCGCAGACGACACTAAAACTGGAGCAGTGGCCACAACTGAGGAGCAGGTACTCCAGATCCAAAAGGATCTGGACAGACTATGGAAGTGGACAGGAGACAACAGGATGGCGTTCAATGTGGAGAAGTGCAAGGTCTTGCACTTGGGGCATAGGAATAGCTGTCATAAGTACAGGTTAGGGGACAAGTGGCTGGAGAGCAGCACTTGTGAAAGGGACCTCGAGGTACTGGTTGACCGCAGGCTAAACATGAGTCAGCAGTGTGATGCGGTGGTCAAGAGGGCGAATGCCACCCTTGGTTGCATAGCCAGAAATGTGGCTTCTAGATCAAGAGAGGTATTACTTCCACTCTACATGACTCTGGTGCGCCCGCAACTGGAGTATTGTGTTCAGTTTTGGGCCCCTCATTACAGAAAGGATATAGCCAGGTTGGAGTCAGTGCAGCGTAGGGCCACAAGGATGGTGGCTGGTTTGCAGGGGATGGGGTATGAGGCGAGACTGAGGGAACTGGGTCTCTTCAGCCTGGAGAAGAGGAGACTCAGAGGGGATATGTTGGCAACATACAGGTATGTGAGGGGGTGTCACATGGAGATGGGGAGAGGCCTGTTCTCCCCTGCAGAGGAAGGCAGGACGCGCTCCAATGGAGCAAAGCTCAGGGAGCCAAGGTTCAATTTGGATGCCAGGAAGCACTTCCTGACAGTTAGGACCCCGAGGGCGTGGAATGGGCTTCCACGGGAGGTCGTTGAGGCCCCATCGGTGAGGGTGTTCAAAGATAGGCTGGACATGCACATGGTGGGCATGTCATGAGCGGAGCCGGCTGGTCCCGGAGGTCAGACTAGATGGCCCAGGAGGCCCCTTCTGACTCGCTCTGTTTCTATGTTTCTATGTTTCTATGTTTCTATCGTTGTATCCCATTTTTTTCCAAAGGGACTACATTGAGTAGGAAGATTGGAAGCTGTCTTTGCATCCATTTTCCTATCTAATCCATCTGTGAACACACTGATTGGCAGCAACTTTCCAGGGTTTCAGGCAGGAATTTTTCCAGTAGCAACTGGAGTTGCCAAGGAATAAACCTGGGGCCTTCTGAATGCAGAATATGCAGTGTTTCACTAAACTGTTGTTGTTGTCATGGACAACATTCCTCCAGGCCTTCCTGCCCTCCACCATCCCCCAGAGTCCACTTAAGCTCACACCAACTGCTTCAGTGACTCCATCCAGCCACCTCATTCTCTGCCGTCCCCGTCTACTTTTGCCATCTATTGTTCCCAGCATTAGGCTCTTCTCCAGGGAGTCTTTCCTT
The DNA here is from genome assembly GCA_023646645.1 of Varanus salvator macromaculatus. Taxonomy (NCBI): domain Eukaryota; kingdom Metazoa; phylum Chordata; class Lepidosauria; order Squamata; family Varanidae; genus Varanus; species Varanus salvator. Next base: position 29,076,968 of record JAIXND010000756.1, read on the forward strand.
CTCATTAGGTGGCCAAAGTATTTGAGTTTCATCTTCAGTATCTGGCCTTCTAAAGAGCAGTCAGGGTTGATCTCCTCTAGGACTGACCGGTTTGATCGTCTTGCAGTCCAAGGGACTCGTAGGAGTCTCCTCCAGCACCACAATTCTAAGGCCTCAATTCTTCGGTGCTCAGCCTTCCATATGGTCCAGCTTTCACAGCCATACATTGCAACTGGGAAAACCATAGCCTTGACTATATGCACTTTTGTTGGCAGGGTGATGTCTCTGCTTTTTACTATGCTGTCTAGATTTGCCATAGCTTTCCTCCCCAGGAGCAAGAGTCTTTTAATTTCTTGGCTGTAGTCCCTGTCTGCAGTGATCTTGGAGCCCAGGAAAATAAAATCTGTCACTACCTCCATTTTTTCCCCATCTATTTGCCAGGAAGTGAGAGGTCCGGATGCTATAATCTTAGTTTTCTTAATGTTGAGTTTCAAGCCAACTTTTGCCCTCTCCTCCTTCACCCGCATCAAGAGGCTCTTCAATTCCTCTTCACTTTCTGCTATTAGAGTGGTATCATCTGCATATCTCTCAGGGCTTCCTGTCCTCTCGAGACCGGGGCTGGAGTGCCTCCACTTGGTGTTGGGCGATCGAGACAGACTGGGGATTCTGTTGGTGTAGTGTGCACCCTTCTGCCCAACAGACTCTGCCTGAGCTGACGGAGATCGTCTCGGACCTGGTGTTGAAGACTCCCAGGATGTTGGTCCTGGGGGACTTCAATCTCCATGCCGAGGCGGTCTTGACCAGGGCGGCTCAGGACTTCATGGCTTCCATGACAGCCATGGGGCTGCCCGACCCATGAACGTGGACACACTCTGGACCTGGTTTTCTTGACGGGGTAGGAAGAGGGTGATCTGAGGGTGAGGAACTTATGTTTGACACCCTTGTCATGGTCAGATCACTTCCTCGTGAGGTTTGAGCTCAAAAGTGGCCTTTCCTTCTGTAAGGGTGTGGACCCGATTGTGTTGGTCCACCCCCGGAGTCGGATGGATCCGGATGGATTCCTGAAGGCTCTGGGGGATTTTCCAGTTGATAAGGCTGGTGCTCCTGTTGATGCCCTGGTTGAACTGTGGAATGGGGAGATGACCAGGGCTATTGACACGATCGCTCCTAAGCGCCCTCTCCCACCGGGCAGAGCCTGTTCATCCCCTTGGTTCATCCACCTGAATTACGGGCGATGAAGCAGGTTGGGAGACGACTAGAGTGCAGGTGGAGGAAATCACGGGACAAATCTGACCGAACACACTTAAGAGCCCACCATCGGGCCTATGCTGTGGCAGTGAGGGCGGCGAAGAAGAAATTCTTCTCCATGTCCATTGCCTCCTCACAATGCTGTCTGGCGGAGCTCTTTCAGGTGGTGCAGGGGCTGATAAATCCTGGCCCCAAAAAAGATCTGATGCTACCCTCGAAGGCCCACTGTGACGACTTTGCCAGGCATTTTAGGGAGAAAATCGCTCAGATTCGTCATGAGCTGGACTCTTCTATTGACTCAGATTCTACTGGGGAGGTGCCAACGACGCCGTCGAGTCCTTCATTGATGGATGAATTTCAGTTATTGTGGCCTGATGATGTGGACAAGGTGCTTGGACAGGTATGTCCTACCACCTGTTTACTGGACTCGTGCCCATCTTGGCTACTTAAGAGTGCCAAGGATGGGATTGAGACCTGGATTCAACATCTACAAGGACGGAATTGTGACCTGTGACCTGGATTCAACATCTACATGAAACCGCTGGGAGAGGTCATCAGGAGGTGTGGGCTGTGGAATCATCAGTACGCTGATGATACCCAGCTCTACCTCTCGTTTTCCACCAATCCAGGTGACGCAGTGGCTGTGCTGAACCGGTGCCTGGCCGAGGTAATGAGCTGGATGAGGGCCAATAAACTGAAGTTCAATCCAGACAAGACAGAGGTCCTGTTGGTGGGTGGGTCAGGCTTTGGCATGGGGGACCTGGGCCTTGTCCTAAATAGGGTTGCACTCCCTCTGAAAGACAGGGTCCGCAGCTTGGGAGTGCTCCTCGACCCCGAGCTATCATTAGAAGCTCAGGTGATGATGGTGGTGAGGAGCGCTTTCCATCAGCTTCGGCTGATCCATCAGCTGCGTCCCTTCCTGGAGTACGACTGCCTGGCAACAGTGACCCACGCGTTGGTAACTTCCCGATTAGATTTCTGCAACGTGCTCTACATGGGACTACCCTTGAAGACAGTCCGGATACTTCAATTGGTGCAAAATAGAGCTGCCAGGGTGCTGACGGGGACTGGGCGTGGTTCTCACATTACCCCAGTTCTCTGTCAGCTTCACTGGCTCCCTATTGAAGTCCGGGCCCAATTCAAGGTGTTGGTTATCACCTATAAAGCCCTTAACAGCTTGGGACCTGGTTATCTAAAGGAACGTCTGCGCCCATATGTGCCCTCCCGCCCCTTACGATTGGCAGCAGACGCTCTTCTCCGGGAAACTTCCAGGTGACTGCTGTCATAGCTGGACAATAAGATTTGCTTTGTAAATCTGGTTGCATTTATTCATTCATCCATGTAGCAAAATACCAGTTTTATAAGACTAAAAACAGAAACCACTCTGCAGTATTTTAATGAATTCTGCTATACTGCCACATGCATTGTTCAATGAAAAAGCAGTGTGCCCTAAGCTATATATTCACAAATTATCCATAGTAGCAAACATGCAGCACAAAGCTATGCAAATCTACTTCGCATGCGGTAAGACTTGCTCCTAGGCAAGATTGCACAAAGGTTTGCAGTCTTAGCTAGGTGCATGGTTTGTACACTTCCCTTTTTTGATATTGTCTCTCCCTTCATGTTCTCACAAAGGCAGAGATTCTTTCTTTGATGATGTCACTCCATTCTCTCATTGTGCATGACCCATCTAGTGAGACAGCCCATTCCAATCTGTCCCAATTGATACATGCTATCTTGATTCCATAGATATAAAAGTAACAGACTTACCAGCATTTGTTTGTCTGTTAATGAGCCAAAATCAACCGAACCAGATAGTCTGATATCCAGACATGATGAGCTCATGTTACTTATCACTAGCATAGTAAGGTATGTAAATGTAAATGTGCAAGGTGAACTGGATGTGTGCCCCCTTCCTGAACATCCCCTAAAAGAATTATATTATTCCTTAGATGCCACAGTATCAAGAGAAAAAACGACACAGGACCTATTTTTTTTTACTGCCTTTTTCTGTTCAAAGCCAACAGTACTGACTTTTATATTACACAGAGATAGTTTTTTGAAAAACCAGATCTGGATGCTCTTTTGCTCCAGATGGGAGTTTTTTGAATTTAATACTTAACATTGCACACTTAGGGAACAGTCATGTGTATGTTGAGATAGAAAAAACCCCTACATTTCCGAGGATTGCTGAGAGCTCCGGGAGTTCTTTCTTTCTAAATATGCATAAGGTTACACCCTTAGACATACTGAATGAATTATCAGAAGTGTTCAGTTGGCCCAATCATTCACATAGTGGCAGGATATTATGTTGTCATCCTATATAGTTCTCAGCAGGTTAGATGTTTGCTGAGTGGAATTCATGAAACTCATGCTGCAACTCATAAAATGGGAAGCAGTGTGATTTTCCTACATTCCCTTCTGTAGCTTCCAACATTTGCTCCACTAGGTTAGAGAACTCAGCTGATCAGCATGGGGGAACAGAGGTTGAGGTGGCTAGATGGGGTCACTGGGGCAGTGGGTATGGGCTTGGGTGGACTCTGGGGGATGGTGGAAGACTGGAGAGCCTGGAAGAATTTTGTCCTTCAGGTCATGAAGGGTCGGGCATAACTTTGTGACAAAAAAAAAAAAAAAACTTCCATTATTCATGGTACTCAGGGTAGGCTTTTGGAATGGATTTATTATAAGCAACATCTATAGGTATGTCATAGGCTGAATGTACTTTACACGAGCCAAAGATTATTATCAAAATATGCAATTAGTCATGGAAAAGTACCATTTCATTGGAAAACTTAAACTTCTATAGCAAGGAACAAGTAATGGTCATTTTGCCATACAATTCACTTGCATTTACTGAAGGCTGCTGAACAACATGGTCAAAAAAGGTTTTGTCATCTGTTAAGGTGTGAGGCTAGCAGTCACAAGCTATTCCCTTCACATATTCACTGTGTAAGTTGTGTTAAGATGAGCACCTCAGATGAGCTGTTCCCTTCATTCCATTTGAATGCCATCTGCCTAGTATTTTGTTTTACCTTGACCTATGGTAAAGAGGACATTTTATTTTCTGTCCTGTATTTCACCATTTCAGACCCTTCCCACAACAACATTTATTAAGGATGAAATAAGATCACAAGTGGGCTTCAGAAAATTTCTCCAGTGCTATTCCTATTCCATCTCTCTCCCCTGCCCCCTAAATCTGGTAGCAATTTAAATTCTTGGTATAGTGTTTGAAAACCAAGTAAAATCTGCTTATTTTGCCTTCTCTGTTTGTGTGCCACATTCTGTGGGTGAAGAGAACTACTTCTTTCTTTTTCTTTCACCTTTGTGTCGAATGCAGAGCAGAATGCATGTGGTATAATGGTTGAAAGCGCAAGAGTGGGACTCAAGCAATCTGGGTTCTAGTCTCCACTCATGGGTGATTTTGGGCCATTCACAGACTCTCAGCCCAACCTATCTCACAGGGTTTGTGATGCAGGGATAAGACTGAGAGCCGGGAGGAGAATTATGTGAGCCACTTTGAGTTCATTCGGTGGGATATAAATGTAAGAGAGTTTAGATTCCCAGCCCTTTTTCCCTCTGCAAGGCTAATGGAACCTGTTGATTTCCAGTGTGCTCTGGGGGAGTTTCCAACTGGTACAGCTGGCACTTGTCAAATCCCAAGGTTGCTCTCTGGAATAAGGAGAATGCTCAGATGGTTGACACAATTACAAAGAAGTGCCCTCTTCTCTTCCCTTGCAGAGCCCAGCCAGCAACTTGGTACACACCTGAGCTGAGAGCAATGAAGCAAGAGGAAAACAAGCAGAGGAAAACTTGTGCTGAGTCTGTTCAAACATGGGTTAGAGCCCATTATTGAACCTGCTCTGTGGTGGCAAGGGTGGCAAAGGGGCAGTTCTTTTCCACCAGGCCATCTCAATGTAATCAGAACTGTTTACCAAGAGTCTTGACACTCACCTGTCATTTAGAGAGGTAAACACCCCTCAGAGTAATTTTAAATCACCCAAACATGATAAGGCAGAAAGCAGCATCATTCACTGCTGCTTCATTGTCACCATTCCCCTGGAAATTGGGATGCTTAGATCTTGTAGAAGATGCAGGGAGGCAGAGGCAAAGAAGAGACGCCTGCACTAGCACTAGTCTTTTGTTTTCTAAGAGACAATTGAAAGGAAGTTCCAGATTAGCTGGTTGCTGATGGGCAGTGGCCTGATCAGCTAGCTACAGATCTGTGGGTGATTTATTTTGGTTCCTGATTCCTAACAGAGCAGAACGGAGCAAGCTGCCCCAGCCTCTGGGATACCAGCAGCCAAGCTCTCAGGGAGTGAGTGACCAGAGCAGGAGAACAGGAAGAGCAACAGGAGTTCAGCAGTCTTTTCCCCTTCTTTTCTCTTCTTTATTTCACCTTAAACCTCCCCCCCAACACACCCACACACACATGCACACACTTGTTTTCCTCCTTGTAATACACTCCCATTTACTAGTAAGACTGTGTTGCTAACCTTTAGTGAAGACAGAAGAAAGCACCAGTTGTCATAACAGTCCCCCAAGACAGAATCACTAAGGTTGCACAAACAATGGACCAAGGAGACTCCACAAAGCTGGTGGCCTGCAACAACTGGGCAGTGTTTGCTTTCTTACCTGAGAGCAACATGTCCTATAAATGCATCAGTTGCAAGCTAGTAGCCCTATTGGAAGCAAAGGTGAGAGCACTGGAGCAGCGAGTGTCCATCTTCAAAATAATAAAAGGAAAAAAAGTTCCTAGACAGAGCAGAGGAGCTGCAACAGTTAAGTGTAATCTAGAAGCAAGAAAAGCACCAGCAAGCTGAGTCAGGAGAAGAGAACTGTGAGGGAAGGGAAAATGAGGAAACACCCTGGAACAGAGTGACAGTTAGACACAGAAACCCTTGAAGACACTTTGCGTAAGTAGAAGCAGTGGAACTCTCAAACCGGTTTAAGTTTTTTGAGGAAGAGACACATGAAGAACCTACTAAGAAAGAACTACTTGACACACTGTGTAACTCTGAAAAAGAGACAAAAGGCCAATCAAGAAAGGAAAAAGATACCAAAGTTTGCAACACCAGAATAAGACTGATAGTTGTGGGAGATTCCCTGTTGCACAAGATGGAAAAATATGTGTGTCATGACAACCCAGAGAATCACCAAGTATGTTCTCTCCCTGATACCAAGATACTCTTCCTTCTCTTCCACATGGGAACTAACGACACTGCTAGGAGGAGCTTTGCTGAAATAACATCAGAGTTTGAAGCTCTATGATTTTCTCGGAAGGAAAATCATAAACACTGGGGCCCAGATAGTCTTCTTCCCAGTCTTACCAGTATGTGGAAGAGGAACTGTGGGAAAGAAAAATCCATCAGGTGAATGACTGGCTATGATGGTGGTGCCATAAAGAGAGATTTAGATTCTGAGACCACAAGCTAAGCTTCCTGGAAGATGGACTACTGGCAAATGAGTGGCACCTCACAAAGAACGGAAAGCATGTGCTTGGCCACTACATGAAAAAGTGCGTCAGAAAGGCTTTAAACTGAAACACATAGGGGAGAGAGACATGCAGAGTGATGGCACACCACCTGACAAAGACTTATATATTTCAACAGAGAAAAAACCTCAAGCAGGACTCAACACCAGTCTCCCAAAAAATGTAGGAAGAAAACCAGAACACAACGAGAATGAACTCAGAGTGTCTCTACACCAGTGCCCAGAGTATGGGAAACAAACAACACAAACTTGAGCTCATAGTACACGAGGGCAATTCCAATCTTATAGGAATAACTGAAACTTGGTGGGATGACTCACATGACTGGAAAGCTACTACTGATGGATACAACCTGTTCAAGAAAAATAGAAAGGACAAAAAGGGAGGTGGAGTCGCATTATATGTGAGAGACACATATATCTGCACAGATATACAAGAGGAACTTAATAACTCATTGAAAGAATCTGGCTTAATCTAAAGGGAAAAATAAGAAAAATATAACGTATTTTTCGCTCTATAAGACGCACCTGGCCATAAGATGCATCTAGTTTTTAGAGGAGGAAAACAAGAAAAAAAAAATTGCATGGTTGACTGACCGAAAGCAGAAGGTAACCATTAGTGGGGAATCGTCAGGATGGCAGCCAGTGACAAGCGGGGTCCCCCAGGGCTCTGTCCTGGGGCCGATCCTGTTTAATCTTTTCATTAATGACATGGAAGAAGGGGTGAACAGTCTGCTGATCAAATTCGCATACGACACTAAAACTGGAGCAGTGGCCACAACTGAGGAGCAGATACACCAGATCCAGAAGGATCTGGACAGACTACGGAAGTGGGCAGGAGACAACAGGGTGGCGTTCAATGTGGAGAAGTGCAAGGTCTTGCACTTGGGGCATAAGAATAGCTGTCATAAGTACAGGTTAGGGGACAAGTGGCTGGAGAGCAGCACTTGTGAAAGGGACCTCGGGGTACTGGTTGACCGCAGGCTAAACATGAGTCAGCAGTGTGATGCGGTGGTCAAGAGGGCGAATGTCACCCTTGGTTGCAGAGCCAGAAGTGTGGCTTCTAGATCAAGAGAGGTATTACTACCACTCTACACGACTCTGGTGCGCCCGCAACTGGAGTATTGTGTTCAGTTTTGGGCCCCTCATTACAGAAAGGATATAGCCAGGTTGGAGTCAGTACAGCGTAGGGCCACAAGGATGGTGGCTGGTTTGCAGGGGATGCCGTATGAGGCAAGACTGAGGGAACTGAGTCTCTTCAGCTTAGAGAAGAGGAGACTCAGAGGGGATATGTTGGCAACATACAGGTATGTGAAGGGGTGTCACATGGAGATGGGGAGAGGCCTGTTCTCCCCTGCAGAGGAAGGCAGGATGCGCTCCAATGGAGCAAAGCTCAGGGAGCCAAGGTTCAATTTGGATGCCAGGAAGCACTTCCTGACAGTTAGGAGCCCGAGGGCGTGGAATGGGCTTCCACGGGAGGTCGTTGAGGCCCCATCGGTGAGGGTGTCCACAGATAGGCTGGACATGCACATGGTGGGCATGTCATGAGCGGAGCCGGCTGGTGCCGGAGGTCAGACTAGATGGCCCAGGAGGCCCCTTCTGACTCGCTCTGTTTCTATGTTTCTATGTTTCTATTCTGAATCAAATGGGCACATCATCACAGGCACATTCCCCATCAGTTCACCATGGGCTGCACATCTGACAGACTTACTGCACACACATATTCGCTCTATAAGATGCACAGACATTTCCCCTTACTTTTGAGGGGGGAAAAAGTGAGTCTTATAGAGCAAAAAATACGGTAATTATTGGTGTCTATTACAACCACCCAGTCAAAAAGAGGACAAGGATGCCAGCTTTGGAAAGCAACTTGCCAGCATTTCCAAGATGAACAGTATAGTCATTATGGGGGAACTTTACTTTCCAAGGTATATGCTGGGAGACAATTTCTGCCAAACATGGCCCCTCCAAAAAATTCCTGACATGCATTGACAATTACTTCCTCCATCAGAAGGTAGAGGAAGGAATGAAAGGATCAGCTATCCTTTAATACTAACAGGGATGGCCTGATGGACAAAATGGCAGCCATAGGATCTCTGGGAGAAAGTGACCATGCGATACTCACATTTTCAATTATAAAGGAGACAAAGGTTACCTACAGCCAAACACATATCCTGAATTTCAAGAAAGCCAACTTTGATGAACTTATCATAAAAATGATAAGTGAAGTGCCATGGCCATTCACTCTTAAGGAAAAAGGAGTCCAAGAGGGGTGGAAAATCTTGAAAAAGAAGATTCTCCAAGCACAACTACAAACAATCCCAACAAGAAAGAAGTGCAGAAGACAACAGAGGAAGCCCATGTGGCTCTACAAAAGTTAAGTGACAACCTGAAAAAAAGAACATGTACAGCAAGTGGAAGCAGGGCCAGGCCCTTCCAATTGAAGTCTAGGTCCAATTTAAAGTGCTGGTGATGACTTACAAAGCCCTAAACAAGCTATGACCTGGATATTTGAAAGAGCACATCCTTCTGTACATAGCTGCCTGCCCCCTACAATGTGGAACAGAAGTCCTTCTTCATGAGTGCTCTTTGAAGGAGATCAGTAGAGTGGCTACCCAGAGAAGTGCCTTTTCTGTGGTGGAGCCCCAGCTATGGAACATGCTCTCCAGAGAGGTGTGACTGGTGCCAACATTTTTTTCTTTTCAGCGCCAGGCCAACCCTTTTTTATTTTCCCATTATTTTAAATGTTAATACTGTTTTAAGATTGGCTTTTATTTACTGAATTTTTTAATGCTGTACTTTATTGTATTTTAGTGTATTACTGCCTGGAGACACAGTAAAGGGTGGGATGTAAAAGCTTTAAGTAAATAAATAAGCAATCAAGCAAGCGCTCAAGGGTTGAAAACATGTGGAATGAGGATTCTCATTGAGCTGTGACTTCTTGTTGAAATGTGGATTATTTTGCTATCTGGATTCAGCTGCTAGAAGCAATCTATGAAGAGAACCCATGAGTTGTTGCTAGGTTGTGAACTGTGGACTGCTCCCTATGCTCACTCAGCTGGGTTCAGGGAACAAGACAATGCCCATTTCAGCAATGACAACACACATTGAACCCACATTTGAATGAGGGTTATCATGTTATCCAAACCCTGTTTCCTGTATCACCTCTATGTTTTTTTGTTTTGTTTTTGTCTCAGCAGCCAGAGAGACTTCAGCTGGGTTTGCTCAACACAGCAAAGAACCTTCCATTATTGGTTCCATAGCACATGGATCTTTGTCCAAATTTGCCAGTCAAATGATCATGTGGTTCAGAGTGCAATGTAATTTCCATGCTCCCCACTCCATCCTCCCAGCCTCATCATGCAGGGAAATCCTGTGAGAGAAATTCGCATTCTTTCCCTGTTCAGTTTCCTCCTGATTGATTTGCTGCAGTCCTGAGATGGGTTCACCCTTTTCTCCTCCCAAGTGGACCTGCATGTCCTCAGTGATTCCCAGCTGCTCCAGCCCCAGCAAAGATTTGTATTAAATGAAAATAAACAGTTTCACCATGATTCCCCATTTCTCCCTCAATCTATGTTCATGTTGTTTCCATTTCCAAAAGTAAATAGGGAACTGGAAAAAACATGCAGCCAATGGGGATAAAGTGAGCAATGGTGCATCTTTTACTAGGGAGCTGTGGGCAGCAGAAATTGAAGGCTAGAAATGGCGACTTTCATAGATAGCCACTCTTGCCAGGGAACTCTATGTTGTTTTTTGTTTCCATACCAACAATGGTAAACCTTAGAGCAGACTGTTGATTCCCTCCATGGTTTCAGAAAGGTAACCCTACCAAACAGGAACTTTGGAACTGGGCCCAGCCATCACAACAGACACACCATGTAAGGTTTCACCATGGACTTTCATGATATGGGAACCCACCGTCCCATTTTGTTTCTGTTACCAAGCAGTAGTAAGCCAGAAATCCTTTCCAGTCTTCTGTAAGTAAGTCACTTAGAGATCTACCAGTAAATCAGGATCTATCTTTGATATACACTTGGAAAGAAATTGATAGAAATGTTTTGGGGTGGGGGGGGTGAGAATAAGCAGGTTTTAACAATTTCCTTAAATGAGGTGCTTACTTTAAAAGGGGGGAGGGACTGGTGTCTTCCACCTTGTTACTCTGCAGTAATTTGTTCAATATAAAAGCAACATACTAAATCACCTGATGAACATCAGCGTGCATTCAACAGTGCTGCTTTCTTTCATATGTAGGGCTCTCCCATCATTTCAATCTATATGTGGGTTGGCTCTCTGCATGGAGATGAATGGCTGCAGTGTTTCTAGATTTGGAATTCTATGTATGCATCAGAGTAAATCAGTGGAAGAAAATGTATTTATTTAAAATCAAGCTGTTTTCATATCCTACACAGCAATATTAAAATGGAATATTGTCTATTTTGGGAACCACTAGTGGTAAAGTAATACATTCAGAACAACTTCCCCACACTGATTTCCTGCAGATGTGTCAGACTACAACTCTCATCATCCTGGGGCAACAGCCTGGGGAAAGCTGATTTAAGGCTACATTATTTTGTTCCTGAAGGAACTCAGGAAAAAGCATGCATGCGTGCACACGCACACCTGGTTCAGTTCTCTACCAGGATTCCTCTCAAATGCCCCAGGAAACCATTTGCCTACATAAAAGTTTGCTGTGCAGTGCAACTTCAAAGGCTAGTGTTGGTTTTGAAATTGCAAGATGGTCTCATCTTTTCTGTATTCTCTCATTCTAATGAAATACACATCAATAGCCTGCAACAAGAGATGTATTTGCTACATCTGTTAGGTCAGTAGTAGTTCAGCCATTTGAGCCCACAATATTTGCTGGGTCGAAAAATGCTTTCCCCACCCCCCCGCCCCTAAACCTTGGCAAATTCCACAGACCATTAAACTACTTACAGTAAAAGCATTCGTTTAATCTTCTTCTCCTGAGCCAAACAGAAGGCTTCTCTATCAAGAATGAAAGACTGGTTCTCTGAGGCTCACTTGACATAGGAATGAACCCATCAAGTAAGGAAGGTAAAGACAAAGAGTGTTAGAACAGGAGTGAAATGTTGCAAGGAGCATTTCCCCTTAATGAATTACTGGGAGATTTGTAGCAGGCCGACTGGGGGAACTCTTTCAGCAAGTGTATCCAGAAGTGTCATGGGCTTGCTGTACTATCCCCAGCTGCCCTCTCCATGAACTGGGCAGTTTCCTTTCACCAGTTTATTTTCACTTCTATTCTGGCAGCTGTCTATGGCAGTAGATATTTATCTTAAATAATTTGCTACTTGTTTGAGAACTGGTGCCAGCTTAAAAAAAGAAAAAGGGCATAGTAAAAGAAAATAGCCATTTTCATGTCATAGTAACAGACTGAAATGAACATTCAAGAGAGCTGTGTTGATCTCCCAGGACTAGAAACACAGTGTAAGTAAGGTGTTAGCTTTTGCATGATCAACTAGTATTCAAAATGTTGGAGCGAACTTTCAGGTTTCACGGAGCTCCTCTTTAGAGAGTGTCTTGAAAGCAAATTGAGTGTGTGTGTGTGTGTGCGCGCGCACACATGCATACATGTGCACATGTATCCTCATATATACACAAAAAGACAAAGAGAAGGTGGTGTTATATGTATGGGCTCAGTTTGAGTCAAACGTTCTCTAAAATAAAGCACTATCTTTAAAAGAAAGAGAGAGGCAGAGTGAAAGTGGGGCCAGAGGGAGGTTAACTTTTTTCATTACGCAATCCTCCCAAGATACATTTTTGTTGTAGGGCAGACAAAAACTTTCCATAAATTTCTTTGCCACTCTGTACCCTAAAGCTATTTTTTCCTGAGCTTGGATGATACAATATATCTTGGGTTTGATACAGACTAAATCACTCTGCATACAGGATCCATGCTTGAGACCAATCTGGAAAGTACTTCAACAGAATGAAATGCGGTTGTTGCAGTTCTATTCCTGGGAGTAAGTCCCAATGAATTAAGTGGGACATCACTTTAGATCTATCCCTTGTCTTTAGCAAAGAGTAAAGCTACAATTTGGTAGGTGGTGGGAAGTGACTCGCAGACCTGCTTTACATGATCAAACCATCCACCATGAGTTGTTCACACCCCAGTGGACCCCAATGTGTGCTGCCTAAACCTTGTCATTGTGGGTTATGCGATGTTTAAACAATTCTCATGTACTGTACAATAGATTTCACATAACCTGTGGTGGCCAAGTTCAGATAATACGTCAACTGCCAGTTAGTGGCTGAAAATGCAAAGAGGACCCATAGGAATTAAACAACTGATATTAGACTGTTATGATTATGCAAACTCAATGTGTGTGTCTATATGACTTCCATATTTTTAATTAATGAAAATTTCCAGAATACTATGTTTCTTGAGATATATTCCTTTATCTTATCATGTACTTGTTTATAAATCATTGTTAACCATTGTTTGGGCAGACGCTAATTCCTTGCGCAGACCTTTAATATGGGTAATATAGGTAAAGCTGGTGATCAAAATCTATGTGAGAGAAGGAAGAGTTGAGAGAAATGCATGATCTTGCATCCAAAATTTAATCATGGGTTCAGCAATCAGGAGTATTACATCTATATTCATCCTATAAGACTTGCTCACAGAGTCTCAAAAGAGAGAACATTCAAATGGATTGTGCATTATCTCTATAAAAGTATAATGCAGTTCCTGACACTAAAAGAAAGTAACATCTGGTTGTACCCAGCACTCAGTCCTAAAATTTAGTCCTTACCAGAAAGACTTGAAGCATAGTGAAATATTGCATGGCTACTGCAATCAGATTCCACAATTTTAAAGACTGGGACATAAACTTTAGAAATATGCAAATTCAGACATTTCAGTACATTTGTAGCAGCCTTCCCCAAACTGATACTTTCTAAATGTTTTGAACTCCAATCACCACTGACCACTGGCTGTCCGGGGTTGACTGGAGGTGTAGTCTGAAATATCTGGAAGGCTGATTTACAAGTTAACTAGCAACTTGCAACAGATTAATAAATGCAGTTCAGATTAAAGAAGTATATCAAAAGAGAAATGAGAAGTAATATATCCAAATTGTCATTTATTTATTTTTAAAAGTTTTGCCCATCCCTTTCAATAATGCTGAGTGCACCTATAAAACAACTTGGTACAATTGTCTCCAAGTTACTGCTATGTTTTAGAGGTGAGCAAATACAATATATAGTGCTTTATTAAGAAGAGAATGTAATTAACATAGATGAAGGATTCTTTCCAAGGCAGTAGGTTTGGAAAAGTATCGTAGTTGTTTGACTGCAGATGGGGAGAGGCCTGTTCTCCCCTGCAGAGGAAGGCAGGACGCGCTCCAATGGAGCAAAACTCAGGGAGCCAAGGTTCCATTTGGATGCCAGGAAGCACTTCCTGACAGTCAGGACCCCGAGGGCGTGGAATGGGCTTCCATGAGAAGTCGTTGAGGCCCCATCAGTGAGGGTGTTCAAAGACAGGTTGGACATGCACATGGTGGGCATGTCATGAGCGGAGCTGGCTGGTGCCAGCGGTCAGACTAGATGGCCCAGAAGGCCCCTTCTGACTCGCTCTGTTTCTATGTTTCTATGACTGATTGCATTTCTATACCACCTTTCCCAAACCAACCAAAACATTTTACAAAAATCAGAGAAAAAATGAAAATTTAGTAAAATGTTTAAAACAACTATGAAAACATAATGGCAAATTTAAAAGCCAAGCTCATATTCAGAATTAGTGCTTCAAGTCTTCTTTTCTAACCAGGATTCCTGAGACCTTGTAGTGTTCCAATAGCATTAACAGGATGTTTGGAAAATATCCACACCTCTGTGTAAAAGGAGTGAAAATAAAATTGAGTTCATGCCCGGGACACATGAAACTGCACAGCAGCTGGGATTTCTACAGGCCAGATGTAAGGTATGAATTGAAGAAACTCTTGCATGTCAACACGTCTGGCTTCTTTGAAAAACACCATGAAGCCCAACATTAATTGCAGCAGGTTAAAATCAGGCACATCCTCACAAGCATTAATTTTTAAAGAATTTCTGGTTAATGCAACTATTGGTGTATTAAATATAATTGGTATTCCTAGATTAGCCATTCCTAACAGAATGCCCTATGTTGGAATGAAACATCCATTATGCCCAGGTTGGGCAAGGCTTGTCTAAGTTCATTGCATATTACTGTACTTCAGGGCTTAGAATTTGGAACATGGTTAGAATCTGCCACAAATCAGAATGCACCTTAGAATCACATTGAACTGATGTAGCTGATTAATTTCATTTGTACCCTGCCTTTCTGCTAGAATATGGCACTCAGGATCGCTTTCACAACCATGTTGCCCATTACTGCACTTGTGTCTGCAGTACATTAACACATATACTGTAACATGTGGTCTCTTACCTCTTAGCCCATGTCAAAGAAACAAAGAAAAAATTCAAACAAAGTGAAAATGTATGGTGTCCTTATATGTGCCATAACATAATACTAAATTGACACAAAGATTGTACAACTGAATATAAAATCTATGAACCACATAGACTTGCAGTGCTGTAAAAACAGTTCCCTTGCTCCACAATAGACTTACCGTATTTTTTGCTCTATAAGACTCACTTTTTCCCCCCTCAAAAGTAAGGGGAAATGTCTGTGCGTCTTATAGAGCGAATATGTGTGTGCAGTAAGTCTGTCAGATGTGCAGCCCATGGTGAACTGATGGGGAATGTGCCTGTGATGATGTGCCCATTTGATTCAGAATAGAAACATAGAAACAGAGCGAGTCAGAAGGGACCTCCTGGGCCATCTAGTCTGACCTCCGGCACCAGCCGGCTCTGCTCATGACATGCCCACCATGTGCATGTCCAGCCTATCTGTGGACACCCTCACCGATGGGGCCTCAACGACCTCCCGTGGAAGCCCATTCCACGCCCTCGGGCTCCTAACTGTCAGGAAGTGCTTCCTGGCATCCAAATGGAACCTTGGCTCCCTGAGCTTTGCTCCATTGGAGCGCATCCTGCCTTCCTCTGCAGGGGAGAACAGGTCTCTGCCCATCTCCATGTGACACCCCTTCACATACCTGTATGTTGCCAACATATCCCCTCTGAGTCTCCTCTTCTCCAAGCTGAAGAGACCCAGTTCCCTCAGTCTTGCCTCATACGGCATCCCCTGCAAACCAGCCACCATCCTTGTGGCCCTATGCTGTACTGACTCCAACCTGGCTATATCCTTTCTGTAATGAGGGGCCCAAAACTGAACACAATACTCCAGTTGCGGGCGCACCAGAGTCGTGTAGAGTGGTAGTAATACCTCTCTTGATCTAGAAGCCACACTTCTGGCTCTGCAACCAAGGGTGGCATTCGCCCTCTTGACCACCGTATCACACTGCTGACTCATGTTTAGCCTGCGGTCAACCAGTACCCCGAGGTCCCTTTCACAAGTGCTGCTCTCCAGCCACTTGTCCCCTAACCTGTACTTATGACAGCTATTCTTATGCCCCAAGTGCAAGACCTTGCACTTCTCCACATTGAACGCCACCCTGTTGTCTCCTGCCCACTTCCGTAGTCTGTCCAGATCCTTTTGGATCTGGTGTATCTGCTCCTCAGTTGTGGCCACTGCTCCAGTTTTAGTGTCGTATGCGAATTTGATCAGCAGACTGTTCACCCCTTCTTCCATGTCGTTAATGAAAAGATTAAACAGGATCGGCCCCAGGACAGAGCCCTGGGGGACCCCGCTTGTCACTGGCTGCCATCCTGACGATTCCCCACTAATGGTTACCTTCTGCTTTCGGTCAGTCAACCATGCAATTTTTTTTTTTGTTTTCCTCCTCTAAAAACTAGATGCATCTTATGGCCAGGTGCGTCTTATAGAGCGAAAAATACGGTACTTTTTTGCACCAATCCAATGTTAGCTTGTGTCATTCCAAAAACAATGCACTCAACATCCATTGATTTACATGTTCTTGAGCTATAATATTCCCAAAGTGAGAATAGACACTGAATTCAAGGAGCACCATAGTGGAAGAATCAGTGGCAAATTTCTCAAAGTGAGAAAGGAATCTGTTTAATGCATGACTTCAGTTCATTCTATAGGATAAAATTTGTATTGCCTATCTATCATAGGAAATGAGACCTGTCTTCTCAAAACACCCCATTTGATAATAAACAATTGTTTTTATCCACCAGAAAAGTAATTCTGTTTCAGTAAGCTGTTGTGGAATTTTCCATTTGTCACACCCATTGCATCCTGGGAAGTATGATCTTAATTCTCTTGTGTCAAGCTGAAGGCCAAACTAGATATGATGCTAAAGTAGTGACTACCTCTCTTGCTCGCTTGCTCTCTCTCTCTCTCTCTCTCTCTCTCTGTGAGTGTGTGTTTAATTAACAGCACGGGAGGAGAGAGTTGGTTTTTATTAAAACCAAAGTGTGCAGGTATGTGTGTGGGGTGTGTGTGTTAACCTCTGTTGCCACAGGTTTGACAAAATGCTCCATCCTCAGTTTCTGTGGACACTGAGGGCAATCTAACATGGTGACTGTGGTACATCAGAATTTGGTTCATCAGAATTCTGAATTTTCTAAACCAGATTTAGTTGCTAATAATATATTTACCAGCACATTTAAAATCATATTCTTAAAAAATAGAAAACAGTAGAATTAATACCCAATGAGAGCCTAAAAAGCCATAGGCTTGATTTAGTAATCTTAATTGATTTTGAAGAAAACTTCTTTATAGCCCCTTCTAAAATCCAGTAGAAATATACTGAGCCAAACCTTTTTGGCAGTCTTCTTTGTCTCCAAAATGGGCCCAATTAAATTTTACATTCTGTCAGCTTCATGTCAAAGAATGAAAGACCAGACTATGGGTAGTATCTAAAGCTAGTCCTGCTTAGAGCAGACCCACTGAATTAATATGATTTGTGTTAGTTCTGACTCACTTGCGTCCTATTATTTTAATAGCTTTTTTCTAAGTAGGAGTAACCTTGGGGACTTGCCCATGTCACAGCCTAAAATCCTGGTGGAGGTGCTTTGTATATGGGCTTCCAGATGAAGGCAAGCTTGTATCATGCCACCACCCTGCCTGATTCATGGTATTTTACAAGGAATCCAGACCTCATCTTCTACTTGTAACCCTCCTGTGTTTTCCCTCTGCTCCTTCTGTCTTTTTTCTTACCATAGAAAAACTTAAAAGCCCGAAGCTCTGCATCTTTAGTAAAAAAAAAAAGTTCTGTAAGTTCCAGCATTCTCAAGCCAAGAGGGAAATGATAGGAGTTGTAGGACTTTTCTGCCTAAACATGCATAGATTTGGGCCCTAAATTATGACAAAAATAGCTGTATAAACCCTCCATTTGGAAACACCCAGTCTCCTTGGTGTTCCTTTCAAAAGAACATTCTTTTTTCCTTATGAGGAAGAGTGTTGTGCGTTTTAAGGACCTGAATAAAGACAGAAATAAATGAGCTGAGCAATGGATTAACAAGAAATCTGTGGCAGGAGGAGATACTGAATTATGTGAAGCAGTGAAGACTTGAAGAACATCTCTCCTAAAACTGCCTACATGGTGAGTATGTGAAATAGGTTGATGAAATGTCTTTGAATGGTTGTACTGGAGCCACAATAAACAGAGAAACATAGGGCTGGAAGAAACAAGATGAACACTCAGAAAAGAAAATCAGTAATACAATTAAATACTTGGGAGACAAGGAGCAACATTTATTCAAATTCTTCAAAGGGAAGTCATGGAAAAGGTGGTTTTCCTGTGCCTAGTCTGGCATGAGTGCTCATCTGGGTTAGAAGAAAGAAATATCATTGGCAGGACATCACTGTATAGCATCATGAAACCCCGTACAACTTAAGACATGGGTACTTTATCCAATAATGAACAGGTAAGGAACCACCTGCATCTCTTACTTATTGATAACCAATCTTTAAGAACTAGCTCTCCCAAGATGGCTCATAAATAAAATGAGGAAAAACAGCCACTGTTGCTTAACACATGACAATTTAAGCGCATAAGACAAGAAAAACATTGCAATCAACTTCAAATCAACCTAAGAAAGAACATCGTCAAAATAATACCATTTCCACAGTAACTCTAAAAGCCAAGAGAGAGATGGCTTTGCAGGGCCCAGGGGGAAGGTCATTCTACAATTGTAGAGCCATCACTGAAAAGGCTTTCTTTCTAATACCCACCAGTACAGAAAAGTTCAATAATTTTTAACACTGATCAAAAGTATGCACTGCTCTTTTAGGCTCATCCTGAACTTTTGAAAAAACCCAACAGCAGAGTTCTGCATGCTGATAAAGTATATAGATTGATTTTGCTTTGATTCTATTTGTTTGTTGTTCTTGTTTGTTTTGATGTTTAGCAAAGGTAGTGATAAAGCCATTTTCATGACATGCTGGTAGAGCCATGCAAAATACTTTCTGAAATGCTTAAAAAGGGTAGTAGAAGGGACATGGGGAATTATAGACCAGTTAGCCTTACGTCCATTGTAGGAAAAACAATGAAAAGGCTCATAATAGAGAGAGATCTAGTGATGCTAGATAGGGAAGGGAGGCTGACAGCCACACAACATGGCTTCCGCAAAAACAGGTCCTGCCAGACAAACCTTGTGGAATTCTATGACAAGGTTTCGAGATGGCTAGATGGAGGGGATGCAGTGGATGTGGTATACCTGGATTTCAGCAAGGCCTTTGACAAAGTGCCTCATGATATCCTGGGGGAGAAACTGAGGAATTTTGGGATACACCAAAGCACTGTCTGGTGGATTAGGGCATGGTTGACTGATGGAAAGCAGAAGGTAACTATTAGTGGGAAATCATCGGGATGGCAGCCAGTGACAAGCAGGGGCCCCCTGGGCTCTGTCCTGGGGCTGATCCTGTTTAATCTTTTCATTAATGACATGGAAGAAGGGGTGAACAGTCTGCTGATCAAATTCGCAGATGACACTAAAACTGGAGCAATGGCCACAACTGAGGAGCAGGTACTCCAGATCCAAAAGGATCTGGACGGACTATGGAAGTGGGCAGGAGACAACAGGATGGTGTTCAATGTGGATAAGTGCAAGGTCTTGCACTTGGGGCATAGGAATAGCTGTCATAAGTACAGGTTAGGTGACAAATGGCTGGAGAGCAGCACTTGTGAAAGGGACCTCGGGGTACTGGTTGACTGCAGGCTAAACATGAGTCAGCAGTATGATGCGGTGGTCAAGGGGCAAATGCCACCCTTGGTTGCATAGCCAGAAGTGTGGCTTCTAGATCAAGCGAGGTATTACTAGCACTCTACACGACTCTGGTGTGCCCGCAACTGGAGTATGGTGCTCAGTTTTGGGCCCCTCATTACAGGAAGGAGATAGCCAGGTTAGAATCAGTGCAGCGTAGGGCCACAAGGTTGGTGGCCGATTTGCAGGGGATGGGGTATGAGGCGAGACTGAGGGAACTGGGTCTCTTCAGCCTGGAGAAGAGGAGACTCAGAGAAGATATGTTGGCGACATACAGGTATGTGAGGGGGTGTCACATGGAGATGGGGAGAGGCCTGTTCTCCCCTGCAGAGGAAGGCAGGACACGCTCCAACAGAGCAAAGCTCAGGGAGCCAAGGTTCCATTTGGATGCCAGGAAGCACTTCCTGACAGTTAGGACCCTGAGGGTGTGGAATGGGCTTCCACGAGAGGTCGTTGAGGCCCCATCGGTGTGGGTGTTCAGGGATAGGCTGGACATGCACATGGTGGGCATGTCGTGAGTGAAGCCAGCTGGTGCCAGAGATCAGACTAGATGGCCCGGGAGGCCCCTTCTGACTCGCTCTGTTTCTATGTTTCTATGATATTCTCCACCTCCTTTTTTGCATGTATATATCATAAAGACAGCCCATTATATTTATCAGATGAGCTCTGAATCCAGAAAGAGGAGAAAATATTTTAGACCAGTGATGGGGAAACTTTTAGAGACCAAGTGCCCAAACTGCAACCCAAAACCCACTTATTTGTCTCAAAGTGCCAACAGTACAATAAAACCTGAAAATTGAGGTTTTAGTTTAAAAAAAAAACAAGTCACAGCCCGTCCAAGAAAATATATATATATATCCTTGGCAGCGCACTGACAGGCCATGCAAAAGCTTGAACGAGTCACAGCCAATGAGTCACGGCACATGACATCATTGCCCAGCGCATCTACTACTTTCCAAGCACGTGCATGGCCCCTGTGTGTGCTGTTATCCAATGCTTGGCTGCTGGGGCAAAGCTGGGTGACTTGGTCGCATGCTGAGAGAGTGGGCTCTGAATGCCCGCTGTGGCATGCATGCCATAGGTTCGCCACCACTGGCCTAACCGTACCCTGGTGCACTCCCCTAACCCTAGTGTTACTTTAGGAACCCTAAAGTTCCATTAAAAAGAGGGCGATTTTGAAAAAGCCTTCTTTGAGTAGTTTTTTCTGCACAGTTCATCATTTCTCCCCATTCTAAACACATTCCAACCATCAAAATACTGCCAGGACACCTCGTTCTTCTATCCCTAACCCAATAATGATGAACCTTTTAGAGACCAAGTGCCCAAACTGCAACCCCAAACCCACTTATTCATCGCAAAGTTACAACACTGCAATAAAACCTGAAAACAGCCACTCCAAATAAATATATATATATCCTTGGCAGCACACTGACCAGCCATGCAAAAGCTCGGATAAGTCACAGCTTGTTATGCACATTGTCATCACCCCTATGTGCACTGTTATCTGATGCTCGGCTGCTGGGGCGATGCTGGTGCAGCTTGGCTTGTGTGCTGACAGAGAGGGCTCTGCGTGCCCACTGTGTCACGTGTGCCATAGGTTTGCCACCACTGTTTTAGACCATGTTAAGCTGGTTCATAACTAAGGAGGCCAATATTGTTCTACAGCCTTGTCAGCCGGAAAATCCCCCAGAGCATTCAGGAATCCATCAGGATCCATCCTGCTCCGGGGGCGGACCACCACAATCGGGTCCGCACCCTTGCAGAGGGAGAGGCCGCTCTCGAGCTCAAACCTTATGAGGAAGGTTTGTTTATGGGCCTAATAATGACTTTCTGGCCATGCTTCATGAATGCTTTAGCAAATTGTTTCATGTTGCATACAAGTATGTAATTGTTGGAGTGGATGCAGGGGGGTTTAGTGAGCTCTTAGAATACAACAGCCCCTAAGTCACAACTAATGATGAGATTCACAGTTCAGGCATACAGATGGCAGCATTTGGTCTGATTGACTCATGGAAGACGTATCCGTGAAAGAGACTATATGCTCATATCTTCTGTCCTTCCATCATAATTGTTTCTATTTGAATTATATTTTGGTTTCCATATACTTCTTATGTCCATTCAGAGAAAGTAAACTCGAAATGCTGGTAATATCATACTATGCTAATTAGACATGATACCTACAAGTAGCCCAAGGCCTTGTTAAATTATAAGTCTTTTTAAAATGAAATTCTTGCTGGACTACAAGAATATTTTGAAATCAGTGAAAGTACAACCAATTTACATTCCCTTGAATGAGAGGTTAATAAATCCAAATTACTGTTTATGCTTCTCATTAAAATAAATGTATCAAGGAACCACAAACAAATCTAAGTGATAAGTTGAAAACTCTTATAAGTGAGTTTGCTATCTCTCCAAATGCACAACTTCATCATTATGTTCAATGTGAGTTCAAATTACAGCATTTGAATTTGCACTAATTCATTTAAGATACTGGTAGAAATTGATGCAATTACAAAAGCATGAACTAGCGTAAAAACAAGGAAGCACCTGGTCTGGACAGATTTCTAATTGAGTGATATAAAACATTTTCCAGACTTCCAGTACCCAAAACGTCTCATTCATATAACTCTGAATTGGGTTATCTTTTGTCAGTATAAATTGGTGTTTACATTACAATAACTCTTGAACCAAATAGAGATCATGCCCTCTGTGTTAATTATTGATTGACATTTATATAAAATTTCAACAGCAATTTTGGTGGACAGACAATGAATTATTACAACATTAGTACAACTGATCAGGTGGATTCATTAAAAATAGGCACAGGGCAGATAATCTTTGGTTTAATCGAATTTTAATCTAATCTAATTTTATTAAATAAGGGTAGAACAGACATAGCTGCCATTATGTTTTTGGATACAGAAAACACCTTTGATAAAATGTATTGGAAATTTATCTTTGCTACATTGAGAAATTTTGGTTTTTCTTAAAAATTTCAGAAATTCAGTTTAAATTTTATATAAAATCATTAGACTAATGGCTCTAATCTGAGATTTTACTACTCAAGAGAAGTGCTAGACAGGGATGTCTTCTTTCTCCATTGATAATCAAATTATGTGTGGTACTCCTACATGTGCTATTTGACAAAATCTTAGTATTGATGGGTTTTTGCATAATGCATTACAATATAAGTTTATTCTTAAAGCTGATCATCTTCTGTTGCTTACTCAGAAACTCCAATCATCTGTTATGGCTTTGCTGTAGACAATTAATGATTTCAGACATTTATCTCATTATGTTATTAACTGGTTAAAGTCAGAACTCACGTCTGTTTGAGATTAGTCTACATGCCATAGACTGCTATCTAATTGGCAATTTAGACTTTGTACTGAGTATATTACTTATTTGGGAATAGTTGTCCCAAGAGATACATCACAAATGATTAAGTTAAATTTGGGTAAGGTTGGTTAATGAGATCTCAAGGGACATTGACAGATCAGCATCTATAAAGTAAAGTCAATGGAGTAAAGGAAATTTATTTAAACTGAATGCAGTACCTCAAATTGTTTATGTTTTATGTAGTATTCCTTTATTTACACTTCACAAGCATTTCCAGAAACTTAATGTTTTATTTCATAATGTTTATGCAGTTCCACTCCACCACAAATATTCTTTAAAAGGATGCAACTTCCAATTAACAAGGTAGGAGGTGGCCTCTCTGACCTTTTCTTATACCATCAGGGCTATTTGTTGACTTGCCCTACATTTTGGTCTTTTCAATTTAGATTAGATTCTTCTGCCTGGTCAGTTTTGGACCCTTCATTTTTAGATCTTCTACCCAAGTGAACTGCCTTTGGACTTTCATCATACCAAATATATAATGTTCCCCTCCAGAGAACTGTGGTGAATATTTTCACATCATGTGCGGTTTGACATATTTGCACATGAAAATCAACATTTTGGGGAAATCTGGAATTTAAAAAATGGCAAAAAACATTTGCTTGGTGTGCTTGGATGGACAGGCATACAATATTTCCCCCCATTTTCCACTTTGCTTACTAAATATAAATTGCCAGCTATGGCTGCATGGCAATATATGCAATTTAAACATTTGTTAGAATCCATGTTTGGTACTTCTGCTTTTACAACTTCAAAGATGCCTGTGTTATTGGAAATACTGAACCATCACATTGGCCCACTGTGGATATGTATAAATATCTATTGGTGAATATGCAGGGTCTCAACCAAGAATGGAATAATGAACAAGAGCATCCCATTTTGCCCAGTCAGTGGAGTGCTTCATTGTTATCTATATGGCAAGATGTCATGGATCTTAGTGAAATCAGCATAAATTGATGTCCAAGCATACTGGATGATGCAATGTCTCTTTGATAAGGGCTTAATTAAATCAGCAAATTGCTGGAAGTGTAACATTACTAATGCTTCTCTTCTTCATATGTTTTAGCAATGCCTAATGGCAGTTTCCTTTTGAGAGGAGGTAATAATATACATAAATCTTGTGATGGAAAGTTCTTTACTATTTAAGAATACACATGTTCTTTTGAATTACCTATCCATCTCTTGGAATTTAATGCAAGATAAATCTAAATGGATTTCCATGCCCTTCTGACAGTTAAAAGACTAATATTACAACACAGGAAGAATCAACAGTCATCAGCAATAATACAATAGGTGGAGGATTTAATGAAACTTTAGATTTTTGAATAGGTAGCCTTCTGGCATAATCTAGAAATGGATGAATATATGAATATTTGGGGTGCTTAAACTTCAAATATTTGTTGAAGTTTATGCATAATTATTTTGGTAATTAATATACTAATTAATAGGGATATATTATGTAAAAATAAAAGTGCATTTCCTTCCACTGGAAAAGGAAATGGCAACCCACTCCAGTATCTTTGCCATGAAAACCCCATGGACAGTACCAAAAGGCAAAACAATATGACACCGGAAGATGAGCCCCTCAGGTCGGAAGGTGTCCAATATGCTACTGGGGAAGAGCGGAGGGCTAGTACTAGTAGCGCCAGAAAGAATAAAGCGACTGGGTCAAAGCCGAAAGGACACTCAGTTGCCGATGTATCTGGAGGTGAAAGGAAAGTCCGATGCTGCAAAGAACTTTACTCCATAGGAACCTGGAATGTAAGATCCATGAATCAAGGCAAGCTGGATGTGGTCAAACAAGAGATGACAAGACTGAACATCGACATCTTAGGAATCAGTGAGCTTAAATGGACAGGCTTGGGTGAATTTAGTTCAGATGACCATCAGGTATACTACTGCGGCAAGAATCCCTCAGAAGAAATGGAGTAGCCTTCATAGTCAATAAAAGAGTAGGAAAAGCAGTACTGGGATACAATCTCCAAAATGACAGAATGATCTCAGTTCAAATCCAAGGCAAACCATTCAACGTCACAATAGTCCAAGTCTATGCCCCAACCACTGGTGCTGAAGAGGCTGAAGTTGACCAGTTCTATGAAGGCCTACAACACCTTCTAGAATTAATTCCAAAAAATGATGTCCTTATCATCATAGGGGATTGGAATGCTAAAGTAGGAAGCCAAAAGATAACCAGAATAACAGGCAAGTTTGGCCTTGGAGTACAAAATGAAGCAGGACACAAGCTGGTGGAATTTTGTCAAGAGAACATGCTGGTCATAGCAAACACACTTTTCCAACAACCCAAGAGACGACTCTACACATGGACATCACCAGACGGTCAACACAGAAATCAGATTGACTATGTGCTCTGCAGCCAAAAATGGAGAAGTTCTATACAGTCAGTAAAAACTAGACCAGGAGCTGACTGTGGCTCAGATCATGAGCCTCTGGTGGCAAAATTTAGGCTTAAGTTGAAGAAAGTAGGGAAAAGCACTAGGCCACTCAGGTATGACATAAATCATATCCCTGATGAATATACAGTGTATATACAGTTCTCACTGTAGCTTCTTGACCTGCATATAGGTTTCTCAAGAGACAAATAAGATGGTCAGGTACTCCCATCTCTTTAAGAACTTGCCACAATTTGTTGTGATCCACACAATCAAAGGCTTTAGCGTAGTCAATGAAGCAGAAGTAGATGTATTTCTGGAACTCCCTAGCTTTCTCCATGATCCAGCGTATGTTGGCAATTTGATCTCTAGTTCCTCTGCCTCTTCGAAATCCTGCCTGTCCTTCTGGTAGTTCTCGGTCCACATACTGCTGGAGCCTAGCTTGTAGGATTTTGAGCATCACTTTGCTAGCATGTGAAATGAGTGCAATGGTGCGGTAGTTTGAACATTCTTTGGCATTGCCCTTCTTGGGGATCGGAATGTAAACTGACCTTTTCCAATCCTGTGGCCACTGTTGAGTTTTCCAAATTTGCTGGCATATTGAGTGTAGCACTTTAACTGCATCGTCTTTCGGGATTTTGAATAGCTCAGCTGGAATGCTGTCACCTCCACTAGCTTTGTTGTTGCTCAGACTTCCTAAGGCCCATTTGACTTCACATTCCAGGATGTCTGGCTCGAAGTCAGTGACCACTCCATCATGGTTATCAGGAACGTTAAGCTCTTTCTTGTATAGTTCTTCTTGTAATCTTGCCACCTCTTCTTAATCTCTTCTGCCTCTGTTAGGTCCCTGCCATTTTGGTCCATTATCATGCCCATCTTTGCATGAAATGTTCCCTTCATATCTCCAATTTTCTTGAAGAGATCTCTGGTCCTCCCTATTCTGTTGTTTTCTTCTATTTCTTTGCACTGTTCATTTAAGAAGGCATTCTTATCTCTTCTAGCTGTTCTCTGGAATTCTGCATTCAATTGTTTGTATCTTTCTCTTCCTCCCTTGCCTTTTGTTTCCCTTCTTTCCTCAGGTATTTGTAAAGCTTCCGCGGTTAGTCATTTTGATTTCTTGCATTTCTTTTCCTTTGGGATGGTTTTAGTTGCAACCTCTTGTACAATGTTGTGAACCTCTGTCCACAGTTCTTCAGGCACTCTGTCTATCAGATCTAATTCCTTAAATCTATTTGTCACCTCCACTGTATATTCATCAGGGATATGATTTAGGTCATACCTGAGTGGCCTAGTGCTTTTCCCTACTTTCTTCAATTTAAGCCTAAATTTTGCAACCAGAAACTCATGATCTGAGCCACAGTCAGCTCCTGGTCTAGTTTTTACTGACTGTATAGAGCTTCTCAATCTTTGGCTGCAGAGCACGTAGTCAATCTGATTTCTGTGTTGACCGTCTGGTGATGTCCATGTGTAGAGTCATCTCTTGGGTTATTGGAAAAGAGTGTTTGCTGTGACCATTGTATTCTCTTGACAAAATTCTACCAGCCTGTACCCTGCTTCATTTTGTACTCCAAGGCCACACTTGCCTGTTATTCCAGTTATCTTTTGGCTTCCTACGTTAGCATTCCAATCCCCCATGATGATAAGGACATCATTTTTTGGAGTTAATTCTAGAAGGTGTTGTAGGCCTTCATAGAACTGGTCAACTTCAGCCTCTTCAGCACCAGTGGTTGGGGCATAGACTTGGACTATTGTGATGTTGAATGGTTTGCCTTGGATTCGAACTGAGAGCATTCTGTCATTTTGGAGATTGTATCCCAGTACTGCTTTTCTTACTCTTTTATGGACTATGAAGGCTACTCCATTTCTTCTGAGGGATTCTTTCCCGCAGTACTATACCTGATGGTCATCTGAATTAAATTCACCCATTCCTGTCCATTTTAGTTCACTGATTCCTAAGATGTTGATGTTCAGTCTTGTCATCTCTTGTTTGACCACATCCAGCTTGCCTTGATTCATGGATCTTACATTCCAGGTTCCTATGGAGTATAGATCTTTACAGCATCGAACTCTTCTTTCACCACCGGATACATCGGCAACTGAATGTCCTTTCAGCTTTGACCCAGTTGCTTCATTCTTTCTGGCACTACTAGTACTAGCCCTCTGCTCTTCCCCAGTAGCACACTGGACACCTTCCGACCTGAGGGGCTCATCTTCTGGCATCATATCTTTTTGCTTTTTGGTACTGTCCATGGGGTTTTCATGGCAAAGATACTGGAGTGGGTTGCCATTTCCTTCTCCAGTGGATCACGTTTTGTCAGAGCTCTCTGCTATGACCTGTCCGTCATGGGTGGCCCTGCACAGCATAGCTTCATTGAGCTACGCAAGCCCCTTCACCACGACAAGGCAGTGATCCATGAAGGAGAGACTGAGAGTAGGTACAGAGAATTAGCAGCTGATGAACAGCCTTGTGTATAAAGCCTCTTGTCCTTTCTCTGTGCAGCAAACTGTGCTAGGCTGGTCCTGCTTCCCTCTTTTCATTGGTTTGGAACCATACAATTCTTCCTACACTCTATGTAAAGACAGGGAAAATGTGGAATAGCTGGCTCCAGTTCCCCTCCACCCTAATCAACCAGGCTATTTGGGGCTGCTAGGAATACTAGCTCATCAGTCCCTGGACAGAATGGGACAGGGGTGATGTTACACCTGGTAACATTCCCTCTTCTATATAATTATTAAATGACAAGAGGCCTGTCATTTGCAGCTGGTCAGTGTTGAAGGCAAGGCCTGCTTAAGACATTTTGCTGTCTTAAAAGAAGGACAAGATGGCACCTCTTCCCCCACGCCATTTCCATTCCTTGTACACAAGTTCAACAGTCATTTGAATCAGACTTAATAGATGTGACCAGACAGCATTGCTCATAGCACGTGGGGTCAGCAACTCGGGAACAGCTTTGTCCTTCAAAAGATGGGAATGGCTAGGGTGCTCTGATGACTTCCTCAAGAGGTTCCCTTGGTTCCCTCACACTTGGCCACAGCATCTGCTGGCTGAGCTTGCAGCCCCTCTGGGCCTAAAGGCTGGGCCAGCCAGGCTATAACATTACAATCCTAAACAAAAAAGTTCTCTTAGAGTCCAAGAGTGAAGAGACATGGTTTCACATTTTTTAAATGACAGAAAGAATAATATTCCTTCCATTGATTCCTCCTGCTATGAGTTCTTGTTTTCATATTGTCTCCCCACAAAAACAGATGAAAAAAGTGGGTGTCCCTTGATCTTTACTGGCAGAAGCACCACATGTGTTTGCATAACTATGCAATTCAAGAGACTATACCACAAGAGAACATGGATTCAAACTTTTTAAACAAATACAGAAAGTCATGACCTATTTGTTTGGATACTCAGTGCTGTCCCAGACAGGAGGAAAGCCATTGCTGAGCCTGTGAAGTATACAAGACTTCACAATTTATTAAGAAGATTAGCTGGGTTTAGCTTGTGCATTAAAGGCTAGCCACTGAATGTGTGTTGTTTTAAATCCTGTTTCAACCCGTTTAAACTATTGTGAGATGCTTGGATTTTTTAAAAAGACCTGTTCTCTCTTCCATAATTGGACCTGGTAAAATCATATCTAAAGTAAGCAAGCAGTGATGAGCGCAGACAAAATAAAGGCACCCTAAATATTGTAGAGGAGCTTTTGGGTTATATTTGTAGAACTGCCTGCTGTGAAATGACAAAGTTCATGGTTCATCTGAACTTTTGAACTCAAATGAGTATTTGACACAGCAAAACAACCTAATGGGAACCTAACACAAAGTTTTCATAGTTTTAAAACCTTGCTTTCAGTCCTTTGTCTGGGGCAATTGGATAGGAAAGTTCTTTATTGATGTTGTAAAAACTACCCATTTAATAACAGGCAGAGAGGGAGGAAGGGGTATGGGGCAATCAGTAGAAAGAGCACCTTAGCATTTCTGAAATAGTGCTGGGCTGGTAGTTCATTGAACTCTACCTGACCCCATGATGAAGGCTTCTTCAGGACAAGTTGTAGTAGCTTGTGACAAGAAGACCAAAGCTTCCTAGCCTATTTCAAGTGCCCCAGGGCTGGTAGTTCAGAACAAATGATATTTTAAATACATAAATGCAGAAATGCATGCACCAATAAAACCAAACAGGCAAAAATGTACACACTAATCACAAGCATGTGGGACTGGAATTCCATGCCGTAAGTGTGTCAGGATTCTCTCTTGGAAGAAAGAAGAAAAAATAGGCAAAAATACATTGTTAGCTGCTTCCCTGAGGTCTGTTGAGAAAAGGGGTTTATGTATTATTTTTTAAAGTATGCTTATGTATTCTTTCCTTTCTCCAACACTTATGTTGAAAATTAGTAGAATGAGGAATTATTATGTTGGTGGCAATGGGAAAGGGCACATGAAAAAGGTTGAGTAGAAACTCTTGGCCTAAAGAAGGACCAAGAATTAGACAGGTTTCCCAGCAGCGCGCTCCCTCGCTCTCTCTCTCTCTCTCTCTCTCTCTCTCTCTCTCTCTCTGTGGGGGGGTGGGGCATGTGTCTTTTCTTGTTCCTGCCATGGCTGGCAGAAAAAGTATGTTAAAAATACTTGTAAATTTGCCTGAATGTATAGAATTCATACAACAATTTACTCTCAATCCTGTACTGATTCTTTATTTGTTTTGAGGCACAATTTAAAGTGCCTGCATTGACCCAAATGACTTTGACTTCAGTGGGACTTATTCCCAGCTACATGTACATATGATTGAAGTCTAAGGATGCAATCCTGCTCTGAGACTTAGGAACAAATGCCAAAGTCTGCTGGCAGAGACACAGCTGTTTCCTCTTTATTTTCCATACATGCTCCTTAATCTGGGCCAACTCTACAACAAAAGGCTGCTTCCACCTCACACCCCACCCAGAGTGGAATGGCAGGTTAATGGATTGGTGGTGACTTCCCCAGCTGATCTCTGATCCTTTTGCTCTCCAGTCACCACCATTAATGCAGGTAAGCTTGCTCTGTAAGTGTCTTTGGACCTCAGAAACCATCTGCTCCCATCCAAAGTAATCTAGTCTCAGAACCCAATATAATTTTGTCGTGTTCATTTTGTTCCATGTTATAGCATACAACTGAATTAAATTAATAAATATTCTAGGCCCTACTGTTATGACTGCCAGAGTAACAGTAAGGGGAAAATCACATTTGTTATTCCTATCTATAACCCACTTTGTTTCTTCTTCCTTCTCCTCTCCATTTAATCTTCACAACAACCATGTGAGGTAAGTTAGGCTGAGATTCAGTAACTGGCCCAAAGTCATCCAGTGAGCTCCATGATCAAGTGCAGACTAGAATGTAGATCTCCTAAGTTCCAGTAACACTCTAGCCACTATACCATGCTGCCTCTCTAGAACCAAAATAAGTCCCTGCAGTTACTCAGATTCATGACCTGTCTCCAGTTTAGCATGTATGAGCAGTGTTTTGGAAGCATGAAAATGAAGTTTCACATGAAACTGAACAAGTCACACATTCTTTAAAAATTGATTGGCAACATGAAACTATTCCTGACAAACACTTGTCATTAACCCTACAGCTATATTACAAGTATGGCACTTCAAAGGACTCTCCGCACCATGAAAAAGAGAAGAACTTGTAAACTAGTGTTGATTTATTTTTCAAAAACTAATCATTGCTTTGGGCAAGTGAAATTGCTGATATGCATGTAAACTTTATATTGGTCAGCCAGCAGCTGACAGTGGAATTAATAGATATGAAACAAACAACAAGCAAATCCGCTAGAGCAAACAAGCTCAGGGCGTTGTACAAAGATGGCTTGCAGATTAGTTTATATCTACAATATACAGTAAGCATGCAGTCCTATGTCCTCTCACCATAATCTAGGTGGCCACAGGATTCTTCAGGGTACCCAGTTCCAAGATTCTGCTCTACCTTTGCCTGTGCTTTCTCTTCATCCTTTGCTTAAGACTTGGTTGTGAGCAGGAGCCTATGGCTTAAATGCCTCAGGGGAGGATGATGACACAATCCATTTATTTGTATTTATGTATGAATGTATTTATTAAATTTCATGCCTCCATTAGCCAAGATGACTCTCTGGGCAGCTTACAAAATACAATAGCAGTAACATACACAATAAAGCAATAAAATTAAGCTAGACATGCTTATCCATCTCACTATTCACCTCTTGGGTTCTTCAGCTCTGTTAATTGTGGCAAGTTGGTGCCCCTGAGGGCCAAGTGTGCTACAACCACTTGTGCATTTAATTCAGATTTGATGTGTGATGTACTCAGAATCTTTTGTTAGTCACCTTCTCAACCAAGAGATGCTTGAGACGCTCTTCATTGTCGCGATGGGTACAAATCCTATATTTCTGCCTAGAGAGGTCATGGGTCCTCCCACACTAGAGACATTCAAAAAGAAACTGGACAGCCATCTGAGTAGGATGGTGTAACATGGTGTCCTGCAACAGCAGGGGGCCTTCATGGCCCCTTCCAACTCTACTATTCTATGATTCTATGATCTAATAAGTGTGCTCTTAGGTCCCCTCTATCAAATGCTTGCAGATACATCTTTAAATACTGGCTGGAGTGCAATGTAGTTGCTCCCTACATGGAATGGTGATATGCTAATCCTGTCATGGTTCCAAGTTTTTTCTGGGGGGTGGGGATTGCACACAGCACCCTTAATGGGCTCCTTTCCTCAGGGAGTCTATCTTCTAACCAACATTGTTTCCTCCTTGTTACCACCTGCTTCTTTGCCAGGCAGAGAGCTATTGAGCAAGTAGGTGGTGGCACCTACTCCTCCTGTTACACTGCTGCCATTGCCTGGGCCATAGTGAGAGGCAGGTGAACACACAAGATTGCAATGAGGAGGAGAAGCACATCCAGGGGTTCCAGTTAGCAGTCCCTCTGCTGAGATGCAGATTCCCAGTAGACACTCCACCAGGCTGATCCCTGGCACTGGCCAAGGAAGAAGCCCTTCTGTCCACACAGCTCTCCTGCCTCCTTCTGTTCCCACAGCAGCTCTGGTGAGTTCCCTCTGCCAAGCCTCCAGTCCAGAACAAATTAGTAATGCTGACTAAGTTAAATTGTTCCAGCAAGTTTGAAGTGTTTATTATATCGTAACTAATTTAGTTACCATTAATTTCAACAAAGCTGAGGCCAAGCTGACCAATTAACTAAAGGCACAATCCAATACATGTTTAGACAGAAGAAAGCCCTACCGCCCTGGCATTTCCCAGCAGCCACATGGTCTATGGAGTGCTGAGCAGCAGGAGTTTTTCTGTCTAAACAAGCATAAGATTGCTTCCTAATGGCAGTTTGGTGCCATGGTTTTGAATGAAAACTTGTTCATATATCCTGAGAAGGGGTTCCTTGTAGGTTGTTAGTGGTTTTCAACAGCTTTTTTACATGAAGTCTAAGGAAGCTGTTCCATTGACAGTGACTGGGTTCACAAGATCATCACACTCCACACAGTCATGTTGAATATTGTGCCATCTGAGTGTGGCTTGTTGGTGAAGTTAACAAGCCATCCAGAATCCGAGGGCTGTGTTAAGGTTCTGAGTGGCTTGCTTAACCATGCCAAAAACCACTCTTCCTTGACACAACCAGTAGTGGTTGCAACTTGAATGTACAAAATGGCCACTCAGACATGCTGTAGCCCACCATGGATTAAAGCAATTGGATTAGGCAATGGTGGACTGCTTGACCATGCACACTTGCCCAACAACTAATACAGGAAAGAAGGTGGTGATTAAAAGCTACATGTCAAAGACATTTCCAGTTGGAGAAGCATGGCATTCACTGCCACACTCAGGAAGTCTGCCCTATAGCCCTGCTCTCTACCCACAGCTCCAATTTGGTGAAGGACAAATACTGGCAGCTTATTAAAGCAGCATAAGTCAAGCACAGGCCTAAAATGAGCAGCTAGCTATATTCTGATATGCTTTTCCAAGAAATGACTGCAAGTGGAAGAAATGAGCAGGGCCTAGAATAGACTGGCAACTAAAAATACCTAGTAAATACCTAGTAAGTAAATATCTAGCTGTCAAATCCTTTATTATGCATATAAACATATGTACATTGTCAATTTAAATGAAATTGGATAAGCAGGGTTAATCCAAATTTCAAGTAGACCCATAAAAAGCAAGGGGACTGTAGTTAGACTTGGCTAGCTCAAATCTCATTGATTTTAATGGGTCTGTTTTAGGTAGGGCTAAAACTGAATCCAACCCATAGAGTTGAAAGTATGTATCTGTGTGTGAGAGAGGTTTAAATTAGAGTTTACTTTTTAAATTAAATGTATCTTTTGAATTAATTGTATTATGCAATAGTCAGAGGATGACTTTCCAGATTGCCAGAAGAGTTAGTTGTAGGCAAGCTGCTCCAGCAACTCTGTTTTATAAATGTGCTGAGTTTCTTCACCATGGATTCAGAAGCAGAAGCTTTTAAGTGAGCTGTCCATACCATATCATACTAGTCATCCACCTAGATCTGTCAGGCTTGGGTCTCTTGAATTCTGCTCTCAAGAGACTGCAGGCTGATCTCTGTTCTGTATCACTGTTCAGGATCTCTTAACTGAAAGTCTCCAAGATTCATGCATAAAAACCTTACCCTGAGCAACTACATCGCTTCTTATACTGACTTTTGAAATGCTAGACTACCACAGGTTTTGAGCAATCTAGCATGCCATCTTATACACACTTACTGTTGAGTAAATACAATGAAACACAAAGGGACTTAATTCTGAGTAGGAACATTTATCCCATACATTTCTTAGTTGTACTGTCAATGGAACATATCCATGTGAAAGCTTCCAAAAGATCATTACTTTTTTTATTTTATACAAGTTGTCACTTTTTAAACCCTCTTGCCATATCTTTCTAAATCCAATCAGGCATCCAATTTTGGAAGACACTCAGATAATAAGCACAATCTGGTGTGTCTGTTCTATTGCAAGCCCAATTAAGTTGTGCTGGACTTACTTCCATGTAAGTCCATATCATATTGCATCTAAAAGTACAATCCTATGCATGTTAGACAGAAAAAGGCATACACTCCCAGCATGTCCCATCTAACAGTGTGGAATGTAGACCTCTAAACATGCATAGGATTGCACCCTATATCTCTTTCAGGTATCCAATTTTTCACTTGCATCATATTCATTGTAAGAACCTTGGGAACCAAACCTATTCTTGTTATCTTATTGGTTATGAACACCATTGAATTAGAAACATGAACAAAACACCATCAAGCTATTGCGATTTTTTTTTTTTTTTTTGGTGGGGGGGGTAATCTTTTCTCTTGAGCCTCCTCTGAAAAGTATAAGTCCTTATTTAAGGCATGAAATGCTGAACCAGCTGTGTCTTTTTAGCTGAATCTGTATAAAAGGCTTATGTTTCAGGTTCTTCAAAAACTGAGCGGCTGCTGTTCCCAGGCTAGTAGTACCACTTCTGCTGCTCCTGTGTTCCAGTTTGCTTGCCGAACGTATAATTCTTTCAGGCGCTCCTGTATTGTTTGCTGTCAAAACAGCTCTCCCAGCCCCAGTAGTTCTCAGGCCTCAATATCCGGCAAGATTCTTTCCCATGGGGTGATATTACAAAGGGTAGTATCAATATTTATTGCCCCTTTGCTGCATCTTTAATCCGGCTATACCTGGGGTTCAGATTCCTTCTATAGGCTTGTGGTATCACCTGCTTCTTTATCACCTTGGCAGCTTGATCAGACTTCCTTTCA
This sequence comes from Varanus salvator macromaculatus, assembly GCA_023646645.1. Taxonomy (NCBI): domain Eukaryota; kingdom Metazoa; phylum Chordata; class Lepidosauria; order Squamata; family Varanidae; genus Varanus; species Varanus salvator. The sequence continues at coordinate 29,112,453 of JAIXND010000756.1, forward strand.
GGCATAGGTCTAACTCCTTCACCGTATTATGCTGTTAAAAGCCTTTGGTACCCTTTAAACTTTAACAACCGGTTGCATACTGTTTGTAACTCTATTGCCCCAATAAACATCACATCTGTGTCCTTAGTTTCTACAACAGCAGGCTCCTCCCTAACCACCACCTTAGCTAGGTTCATTTCCCACCTGCCACCCAAGCGGGATCCTTTTTCCTGTATCATCTGGAATATGCTTTAACTAGACACATCTTTAATGGTTCAAATATTTACAATCTTATTCTGGATGCCTTCACAATGTATACAGATTTCACAATCCATTTCATCATCAACATTCAGTTCCAGTTCATTTCTGAGTTCAGTTCTAAGTGCTTGTTTTGATCTATAAGGCTCTTCACAACTAGAGTTCTCCAAGTATGATGGAATGCCTCTTCCCATATGTTCCATATTTTCATTTAATTTACAGAGGCCCTTTAAAAGCTCCTTCATTCTGAAGTTTGGAAGGTAACTATGGAAGAAAGGCCTTCTTAGTGGTAGAGCCCTAACCTTATTTGGCACCAACCTTATTTGTTAGGTTGAGAGATTTATATTCTTTTATTTTATTTCTTTACTAGTTTTGACTTCTACATTGACTGTATTTTATCAAGTTAATTTTTACTATATATTTTTATCATACTGATTTGTGATTTTGTATTTTTATTGTGTTCATTTAAATGGCATTATGCTGTTCACCACCTTCTATTTTATTATCTTTTCCAACTGTACAGTGCCTGTAGCACTTTCCATTAATGGAGCTCTTTCATTAGTGAAAGCAGGTCCTGGATCCAACCCATCCCACCCAATCTTGGTTCCTTGCACATATTGCAGGGGTGATAACCCATGGCCCAAGTGCCACATGTGTCCCTCCACCATCCGAATATCACCCCCTATGTCCATGCTGGTTCCTCGCTACTATATTTCCTCCCTTAGCATTCCTGCCAGTGATAGCTTTTTCCCTGTTTGTAGCAATAATGAAGAAAGAGATCTGTACTATCTCTCCATTGGAGGAGGGAGTGTGTGTGTGTGCTGTCCTCAAACCCTGATCTAGCATCACATGTAGACTTTGGTACCCAAAAGGTTATGCACCCCTTATACATAGGACACCCATGTTTGCAAAAAGCATGCTTCTAGAATTCACCTAACACTTCTAGCATTCACCCATTACATTTCTGGAAAAGGAGAGACCCTGAATATTTCTGCTGGGAAGAATGAAGGGACATAGTAGTACTTTTTTTTTTTTTTTACCATAGTGACATTCTAAGTGCTTTTCATGTAACAGCAAAAAGAGACTTGTCCTGTCAGTGAATATGAACAACTGGAAAAGCATGGAAGCAGTCTGATTTTACATATAGGGTGTCTCAGTCCACACTGGTTTCCACTGTTCCCAGTGCATAATAGAGACTATAGTGACCTATGCATTCCACACAGCTAGTTTTTCGGAATAAAACTGGGATGCCCAGGAAGGATCAGGGAGGGAGGGAGGCTTCCTTTCCACAAGACCCAACCACACACCCACCGCTGTTCAACTGGGACAGCAGGAAGCTTTTTCCTGGAGGTGGTTTAATATTACTATATATTGGGTGCTTTGGTTTAAAGAAATGTGAGTGGCTCCATAGTGGCTGAAATGCCTGTAAAACTGCTGCCATTGACAATCTTTCAGTGCAGACACCATGACCACAGATAGCACAACTGAACCCATTTTCCAACAGCAGTCAATTCCTGCAGCAGTAGAACCTACTCATGAGGAGTCCCCTCTCTTGAAGAGCCTTCATAATTCAGAGGAGCCATCTTGTTCCTGAAGACTCCAGTTTCTTTGGGCTCTTAGGCATACCCTTTTCCAACTCAAGTCTGATGATGTGCCTGCACCATTTTTTTCTAGCTTTCTCTTGGGATGAGTGGCTGATTAGAAAAGAGTTACGTTAATCAGGATCCCCACCCACAGATGTTTCAAGGGCCTGGGTAGGGTAAAGGGCATCTATAGCAATGCTGGACCTTTGGGTCTCAGAAAGTCACCTGAAGATGAGACTTCCTGGCCTAGGCCTAGGTCAGGCATGACACCTGGTGACAGAGGCACCTGGATCAGTTCCCTCTCAGTGCAACAAAGTATAGGATCATGCTTTAGGACAGCCTTTTGCAACCTGCTGCCCCCCCCACCCCCCAATGTGCTGGGCTGCAACTTTCATCATTCCCAGTCAGCTAGCTGGGAATGATAGCAGGCCAATCTAGAGGGCACCAGGCTGGAGAAGGCTGCCTTAAGACTTACAACATAGACTGAAATCTTAGTTTTTCTCTTGAGAATTAAAAGTTGTGTTTGACATTGGAATTACCTTAAACAGTGGAGAAAATTTAAACAAAGCAGTAAAAAAGGCATACTTCATACATGCAATTGCCTCAGGCAATTGTAAAATTCAGTGGAAACTTTTGGCATGTCTCAAATTTGAGTTGAAGAATGCTGCAGAAACAGGTGCTGTCTGACACAGGCCATCATTCTCTTTCATCCTTGATGGATGTTACTTTAATCTGCCTTTTACATGGTAGCCAAAAGCCAGTGCATTTAGTGCCTGAAAACAAATGAGGTGGTTAGTGGGAGCTCTTAGGTAACAAAGCACTACCTCCTTTTCTTTTAAATGGAATCTTTAATGGCCCCTGCTGTTGCACCATTAAATTTTAAATCAGGATGAATTTTATATTACTCTATCAATAAATGCATATTCTCATTAATGGGTTTTTAATGAGTTTCATGATAAAATTAATGGGTTTTGAAGAGTTTAACAAAAACAAACAACCTCATTAACTAAATGTGAAAGGAGGCTAGGCATTATTTAAAAAAGCAGGGGAGAGAGAGTTACTTGAAAGTCAAAGTATAAATTATTAAGTCAAGATGCAATGTACTGGACTTAGGCCTGGAGAAGTTAATGGGTTTGGATACGGAAGACAGCCAGCATTGAAACCTCAGTGTAACCCACATGCAGTCATTTTAACCTATCTCACAAACTTACTGTGTATGTAAGTTAAGTAAGAAACATAAAGTACACTTGCTACACCTAGAAATGAGAATTGGAGAAAAATATGGCAGACTGAGCTCACATGCTAGAGCTCATCAGCTAGAGTTGTCCACCATTATCAGTTGTTGGATAGAACTACTTAGCATAAACTTCTACCTCTGCTTTCAAGAAATTTTAGTACCTTGACTAGTATCAAAATACTACACACACACTTCCCCAATTGCTTTGCTGTTTCCCCTGAGCATAAACTCTTTAAAGCAAGCATTTGTCTTTGTATTTCTTAATCTAATCATTTCCTACAAATGTGTTGAACTACAGCTCCTAGCACCCACCAGCCAGCATGACTGAGCTGCATGGGAATGATGGCTGCTGTGGCCCAATATATATGTTCAACAGCTTGCAGAAGCTGTTGAACATATTCTATGAAATGCCACATAGATCGATGCAGCTATACAGATAATAACCACCACAATACCTGGGCATCTGGGTACAAATTGCTCTGACAATATATCACCCAAATCTGACATTATCGTAGCATTAATTAGATGTTCCCCTGGCAATGTGGTACCATTCATATTTATCCTTTCCATTTGAAAGTGTAATACACAGTGCAAGAATACATTATTTGTTCCAAAGAACTGTCAAGACTAAAAAAAACCCTAAAAATGTGGAACTAGGTAGATTTTGCTCCAAAACAAATAGTTTGCAGATGAAATGACAGAAACAATAGCCAGAGATGCTATGGCAAAGGGATCCAAGGATACACTGGGGGAACCATAAGCCAACTTGAAACAGCAAATGATGACTCTAGTGTGTATAAGGATACTGGAAACACAGTGCTGTGGTTGAGATCTCTGAGCTGAGGAAGGGACTCTATAGCATTTGGCAAAGCCCTGCCAGCTTTCACAATGTAAGATACACCACCACCACAAGCAACACCTAAGAATGACTAACTCAGAGTGGACCAGATGTGGCAGGCTCATACCTATACCATGGCCTACATCCCTTCATGTGCCTCCTGACCTTGGCTGCCTGGCAAAAAGGTTGCTTCCCTCCCTGGCTTGTTCCAGCAGGAGGGCTGTATTATCTCCGCAAGCCCCTGCCCCTTCCTCCTTTTTGGGCACTGTATTCAAAAACAAAGACTTGTAGAAATGGAAAGGATTGGTTCCTTGCCTGGTGAGTTGCAGTAGTGGGATCACTTCTAGGCTTAGGGAGAAGAACTGCACTGTTGCTATACAAGAAGTGTGCTGGGCCTGTTGTGAAATTATTGGCTCCCTCCTTGTGTGGGTTTCTGCATCTGCCTAGTGAAACTGGTGTTTCCAGGTATGCTTGAGGTGCATCCGTTGCTTTTACACTGAGGTTGGTTTCTTTTTCTATTTTCTAGTTTGCTTTTCCTTCTGGGCCAAACACATATAGAATATAGCAGTCATTCGACCAGTACAATGGAAGCACAGATGTCTCCCCCTGCCCCCATGTAATGAGAGTATGGGATTGCTCTGTCTTGCTTTTAATTTTGAATTGCATTATATTTGAAATGTCTGGTGAAAAACAATGTTAGGGTTATATACAGGTGGGAGATTATCATTTATTTATTTAAAGCTTTTATAACCTGCCCTTCTCAATGTCTCAGGGCGATAGATAGTCAGATCATATAGAGGGGAAAAATGCATGTGTGAGGCAGGAGAGGATTACAGCAGAAGGATATAGACCTAATGGAGCAAACAATAAAAGAGGAAGTAATAGAAGAAAGTATTAATAAGCTGAAAATAGAGAAATCTCCAAAGATAGATGGATTAGGACCAGAATACTATAAAGATTTTTAAAAGTTTTTTATTCCAAAATTAAAAGCTCTGTTTAATAAAATATTAGAAGGTAGAAACATGCCAGCATCTTGGAAATACTTCACAAGAGTTTTAATTCCTAAGTTTAATAAAGACTTGATTGATCTTTGCAGACTATATCGCTGATAAACCAAGATGCAAAAATTTTACAGCACTAATGGTAAGTAGAAGAATAAATTTATTGATAAATACATTAACATGGATCAAAGTGGTTTTATAGTAGGAAGTCCGATGGCAGATTTGACTAGGAGAGTGTTGAATATATTTGAGGTTGTAGGTAAAGGGGAACTTAAAGCTGGTATAATATCTCTAGATATTTTTAAAGCTTTTGACTGTGTAGAATGGCCACAATCAAGATATTAATAGAAACATTAGGAACTGGAAAAAGATTTAAAGGAGTAATAGAGCAAGTATATTTAGGTAATGTAGCAAATGTAATAGTGAATGATAGTACAATGGTACAAATATCCCTAGGCCAAGGCACTAGACAAGTATATTCCCTTTCCCCAATATTGTTTGCTTTATTGATTTATTTTATTTATTTATTAAAACATTTATATACTGCCCCATCGCAACAAAGCCTCGGGGTGGCTTACAACGATATAAAAACAATAATACAATTAAAATCCTATCTACTTAACCTCCCCCCCCCCGGTGCATCTCGTCCAACCTAAAATACAATCATAAACAATAACCCAATCAACAAAATTAATAAACCTAATTGAACTTTAAGTAAACAGCCATCAACTAACAAGACATAAACACATAAATACAAAACAGAACTATAAACCAAATAAACAAACTAACAATTAAAATATGACTTAAATAAAAAGGTCTTTGCCTGGCGCCAAAAAAATGCTTTAGTCATAGAGTTATTAGCAAATAGTATTAGAAATGATAATACAATAGTAACACTGGTGTGGGTTTTGAGAATGAGACCAAGATTAGCCTATCTGCTGACGATACCTTGTTAACAATAAGGGATCTATTAGAAGATATGGATCAGTCAGATTACATCTGGAAGATAATGGAGATAGTGGGTTTAAGGTTAAACTGGGATAAATCAGAGATGATGTTATTTAATAGTTACATAGAAGATAAAGAAAAAAAATAAGAGCAGATTTAAAGTCAAGATATCGAGTTATTAAGTATTTATTTATTTATTTAAGGTTTTTGTATACCATCTGACTGCTACTATCTTGGGACAGTCTTACAATAAAAACAGGATAAGAATGAACAGAGTAAAAATGAAGCATAGCATTTAGTAATAAAATCATACATTAAAACCTAATCAACTTTTCAGATAATGGGTAAATAAAAAGGCATTTAGGTATTAATATTACCAAAAAGTTAGAATCTTTACTAAAGAATAATTTTGATAGGTTGAAAAAAGAAATAAAAGAGAAAATAGATGAATTTAGGAAGACTGGACTATCTTGGTTTAGCAGAATAGCATTATGTAAGATGAAAATATTGCCTAAGATTTTTTGTATTTATGATGTTCCCAATTAAAATAACATATCAAGAATTAAAAGATTATCAAGATCGGTGATCAATAGGTTTTGCAGGGGGGATAAAAAGTGAGGGTATATATTTTTTTAAAGAAAGGGGGATTGGGTATCCTTAATGTAAAACTGTATTATATAGCAAGGCAAGTGAAGCATATACTGGATATTATATATTGCAACCCAACAAGGTAATATGACTAAAACTAGAATTTTCTCAACTAGAAGGATCCTTGGTAGATTTTTTTTCAGTAAAAGAAGAAAAGATATGAAAAAGGTAGAAAATCTTTTCCTTAAATACATTACAAATTTGGAATAAGTATAAGGAAAAATTTATGCCAATAAACTCACCATTATGTCCAGTTACTAAATTAGAAGGGTTTCCATTAAATTTGAGGGAGATTTTAGGGAAAATATTAAAGAAAAAACAAATAATCAGTTGAAAAGATTGACTAGAGGAAATGAATATAAATGAAGAGATCAAAGAAATGTTATGAAAGGAGAAAATAATTTGGTGTAATGTGATTCAGTTAGAATGTTGCACTAGCGAATTAATAAAGAAAAGTGTCAGAAGCAGGGATCATATACAATTTGAAGATAGAAAAGGAAAAACGAGAATATGTGGATGAAGAGGATAGTAAGTAAAATTTGTTAGGGTATTGTTTGAAGAACAGGATCAATATGATTCACTTAAAGCAACGTGGGAAACAGATTTGAGAAAGAACATCTGTAATGAAGATTGGGACAATATTTGGATGAAGAGGATATTAAAATGTTGGTAAGAATAAAGGATTTTTCTTAAAAAAATGTATGGAGGTGGTACCTTACTCCAGTGAAGTTGAACTGTGCAGATAATAAATATTCTTATTTACGTTGGAGATGTGATCGTGAAGGTGGTACATATTTCCATATGCAGTGGGAATCTGAATATCTAATAAAGTTTTTGGAAAGAGTTTTTTAAAGAGAGTAGTAAAATATTAAGTCTAAATATAAAAATATGCCCTGTTCACATTACTTTCAATATTTGATAAGAAGCAATAGAGTTGAAATAATAAGGAATTAATTACAAATTTAATGACTGCTGTGAGATTAATTGTAACTAAGAACTGAAAAGTAAAATATATTTTGTGATCAGTACAGAGAAATTTGGAATACACCTATTAATGATAAATTAACCAGTGATATTAAAGTGAGAAAAGAACATATAAAGAAAAATAAGTGTAATGATATTTGAAATGCATTTATTAAGTATGTGTTTAAAAAAGGAGAAGGATTTGAAATATCAAGAGAATCATTGCAGCCTTGCAAAGGGGAATTGTCCTGAAAGAATGTTGAATGTAACTTGTATCCTATGGTCCTGGGGCTGGGGGGGCACAGTATTTTTAAGAATTATTTTAATTGTAGGTATATCTTTTTGTGTTACTATTTTAGTTCTATTTTCTTGTATTTTAGAAGAAAATATTTTATTCATAATAATAATAAAGAAAAATAATCTTACGATTTTCCTAAAGGGAAAGGGAGCCTTTGGGAAAGAACAGAAACTTGGGAGGAAATGTATGCTCCAGTCTTAAAGGAGGTGCTAAAGCATTGCAAAGGGAACTCGTGTGTGTGTGTGAACTTTTCATCTGCCAGCTTTCAGCTGAGTTGTTTTGATGGGTCATTCCGACATCCCTATGAAAACTAGGAAAGGCCTGCATCACGGAAATTGCCTACGATTAAGGGATAATGTGAAAAGGGTGTGATCTCTAGTCTGAGTACTTAACATATGTTAATCTTCTGCATGAAGATTCCAACATTTGACCCTTTCTGTGGGAGGGTGTGTAGGCTAAAATAGGAAGAAAGCTTGTATTTTGGCTTCATAATATGATTATATTATCATGATATAATTTTGTGTTTACAAAAATTGTAACATTAAAAATGCAACCTAACTATTAAATTTATCTAAGTTTTACTTCAGTCTTCATGCATAACCCACATCTAGTTTGAGTTTTGAATGCACTTTATATGAAGGTTATCAGCCATGATTCTCTTAGCATTTGGCATATTTCCAATTGATCCACCATTAAATAAAACTGTGACAATACAGAAAGTGGATAGTTTATCATTTTTATTCTTAACAAAACAAGAATAATAATGTTAATAATTAAAAATAATGAAGAATAAAAATTAAAGGAAAGCCCAGGGAATATTAAAACTCAAAGAAGGAAAACTGGGCCAAAAACAAACAAACACACCATATCCAGTTTCCTAAGACTAAGCTCCACTGAATTCAGTGCAACTAGACACATACAGGATTATACAGTGGTCTACTCTGTGTCTTTTTTTTTCTGTTACTATTACTATGTTTATTTATATATTAATGCACTCTGTGACTAAGACTTATATTGCATTCAAAATCATGCACTACTAGGCAACATTAACAATGTGTAAATATTTAAAGTTGTTGCAGGATGCTTTTTAAGCAGAGGAAGAACCACTAATGCTTTAAAGAAGTGGAATGAAACATGTTGGTGAATACTTTCAGAGGTGCCAATGAACCTCTGTTGTCTATTATACCAAGAATAGTCCCAGGAAATCACACTGGAAATACAGGAGGTGGCAGGATTCTCAGTTCCACGTGATATATAATTCTGCATAGAATTAACATGCTTTATATGAACACAGTAGCATCTGAGCCATCATTAACAGACAATTCTACCTTTCTGGGCCATATATCATGGTCAGCTTCAGTGGCCAAGAGCCTCTGTAGGACTAGCCCTAAGTGTCTACAACAGGCAACTTGAGGCTAAAAGCTGTTCATTAAGAAGTCCCATAGCTTAGCTTTCAATTGAACCTTCTTCCAAGCATGCATGATTAGGACTGGGCTGGGTAGATTTCTAAATGTTCTGCTTTCATATATTCCATTGAGTTCAGCATAAGTAAATATGTATAGCATAGGCAGTGCTAGATATTGGAAATGCTCAGAGTTCAAGCCCAATGTGAATGTACAAAACTTCAGGACAAATTAAAAATGCACAAACATACATATCCTAATTTATATATGCAGTGAATCCTCTGTGTGTGTCTTTAAAGGATCCTGTCTCCTAAGGACACCTTTGTAAAAAGGAATGTATGGACAGGGGAGAGAAGGGCATTTGATTTCAGAAAACTTTCAGGCAGAAAAATGGGTGGGAGTGCAGTAGGAGGTGAAACAGTATCCAGGAAGATTAGATACAACAGAGATCATCAGGGTCCCTGTACCATTATTTCAGCAACTGCCCATGGCCCGCAGGATGGCAGACCATATGGTGTCCTAGAGATTTGTGGCTCTAAAGAAAAGATTCAGGGCTCTGGCCCTACTGGTCCTCCCATCCCTGGTGCATAGGCTTGCACCTAAATCACATGAAATTAGCCTTGCAGTAAGTTTTAGATGCATTACTTTCATGATTTCAAGATTAAGAAAACTATAAAGAGCCATTCCAGCACCAAACCACAGGTTGGATCCAGATTTAAGCTGGCTCAGTTATATTGCCTAAAGTAGACACCCCTTCCACTCCTTCCCATGGCAGACCATGGGACAATCTACACAGAGATTGGGTTCAGACAACACAAAATCCACAAGACAAAGCTGAGTGTGGATAAGGTGTGGGTTGTTGTGTCATCTGAATGCAACTGCACCAACAAGTCTTGGTTTTTAACCATAAGAAACCCATGAATAGGACCCATAGTTTGTTAATTAGTTTGAGAAATGTGGGTTATTCACCAGTTTGTTTTTTCATAAAACACAATAACTCCCCATGGTTCAATGACAGCCCACACTCAATGCAAACTCAGTCCTTCAGTATGAGTTGTCATATTGTCTGAACCCAGACAGAGAATCAGGAGATCCTACCGCATGGAGTCATCTAAGGAGGTACATCACCAAATACTGGGCAGAGAGACTTGCAGAAGGTCCCATCTTCTCAGGGAAGGCAGATTTTAGATTTGGCCCTTAGCATTTTGGTGAGAATGTTCAGCATGAATAGCTTAACTCAAGCGAGATTTCTATTTCTTTTCCTTTAATCCTAAAGTCAAGGTTCTTGGCTACAGATGCAGTGCAGCTTGCCTATTGCCCTTTTAAGTGCATAGATTATCATATATTGTACATTGAGAAAATGTACAAAAGGCAGCATGAACTATTCAACCCTAATTTGTACCTGATTTGGCTGCTATGCCTCAGTTCCTTCACCTATACTGTAGGGCAATAAGACTGCCTTAACATACAGGGCTGATCTAAAGATAGTTCATATAATATACGTACCATATTTTGATGCCTTAAAACATATCATATAATTACGAAAACTTGGACTCAGACTAAGTAATAGAGTACAGTCATTAAAATCAATGAGGCTCAAGTAATAATGAGTCATTTAAACCTCACTGACTGCACTGAGTCTCAGACTAAGCCTGGATCTGACCAAACATAATTATAGCATTTCATATATAGAGAGTGAAACACACACACACATACTTCAAAAAGAAGAAAAATATTGCATTTGATATCTCAGAAGTATATACATATAATAGTTTTAATACTGCACTGAATATAAACATCAATGATTATTAACAATATCTCCAATTCAATTATTAATACATATGCTGGTCCATCTGCCATTTTTATAGTCTCAGTTATGCCTTTGATAGACTTCAGCCATATTAAACTGATAACCTCCATTGTTTTTTGTGATTTATTTCATAGGCTTGCAGAGTTCTTCTAATTACTTGCAAAATACCAGTGTGGCCACATTATTGCATATTTTTCAGAAGTGACCTTTTCACATGATTACACAAACACATAGCTGATTAACCGTTAGATCTATGTATGGTTACTGAAAAGTAAGTTCCACAGTATTGAATGGGGTTTATTCATTAGCACACATGTTTAGAATTATGGAGTCACAGCAGTCTGGCAAACAGGGACAGTCACCCAATTTGATGATCTTTCAGACATTATACCTCCTTGCCCCTTTCTGTTTAGGATACTCATAATGGTTTAAGTGTGGCAACACTTACTTAATTGTGTATTTATCAAATCCCAACCAGGAACAACCACCTCCCACCCCCCTCCAGCTCTATCTTTGTTCCCTTTAACAGAGAAAGATGTTTGGGCTGAGGGACTCAGATTTCATCTTCATAAAAGACTCATTTCTTTAAATGCATGCTGTAAATAAAAAACATAAAACCAGAATTTATTCTTGAACTGCCTACATTTTAAGGCCCCTTCCCTTTCCTCAACGTTATTTCCTGCCATTGGGAAGCATTAGGATACTTTCTACTCACACTAATAGCCATATAGTATAACCCTTGCTGTGAACAACTGCCTTTTCATGCATTTCTTTGTAGAAGGCGCTACTCTGGGGAACTCTGATCTCTGCTTCAAAATGGATCATTTACAAATTTCCTTTTTAGTGTGAATTAAGAGCTTCATCACCCTGGGTGTACACCCTCTCCCCTTTCTACTGTACTCCCATTTTCAAAGACAGGTGGTTTTACATTTGAAAACCAGGTGGCTAAACCAGGGTAAAAGAGCTAAACTCTCCTATGGGTGCAGTCTTAAGCATTGTTAGACAGAATAGAAGTCTAGCTGGGAAATGCTGGAGTTGTAGGCCTCTTAGCAGTCTAAACATGCACCCTACATTTCAGAAAAACACTGGAAGGATAAACAGACATCTGCAGTAACAAAATGGTGAAGGATTTAATGAAACTTTCTATTTTTGAATGGGTAGCCTTTAGGTAATCTACAAATAGATATGGGTATTTGGAGTGCTTTCACTGATGGCTAACTGTGTTTAATAACCCGTCTGTTTTAATTTTATTCAAAAATTGTAATGTGTTAGGTTTTTCTAAGTTTAATGGTGCTGTTTGTTTTTGTATTGCCTAATAAATAAATATTACTGTATATTATTTGCAGTATTAAATTTTCACAGTACACAAGCAGATGCAATTGCTCATGCAATTCACTATTTCTTAGTATTATGTAGAACAAGACGGAGATGGCTAATAGGTGACCCTCAATGCATTAGATCTAGCCAATTGTACCTGTCCAGTGGTATTCTCCGTCAAAATTGAATCATTTTTAAAAGTAGAGTTTAAACTAGCATTTATTTATTCATTTAGCTCACCCACCCACCTGTGTGTGTGTGCGCGCGTTCAGTTGTTTAGGAACAATAAAACCCCTGCTGTTCAGTGCAGGTGGACCCAGGCTGGTTAAGAATGCAATATATAAAATGAAACAAAAACTACAAAATCCATTTACAACTACAAAACAAAACTACAGCAGACATTAAAACATGGCTGCTACGTTGTTTGTTCTCAGGCTTCTGTTTGCTACACTGATACAAAATGGAGAAATGGGGACACTTTCAGTAACAGCAGACAGGAATGAAAGGGTTTTTAATCCTACACACACATGCTGATCATCCTCTGCAAATCCCCCATTGCTGCTTCCCTTCTTTCCAGATCTTCCTCACCCAGGCTTCCTTCTACCTTCAAGCACTGACTAAAGGGATAGGGTGTGGAAACCCCAATTATTTGTTGGAAAGATATGGCAGGATGGGGAAACAGTTAGGCAACCTCTCTGATGCTTTCCTGCAACTCTTGCATTTTCAATGGCCAAGTGACCTCTTTTCCAGATAACTGCCCTCCTTTTGAAGGGGTCTCCAAACCAAGTCTGATTTAAAGATAAGCAACTGGGAGGAGGAAGTGCTTGAGTGAAACTTGAAGCTGGACAGCAGCGTGAACAAGGCACATAGCAGGTCACCTAGTCGTTCATTCTATGGGAAGACATGCCCAATTTCTATTTCAGTTGTAATAATTATTTCAAAATGGGAATATCTACATACAATTTAGCACATAGAAAATGGCACAAACCAATGGGTTCAAAATTCCAAGAAAGGAGATTCAGCAATAATGTTCTGATGGTAAGAGCTGCTTGATAGTGGAAGACAGACTGCTTCAGAATGTGGTCTGCAGAAGAGGGGCAATGGCCCTGTTGGTAGAGCACTTGCTTTGCATGTGGAAGGCCTCTGGTTCAAAGCTGGGCTTCTCAGGTTAAAAAAGGTCAAGGAACATATAATTAAAAAGATCTTGTGATGAGAAAAACCCTGAATGACCATGGATGGATTAGAACCTCTAGGAGGCTGCATTTGGCCCCCAGGACTTAGATTCTGCACCTCTACTTGTAAGCTTAAAGGTAACCCAAGCCTTAACTTGAGCCAGACTTATAGCAAGAGACGTTAGGTTTTCCATCAGGATTCTGCTCAGTTATGTGAGAGAGACTAAGTCTGAGCGGTTCTACTTCTGTGTAAAAATTCTTTTACAAAGAAGTACAAAGGTGGAGATCTTTATATACCCAAAATGATACATCCACTGTTGGTTCAAGGTGTTCTCTACTGCCCCCTACTCTCTGGAAGCATGCATAATCCTTATTATCCAAGAAAAGGAACCCCAAAGTGTAATGAAACCCCCACACAAAAAAACTCTCTAAACGGACAAAACCCCTCACCATTCTGATAGCCATCTGTGAGAGATGGTTTAATTTGGTGTCCTGCACTGAGCAGGGGGTTGGACCTAAGAGCCTTCTGACTTATTCCAACTCTACTATTCTATGATTCAGCAGTTCTGTGCACAGTCCACATTTGGGCTTATTGGGCCACCCTCAGTTAGGTTTTTTTTCCTAAATGTTTTTTATGTTTCTGGAAACCTTCTAGAAACAGTTACAAATGTGTGGTTATGTGTAGTGATTGCCCAAAAAGGGGAAATGCATCACCAGGGGGCATCAATTTGCATAAAATGTTCATATGCTAATCTATACTGTAGATGCAAACTAGAAATGATCATTACAATTTAAATAAAAAATATTGTATGTTTCACCATAGCAGGGAAGATGTAGCCAGGTGACTTGTGTGCCTCACGGAGTCTGCTATTTAGAATCTAACTGTGCTTAACTCTTCCTATTAATGATTCTTTATCTTTAAACCCAAATTTGAATTTGACAGCATTCAAACAGGGGATGCCTTCAAAACAGAAAACTGTCCTCTGGCAGCCCTTCAAATAAACAAACTTCCTCAGTAAAAGAGGGCCCATAACCACTTTAAGTTTCCCAAGCCTGATGCTCTCTTCCTATTGTGTAAGGAGATGCTTTTTTGGCTACATAATGATCCAGACATACCCCTAAATGTCAGAAATAGAGAAGAATATTTTTTGGACTACCAATACTGTGGAAGTCACTTTTTCTTATTGCAGATGACCTCTCATTCCTTTTGCACTTTCAATCTCACTTTAAACTCAAAGATTCTAACAAGATGCAAGTGGCAGTTCACTTCTAGCTTCTTTTCACTGTTTTAGCTGAACAGCATCCACAAGAAACCGTAAAACCAAATTATTAATAATGTCAAACTTTTCATACTCTTTTCCAAACTGGCTTACATCATAAATACCTGGGTTCTAGAGATACTGTCCAGGGATTTCCACACGGAAGTTTGCTTGGGCCCCTGGGACAAATATTTTCTTAATGAATATGTCTACTAGGTTTAAGTCCAGCTACTTATCAAAAAGAAAACAAACCACAAAAAGTGTGTAATAACTCACTGCTCTGTTTACATTGCATCTGAGTTTTCCCCTCAAAATGATTACAAAAAACTTAAACAATTAATTAAAATGGATTAAGGCTTCACTCTATACTCATTTACCTGGGAGTAAGATCTATTGTAGTAAATGGAACTTACCTTAAGTAGATGTGTTTAGATTGCCCTGCATCAATTATCAAAAAGAGAGGCAGAAGGGCAATGACTGAGATTAAGAAGTTTAGAATTTGGGGGTGGAATGGTGGAAACCCAAGTTATAAGGCCTGTCTGCCCAGTTATCTCTGAAGCAGGAAAGATGGGGGAAGATATGAGTACAGAAAAATTTATCTACATGTTCATAGAAGGTGAAGATGTTGTAGTACAAAAAAAAATCTTAACTTAATGGTCCTTAGGCAATCCCTAGAACAATTAGTCAGGCACTTACCGTATTTTTCACTCTATAAGACGCACCTGACCATAAGACGCACCTAGTTTTTAGAGGAGGAAAACAAGAAAAAAAATATTCTGAATCAAATGGTTTACTGAACTATTTAATAAACTATGGGATGTGTTGGGATCTCTTAATCCCAGTTGCTTTACTCTCATGTGCCTCTAGCATACTGTGTGCATGACCTCCCCCCCATCCCCCACAGACTGTGCATGTAACTGTTAGGGCATGAAAACATCTTGTATAGAATCCATCTCTGCAGTCCCTTCAATGCCACATGTATTTCCTGTAGGTCTGAATAAACTGTAAATATTCTTTTGATTGCACACCCCCAGCATACCTGCTCTCTCTGGTTTTTCTTGCCTCTATCTTAGACAGAGAAGGTGAGCAATGAGGAGAGACCTAAATTCAATCCTCCAACTTTTCTCTCTCTCTTTTTTTCATATTTAAAAGTGATGCTTAAGAAACTCGGGCTGCATCTACGCATCCTTTTGAGTCGAGAGAAATGTTCACAGTGGTCTCTTGTGTGTCATTTCTTCCTCTGGACCAAGGGCATGAAAATCTAACATTTGCACAGTTGCAGAGATCACTATAATAATTGTGTTTCTTGTATCCTCAATTGGGAAGGGAACTTTATATCCACATTGTTTTTGTTAAGCATTTAGAAGTCCCAGTTAATTATCCATGAGGTATTAAAAGGCCCAACCCTTGAAAGACAAAGCTGAATTGTGGGGAACTTCCCTTCCATTCCCAAAAGATATTTCAAGCTCACTACACTTCTGCTGTTGAATCTTTTTTTTTTTTTTCCAGAACAAAGGAGTGATGGGTGTTTTCATGGGGATTAACCCTTTTTTTTTCAGAGAGGAGGAAAATGTCCCACTTTCCACTTTTTCACACCATGCATAATTTTGAACATCTTTGCCATGCTTCCCATTACTCATCATTTTCCTAAGAGAAGCAATCCTGGTTGTTGTAACAAAGTCTGATAGGGGAGCTGCTCCAATCCCTTGATTGTTTTAGTTGCCCTTCTTTGCACTTTTTCCAACAATGTCATTTTTCAGGTGTGGTGGCCAGCACTGTACACAATACTTTAAGTATGGTCATATTAAAGATTTGTGTAAGAGGAATATGATCTTGGAAATTTGATTTTCAATTCCTTTCCTAATTATGGCATTTCCTCCTAACATTTGACATTTTCATCAAGCTGTCCCCCACATTCTCAAGACCCTTTCTTGGTCTGTCAGCACTAGTTCAGATTCCATCAGCTTATACTTGAAGATGAGATTCTTTCCCCCCAGCATGCTAACTTTACACTTGCTTACACTGAAAGCATTTGCCGTTCTGATGCCCTTTTTCCCAGCTCAGAGAGATCCCACTGGAATTCCTCACAATCCCTTTTAAATGTTTTATTTTAGTATCATCAGCAAACTTGGCTACTTTATTGCTCACTTCTAATTCCAGATCATTTATGAACAGGTTGAAAAGCACTGATCCTAATGCAGAAACTTGTGAGAATACCATGCATTCTCAATGTTGGCTTTCAATTCTGTAATCAGTTACTGATCCATAGGACAACATGTGTGTGCACACACAGCCCTTATTCCATCACTGCCAGGTTTTCTCAAGAGTCTGTTGATGGATTTTATCAAAAGGCTTTTGGAAGAAACAATGTCTATTTGACTGCTCAGTCCATGTGTAGTAGTGACACTCTCAAAGAATTCTACTGGATTAGCAAGACAGGCTTACCCCTGCAGAAGCCATGTTGCTTCTTTTAAAGCAGGGCTAGTTCTTCTATATGTTAACTGAATCTATCCTGAAAAACACTTTCAACCAATTTATGCAGAACCAACAGAAAGCAAAGCAGCATATAATTTTCCAGATCCCTTTTTAAAAACCGTCCTAGAGTGCTGGTACATGGCTAGAGAGAACCAGCCCTCTTTGGAAAAGGAGGGAGACATTTCAGAGTGGTGGGGAGGAGATGGAAGGGGTGTCCTTGGCACCAACAGGATATGACAGGCTAAACAAGTGGACCAATTCAGAAGTGTCCAGCATTCCTGCTGTCTAGCCCTCACGCAGCAGGGGCCACCTTCAGGGCTGAATTCTTTCTGAAAGGAATGGAAGGAGGGGAAGCTTAAGTTTGGATCCAGCTCTTTACATTGTCAATTGCTTCTCTCACATCTCAAAGAGAACGCTGCTTCAATGTATACTGTTTCTTAACCTGTTAAACTTTAATAAAAGGATTGTGCTTCCAACGTGGCAGTGGCGTGGAGGGGTGGCGGATCGGCATGGAATGGCAGTGTGGGATGACAGTGCGGGCGGCGGAGGCTTTAGGATTGTGCTTCTAAAGCGTCATCTGTGCCTGCCGCGGCAGTGGCGTGGGGGGGTGGCGGATCGGCGCGAGATGGCAGTGCTCGAGCGGCAGTGGCACAGAGCAACGGTGCGCGGCAGCGGCGGCGTGGGGGGGGGGTGGATCGGCGCGGAATGGCAGTGCGGGATGACAGTGCGGGCGGTGGCCTGGTGGTGCCGGAAGGTGGGCAGCGTCCCGGGTGTCAGGCACATTCGCTCTATAAGACGCACAGACATTTCCCCTTACTTTTGAGGGGGGGGAAGTGCGTCTTATAGAGCGAAAAATACGGTATGTCAGGCACCAGGGTGAAACTTTACTTCCCTCCATCCAGACCATTTTAGTGATATTCAAGATAATAACTTTGTCGTATCAATACCGATTCTTGCTTTAAAAGAGCACTGTTTGATTGTATATTATTTATTTATGATGTTATTACTATTGTTTCTGATGTCTATCAGCAATTGACCTTGGAGACCTTGTGGTAAAAGTGTGGGATGAAAAATGAAAGAAAACATAAACTTTAAACAAATTTAATGACCTTAGATAATAAGGAGTGTCTGCATTTTTAAAAGAGGGGAAGTTGAATGCCTGTTTTACCAGAAACATTGTTTTGTTTGTATTTTGTCATGTTTTATTATTAAGAATTTCAAGACTTGCCAAATTTAATAAAATAACTCTATTCAACTGGGTGATACAAGTTTACAAAATAAGTTTGAAGTCTAGGCCTGGGAGAAATATTAATTTCATTCTACTCAAATGTATATGCTTCCTTATCCATTAAATTCAGATTGATCTTTGGCAGCACCTAGCCTAAAATCTACTCTCTATAGCCTTTGATGCATCTGAATTAGTGACACAGGCACATACCCAATTAATAGACATATAATGTATTAATAAGGTTTGATCTTAACTGAGCCTTGGCTGCCAGAATGTTTCTCCCTCATATGACAATATCATGATTTAGCATATTTTAATTTTGCTGAATATTAGCCAAGTGCTCCTCATGCATGTTCAGGAGAGGTTTTCCCATCTCAACAATGTAAAAAGAATTTCTTAACACTTATTTCATAAAGAGCACTCTTCAAAGCCTTTACCATCAAAACAGATCATGCATTCCCATGTCTAGTATTTGTTATACAACTGAAATGTAAAAGATGTTGAAATGTTAGCAAGGCAATCAAAGCAACATTAGCCTTGATATTTTTACAGTCAAGGTTCTTTTGGACTTCCAATCCAAATCCATCAGGAATCAAATTCTCAAAACAGGCATCCTTTGGTATACCTTCTATTCCTAGTGGCTGAAACTGGTAACCTATATGATTAGCCTCTGCTAATTGTACTGCCATTTTTAATTCCTTGGCATAAATTCTTGTGGGAACCCCAGTAGGTTCCTGAATGATATTTGTTACGACTTTTCTTTTCAGCAGCACAGGGTATGAAGAAATGCTATTCAATAGTATGACCCT
The DNA here is from genome assembly GCA_023646645.1 of Varanus salvator macromaculatus. Classification (NCBI taxonomy): domain Eukaryota; kingdom Metazoa; phylum Chordata; class Lepidosauria; order Squamata; family Varanidae; genus Varanus; species Varanus salvator. The sequence goes on from JAIXND010000756.1 coordinate 29,131,679, forward strand.
TTTCATAGGCTTCCTATGCCTTTTTGCTCTAACTTCCTGTTATAGATCCTAAATTTCACATCCAAAGAAGGAAAGCAGTCATCTACCTTGGACTGCTCCCCTGTTACCTTTATACTACCCATTGCATTTCCCATTCATATAGATGGCCAGCTGGCAACTAAGGCAGGCAAAAGCTGTGCGGACACAACTCTTGAAACCTGGATGAACTTATAGAATCTCCATGGGGGAGCTCTACATAAGATTACCGCTATTATTTCTATTATCATAAGCTTCTAACTCCTAACTGCAGTCCAGCTTATAGAATATTAACAGCTGGTGCTTTTTCTGGCATGGAGATCAAGTGAAGGAGCAACGAATTTACCTGATACATTTCTGCATGATAGGGTACTTCTAAACCAAAAACTCTAAAGGCACAAAACCAGGGCCAGGAAGGAAAGTTGGCAATTCTGTGGCACTTGCTCCTTCCCTGCCCATTTTCTTCTAATATTTCCCTGAATCGTTCTTGTATTACCACATCAGTGGGGCTGCAAGCTGATAACAAATGAACAAATGTAGATGTTTTAGAGTTAAATGAGCATATTTAAAAGTGAAATGGGTGATATTCCATAGCTGCCTTGAGATATATAGTGGGAACTGGTGGCACCCACTATCAGAAATGTAATATCCATTCTTAAGTCAAGAAGAGTGTCTTATATTTTTAAAAGTAGAAATAATAGCAATATCTCATCTAATTTCTATTGCCCAAGGAAGCTTGTGGTAGGACTTTATATGCTTCCGTACAGTGTGCAGAAGGGACACAAAGTTAAGAAGGTCTCCCCTTCCTTTTTTTTCTCTTTTTTAATGTTTTCAATTAAGTGTTCTGAATAACATGACAACACGGCATATAAAGCAGTCCCGTGACAATGTAAGGCAGGCAGCCATTACGTTGATTTACTTTGGACCATTTTAAGTTCAGGGAGTGGGATAAAGAGACAAGGAGCTTAAAAACGTCTTTCACACTGATGTAATAAATTCTGCGCATTGCTTTAAAGATAGGGCAAAATAGCTAGTTAAGGGGAAGTCTAGGGTGGAAGGAAAAACTTGTTTTGTATTCCACTGTCATGGAAAACAATAGATTATGGGAAAGTTCTCCAGAAGGTGATCAGAGGAAAAGTTCACTGGCATCTATCATGAGCTGTGTCTGTGAGACCTGCTGGGATAGGAGGGAGGGACATAAAGGTGTCAGCAGTTAGCCTGATACTGTAAATCACAACAATGCTAGTTAAGTCAAATAGCTGGCTAGGAAAACTGCCCTCAGAATTCCACTGCTTTGCTGATGTGCTGCGTGTATTCCTCCCTTCCATCTGCCCCTTTTCTCTTGTGACCTGGGGAAGTCTTGTGATGTGTGTTGCTCTTTCCTTATTAGCTTTCATGTTGAGATCTATTTTCAAGTTCAAAAAAGTTGAAAAGAGGGATGACCCAGAGACCACCAAAGTGTTTTGAAGCACCCTTAGGACCTGCCATCTGTTTTCCAAGATCTTTCACAATTTGTCTGATTCTGTGTTTTGTTTCATTTTATTTAAGCACATTAAGAATAAAATATTTTTAAAAAAAAACAGCATATTTAAATGGAAAGGATGACCTTGAAATGGTTACGAACATGACCATCTGAGGGTCACTTCACAGATTTTGTATTTGTAAAGTTATTCAACAATTTAACAACGTAATCCCATGCACACTTACCTGACAGTAAGCCACACTGAATTCAGTGGGACTTACTTCTGAGTAAGGTATTTTAAGATACAATTTGTGACTGTGACAAAGGCATATAACAAACAAGCACATCATGGTCATGAATGCTGGAGGTTGTTGTCCAAATCATCTGGAGGGCACCAGGTTGAAACCGAAGATGCTTTCACATTCTTGACAAGTAGGACCTACAATCACCCTAGGATTAGGTGCATTTGGATCTCATTCTCTGGCAAAGGAAGCTTTGTCTCTGTGTAATGTTTGAAATGCTCCTTAACCTCAGACAATGAGTGAAATCATCTTGGCACATTAATTGGTCCATACCCCAAGACAGAAAAGACTAATGAACTTCTCCATTATACAGGATTTATAATGCATGTGCTTTCTTGTCTGTGGCACTGAAGACTGCATCGTTAACATCAATAATGCATATTTCTTCCAAGACTGGGTGGGAAGAAAGGCAGCAAAAGAAACGGAACACTTTTGACAATATAGAAAATCAGTTCTCCTAAGGGCCCAAAATTGGAAGAAGAGTTTCATTCTCCCGTGCAATATCTTAGCATAACTCATTTGGGAACAATATAAGTACTTTCTGGACCAGACCAAAAGCTTCTCCAAAAGCAGTGTCCTGCTTCCTACACTGGCTATTCGGATACCCACAAGTAGAACAGAGGGCAAGAGAGCTGAGTATAAGTAACGTCTGAAGTGGGTACTGTGCTCAGGTATCCAATATTGTACAGCACAGGGAAATGCAAACAGGCATTGCCTTCTTACAACAACCGTATATAAGAGCAGAGCTGGCATCCGAGATCAACATAGTTGCCCCCCGGAAACTAAAGAGGCCCACTGCTGATCCCGCTCCCCCAGAACTTCTTAGTTGTGCTTCATTCCTTGTATTGTATTCTGGTTGGGGAGGGGGGCTCAGAGGAAGAAGACAAACAAATGGGCAGCAGTGGCGGCAGAGAGGAGGATGCAAGAGTGCTCAGAAAGGGGCAGCTTTTGGGGGATCTTTTCCAAGCGTCCCCCAAAACTTGGAGCAGGCTCTGTGCATAGCCATGTACTAGAAGTACCCTTAAAAAGCAATGGACAACTTGTGGCCCTCCAGATGTTTTGTCCTACAACTTCTGTCACGCCTCAGTAGTACCATAAACAAGCATACTGGCTAGGGCTGATGGGAGCCACAGTCCAACAAAATAAGGAAGGCCACATATTCACCACCCCTCCTATCCATGTCTGCTCAGAAGCAAACCCCTCACCCCAATCAGGCAATAGGCTTGATTCCCATATGTGTAGATACAGCTGCCTACACTTCCCAGCAACCCCCACAGTGTGCCAGAAAAGAGGACCAAGGCAGGCCTAAGCAGATCCAAATGGTGTGTGTGCAGGTATACATGTGAACCCAGAAAGAATTATTAGTTTCATAGTGAGGCAAACGGTGCCAGGTGACTTGTGTCCACACCTGTTCAGTCTGTTCTCGGTGTGTTCATTCCAGACAGTCAGCTGTACTCCCTTCTGACACTTCTTTATTTTTGAACCAGACTTGGGCAAATATCTTTTTGAAGTTAGTTGCCCTAACTTCAGATAGGCTACAGTCCTCTGGCAGTCTTTCAACAAAGGGCTGTACTCTGTAAAAGAAGACACATGGCCACTCTGTGTTGGGCTACAACTCTTATTACTCCATCCATCATGCTGGCTGTGGAAAATGGCAGTTGTAGTCAAACACAGATACCAGGCTTGGGGAGGTAGCAGTACAGGATTCAAGCCTAATTAAGTAAATAGCATGTTTCAAGTGAAACAAACAGTAAAACACTTTAGAATTATTTAAATTATGAATATAATATAATGTATATGAAATAAATGATATAACATCACTAAGTCACTGATATTTTATTATAACTAAATCAGTCAGGCATTAGTCCACCCCACAGCCTCCCCCTTGACCAACAATAGTTGTGATCTCTAACTTTCCTGTTATTATTTCAAACCTATTCCTTTGGGGTTTCCCCTGCTTCTTTTCCAAAACTTCTCTGTTCTTTTTAGACATGGAGTAAAGACTTTTCCTTCTGCTCTGGCTTGTCAAAGTTTTGGCTTGATTAGTGGAAAAGAATCAAGAGGTTTTATCCCAGTGTAATCATATCAGATTAAAAGTGCAGATGCCTGCCCCCCTTTTTATCAATAAGCTTTGTTTGCAGAAAAGGTTCAAAATAAAGATGGCTCTTTGAAAACTATAATGCAATTACAGATACAAAAGAATCCCACCCCCATTAGGGGTCAAAAGCTTAAATCTGTGGCATAGATTCTGTGAGATGAGTCACCTACAGCTTTAATTGCAGATTAAAGTTTACTCTCTGAGTAGAAGGTACAGCTGACAACAAGCTCAGTTGCTGGATTCCTGAAAACCCTCTAGCTCCACATTCTGCTTAAGATGCTATCTTTACATTTTGTATATGTTATCTTAAGACAAGAGAAATGGAAGAAAACTTCCAAGAAGTCTGCCAATGTTGTTTGAGTTTTACAGGTTATGTTTCTCCTGAAATGCTTAACTTCAAGTAATTGCTTTAGAATGTTTTAACCAGGATACCAGCTATCCCATTAGAAGGCAAACCTTTTCTAAATTCAGTATGTGTTTTAGCAACCAGGACTGCCATCCAATCTAAGAGTCAGAGTTGGCCCTGCTGTTAGTCAAGGTGAGGCAATCACCTCAAGTGGCAGAAGCTAGTGAAGACAACAGTGGCACCTCTTCATTGTCCCTCCTGAACCTCCTGGTTGCTTTCCTCTTTTGGAGAACAAGGCTGTGTATGCCACATAAACTAACCTCCCACTTCAGGTATACTGATTGACACTATCTCATCCTAAGTGTTGAAGTTAGACAACAGGTTTATCTAACTTCTGTACATGGATGGGGAACAGTTGCCATCTTGTCAGTACAAATGTGCATGATGTTAGACCACACAATTGTCAGTTTTTGTTGGTTCTGTTCCTATTCTTCAACTCTTGCTTAGCATGCAGAAATTTAGTTGAGCAGGTATTCTTTCCTTTCATTTAGTCTGTATAGCAGGAAAAGCTTCATCTCTCTGTTTAAGATTTAAGGTTCAGGGTTGGTTAAAAAAAAAAAGTTAGAAACCTGCCCTAGACTTAAAGAACAATTCAGTGGATGCTAAATAATGGAGCACTGAGACTCATTTGGCAAACCTGACATAATAGACTAGATAAATGTGTGAAGGGAAGTCTATAGCAATGCATATTACAAACATCTGTTAGAGTGGGACCTTGAATTGCTTCTACAGAACCATTATTCTGCTGTCATCCACCTCTGAAATATAATTGGGGAGTAATTAACTGATTGTTATGCTCTTGTGGTATCACATGGAAACAGAATTATTAAATATTTCATCTCAAACCTACCTATGAATGTATAACTATTTCCATACCATGATGAAGGCTGCATAATTCATGCAACTTTTCAAGTCATCATTTTTCATGCCAATTTATTAAGCTGATTAGGCACAGCAGTCCTGAAAAGAGCATTTCCTAAGCTGACCCCATCTTCCTTCCCTTAGTTAATAGCTGCTGCACCTAGACATAAGGAACCTTTTTATGAGGAATCTGTGTATTTCTTACACTGCAACTGTAAGTGGGGAGGAGAAGTTGTTTAGAGCTGGAATAGGAACCACCTGCCAAGAATGCTTCCTCCCCCATCCCAGTTTGGTGGATGTTTTCCCAACTGAGCCATCCTTTGGTATTCTATGGAAAATATAGCCCCTTCTCTTAAAGCAGTGCCTTTGATCACAAGGGTTTTACAACCAGGCATTATGGCATCTACTGATGTGTAACCACTTCTAGGTAGGGAATGTCAGTTGTTAAAAGTATGTAACACGCATATATTTATGATTAACTTAAAATGCTTACACATTCCTAAATGGGGTAGCCTGGAGCGGCATCATCAATGTCTGTGATGTACTTAGCAGATACATTCTGCAGAGATAGCTGTATTTGTCCATTGGAGTAAAAACTACAAAGGAGCCTGTCTGTGCCATCTTAAAGATAAACACAGCCATTGTGGCTCATGGGCCGGCGTCCTCTTGATCAAATGGGTGAAGTGGATTTGTGCACTTTGGAACAGGAGCACCGACACACACACAAATGCACTTATAGTTCAAATTTAAATATAAGAATACATTGCGAAATACTTTGGTTTGGCATGACATAATTAATAGATTCCAGAATTCCAGAAAGCCATTGCTTATGAAATGGCATGGTGTGCTTAGGGAAAAGATGGCCTTGATTTTTTTAGATGTCATTTCTATCTGAATCCATAGATAAGAAAAGAAATGTGATTTATTTTTATTAGAACAGAAGTTCTGTCTAAAAGCAGCAGTATTTACCTATCTAAAGGCAGCAGACTTGTCAGGGGTGCTTGAAAATAAGACCAGACCATGTTAGACCATGTTAAGTCTAGAAGTTCTGAACAGTCTGGTAGGGAGCATTTAAAAAAAACGATTAAAGGTGATCTGAAATCAGCCACTGGAGAGAAAGAACATTGAGGAGGAAATAAATGAAAGGCATGCTTCTCATTGAGCTACTGGTAGACAGAGTAAGCAATGCAGGACTAACTAGAGAAACTGCACTGGGATAAGACAAAAATCCTATGTTCCCGAAGCTACTGACACAAAATAGGCAAAACACATTCGGTGGGATGCAGATTGGACGTATTTAGAGAAGACCTTTTTAAATCAATGCAGCATTCTTTTTCAGTGGGTCATACTTAAGTGTGACAACCTGGATCTAGCCCATTATGCATTCAGTTTCATTGAGACTTACTAAATTAGATGTATGGTGGTTGAGTTCCTGGTAAGCCTCTATATATGATTAGTTGGCTGTGTTCAGTTCTTCAATCACAAGTTGTGCAAACTTTATTCAGTATAATATAAGCAAGTTTGTGAGATTAAGAGTCCCAATGCCATATGATCCGCTGTACTAGTACATGCAGTAGAATGGCCTTTCTGTTCTGTTAGATCATTGCTTTCTTCTAATGGTTGCAGGAGAGGCTAGGACAGTTGGGACCTTTTGCCATGATGCTGCATCTGTTGAATTCCTGCCAGTCCTATTGCTATAAAAGGTATGGTCTCTTTAACAATAAGAAAACTGGAAACTTCAGTCTACAACAGGAAGCAAGTAAAAAGAGTTTAGGGTTACCAATTTGTAAACCAGTCCCAGTAGCTGTTTCTATAAACCCGGTTTGATCAGTGGCACATATTTAGCTCTATGCAAAAAAGAAAAAAGAAAAAAGGGGGAAATGCTCAATCTGCTGATTTCTGCAAATCAGATCACTGCAAAAGTCACAAGAGCAAGCCAGGCTGGCTTTTTTTGGTTGGGTGGCAATTCTGTATTCAAGGCAACTATTGATATCATCAGATAATCATCTGAGAAATTGCATGATTTGAAAACAAAATGTATTTGGTGAAGGTTATTTTAAAGTATATTGTGGATTTTGCCCTTAGTATTTTCAGATCACATATGCCCCACTTAGAAAGGATGGATGGGCTAATCACAGAATCATAAACTCAGAAGGGACTTTAGAGGTAATTGAATCTGACCCTCTGCCTTTACAGGATCTGCAGTACAGGATATAGCTGCGGCATCTCTGAGGGTTGGCCATCTAGCCCCTGCTGGAATATCTCCAGCAAAGGCAAGCCTTCAAAGCAGTTTGTTCCATGGTTTTTTCAAACATGTAGCAAAATCTGCTTCTCAACAATTTCCACTCACTGGTTCTAACTCTGCCCTCTGGAGAAAGAGTAAACTAGCCACTAGCCAAAGTGTTTGAAGCCCACTATTGTATCTCTTCTTAATCTTCCCATCTCCATGCTAGCCATACCCAATTCTTTCAACCATTCCTCCTTGGACTTGGTTTTCAGCTCCTTCACCAGCCCTGTTGCACTATTCTAGATACCCTCTCGTTTGTCAGTGCCCTTCAGCATGACCTTCTTTAGTACATAATATAGAAGAAAATGCAAGAACAGTAGTAATATAGTCTACCCAGAAAGTAAGATGGAATGAGCTTTAAGTCCTACAGAAAGGGCTGGGAAAACCCCTACCTGAAACCCTGGAAATCTGCTGCCAGTCAGTGTAGACTGGAGCCTACAATTCCTACCAGCTCTAGCCTGCATCACTGATGGGAGTTGTGGACCAAAACATCTGTGGAAGCACAGGTTGCTGTTTCTGGTAAAGACAATTCTGATCTGACATAGGATAAGGCAGCTTCCTATGTTCCTAATGAAAGAAACAGACAACAAGGCTTGCAGCAGACAGCTGACAGGCAGAAATGTAAATAATTTCCTCAGCATAACAATGTGATTCCAGAAGAATCCGCACCACTTTTATTTCTGTCTTCTATGAAGTTGCACCTGCCACAGAAAACAGGAAAAGCGGTGCTGCCCCAGAAATCTGTAGCATTCCTTAATGTCAGAGTAACGAAGAAATGAACACCAGTAAACATTCTGGTAATCAACATTAGTCTCACATGGCAAATGCTACCAGCACCTGGTATGAAGAGCATGGCAGACATGAATTTGCATGTTATGGTGGTTCTAAAGATGTTTGCCAGGGTCAAATTACACATTGCTTCCAAGACATCATCAGAAGCCATGCTTAAGCACAGAAGACCTGACCCGGATTAGGACCATAGCTGAGATGAAGAACTAAAATCACCACACAATAGACCTCACTACCCACCCACAATGCACACACTCGGGGCAACTGGTTGTTGCATTTTAAAGTGAAATTGTGTGGATTTCAAATTGGATTTGTTTCCTTGTTTTTTGTTGTTTTATTTTGTTTGTTTTTTTAAGTTTTGTGCACATTGCTCTAGGATCACTTGTGAAAGAAGTGCAAGTAACTGGTTTATATAGCGGTGAAATTGACCAGTCATTCAGTAGGGACTGGTCCTGACAAGCCCTGCACTGACTTTACAAGAAAAAACAAGGGGGAAAGACCACTTCAGAATAATGTATAGTTTGAGCAAATATTGTGCATGTACTTACAGAGAAATTTAAACCTAACCTGAACTCTACAATCTGAATCCAGACCAGGAAATATGCTGCATTTCAGGAGAGTTTTCCTTCCTGCAAAAAACACCCACAAATACCCAAAGCTAGCTAAGCCTAGCCAAAATCATTTCCAGTACAACCCAGTGCAGAGGGTACCATGTCATTAGAGAATCTTTAGTTTTTGGTTTGTTAAAGATGAGCCACCCCTCCCACTTTCCACTGCACAGCAAACTAGTGAAAGGAGAGGGAGATACAAAATAAGCCATGATATGCCATGGTATGATGAGTGGATGTCTATCTTACAAGAAACAGAAGTCAAAGTCTCTTCTAGGAACTCAGAGATGCTTGGCCACACCTAAAGCAGCACTCTGGATAGTGGTCTATATTCATATATTACTCCCATACCCATTTTACAGCTTGTGCAAGTAACTAAAATCACAAGTTGTGGATTCTCTATTTGCAGAAAAATTCTGGCTTGTACATATTTCTTCCTTCAATGTTACACAAATGCTTGTGAGGAAGCAGAAATGCAACATGCAGAAACAAAATCTGATTTGGCCATTGCTTTCCACGTTTCTTCCCTGCCCCCCTCCTACACCCCCTCCAAAAATAGGACAGCGCCTGCATGTATTGAAATTAGGAGGAAAGCCATAATGAACCTAGCTGAAATTAAATAACATGCAGCCATGTCCTCCTGAAAAAATATTTGATATTGATTTGATTCTGCTAGCTCAAATGATATAGAATCAAATAGTTTCCAGACTATGTCAAGAGGAGAATGCAATCAAAGTTACATTTGTGCCCATGGGAGTGGTTCTGCAACCAGGTGACCATGTTCAAAAGGTGATTAGATCAATTCTTGCAGGATAAGGCTATCAATGGCTACTAGTCATGGTGGCTCTATATTATTGCTGCAGTAGCATGACTCAGAATACCAGTCCCTGAAGAACAACAATGGGTGCATGTGATTCCTGGCCTGTTCTGGGGACACGAATGGGCTTCCCATAGGCATCTGCTTGGCTACTGTAGAACTCTGGACTAGTTTGGGCTTTGGTCTGATCTTATTGTTATGGTCTTATTCAGAATGGAAAAATAAATAAGCCACTCACAAACCAGCCAACCCCACTCCTGCAGTCACTTTAAACTTGTTGTATGACATAAATAAGTCTTTACTGCAATATGCGTGGATCATTATTAAAGATTTCCTGGGATCACACTGTGTTTTAAACAACTTACCGGTAGGCAGGGAGGAACATGCTGTTTCAAGAATCCTCAGTACCTCTGTCTAAAAATCTAGACGCCATGGCAATCAAGAGCTGAAATGCATGGTTTATAAGAACAAGTTGGAATCTCCACTTCCCTTGGAAAAGGAAATAAAAGGAAAGTCACATCCATCGAGTTCTGTAGAAGGACCTAGAGATTCAACACAGCCTGTTTTATTCGTGTGGCGGGAGTGATGTATGGTGAGAAACTTTGTGCTTGTTTTTAAACTATTGACCCAAGTGAATTACCTTGGTTAATGTTTTGGCGCTTAGCGAAAGCCATGACCACCATCAGGAGAGCAATGGGACCAGGCATAAGCTTTTAAGGTTAGCCAAGGTTCAGAGGGTCATTCCTGGGCCATTTTATCCATCATGGCCCTGCGCGTGCACAATATTACAAAGTGTGGTTTTCAGTTACATCAACAAACCATACAGCAGTGAGAGACAGACTAATACAGGCTTTCTCAAGCTAATGCCCTGTAGATGTCTCTTGGGCTACAGCTTCCATCACCCTCAGTCTGGCCCTCATCCAATGGCCATGCTGGCTGTGGATGATGGAAGTGGTAGTCCATCCCATCAGGACTACCATTTTCTTCCAACTTGAAGAAAGCTATACCTGCATCTGTCTTGAGCCAGTGAGACCAATGTCCCGCTTATCTACAAAGTAGTTATTTCCATCTTAAGTTGCACAGCCTCTGCCTCATCCAAAACAGAAGGGAGCTCAAAAAGATGACATCCATTTTCATTTTAGTCTCAGAATGTTTTTGCTCTCAGAGAGAGGAAACACAGCAACAAAAATGTAAGAGCTGCTTCACTGGATCACAACAAAGTTATGTAAGCCAGAATCGTGTTTCCGAGCTGTGTCCAGAAAGCAAACAACCAAAACATGAAGGTAATAGTTTTCCTCTGCTGCTAGCTCTGCAAAGTAAGCTGTATTCAGTGGGGTACTACCTTTCTATTGGGGGGGGGGGTGTTCTGGGTTCCATGTAGCTACAAGGAACCCATGTAGCCGGGTTCCTATGGCTGACAGTTATTGACTGAACTAGGGTTGGATTCTTTTAATCATATTTATACAAGACTCTTGAAATCTATGGAACTTAAGTTAATCAGGATTAACAAGTCCCACGGATTTCAGCATGAAGCAGAAATCATTCCCTTTCCTCCATGAAACTATCCAATCTACTTTAAAAGCCATCTAAGGGAGAATATAGGAAACAGAGCTAAAATTAGTGCAGGTATTAAGCAGTATATCTGCTTCTGAAGTTTGGGTGAGTCTTGGAACTTGGAACACAAACCTACGTGGCAATCACAGGCCACTTGGCAATTCAGTGGCAGGAAATGGTAGTAGGGAATCTGTATAATGAATACATTGTTTATAATGAATAATGAAATACTACAGCCCAATCAAAAGAGACAATTTGTGAATTAGCCTTTACAGTATGGCACAAAGCAACATCCTATTGGCTTCAGAAACTGACACTATTCTGTCCCATAGGAAGTGCTGGTAGGCTGACACACAAGCCCAGTAACTGAACTCTCCAAGGGGTAACCCCAGTGTGGAGTACTTATTATGTCTAGATTCATCCCTTTGTATCACTGGGAGAGGACTAGCTCTTACATGTGATACTGGATTTTTACTTATAGAGCTGGGAGTAGGATTTTTTTGAAGGTAAAATCTTTGTCTTGGACACTGTAAAGGTTCTCTCTTTTGTGAGCCATTGGTGATAAAGTAGAGGGTCTTGTCCATGATAGCTTAATTTCAGAATGGAGGGAACGTGAGGATGGAGACTGTACCCTACTGAGCATCAGGTCAATAGCAGAGACCAGTGGAATTTTGATTTCCAGACCTAGAGATTTGGCCACTTGTAAAGCTTGCTTAACATACTGTCTCATCAAAATGTGAAAAGGGATTTTGATCACCTACTTCAGGAACAATGTTGAAGGCGGAAGTCAGAGAAATAACTCTCTTCTGCCATGATGGGCCATTGATTTGTTTCATTATTGAGAGGCAGAGATGGCTAAACAAGCTTAACTGTCAGTTAGAATTGCATGGTGGGGGGAGGGGGGGTTAGACAATCTTTTTCAGGATGCTTTACTGAAAAACATTTACTAGAAAAGGAGGACAGTGATGGAGTTGGAAGCTCATTGAACCTGGTGGGGTGGAAGGGCCCAGAAGCTGGGCTTCTAGTGGTTTAGATACTGTGTGATTTAGGGTATCCTGAGTGTGGAGAATGGAAATAGTGCCCTCTAGGTGGTGAGCAGTCCTTGTAACACCATTGGTAATAGCAGGTTGTAACAGATTCTTAGTAGCAGAAGTATCAGTGGCCATCTCATGCACGTTGTTGATTGGCACATGAGTGTGGTCCAGTTCAATGTTAGCTTCTACTCAGTGAGTTGATGCCATGCACCCTGGGACTTGGGGGCAGAGAAAAGGGGGAAACTCCAAGAAACAAGGGAAAGCTCTGCCAGTGCTCCAGAACAGGCGAGAATTTTTTAATGAAAGCCCTAAGGCAAGAAAACGTTTGCCTTTTCTGGTTGGCTGGCTGCAAGCAGTCCAAACGAATGGCGAGGTAAGTCAGAGTCACCCCCAGAGCATGCAGAGGTGGCAGCCAGAGCTTTTACTTTAAAGCTGTTTTACTGTAGTGTTTTCTCAAAGGACCACAGCTGCATAATCAGCGTGTGTGAGGTACAGCGCTGCAGAAAAACGAAGCCTCTGAAATAAGGATTTCAACCTTTTAGAGTGGTGAAAGGGCTGCACAGGAAACCACAAAATTACTGGAAGGGGTGCAGAAGGAATACAGAAACCATTCAGTGACATGTAGGATATGGTGCAGCCCTCTAGGGAGGCTCGACAGTAAAGAGCCTGAGTCCCACACCCTTGAAACAGACTGTGTAACTAATTTTCACTTAGCTGCAAGGCATCCCTGGCTTTTTCCTGTGTTACTGTATTTCTCTCAACTACACCAAGAAAATGTAAATGGTAACCACTCTCCCGAGGAGGGATTTTTCAGAAAGTGTACTAGTATAAGCTTCCCATCTTCACTTCACACCAGTTGAACATAGAGACCCATAAAACTCTATGGCCTTTTCAATCAGACACTAATATTAGGCCTTGGCTGTTTGTAAAGGGGTTCCAGGTTGCTTCTGGCCCATCAAGATGGAGCCTGCAGAATACAAATTGCTTATGTTACTGTAAACAGTGGCACAACCCTACCTGGAACCAAATCCCTCAGCATGCAGTGAGATTTCTCAGGTGTGCTTAGCAGTATGTGTCTAACTTGGCTGCAGTCCCACTATCCATCTCAAGAGCAGTCAAATTCCCCATAAATATAAACATAAAATAACATATTCTTCAGAAATTTTATTTATGTTCACCTAAGCCCCATTATGGCTTTTTGATTTACAATGTACACACAAACTGCCTTCAGGTTTTACTTTCAGTTATATGTCTGGATACATATACAAGCTCTTAAATACGTTCATCATTATTAGTAAACAAGTTTTGGGTGAGATTCTTAAATAAGAAGAAACTTCATTTCTACGGAAATAAAATTGCCTGATTACAAATCCAGAGGACTCATAATTATAGTGCTTGCTTTAAAAAACAACAGCAGCAGCAATACACGCCAACTTTTAATATATGGAATAGCTTTAAAAATATTCTTAGGAACAGGGGAAAGATTTATAAATATTACATATTTATAAAGTTAAATATATAATATTGAATTTGGGGCAGTATCAAAGCTATTGTGCACCCTTACAACACAGTTCATTAAACCTGGCCATTAAAACGTGTAAATTTTGTCGGCAGATTGTCCACTGGATACACAGTAGGGCCAGTCTTCATAGCTGGAGGTCCATTTAAAAGCTGCCAGTCACAGTTCCGGGCCAACTCTACAGTAAAGATCTTGAGGAGAATTTTAGCAAACTCTTTGCCAACACAGCTTCTTAGGCCTCCTCCAAAAGGAATGAAACTAAACCGTGACACATCCTCTGGGAAAGGGGACATGAAGCGGTCAGGGTTAAAGTCATCTTTGTTGATGAAAAGTTCTGCAACATCATGGGTGTCACAGATACTGTAAATGACATTCCAGCCTTTAGGAATCTGGTACCCCTACAAGAAAAAGAGAGGAATGAGGTCTAAGACAGCAGAACTATGGATTTCTCATATATTTAGCCATTTTCCCTACAAGCAGAAGATATTTTGCCAGCATAAACTCCTTTTGAGAGTATGTGGGTGACCAAAACAGATACAGTTCCATGCCTGAAGTGCAAAGGGGTTAACAGCAATCAAGTTATCCTGCAACAAAATATTGCAGTGTGGAGTTCAGGATTCCAGATACCCCATTCCATACCACCACTTATTTTTCCATGTTTTCCCTTCAGTCTGTCAGCATTCTGGGCCCCCTGAGTTCAGTCATCATTGTTAGTCCTCACTGGGGGAGTTGTCCCCAGAAGTCTTCCCCCTGTTGAAACAAGTAGCACTTCCTCAAACCTTGACAATCACTCAAGACTGCCAGTACCTCACCCCTTTTGCACAGATGGTGCCATTTTGGCAGCTTTAGGACCAGCACTTAGCAAAACTGAGATGGCTACTGATACATCTGGTGAAGCATTAAAATATCTCTGGCATCACCATCATCATTATCCATCTTCCCATAGATTTGGGAGAAATTATACTTTCATATATTCGTGTGTGCATACATGTGCGTGTAGAGCAAGGGGTGGGGGAGAGAGAGAGAGATGTGGTATCACTTTAAATGCCACTTTATTCTACCACACTGATGAATGGTGAATACTTCCTTTTCATACATCAAATAGGTTTGAAAGGCAGCAAACACCATCTTCTCATTCATCTGCTTGAGATTACAACTTCTATTAGCCCCAGCTTGCATGACCAATGGTCAATGACTGCAGAATTTGTAAGGGCACCACATCATTTACCTGCATCCTAGAGGCATTCAAGGTGAAACTGGACAGTCATCTGAGTGGGATGGTACGACTTGGCATCCTGCACCAGCAGGGGACTGAACCCGATAGCCTGCTTGGCCCCTTCCAACCTTACTATTCTAAGAATCCAAAAATCTACCCTAACTCACAACAGAGGGTCCCTTTTTAAAGCTGATTACGTGTTGAGGGAAAGAAATTTCACAAACCACCTGTTACATGTACAGAGAGGTCCCAACACACAGGTTATCAATACTAGCAACATTCAGCAGTGACCACATGTAAAGTGAGGGTGTTGGGGAGAAATCTGAACTCAACAAGAAAGTAGGCCCTCAACAGATGTTAAGGCAGCATTTTACCCTGCCTGCTAAAAGTCTTGCCTTCCTAGTCTTCTTCAAAATGAAAAGATTTCCAATTCAGAAGTTTAATTCAAGCCCTTTTGACAAATTGTGGCTCCTCAGGGGTTCTTAATCTATATTAGGTATCCAGATCAGGAGGAAATGCAAACAGATATCTGATAAGTCTGAGGTGTTCTGGAGCCTGCTGTAGTCTCAGGAGCCCTAAAGCAGGGCAACATTTAAAAATATTTTTGGGACTTTACTGGTCCAGAATTGTTACATAGCCTGGGATATTTTTGTTTATGAAGGGCAGGTTAGGAATAAATAAAATGAATAAACAGGCACACTTTCCCCATCACTCTGTCTAAGAAACTACAGCTGTAGCACTTTGATCTTCATACTGTTCAAAAAGGAGCTGTTTCTGATCATAGCATTGGACTAATAAGCAAACTAAACATGTGTGCCCATCTTGAAAGCCAATTTTCTGTGAGTTACAGCTCCTCCCACATAGTCACAGTTATTTAGCAACTACAGATGCTTTGCTTTAGAGTTTAAGAGACAGAAACATGGGCAGGATTGACACTACTCTCTCTTACAGTGGAAAAATGTGTTTCAACAGAACAGAGAAAGGGAAACTTTAAGCATTCCCCCCACTTCTGCAAGCTCCCCCTTCTGCTCCAGAGCTGAATGTTACCCACTGTCCTTTATAAATTATTTTTATGCTATTGTTAGGCTAGCTATTACTGCAAGTTTCAGTTGTAATCCTAAGCACTAAAAAGAAACAGATTACCCAAGAAACACATTTATGATTGAGGTGGTTATGAGCAGTTCTATGGAAGTGAACTTCTCCAACTTACATTTAGTTCAAAAGTTTTGAGGGCCACCCTGAATCCTCCTGGAACTGGTGGACTCATCCGGAGTGTCTCTTTGATAACACAGCCAGTGTATTTCAGCTGTTCCAAGACTTCCATTTCAAAATGCTTTTCTTGGTTCAAACTTCCCAATAATCCCTGGAAACAAAAACCATGTGCCATGATGGAGCCCAGGACAGGCAGAAAGGAAAGACTACCTGACCAACACCCAGGCCTTGTAGGACTATGTGCATTCATGTAATCAGCCCCAAATCTGGATTCAATTTTAGTAATGAAGCAAGAACTTCCTGACCACATCAATTGATCACCAGCATCTGTTAGTATTTGTATATATCTTCATAGGCAAATGGTAAGAAAGCTTGGATTCCATCTGACCTCCTTCGCCCACTCTCCTACAATTTCCCTGCCAGCCTTTATAGGTATTCTCATGCTAGTCCAGGTTCATGTCAAGATAGCGACATGGTTTGGTCTCCTGGTTACCTCTATACACCAGTTGCTGTGGAGCTTGAACAGATGGAGGTCTTGCACCCACCCTGTTTGAGCGATCCTTTGGACAGCTGGTTTGCCCCCATTTGCAAGGAATGATAGACTAGATGGACACTTGGTCTAATCCAGCATGGCTTTTCTTATGCTCTTATAGAAGCCATAAAACTTATGTACCTCTCAAGAGAACATGTGATAACCAGACACCAAAAGCAGTGTGTTTTCTAGACAAGATCTAGATAATTTTACACCTTGAACTTCATAGTCTCACATGGTTTGTGGACTTTGGATAGCCATGTGTATTCTCTTTGAGTGTGAAGGGAGAATAAGGACACTTTTTCCAGACAAGTCTCTCATTCTTTCACTCACTCACCGATTGATTGATTGATTGATTGACAGACAGACAGAAGGCAACTTCCAAGGTAGTAAAAAAAAAAAAAAATCACTCAAATTTTCTTATATTTAAAACCATTAATGTACAAAAATATGCTGGCAAGCAGGGGAAAATTTAAAAAAGCAAACAAAAAAGGTTTAATTAGTTAAGCTAAGTTATCATAGACCGACTAAACATTACATCTTCTTTTATATGTCCCCAGACAATGCAGTAAAAGTGCTACACTCAATATGCCAGCAAATTTGGAAAACTCAGCAGTGGCCACAGGATTGGAAAAGGTCAGTTTACATTCCGATCCCCAAGAAGGGCAATGCCAAAGAATGTTCAAACTACCACACCATTGCATTCATTTCACATGCTAGCAAAGTGATGCTCAAAATCCTACAAGCTAGGCTCCAGCAGTATGTGGACCGAGAACTACCAGAAGGACAGGCAGGATTTCAAAGAGGCAGAGGAACTAGAGATCAAATTGCCAACATACGCTGGATCATGGAGAAAGCTAGGGAGTTTCAGAAAAACATCTACTTCTGCTTCATTAACTATGCTAAAGCCTTTGATTGTGTGGATCACAACCAATTGTGGCAAGTTCTTAAAGAGATGGGAGTACCAGACCATCTTATTTGTCTCTTGAGAAATCTATATGCGGGTCAAGAAGCAACAGTGAGAACTGGACATGGTACCACTGATTGGTTCAAAATTGAGAAAGGAGTTTGGCAAGGCTGTATACTGTCGCCCTGCCTATTTAACTTATATGCAGAGCACATCATGGGAATCACCAATTGGAATTAAGATTGCTGGGAGAAATATCAACAACCTCAGATATGCAGATGATACCACTCTCATGGCAGAAAGTGAAGAGGAACTAAAGAGCCTCTTGATGTGGGTGAAGGAGGAGAGCGCAAAAGTTGGCTTGAAACTCAACATTAAGAAAACGAAGATCATGGCATCTGGTCCTCTCACTTCCTGGCAAATAGATGGGGAAGAAATGGAGGTAGTGACAGATTTTATTTTCCTGGGCTCCAAGATCACCGTAGATGGGGACTGCAGCCAAGAAATTAAAAGACGCTTGCTCCTGGGGAGGAAAGCTATGGCAAATCTAGACAGTGTAGTAAAAAGCAGAGACATCACCCTGCCAACAAAAGTGCGTATAGTCAAGGCTACAGTTTTCCCAGTTGCAATGTATGGCTGTGAAAGCTGGACCATAAGGAAGGCCGAGCACAAAAGGATTGAGGCCTTTGAATTGTGGTGCTGGAGAAGACTCCTGCGAGTCCCTTGGACTGCAAGGCAATCAAACCGTTCAGTCCTAGAGGAGATCAACCCTGACTGCTCTTTAGAAGGCCAGATCCTGAAGATGAAACTCAAATATTTTGGCCACCTAATGAGAAGGAAGGACTCCCTGGAGAAGAGCCTAATGCTGGGAACAATAGATGGCAAAAGAAGAAGGGGACGGCAGAGGATGAGGTGGCTAGATGGAGTCACTGAGGCGGTTGGTGTGAGCCTGAGTGGACTCCGGGGGATGGTGGAGGACAGGAAGGCCTGGAGGAATGTTGTCCATGGGGTTGCGATGGGTCGGACTCGACTTTGCGACTAACTACAACAACAAGAGTGGCTACAACACTCACTGGTTAAGATACTTTCAAAGGGGCTCTTCACCTCTCTGGGCAAGTAGCCATTAAGTCAAAGGCTTCATTCAAATTTGCACCCATTTTAATGTGCCTGACTCATATTTGTTCTCTGGACGAGCATGGCTCTTGACACCAGGTCTCCCAGCTCAGTATCCAAGTTTCTGCAATAACAGATGAGGCCAGTATGAATCATGTCTTTTAAAATTTCACCTTCCAGATCTTGGAAACAAACACCTACCTTCTCTTTTAACTCCTTTCGTACTTTTTGCAGGACATTCTGGTGAAGGCCTAGGAAGGTGATCAAGGAGGTTGCAGCACTGGCTGTAGTTTCATGCCCACCAAAAAGTAGCTCAGTTGCAGATTCCTTTAGCTCCTTTACAGGGGAAGGAAGAAAAAAGAAGGCCAAGCTGGGTTTTGCACCATAACTCTCCTCCATGCATCAGAAACAGATTAGGGAAACCAAACCCTTCCAGCACCCACACTGTTGCCAAATCCCTTCATAGGTGTGAGAGAAAGGCTTGTTGCTCTAGCCAAGGAGCTACTGGGCAACCCCAAATTAGGAGCATTTAGGAGCAATTCCAGCATTTAGGATTAGCTGCAAAAGGCTTCCTGTTCCCAGCTAGCAGTGGGGAGAAGGCACTTCCAATAATCAGGGAAACTCCCATCTGTGGAGACTTGACCCTTCAAATCATAAGCCTTATTCCCTCCAACCACAATTTCCCCTCAGGTCTTGTCAAAGCCCAAGCTAACCACTATGGAAAACTGTAAAACTGAGGTAACAGTTGGACTTCTCAGCACCCCTAAAAGGCCTGGGGATCCTGCTTCTACTGTGTAAGAACTAATGGAATGTCCCTCAGAACACTCTTTTGCAAGTACTTGGGGGTTGTGAGAGCTTGCATCTTAATGTTCTCCACATTTGGGAAAGTGAGGGCAGCCCAGGCCCATGCCTCACAAAAACCTGGAGAATTTAAAATAAAGTTAAACACAATAAGCAGTAGGCTACCAAGTTTGTCAAGTACACTGTGCCCATGCACAAATACCTTAAGAGAATGGTATTCTTTGCAGCCTTTATTCTTGTCAAAAATTAGAAAATTCTGGGGAAGTCCCATTTGTCAAATAGCAGAATTACTTAAGGCACAATCCCGTGCATGTTTTAAAAGAAAAGAAGTTCTACAACTCCCAACATTCCTCAGCCAGTTGGGATTGCATGCATGGGATTGAATCCTTAGGAAACAAAAGCTGTGGGCTCTGCATATTTGTTTTAGACTGCATATTCAAATACATATGCAAGGCTAAAACAGCAGGGAGACATGCTCTATTGTAACTGTGTGACATTCTTTTTGCAAGGAACCCAAGTCGATTTACAAGGTTCTCCTCCATTGTATCCCCACAACTCTGTAAGGTACTTTAGACTGAGAGGCATGACTGATCCAAAGTCACCCAGAGAGCTTCATGGTCAAGTGGGGACTAGAACCCAGATCTCCCAAGTCCCAGCCCAACACTTTAACCACTGCACCAGAGTATCCTATACTTGTCCTCCAGCTGGCCACTTTTCTGTATATAGAGGTTTTTCCATGGAGGCACTTCCAGTCATGATAGCCTTCCACCTGAAGTGGAACAGACTAGCCATGAGGTCACCAACATATAATAAGCCTATACTACAGGCATCTCCAACCTGGTACAGTCTACATGTGTTGAACTGCAATTCCCATAATCCCTAGCCAGCATAGTCATTTCCTATTGAAAAGTTATTGCTTCACTGTAGATTTTTGGATATGCAGTTTATTTTGTTTTATATGGTGCTTTTTTTGTTAAAAAAAAAAAAAAAGGTGCAGGAACGAACTCAGTCGCCACAGTAAGCACACACACCAATCCCAAGCAGCGTATCAGATAGCAGATCTCTCTCACTAGCAGATCGGCAGACATAATAGCAGCCTGCAGGCACTATGTTAATGATGTTTGCTGCTGATCTGCTATGCCAAAATCACTTCGTAAAATCCATTGAAAAAAAGGGTGCAGGAACCGGTGCATTCTATGACAAAAAAATCCCTGGTTTTATATAAGTCTTAGAAGAGGCATTCTTCCATCTCACACACAGGAGAACAAATAGCTAATGATGCCTGCTGCAATATGGGTGCATTAACCAAAACATTACTATCATTCCCTCTCCTTTTAATTACCCCCTCATTTCATTCTGATAGCAACCCTGTAAAGTAGGTTAGGTTGAGAGAACCACTGGTGTTAAAGTCACCCAAGAGAGTTTCATGGTTGGATGGGGTTTGAACCATCTCTAATCCTAGTCTGACAGCCAGGATAGTGTAATGTCAAATATAAAGTTGGACCTGGTGGCTTTCATGGCCCCTTCCAACTCTACTATGATTCCCCCTTCTGAAGTACAGTTTAGTCCGATAAAAACATGTGCCGCTTTAAGTCAGTCAAATTTAAAGGTTGCAGAAGTAAAGACAACCAAGATATACCCATTAGGACTGTTATCTGATGAAGAATAAGTCTCCAAAGCTGCAACCCAGCACATGTTTACCTGGAGATAAGCCTCACTGTATTTATAAGGCTTAGTTTCAGATACCCACATACAGATTATTATAGTTTTAGGATTTTATGAAGATCAGTCTGAATTCAAAGGAAGGTATAAAACTGCCAGCAGCAGCACTGCCATGGAAAGTTGCAATTCTGGAAGAGCAGCTTTGCTTTTAAGCATAGTATGTCAGCAACAAATAACATACCACACTACCCTACAAATTAAAACTTTTTAATATTTATGTTGCCAGTTTGACTAATAGAACAAAAAAGCAAACACTCAGAATTTTTTTAAAAATGGCCCCCAATGGAAACTGAGACAGAATTAGGCTGAATACTTTTTGATCACCTTCAGCCTCACAAAAACCTATTTTTCATAGCAAAACATTTCATGCTATCTTGGAGGAAGAATACTTTCTATAGTAAAGGGCATCAAAATCTCACTATTAAAGATATGGAAACATGAGCCTCTGAAGTAAACCTGCCTTTAAACCTCCCTCTATCACTCTCTCTGTGCTCATTTGAAATTAGGATTGCTGGCTTTTAGCACTGTATCACAAGGCAGAAAGTCATCAGGTGCACCTCCTATTTTTCTCCTTCCTGTTTACTTGTGCTTAATTTAGCTGCTTGGCTGGTACAAATTCAGGTTAAAAGAAAAGGGAGGGATACCACTGAATCCTTTAGGACACTACCTAAAACCTTTCTGCCTGGTGTGCAACTGTTAAAAATACAATCCAGTGAACCTAATATCAAATCAGTAAATATTGATCATATATTGATCAGAACATACCTCTGAAGGGATCTGCAGAGACCTGGCAGCTAAAAGGGCATCCCCTCCCAACTGGATGGCCTTCCTTTGCAGGTTCAGAGGAAGAAATAAAATGTTTGGACAGAGCCAGGCAGAGATTCCAAGACCTCCCTAGACCTGCAGAGTGAAAAACAAAAGAACCCACCTCCCACCAGTGAAGCCCCAGGCAAGGAAGCATTCGGGTGCCCCAAGATTCACCTGCATGTTGAGCTGCTCCCCGTTGCTGTGTGTGTGCTCCATCAGCAACTGCAGTGCATCCTTGTAGCCATCAGCAGGCTCCTTCCCAGCCAGTTTTGCCTGGATGCTCTCCTCGATCTTGGCATGGATGATATCCCGCGCCCTCAAGCCCTTCAAGCAGAGCAGGCAAATCACTTGAGGCTTCCAAAATACCAGCCTTCATAACCTCCGGCTCCCTCAACCACCTTCCTGGCTGAGATCCATTTGCTCTCCAAGCCAGAGAACTGCAACCTCCCTCCCTATCTGATGTAATCTTTTACCTTGTAAAGACCACTGAAAGGCACATCAATAGGCAGGGAGAAAAGGTTGCGGATCATCTCCTCAAAGGCCTCCACCAGGAGCTCCTCACCATCAGAGCCTGGCTGGCCGGACAGAAACCCAGCAGGATACGCATGGCGATGCGGAACATGAGGCGCTTCACCTCTGGATATACCAACAGGCAGGAGCTGCTGTCAGCGCTAGCCAGTAGCCACAGCCTCAGGGAAGCGCTCACTTCTTCCTGGATCACTGGAATGTAGTGTTCCAAGGCCTCACGGGAGAAAGCTCGCATGATGACCTGGGGTAGAAAAGGGAAGAGGGGTTCTAAAGCCACTCAGCCCACCTCGGATCAATGCTTGGAGCAAGAACCAAGGCAAGCCAATCCGAGCAGATTTGACTCAAGAGCATGGCAGTCTAGAATCTTTAACCTGATTTTCACCGTCAACCCATTTAGTGCAGTAAAATTCCAACTCCGGCAAATGCAACACACATACAAATCGGGATGGAGGAACTGATTGCACTCAGCTGTGCCACTGATGCCAACAATAATCACAAATTGTTCCCCCTCTGAAAAGATCACCTCCCCCTATTTTTATACTGCCACCCTCCCCACACCAACCCCAGCCTGAAATAGCAAGCCCAAGCAACTTCAGAGAGACACAAGCTTAGAAAAGCTAATCATGAAGACTGGCACTTCAGGATGCAGAAACCTTATACCTCTTTCTGCTGGGCTGCTAAGAACCCCATCATAATTCCAGTTGAGTTATTTCTGAGCAGACACATACAGGATGGTATGGTGAGGCTGCAAACCTGGCCAGACTCACTGGAGAGTTAGTTCCGATAAACTCTACCAGACTTGCTTCCAAGGAAGCATCCTGACTGAAAAGCCAATAACCACAATCATATAAAGGGTTTTTTTTGACGGGCAGGGGAACAGTTCCTTTTCCGGATGGTAGCCCCAAAGGACATGTTTAGAATTAGAGATAGGAATGGCACTTTTCAATGTCTATCTGCCTGCAGCTAACATTTTGCACAGCTGGTGAAGAAACCACCTCCTCTAGAAAAAGACAAAGAACCTTTGAAGATCCCTCTTGAGAAAGCCTTCGGAGTGGAGGACCCAAAACCGCCAAGACGTCTCAAATGGATGTAGTTGGCTCCACACTACTCGAAGGTGCTTCTTTGTGGAGGACTTTGTTCCTTCCACTGGAGTCTGTTTCACTTGAGGGGATGCTCCCCATAAAGATTTCAACCTCCTGCCCTTCTGTTTACACTGCCTTCCCCTTTATAGCGTGACTTGCAGCCCGATCCTAGTGCATGTTTACTCTGAGGTAAGTCCCAAGGCATGCCGCGAGAGCTTTCTGTGCAAGCGGGACCCCCGTCCGTCAAATTTCGAGTTCTAGGAAGCACGCTTAGCAGTCTTGTTTGTATCCCGACGTTACTTTCTATGTGTGTCTAATCACTATATCTTTGATTTCATTGTAACTGTAGACTAGGTCGGGAACCTACTACAGGCTTGGACCCTAGTTAAGATGGGGGAGGGAGTTAAGATCCGGACTGAGTCGTTGTGCTTATTCTAGAGTAACAAATGCCTTACTTGGTAGACACGCATTTAAAATAATATCAGTTTTGACAGACACAGTCGAGCTCAAAAGCTTTCTAAAAGTCCTTTGATTTCGACAGAAAGCCGTGTGTCCCCCGCTTGAGAGAGTCGCCCCAGCCGGACTCCTCCCGTGCTGCCGGCCGGCTGAGCAGGACCCGCGGCCGGCGGAGCCAGCCGTGCCCTGGCCGAGCGCGGAGAGGCGATTCGGCGGCCGGCGGCCCCCGCGCTTGCCTTTTTGCGGTGCTTGTGCTGCGCGTCGTGAAGGTTGGAGAGGCAGCCGGCGCCCAGGATGGTGCGCACCGAAGCCGGCCACTGCACGGCCACCAGCCGGTGCTCGCCCAGCAGGATGTGCCGCACGTTCTCCACGCCCATCACGCGCACCGTGGGCCGCCCGAAGAGGTGCGTCTTGTAGATGTGGCCGTACTTGCGCCGTTTCATCTGCAGGAACTTGCGGCGCTGCGGAGACGAGGGAGAGAAAGAGGCAAGTCAAGCCGCGGGGTCTCGCCGCGCGCCGGGTCCTGGCCACGGGCAGGCGTGGCCGCCTTACCTGCAGCACCAGCTGTAGCGTCTCCCCGAAGAAAGGCAGCCCCATGGTGCCGGGGGGCAGCGGCAGGGGGCAGCCACGGTCGCGGCCCCGCAGGCAGTACAAAGCCCAGAGTTTCGCGGAGACCGCGAAGAGCAGCAGCGGCAGGAGCACGAAGGTGCCCACGGCGCTCGCCAGCAAGGCGGACAGGCCCATGGCGAGCGGGATCCCGGGCGACGGCGCGGGCATTCGCCTCCTTCCCCTCGGCGTGGCAGCACCAGGGCCTGACGCCACACGGGAGCCCCTTTTATACCCATCCGTTCCCCCCAGTCGCTGCCCACTCTTTACCTTGCTCCGGCCGATCAATTAGTTCACCCAAAGTTCAGCCTTAATTGCCGCCGGGGGCCCGCAGGCTCCACCCGCGTCTCTTCCTTTCCCCGCCTCCTGGGCTGCCGTTTGGGTTTTGCGCCGATCCCGCCCCCGCCCCCTGCTCAGCCCAAACAAAACTGGCGTGTCCGCTGCAGCCACGCGGAGGCAGCGGCTCAGGGGTCTCTCGCGCCGGCACGACTCGGAGCATCTTTCCTGATTTCAAGGGGGCTGAACTTCCACAGCAGCTTCATTAGGGGTCGTGTCCTCGCCCCCAATCCCCCATTTCGTTAAAATAGCGTATAGACCAAACTCCAGTGCGTTTACTTGGAGTAGGCTTGGCTGTGGTAGCTGGAGCTTAGTCCCGTGTCAATTGCATCTCCCCTGTAGCTGTTCAGCCACGCGGTGTGATCGCCAACACTTTTTACTCAGGAGTCAGTTCAAGGGGACTTGGACCAGCGTGAGGGAATGTAAGGTTTCTGAGCGCTGCTGGAGGCGTTGAGAACCGCTGAACCTGCCTTTTTCGATGGGCTTAGATTTTGCTAGAAGAAGCGAAGGCGACGACTAAAGCAGAGGAGCAGTGCAAGTGCCATCCTACTCAGATGTAAGCTCTATGGACTTACCCCAGGTGGATACGTAGAGGGTTATGGTCATAAAGCTCAGCCCTAGATGTATTTACTCAAGAACAAGCCTCAGACAGCCCGATCCTGTACTCCGTAATGCCTAAAACCTGTTTACTCAGAAGTAGGCATTCTTGGACTCCTGGAGGCTTGTCCCCTACCAACAAGTTCGGGACTTTGAGTTGAATTGGGTTTGCCTCTTAGTTTTCTGGTTTACAACTGCAGCCCCATAAGTTCATGCTGTGGGACTGGGACAGCAGGTGGTTTTTTTGGGAGATGAATTAGGTCATATTTATGCCTGGGCATTCTGGACTTTGTAACTACTTATCAGGCTCTAAAATTGATCTGCTACAAAAGGTAATATCTGAGCATACATACTCAGAAGAAAGCACATTCAAGTTAGTCAGATTCTAGGTAGGGTAGGTCTACTGATTGCTTAATTGGCCTTTAAATGTAGAAGCTAAGTGCAAATTTAGACAGAAAAAAGGCCCACAACTCCCAGGATAACCCAGCTAGCAAATATAGGATTACATCTTTTAAATTATAAATACTGCACTGTAGTGATAGGTTCTGGGGCTAAGCCTAGGGTGATTTTACACCTTACAAGGCTTGGCAATAATCAGGAGCCATTGCCAGTATCTTCTCACTGCAATTTTAACAGTTTAAAATTTAAGTAAAAGAACCTTGGCCGATGATCCCATGTCCAATTGCTTTAAAGCAAGTCCCATTGAACCCCTGCTATTGTAGTCATCTTTCTTTGTGATGTTAGTGGGGGGCCTCAGTCTTGGAACCTTTCTCTAGAGTAGGCTGGTAAATAGGATAGCAGTTTCTTCCCAGTGCAGGTCAAGGTCTGCAATGGGATGATCCAGTCTTTACTTGTGTATTTGTTAGTTATTTCAATTTCCCTGTAGCCCACAGAATAAATGGCACAGCATCAAGCTTTAACCAGCTTCACCAGCTCTGTGGTGATCCTGTAGTACTTACCAAAATGAAAGCCCATATGTGATTGAGTCAAATAATTCAGTTTCTGTGCTAGAGCCTAACTTTAGGATGGAGCGTCTGTGACTATTTGCTGTATGATATCATCTACTTAACTGTAGGATTTATAAAACAAAACTCCATACTTTTATCCTGGGACCAACCCTGTGAAGTAAGCTGAGGACAAAACAGCATATTATATCAATAGCACTTTTATTTTCTTGTTCTCTGACTTATGGTAACCCTACAAATGAATGCACTCCAGAATGTCATCCATGCTCAGCTCTTGCATGCTCAAGCATGAATCTTCCTTTATGGAATCAATTCATTTCATATTTAATCTTCGTCTTCCTCTGCTGTCGACTCCCACTAGCATTATTGTCTTCTCCAGCAAATTTTGTTTTCCCATGTGTCCAAAGCATATTTAAACTGGATACTTTTGTTTTTACCATAAAGCAAATGGCAGCTAAACCTGAATGGTTTCTGCAACCTGATCAGCCTCAGGCTAGTTTCCTACCACCCCATCCAAATTTGTCCTGAGGTACTGCTCTTGGGAGAGAACGACAGTCCCAAGGTCATTGTGAGCTTCACAGCTGTGCATGGTTTAGAACCCAACACATTCTTGGCTTAAGTACTGGTACCTCTTCTAAGAATTTCACAACTACTGGGACTGTGAAATTCCTTCTGTGAATAACAATTATCCATGAAAGTCTTGAGCCTACTTGGCAGCAAGATGATCTATATTGCACTTATGTGGAGTAAGTCCCATTGAACTTAATGGTATTTACTGAGTTGATAGGAATAAAGTTGCACTGTAAGTCAAAGTATTTGGGTTTAGTTTAACTGATTTTAAAAATTGTTTTAATTTTTATGCAGCAATCACAACCTCATGTAATGTACCCTGCATGCCACCATATCTTCACCCCTCCCCTTGGTGCCTAATCCAAGGAAGAATTTTGCTGAATTACAAAGTTTGCTTACCTGTTTGTGACCAGTATTTGCTGATGCCAATCAAAACATTACTTTTGTTGTATATCAGGAATGGGGAAAGGGTGGCCCTCCGCCACTGCAGTTCTCCAGATTTTGTTGGACAAAAATTCCCATAATCTCTTACTGTTGGCAACATTGGCTAGGGAACAGATGGGAACTGCAGTTCACCAACATCTGGGGAGTCACACCTCCCTCCCTCCCAGTGTTTGGTTACTCCCAGACATGCCTTGCTTTGATGAAGGTAGCATTTGGAGGTGAAAGCTTTCATAATGGGGAGACCAATCATAATGATTTAGGAGCTCTGTAGAGGCTCAAAGGCACTCTTTTCCTTATTGCCTTTTAGTTCTCATGCCTGTCACTGAGTTCAAGCACAGGTAAGTGAAACAGTCGATCCCTGTTCCAGTCTGCAGGCTGATGTTGCTCTGTTAATACAACATAAATTGTATAACAAATTGTGCTTAGGGTAGACTCATTGAAAGGAATGGAACATAACACTGGATACAACCAATGTCTCCCATCTACTCCAAAGGACCTCCCTTTGTAATGTCTCATTTTTGCAGGAGTTCTGTAGCTCCAGATCCCTCTTGCCTGGAGCTGTCTTAAAGACTGAGGAAGGGCTGCCTTCCCCAAATTCATGCCCCAAATATCCAGCTCCCCAAAGTTGTAAGGGTTGCTCCAGTACACTTGGAAAAGTAGAAGGGGAAAAGGAAGGTTTCTGGGAAGAAGGCAGAGCAAGATCTACTTGCATTTCTGTGAGATTTGCAGTTGATGGCCAGTGTATCCAGCTCCAAATAGTAGACAGTGGTAGCACTGGCCTGGCTCTCCCTGGTTAAATTGGGAAAGAAATAACCAGGAGTGGTTTATCTAACTGGAGATGGCCATTCAGCTTTCCTGCACAGAATTTCTGGGCCTCCAGCTCCGTTTTTGCACGTGTATGTCTTTTGCGCCTAGCTCTGATTGGTGGATTTCAGCAAAGCAACAACAAAGCAGACTCAGTAAGTCTGCCTATCCTCCCAGGCAAGCCAACCCACAGTCTGACTGGTGGAAGGAAGAATGGCTGAGCCGACCAGAGCCATTCTCTAAAATTAGTCCTTGGCCTGCAGTTCACCCCACAGATGGAGGTTTATATTTACATCCAGGGCCCTGAGATGAGGAATCCGTACCACCAGCAATGAGATGGAGTAAATTCTCAAACTGATGATGCGGTGCTAATCGCAGGTTCAAACGCAGGTCAGCAAGGGAAAAAAAGGTTATTATGGCGAAAGGTAAACACACACACACACACACACACTCACACACTAAGCCCGCAGCAGCCTCCCAGGGTTTTTTCAAGGCACTTAAGAGCATAGATCATAGTCAGTCAGACCTGGGAGGGTGAGAGAAGGTATTCACTCAGATTTTCCCCAGACCTGCTTGGGGTAGTGGAGCTGATCTGGCTTCCCTCTACAGTAGATTCTGAGTGGTACAAGGCATTCTTAAATCTACAGGGAAGAAGAGGTAAGGGTGTTTTGCAGAGATGTCTTCACAGAGAAGAGAGGCCAGCTACGCATTTTCTCCACCCAACAGTCAATTCAGTTTCTTCCAAGGGATGCCCATTGGGAAGCTACAGCAAGATAAAATGATGTCGTAGATAAAATCTATTTGGTGCAATGCTGTAAATCCTCAAACTGCCATCAGCCTCTGAGACAGTTTCAATTCTAGCACTATGCTGCACTTCCTTGGAGAAAGATAACTCAATCCAGTTTTTTACTCAACAAAAAGATGTGCTACTATATGTTCAAACGGGAAAAAAGGCCTTCCTCCCACAACATAGTAGGCCTTCTATTCTATCTATACTTGCATATGATTGCACCCAAAGTGTAATCATATGGGGAAGAAGAAACCCATGCAGAGAAGAAAAGAGCCAGTGATTGTTCTAGGACACCTAAAAAACAGTCATGTTTCATACACATGATGTGTCCTGCCACCCCAGAATTCATTTGTGTATTTCTTACATTTATATCCCACCTATTTCCTTCCTTGCAGGGAACCAAAGGCAGTATATCAAATCCCCTTAATTGTATCTTCACAAAAATGCTGTGAGGTAGGGCAGGCTGAGAGTCGGTACCAGGCTCAAAGTCACCCGGTGCTACAACCCAGCACGCCAGCCTCGACATGAGGCTCTCCCATGGGATCCATGACTTGCATGCACTTCATACTGGTACTTGTGCAGTTAAGTAACTTGGTCTACATTGTATTGGCGTGCAATCCTGTGCAAATGTGGACTGGGAGTGACAGGCCCCTTTCTCCCGACATGCTGGAAGTTGTACGACTGCGCTTTTTTTAAGTGGCCGGGAATGGCTGCTGGACTCCCTTCACTTGGTTTCACATGTTTATGCCAGCACCGCTGTATTGCGAAAGTCTCTTGCTCCTTCTGCCAAGGGGGCCCGAACGTCCCCGCATAAGTGTTGCCCCAATAATACCGGAGCTGGGGGAAGGAACCTGCCTTGTCTTCGATTTAAAGAAAGATGCGTCGTCTACAGGAAAGTTTCTCCACCTACTTCGGCTGGTTTAACGTCTTTATTTCAAGAGCCACTGAGCCGGGGTCAGCCTGCTGCCAGGATGGAGAACCCCCTGCTACCTGCGACCAGTTGTCCTCTGCTCCCACCGTTTTGCAAAGGCTTTTCCCCCGCCCGGGGGAGGCAGCCGGGCTGTGCGCGAGGTTTTCTCTGCGCGGTGACGATGCGCCAGGCAGACGAGGCTGCCCTGGTCCAGCGAACGCCCATCTCCCGATCCTCGGCTTCTTCGGGCGGGCCTGGAGGAGCAAGGCGAGTGGTTTCCTTGGAGCTGCCTTGCGGGAGAGCGGGCGCTTGAAAAGGAACAGCGACGGCTCTGCGGGAAATTCCTTCGGCCGCCACAGGCTCCACTCCGACAGAAAAATGGTCCGGGACGACCAAGTCCTCTGCCCCTCCTTCGCAGCAGGGAAGTGTGCGGGGAGGTACGGGCACGCATCGAGTTCAGCGCCACTTTCTCCGGAGGCAGAGAGGAGGAGAAGGTAGAACCCGGGAGGCGGTGGATCCGGCGGACTTCTCCCCTTCCCGGAACAGGGTAAGTGAATCTAAGGCGAAAACGCCTCCAGACGAGGATATGTTTCTCCCGTTTTGCAACGGAGAGGCGGAAGGGACATTCCTAGACATGTCTACTCCAACGTAAGTCCCAACCAGTTCAGTAGGGCTTTCCCCAAATAAACGTGCGTGTACCGTTGCAGGTTTAAAGACGGACAATTCACATGGCGCAGCCTGCCGACTCTAGGAATGTGCCCCGTTCAATCGGCTGCGGGAGAGAATTTAGTAGAGGAAGGAGGAGGCTGAAGCGATCATTCTAAGAGTGTCTTCATTTTCATTCTCTTTTCCTATAGATTTGAGTGAGAAAGCCAAGCGTGGGCAAGCGTAACAGAATCTTCACCTTATTCTTCGTGACGATGGGGGATGGCTGACCAGTTCTTCAGTTTCCGATCCACCCATTGTCTTAAAGCGGTCAAGCAAGAAACTGTTCTTTATAATAAGGTTAGACCGTTGGGCCAGAACTCGGCAGAGCCAGGTTCAAATCTCTCCTGTCTTCCAGGAAACCCTCTGGGTAACCTTGAGCCAATTCCAACCTCACAAGGTTGTTGCGAAGGTTACAAATAGGGTGGGACGACGGAGCCCCTTAAGCGCCCTTAGAGGCATGATGCGATAGAAATTGTAAAGCATCCTTTGCGAGAAGGATTCCGTCGTTTCAGGAACCGGCAGACACTCGGTGGTCCCGCAGAACTGCTACGGCAGAAATGGATCCTGGTCGCTGCGCAATCCAAGGGAGAAATCGCCCCTGGCTTCAGAGTGGCTCGTTCGTGCAGCTTATTTCCGACTAAGTGTGCGTATGGTACACACCCGAGTCCACTATTTCTATTTCCCTCTCACTCTTCCTCGGACTCTTTAAATGAACAAGAAGGGGCACGGGGAGCAAGGAAACTATGCTGATTAGTGACTCTGCAACGTGCCCTCCAAGCACTTTTACTGATGAATCCATTTATGTATCCATAGATGACAAGCCACCCCTCAGACTTCTACCCAAGTTGCCCAGGCATCCTGGATGATAATGCTAATTATAAGACTGCAATTTTTGGCCCACTTATTTGCGAGTAAGTACCATTTTACTTGAGAGGAGTTACTTCAGATTAAGCATACAGAAGACCAGGCCATAAACCTCTTAATTCCTTTCTAAAGTGAGGGCCCTGATTGAGAAGAATTGCATGATTCGATTCGAAATAACTTCCTTTCAAGTTCACTGTGACTTGCAGTTACAATTGCTAAGGGTTTGAGGTCCTTTTCACCTTTAAAACCAGAATCCCGACATGTCTACTCAGAAGTAAGTCCAATTGAGTTTAGTGAAACATACTCCCAAACCTAGGATTAAAGTCAAAGTTGGGTTTTGCATTCCCTTTTATTTTTATTTTATTAACAGATTTATATGCCGCCCCTTGCCACAAGCCTCGGGGCGGCTTACAACCTCAAAAACCCTTCTGTCATTTAATCATATAAACAACTTTCACATGTTTAAAACAGTTCTTGGCATCCTGTTTTTGAAAAGAATGGCGTGCTGTGAATGTTTTCTTGCAAATAAATGCTAGTCAAAGCAATGAAGCTTACTGCTGAGTAGGCGTATTGAGACAATTGGGACTTTCTCTGTACGCTTGAGTTGTATCCAATGTTGGGCTAGTTTAAATGACATTAATTTCAATAAGCATACACTACATAAGATTAATGTTGCACACAACTCTGTATGTTGTATATAACCCTATATTGGAAATGTAGGTCTGTCAAGAGTAGCCCTTATTCTTGGCAAACCCTTCTTTAGAAATATTTTTTTAAAAGCTGGCAAGCCAAATGTGTATTGCTCCTTTCGATTCCAATTGAAATTGGCCCCAATCCTGGGAACCCTTTGCCCCCTCTTAAGGCAGAGCATCACTGAAGCTGGAATAGGAGTCAATGATATGAATTGTGTTGGAGGATAAAGAAAGACAAGACGCTTTTGGCCTATGTAGTCAATTTCCCCAAGGTTGGCTTTGTTTTGCATGGAGTTGTGTGATATTTTTTTTCCCCTTCGTTTTAAAGGCTGCCTGTGTTTCCCTCTGGCTCCCGCCGCCTCCTCGCCTGACCTATATAAACCCAGCGCCCTGGGTGAGGTTGGAAAAACGTGATCATCTCCCGTGTGCGCGCCTAATGGGGGTGGATGCCCATTTGGTGGTGTCTGCGGCTCCGCTGGGACCAAACACAGTGGCATGACCCCGGGGGCACTTGCCATTCCCATGCTCTGACCTGCAGGCGACCTTCAGCCCGGACCGTGACATCTGAATGAACCCTACCAACTCCTTCGCCAAGTTCACTGTCCATCAAATAACCAGATACGGTGGTCTGAGCACTGTTAATTACCACAGGAAACCTTTATTATCTCCGCAACCATCTATTATACAGTCGTCAATCCCTGGAATGGGGTAGGGGGGAGAGATGCGGGGGGGAGGGAGGCGCTTCTCCAATGGTCAAAGAGTGAAAAGGATAATTAAAGACATCTTGGAAGGAGGTCAAGAAATTAACAGCCTAATACGAAGGGACTGTGATGATTACAAGTTAACGGTTATTACACTTCACTTGCAAATCTTTGGGGCTTGTAAACGCCAGCGGCTGGAAGGGGGGGGGGGCGGGTGCAAGCTTTTGTCTTCAACAGGCATTTTACAGGAACTGTATTTCAGTAAATGCCACAATTTGCGAATTGAAGGCCTCAGATATTTTTTAAGTTATTCCAAACTTTATAGCTGCTGGCTTGCATTACATGTATTCTTTTGAGCACAAGTATGTCTTTGCAAGTTTAAAATGATTCTTCTGAGACTACGAGTTTCATACCCTGCTGTTGGCAGAATTCAAAGAATTTTAACTTGCAATGACTTTCTAATGCAGATACGAGATCATTCTTTACCACTATATATACTGGGTGTAAGTTTAGATTTGTTAGTTTTTTCTAGTCTGTCTTTAGCTGTTCACCACTTGTGACTTCATGTTAGTTTAACAGTAGGGTAATGACAAAGTACCTTCTGACTGGCAGGTTAACCTTTCAGATTCAGACCCTCAGACTAAATAAAGAGGCTTGCTTTTTTCATTCCTTGTTTTAAAGAGCACATTGGAGATTCATTCTAGTATACTTCAGTGGTACACAGTGCAACCTTTTGCATGTTTACTGAAATGTAACTCCCCCTGGATTTAATAGGGTTTACTTCATGGTAAGTGTATACCATGTTTCAGCCTAAACCCACCATCCGATGCAAACTGGCATGGGAGAGCAAGACATGATTATATTCAAGTTGTTCTGAGAATTACTAATCTGGAGTAATGTGACTTTAGACACATTACAATGAAAAACTGAGTTCAGTTTCTAAACTTAAAAGGAGGGGAGTAAAAGTGTATGGAAGGGGGTGTCAGATCAATACACTTTGATTAAAAGGAAACTTCACAACAGTAACCATACCATTTTGGATGGATTGTATAAGGAGCTGCACTAATTAAAATTAGTCATTGACATTTGGCTGTTTTCTTTTTCTCAGTTTACCACAAAGATTCACCTTAAAGACGAGGTCAGGAGGGCAGGAGCTTCTGGTTCATTAGAAGGTCAACCTGCCAACAGTACTTAGCTCAGCATTCTAGTACAACCTTCTTTAACTTCAACTGGGAAGAAAAAGGAAATTACCTTACACAGGACCACTGCTGTTAACTTGGAAGATTGTCCTTCAAGCTAATATCATGCTGCAGCCAGGTAAGCAAGTCTGCTATAAAATGTAACTCAAGGGGTTAAACTTCTGTTAATGCTCCAAACAATTCATCACAGACCACTTCCATTGCCTGCAGGCAGATTTCTTCAGAAGAAAAGGGGACATAAGGTAGGAGTCACCTGTTCAAAGGCTTTATAATAGTCTTTCCAAATGAGTTATCTGGGGATGAGCAGCTACCCTCTTCTGCAAGCAAAATTTCTGTGAATGGGTCCTGTAGTGTAGTGGCAAATTTAGAAGTGTGTGTGTGGAGGGGTCCCTTCATAATAGAGCCACATCTCAAAGCCACACCCTTTCCCAAGATTATGCAACCTAAATGCAATAAAAGTGAGCTTTGTCACTTTGTTTGAATATCTGTTGGGTAATGAATGTAAGATGAGGGTAACTTTTGGAGGTGAAACAACTACACCTTCTGGAAGTTACTACTTATTGATTATGAATGAATAATTTTTAAAATTACATTCTTACCCCACTGTCTAGCCCAGGGTTCTCAAACTCAACTTACCTGGGGGCCGCTGGAAGTAGAGTCTGGGCCTCATCAAGTATTCCACCACGGTGGTGGTGGGCCGCTCATCCCATGTTGCTCCCAGAGGCCAGCCTGGGTGCTGCCGGCACACTATCACTAAACTTTGATATCAAGTGGGGGGCACAAAATATCGTCTTGCGGCCCACAGGGTGCGAGTTTGAGACCCCTGGTCTAGCCAAAGAGCTCCCAGAGTGGCTTATGTGGAATTAATAAGGCAGTTCCTGCCCACAGGTTTATGATCTAAAAACATGACATACAAGGGGAAAGGAACAAAGGGAAACTTGGACACTAATTACTCATATAGTAATATAAGTATAACAGAGCAGCAGTCTGGACTTAGAATCACTGATTTCTTTTAATTTCTGAAGCCTCTGCAACCATTGGCTTTGTGTGCACATATGTGTGGGAGATTCTCAATGAGTCCAGATTTTTTTTGCGGGGGGCAGTTTCTCCAAATATCCAATAATCAATCTTCGTGCTCTCATTGTATCCAAGCTGAATCATGTGTATAGTAGTCCTGCTGAAGTAAGAGAAACTTAATGCTATCAGAATTCATGGCATTTTTTCCCACTGACTCCAGTAAATATATTCCAATTATGATACTTTTATTCTACTTTAGCCATTATTTCTCCCCAGTAATTCCAGGGCTAAGAGATACTAGAAAACACCTGTTGGCCTCACAGAGCTACTATTTGCAGAATGCTTTCCCTCTTCCCATTCATTACTCTGGAAACAGCCTGTGTGAGGAAGAGGTGTTCAGCAATGACACTCAGTACCCTTGGCAAACTATGGTCCCCAAGACTGTTTCAGCAAGTAGTGACTGTTTAGAGTTGAATAAAGGTGTTTTAAATGTGTGGTGTGAATGCAAGGAGGATGTGAGGTAGTTTTTGGAGCAGCAAAGGCAAGAAAGTATCACAGAAAAACATGCAGGCCTGTCTAGATAGGTAATTTCCAGGAACTGTTGAAAAACACCCTTGTCCTTAACCCGTTAAATTTAGAACTCCAACACAGTGACAATTGCCAGTCTTGAACCAGGGAAATTAAGGTTCTTCAGAGGCAATAAGGGAGGGACAGTGGCCTCAGCTTCAGGGATCCAGCAACCCCTGAGGGCCCCCTCTGAATTCAGTGGGGGTGCTCTGACCCCTTGAAGGCCCCACTACATCCTTGAGTGGGTCACACATGCTTGATCTGATAGTCCCAAAGGAAGATCAGAAAGTCAACTGAGAATGCTTTAATTTCTGCCGTGAATATTTGGTGGAGGAATACATGGGATCTGATGTTTAATGGATTGTTGAGATTTACATTTGTTTTAAAACCTGTAATTGACCAAAACAAGGTCTAGTTAATCAGATCATGAGTTTTTTTAAAAATAAGTTTAATAGTAAACACTGCTTTTGAAGAGCTATCCCCCATTATCTTCCTTCTATCTTGGAGGGCACAAGGTGCATTCTTTTGAAATAAAGGTACACTTCTTACTTCAGAAATGCTGTTCTTATGGCTTTGCAAGCATAGGAATATATAATTGGTTAATTGCCTGACATTCATATGACTGGTTAGCTAATTTTTTAAATCTACCACAGCCCTAATGAATGCTTATCTAAGTGGTTGACTGTGATTCTTCAGGTTTCATCCAATATAACTGTTTCAATGGACCTTCTCTAAGTAGGACTAACAGATTACAAACCTCACAATGGAAATAAATTCCACTAATATTAATGAAACTGCTTTCCAAAGAAACATGTTTCCTTTGGAAGTCAAGGTATTGATCATATGCATATTGGCTTAATGAGCTATTTCAATTAGATGTGAAGAAAAACTAAATCAGGGCATTTTACTTTACAAATAGTTACCTGCCTTAACATGTACAATGATCAGGGGTAACATTTTTATTTCAGAGACCCAAAAGGCAAATTTCCTTCTCCATTAACAGATGACAATGTGTGTGTTTTTTAAAGCAAGGGAGTACACAGGGAAGACTTCACCTATTGAATTTCTGTTTGTCTTACCATTGTCAAGGTCACAAAGGTTTTATGAAGGAAATGGTGGCATATCTAACAAAGTAAGGTGAGAAGGTATCATTTAATACATGTTTACTTTGAAGGAAAATCTGTTCTGTGGATGTGTTCTTCACTTTGTTGGCCACCAGGCTGAACAAACTCTAGAACCTAATTGGCTCAATCCTAAAATGTGTAACAACAAAGACACAGGTGACCATGTGTAAGCTGGTCTTGTCTCACCACCAGATAATCATAGAGTTATCATGATATAGCAACCCACCCTATGAGTAAGCTACAAAGTGTGGGTTGTTTGTGAAACAATCCATGGTGTGCCTGAGAGATGATCAGGCTCATCAAGGGTTGCCCCTCCCATCCATCCCCTTCACTCTTCCTGTGGCTGCTCCAAAGGACTCCATGGCAGAAGTCATCTTGTCTTTTCTCATATTGCAACTGTGACTGCTTTTGGTAGGGAAACCAAGCTGGTGGTGGTTGCTCCAGGCTCTTGGTTTGGCAGCTCTCACTGGTGGTGACCCAGCTGACCTCAGCAAAAGTGACACGGGCTCACTACTTTCCTGCACCCACGAAGGGATTTGTCATTTGTCACGATGGGATTTCTCATGTCATGGGATGACATGAGAACCCATCAGGGATCCAACAACCCTTCATCCATAGAAGCTGTGGCTTGGCAGGGTAGTTTATTGTCCACAAACAACCCACCCTGTGGGAACCAGTTCATGTTTACACAGTTTGACAACCCAGTCATAGTTCTCAATAGACAACAGTATTTGAATAGGAATGGTATAATTGGGTGTTAATCTTCCAAGATCCGTTTTTTACATGAATTATTATGCAAGGGCAAGGAACCTCTGACCCACTGCTGGGCTTTCATCTTCATTAGCCCCTGCTGACTTGGCCAATAGTCTGGGGTGACAATGTTTGTAGTCCAACATCTGCAGTGCCACAGGTTTCTGCTTTTTACTAACAATGGAAAGATGCATTACTTTTTCAATTGCTACCAGGTAGAGGGAACTGCTGTTTAAGAGTTAACATCAACACTGGACACAATTAACTCATAATGTGTAATACAATTTATTGGTGATTTAAGATGCAGACCTACAGCCTCCTACTGATGTCTGGGGGCCATATGATTGGTCAAAGTCCCAGCTCCAACCATGGAAAACCACTCCAAGGTGGGAGTTAAAACTGCCCTTGGAAGGCCCTCCCCTTGTGCTCACAGCCAGCATGGTTCTTTCTACTCAGGCCAGGCTCTGAAGACAAAATACCATTTTTGAAGTCAGCATGGGCTGCACTTCTGGGGGATTGAGAGGTGAACGACAAGCCACCACTGCTCTCTGAAGAATTCCAGTGGTGCCTCAGCCTCTCTTGCTCACAGGAAGGGGGAAGACATTTAGACTGCCATCTGCATGTAGATATACATAAGATTGCATTTTAAGCATGCCAGCACTGCCCCCTAAAATCAGCACGACGCTTTTAACTCTTGGGGGTTTTTAATGATTC
Source organism: Varanus salvator macromaculatus (assembly GCA_023646645.1). Taxonomy (NCBI): domain Eukaryota; kingdom Metazoa; phylum Chordata; class Lepidosauria; order Squamata; family Varanidae; genus Varanus; species Varanus salvator. The sequence continues at coordinate 29,170,165 of JAIXND010000756.1, forward strand.
CATGTAAATCCTACAATTACTAATTGCCATTCCATCAGTGTGGAGGATATTGATCAGCAGAAAATGATTATCTGAGCTAAGCTTTTCTTTTTTATCTTAGGAGTCCTCATTGTAACCAAAGCTTCTTCCATTCACTTGGGCTTTCTTTGATTTTTCTATAGTTCCCTCCAGTCAGGTGAGCTTCAATCCTAGGTCTCGCCAGTATTTAATGATCCATTTGACAGAATACTGATTGCAAAACATCTTGGCCTCTCTGCCAGCATGTTCATGGATGTAGTTTCCAATTTTCCAAATGTAATTTCAGTGTTCAAAACCACAAAACATTCAGACAGAAGTAGAGAGAAATGCAATAAATAAATAAATAAATAAAGCAAGCAAGCAAGCAAATGAACAGATGGAGCATTTAGATCAGCCACTCTCTGCATCTGAAAATATCTAAAACAGTATGTCTTTTCTGGGAAAACACTGAACTGAAAGAGTGACTGGGACACAGGTCCATTTGTGATGGGTGCTTCTTGATCAGGGTATACATTTTGGGTAACAGCTCCTATAATTCCTGTCCATTTGTCATTCTGGCTGAGGCTGATGAGAGCTGTAGTTGAAAATTTGGATGCTTCCACGTTTACTAGCCCTGTTCAAAAGGAGATCTATGTATGAACATTCATAGCAATAGCACCTTGTCCATTTTGATAAATCTTCACTATTTATATTTTCAAAGCTGGGCCAAAGGAGGTCAAAAGGTCTTTTGGACATTTAAGATCTACTTGATAACAGCTGATCCTTTAGTGTGGTGATGAATTATATTAGGGGTATACATGGATATTGCTCAGGGGAAACAACTTGTTTCTAGCTGCTTTCTAAGAATTCTGCCTGGTCTGTGTGGAAATAATGTGAGTGGAAACATATTTATATCATGTAGCACTGTCTATGCATGTTTAGTGAGAGGAAAGTACCTCTGAATTCAACAGGATGCATTCCCATAAGGGAGGAGGGAGTGTATTCTACTTAGTTTGTCTGATTTTATTCTGACTGCAATTTTGTCCAGTATTGAGGAGATCAGGATCTTACTAATTTGCAGAACCTAACTGAGCAGTGACTGAAGATGGCAGAAGACCACTTCTAAAAATGCTGTAATAAACTATGCTGATGAAGCCATTGTTTCATTGTTTGATTGCATGAGTATATGTTTAATTTCTTCATGAGCATTGTTCTACCCAAACTTTTATACTCCTTTTAAATCTGAGCTAAGTTTCAAGAGTTATGCTAGATTTTGCTTTTCCTTTGAAAATAAATTACACTGTGTTTAAATTATTGAAAAATTCCTTCAGTATTAGTCATTATTCCAGCATACAGATTATTTATAGCTTTAATGTACATAGATGTTTGGATTAGAAGTTTGCTCTTCTAGAAGGTGATCAGCCTTGTGTTACAGAACTAAAAGGTGTCTCTGACTATTTCTGTGAACATCCTATTGCTTTGTTGCTGTTTTCTATCGCATCAACCTGGCCAGGTTAATGAATGGGCTTTTCACCTCTTATATTCCTGGCACCATGTTTCAGATCCTGATGCAGTGACATGGTTGTCTGAATGTGTCACCACAAGCCCAGCTTTCAGCTTCTTCTGGGACTTTCAACAAGGAAGTTTGTGGCCCTCATCCAGATTTCATGTAGAGTGACATAGTAAGAAAAGGCAGAGCAGCATAGAGAGACAGAAATGGGTGCAGCCCTGCAGGCTGAGCTCTAACACTGGCCCATGGTCTCTGATTGCCTTTTCTCAAGGGTCACTGGATCTTCAAAGGCAAAAGATTCTCTACTGAAACTTAGGACATAGCCAACTTTAAATAAAGATGAGGCAGAACTTGCAATCTGATTTTATTCCTGAAAACATATATTTGTTTATTCCTGAAAATGCTTGTCCCTGCTGAAATCCTGAACAAAGATTTGCTAAATTCTCTACAGCAGAGTTGCAACGAATGTGTATCATTAGACCTTTGACTGTAATGGCATGGCAGTCACCAGAGTAGTTTAACCGTATAACACTGTTCTACAATTTCTTATGAACCTAGGCTACATGAAGTGTATGCATACTGAGGAAGGAGAGAATCACAGAAACACTTAAAATGCTGCATCTAAGGCAGGGCTAGGCAATCTTTTGTCTTCCAGATATTTTGGAGTAGAGCTCCCAAAATTCCTGCCCTTTGGCTCTGGTGGCTGAGGTTTATGCAACTTCATTCAAAAACATCTGGATGGTGCCAGTTTGCCTACTACTGAAGGCCTAGTTCTCTCACAGAAGTCTAGGCTGCACCACACTGGTCCAAAGGAAGAGGGAGCTCACAGGATGAAAAGTGCCTCCATACAGCAGTAATGAGATGTCCTCAAGAACTGACAGCAACATTCACTCATATGAACCCCACGTGCAGGCTAGGTTGCTGCCAAAAGTGAGGTTTTTGCCGTGTCTGCTGTAGTACATGTTATCGTGGGTTTTTGCATGCTTTCTTTCCAAACTTTCTGCCAGTTTTTACACTACAGGCTGCCTTTGAGCCCTCAAATAAAACTGCCGGAAGTCTTGTGCACCTAGAGAAGGCAGAGCTCACTTGCAGCTGTAACCATGTATCTAGCAGAAATGAAAGCTGCTGTTGCAGAAGTGTAGGCCAAAGGTGGGGGACTAAAGACATCCTACCCTTGGTATTAAAGCAGATGACCTACATATATAGACCCCTCCCCCATAGAATAGTTCAGACTTCCCCAACCTGGTGTCATCCTGACATGTTGGACTAAAGCTCCCATAACCCCCAGTCAGGGATGTGGGGGTTATGGCACAACATATTTGGAAGGCATCTGGATTGGGAAAGGTTGACATCATTCCTATGATCCAGATTACGGAGAAAGAATATATACCTACCCACACAGTTCTCTTTATACACTGACATTGTCCATCTTAAAACCCAGCCCTCCAGACCAGTGCTTAGCATGGCAATTCCCAAAGCCATGCCTCTAAAGAGAGTCCAGAAACATAGGCCACAAACCCATTCTCACACTTTTCATCTCCACTCAGAGCAAGTCGTTATAAAGCTAATGGGTCTTCAGTGCCCATTCATGACTTCCAATCTATGGTATTTTGAGAGAGAGCTCACTATTGCATATTGTTGCCAGGAAATGGAATTTTTTTCTCCTTCCCTCTGCTATTGCCAGGATTGCAGTGCAAGTCAGAGGTTATATGGAAGTCTGACAGGAGGGTGACAGAGGACACCCTGTAAATCAGAAAGTTCAGTGCTTTGACCCTCAAGCCCTAGTTCCACTACAACACTGCTCAGTGCACACCCCTAAGAGCATCCACAGTCCCACAGCAGTGACTACAAGTGTTTCCTAAACAACTGAAAAGGGTGCTAAGCACAAAGCTAGAACTTTTCTTGAGGAATTTGAAGACATCATTTCTGAATGAAAGATACTTAATGGAATATAGCACTGGCTCATTGTGAACAGTTCTTTTCTTTGAGGTTCAAAGAGTTCTTGTGACTCAAGAACTCAGCCTCAAATGAATTAGTCTGAATTATTTTGTGCTTACCTGAATCCAAAAACAAGCAGTTACCTGCTAGATGGCCAGAGCTCAATCAGCATGACATGAGCAGTCTGGTATGGGCTGCTAGAAAACAGCCTGAGTACACAAGGTATGAATTTTGCAGCTTGTGTCAGGGCTGAATCTTCCATGTTCATTGCTGATAACTGCAAAAGGTCAAAGGCAACCAAGAACCTTTTGGCACCTAGACTAAAACATGCTATTATGACACAGACTTTTATGAAGTAGTGCCCATTTTATCACATACCTCCATTGTCAGATGTAAAGGAAAAATGGGCTTTAGTGTGAAAACGCTTATGTCCATTAATCAGCACAAGTCAAACTATAAGAAGGTCCCAAGTCCAAGCCCTGAAATCTCCAAGCAGGGCTGGAAAACCTCCAAAATATCAGGCTTCATGAACCAGCGGCCTCACTGTCAACACCAAATTCCTATGTTCTTCATATCTCTTCAGGTATAGTGCTTTTCAGTGGAATTAGTTCACACCACTGCAAGGCACAAAGTAGTAGGAAACAGCATACTTAAATGTGTGAACCAAATCTAAAATGGTCAATTTCTGGGGACTGGGACTATCCAGCATTCCCAATCCCCAATTATTTTGCAACTTTAAATGCTGTTTGAATGCCAGGCCAGCTGATGGCAGGGGAGTGGTAGGGCTTCTGCAATGCCTGGGAAGACATCGCACAGTCAGTCCCCAGCATCTCTGGATTAGGCTGCCTGAAACCCTAGAGAGCTACCACCAGTCATCACTGACTGACCTTTCCTGACCCGAGGTCCTTCAAATGTTTTGGGCTACAGTGCCCAGCATTCTGAGGACTTGGCAAATCTGGCTATGGATGGTGGGAACTGTAGTCCAACAGAACTTGTTATGTAGTATTGAGCTACATGAACAATTGGACTGACTTGCAAAGAGCAGCTTTCTCTATTCCAATGTAACCCAGCAGATTAATTTGTTACTGACCTGGTTGACATATAACACTACCTCTTGGTCCTTTTAACCCATGAGTCAATGGATTCTGGGATGTCATAATGTGTGAACCTAGTTGCATAATGGTTTGTTGAACCAGAGACACAACCTCCAGTTTGTTATTGGGTTATGAACCTTTGAGTTGGTTGTTCATGAGTTGTTTCACCAAGCTACAGAAGTGTCAGGCAAAAGCAGCTTGTTCAATTGTCTGCCAGACAATCCCTCGGTAGGGCAAAAATCCATAGGTTAGTGTTATGTGCAAAACAGGTCACAATGTTGTTTTATTTTCTCCATTTATAATACAGATAAGTTATGCTGCTTTAAGAGTGATCTAGGACATTAACAAAAATTAGATCTTTTGGAATTAGGGTTCCAGTGCTTCCTTTGTCCACCATGAATTTGAAGTTTATGGTCTGTTCTGGGTTTGAACTTCTGAATATTCTTATATGTCCATCCCTGGCCCATACAACACCCTAACACTACCCCTGCAAATACTTATCTTCCCTTAAATGGAAGAACTGACATCAATGCTTCCAGGATTTCTTCTGAGACATTCAGCTTTCAACTAGGACCATTCTTAACCAGGTTTCAAGGTGGCATATCTCCTCTCCCTCTCCCACACATACCACCATCACCACCAAAGACAACAAAAGTGCAATTAAGAATGACAGAGGGATATTGTACACCGTGGGTGGATGTCTCCGAAGGAAACTATATGCTAACAGGCTCTCTATTCATTAAGCACCAAGGACAGGGACGTCATTCATTACCTTCCCCTATGGAGAGAGGAGAAAGGGGTTTCTACAGGCAGAAAACCTCCAGCCTGAAGGAAGCAGATATTTTTTTCCAGAGACCCATCCTATCACTTTCCTAGGACATAGCAGAGCTGCTGATGCTTCTCAAGTGTTTGCCTTCTTGTTTTTTCTTCCAGGCTTCAGAGGATGAAAATAGAGCTGCAGGCCATCCACGGGGTGCACAATAGGCACAGTTTGCATCTTTGGGAAGTGGACTGTAGCCAGTTCCCAGTGAGCTGTGCTGACCAGTTCAATGGCCAGCAACTTGAGGATAGTCTGGGCCAGTTCTTTGCCAATACAATTACGGACTCCCCCACCAAAGGGAATATAGTGAAAGCGAGTTGAGCCGGCCACCTTGTGTTCCTCCTGTCCTTCCTGTGATGTCCAAAACCTCTCAGGATCAAAGCTATCTGGAGGACTCTGGTAGATGCTGGTGGTCTCATGGGTGTCCCGAATACTGTACATCACGCTCCAGCCCTTGGGAATCTGGTAGCCCTATAAGAAGAAAGGCAAAATAAAATCAGCACCAGAGACAGCAACCTGCAGAGGGAAGTTGGAGAAATGCAAGTGAGGGGAATCAAGTCATACATCTATTGTTTTAAAAGCTGTTTTCACAGTTTGTGCTACTTATTTTTCTGGCACTTGCTATTGTTCATAGGTTGAATATATTGATGCGTATTTTAAAATGGCAGCAAATACCTTTTAATTTGTTACATCAAGTAGCATACAGGCATGTTAATGAACCATCCAACCAAACTTGCTTCTCAAACATCTGCAACAGAATGTCACATTTTGGAGGAGGAAAAAGCCTCAAACTCACTCAGAGCATAATACTTAAACTGAAATGGACTGGCCTCAAGGACTTTCTTAATAACAATTTGACCTATAACAGTCAAATCAGAGACCTAGAATAGGCAGCATGGAAATGCAGCAGCTTCATTCATACAGTCAAGTGTTCAAATTCACATTATAGTAGTCCAACATAAATAGGTATGCAACAGATATTTTATACAATACCTCATGCACACACATGAACACATGCATGTGCATGTAACACCCCACAGCTCTATCTTTGATTCAAGTTGTTAATATTAGAAGGTTGGTCTCACCTTGACGTTGAGCAGGTCCAATGTGCTGCAGAAGCCAAGCAACAATAAACCAGTTACAGCACAATCCCATTTCATGTGCATAGGCATGAAACCATGGTGCCTTAGGTTACTGAAGTCTGCCCTACAAAGCTTCTTACCATATCTAGCATAGAAATCAATTCGTATGCCATGTAACAGCTCCCATTATTGGTGAGGCAGAACTAAGATGCAATCCCAGGGCACAAGAAAGAACACTTCATGAAATCCAAATGGACTCCTGATTCTGTGTACAAGCCGGTTCAATAGTTTAATTTGCTGGGATGCAAAGCTTGCGAGCCATACAGCACTCTATCTCCTCTACTTGCACTTCTTCTGTGACCCCAGAGCAACCCACAAATTCATTGCATGATCTCAGCCTTCCGCAACCTGATGCCTTGCAGATGTTCTGAACTGCAACTCACCCATAGGACATTTTGGCTTGGGCTGATGAAAATAGCAGTCCAAAATATATGGAGGGTGTCAGTTTGGGGAAGGCTGTATCATAGACAGGACAGAAGCCTTGTAAGGTTTTTGTGAATCAGCACCACCAGTCTCATGATTAAGGAAGAACCAGGTTCTCATGCCCTCATTTAGTGGGGGGTGGGTGCTAAATATGACATGAGATTGTCCTTCCCTACTAGCCCTATACATTATGCACTAAGAAGTAAATCCATCTGTTTTCACTGGGACACACTCTCAGTCAATTGTTTATAGGATGGCAGCTGAAAGCTCCCATTCCAAGTTTCCTAACCAGTTTTTGAAATGGTCAGAAGAACTGTTTGTTGGCTCTGTGAGGCATCATCCAAAAGGGAAATGCTTGGAAATCATGGTGGTCTGAGGGCTCATTCAGCCCATGAAAAGGCAGCTCCCTGCCCCACCCACTGAAATTTGATTCCCCCTTATAAACATGGCTACAATAACTCCCCACTGCGAAGAGCATGGCCTCATGGGTGAGCAATTAGTGGCCCACCATACTCTGGCTTGCCACATCCACCAGCCAAGCCAGCAAAGCCAGTTGCATTTCTTGAATGGTAGTCTAAAAGGATCAGGGCTGGCCACTGTGGTTTTGTGTGCTGCACAACACATACAGAGTACACCCCACCCATGAATCCGATGCAGTCCTGTGGTTCACCAAATTTGGCAGGGCTTTCTTGGGCACCCCTTCCATTTGCATGAAGCACCTTGTCCTGAGACACTGTAAAGGGCAGGATACAAAAAATGTTAAATAAATAAATAGATCTCAGCCTGCCACCTACTCCTGTTGATTGTATCTCCCTGAAGTTCCCCTGGTCCCCAAAAATAGATAATGTTAGCCCCCATTGTCTATTCTGTCACACAAGTGCTATTAGGATACCCTCCTGAAGTCTGCTTGCTGTCGTCTCCATTCCCTTCATGGGCTGCAGGTCTGGGGACATTGCTAGGCCTGGGGCTCCATCCCAAAACTTTTCTATGGAGCACTGCATGTGTATTGGTGCTGATGGAAGCATGTGTCTTGAGCTGACTTGCCATGCAGGTGGCAATTTACAAGGGGGAAGAAGGAAGTTGACTGTCCCATTCAGCATGCTGCACCCCACCCTCAAATCTTCCCCTGCAGGGCAATTCTTCTTATAAATAGTGCTTCCACTGGTCTGAGATAAACTTTCATGATTCAATTTAACTGAATATTTTACTTGAATGAAAATATACTTTAAATTGACGTACACTGTTCTGAGAGTGTCCCCTAAAGAACGGTTTATAAAAACTTTAAGTAAATAAATAAGGTAAGAAATTGACTGGCTTTACCTCCTGTGAAATATTAATAAATCTTAATAATTATTTCTCAGTTTGCATATACAGATACAAATTAGCATGTGCTGATGGTATGCACATTTGCTTCCTCTGGGTGTGGACCCTGAATCTTTGAAGTGCTCAGCAATGCCTGTCTCTCAAAAAGCAGCATTTCTAGCATCACTTGGAGAAGTGCTTCCCATGACCCCATCCAATCAGATACATTCCACATGCATTTACAAAAGGGACCAATGCACCAAGCCACACCCAACTCACATTTAGCTCAAAGGTTTGTAAGGCTGTCCTATAACCACCAGACACCGGGGGCAGCAAACGCAGCACTTCCTTGATGACACAATCCAAGTAGCGCAGGCGGCTCATCTTTTCCAAGGTCAAGTTAGGCTGGCAATAGCACTCAGGTCTTTCCAGGCTGCTGAGGAGCCTGCCTGCTTCATCTTGTCTAAGCTCAGAATGAGGATAGTTTTTAGTCTCACCACAGACAGCTTCCTGTGATGGTCTAACAATCAGATGCAAGTTGGGGCTTCTCTCTTCCTTGTTTGTCTCTCTGAATAGTTCTCCTTCCATTCTGGATGCAAGGGACAGCTTGGAATCCCTGTCCTTCTTTTCATTTCCATGGATATTCAGGATATTCAAGGTCTGTTGTCCAAGCTGACGGCATGTCAGAGGTTCCTTAGTGGCAAAGCAGCAGCACAGCCTGGTGAGCTCATGGGATGCCAGCTCCTGCTGGATCTTTTTTATGACCAAGGGATGTTTCAATAGCAAGAGAATCATGGAAGTACTAGCACTGGCAGTGGTGAAGAAAGCTGCAAAGATCAGCTCAATTGCAGACTCCTGCAAAACGAGCCATTAAGAGAAATGGATCATTCAGACCAGCCCCTCGCCACCATTTTTAACATATATGACATCCACAAGTAATTTTACATGGGAATCCACTGGTATTTTTATCTCATCTTCACTTCTTGTGATTAGAATTTAAATACGGCATTGGAAACCACCCTATCCTCCTTAGTTATTTTGGGAATCAGATGGCTTTCCATCAGCCATGAAGCATTTCAGTTACGTCTCAAAACTGGCAAAGGAAACAGCCAATATAAGGAAGAGTGAGAAGGCCAGCCAGGGGTCTGGAGGCAAAGATCCACTCTTAGGATGGGATGATTGCATGGACAAAGGGAAGAGGCTGCTGAGAAATGAAAAGGGGCACTTGCATGCTTGGAGTCTGTCAAAGTATAAACTATATTAGGGGAACCTGAGGAGGACACAAGTGGTAGCAACAACTATAGAGCTTGTATGGCATAGTAGTGCTTAGAGTGTCAGACTGAGACTTCCCTCTAGGCCATGAAGCTCACTGGGTGACTTTGGGCCAGTCATTGGTTCTCAGCCTACCCATGTAAACTGTAGGAAAAAAGCAAAACAACGATAAAAAATAGGCAGCCTAATGAAGAATGAATTCACTCAGTGGCCCAGAATACCATGTGCCTGTGTGGAGATGGAAAGAGTACCCAGGAAAAGGGTATCTAGCTGGAACCCTGAACTTTAACATCCTACTCTGTTAATGTGCACCTTTCTTAAAATGGCACTGAATGGATGTGGAAGCAACCCAGGCAGGAGAAAGGAAATGGAAAGGAAGATTAACTTTGGTTGCAGCAAGCCCAGTGTCAGAAAAATTGGCATTCAAGAGGAATACAGAAAATTTCTTCTCTCTCTATCAGGTTTCCCCAGCTCTCATTCCCATGCTGTGACCAAGATGAGGAAAGTTGAACAAGATGATGCGTGGGCAATGTGTTGCCCGTGTGCACCAATGCTGCCTGGCAACTTTTGCAGCAGCAACCAAGGTGCCCAGCCCTGCCCATTAAAACAAACAAACAAACAAACAAACAAACAAACAAACATCTTACAAGCAGCCAGGTTTGCTGTGAAATATGTTTCTGTTGGTGCTGAAAACAGTGACATCAAACTGTTCAGTGTGTTGAAACTAAGACCTAACCTGCCCCACTCCATCCCCACCCGCCCTGGTTAGAACTTAATTTTGGGGGCAGTTTACCTGTCCTTTGTCATGCCTCATGGCAGCCATTCAAAGTAGAAAGAAGGGCAACAGAAATGATCAGAGGGCTGGAGCAGCTTCCTTATGAGGCATGGCTACAACAACTGGGACAGTTCAGCATAGAAAAGATGGTGAGTAAAGGGGAACATGACAGAGGTGTTTAAAATAATGCATGGTGTGGAGAAAGGAGAGGGAGACTTTTTTCCATCTTCCATAACACTTCAACCCAGGGATACCTCATGAAGCTGATTGATGGGAGGTTTAGCACAGATAAAAGGAACTACTTCTTTGCACAACATATAGTAAAACTATGGAATTGGCTGCTATGGGAAGTGGTGATGGCCACCAATTTGTATGGCTTTAAAATGGGATTGGACAGATTCATGAGGAAGGAAGCTGTCACCGGCTACTAGCTTTGCTGGCTATGTATGTGCTACCTCACATACATAGCCAGAGGCGGCCTGCTGCATACACCAGTTGCTGAGGAGCTTGGGCAGGAGGAGGCCGTGTCCTCATCCCGCTTGAGCAATCCTTGTCAGCCTGTATACAGAGTCATGAACTAGATGGACTTTGGTCTGATCCAGCACGGCTTTTCTTATGTTCTTAAGTTCTTATTTTGTGGACAGTTTCTCAAATTGTCAAATATGCCATGGCCCAAAAATTTTGCCTGTCCCTGCCCTATACCAAAATGGCTGTTCAGATTGGTGTGATCATTCATTTCAGCAAAATCACTTGATGTTACAGTGTGCCTGCATGACTTTTTATTCTCTTAAGAGCTGCATATTCAAAATGTTTTGTTTTGGTTTGGGTTTTTTTGCCTCTTACCAGTTTAAACAACCGTGTATGTCATATGAGATCCCATCAATGAGCTCATGTGGTTCTGTTTAATATCTGGATCCTGGAATCATTTACTCCTGACCATTCCAATGGACTTCAAGTGTCAAAGTGAAAGTCAAAACTGCCTCATAGCCCTAAGCCAGATTCTTTCCTTGCTTCCAAGATTAGCCCCATCAATGCAGTTTGCAATTGGCAGTCAGCAGTAATCATCTTTTCAAGTGCTCAGCATAGAAAGAAGAACCACTGAGTTCAATTTAAATTGACCTCTAGAATGTGGTTAGGACTGTAAATGGCATTGAGCTTGCTCCTTTGATTTATTCATTCATTTTGGCATGATATTTAAAGGAAAGTAGATTTTGTTTAAGACTGTGTATTATAATTCAATTCAATCTGATTGGTGTTGTGGGGGAGATCTGGTAGAGAATGAATCCGTAATTTTTGAGCAATATATAGGGTAGAGCCATAGAAATCAGTGGGACAGAAATTAGACATAACTAACTTAAATGCTTGTGCTTTCAATTAGTCTACTCTAAGTATGACTTAGTCTCCATCTTGCCCATTGGCTTCAATATCTTAAAACAAAACCCAAGTCAAGTGCAAAGGATCACTCCACACACAGGCCTCAGACCTATTGGGCAGATCCCTGTGGCTACATATACAGGATCACAGAATTCCCCTCCAAACTGTTTAAGTGGAAAGGATCACTGTTCTGTACCAGATCCTCTCTGTCTGAATTGAATAGATGTGGAAAAGGCCAGACCCTCACTGCCCTTTCAACCATCCTGTTTGTTAATAGAGCAAGAGTACTTGTCCTTTCTCTTGAGTGTATGATCATCATGATCACTTCAGTCCATCAGTGAATGATACACTCCAGAGCAGCTGAACTGTATTTGCAGAGGCAAGCAACTCTATAAACCAACCTTCTCCCAACCTGGTACCCCTCAGATAGAGTGAACTACACCTCCCATCATTCCCAGTCAGCACCAAAAGGCCTTTTCATTTATGACTGTGGGTCACAGCTCTGGTTCTCACTCTCTCATACACTTACCTTTGTCAACCACCCAGCAAGCTTTGGCTATACCCTAATTCTAGTAATAGAATCAAGGGGCGGCATATAAATATTTAAATAGATAAATAAATAAATAAATAAAAATGAATGAATGAATGAATGAATGAATGAAAATAAGAAAATCTAGTATGTGCAGCACCTCACAACAATTACATCATTCCATCTGTAATTCCCATTTTCAAACTGGGGATTACAAATTATGTAGACTCCCATGAGCAGAATATCTAACCTATTATATTACCTCTTTGGTATCTCTCCCCCACCACTCACCCCAATTCTAATCCCCATCCCTTCCTTTTTGCACTCCTTGGACTGCCTAAGAATCCAAGAGTACTCAAAAGCATCCACAAATTTCTATGACATGTTGCTTGGTCCCAATACAAATATAGCTGAGGTATGATTGAATTTTCAAGGAATCCTGATTTACTTCCAGTCAGGTTGCAATTTAAATAAGTAATATGATGCAATATATTCACACCTCACCTCAGTTTCAAACACTGTCATGCTGGGATTCTAATCTGTTTGGACTTTCATATTCCTGTTGCACAAGAATTGGCTGTTGGAAACAAAATGGGATTCAATAAGGGGGGTTTTTTGGGGTGGGGGTAGAAATGTTCTGTAAAGCCCATGAACAGCCAGCCCAAGCTGACTTCTGTTGTGATAATGACACTTACTGACTTCCACAACCTGGCATTTTCTGGGTGTTTTGGACTGAAACTCCCAGTATTCCTGACCACTGACTGTGCTGGCTGGGGCTAAAATCTTTGGAGGGCACCAGGCTGAGGATGCTGCTTTCGAGTGGGCAGAACTTAGCCTGCCAGGAAGCAACTTAGAATTTTCCAAAGGAAAAACAGTATGGAAATGTAAGAAATAAACAGACAGGTAGCCTGTTTCGCACCCAGCATAACTGTCAATATGGACAGACTAAACACCATAGAAAAGTTGTTGAGAAGTGAAGAATTATGCCAATTCTAGTGAGGATTATTTTACCACAAGGATGGCTTGTTCTCTTTTTAATTTCAAACAGATGATGTACCAGATGCCTGCTAGAATTTTAGGCCTGTGATTACACATGGAAAATACCTGTCAGCACATGGTTGGACCACTTGCACCTTTATGTGCAGTGGGGCTGATTCTGTCCTGCTGAGAATGAAGCAGTTTGCAGGTACAGGACAATGGTGAGCCTTGCCTGAAACATTTCTACAGACACACACACACCAGGAGCCAAAAGATGCTTTCTTCATTACCTTCAGCTCCTGCATGGTGAATTCTTTGCCATGCTCCTTGGCACTGCTGATGATGAAATCCAGACCATCACTAGGAGCTTCCGGATTCTTCTGCTGCAGTTTCTCCATAATAGCTTTTTCCATGTACTCATGTAAAAGATCCCGGGCCTTGATTCCCTGAGGGGATGTCAAATGGGATCTTTCAGAGAAAAATTAGCATAGAGGTTTGAACAAGAAATGCACACACACAGGTCTAGCTTGGAGGTGTGACGATGCCTTGAAAGCAAGTTGTTTATTTTATGCAACATTCAGAATCTCCATTACCGTACTTCCTGGATAGGAGCTCAGCTTAAGTTAACTCCAAGAGATGCTTCATGGATCTCATCATCATGAGGTCATCTGGCTCTGGACTGTCAATAAAACAGATCTTCCCCAAGAAAAATCTGACACCCACTTAAGCTCATGGGCCAAAGGGTGCAATTACAGCAAAATGCAACTAAGCCCTAGCAGACTATACTGCAACATCTGTGCTTCTATACTCACCAATTCAAGGTGAATGATTCCTTAACATTTTCAAGACAATAGATCATCCCTTCCCAACCAACATATGTGTTGGAATGCAACTCCCATCAGCCCCAGACTGCTCTCGGACTACAATACTTAACCTTCTTCTCATAGGGGTTATTTATTTATTTATTTATTTAGAAATTTATAGGCCGCCCCTTGCCACAAGCCTCGGTTATAGCATGGTTCTTCAACCATTTCCTTTTTCAGAAGGGCAAAATCCTTCAGCCTACCTCATGGTAATTCCAGGGCTAGTGTTCAAGGCATGGAAATACCTGAGGATCCTGAAACATTACCCAAAAGGAGTTTCCATTATAGGCAACAGCTGAATGCACTCTCCAGGGAGGTCTGCCTGGCGCCATAATTATATGTTTTTCGGTGCCAGGTTAAGACCTTTTTATTTAATCAATATTTTAATACATTTTAATATTGAATTTTATTATTGTATTTGCAGCCAGAGTGGGTTGTCAATCTATTTATGCTGTTAGCCATCCAGAGACGTTAGTAATTGGATGGCATAAAAATGTCATAAATAAATAAATAAATAAATAAATAAATAAATTGTCTGCTGGTGATTGAAGAAATGGTGAAATCAAGGACGTGACTAGCCTTCAGTTAAGGATGCAATTCTATGCTTGTCTAAACATGCATAGTATGTTAGTACTATACATAGCATAGTATATGACATAGCATAATAAAGCATCCTAAAGCCCCTAGTTGGTCCAGGTGGTCCAAGGCTGGGCATTCTTCAGGATTCTCTGATCTAGTCTGGTCCTGCCTGTAACCTCATAATTCACATCCCAACTGGAATCAGGTGCAAAGTGATGATTCAAGATAAAATACACCAAAAAGAGTTAAGGAAGAGGGTTATGTAGAGCACATGGCACAGACTGGGAATCTGCTTTAAGAATGGAACTCACCATCCTTCCTCCCATAAAAATTCACTCTTGGTATTCCCCACCTCCTGAGCTTTCTTTATTTCAGTGAAGGGTGGCAAAGATGGAAATTCTTATTGCTAAACAATGGGGAGTCAGAAGCCCCTGCAGACCTACTGCAAATCAGAGATCTGCCAATAGGTGATATTAAATGTTAGTCTGGGTAGTTGTTAGTTAGTTAGTTAGTTAGTTACTTAGTTAGTTTCAATGGCTAAGGCTCTCTGGATAGTTAGCAAACATTAAAATTAAGAAAAATTTAAAAGACACACACAGGTGCAAATTAATTTAAAAGAATGAAACCATAATAGTAGTTGCAATTGCTATTATTTAGCACAGTATTTAAAAAAAAACTTTTAAAAATGATTGTTTCACTCATATAGTGAATCTCATGTATTTATTCATTTAGTGTATTTATATAACACCCAGTAGCCAAAGTTCTGTACTTCTAGGAGGTATTGCTTTAGGAATTCATGCCATTGAAAAAGCAAGTTTAAAAGAGCCCCAGTATATACATAGATGGAGAGACAAGGCAAACATGATGCTTCTGAGCTGCTACAGAGTGCCTTTGCCTCAGCATTAAAGCAGGCCCTACATCTAGAAGGTTGGTTCCAAGAGAGCACACACACACACACACACACACACAGAGCTTGTACCTTCCGCAAACCACTGAAGGGGATGTTAAGCGGCAAAGAGAAGAGATTCTCCATCAGCTGCTCAAAGGTTTGTGCCAGCTCCTGAAAAGTCTTCTCATCCAGCCTGAGCCCCAGCAGGATCTGAGCTGCAATACGGAAAGTCAAGGTCTTTGCAGAAGAATAGACTGCGATGGGGCCAGGTGCCTGGCACCAGCCCTGCAGCTCCCAGCTCACAACTCTCTGAATACGAGGCAGGTAGGCCTCCAGGGCAGCGCGGCTGAACACTCGAGTCAAGATCTGCAGCAGCAAACCAAGAAAGAGGCAGAGAGAAGCTGGAAGTCCAGGAAAGACAGTGTGTCAAGATACAAGCTGGAACAACTAGGAATGCCACCAGCCCCACCAGGATCCCTTCAGCAGACCCCAGCTCTTTCTCCATTCTCATCTTGAGGAATGGAGGGCTGTTTTATACAAATCTAGAACTCTCATGAAGGTTCTGCTGCATTGCACCACTTTAGGGTGCAGGTGTGTGTGTCCATGAGAGTGAGGCAGCAAGTTTGAATGTTCGCCAATGCATAGGGAAGCCCTGGTAGTGAAGTTGTTCCTGAGAGGTTAGATGTCTATTTGCTGGGAGCTGTAGTCCAACACATCTGAAGAGCACCAGGTTGGAGAAGGCTTGTCTATGCTCAAAGAATCTCACCTCTTTTCTTTGTAAAAGGGAGGGCATTCAAATGTATAACCCCACCAAAACAATGTAGTTCAGCAACACCAAACTATGTCAGGAAATCACAAAACTTGTGCCTTCCAGATGTGTTGGACTACAACTTCCAGCACATAGACAACAGCCTGCTAGGTGCCACTTCCCTAGGGACAACCTTCTATTGGCAACACCCTCTCCAGTATTTTCTCTCCAGTACCGTCTCAGCAGCACCCAGCAGGATTCTATTAGGGAATCATTCCAAAGTGTAGTCCTGGAGTGGTCACACCTTCTGTACAGCACTTAGTGCAAACAGAACTAGGAAGATTAGGAACATAACTGCCTTGCCCCCTTGCTCCCCCTCACCTACCTTCCTTCGTTGCCGGTGTGTGTCAGTGCTGGCGTTGAGGAGAGTGTGCTCACCTAGCAGGATCTGGGTGCTGACTGGCCACTGGGCGCTCACCAGGCTGTGCTCACCTAGCAGAATCTTGCGCACATTCTCAGCACCACTCACCCGGATCACTGGCTTGCCCAGCAGGTGCGTCTTGAACACAGCGCCGTAGCGCTGCCTCCGGGAGCTGTGGAAGCTGGAACCCTGCAGAGCAAACCACACACACATGCACAGAGAGAGAGAGAGAGATTCAGACCAGCTAAACAATAAATCAAGGGTGCCTCTGAGCAAGTGTAGAGTGCCTCTCCCATTGTCTTGTGCTAAGTCCTCATAAGCCAAAGAGAAAGCCCCAGTCCACCTGGGTGTCAGTTCCCTTTTGCAAGTCCCACAGCAACCGGAGAGCACAATAAAATGAGATTGCCTCTGAGCAGGTTCAGAGTGCCTTGGGGTCTGCAGGAATAGGACCCCACATCTGGAGACAGAACACCATTGAAGGCTCGCATTCAGCTGCAGCACAAGTGGTGAAAGACAAATCCGGATGAAGCGGGAAGGGTCCCTTTCCTCCCTCTAGAGATCCACAACCCCCCTCCACTCACTCCCCAAATGTGGGGTAATGAAAGACTGAACTATTTTATTTCTCTATTTTTAGGGCCCGACAACCCGCTCTCTTTGGGCACATCGCGACAGCCGTCCTACTGGAAGATCAGCGCCCGGGAATGGCGTGGAAGCGGTTCCCAGTGAGACACACTGGATGGTCGGCTGTCGCTCAGGCTGGGCCGGAGCCTGCGGCCGCCCCTCCTTGGGATTGAAGTTCCTTTCCGGAAAACGCGAATCAAGGCTCAAAGAGAGCACAGGGCGACCTCCGGGCATGTGCAGAGTGCCTTTGGCCCGGCGCTTGCACCTCCGGGAGCGCGGGCGGCGCTCAGCCGAGAAGCCTGCCCGCTCCACCAGACGGTCTCACCTGGATCAGCCAGTGCAGCGTCTCGCCGAAGAAGGGCCAGCCCATGGAGCCTTCGGGCAGGGGCAGGGCGCTGGCGCGGTCTCGACTCAGGCTCCAGCGGACCGCCCACAGGTGCCGGGCCAAGGCGAGCAGGAGCGCCAGCGCCGCGGCGGCGGCCAGCGCCGTCTCCAGCCAGGAGAGCGCGTCCGCCGCCGGCATCTGCTGGGCGCTCGGCTTTCGCAGCATCTCCGCGCGGGGCTCACCGGCTGGCTTGGGGGGGAAAGAGGGAAAGCTGTGAAAGGAGGATCCACGTCGCCGCCCCTGCAAAGGATTCCGCAGCATCCCATTTCGGGCTGGGATTTGGAGGGCGAGTGGTGCAGTTTAGCTAAGAAGCCGAGCTGCAAGTCTTCAAAAAGCGCCCCCAACTCGCCGGGCAAGGCCCGCCAGGCCCAAAGACGGGGCGCGGGCGAGACCGCGATGAAGAGGACGTGGATTTAACGGGGCCCTCGTCGAGCCGGCTCCTCATTGGGAGCGGCGTCCGCATCTGCGAGCGCTCGTGACGCTCTCCGGCTGCCCCAGCCTCGCTCTCGGGTGCTGAGGTGGCGTCGCTGCTGCACCTCCCGAAGGAGGCCGGGAGGGTGGAGACACCTCGAGGCGAGGCTCCGAGCTCGCTGAACGCAGCGGCGCTTCCTCTAGGCAGGGACGCCCAGCCGCTGCATGCGCTCTCCAGCAGGGCACGAGGGTTGCCGTTCACAGCACCCGTCGGGTCCCTGGCTGGGAAGCAACGCAACTCGCTTGCTATCCCGGACGTGCCTTGCAAGCGGGCACCTGGGAGGCTGGAAGAGAGACTGCCTGTCTGGAGTCCTTCTTCCCTCCCGCCTCGTCCGCCCGCCGCCCACACTTCCTCCTCGGCTCGGTTGTCAAAGAAGCCCCTACCCATCCGTGCCACCCTCCTCGAGGCGAGGATCCGCAGCCCGCCCTGCCCGTGCCTCCTCTTGTCAACTATTACCGGCCTTGGACCGGTTTATATAGCCCTTGGCGGTCCACCTTCGGGGATGACGTCCGGCTGCATATTCAAAGAGGGGCCCGAAAGCGCAGCGATTGGCGCCCGGGGGGCGGCGGCGATGAAAGCCTGGCAGCGGCGGCGGAAAGGGGAGAGGGGCTGCTGGGAGCCCCCTCCTGCCTGGGGCTCATCACGCAGGTAACCAATAAGAGGCGAGCCTGCCTCGCCTCCTCCGCCGCGTGCGCCCCGCGCCCGCGATCGCGAGGGCTGCCGGCAGCTCCCAGGCAAAGCAGAGAGAGCTGCGCTCCAATTCCATCCACGGCAACCTGGCGCCGTCAGACGTGGCTCGACATCAACTCCCATCAGCCCCAGTCAGTAGGACCAGTGTGTGGGCATAAGAGTTGCAGTCACAAACATCAGGGAGGTGCTGTGCTGCTTGCGCCAGGTGGCTACCTATTTTTACTCCAGGCTCCTCATGCTCTGTCTTAGCCTAACTTACTTCACAAGGTTGTGAGGATTTTTGTTGCTGTTGTTGTTTTAAAGGAGAAAGGACTGGCGAGATAGAAATGCAGTAAGTACATGATTGCATAGGATGATTCCAGCATCGGTGATTCGAAGTCACAGGCTGCAATCCACACCTGTATGTGGAAGAAGCCACTGGAATTCCTTTTGATGCGATTCTGTCTTTGCTTTCAGTCCCTAGGAGTCTGGCCCCAGGGTTCAAGGGGATGTGGATTGAGATTTCAAGCTTAAGCACAGAAGAGAAGAGGAAGGCAGTAGGGATCCTCTGTTCACCCAAGTCCTATGAAAGAGCGATACATAAAAGATAGGATAGGATACTATTAGAGCAAGGAGCCTTCATGATTTCAGTAGCCAGAATTCCTCCTTCCACCTATGTTAGGATTGAGGTCTCAGGGTGAGAAGAATCAGTTCACAAGACCTGAAGATGTCTTTGGAAGCTGAAGGACATGGCTCATTGCACATGACTAGCCATCACTCACAATCGAGACAGTTTAGACAGGTACATTTCTGCTGCAACCACTGACTCCTTATGAGAATCTAGAATCATCGAGTTGGAAGGCACCCTTTAGGCAACTGAGTCGAAACCTCTGCACATGTCATGGAGACTTACACTGATGTGTGCAGTTACATTTTGGAAGATCATAAAGCAATAAATCTCTTTTGCAGAGATTTGGTTCAAATCCAGTAACGTCAGGAATCCTGCAGAGTTCCTTCAAGGAAGGTGCCTTGGCCTGAACACAGGCAGCTGGGAACAAGCTTCAGAAACAGCAACTTTTACTTAGACCCACATAACACAATTCCAGAAAATGGTGAATGTAGGAGACAAGAATTTCACTTCCAAAAGGGTTGAGTTGTGGACCATCCATATTTCCAAAGGCAAAGCCTGTTTTAAATGCATGTAGGATCTGGCACAAAACACTGCAGTGTAAAGCTCAGGATGCCAACCAGCCATGCACTACCTTCTTTTAGGTTATTACATTTCATTCTGCCCACTTCCATGCCTGCCCAAGCACCTCCATATCCAGTTCTCATGTGGCTATTTTTCAGTTGGGGAGTGGGTGGTTCGCTCAGGTTTCCCTCCTTAAACTCTTTTGCTACTGCTGCAGACTTTGGTAATCCCCCAAGACTGTTCATATCTCCCCTTCTTGCCAGTGCCATTTTTGCTACATAAAGATTGGCATACAGAGAAGGAATTCACTATTGGTATACACAATATATTTCGCTTATGTAATTTTTTCCATTCTTGAATGTTTCTTCTTTTAAATGATTTCTGCCCCTACCCCAATAAAAAAGCAGCAACAGAAGATTGACTCCAATGTTCAAGTGGACCTACAGAAAAAGTGCACACATTCTAAAGCTGAGACTGGCTGGCAGAGCTAGAATTTGACTCATATTGCAGCAGCATCTGTCCCTTGGATGAGACCAATCTTTCTTCTGGAGGACCCTGCTCCTCCTTTTAGCTGTCATCCACATGAAGTGCCTCTCTTGGATCTGCAGTGCAAGGAGGCACCTAGCACAACCATTTATGCTGACAGCGCAAATCTCCACCTTTATTCAAAGTTCTTCCAGGAGGTAAATGTTGCAAATGAAGTCAGTCAATTTTAATGCATTTCAGTGGATCTGCTCTAAGGAGAACTAATATTGAATACAATCCCAAACCAGAAGGGCCCACTTCTCTTTCCCCTTCCTCGTTTCCACACTTAAAGACATGGCTTCCCCAATTTGCCTTGCACAAAGTGCAGGCACAGAACCCTGAGCCTACCCCAAAAGTATAAGACACAGCCTGCAGGGGCCAGTGGCAAGATGCTCATAGATATAAGCAGCTCCTATTTGCTTTGCTAGATGTGCCAGTCATAAGAGTAACAAGGGTACCCACACCTAGACAAAAGGCTATCAAGAGTAAAAGCAAGCTCACACCTGGCATGGGGGAAATAGCCAATGGATCTTGGGTTGGGCCTGTAGTTCTAGAATGCCTTCAGGTCCATTTTGATTCCCCAACCCACACGTTCTAGTTCCTTGGAAGCAAACCAAACTGCAGTAGCAACTGGGACCTTCCACCCCTCACCAAATCCAGCAATTCTAGACATGGTGTTGAATCAGAAGAGCTTGTTCATTCACTGTGCCACCTCTCTCTCTCTCTCTCTCTCTCTCTCTCTCTCTCTCTCTCTCTCTCTCACACACACACACACACACGCGTGCGTGCGTGCGTGCGTGCGTGCGTGCGTGCGTGGGTGCATGCATAGAGAGAGAGAGAGAGAGAGAGAGAGAGAGAGAGAGAGAGAGAGAGAGAGAGAGAGAGAGAGAGAGTTTCCCTGCAGAAAATATACCAGCTATCCATGAGGGAAGGTGGGCAAACCGTCACAGGAGATCATCCAAAGGAAGAGGACTATGACCAGGCTGGCCCTGGTCGTGCCCTGTGGGAGTCATCGGTCTCAGGCCTGCAAACCCAAAGCGACAGCTCTCTGTCTTCAGCTCCGATTGATCCCCCGACAGCTGCCTCATCCCTTCCTTAAATCACAGAGTTCCTTCCCAAACAATGCACAAATGATGAATGCAGCTTCAATCTTGTCCCCTCTAATGAGAAGAAAAAAAGCAAGATGTTTAGAAGGCGCCCAACTTTCCGGTCACATCTCTAAAGCCAGACCTGACTGAGAAATCTCCTTGCCAGTTGGATCCTTAACACCCCCCTCCCCGCCCCCCAAAAAACCCCCTTAGCTCCTGATCATGCAAAGTTTGAGAGGCCAGCTTAAAAGAAAAAGAAAAAAAGGCCAGCCCACCAAGCTGTAGAGCGCAGTTAAGGTTCCTGAGATGAACTGAACTTAGAGGGACTATCGTGAGATCCTCACAGCACCCTTCACAACAAGCAATGGACACAGCAGGATGAAGATTGGCCAGACGCAACATTAACAATAAAAGCCAAACAAAGGGGTAAGGTTTATATTACTGTATTCTGGACTGTCAAATAATTTAATACATGGAGAGAGAAAATTACATTCTTGATGCAAGTTCCATAGGTAATTTGGTTGTATTAATTCTACATTCGTTTGTATTTTGAACAAGGATGCTCCGGTGCAGAAGTTCGTCTAACAGGAGGTGGGATGGGGGAGAGAAATGTAGTCTCTATAAACACCCATATTGACACACATTCACACACACGCACAACATTGGCAACACCTTGTCTTTTCCCTTTTGTTGCTGATGAGCAGAAAAAATCTCCTGGTAAGAATCTTCTATAAAAGTCAAGTTGTTCAAACATCACCAAGGCTGGAATTTGATATTACAAAACTCTTTTTCTTCCTTCCTCCCCACACCCCACACTAGAAAAGAGAAAAATCAGATATATAAAACCATATTGGATCCCCAAATCATACAGGAGAATATATAGAAAGAAAAGGGGCAGATGGCATTTTAAGCAGGAAAAGTCATTGGAAAATATATCAGGGCTAGCACAAAAAGTAGCAGTGAGGATGTGGTGGCAAACATGTTTTAAGTCATTCTGAAATGGAGGGGATGGAAAATCTTGAGGCAGACTGCAAAGAATGTATTTACAATTCAACTGTTGCATGTACAATTTGGCATTTTGCCTTCATAAATATACAAATCCCATTTTCTCCCGCTCCTAATTGTTTACAAGTTGTTGCTTGTTATTGTTGTTTTTCAATAATATTTAACAGTCAGAAATGTAGAGGGAGGAATTATTTCCCACTGTTTCCATAGATCAGACAGCTCTACGGCATGTGTCCTGGCACCCTAACCTCAGCCTTGGCTTGCTTGGCCTTTGGCTAGCTCCAGAAGCAGGGGTATTTATGAGTGTTGGGACATTCCATTCACCAAGCCCCGCAGCTGCCTCACCACTGTCTCGATGAGCTTCTGTTTATCCCGATCATTCTTCCTGAATTGTGCAAATATGTTGTTCTTTTTGTTAACATCTTTCATTCTAAAAAGAAAAGGGGAAGAGACTTTAGCAACAGATAGTAACAATAATACTAATACTACATTATTCTTCAGAAATAGTTCCTATGACTAACTAATTGGCATTATTAAGGATAATAATAAATTAAAAACTTGGGCTGGTTTAACAGATACCCAGGTCTTCTCTTTTGTTGTTGTTTGACTTTGTCCTCAATTGAAAGGCTTTAAAGTTGCAATCCACACAGCAAATGATCAGAAGCCAACTTGACAGAATTATATCAACGGTTCCTGAACTATGCTCGGCAGCAAAGTTTATCTTACAAGACCAGTTGTATCCCAGTTTCTTCCTATTCAATTTACAGTGGAAAACACCACATAATTATGACCACTTAGAAACTGGAACTGTAGGGTAATTGGCTCTGCATGGCAAAAATAATTTTTAGGCTAAAAACAGCATAAAAACCTTATAAAGCCTAATTATTTTATAATACATGCTTTCATACACTAGAGTCTACTTTCATAATCTGAATGTACCAGGCTGTAATGACATATGTACTAACTAGGAAACATTTTCTAATGTAATGGATAATACAATATGGAGGTTTGCTACCCTATATCACAGCTATGTTTGCAAATAAAAACCATGGAAATCAGAGGGCTTGCTTCCAAGTCATTTCATTTTATGCTAATTTAAGATATTTGTTACATGTACAACAGGCAATTCTATAACAAGCAAGAGACTTGTTTTTAATTTTGTATTTAATTTTGCTTAAGTATTTAATTTTGCTTAATTTTGCTTAAAGTTTTAGTACTTTCCCAGAAAAAAAAACCCCCTGCCTGTCTTCATATCAGTTTTGAAATAGAACCCAGATGATTTGCAACCCAGATGAATTAAAAGGATAAAGTTCAGAAAGCAGGCAGACAAATATACATACCCTCTATGGACTCTGCAGAACATTCACATGATGCATGTAAAAAAAGCAAACAGAGAAAGTTGGAGCATGTTTGAAAGGGCACAACTAAATATTTATAATACCTTTTATGTGGAGGGGATCCTATTAGGATGGCTGCAAACTGTCCGTATTTACTCCCATTTCAATCCGCTTCCTAAAAACTAACATGTGATTGCTTAGTGATTTCTTATCACTTAGGCAAGTTTTCTAGAGAGCACAGTAGCACTACTCTGAGAATGCCTGCTCACAAATAAGTTCCACTGAACTTATAGTGCTTATGTCAGTGGTTTACAGAACCATCTTAGACACCTGCAATCATAAAACCACCATGAATGGGGACTTACTCCCAGGGAATTAGTGTATTTTTGCACTAATCAATTCCTTCTGCTCCATTTAATTTTTTGTTTGTTTTAAAGGTAACTGGTAAGATCTCAGTGTTACCTCAAGGAACTGCTGGGCTAAGGGGGCAAGGCACCTCCTTTTGAAGGACACCCCCTTCTGAAGGACACCCTACTTGGATTCAGCAATGCAATGCTTACTTTTGCGGCACAGGCTATTCCATCAAATGAAATCTAAAACCTAGCTGTAGGACGGATGCAGTTAAAGCAAAGCACTGAGTAGAACTCAGTTTGCAACAAACAAGCAATGCGTTGCACAGCACCTTATTAAGTCAAGAAGCGATACTGACATCCATAGATTTAATGTGGGCAATTTAAGTTTTTCCTCTTTCTTTCTTTCTTTCTTTCTTTCTTTCTTTCTTTCTTTCTTAAGGGAGCAAATTAGAGACTTTTACTTAGAAACTAAAAGAGTCTGAAAAAAATCAATAAAATGCCCAAAGTCATAATGTTATTTCTGTGGATTTTTGTGTTTTTATTTCAGGGTTCCAAGTAATGAGGCTAGCTTTCAAGGCTTTATAAGTGAAGGAGGAAGGGATGGGCAGCCTTCAGACCCAAGCTCCCGGTTGAAGGCAGTCCAGATGGAACTGGAAAAGGAAGCCCCTTCAATTTTTTAAAATTAGATTTATGGCCCTTTGTGAAGGGACACACAGTGGCATTCATTCCTTGCTCACCTGCCTTAACCCTTCCACTTGTGTATCCTTCAGAGACGAGGATGAAGAATGCTTGGTAAGGAACCTTCCAGGTAAAGCTCTTATCCCCTGACCCCCCCCCCCCCATGCAGCAGGTACAGAACTGAGTTGGGTGCATTGTAAGACTCACTTCTCCAAGAGGGCCAGAGCTGTGCTTGGGCTGACTCGCAGGTACTTGGAGCTTGGTTGCCCATAGTCAGCTAGATAAGTCGACCAATCCCACACCATGAAGAGATCCAGAAGCTGAAGGAAAGATAAGACCAAAAGGAGAAAAGGTGGAGAGAAGATGATGCTTGGGACCATTCTTAGTTGCCTCAGCCTTGGGAGTCTCAGACTGGTTTTTCTCCTAAATTTTTGAGATCTGGCTGCGATCCAGTCTGGTGTTTTGTTTGTTTGTTTGTTTGTTTATTTAAACATTTCTATGTCGCCCCATCACGATAAAGCCTCGGGGCGGCTTACAACAGTAAAATTAAAACATATAACTTCATTTAAAAACCCACCCGCCCCATAGCTTTAGCTTCGTCTTCCCCATACCACCTCGGTAAGGAAGGGCTTGTAAAATCTGTGATGGTTGGAAAGTGAGGGCAAATTCCGTAGGAATAAGGCAGCACAATTTTGAAGGGAAAGGGGAGAAAAAAGCAGCAGGAAAAGATTGAGATCTGTTTTGCCTTGATTTTAAGAAGAGATTTGGGTTTACAAAAAGCTGACAATCAGGAACCTTGCACAAGCCTATCTCGCCTCACCACCATCTGCAGTTTAAACGTCATCTCCTACCCTCAACCGTTCCTACCACAACAAACCTTGTTTTCACAGAATTTTATTTAAATTAAAGGGAAATATTTGGACATCTGGCCTCCCTTGTAAAGGAATTTACTTTTAGTTATCAATGTAAAAATCACTGCAATCATTCTGGATACAGTCTGATCGCCTTACCAAAGGGTTACGATTGGATCCCCTCATACGCTACTCCAAAAGGAGAACAGGTTCGGTGCAAATTAAAGTATTCGGGCAAAGAAACTGACGAAGAGCGGAGAGAAAAAAGGGAACATCGCGGGGAGAGGCCGCGCCGATTTCATTTTCCCCACCCCTCTTTCCTCCAGACTCCCGCTTTTGCCGAATTCATAATCTCCAGCCGGAGCTGCTGTCAAATCTGGGCGTAATCTTTTAAAAGCCAGTGTGACTCTCGCAGGAAAGCGGCGGCCTCCGTCTCCAATTTGAAGCCCTAATCCCCTCTAAGCCAGTTAAACCCGACTTCCGATCCACGCTCGCATTGTTTCAAGCCGCCAAGCCCTTAACTCGCTACTTGGGAGCGGATCAGATTCCTCGCCATCCAGGGGGCTCTTCAGAGCGGTTTGTTGTGACTTCTTTCCAAGCCCGGCAGAGACGGAGAGAAGGGCAGGGGGAGGCACTGGGCTCCTCTTGCGCTCGCACACGTTTATTTATCTATTAATTAAGCGGGCTCAGTTTGCGATTTCCTTTCCGCCTTAACCCGACACTGCGACCGCACTTGGGCAGAGACGGCGGAGGAGAGAAAGGAAGGACACGATTCCCGCCGCCTTCGCCGCCGCGGGGAATTCTGACACTTTCGGCGAGATTTACGGAGCTCCAGTCTCTGCCTGCTTCACACCGCCGCGATTTCCCACGGCCCTCCCAAGTCGAGCCTCGCCTGAGCGAGCGGCCCGCGCGGGAAAGGGCGGCGCAGCTCCCCTGCAGCCGAGCAGACGGCGCGGGAGGCACGCTTTACAACAGCCTGTGCCCCCTCCAGATGTGCTGGACTGCAGCCCCCATCCTTGAGCATTGGCTATGATAGGCGGTGCAGCCTCAAACAACGGGAGGCAGAGGCTCCTTGGGGCTAATGCCCAACACATTTCGTTTAGACCTCCGAGACAACCTCCTGCCGTCCATGGTCACTTGCTGAAATCAAGGGCTAGCTTTTGCCGAGTTCATAATCTACTATGTTGCATCTGATCTCTTCAGACTGAGTGGCTTTTTGGCTACAAGTGCTTCGCCTTCTCTCCTCTCCTGCTCCTTCCCTCTGAAATAGGGTATCTTTCTCTCCCTGTACATATATCCCTTTTTATAAATAGGGGGGTCCTTATGTGGCAGGCTGCTGTGGCTACACACAAGCACAAGGGACTTTCAAGCATATGTCCTTTTACCATAGACTTGAACTCATTTTGGTATAGGAGCAACACTGACTGGAGAACAACAGGTTGCACCACTGCTCTACCCCACAGTGATATCCACAAGAAATGGGTGCTCCCACTTATAAAAGTAGCCAGAGTTATCATCTATGCCACACCAAGGCCAAGGAGAGAGGGGAAGAGAGAAGACATGGGTATAGATTTCCAAACACACCTGTAAGGGAAAACAGAAAAGCACCCCAACAGACTCGACACACAAACAGAATCTAAAATCTATTCTATTTCAATAAACATGGCAGCACCTCATCTCAGGTCCCCACCATCATGCTGGGCTGCTTCATTCACCACTGAAAAGATGAGTCACTCAATTTCTGCACCATGTCAACACTTCCTTTCCTGGAACATTTAAGGGGAGACATGCATGCAGAAATATTTTAACTAGCATAAATTGGGCTCTCTATAGATTGATGGCAAGGGGTGATACAAGGGGAAGGCAGCAGTGATACGAACCTGGGAAGCACAACCAGCTAGTAACACTGCAAATTCTGGTTCCATACTCCTGAACTAATGGCTAACTTGTCCCATTGATTTCCACAACACTAAGTGTGACAATGAGTCCTAGTACTAAAAATATGCAGCACTAAATCAGAGATGGGGTGAGTTACCTTTCTTGTAGTTAAGATTTTAGCGGTTAAGTGGAATCCAGGGGATGGTGGAGGACAGGAAGGCCTGGAGTAATGTTGTTCATGGGGTAGTGATGGGTCGGATGAGACTTCGCAACTAACAACAACGAGGAATCTGTCTTTTGTTACTTAGTTCAGGGGTGCACAGTCTTTTCAGCCCCAAAGGTTGCATGTCATGCTGGCTCAGGATCCTTATGCACATGTACATGTGTACATGGCAGTGTATGCGCTCATGCAGGCATACATGCACATGTGCATAAGCACCACAGTGATTCTATGATCCTGATACATGAAAGTCTCTGCTGCTTTCCCCCAGAAGTACAAATGGTTGCAATTTGGAAGGGGAGGTCAAGGGCATCAAGGGACCATAGGACCATCCTGAATTAAATACATTTATAGTTATTACATTTATTTCCAGCCTTCTTTAATCTTGTGAGGAACCCAAGGTAGCTTACACATTCATCTACTTTATCCTCACTGCAACCCCACAAAGGAGGCTGAGCATCTGTGACTGGCCCAAAGTCATCCAGTGAACTTCATGAAAAGTGGGACTAGAATCCAGATCTCCTCAGACGCACTCCAGCACTCTAATTACTGCACCATATTGAGACTCCTGCATGCGATCCTTTCAGTACTGTAGTTACAGCTGCATTCATTTATTATGTTTATATCCCACATTTTCATAAAAGGCTCTAGAATGTGGTTAAAGTGTGGGAAAGAGCAACTAATTCATGTTAGGCATTGTTGGATTTTTATTTAAAAACAAGAGTGCACTGTCCCCATTCCAATGGGAACTTGTATCAGTCCCTCTGTGAGATCTTCCAATACATGTGCATAAAGCAGTTGCATGTGCAAGATCTCTTCTGCTGAAAAGGCCTGATGAATGGAGCACAGGAAAAGCCATTTCATTCATTGCATGCCACTTCTCAGCTCTATCCTGGCTGGAGGATTTAGACTATAAACTTCTACATATTAACCTGGAAGCAAGTTATATTGGGATCAATGACTCTCAAACAATGTGCTTAAGATTCAGGTGCTAGGGTTTTTGTTTTTGTTTTGTTTTTGCACAGGCAGTGGATTTTCTTACTTAAAATTGAAGGGAAATGGGCAAAGCAAAATCACAAAATGGTCTGAAGAAGCTATCATGGAATGCTAGTGGATCTATAGCACTAAAAAAGTGGCTGGTGTAGATCTTCAAAACGAACTTTATCTTAACTAGGAAGAAGAAAGCAAATTCAGAAGCATGCATCTTGTTTGATGCTTACTTGTTTTACCAACATTTTTATATAAAGAAATCAGTTGTTGTTGTTATTAGTCGCGAAGTCGTGTCTGACCCATCGCGACCCCATGGACAATATTTCTCCAGGCCATCCTGTCTTCCACGATTCCCAGGAGTCCACTCAAGCTCACACCAACCACCTCAGTGACTCCATCCAGCCACCTCATTCTCTGCCGTCCCCTTCTTCTTTTGCCATCTATTGTTCCCAGCATTACACTCTTCTCCAGGGAGTCT
Organism: Varanus salvator macromaculatus; assembly: GCA_023646645.1. Taxonomy (NCBI): domain Eukaryota; kingdom Metazoa; phylum Chordata; class Lepidosauria; order Squamata; family Varanidae; genus Varanus; species Varanus salvator. The sequence goes on from JAIXND010000756.1 coordinate 29,199,561, forward strand.
TTCCTTCTCATTAGGTGGCCAAAGTATTTGAGTTTCATCTTCACTATCTGGCCTTCTAAAGAGCAGTCAGGGTTGATCTCCTCTAGGACTGAACGGTTTGATTGCCTTGCGGTCCAGGGGACTCGCAGGAATCTCCTCCAGCACCACGATTCAAAGACCTCAATCCTTCGGCGCTCAGCCTTCCTTATGGTCCAACTTTCACAGCCATACATTGCAACTGGGAAAACCATAGCCTTGACTATACACACTTTTGTTGGCAGGGTGATGTCTCTGCTTTTTACTATGCTGTCTAGATTTGCCATAGCTTTCCTCCCCAGGAGCAAACATCTTTTAATTTCTTGGCTGCAGTCCCTGTCTGCGGTGATCTTGGAGCCCAGGAAAATAAAATCTGTCACTACCTCCATTTCTTCCCCATCTATTTGCCAGGAAGTGAGAGGACCAGATGCCATGATCTTCGTTTTCTTAATGTTGAGTTTCAAGTCAACTTTTGCACTCTCTTCCTTCACCTGCATCAAGAGGCTCTTTAGTTCTTCTTCACTTTCTGCCATGAGAGTGGTATCCTCTGCATATCTGACGTTGTTGATATTTTTCCCAGCAATCTTTATTCCAATTGGTGATTCATCTAGCCCCGCCTTTCTCATGATGTGCTCTGCATATAAGTTAAATAGGCAGGGCGACAGTATAGAGCCTTGCCAAACTCCTTTCTCAATTTTGAACCAATCAGTGGTACCATGTACAGTTCTCACTGTTGCTTCTTGACCCACATATAGATTTCCCAAGAGACAAATAAGATGGTCTGGTACTCCCATCTCTTTAAGAACTTGCCACAATTGGTTGTGATCCACATAATCAAAGGCTTTAGCATAGTCAATGAAGCAGAGTAGATGTTTTTCTGGAACTCCCTAGCTTTCTCCATGATCCAGCGTATGTTGGCAATTTGATCTCTAGTTCCTCTCCCTCTTCGAAATCCTGCCTGTCCTTCTGGTAGTTCTCAGTCCACATACTGCTGGAGCCTAGCTTGTAGGATTTTGAGCATCACTTTGCTAGCATGTGAAATGAGTGCAATGGTGTGGTAGTTTGAACATTCTTTGGCATTGCCCTTCTTTGGGATTGGAATGTAAACTGACCTTTTCAAATCCTGCGGCCACTATTGCGTTTTCCAAATTTGCTGGCATATTGAGTGTAGCACTTTTACTGCATCGTCTTTTAAGATTTTGAATAGCTCAGCTGGAATACTGTCACCTCCACTAGCTTTGTTGTTGCTCAGACTTCCTAAGGCCCATTTGACTTCACATTCCAGGATGTCTGGCTCGAGGTCAGTGACCACCCCATCGTGGTTATCGGGGATGTTAAGCTCTTTCTTGTATAGTTCTTCTGTGTAATCTTGCCACCTCTTCTTAATCTCTTCTGCCTCTGTTAAGTCCCTGCCATTTTGGTCCTTTATCATGCCCATCTTTGCATGAAACGCTCCCTTCATATCTCCAATTTTCTTGAAGAGATCTCTGGTCCTCCCTATTCTGTTGTTTTCTTCTATTTCTTTGCACTGTTCATTTAAGAAGGCATTCTTATCTCTTCTAGCTATTCTCTGGAATTCTGCATTCAGTTGGGTGTATCTTTCTCTTCCTCCCTTGCCTTTTGCTTCCCTTCTTTCCTCAGCTATTTGTAAAGCTTCCGCAGTCAGTCATTTTGCTTTCTTGCATTTCTTTTCCTTTGGGATGGTTTTAGTTGCTGCCTCTTGTACAATGTTGTGAACCTCTGTCCACAGTTCTTCAGGCACTCTGTCTATCAGATCTAATTCCTTAAATCTATTTATCACCTGTACTGCATATTCATCAGGGATATGGTTTACGTCATACCTGAGTGGTCTAGTGCTTTTCCCTACTTTCTTCAACTTAAGCCTAAATATTGCAACCAGAAGCTCATGATCTGAGCCACAGTCAGCTCCTGGTCTAGTTTTTACTGACTGTATAGAGCTTCTCCATCTTTGGCTGCACAGCACATAGTCAATCTGATTTCTGTGCTGACCATCTGGTGATGTCCATGTGTAGAGTCGTCTCTTGGGTTGTTGGAAAAGAGTGTTTCCTATGACCATCGTATTCTCTTGACAAAATTCTACCAGCCTGTGCCCTACTTCATTTTGTACTCCAAGGCCAAACTTGCCTGTTATTCCAGTTATCTTTTGACTTCCTACTTTAGCATTCCAATCCCCCATGATGATAAGGGCATCATTTTTGGGTGTTAATTCTAGAAGGTGTTGTAGGCCTTCACAGAACAGGTTAACTTCAGCCTCTTCAGCACCAGTGGTTGGGGCACAGACTTGGACTATTTTGATGTTGAATGGTTTGCCTTGGATTCGAACTGAGATCATTCTGTCATTTTGGAGATTGTATCCCAGTACTGCTTTTCCTACTCTTTTATTGACTATGAAGGCTACTCCATTTCTTCTGAGGGATTCTTGCCCGCAGTAGTATACCTGATGGTCATCCGAATTAAATTCACCCATTCCTGTCCATTTTAGTTCACTCATTCCTAAAATGTCGATGTTCAGCCTTGTCATCTCTTGTTTGACCACATCCAGCTTGCCTTGATTCATGGATCTTACAGTCCAGGTTCCTATGGAGTACAGATCTTTGCAGCATCGGACTTTCCTTTCACCATCAGATACATTTGCGACTGAGTGTCCTTTCAGCTTTGACCCAGTCGCTTCATTCTTTCTGGCTCTACTAGTACTAGCCCTCCGCTCTTTCCCAGTAGCATATTGGACACCTTCTGACCTGAGGAGCTCATCTTCCGGCGTCATATCTTTTTGCCTTTTGGTACTGTCCATGGGGTTTTCATGGCAAAGATACTGGAGTGGGTTGCCATTTCCTTCTCCAGTGGATCACGTTTTGTCAGAGCTCTCTGCTATGACCTGTCCGTCATGGGTGGCCCTGCACAGCATAGCTTCACGACAAGGCAGTGATCCATGAGGGAGTATCCGTCATATCCGGTGACATTTCTTTGAACAAGTCCAAGAAACTACCTTTAAAAATCCTGATAGCTCTCACCAAAATCAGGATTTTGCCCACAGAGGTAGCTGTTCTATTCCTAATTTAAGTATTAGTGAAACAAGATTGACCTCTAGTTTAGGGAACTTACCATCAGGATGCACATGACTGAAGGCTCAAAGAGAGTTCCTCTTACTCTCTTTCTAGAGATCTTGTTCATCACCTGAAAGCTCTGTCTGAGAGTTCTTTAATCTCTCTCTCTTCTCCCTTCACATTTATATTAAAACGGCTACCTTACCAGGTAGCTTAGATATATAGAGCACATAAGAATACAATACTAGCATCATATGCATTATCAGCTTTCAGAAGTCTAAGTGCTGTTATGGATGAGAGCTCCTCAACCATAAACATACTTACTTTGCCACAGATATTTCATTGCCTATTATATTACTGAACTTTAAATTGGGTATACTGCTTAAACTGTGCAAATATAATTTGCAGATATTTAGTTTAGCTTCCAGTACAAAGTGCAGGCATAATTCTGTCTACAGCCAGAGCTTAAAGAACGAACTGAGAGGCAGACATTGGCACTGCCATTCCACTGCCTGTATTAAGAATGATAATCTGTACAGCCTAAGTAAAAGTTAACTGGATAGAAAATCTACACACCCATTGTGGATTCATAATGTCTATTCTTGTAATGTTGTTGGACTTTACAATCAGTCTAGCCAGTGCTCTGGGTATGAAATATGAAATAAAAGATACCCACTTTCTAACATGGGTCAATTAATGTTGTGGATTTCTACATCTGCCATCATTCAGATAGATTAAATAATTACAACACATGAATGGAAGGCTTTAGCACAGCAGATTATTTTCTTCTTTAGCTCTAGTAGCATTAGCATTCTCAAGAACCAAATGATATAGAAGCCAGTCCTGCAATTTCACAATTTTTGATTTCATCACTAAATTGTTATCTGTAAATGTGTGTAATTAGTATCTTATTTCTTCCCCTCAAACAATTGTTCACTCCTGCCATATACAGTGTTTTCTAGTCTATTTCTGTATTATCCAGATAAATAGTGGAGGGCTTGTAGTTCACACTAGCCAACATCTCTTTTGTCACAATTGCTTGCAATGTAGCTAACTAAACTGTAACAAATTCAGTGTGCACCAAATTAAACCTGCAACACTAAAATGTTAGGGAGTAACACAGTAACCTGGTTTGCGCATAAAGCTAAATCATGGTTTATTTAATCAAGGATTAGTTGCCTTATTCAGAGTTTTTCTGATAGATGGCTTGTTTTCTCAGTCCCTGGATTGCCTGCTTCTCTCTTCCTGCTCTGCATTTTCACTAGATGGACTCTGTACCTCCTGTAGGAAGAGTACTTCATATCCTGGCCTCCACAGTCTCCTCCCCCCCACCTTCTTTCTCCCTTTCTGAGGTTACTCTCTTGACCTCCAAGAGCAACCAGAGCAGTTCTTTCTGCACTCCATGGGGATGGAGTTGGAGCTCCAATGCCCATCTCTGAGGACAGAGCACAGTCCCCAGCCTCAGATCTGGGAACTGGCACAACCCTACTGCCCTTTAGACAACCCAGGATAGCTCCCTAACTATACTCAGAAACTCAGTGCCAGAGTTATCTTGATTACTCTTTTTTTTACCCTGTCAAATCCTTAATTAAACTGCGAGCAGGAGGATGACAATGATGTAAGCTGCTTTGAGGATTTTTTTTAAAAAGCAGGATATAAATCTAGTTGTTGTTCTTGTTGACGATGACGATGATGATGGCATTTCTGCCATGCATTATGTGCAATTTTACCCTTAAAACAGTTGGGAAGGAAGAAAGAAAGTAACCAATGATAAAGCAGCAAAAAAAGAAAAGAAAAAAAGAGTGAGATAATGTTGTCAGAGAAACAGGCTTTTGGGCCCAACTCCAATGTTCTCTCAGTAACAAAGAAAGCACATTCATGTGGCAAACATGGAGGGTGGATACTTGAAGAGTCATGTTGGTACTAAACTCAGATGGATTATGAGCTGTGCAGATACACACTAAAGATGCACTATTTGAGATATTTCTGATGAGCGCCATTCCTCAAGAGGTAATTCCCACTAAGTCCAGTGGGCTTTCTACCCAAGCATATATTTAAGGCTGCAGCCTAAGGTGCAGGAACTGCAACAATAAGCAATTAATAAGAATTCTGCACCAGAAGAAACTGCACAGAGCAGCCTGTCTATATACATGATGAAAATCAGAATTTGATTATTTGCATTAATTATGTTTGCACTAGTCCTGAAAAAGAACATGGAATAACACAGTGTGCTATAGTTTTGGCTCTGTCCACTGGAAAGCCTACTTCCTCACACTTTCAAGACTAGTTCTGTAGGTATAAGGAACTAAAAATTGACTTATTTAAAAAAAGAAAAAGAAATACTAAAATGTTCAGGGTGCCATGTTCATTCAGAACACTAGAATCCACACAATCTTAACAAAGGATATAGAGAACCAAAAAGAACTTTTTGCATTGGTATCTGTGTTCCATTATAGATATATATATGAGCCTTCGGTACAACTAAATGCTTGCTCCAGCTGTCAAGATGAAGCTGCAAAATGCTATTGCAAGCTTCCCCTAATTCCACACAGGAGCCTCATTAATTCTAGAAAGTTTCTTTTGCCACAGAGACCAGCTTTACATGCTGTAGAAAACCAACACATACAAGCAAATTACATAAGCCATCCAATTATCATCTCTCTTCCCTCCTGAGGGCAGGTTCAGGGGTTATGTTAGGACAACTCTGATGGAGATGGAGCAGATAGAACAGTGAACTGCAGTGACAGTGAGGCTGCTGCTCTCTACTATTATACGTATGCTTTGTCCCCCTCACAGCTGCAGTTATAAGCCCAGCACATTATGGTATGTAATGGACTCTGACAGTATGTACTGGATGCTGTTGGTGAGCAAGAGCTGCCTGGTGTACAAGTCTTTGGAACCATTTCCTGTCACTCATATCACCTGCAGACAATTTGGCACTTAGCAGATATACTGCCAATATAAGTAATTTGCTAGGAGAGAGGGCTGGCAAGCAGCATTACTCCAGGAAAGACTGACCATTGATTCTAGGAGCTTCATAGCATGCGAATCACATGAAATTTTCCATGCTTAATCTGAACTACCGCCCCAATAGTTCATTTTACATGGCTATTCTGCAAAACACTACAAAAGGCAGTGCTTCCATTATGCTTTACAGCTTTTCCTGATATCATCATCTCAACTATGTTCCTATTTTCCCTTTGCCATTGGAGTTTTTAAAGATAGCTGGCCCTTTCAATTATTTTTTACCCATAACAAAATGCTACAAAAGAAGAAAATCAGACTGTTTGACCAGCACTTACTATCTGACCTCACTCCTGAAAAATAGATTGACACCTGACATCCACAAATACAATTAGCCTTCTAGATATCTTACACAGCTGACACCTGATTAGATTTTAGAGTTAAGGATGAATAACTTTAAAACACGTTAAAAGTTATACTTCAAAAGCCTTGCTATTAAAATATCTCACATATGAATAGCTCTGAGAGTAGAGATGGAGGGAAACCATCTAGGATGTCAAAATTTCTTATGGGGCTATAATGTACTGACTTAGTAGAGCAAATGAATTGTTTCTACCAATGTTGACTGGGAAACAATAGGAAACAGGCACTATTAAAAAGTTTTCAGGACAAACCATTCAGTGAGAGGATTTCAGGAATGAATCTAGGATTACACAGACTTTTCACTGTTATATCTATGGACATGTCCAGTTTACTCTATACAGATGCTTGGCAGGATCTGGCAGTTCCTCATCACACTTCTCAGTCCTTGGCTGAAGGTCAAAACACAAACTACATATTGATTGATTGATTGATTGATCGATATCCTGCTTTTTTCCTACAAAGGGCTCAAGGCAGCTTACATCTCCTCCTCCATCTTATCCCCACAACAACAACCCTGTGAGGTAGGTTGGTCTGAGAGTCTGTGACTGGCCCAAAGTCATCCAGTTGGCTCCATGGCTGAGTGGGGACTAGAACCCAGACCATTTGAGTCCCAGTCCCATGCTCTTAACCACTACACCACACTGGCTCTCAGTCCATTATGTCCAATTAAACTTCTTGTCCAGCACAGCAAGCATTTATTGCATGTAAATTACACATGTTCTGGATGGGTGCTAAATGAAAGCAAACTATGATCTATGTTTAAATTTAAGGAAACACACAAAGTGATTAGTATGTCATGTACTGTGTCTGGATAAATTTTGCTTGCATGTGTGAATGCAGATCAAGAGTCGACAAAAGCCTTTGCAGTATTTATTTTCTAAATTTCTTTCCTCTGAGAGAAGGAACAATTTGATGGCATGTGTTTTAGATCAAATTTATTTAATTTTTCAATGTTAATAAAATGTCAAGTTGTAAGAATGCTAAAGGATCTTTCAAATGTTTGGTTTTGCTTTTTAACCTGACAAAGGTAGGAATGCTGTATTGCCTTTTAGATATCTCATTAGATACTAGATAGTCACATACTTATTTGCTTATGACAGGATACTCTACATACACTGAAATGCAGGAAATTGTCAACAGTGGGATAGCAGAAAGGGAAGGAAGAAAAAGCAAGAACAATAATACCATTGTGTGTGAGAGTATGTGTGGGTATATGTATACAAATGTGTGTGCTTATATGTGATTACTAATGTGTAGATGATGTAATGGCTGTAATCTTTTCTAACTTGGCTTGACATACCACTGTGACTCATAATTCATCAGAAGTAGCACAGTACATGTGTTTATTTGCACTAAAACAGAGGAGGGATATAAACTTAGGAGACCTTAATCCTGTAATTAAATAAAAAGGTGGAACAGGAAAAGAATTTGAGGGCAAGATCATTCATAAGGCAGTTATTTCTGCCAAATATATATATACATACACATCAGCTTACATTTGTTTACAGATACAGCAACATTTTACACTTTTGTCTTCCAAATATACCCACCCTAGACTTGGGGTACAAGTCTAGCTGGAGCTAATGCAAAGTGTAAAGTTAGCAAAATTGTACTGCATGTTGTCCTACTCTAACTTTATCACATTAGCAAGGGCTATTGTTGGATCAAGAGCAGTATGGTAACATAGATCTAATTTTGCTATTAGACAGAATGCTGGTAGAAGAAAAATGACCCTCTTTATCCACTGTTGTACACTATACATACACAAAACATATACACTAAACATATTGGTTTGGACCCAGAGGAAATTAGTAATGACAAACCTGTCCCATTGATTTCAGTGAGTCCAAAGCATGACAAACTAGTTTCTTGCTCACCGCATGCTCAATAGACAGATATTAAGGGCAAGACAGCATCTGTCTCAAAGATTCTTATAAACTTTCCCTAGTAATCCCAATCATGAGGGCTGTTTTTTTGCCCTATTATCCATCTCTTCAAGGGTTGTAAAAATCACTGAACACTTCAGTTCAACTTTAATTTAGGGTATGCATTTTTATTAAACAATATGTTGTTAAAGGCTTATATAAAGGAGATTATGTAGAATGCCTATTTCAGTGTAAGACTGTAAACCAAATGGAAGTGGAAGATATGCTACATACGTTAAAGGAAAAGCCAATAATGTGGGTATACACTGGAATGCAAGAATATGTTGCCCACAGCTTTCATACTTTGCAAAAAGGAAAAGGCTTTATGAATTTTACTGTCTTTTCCAACAGTCAGATAACACTCCTATCCAAAATTCTGTTTCAAAAATTTGAAGTTTAAAGAAAATTAAATTATTGTTAAATCTGTCTTTGCTACTCTAACACTTTAAGAAAATAAAATTTGGGATTGTTTCCAAGCATTTGGATTGTTTCCAAACAACACAAACTTTTGAATAAGAAAATAATGGTGAGAAGTTTGCTATAACTATGGATTCTTAACCTGATATTTGAATTTGTTCCAACAAGGCTGTCAACAGTCCACACCTTCAATTTAATCCAACTGGTCAGAATTTTCATATGAGCTTCCAGTTTCAAAACTCTAGTCCTTCTCTCCTAGCTAGGCAGGGGGAACCTGAAGATAGTTACCCATGCTCTGGTAACTTCCAAAATAGATTATTGCAATGTGCTCTACTTGGGGCTGCCCTTGAAGAAGGTCCAGCAATTGCAACTAGTAGAAAATTGGGCCATTTGGTTGGTGACTGGCATTCCTAGAGTGCCCTATATAACACCAGTTCTGAAAGAACTACATTGGTTAGCAGTTGTGGCCTGGGCCCAATGCAAGGTGCCACCCCCTAACATCAGTGCAGGAGGCCCTTTTGCAAGAGCCACCCTTCAGGGAAGTGAGAGTGGTGGCAAATAGGTGAAGGGCCTTTTTACTGCTGCTCCCCATCTTTGGAACTTCTCCCTAGGTAAATTCGTCTGTTGTCATCTTTATTTTCTTTTCAGTGCCAGGTGAAAACATACCTTACAAAAATAATACTTAGCCCTGTGAATGCTGATGGTCTTATATTATTCTTATAGTTATGTTTTAATCTTTTGATTGTTTTAACAGGTTTTAATATGTTGTTATTTATATATGTTTAATATGTTGTTTTAATATTTTTAATATGTGGTTGTAAGCTGCCTAGGAAGGTCTTTTGGCAGTTATAGGAGGCATGTAAAGATGTGCATAAACAAACAAACAAACAGTCTGGGATATATCACTGGAAGGAATATTCCCTGCACCTTATGTAAAATTGAGCTTTGTCATTGGTGTGACTATGGACAGAAGGATAAAGTCATATAAGTGTGCTCATTCCTGTGCCCTTCAATTCTGATTCACAATTCCACCATGCATGTTGAACTGCTTGCATGGTTTGCATAGAGACAAGGCATCTTGCATTCTATTTAGCATAGTGGGCCTCCAACAAATCCTTACAGCCTCATAGCTGACACACGTTGAGATTGAAATGTTTCCAATTAATCATAGAATGAATAAGTTTCTTAATTTCTTGGATAACACAACTGCAAACAACGAATTACAATCTCCTTTCAAACTGCCTACTCTTAATCTGATCATAATTCTGACTGACACTGACAAAGAAAATAAGATAATTGTTTATTACAATTTTCTATTTAGTTTCCTGATTCTGATGCTACATACTGTTCTGAAATAAATAAAAGAAATGCCATCTTGTCCACTGCAGGATGTTCGATGCTGGCAATATTCTCTACTGTAAAGTTACTGATACTTAACTCCCTACAATGTGTTTAAGATCCTCAACTAAAAGAATGTCAAACGTTGCCATTGGATGATCAAGGGAGAATATGGTAATGTAGATTCCATACAATAAACAATCTCTCTATATGCCAGGCCTAGAGATGAGGGCTTGATGCAAAAGAAGTCTTTGCATAAATCATGTTTTAAAACGATTTGTTCATTTCTATGATTCGAATGCCTGGGAATCCATTTGTTGCATCACTGCCCAGTAATGAGTTAACGCAGTACTATTTAAAGCCTCAAAGAGCTAAGGTTGAACCCTGCAGCTGGGAGCTTGTATCAAAGGAACAAAAGAATATGTGGGAAGACATTTGTGTGGGGAATTCCTGTAGCTGACCCCATGGAACATGTCCCAGTATTTGAACCTAATTCACATCTTCAAATACACCACTCAGCAATTTGGCTGAAAGATAAAAAGGACATTTGTTGCTTGCTTTGAATAACCTTTGTAGCTTAGGATTCAACCCTTCTCCTTGCTTGTCTCTTTTAGGTTTATTTTGTAGGAAGACTTGAACTAATACTCCAACTTATTCTTCAGATGTAGGTGACCATACTAAATGCTAGGAAAGATAGCAACTAAAAATGCTAGTTTCAATATATAAACAAGAGACCAATAATGACTCATTTCATTGCAACATAATCATGCATATAGTGGGTCTGTTCTTTCAGGTGCATTCACAAGCCCTTTGTTTAAAAAAAACACACAAAACCTAACAAACTATATGCAATATTCCATGTGGACACTCTTGCAAGAAGGATAGTTCCTTCAAGACAGGAGGAAAAGAAAATTCAAAGAAGAAAAAGTATTATTAAAAATAACATAATTAAAAGGTTACATATAGCTATAGCTACAGATGAGTTCCAATCATCAGACATAGTATGAAAACTATATGAAAATAAGAAAAGTTTAAATGTGATGTTTGGATTATTACTTCTTTTTAAAGGTTACAAATTGAACTTCACATATTGAAAACAGAGGTGTCCTTCTTATTGGCTTTTATATTAGTCATTCACATCTGCGAGATTCTTCTCAAACCAAGAACTGTACCATGGCTAAATAGTTGTATTAACCTGTAATCAACCAGATACCCCTAGATCTGATTGCATGTGTAATTACCTTTTGTCAAATACAATTTGATTGATAAACATGTCAGAACACTTGCTGCTTGGTCTGTTTCAACAGGTAAATGCTGCCTTTCTACAGCCTTGGGGCATAATTAACAGAGAGGAAAAAAGGCTGTTCTTTAAAAAACACACAGAAGCTGATTCATTGAAGTGGGGGGTTAACAGCATGCAACCTGCTAAGGCCTATTTCATGGCCTGCCATGCTTGTCTGAGCACTTATTGAGTTCCAGCCTGCTGTGACAGGGCAACAGTGGCAAGCGATTTGAACGTATGTTTCCACATGAACTTCAGGAAGGGACAAGGCTAGGCATATATTTGGTTCAAATAGTGGATGATAATCCTCTCTAGAAGCAAGGTGTGCCCATGTCAAAATGGATGATTGCTAAATGGGGGAAAAATCGGGGATCTGACATTTCAATATGAAACACAGAATTTTACCGCAAGCACACTCATTTTTTTTCTTTTCTCATTAGCCTCAAATTCCCAGTCACTTGAAAAAGGTAAATTAAAATGGCCATAAACATACAGAAAATCCATGCTATTAGTACTTTAGCCACATGTTCATATTCATAATCAAGGTCACTGTGAAGTGCAATTCTGCATGTGATTTCCCAGAAATAAAGCTGAGTTTAATGAGATTGTACTTCCAGGTAAGTCTATATAGGACTGCAGTCAACATGTCCTAAGGAAGAAATGTACACCAAGCAAGCATTCTGTGTTCCAAAGTTGGCTCATTTAGAAGTAGGTTCTATTAAAATAAATGAGATTTACTTCCAAATAAATACAGTTATTTGGGATAAACATGCTGCTTAGATTGGTGGATAACTGAGACGCATCAGCCTCAGCCCAACAAAGCTTGTGAAGTTTAGCCCAGCACTATGGGGAGTGCGAAGAAATCCCTACCTGACCTCTGGATAACCCAAACAGGAGATTAGCCCATTTCCAAGCAAAGTAAGTTGTCACACTGTTAGGCCAATTCCCTCTATTGACATTTTGCATAAACATCTTACACAGGGTGATCAGAAAGGACTGTTATGCCATTAACGTTTCTCCCCATTCTTTTTCTTTCTTTCTTTTTTCTTTTCTTTTTTCTCCTTTTTTAATACCTAAGCTTTCCAGAATAAAGACCTTTCTGAATTAGGGATAACAAAAGGGTCAAAAGGTCACAAACATTCTTTTGAGTAGGCACAAATCTAGAAAGTTTAAATTCATTGGAAAGTGCAAATTAGAACTTTTTTTTAGTACAAATCTCTACACATACTCTAGATTGCTGAAAGGACCCATCAATTCAGCTTACTCTAACTTCGATGACATGAATAGTTGTGTCAAAACCTTTAGATTACCGTAGACTGCATTTTTATTATTCACTTTAAAAAAGTCAAAGTGATTCACCTCCTCAACTTTAAAAAAAGCCATCATTGCTCAATTTGTCTAACAGATGAATTGTCACCATTCCAGCACTCATGAGATATTGCCCTACACATAAAATGTAGTTTTAAAAAATAAAATCTAAAGATAGCATTTAAAAATAAACAACCCCCTGGCATTTACACAGCATGCATAGTGTGCTGTATATTGCACAAAATATATAATCTTGTTAGTTTTATTTTAGCTTTGATTGTTGATGGAAACAATCTCTTTTTAATAGTATGAACACCTCCTGCTGGGAACTACAGATTACAGCTAATTACTAAATTCTTTGAAATTCAGATATAATGGATTGTGACCCTTTTAATTAAAAACCCCAAAAGGCTGGGCAACATTTCCCAACTCAGTAACCTTTGCTAAGTGTATGACATATGAACTATGTTCACCACGACACTCCCTGTCTTTTATATATGATATGTCACTTTTTGGCCAACCACAATTATGGGTAGCAACTTTCGTTTGATTAAGGTAATCATTCTTTCAAATAGAAAATATTTTAATGCTGTTTGTTACATGCACAGATTTTTGAAAGAGGTCCAAACATAAGATTAGCTCCATCTCAAACCCTGCACAACCTAAGTAAGCCAAAAAGAAGAAAACACATTAATTGAACATATTACTTGCACAAATTGCTGTTCGAAGTCTGAAATCTCCAGAGGCCTGTGCATATGAACAAAGGATTCCTGCATATGTCATACTCTGGATGGTCCCCTAACTTTGGGGAATGCAGGGGACTGCCAGTGGAAGATCGAACTGAAAAGCTTCTCTGCCCACATCAAATACCATGCATTGAGCTTTTGATCTCAGCGAAAATCATCAATGAAACCCTTTACCATCTAAACCAGAAACAGTGCCAGATGTCATCCTACGCTAGCCATTACAACATATTAAAAACACAAAAGTGTTAGGTCTTAGTATATAGACTTGTCTTGGGACAATGTCAGCATTTTACCATAATACTCATATGGATGCACACTTCTACTCTAAAGAATATTTTATTTCCCAGCAATGAAGTTTGTATTTGCATTTCTGTACTTTTTTAAAAACTGGAAAAAATACACAGATTTTAAGGCTAGAAAGTCAACTTTGCATTATATTTCTCCTCTATTAATTACTTATTCTTCAGATCTGTGAATATTTCTGTGTTAAAAAATAAAGGGAAAATATCTCAGAGAATTTAAAAGAGCCCCACCCCACAGAGGTGGCAGAACACACTGACTAAATGGGCCTCCCCCCCTCAGTGTGGCCTCAATTTTTGACTGCTGTCAGGGACTCCAGAAAGGGCAGTTTCTTTCTTATGAATGAATCTCAAAGCCAGTCCTTCAGCACATCATATAAAGCCTCTACAGGATGGATTATATATTACTGGACACTTTCTTTGGAAGCAGAGGCACACTTTTATGACCATTTGTATCCCTCTTCATTTTGCTCACTTGTGCAGTAAAACACAAAACTATTTTTAAGGTATATAGTGCTAGGAATGGAAACATTTCAAAAACTCAGCACAATGTGCTTTAATAATTAGGGTATCAGACTAGGATTGGGGAGTAAAGGTAAAGGTAAAGGTTTCCCCTTGACGTTACGTCCAGTCATGCCTGACTCTAGGGGGCGGTGCTCATCTCCGTTTCCTAGCCGAGGGAGCCAGTGTTTGTCCGCAGACAGTCTCCGTGGTCATGTGGCCGGCATGACTAAACACCAAAGTGCACGGAACGCTGTTACCTGCCCACCAAAGTGGTACCTTTTTATCTACTTGCATTTGCATGCTTTCGAACTGCAAGGTTGGCAGGAGCTGGGACAGCGCACGGGAGCTCACCCCGTGTGTAGATTCGAACCGGCGACCTTTCGATCAACCAGCCCAGCAGCACAGTGGTTTAAACCACTGCGCCACCTGCAGTCCCTAGGATTGGGGAGACCCACATTCAAATCCCAACTCAGTCCCATCTCTCAATACAACCTACTCTATAATGGTTTTTGAAGATAAAATGGTGTGTGTGTGGGGGGGGGAGGGGGCTATGCACAGGCGAGCTCCTCATGCAAAGTTAAAACTGTAACTCTCCCTGCAAAGAGAAAGAACAGCTCAGAATTATGGGGCTAGTGTTCCGGAATGACTGGGAGCAGTGAGGAAATAAATAAGGTATGCAGACTCTGTACCACATGAGCACTTCCACATTTAAATGATGGATAAAGAAGTGCTCAGCCTGTAAAGCAAGGGTGTGCAACCTTCTTCAGTCCAAGGGCCAGATGTCATTCCAGAGAAGTTTGTGGAGAGGCCATATTCCAGGATAAACCCTATTCCCAAAATAGAAACACAGAAACACAGCAGGTCAGAAGGGGTCTCCTGGGCCATCTAGTCTGACCCCTGGCTCCAGCTGGCTCTGTTCATGTAATACCCAACAGATTGAGTTCCAACCACTTCACCAACACTGGAGACAATAATCTCCACTGGAAGTAACCTCAGCCATCATTACAAATGACTATCAGTTTGGAGCGAAGTGGACAGAACAGAGAAATTCCCCCTCTTCCTCTAAGGCAGCAATCCTATACCAACATCCTTGAAAGTAAGTCTCATTGAACTTAGTGGAACATACTTGAGAGTAGACATGCATAGGCTAGCACTGTCAGTCTAAAACTGTTCAGATATAAAAATCTGTTTCAAAATTCCTTTTTTATCTTCCCAGCTAGAGATATAACACTGACAAAAGGTACCTATGCACAAAATACAGCAAAAGTAGGCAATAATATTTACAGCTGTGGAGGGAATATGCTAACATTTTATTGCAAGGGGTGACTTTTTAAAAGCCATGGGAGCTTCATCTCCTTTATTTGTATCCACAGAATCTTAAACTGCAGTAGCATTAGTAGTACCTATCATTGCATAACACTATCTTATCAGTATGATTTTTAATAGGTTGTACTGAAACAATATTTTTAAAACTATGTAGCTACTGCAGTCAGGTATCTTGTCTGAACAATAAGATAGATACATATGTTTCAAACTGACATTCCTACGTGAAGCTATTAGCTGTCACTATAATAGGGATATAATCTAGCACATTTGTAAGTGTGTATAAATATGTAAACTCTGAGGTTATGATAGCTAAACTACAGGGAATTGTTTAGCTCTGGAAAAGTCAGAAGTTATTTTGATTCATACTAATCCATTGCAAGATAAAATGGTCCCAAAGGGCAAAATGCTTACTTTATAACTGGATGTTGAGGTAAATTCTGCAAGATGCCTTGCTATAATCAAGAAGTAAACCAAATATACTGTGATACTTTGAATTCCATAGGATTTCAAAATGAATTAAGCACTGTATGTAGAAAACAAAATAATGCATGCTGTTAGGCAGGAGTTGCACAAACAAGACTGTTCTGCTAGAATAACCAGAAAATATTTGGATGCTATAGCTTTTTCTAATCCTATTTTAGAAGTGAAGCGTTAAGATTGCTTTCTAAAGAAAGGTCCTAGAATGGAGAGAGGTTGGTAAGATTAAGTCAGGAGGTCCTACTTATGCTATAGCAATCTGAAATACAGAAACAAAGAAATGTTGTTTAATTGTAATGCCCCTTTCTCATTAAAGAATAAGCTGGAGCAGTAGCAAAAGAACTGTCTTTTTGAGTTTACGGCTTGAAAAGGAGCCCTCTGGCAGACACTCAGTCTCCAAAGGGCAAGGGTTCTGGCCAAGTTGTTCCCATCTGCCCGTTAGCCTGTACACAAAGTCCTTTTAGACAAAGCAACAAACAACGACAGAGGTAAGAGTTGAGGGGATTCAAAGTAGCACATCATGCAGTTTTTAGGTCATTGACTATTCTCCAAAGCTTGACGGGTGATATTCAAAGAGCAAACCCTACACATAGTTCATTCTTGATTCAGCAGAAGAGTTGCAATAATCCACAACAATTGGGATTGGGTGTGGATAAAGCTGGTGCAAGTATTTACAAAGTCACGTTTTTCATTTATCTTCTGTTGACCAGTGTGATTGATACATCTTTGTCAGTGAACTAAAAAATGAGTTCGGCAAAACAGGTTCAGTCGAATTGCTTTTAATGCTACATGCTGCATAATTTTATACCTTACTCAGAAGTAAGCCCCTCTGAATTCAATGGATTTACCTTCAATAAGACAATCTGGCTACTGTATGGTATAGAAATGTAAACAAACAACTAGATTTAAAATAATGGATTCCATCATTATTAGATGACACAGGATTTAAAGAATTGCAGTCACATTGCTGCAAAAAAGCTTCCAACTTAAGCTTTTTTAAAGTATTTCAGGCTATAATTCTATACATGCTTACCTGGGAGTAATCCCATTGGACTTAGTAGAGCTTTCTTCTAAGTAGACAAGTGTAAGGTTGTGTTGTAAGAGGGTTGTATATGTTTATAGTAAAGAAACTACTGTAACTGTGCCCAAACTTCAAAGTTATTTCACTGAAATACAAACAGTCCATAACTGCAGTACATAAATATGCATATGGAATCATATAAACATACAATACCATTTAGAAATGGCAAATTTCATATTTTTAAATTAACCTTCTTAACACAATGAAGAATGGGCTTCCAGCCTTATGTTCATATGATGCATGCAGCTCTTACTTAAACAAATTTGTATTAATTTGGTCTTCTGAATGGAAGCAGAAATGCCATTATTTTAATCTTATTCATTTATTTTTCCTGTGAACATGGTTATACACTTATACAAAATACCCCTATTATTCATAGGGATGGGTAAAGCTTTGGAGTGATTTCACAGGAATCTGAGAATTATGAAACACTCTAGTCTTAAAAGTCAGGTTAAGCCACAATCTCAAACACAAGTATTTGGATATAAGGCCCATAGAGCTCAACAAGATTTGCTTCTGAATGAACATTTAATGAATGAATGAATTAATATACTGTTCCACAGCAGAAGTGCTCTGTGGGATTGTGTTGTAAAAGGGGGCTGCTTGAAGGTTGAATAATTTTGCCTGGAGAAACAAAGATGTGTTGGGTTTCTCAGTTTCATCACCTGCCAACCAGTAAATTAGCCCCAGGGCTATATCACATTGGGGACTATTTTAATTAATTTTAAATTGTTTTTTTAATTAAAAAACTAATTTTCTCTTGCTTTAAAAGCAATATAGTTACAATTAAATCTAATCATAGACCTGGTAAAACTAGATTTACATTCTCATGAAAATAAGGTTGTTAACCAATCAAATGTTGGCATTAATTTGAGTTTTTCTTCTCATCAATATGACTGCCCAATCTAACTACTAGATCTTGTTCCTGAAAGTTCTGGGCTTTCATTTTTTTCTAACTACAGTCACATGTACAATGGAAACTATGAACAACAACATGTAATTGAAACTAGATTGTTGTTCTGTACTTATGTGGTGGTGGAGCTGCAACAAGCAAGGCAAAGGAGTTTAAATGGACAGACAATATAGCACAACAGGTTAAAACTGATGCTTTAAAAATTAAAAAAAACCCTAATTTAAAAATTGAATACTTTTCTATCCAGTAACTATCAAACTTTGCTTTGACCTATCAATCAAGCACATTTCATTTTCCTTGGTATTTTAATGTTTGTGAGGCTACAGCTGGACCAAGAAAGTGAAACAGAAAGGAACAACACTGGAAAGAAAAAGAGATAACAAAACTCTCCAGTGTGTTTCTTTCTTTTTTCTACTATGAAGGCTACGATCCAATACCCACTGACCTGGAACAAGGTAACATTATAAGACTGCACTGTTAACCTCAAAATGCCATGGGTGCTAGTCATAAGAAAGTTCCTATATGGTAAAAAAATTACCTTCTATAGATGAAAAAGGAAACTGTGCAAAACATATACAGTAAGCAGTATACAAGCCATCATGGTTAAATTAATCCTTGAAGCACTGCAGCATTTGACAGCTGTCACTTTGAATATGCAAGTCCTAGGTGGCAGTTTCCATGGCTTGCCATACTTGGGCAGTGAGAATTATGCAAGGGCTAGACAACCATTGCATAAACCCACAGCCAGTTCTGTAGTTATGTGAGCATGATTCAACCTTTCATCCCACCACAAGGCACAAAGGTTACAAACAACAACTGCTTGTCAAGGCTTGCTTATTCAAAATGGAGGGTAGCATTTACCATGGTTCCTGGGGTTAATTAGCCCAGAGTGGCTAGCTGAAAGAGATACAAAGCTTGTTTGTATGATTAAGTAGCATAAAAGTACTCTTTGTGATTGTAAATTAATATATCTTAATAGTCAGATTTGAATTCTTGATCAGAACTGTGAAGCTTGATTCAAATCCAGCTTTTTCTTGTTGATTTAACCTTCATCTTTAATCTTCACTTGCCAATCAACATTTAATGCCATCTTGTCAGGAATATGTTTCCTTGGCAAAAACTAGCCACAGAGACTCATTTGGATGGGAGAAAGTGTATATTACCATACCAGCTCATCCCCACACATCAAATATAAGAAAGGATAGAAGAATGGATCCTTGAAGGATGCCATGCAAAGGGTTCATGGGTTCAATACCCCTTTTGGGAACTATCTGAATCACTTTGGAGCACAGATATGAACCACGTCCACCAATATATTCAGGCAGATACTGTATACTAAATATACCAGGAAATATGTTTAAATTATCACCTAGCACTTCCATATAAAATATGGAATATTTCACAACTCTAAATAGTAGTATCTACTTTCCCCCATATGTTGCATTCTGAATATTTCCATTCATACAGATGCCTACTTTTAATTTTATACATTTCTTTCAGATCTGAATTCACCTTAGAGTTGTCAATGTTATCCTGTCTCCTACTAGAGGATAATTAATTTCAATTACTTTGGCTTTGGTAGACTTGCTGCTGAGTCAAAAATATAAATATTAGCACTTTTAATTGAGAGAATGTAATAATTCAAGCCTGTCGTGATCTAAGGGAAAACACACACATACCCCCTATAATCCACATTTACTTTAAATGCTACTTTGAAATATCATCCATTCCTGTTGGTGGATTCTTATGTTCCTTAAAACCATATTATTCTAACCTTTCATTGATAGACTACATCCATTATCACTTGGAAGCAGTGATAATCCCTTGGTAATTAACACCTTCATTAAAGTAATTTGAACTCGAAAGAAATTTAAGGTGTATTATTGGCTTAGTAAAATTAAGTTTACTGGAAATAATTTTTAATGTCATTTGAACTTTCAACTTCTTTCACCTGAGTATTCCTAGTTTGGCACATTGTTCTCCCTTGATATATTTGAAAATGGGTCCAACAACTCAGAACAACAAGGTCAATTAACTGTAAACTCAGAGTGCCCTTCAAAGTAAATATCTACAATTTAGGCAACCTCCCAAGCTTTCTACAAGGAAAGAATTAAATACAAGTCAGCAGGAATTCAAAAATAGACTGCACTCAGATTTATACCAGACAAAGTAATCTTATCTGTTTGTATTTTAGAAGCTACACAAGGAGTTATCATTTAGATTGTACAATAGGATTATAAATTCAGGAATTCTAAGAAGTGTAGGGATGAGGGGGAAAAATGCACACACATGGTCAAAACCTATAACAGATAAGTAGAAAAACCCTAGTCAGATGCCCTGCTGAAGAATCCAGAATACAAAGGCATCAATAAAACAGTTTGGACTCTACAAGGATGGATCATAGCTCACTGGCAAAGCACATTTTATATGGAGAATGTCCCATATTAAATTAAGAGGCCAAGGAAAGAATCCTTCCTGAAAACCTAGATACTGGGTTAGATGGACTCCTACTAAGCAAGGTGCTCCTACTTGCTTAGATAAGATAAGCCTGAAATGTTAGAACTCAAGGAGAGTTGTTCCACCTCCCTTATCATTATGGTTGCCCTTTACCACACCTCCAGCAGCTCCACAATATGCAGCAACCAGAATTTACATGGTATTCCTTGTACAATTGACCATACAGTTCTATAATGCCATTACATTATTGGCAGTACTATTTTCAGTCCATTTCCTATTGTTTCACAACAATTTATCTTTTTCATAGCCCGCTCACACTGGGATCACCTTTACCTGAGCTGTGCAACAAGCTCCTTTTGCTCAGAGTGTGTGTGTATGTAGTTAGATTTTTTTCTTTTGGCTTCACTGTGCATTACTTTACACTTGCTTATACAGAAATGCTTTTGCTATTTTATTGCCCATTCACTCTGTTTGAAGAGATCCTTTCAAATCTTTTGCCTCACAATACCTGTTTCCTTTTATCATCCAAAATAATTTGGGGTAAACTGCAAATCTGACTGTTAAGCTTGACCAAATAACTATGGAGGACCACTTGGAACATGACAAGATCCCTACACAGAAACACTGTGTAAAACAACATGAAGATTTCCATGACTCTATTTCCTGCACAAAAATGCTTTCTGTATCAAGAAACAGCTCTGGGTACTCCCTCAAAACATCATAAAGTTTTCTGGCTCACTATTTATTATTTGTGGCCAAAATCCTCAATGTACACTGTTTTCTTGCACACTGTCACGAAATCACATAGAGGGAGTAAGCTGTTGTTGAGATAACTGGCTTCCATTAGTAAGCATGTGATTGGCAGGACGATAAAGTCTTTTCCCTCACAGGTCAGCTACTTTTTAAAAAGAGGGCAATCCTGCTGATCCATCTTTTAGCTACAGTCTCTCAGTGAGTCCCAATTCTCTTGCCTTTTAGCTTTGATATGGTTCAAGCTTTCCCCCTTGTATCAGCCCCTACCTGTCATCAGCTTCTCTGCACTGAACAGCAAATATCAGGAGTTTGACCTCAGGGCACAGTCCGGGTGGGCAGGTAAAACCTGACCACTGGACCTACTTCCTTATCTTTCATATCCTGCAATTCATGAAACAGTATCAAATTCAAACTAAAAAACAGAAGCATGACCTCTCATAAGAACGTTCTGAAAAAAGGCTCTGTTGCCTTTTTAAGTATCCTTGAAAAGAACTGTCATTTGCCCTATTAAGAAATAAATATATCATAAATAAAGGAAGGGGAAAGATAGTGTTAAATCCTTACTAAAAGCTAAATGAAGCTCTTTATAAAGCTTTATGTCACCAGAAAAAGTTGCTAGTAGACAGGAAAGAAAATTAACAGGGAGTGATGTTTATACAAAATTTGCATCCAAACTGAATCAACAGAGGCATTGAAAATATGTTATACTTTGGACAGAAACAATCTACCTCAGTTTCTCCATACATAATTTGCACTTTATTATCATGATCCATTTACCAGGATACATGTGAAAATAATTTTGTCCACGAGTGAAAAACATTTTTTCTGTAAAGCGCCATGTTCCCTAGGGGATAATCTGTCAGGGGAGCCTCATGCTGGTTGTGGGTGAGGCTGAAGGTTGGTGAGGTCAGAGCCAAAAGTCAGTGAGGTCACTGTCTTTCTCTCTCTGCTACCTCCTTTTCTCTCTTTTCTGCTCCCTCCCTACCCACAGGGCTGCCAGGGAAAGGGCAGATGGCTCTTTTGCCAAAGGTCTGAACTGCTCATTTACAGATAGCTTTAAAAATTAAACTGAGTGCCACATGAAATTAGGTTGAGGAATACCCCTAATCTATAGTGGCACTTGTGAGTTGCCAAAAGAGGACACATATTAACTAAGAAAGAGTATGTGAATGTGTTGGAGCTGGGAGGGGAGAGAAGAGAAACAAATGTGCAAAAATAATGCATGTGCTAATTAAAAATATTGATGCAAAATTAGTAGCAATTAATATCATTTAAATGGAGATACAATAAGTGTACAGAAAACTAACCCAGATGAACTTTGTGCCTGCCTGCCTGTTCAGTTTGCTGTCCAAGCGCTCACTGCTGAAAGGTAGCGGTTCTTAGATTGCTTTATCTTTCAAAATGGATTTGAATAGGACTGTCCTGCAAATAGAGATCAGTCTTCTGACAGCCCTTCCAAGAGAGGACCATCCGCAGCAAAAAGGAAATATGGCCACCCTAGGCAAATTTTGTAAAATAATTTACATAGACTAGCTTTATACAAATTTTAATAATAAAATAGAATATCAATAATGTGAGAGAAAGCTGAATGTACTAGGATTTTTTGCATCCCTTTTAGCACCCTAATTATGGACATTGGTGAAATCTACAACCAATTGAAATAAGATTCCAATCTGCACATTCCACAGGAGAATGGCTTTTTCCAAATCATGCGCACTTCATGGAATTGTGGACTGGCTTTTTTTTCACTTTTATGCTGATTTGCACTAGCACTGATTTATATTAAGTAGTGCATATTCATACATTTGCACAAGTAGAATGATTAATGCAAAGGAAATTCTGTTTTTTAAAAACCTGATTCCATAAATGAGGAGGCAATGGAATTAAAGGTGCCTGACAATCTGCAAAACACAGATGGAACAAATTTATTAAAATTAATATATCCCTAACCCTAATATAAACAAGCATTCCCAATTATAAGTTCTTTCCCAATTATAAATTCTCAAACTTTTTAAAAACAAACAATTGTGTTCTTATAAAAGGCTATCTTTAATATTTGTACAATGTTACCTCTAGTCTTAAATAGGTTTATAAAACCACATCAAAAACATTGTTTGATTTTTCCCCACCTCTTAACCATTCAATAACACATGGGATGATCATTTGTGGCAGACTGAGTTAAACTGAACATAGCCAGCCATTGCATAAGAAAAAAGAAGCAGTTGTTCAGGAGATAATGGTGTGCACGCTCCAGCAATTTGTGATGAAAATGTACCAATAATGCTGTATCCAACTGAGACTAGAATACGGTGACAGAAGTTATATTTCAGAGGAAGCCTGGAGAGTAGAGTATAGTTGTCATATTATATCCTCAGTCAAAAGAAGATGATGGGTAGCTTTCACTTTCTACCTCAAGATGTCTTCTGCAATGCCCAAGAGTCCTTAACAAAATGGCTCACACTTCAACAATTCTAATCACACTGAAGACTTAGCTCGGGGGTGCAGAAATCCAAGCCTGGGGACCAAATACAGATCTCAAGGGGTCCTAATCTGACCCTTAAGAGCTTCTCACAGGCCCTCGGCACAACCCCCTTACCCAGCTACCAAGTGCTGTTTCTTCCCTGTTCCAGACAGTTGAAATGTTTCTCTCAAAACAGACTTATTGGCAGTGAGAGGTTTATTACATTAGGTTTATTTAATATCCTGCCTTTTTCCTCGTATGAGGAACCCAAGGTGACTTACGCAGTCTTCTTTCTGTCCATTTCATTCTTACAACCACCCTGTGAGGTAGGTTAGGTTAAGAATCCATTAATGGCCCAAAGTCATCCATTGAGCTTCATGGCTAAGTGGGAACTAGAACCCAGATCTCCTGAATCCCAGTCCAACACTCTAATCATTACACCACATTAGTTTAAGCTAACCTATGCTGGCATTTTTTGTTCCTGGCCCCACCCACTGCTGGGATGTACCTCTGAGAACATCTCCAAGATGGAATGCAGCTCTTAGGCAGCATGAGGCTCTGTACCCCAGACTTAGCTGGGTGCAGGTTCTATTTCAACATGAGTAAAGGCACATTTCTGGCTCTGAGATCTGCCATCACAGTTTTTCCAGCCCTTCTTTGTCTCCCCATCACCTCCAGCGACTCTGAAGACTGAAGATCCTCCAGAGAAGCATACAATACAGCAAAAGAAGCCAACCGATAACCTCTTGTGTAAGCACATTAGTGCTTTATGTTAGCATAAAACATAAAGCACTAATATTTGAAACCTAACTTATAAATCAAACATTTGGTGTTCATTAAAATGCAAGAATTAATAGGCAAATAATGTCTTACTTGTCTGAGATCAATGAATGCTAATTGTAAAGTTTCTCCATGGAATCCAGGCACAGGCTCTGAACTTGCAAACACTATAAAGTAAAAAACAAAGAAACAATGAAAGGTAGATTTTATTTTTATCCTAAGTCCAAAATCAAAGTTATTTGCATTATATCCAGGAGACTGCCACTTTAAGATTAATAATCAAGAAAAATAGTGCACATTTAATGGGATAGTTTCCAACATTTTGTCCCAGAATGCAATGGTTCTGTGTCCCAAGAACCCTTTAAATCAGGGTACTATATCCATTAGAAAAGAATTGTGAAATGATTACCAGTTTCCAATTCCCAATATCTGGTTCTATTATACCATTGGCTAAAAATATTTTAGCTAGTCTGACAAATGTTTATGGTTTGCTTTTAGAAAACTGACATTAAGCTGGAAGGAGCATAAGACATCAGGTAGAAAGAACTAAACAGCAAAGACATAAGAATACATATGGAATGTGATTTCATCTTCTAAGTTTTTGGTAAACCTCCAAAGAACAAGCTGAAGCAGGACAAAATACACACCACACAATTATTTTCAACATTATACACATTAAATTAGGAGGGTAGCTACCTGGAGAAGGGCCTTTTTGGCAGTGGCACCCCGACTTTGGAACATGCTTCCCAGGGAGGTTCGTCTAGAGCTGTCGCTTTATTCTTTATGGTATCAGGCAAAACCCTTTTTATTTTCCCAATATTTTAATATTTAATTAGTTTTATCTTTGAGTTTATCATTAATGGTTGGATGCAATGTGTTGTTTGTTGGTATGTTGTTGTTGCTGTTGTTTTTTGGTAAGCCATACAGAGACTGTCGTATGGGACAACATATAAAAACTTTAAATAAATAAAAAAAGTACTTTCTAAAACATTGGATCTCTAATCAACAATATTTCAAGTAATACTGGAATGTCTTCCTTTGAATGTCATAAATACAATGTATTGAATGTCCCTTTGAATTCCTGAGTTTCAAACATGGCTTTCCACATTACATAAGAGGATTTCAAGAAACACTGCTCCAAAGTGTCATCATATATGACTCGATTCCAAGTAAATACCAGATCATGGATTCACACAGTTGGAAGAGGCCTAGAAGGTCATCGGGTCCAACCCTCTGCTCAAGGCAGAACTCAAGTCTCCCCTCCAGTTTCTAACCAGGTCTGGGCTGATTTGGAATTTCCAGCAGGGCTGGGGCATGCTGGGAATTAGAGGACTTTCTTCTATCTAAACTTACGTAGCATTGTGTCTTTAGCTACACTTAATAGAGCTAAGAGCTCAGCTATTGGGATTAATGCAGTGTTACTTTAGCCTATATCAGTGATGGGGAACCTTTTGGAAACAAAGTGCAAACTGCAACCCAAAGCCCACTTATTTATGTCAAAGAGCCAACACTACAATAAAACATGAAAAATAAGGTTTTAGCTTAGGGAAAAAAAAAAAAAATGACAGCCAGTCAAAGCATATGTATATCCATGACAGCACACTGACCAGCCATGCAAAAGCTCAGACAAGTCAGAGCTAATGCAAAGGTTCACCAGCACTGCCGCAACCCTACCTTGGTGCATACCCCTAACCCTAATATAGGGCGAAAGTTCCATTGAAGAGAGGGCAATTTTGAAAGGGCCTTCAGTGAGTAGCTTTTTCCGCACAGCTCAACATTTCAGCACAATCTAAAAACATTCCAACTATCTGAATCATGCCAGAACACCACATTTTCCGAACCCTAACTCTACCCTGGTACACACCCTTAACCCTAATAAGGGGCGAGGGCGAGCTTGAAAAAGTTTTCTTTGAGTGACTTTCTCTGCACATCTCAACATTTCTGGCCATTCCAAAAACATTCCAACCATCAAAATCATGCCAGTACACCTCGTTTTCCTAAACCTAACCATACCCTGGTGCAGAACCCTAACCTTAATATAGGGTGAAAGTTACACTGAAAAAAGGGCAACTTTGAAAAAGCCTTGCTTGACTGGTGTTTTCTGCACAGCACATTTCTGCCCATTCTAAACACATTCCAACCATCAAAATCATGCCAGGACACCTCGTTTTTCTAACCCTAACTCTACCCTGGTGTACACCCTAATGCTAACATAGGCTGAAAGTTCAAATGAAAAGAGGCTGATTTTTAAAAAGCCTTGCTTGAGAGATTTTTTCTGCACAACTCAACATTTCAGTCCCTTCTAAAAACATTCCAACCATCCAAATCATGCCAGGAAACCTCGTATTCCTAACACTAACCCTACCCTGGTGCACACCCCTAACCCTCATATGGGGTGAAAGTTACACTGAAAAAAGGGCGATTTTGAAAAAGCCTTGCTTGAGTGGCTTTTTCTGCACAGCTCAACATTTCTGTCCATTCTAAACACATTCCAACCATCAAAATCATGCCAGAACATCCCGTTTTCCTAACCCTAACCCTACCCTGGTGCACATCCCTACCACTAATATATGGCCAAATTTCCACTGAAAAGATTTTGAAAAAGCCTTCCTTGAGAAGCTTTTTCTGCACATCCCAACTTTTCTGCCCAAGCCAAACACATTCCAACCATTAAACTAATGCCTGGACACTTGTTTCCCCACCCTAACCCTCCCTGTTGCAGACCCCTAACCGTAATATAGAGGGAAAGTTCCACTGAAAAGAGGATGATGTTAAAAAAAAGTCTTGCTTGAGTGACCTTTTCTGCACAGCTCAACATTTCAGCCCCTTCTAAACACATTTCATCCATCAAAATCATGGCAGGACACCTCGTTTTCCTAACCCTACCCTGATACACACCCTTAACCCTAACATAGAGGGAAAGAGCCATTGAAAAGAGGGCGATTTTGAAAAAACCTTGCTTAAGCAGCTTTTTCTGCAGAGCTCAACATTTCAGCCCCTTCTAAAAACATTCCAACCATCAAGATCATGTCAGGACACCTGTTTTCCTAATTCAACCCTACCCTGGTGCTTACTCGAACAACTAATATATGGCGAAGTTCCACTGAAAAGAGGGCGATTTTGAAAAATCCTTCCTTGAGCAGCATTTTCGGCACAGCTCAACATTTCTGCCCATTCTAAAAATATTCAATCCATCAAAATCATGCCAGGTCACCTTGTTTCGCCAACCATAACCCTACCCTGGTGCACACCCCTAACACTAATATAGCATGATGTTTCTACTGAAAAGAGGCAAATTTGGAAAAATGCTTGAGTCGCTTTTTCTGCACAGCTCAAAATTTCTGCCCATTCTAAACACTTTCCAACCATCAAAATCATGCCAGGACACCTCATTTTCCTAACCCCAACCCTACATTGGTGCCCACCCTTTCCCGTAATTTATTTATTTATTTAGGATATTTGTATGCTGTCCTTTGCAAGAGCCTCAGGATGGCTTACACAATAAAACACAAATATCTAACATAAGATAAATAAATTAACGACCCACTCTGGCTGCAATTAAAATATGATGATAAAATTCAATATTAAAACTTATTAAAATATTGATTTTTATTTTTTTTTTCTATTTTGGTTGCTGTTTTGTAACTCTTGGGAAAAAATCGTTGTTAGTATGGAAGAATTACAGAAGACATTTTTGGCAATACAGACTTCTTTAACAGCTTTGCAATCATTCCAACAGGTGATACTAATACAGCAGGAGACTATGTTAATTAAACTTGGTCTTTTTTTAGTTGAACAAAGAGGACAAAATAGACAATTCTATAAATGAGGCTTTGGGCAAACAAACCAAAATTGAACAGAATATACAAAATATGCAACAGGCAGATGAAAAATCTGAAATGGTAAATAAAGAAACTCAATCAGAAAATCCAACAAGGAAACCATCATGGGATTTGCTTGTAAAAAAGCAACAAGTAGATGGAAAATTTGAAACAGTCGACAAAGCAATACAAATACAATTAGTAAAGCCAATAAGTAGATCTTCATGAGATGTCATGTTGGAGAAAGAGAAGGAAAAAGGGAAGACAGCTAAATATGTAAGAGAGTTTAGGTTTATGTGGCTGCCAAGAGAAGGAGTTTGGTTTATTGGGCTGCAGGCACTTCAGTTGAAGACGTTTATTGTTTCATCTCAACAATTTAAAATGAAGCAAGAAGCAATATCCAGCAGAGGTAAAAAGAAAAAATAAGAAATTTTGTATTTGTAAAATTTTTTTTTCAAAAAGGAATGATTTAAACAGGTTGGGATGTTTATATGTGTTATGGAAAGATTAAACTACCATTGCTGATGATAAAAGGGGTGGACAAAAATGAGATGTGTCAAAGACGATAAAGATCTGGTTTCTTAGACTAAAGGATGTCTAAGTTTGATGAAATATTAGTAACTTAGCTGAAAAAGAGCTTGTTTGAAAGATATTATAGGTAATAGTTGTTTGTTAGACTAGCTAAGATATCTTAAAGAGGCTAAGTAGTTGTTGGATAGGTGAACACAAACTCATTTTTTCTTTTCTTTTTTTTATGTTATGGAGTAAAAGTAAGAAAAAATTTGTGAATTAGCTAAAGAAAGTTTGTTTTAAAAGATATTATTGGTATTAGTCACCATTAGCTAAGATGCCTTCAAAGATGTTAAATGGATGTCCTTGATTTTATTTGTAATTGTGGTAGGGAGGAATTTATCTGTCTAGTGTCAGAAAAATGAAAAGATTCTGAATTGTGTAGAAATGTTTAGATTGAACCGGTCATTGAAGAAGAAAGAAGATATTGATTTACATCCAACTTGGATATCCTTTCCTTTAATATTGGTTAATAGAAACTGGACTTTGTAAGAAATGGATGGACTGTTCTTACTGATGAAGGAGAAAGAAAATAGTGACTTCTATCAGATTTGGAACTTATTTTTTTTTTATTGGCTGGAGAAACAGGATTTGGCGTAAATTTAGAGATATTTTCAAGTGATTATAAACTGATTTAAATATGAATATAGAAGGTTAAAAAATATGTAGTAGGGGGTTGACCCAGTTAATCTGATGTATGTAATGATTGATGTTTTTAGTGCTAATTCAAAAATTTTAATAAAATTTAATTAAAAAAATATATTGATTAAAGAACTTAACTGCAGAGCTCTACATTTTCTGGCACTGAAAAACATAATGACGGCGCAAGGCGGACCCCGGAGGAGGGCTTCTGCTACCGATCTCAGGGGGCGGGAGGGCAAACAGGGAAGAAGGATTTCCTTTAGGTATCCTGGTCCCAAGCCATTTAGGGCTTAATAGATAATAACCAGCAGCTTGAATTGAGCCCGGACTTCAAAGGGAAGCCAGTGGAGCTGACAGAGGACTGGGGTTATATGAAAATAATGCCTAGTCCCCAACAGCATCCTGGCAGCTCTGGTTTGCACCATCTGAAGTATCTGGACTGTCTTCAACTGCAGCCCCATGTAAAGTACGTTACAGAAATCCAACCGAGAAGTAACCAATACATGTGATACTGTTGCTAGGCAATTCTCCTCCAGGTAGGGACGCAGCTGATGGATTAGCTGAAGCTGAAGGAAAGTGCTCCTCACCACCACTTTCACTTGAGCTTCCAAGGACAGCTCCGGGTCGAGGAGCACTCCCAAGCTGCAGACCCTATCCTTTAGAGGGAGTGCAACCCCATCCAGGGCAAGGCTCAAGTTACCTACCCAGGAGCTCGAATCACCGACCAACAGAACCTCCGTCTTATCTGGATTGAGCTTCAGTTTATTGGCCCTCATCCAGCCCATTACCTCGGCCAGGCACTGGTTCAGTACAGCCACTGCCTCACCTGGATTAGTTGAAAAAGAGAGGTAGAGCTGGGTATCATCAGCATACTGATGATTCCGCAGCCCAAACCTCCTGATGACCTCTCCCAGCGGTTTCATATAGATGTTAAATAGCAAGGGGGACAAAATGGAACCCTGCAGTACTCCATGGCAAAGTTGCCATGGCGCAGAGCCAAAGTCCCCCAGCACCACCTTCTGGAATCAGCCGTCAAGGTACGAGCGGAACCACTGCCAAGCAGTGCTTCCGGTACTGCCAGCCTATCCAGGAGGATACCATGGTCAATGGTATCGAAAGCCACTGAGAGGTCCAGGAAAA
Organism: Varanus salvator macromaculatus; assembly: GCA_023646645.1. Taxonomy (NCBI): domain Eukaryota; kingdom Metazoa; phylum Chordata; class Lepidosauria; order Squamata; family Varanidae; genus Varanus; species Varanus salvator. The sequence goes on from JAIXND010000756.1 coordinate 29,230,268, forward strand.
CCAACAGGGACACACTCCCCATCTCTCTCCCTGCACAATTCATCATACAGGGTGACCAAGGTTGATTCAGTACCATACCCGGGTCTGAAGCCAGACTGAAATGGGTCCAGATAATCAGTTTCATCCAAGAGTGCTTGGAGTTGTCCCGCCACCACCCATTCCAACACCTTGCCCAAAAATGGGATGTTGGCCACTGGTCTATAATGGGTGGCCATTTCTGGATCCAGAGATGCCTTCTTTAGGACAGACCTGGTTACCGCCTCCTTTAAAGGACTGGGCATCCGGCCATCCCTCAGAGAGGTGTTAATAACCTCCAGCATCCAGGAACCAATCCCGTGTTTTGCTTTTGTCAGCAGCCACGAAGGGCAAGGATCGAGTAAGCAGGTGGTAGTTCGTACTTGTCCAAGCAACTTGTCCACATCATCGGGCCGCAGTAACTGAAGTTCATCCATTAATACCTGACCAGACAGAGTCATTGGCATCTCCCCTAAAGGATCTGAATCACTTGTGGAGTCCAGCTCGTGACGAATCTGAGTGATTTTCTCCTTAAAGTGCTGGGCAAAGTCATCACAGCGGGCCATCGATGGTGGTATAGGATCTTTCTTAGGGCAGGGGTATATCAGCCCATATACCACTCGAAAAAGCTCCGCTGGATGGCACTGTGAGGAGGCAATGGAAGTGGAGAAGAATTTCTTCTTCACTGCCCTCACCGCCACAGCATAGGCTCGATAATGAGCATGTAGGCGTGTTCAGTCAGATTCATCCTGTGATTTCCTCCACCTACGCTCTAGACATCTCCCAACCCGCTTCATTGCCCGTAATTCAGATGCATACCATGGGGATGGACAGGCTCTGCTTGGTAGGAGAGGACGCTTAGGGGCGATCATGTCAATTGCTCTGGCCATTTCCCCATTCCACAGTTCCACTGAAAAGTGGGCAATTTAGAACAATCCTTCCGTGAATTGCTTATTCTGCACAGCTCAACATTTCTGCTCATTCTAAACACATTCCAACCATCTAAATCATGCCAGAACACCTTGTTTCCCCAACCCTAACCCTACCCTTGTGCACACCCCTAACCCTAATATAGGGCGAAAGTTCCACTGAAAAGAGTCCGATTTGAAAATAGACTTCCTTAAGTCACTTTTTCTGCACAGCTGAACATTTCTGCCCATTCTAAACACGTTTCAAACATCAAAATCATGCCAGCACACCAAGTTTTCCTCACCCTAAGCCTAACCTGGCGCACACCTGACCCCTAACATAGGGAGGAACTTCCATTGAAAAGAGGGTGAATTTGAAAAAAGCCTTTCTTGAGTAGTTTTTTCTGCACAGCTCAACATTTCTGCCCATTCTAAACTACCCTTGTGCACACCCTGACCCCTAATGTAGGGCAAAAGATCCATTGAAAAGTTGCTGATTTTAAAAAGCATTCCTTGGGTGGTTTTTTCTGCACAACTCAACATTTCTGCCCATTCTAAACACATTCCAACCATCAAAATCATGCCAGGTCACCTCATTTTCCGAACCCTAACCCTACCCTGGTGCACACCCCTAACCCTAATATAGGCTGAAAGTTCTACTGAAAAGAGGCCGATTTGGAAGAAGCCGTCCTTGAGCAGCTTTTTTTGCACAGCTCAACATTTCTGCCCACTCTAAACACATTCCAAGCACCAAATGCTATCAGCACACCTCGTTTTCCTAACCCTAACCCAGTGATGGTGAACCTCTTAGAGACCAAGTGCCCAAACTTTAATTCAAAAGCCCAAACTGCAATCCAAAAGTGCCAACACTGCAATAAAACCTGAAAACAGGTTTTAATTTGGAAAAAACAACCCACAGCCAGTCCAAACAGATATATATATATCCTTGGCAGCACACTGACCTGGCCATGTGAAAGCTCGGCTGAGTCATGGCTAATGAGTCGTGGCCTGTGATAACATCCCCTTGTGCCGCTACTGCTTTCCGAGCACGCACATGGCCCCTATGTGCGCTGTTATCTGATGCTCGGTTGTTGGGGCTAGGCTGGGGTTACTTGCCTCCTGTGCCAACAGAGAGGGCTCTGTGTGCCCAGTGTGACACGCATTTCATAGGTTCGCCATCACTGACCTATATTGTAGATAATGACTTTTTAAAAATACCTTAAACACATTAATAGTAATTTAGTTTTTGTGACTTGCATAAAATGTGAAAAAAAGAGATCGTTTTTTCTAGTGTGATAGTACTTGACTCTGTTATCACCAGTGAAGCCAAGTGTTGGGAAATTTAGAACAAATAAAAGGAAGTACTCCTTCACACAGCTCATACTTAAAGTATGGAATTAACTAGCCCTAGATGTAGTGAGGCTGCTAACTTGGATGTCTTTAAAAAGGAATATAGAAACATAGAAACAGAGCGAGTCAGAAGGGCCCTCCCGGGCCATCTAGTCTGACCTCTGGCACCAGCCAGCTCCGCTCATGACATGCCCACCATGTGCATGTCCAGCCTGTCTTTGAACACCCTCACCGATGGGGCCTCAACGACCTCCCGTGGAAGCCCATTCCACGCCCTCGGGCTCCTAACTGTCAGGAAGTGCTTCCTGGCATCCAAATGGAACCTTGGCTCCCTGAGCTTTGCTCCATTGGAGCGCGTCCTGCCTTCCTCTGCAGGGGAGAACACGCCTCTCCCCATATCCATGTGACACCCCCTCACATACCTGCATGTTGCCAACATATCCCCTCTGAGTCTCCTCTTCTCCAAGCTGAAGAGACCCAGTTCCTTCAAGTCTTGCCTCATACGGCATCCCCTGCAAACCAGCCACCATCCTTGTGGCCCTACGCTGCACTGACTCCAACCTGGCTATATCCTTTCTGTAATGAGGGGCCCAAAACTGAACACAATACTCCAGTTGCGGGCGCACCAGAGTCGTGTAGAGTGGTAGTAATACCTCTCTTGATCTAGAAGCCACACTTCTGGCTATGCAACCAAGGGTGGCATTCGCCCTCTTGACCACCGCATCACACTGCTGACTCATGTTTAGCCTGCGGTCAACCAGTACCCCGAGGTCCCTTTCACAAGTGCTGCTCTCCAGCCACTTGTCCCCTAACCTGTACTTATGACAGCTATTCTTTGTCTATTGTACCCATTTCCTATGGAGGCTCCTCTTTCGTCTAATTCCCCTAACCACCTCCTTTTGCATCCATGGCGGCACTCTCCTCCGCCTCCCCACCTTACTGACTAGAGGTATCGTCAAGGCTTGCACCTGCAAAACCTCCCTTTTGAGTGCCATCCACCCCTCCTCAACTCGCTTACCTTCCAGTAACCTATCCCAGGAGACTTTCCCCAGTCTGGCCTTCAGTTGGCCAAAGTTGGCCCTCTTGAAGTCCCAGCTTCTAGTGCTCGCCCTGCTGCATGGCCCCAGTCCCCTGATCTCAAAGCAAAGGATGGAGTGATCACTCGCATCCAGAGCTCCCCTAATCTGTACTTCATCTATCAGCTCCTCCCTATTGGTCAAGACCAAGTCCAGGATGTTTCCCCCCCTCGTCGCCTCTCGGACCCTCTGTGTGAAAAACCCACCCTCTAGAGATTCTAGGAAGCAACGTGACCTGGCTGTCATCGCCGAGTGAGTCTCCCAAGTAATATCCGGGAGATTGAAATCCCCCATAATTACTGTGTCTCTCCCCCGAGATATCCTTAGAATCTGGCCTGTCCCTTCCTGGCCCAAATCCCCGGACAGGTAAGATTGACAAGAAGGCCACTTGGGCCTTCAGTTCCCTGAGTTTCTTCCCCAAGGCCAAAAAGTCCCTGGTGATCCCGACCACCCCCTGCCTGGCCACATCGTTTGTGCCCACATGGATCACCAGGAGCGGCTGCTGACCCCCGGAGCAAACAAGACGCTCCACTCTGTCCTTCACATGCCGGATACGTGCGCCCGGCAGGCAGCAAACCTCCCTTGTCTCCAGGCTGGGGCGGCACACCGCCGCCTCAGTGCCCCTCAGCAGGGAGTCCCCAGTGACAATCACCTGCCGCCGTGCCTTCCCCGTGCTGGTGGGCAGCCGTGCCCTGGTCCTCGCCTCTCCTGCAGCGGCCCCCTTGCCGCCTGATGTCCCAGGCTGGGGGTCCTGCTGGTCCCCCGAGGCCTCGTCAGCCCCAGCCTCCCCAAGTGGAGAGAACCTGTTTCCCAGCTCCAGATTGGTGCCAGGAGAAGGAGTAAATTCATATGATATGTATATGTAGAATATGTAAATTCATAGGAGAAAAGGCTATCAATGGCTGGCAATCATGATATATAAATTACCTCCAGCATTGGTGGCAGTATGCCATTCAGTATCAGTTCCTGGGGAACATCAGCTTTAGGGTGCTATTGCTGTTCGTAGGCTTCTCAATGACATCTATTTCGCTACCATGGAAATAGAATGCTGTAATAGACAGGCCATCCAGCATGGCTCTTCTTGTACTCTTACAAATGGACATGGAAATCAAACTTGATGCCATACAATAGTGATTAAAAGTGCAGGATTGGGGATCCTGGAACTCTGGGTTCCAGTCCCCATTAAGTCTCAGTAACTGGATGACTTTGGGCCAGTCACAGACTCTCAGACCAACCTATCTCACAGAGTTCTTGTGAGGATGAGATTGAGAGGAGGGGAAATATGTAAGCCACTTTGAATTCCTTGAAAGGAAAAAAGAAGGTATATACCGTATTTTTTGCTCTATAAGACTCACTTTTTCCCCCTTCAAAAGTAAGGGGAAATGTCTGTGCGTCTTATAGAGCGAATATGTGCGTGCAGTAAGTCTGTCAGATGTTCAGCCCATGGGGAAGTGATGGAGAATGTGCCTGTGATTATGTGCCCCTTTGATTCAAAATATTTTTTTTCTTGTTTTCCTCCTCTAAAAACTAGGTGTGTCTTATGGTCAGATGCGTCTTAGAGAGCGAAAAATACGGTAAATAAATAAAAACCATAAACCTTTCAGCTGATCTACTATGAAACTGATATAGTGGAAGTTTCAATAAACTAGATAGGTAGTATTTAAGTCATTATCTACTTGTTCTCATATTGAGTAGAGCATCTATTGCTTTGTCAGTAGCTTTCACTCCTCCTCACCTCTGCTCCTTGAGGAGATTCCTGTAACCTGGTTTCAGGATTTAGGGACCCTACGCAATGGGCAGTGAGCTGAAACTCACCTAAAATGCCTTTTCCAGGGAAAACTACAAAACAGCTGCCATGATCACAAGCTGAGCTTAGTATATGTGAGTTAAGGGATGGAAAAATGGAAACACAAAGGAATTCAACACTCTGAGGCTAGTAAAGTTAATAATTTTGAAGTACAGCTGGAACTCAGACATACCCTCTAACCTTAAACTAATATGCTCATTAAAATGCTATTAGCAGGGCTTCCAGCATCATGGTAATTATCATTAAAATGACTAAAATATTATACATAAGAGAAGCACTGCTTACCATAGCAAGCAGCATGTCATACAGCAATCCTACAGAGGAGCTTAATCAATCTCTCTTGTACTCATCAAATGGCATGTGACACTAGAAAAAATGCACCTATCTCTAAAATGGTTGTTGCCACACCCCCAAATTGGAGAAGATGACTTAACTTTTGAAATTGTTGTTGTCAAACACCCACATCAAAGAAGATGCCTACCCCCTCTCACCCAGACAGTTACCTGTGAGAATGCTGTGATTTCACATTCATCTGAAACACCAAGTCATTTCTTATGTATGTTACCAAGCAAGCACAAATGGCTAAGAAACCTATTTGAGGTTAAGCTATATGGCAATCTTGTTACTGTAGCTCCTGGTAACATACACTGATTAATAATGTGTACTTGATTATAAAGTATTTCTATGTGCTCACTTCATTTTGCAGTTCTTGTGTCATTCAGTTTTCTTTATTCCTATCTGCACATACTGTATATTAGGTGATTGGAAATACACAGTTAGATTTAGAGTTTCAAACCTTTACACATGGGAAGATCATTGTCAAAGCAATTTGCAGTTCATTAGCCTACACTATTGCTATACTGGCTAGCAATTCATAAGACAAAGGAGACAAAACAGAATCTGATGCAAAGGTGATTGCATTAATGCAATATTGCAAACCATACTGCTGTACCAAACATCAGGAATGGTGCTTCTATAAACCACTGTCATACTGTAATTCAGAATGGTGAAGCCATACTAGTACAATGACAAAATAATATTCATGCTTTCAAATCCCCTTCCCCTCCCCAACAGCTAGTGAGGAAAGAAGCATACCAGTTGCTCTCAAAGTAGGGAAAGAAGCAATGGAGATGGAAATTTCAGAGGGTGCAGGGAGGAGATTGGAGTAGCCTGGATATAAAGCTGCTCCAGCTTCCTTCCTTCCCTTTTTGAATGCATGATTAGATGGCTGAAAATAGTCATAAAGCAAACATTAAGATTCAAAGGAATATTGCTTCTGCACTCCTTCCACTCTGTATTGGATAACCATTACCCTCTGAGTTCTAGTGCTTATATGCATTCAGAAAATGCATTCAGAAAATGCATTCTGAGGACATTCCAGCCATGGGTAAGGCCAAAGGCACAAGGGCAGAAAAAAGGTGAAGGTGTATGATACTCAAATTATCAGCATATTTTATCTTAAATTTCTTATTGACACTGGGTCTTAGGATAGCTATTGCAACATTTTAGAAAAGGGAAGCAAACCACACAAGATCCAGGAAAGCACAACATTATTGGTGGTTGAGGGAAAGGAAAACCAACACAAAGAGACAGACTTTTGGGGAACCAGAGAGGGCCAGATTGGGACTCTGGGAGGACTGTACCCTAAGTGCAACTCTGTGTATACTTATCAACAAATAATCCACACTGACTCTAACAGACTTATCTCTGAGTACGATGAACAGGATTGGGTTGTGTGTATACTTCCCTGAAACAAAGGATCAATACAGGTTTCTGTATTAGGAATCTCTAGCCTACAAAATGATCATGAACTCAAGTTATTACTTTAAAAGTTTCTTCTAAATCTTTTGCTTTTGTGAACAAAGATTCAATGTCAGTTTTCTGCTTCTAAAATATTATCTGAGAAATATTCTGAAGTATCTGAGAACTATTATAAAATAAAGTGAGGGGATTCATATGTATGCCTATATTTATGCAATTCCTAATAGCAAGTAATTTTGAAGGAGTGCCTTCAAAGTGATCTGAAAACAACAGATTTTTTTTAAAAAAATCAAACTAGTTGCTTTTTTCATTTCTTTAAATTTGCCTGAATCTGAAACTAATCAAAAGCAGTACAATTATTACACTACCAGCAGAGGGAGACAAAAGGACACTCAAATGTTGAACTGATTTAACAAACAATATTTACTTTAGTGGGTATTTTATTAACATGAAAAGCACTTAACTTCTGAATATCTGGATTTTTTAAGGACTTTTCTACTAAGGGGAGAGGAGAATCCCCAGGACAATGAAAAACAAATACAAATGCATTAAAAGTAAGTCTCAGTCTATGCATGTTTGACAGAAATATTAATTAATTAATTAAGTTTTCGATTTATATCCTGCCTTTTTCCTACAAAGGGCTCAAGGAAGCTTACATCACCTCCTCCATCTTATCCCCACAACAACTGTGAGGTAGGTTGGGCTGAGAGTCTGTGACTGGCCCAAAGTCACCCAGTTGACTCCATGGCTCAGTAGGGACTAGAACCCAGATAGTCTGAGTCCCAGTCCCATGCTCTTAACCATTACACCACACTGGCTCTCCAGTTGTAAATATGACTTACAATTCTCAGCATTTTTCTGTCTATACATAAGATTGCACCCTAACTTTCTTAAGTCATTTAGCCTTCAATGGGGATATCAGAGAAATCTACAGAGATTCAAATGGGTTTGAATGTTTATGAATCTGAACTGTAGATTCCACAGTGGATCAGTTTTGGAGCACAACTGAATTCTGGTTTAAAAAACTGAATTCCAGCAATGAGCAAACAGTGGAGAGAAAGATGATAATGATAATGAAAGATGACAATTTGTGATATGCGAATGGAATAATTCAACAAAACCCATACTAATAAGTAAATTATTCCTAAGAATTTCTGTATTAACACTTAAAATCTTAGGGAAGAACACTGCCAATGGCTGAAAACCACCAGCTGCACAACCAGGCATAACAAACACACTTTGGTACAAAAGTTGACTGGGATGATAGTTTCTAATATTCTTGATATCTCTATTATTACAAAAAGAAGCAATCAGGGGTGATGCAGCAACAGGCCAGTGGAAAGCTGCTTGCACAATGGAATTTTTTTTCTCCTCACCTGTTCACTGTATACCTGCCACCCCCAAAAAATCTGCTCTGGGCAAATTTTGAGGGTGTGCAAGAGGAGAGAAAAGTGCAGTTCCATAACAGAATTATTATAATTTTGCCCTCCATCGAGAATTTAATCAGTTGCATGATACCTTGAACAACAGACAGGATAGCAAGACACACTCCCTCTGTTTCTAGTGTCCAAATGTATTCATTCCAAGAATGAAATATCCTGAATATCCACACACACACTGCTAAATAAAAGTGATTCCCTTACTTACATGGGGTTTCATACTTACATTCACACTGTATGACATCTAAGTTAAACTGCTGAATAGCTCCCATGCTTATTTGTTTTAAGTCATTATCCAAGAGCATTTGCATCAGGGAGGTTGAGAGATGCTGACAGGCTGACATGCAAGCAGTTTGGGCCACTTTTCCCTGTTTAAAAAAAAGTTGTAAGAGTAAGCAAGCTTCCATTTAAAGAATGAGACATTTTTTCTTACATTTAAAACTCAAGATAAACAAGTAATTCTTGCTTTTCTCACACAGTTAAAATGTTTTGCTTTTTTTAGAATAGCAGTTTCCTTTAGACACTTGGACCAATACCCAAGTATAGCAAATCGCAAATGGACAACGTGTATGTGTGTTCATGTTGTAATAGATATGAATAAAGTAGAAACACAATTGTTAATTGACAAGATGCATACATTCAGCACAAAGCATCAGAAAACAGATTTACAGAAAATATTTTCCTCTTATGGGGTAGTATTAACATCCTGGACCGTTAAAAATTTGGAACACTCAGATGCTTCCCACCCTCCCTATCTTCTCCTTGTATATGCTAGAATTATTCTAAAATTCAAGTTATATGCAGTCCTCCACTATTAAAAATCTTCAGAAATCTGCAAGAGGCACACTTGCATTCCAAAGCTTTTAACATAAATGACACTGCCAGTGACAATAAAAGCAATGGTTACAACATAGTAGCACATTTCCTGCATATTTCCAGTGAAACAAGTTCTACTAATTTTACTGGAAATTATTAAATAAATACTTGGTCAGAGTCCAAGCATTATCTCGAGCCTAATCGAAAGGTGTACTTAAGGCATATTCCAACTGCTTGCAGATATGATGTTTTTTAACATTCATGGGCTGCCTCTCTTTACCAAATTAATAATTTGGTAATTATTTTCTAAATTAAGATATTTGCTTTAAAACATAGATTATTCACAAGCTTACAGTGCAACCATGTGTTTGTTTACTTAGAAGTAAACTGTGTTCTATGGGCCTTACACCTAAGTAAGCATACACTAAACTGAAATCCTTAAGTAGCAATCCTTACCTGGAGTAAGCCCCCATTGAATATAGCTGGATTTATTTCTGAGTCAACATACACAGGATGTACTGCAACAGCATTTTGTTAAGGAATTACAATGCAAGCCAAATCTGTTTTATATACTGTGACATATCAAACAAGTCTTCAGAAGGCGACATAATGGAACATAAAAAAAACTTCATCAGCCTGTACACACAGATTAATCTACTCATATGAAAACAACATGCTAAACTTGGTGGCCAATTGGGATAGATTACCTGCAATATATCTACATATATTCCGCTACTGTTAGACTCAAAACCAAAACATAAAACAGATGCCATTACAAAATTCCCTGTAACCATTTCCTGCTTGTATTGATACCTGGATACAACTGTACATATTCTGCTCATATTTCTGGAATTTTAAGTTGGTTCTATGGATCTATTCAATTAGATGTCCTCTTTGCTGGAGATGTAAAAACTAAACAGCTTTCTGAAACTAACATATTTGGCAGGGAGCAACTGACTATCATCCAAAAGGGAAATGGACACATACACACCTGGCATGCTTAAACGTTTGCAGAACGCCATGTGGTAATTACACTGGGAGACATGCAATTATATTGCACAAATAAAACAATATCAATATGAATGGGGAAATGGTGGGAAGGGAGGGAAGAGATGAATCAATGAGCTTAATTCAATTACGATATAGCAGATTTAAGATATATAATGGAAATGAAATTTCAATTTAATGGAACAACTGCATTTTGGTTAAATGTAGTACTCTAACACATCAGCTCTGTGTCCTATTTTACATATATTTTAGTGCCATAATAATGTAATAATAATAAGTACATTAATAAGTTATCCAGTACCAACATATTAATGTTTAGTTCAGCATTATGTATAAATACATTGTGTACAATATTGTGATACAATATTCAATTTCTCACCAAAGCTATGTATTTAGTTTTTTAAAACTGGCACATCAATAGTACTGGAGCACAAGGAAATGCGTACAATATGCAATATGAGAAAATTTCTGTGGCTTTTAAAAAAGTTAGTGTTCATAAAAACACATTAAATCAATAAATGTTTATCATGATAGACAAAAGCTAACCCCCTAAAAAGATAATTTCAACTATGCACTTGGACTACAGGCTTATTGCTCTCATGGCACAATAAAAGAAAAAGTGAAGAGGGAAAAGGAACATAGGTGTTTGAGATCACTGGGCTTTTATTTTGAATCACAATAAAGAAGTCAGTCTAAATATTTGAGCCTTCACTGTACATTACAGTCATCTGAGGTTGTTTTACTGCTCAATTTATATATTGCCCATCTGTACACTTTGCAAAATACAGGTCTTCCAAGTTGAAAAGGTACAAAATTAGGAACACAGCCTTTTTTAAAAGTAAGTTTGAAGTTACATTAAACTTCATAGCTTTGTGTATACTTTGTATCCTTATTTGCACCGCCTTTGTTATCACTGTTTTCTTTTTCTTTTAAATAAAGATGCTCTGGACATATGCAAGCCATTAAACATCATTCTGATTTTCAAGGAAAGCTATTCAACCACTTCTAAAATCACCCTCAATAGTTGGTACAGGATAACCATTGGCTAGTTCTACATCAATGAAGTATATTTAACTAGGGGGAAATATTTTTTAAAATTTATTTCCCTACAGTCACTATTATTATACCACAGCCACTAACAATTTTGTTTTTATTAGTCAGTTTCACCCATCCGTATTTTTTATACCACAGTTGTGAAGTTCAAGAAATCAGGGTTCCCTTACATAAAATAACACCTGCTAGGCACCTACAATTTACCCAATCTCACATCTGCTGAAATATACAATTGTAAAAAGAGAAAATGCTTAGACAAACACCTTATATTTCAAAGAAGCTTGAAAAGGAGAATCTGCTGACATGTTAAATCCTTTCTGTAGTATCCAAAAGCCTTTCTCTTAAGAACAATTGTTCTAAAGAGACATTTGGCCCCTTGGAAATTCCCAAAGGGTCAGCCATATGCATCCTTCCATGGCACCTTCACGGTGCCGCTTTCTAGACCCACGCTAGCTGTCTCAAAAGCAGCTTTCATCATTCAGTAGGGTGTCAGTCAATATGATTTATGGACTGCATTCAACAAAGTCAAAGCATATAGAATGAGAAATATGACTACAATCTCCTAATTTGTTTTGTATTGAGCCTTTAAGAGTCAAAGACCTGATGTCAGACTGAGACCAGCAACACAATTAACCAGTTGGTGACAGATTCATCCATCCTCCCTGCCAGGCTGTGCCAATCAAGGACAGCATGAGACGACATTTGGAAGAATCAGTAAGAAACTCCTTTCTCTAAGTAGCCTACATGGGCTTTTGATTGACAGTTTTTGAATATAGCTTGCAGAGTGCCACCACCCTTTAGCCAATAGCTCCTTGCTGCAAGCTGTGAAATAAGGCTTTTACTGCCAATCACAGGAACAATAAAACACAATCCACAATCCCCCAAGCAAACAGGGAACAACAAGAGTTGTCTGTTAGCTTGAAAGTCTAGCTTCATAATTACTTTAGCAATATTAAATCACACATTAAGCAGAAGTTCTTTTCAATGGACTAAATACAGAAGATAATTTGAATGAAAAATATTTAGGAACTTAACTTAGGTTAAATTAGATATTTTTCTGATGGCAAGAATTATAACTTTGATTGATCAACACTAACTAAATTCCATCTTCTCAGAAAATACATCTAGTAATTATTAAACATATGTTTACAAGTGTACTTGATGATTGACCACAATAGACTAGCCTAAAAGGCATGCTAGAAATATTTGCAGTATTCTCTATAAAAAGCAATTAAGATCCCAGTAGTATCCCAATTGGAAGAACTGCTTTACCAGCTAATAAAATGATTAAAGTATGTTTATGAACACATTGTAGGCAAAATAACATGACAGGCTTTAGAAATAGTGTAAGATTGTGATCTAAATGGCTACGATTTTATTCTGGCAAAAGTCTTGAAAGACTTTTGTGATTCAAGAAACTTGAAAAAGCTATTTTTTGAATAATCTTTCTCAGCTTTCATGCTAGTAAAATATTTTTTCTAGCAACAATGATAATCATATTGTGTTTAAGAAAGAAGCTATACATCCCAAAACATTTCACAATTTCATTAAGACATTAAGAATTCTTTTAGAACACATAAGAACCAAATTATATAGGATCTGAAGACTGTAACTCAGTAGCTCATTTTCTTTATATTGCCACCACAATTACAAACTATGTTAATGGCCCATAAGAGTTGGCAACAGCCCTAAAACATTAGACCAACTGGCTCTTCACAAATCAAGTTGGTTTAAAAGTTGTGGAAAAGATAAAACCACAAGAAAATCTAGAGAGCCATTTCCATCTCTGACATATTACATTCTTTTGCAATGTTGGATAAACCATCTTGGCAAGAAGGAACAATGATTTAACAGTATTTCCTAACTTTTCACTGGAAGATATTGTATTACACATATACCCAAGCTGATTTTTGAGCAGGTCTGATAAACATCCAATCCCCATGATGAACGCACTGAAACCATCTTGTATTGGTTGAAGTTCAATAAAGACACCTTCAGTAAACGCTGGGAAAGATACTTCTTAAATCAGTCACTATCAGTCCTCTGCATGTTAAAAGTCTACTGAAGTACTCAATTCAGTCTGTTAAAAAAGCTGTTTAACAGGCAATAAAAAAGCAAGCAGGAGCCTCATGCTGTTTATTCTACACTAAGACTCCATCTTATCTCCTTTCTTTTGTGAGATGACTACTAACAGTAGGACTGAAACTTGAATATCCTCTTTCCTCAAAGTAATCATTAGCTGCATTTTCTGTTTTACAGATAGAACTACAGTGGTACCTCGGTTCACGAACTTAATCCATTCCACGATTCTGGTCGTGACCCGAACTGGTCATGAGCCAAGTCAAATTTCCCCATAAGGTTCAATATAAATTAGGTTAATCCGTTCTTTACCATAAAAGCAGGTTGCTTACCTGTAACTGATGTTCTTCGAGTGGCCATCTGTGCATTCACACATATGGGTGCTGCGCCTGCGCAGTGCCTAAGGCCGGAAAGATTAGAAAGCTAATGGTTTCTGGCAGGAAAACTCCATTCCCCTCCCCCTCAGTACTATATATAGAGCGGAGTGTCCGCCATTTTCTCCAGTCTTTGAAAGACTGATCGTTCGCCCCCTTTCGGGAGAGAAAAATATTGTAATAGTTCATTATATACCATGACTATTAAGGCATGGTATCAACAGATGAATCCACTCGCCGACACTGAGCGGGGCCAGCAGGTGGGTTGTGTGAATGCACAGATGGCCACTTGAAGAACATCAGTTACAGGTAAGCAACCTGCTTTTCTTCGTCGTGGCCTCTGTGCATCACACATATGGATGACTTACCGAACTCGGAGGAGGGAGGTGTCATCAGTGAAGAATAGCTGAGAGGACTGCTCTTCCAAAAGAGCAATCCTGTCTGGCACACACGTCAAGGCGATAATGCTTGGTGAAGGTACACGGAGCAGCCCAGGTTGCAGCTCTGCAGATATCTCGAATTGGAATTCCCGCGGCAAAGGCAGATGATGCCGCTACTGCTCGTGTGGAATGACCCCTCGGAGAGACAGGTAAGTCCATCTTTGCTAGTTGATATGCCAACACAATAGTTTGAACTATCCATTTTGACAGTCTTTGAGACATGACTGGAGAGCCCCTGTCTTGTTCAGAATATTTCACAAAGAGTCGATTAGAATGTCTAAAAGATTCTGTACGTGATCTGTAGAACGCCAAGCAATGCCAAACATCGAGAGTATATAGGGATCTTTCAATTGGGTTCGATGGTGATTGAAAGAAAGCAGGTAAGATGATCTCTTGATTCATATGGAACGGAGTGGCAACCTTAGGTAAAAATGTCGAATCCATCCGAAGAATGACTTTTTCCTTATAGAAATTCAAATACGGTGGATCTACTTGAAGAGCACAAAGTTCACTAGCTCTTCAAGCTGACATAATGACTATGAGAAAGGCAGTTCTCCAAGATACTAGCCGTAAGTCAATAGTCACCAGTGGTTCAAAGGGAGGTCTAGGAAGTGCCTGCAGTACAACTGAAAGGCTCCACGTCAGCATAACAGGGCGAATTGAAGGATGAAGGTTTTGCAGTCCCTTGATGAATTGTCTAACCATCAGTTGTGAGAAGACAGATAAGCCCTGTATCGCACCACGATAATGCGAAATCGCAGCCGCATAAACCTTTACGGATGAAGGTTTAAGTCCTGAATGATGCAACTCCAAAAGAAATTGTAAAATGTTCTTGATAGAAGCCAGTCCAGGAACAAACAAGTGGCATTCAGCGAAAGATGAGAATCGATGCCACTTTGCCGCATAGAATCTCTGTGTTGACGGTCTTAGAGCAGATTCAAGAATTCTTTGAATATCTGGATTGAGAACGATCGATCCCGAAGTAAATTCCATCAGGTTCGAGGAAGCAACCAACTGCATGGTTCCGAAAGTGGAAATTTTCAATGTTTGAGATGTTGTCAGTACCGAGTCAGTATCAAGAGTCAGCGGATTCGCAAAGCTGTGAGGTTCAGAGAAGTTAAATCCGGATGATGAACTGCTCCATCTTGTTGAGTCAGTAGATGTGGTATTGATGAGAGATGAAGAAATACGCTGTGTGACAGCCGCAGAAGAGTGGAGAACCACAGCTGGCGAGGCCACCATGGAGTTATCAGGATTCCTGTGGCATTGTCTTGGGCTATCTTCGAGACAACTCTCATCAAGAGTGGAATTGGAGGAAAGGGGTAAAAGTTCATGTTGTCCCATGGGATCATGAGAGCATCTCCTGCTGACCCCGGTCCAATGCCCACCCTGGAGCAAAACAGTTCACATACCCTGTTCACATACCCAGATGTCCCCAAAGACGGAAGAGCTGATCACAAATGTGTTGGTCCAACTCTCTCATGAGTTGTCGACATGTGTCTGCTCAACATATCAGCTTCTTTGTTGTCGGTACCCGCTAGGTGAACCACCAATAGGGTTATGTCCCTTGGGATACACCAAACCCAAATCTCCATCAACAGGTGGGCCAGGGCAACTGACTTTGTCCCGTCCTGTTTGTTGACATAGAACACGGCAGCTATGCTGCCCAAAGCAATCTGGACTACTTGTCGTCAAAGAGTATTCTTGAATGATCGCAGAGCATTGAAGATCGCTAAGAGTTCAAGAAAATTGATGTGTCTCATTGTTTCCTGTTGGTTCCAAGCACCCTGGGTGCGTAGTCCTGCACATACTGCACCCCAACCGATCAACAATGCATCGGTGTAGAGGATTACGGTTGGCTGAGGTGGCTGGAATGGGACACCTACATTAAAATTGTCTGGTATAGTCCACCATGTCAGGGAATGCAGAACAGGCAGTGGAAGCTGGATTAGCTTGTTGGGTGAATCCCGCTGCGGATGAAACGATCTGTTGAAAACAGTTGAAGAGGACGAAGTCAAGTCTGGTGTACAGAATGATGGCAACCAAAGCAGCCATGTGGCCCAGGAGTTTCTGAATGGAAAGAGCCAGTACCGTCCTGTCTTGTCAAATTCGATGAACACATGCGCAGAGGCTGTCTTGATGGGTCGGAGGAAGAAATGCCCTCACTAGGGTAGAATCGAGATGAACTCCAATGAAGTCGATCACCTGCGCGGGAACAAGGGATGATTTTTCTTGATTAATACAAAGTCCAAAATCATCCAATAGAGTACAAGTTGTACGGACTGCTGACAGAAGGCTATCCTTAGTCTGGGAAACAATAAGCCAGTCGTCCAGATAAGGATACACTTGGATACCCTGAAGCCGCAGATATGCACACACTGGAGTCATGCATTTTGTGAAAACTCTCAGAGCAGTGGCCAGTCTGAATGGGAGGACATTGAATTCAAATACGTCGGATCTGACAATAAAATGTAAAAGGCGTCTGTGACAAGGATGAATTGAGATGTGAAAGTAAGCATACTTTAAGTCCAGTAAGGCGAACCAATTCTCTCTCCTCAGCAACAGAAGGATATTTTGAAGAGTGGTCATCTGAAATTTCTTAGGTTTGATAAACTTATTAACATTTCGTAAGTCCAGGATAGGATGGAGACCACCATCCTGCTTAGGGACCGTAAAATATCTCAAATAGAATCCGTGGAGTCCCTCAGAACGAGAGAGCTGATGAATCACTTCTTTACAAAGTAGCTGACGAACTTCGTCTTGTAACACCAGCGAGCATGGAGTAAATTGAATCAGGCTCGACGGGGGAACGATGTCAAATTCTATTCTGTATCCAAGCTGAATGATGGCTAAAACCCACCGATCAGATGTGATGGACTCCCAAATGGGGAGTCGGCTTTGTAGCCGATCCCCAAATGGGAGAGGGAAAGGTGGGAATTGGAGAGACGGAGAGGTTCGCTGGTCCTGTCAGCGCTGGCACTTATTGTTGTCAAAACAGCGACAGCCCTGTGAGAAGCGTTACTGCAGCTGCTGCTTTCTGCGCTGCTGGCGTTGCTGGTACTGTTGCCGTGGTTGGAATTGCTGGCGGTACGATGGATGGGACCAGGACCACTTATGCCTTTGTTGCGTTGGGATCTCCTTACGATGAGCTGTCATTTGTGATTTGTGAATGGCCTTGAGCTTGCGGTTCGTCCTGGCATGGAAGAATCCGTTCCATCGAATGACATCTCCTTGATTCTACACTTCATCTCCTCCGGGAAATTGCAGCTCCTTAGCCAAGCATGTTGACAGAGGGAGATGGCACCAACCAGGGCCCTGGAGTAGGTGTCTACGTGATGCCGTGCAGTTGAAAGTTGTTGTATGGCCACTTGCATTGCTTCATTTATGAATACTTTGGCCAAGTCCGCTTGGTGGTCAGGCAGAGAAGAGGCGATGTTCTCAAGCTTCTGCATGATAAAGAATTGGTATCATACAAGTACCGCCTCGTAATTTGATATGCGGAGGCCGAATCCAGAGGCCACATAGATCAGGCGCGCTAGCATATCGATCTTTCTGCCCTCCTTATCACAAGGAGCTGTGTGGTCCCTCGATTTCCTGGCTTGGGACAACTCGACCACCACTGAGTTCAGTTTTGGATGATGCAGGAGGAATGGAATATCCTCCTCCCGAACCCGGTACATTGCCTCATAGCGACGAGACGTGGCCTGCGGCTGAGTCGGTAGATCCCAGGGCTGAACCATCGCTTGGTGAAGCGTGGTTATAAGGAGTAATACAATGGCCACTGATTGCTCACCCCTGATGATGTCGTAGAACTTATCGGTGCTGGGATAGGGCCAATGTTGTGCCTCGATCTCCAGCGACTGAACAAGCCTAGACATGAGTTCCCTAAAAGTAATATGGGGCTCATCTGGGGACCCTGGGCCCTGAGAAGTAATGGCCACATCAGGGGAGGTAGAGCCTACCTCCGACTCATCCGAGTCGCCCTTGTAACAGTAGTGTCTGCTGGATAATGAATTCCCCGGAGAAGTATGGTGTCTCCATTCCCCATGGCCGGATGTGGATGGTGCCTCCCTCGGGACCAATTGCAATGGACGGTCCCGAGCTGACAGGTAATATCCAAAGGAGTGGTATTCACCCCAGCCTGTGAAGCCTCCATAGCTGGGTTGGTCCCATTCTTCGGCATGCCTGTCAGCGGAATGGTTCCAGTGCCGTGGTGGCGAAAAGGTCTCTGCGGTTGGTCTGGATGGAGGCATCGGAGTTGGTGAGCAAGCTCTTGGCGGGGAGTCACAGATTTTGCCGTCTGAGATAGACTTGCGCATCGGCGCCTCAGATCGTCGAGGGGACACACTTTCAGCCCAAACGACCTGTCTGGGGGATCCCAGTGGAGTGATCTGCATGGCCGATTGCAGGGCCGGTCCCGATGGGGTCAGTACCATAGCAGCCACCAGTACCGAGAGCCCAGACGAACCCGAACCATGATGTTTAGAGTGGTCAGTCTTCTTCCCCTTGTGGGCCAGCTTGTCCGCCTTGTCCTTCTTCGCCTTCTTATGGCTGGAGGACTTATCAGAGCCGCAGTGCTTTCTCTTCTCCTGTTGCTTAGTAGGGGAGAAGGAAGCTGTTGGGCCCCCATCAATGAAGTGCCTTCGTCTGAAGGAAGCGGTGGAGGCGCAGCAGAGGCCAAGACAGATGCAGCGTGCTGTGGGGGCGCGGTCAAGGCAGAGCCAGGCTTTGAGACCAACTGGTCTGACTGCATGAGGGCCTGGTCCCAGAGCAGTTTACGGAGACGATTCTCCCGGTTCTTCCTGGCCTGCTTGGTGAAGGCCAAGCACTGGCCACACTTGTCCATTCTGTGCCCCTTGCCAATGCAGAGGAGGCACAGATTGTGCAGGTCCGCAGGGGACATCTTGGAACCGCACCCCGCACATTTGCGAAAGGCCACTCACTGCGCCATCACGAAAGAGAAAAAAGTAGATAGTGCAGAGGGAATAGATAATCTTTTTGGTTTTTTGGGTTTTTTTTAAGAGCAAACAAGAGAGAGAGATAGCTTTGTAACAAGGGAAAAAACTTGGAAATACAAGGGTAAATGTTGAGATGCAGCTCAACATAAAAACAATCCACACATTCACAAGCAATAAAACTAAAGTCTTTATTGCTACTTATCTACAAGATTTACAACTCTACAGATAAGCTCTACTGTTGAGGTCTTTGCAATGCAGATTGCACTAAATTCTTTAGTGAGGTCTCTCCTGTCTCTCCCCGAGCTCACGTGGGACTAGCTATCTTGGCCCCGGCTTTCCTCTCTGAGGCATAACAAGGCTTGCCTTTGTTCCCACCTCCTCAGAATTCTCCGATTGGTTGCTAGGGAAAAGTCTATAATGTCCCCTTTGTCTCCTGTTTCGTGCTCAGGGGGTGGGGCAGTCTGCTCAAACTCTCTCTGAGCAGAACTCATAGTGTCTTTTCCCTCGGGGCTCTCTTGCTTTGATGTAGGCTCAGGAGTTTGCTCACTGGGCGGAGGGTCAGGACGTGGTACAGCTATCTGCTCAGCCACCCCCAAGCTAGGTTGTGGGGTTGACATTCAGGTACAGGGTCCCAAGCACAAGACCTCCTTGTGAGTAGCTGCCTCTGTCGGGGCTTCAGGCATGACAGTAAAGAACTTGGAAATACAAGAGAACAATCAACAAAGTTAACTAGGCAAGGAAATGCGAGAGTGAAGAGGCATGAGGCACAGAGAACGGCGGTTGCAAAGACTGGAGAAAATGGTGGACACTCCGCTCTATATATAGTACTGAGGGGGAGGGGAGCGGAGTTTTCCCACCAAAACCCGTTAGCTTTCTAATCTTTCCAGCCTTAAGCACAGAGCAGGCGCAGCACCCATATGTGTGATGCTCAGAGGCCATGACGAAGAACTTTATGTTACACATAAAGGAAGGCATATAAAAGTTTTAAATAAATAAATATGTAATTAATTTTTTTTAACCACAAAAATACAGTATGAGCCATGCCCCCAGGCTGCGGGCCAAGCCAGGGCTGCCTCGCCGAGCCAAGGGGTGAACACGGTGGGAAGAGCTGGGAGGTATCCCACTTGGCCAGCTGCAGCCCCATCCCTCATCTCCCCTCACCTCAGCCCACGGAAAGTGGCCCTTACTTCCCTCCTCATGGCCCTCTCCCGGCCAGGAGAGCAGCCCGCGCTTGCCTCTCCAGCCTCCCACTCCTGCTTCCCCTCCCGGAGCCGAGTGAGCGCCTGCGAGAGGACCTTCCTCCAGTTCAGAAGTGGGGTGGCGGCGAGGAGCTAGGAAGGCCTCAACGAAGGTGAGCGCACCCTCATGGTTCCCCCTCATGGTGGATGGCGAGAAGGTTATTGTTTGGAGTGTTCGTCCAGGGAAGACGGCTGTGATTGCTACCCAATGCAGAGTTTGCAACCTGAGGCAATTTTTTTCTGAAATTTCTGTTCGCAACCCAATTTGGTCGTGAATTGAGGTGTTCATGAGCTGAGGTACCACTGTACATATTCAGTTTCTACTTCTCCTCTGTGTGAGAAGTGTAGAATGCATACTTCTTTCTTTCTACATACTGCCAATACTCAGAAACTAGGCACTTGGAAAGAAAAGACTTGCATAAACTACTAAAACTTCTAAAATGAAATCAAATAATGGAAGTAACTGCTTAGAGTCACCATTTCAAACTAGATTAAAACACTGTTTTATATTTTATTTTATTCTATCCTATCTTTGACTGATCTAGATAGAAGTCTTCATAAGCTCATTTATCAATATTCTTATTTTGATAATGTTTAAAAACATGGCTAGTTATAGCATCTGTAATATTTCAGTGGTGAATAAGCTGAAATTCATGTGTATTTCAAACAGTGCAGTTCTATTGGGTATATAGTATGCTCATGTATAATTGTAAAATGTGGATCAGCCCTTAACAATAATTGAAAGAATAGCCTAGTTTGGATGTTACAATAAGCAGTCAGGGTTCTAGAGATTACTAACTTACTGAGATCGAACAAGCTAGTACATACAGCACAATTGCTCTCTCTCAGTTCCTCCAGCTAGCAGGAGTGGCTAAGAAATTAGACTCTCTATCCATGTTTTAGTGTGATGTATAAATACCTGGTTCAAACATCATTGTAAACAAACCATGGACAGAGGGTCTATGGTTTGTTTTGTTACACCCACTTGCAGGAACAGTCAAGGAAGAACAGCCAGGTACCACACAGCATCATGCTGCTCAATCCTGAGAAGATAGTGTTTCCTGGAAATAAGGCTTATTATAGTATCTGAATGACATAATATGTTATTAACAGAGAATGGAAAAATTATGGCTGCCATATGTATCTGTTTTTCAACTCCTATGCTTTATGAGGTCTGGTTTTTCCCCTTTTTACTGTGCAACAGCTATCAGCCAGCACACTCTTTTGTATAATCTATTCCTTCGGGCACATTGAACCTTTGGTATATCAGTAGCAATATATTGCATTTATTTTCCTGTTCAGTGTTTTCTACTTTATGTCTTGAATAAATTGGATGCAGCAATGAAGGGCAGGGGAATGAATGAATTCTTTCCATAATGTGACTGTATTTTATTTATTTATTGCATACAGGCTTCCCTTTTCTGTTAAATGTTAATATTGTAGAATATTATTCAGAAATACTGTAATCAAGTGTGATATAGTAAATGAAACTGAACTGGATAGAAAGACTCTCTCTCACACACACACTTACTCTCTTTCTGTGTGTGTGTTTAGTTTTAGTGTTTAAAAGTAGCAATTATTTCATTATAATGCAAATATTTGTGTTGGATCAAAGTAAACTACTTTTTAAAAGTTGATGACCTGAAAAGGGCATGAATCCTTTAAAGCAATTCATCATCTTTTAAGAAATGCATTTTTGTGTAGAAATTCTCCTCACTTCAAAAATATGTATTAAGAGACTAAAACTTTTACCAGCTCTTTATTCTCAGCCTCTATCTGGCCATTTTAGCCTAATTTCATATGCACATCCCACAGTTACATTTTGACACCTGACCTCAAATCCAAGAGGTCTTATAGTCTTCTTTGAATGATCTCATTTCAGATGCAACTCATTGGCATATCATGTTTCTTGAGCCTTTAAAAGGTTCCTTCTGCCTTAATGTCCAAAAGACCAAGGTTAGTCTTCAACTTGGATTCTGCATGCAACTACACAACTTAGTAGTGAGTCAAATCAAACCAAATAGAGGGTGTTGTAGTAATACACTCAGTACTAAAGCAATAAGCCTGCAGGCAGTTCATAGTTTAAGTTTTCCAAGTGCATGCTTTTTCTTGAGCTTGTATCTACTTACCGACATGGCTGCATGGTCATTGTTGTTATTCTGAGAAGGAAACCAGTAAGGCAATCAAAACAAAAAATATTAAAATGCACTGTCAACATCAGATTTCATTTTGGTAGCAGTCAGAAGGAGAAAACATATAAAAAAGTAGATAATGTTTGCTAATAACACACTGAGAACCAGTGTGGTGTAGTGGTTAAGAGTGCAGAACTGGGACTCAGGCTGGGTTCTAGTCCTCATTCAGCCATGGGACTAACTGGGTGACTTTAGCTCAGTCACAGACTTTCAGCCCAACTACCTCACAAGGTTGTTGCATGTATAAGATTAAGAGCAGGGGGAGGAGAATGATGTAAGCCACTTTGAGTTCTTCATAAGAAAAAGTGGATATAAATCTAACAAACAAGTAAATAAATACATAAACTTTATTTCCGGATTATCTGAATGGTTCAAAAATATTGTCTGAGATAAAAAATAATATGATCTGCCTTGATTACACAAAAACTTGGTGAGGTTAATAAACTTCCCATCTGGAGTTGCAGATCCAAATAATTATCCATTTTAAAGCATTATCTAATATTGTAAAGTATTGAGGAGTTAATACAAAGCATAGTGGTACTGTGAGAGTCAGAGTAGTAAAATATCCCATCTAAAAAGAATTTCTAGAAGATAGTCTGGAAATATTTATCTGGTATGTCAACTGATTTTTTGATTGTAGTCAATTAACATGAGAGTTTCAGAGCTCCTTAGATGGACACAAATCTCTATAGCAGAACTTCTTACACACAGAGGCATTTGAGCTCCCCTCCCTCTTCCAGCAGCAGATCTTTCTGCCACTGAGCAAGTGCCTCTGATACCTATCATATCAGAGTTGAGGTAGAGCAGCACCACATGCAGCATGAGGGTCCACTGCCAGGAAAAAGCATCGCCCCTCAGCTTTGTGCACATGGAAGTGCTTCCTGTTCAATATGGGGAGAGTTGTACCATAGCCATTATACCAGTCCGTTACTTAGCTACATTATCAAAAATATGCTTAAGGGATAGTCAGTGAATCTTAATCCAAATAAAATAACAGTGTTTAAAGTACATTGATCCATGCCATTGATCAGAAGGTTTAAAAAGGTCTATTTTGATACAATACGAAGCTCTGTCTTTTGCTTTTAGTATGCTCTTTTTAAAGGACACCAACATTATTGCTATCTAGTGATGACACAGACAAAGTAAATATGAGCAAATGTTTAGGAAAATCAGACAATATCACAGTTGCCATGACTAGAAAGCTTAAGCCATTTGGATAATTGTCTCAACTGTGAAATATCCATAAATCATAACTTTATAGATGACTGAAGATGTGCATAAAAAAGATTAAGTACATATCAAAATTAGTTAAGAAAAATATTTTACACAAACTTCTTTGCATATTCCTCATTGCACAAACTTATCTACGTATTTTCCAACAACAGTAAAAATTTAAGTAAAAGAAAAACTTCTAAACCAACTTATTAATATAGGGAAAACCCTATAGGTTTTTGATATTTGATACTTTTATCTAAACTCAAAAGGTTAAAAGTGACATTGCCTTGCTACATTTTAAACATGAATGAAGGTGAAATCTGCTATTTTATGAAGCCAGTTCACACATCTCACAAAGACAATGATAATGTTTTCTACCAGCCTTCCTGAATTTGGTGTGTTCCAGAAGTCTTTCATTACAATTTCCATAATCCGCAACTGCAGAATCATTACTGGCTGGGAATGATGGAAAAGATGGTCTAACACATATGGATGATAGTAGGTTGGGGAAAACTATCCTATATTAAAGATGTCGCCATGGCACAGCTTCATATACTATGTCTGTAGGGTGGATCCATCTACTCACAATTACTATCATGACATGCTGAATGCTAATAGGCACTTGGCTTGCCACAACTTGTATTGTGTGAACCAAGGTGTCAGAGTTGTTTGAGGGTCAGACAATCCTCCAATAAACATAAAACAAGCCATGAGCTTTAGAGGGCTGTTTAATCCTCAAACAACCTCTGCAACCTGGGTTCACACAACACAAAAAGCCACAGCAAGCCAGACATCTATGGATGCAACCAGTAAAATACAGAAGCTTACACAGGAAATCAAGCCACAGTGGCTGTTTTAGCATACAAGCCAAGTCACTGTCTTGACTAAAGAAGCTACAAAATCATAGCTACTTCACTTCGTAAGCATAACATACATTTAAAAAAGGATTTCCTATCATCATGCAGCCTCAAAACTAACAGTGTATTGCTAAATGCTTTTCGTTGAAATAAGTTTCATTGACTACTATTTTTGGTTTCTTTTAAAGTGACATTTCTCAACTGCATCAGGCATATGCTGGCTATAGATGAGTGTCCATTAGTAACAAATAAGCTTTCTGAAAGATGCTAATTTTTAAGGACCAAACTTTCTCCCCACAAGTCTGCTACAAGTAACAGACAAAGAGCCATGTAAATAAAAACAATAATAGGTTTAGGAGTTGGCTACAACAGTGGCTTTGTCTTAGCTGAAAGCCCTTCTACTCATTCAAGTTGGTCACTTGATCTTCTCCAACTCCTGATTACTGCCAGTTAAAAGGATCTCCGATAGCAGGTGCTTGAACTGATCCCTGAGACCTCAAAGAGCCACTGATAATCACAGGAGATAATACTGGGCTTGATGGACTAATGTTTTCATTCTTTATAAGGCAGTTTCTTATGTTTGTTTGCTCTCTCAACTGTCCAAGAAAGCTTTCCCTATACATGCAACTGCTTGGGAAGGGTTGAGTTGAATGTAGATTTTGTCTGCAAGCTAGGTTTTCCTCAGTCTCTCTGGAGAGAGAGAGGTAGAAGAAAAGAAACTTGCTTTTGGAAATCAATGTCCTCGTTTTTCCTAATCCAACATCTTTCTGGGAGTTTGAATTTTCTTCTCTCCCTACCTACACAGCTGCTTCAGATATGAGGTTCTCCTTTTATTTTGTACCAAATGTCAAAATCTCAAATTAACCAGTCAGTTAAGCCACTGCATGAATCCCAATCTTACTTCTTTCAGAACAATCTAGTCACACCTCTATTTTCAAGTATTCATGCCCAGAACACACCATACCACAGCAGCCCCTGCAAATGAAAAATCAAATGTCATACTGGAGTAGAACCATTTTCCAATGAGCTAGTTTTCATCACTTGGAGAATATTCAAAAGTAGTATTCCCCATATGTAATTTAAAGGGACACAGACCTTCCTACAAAGTCATTCTGTTGTATATGAAGATTTCAATGCATTCTCAGGATTACTTTCCTCCTAACTCAACTGTCCTTGTTGCTTCATATCTCCAGATAATAATCAGCTACCACCTGGCATTCCATTCCACCTGGCATTTCCCTTTCATTGTCTCAAGCACCACACAAAATCAACAGGCTAGCCATGGATGAGTGAGTATAAATGCATGATCAGAGAATATCAGAATATGTACCTTGAAAAAGGCACCAAGTTGCAGCAATTCTTAATGTAGACAAGGAAGGGTATGAGAGCTAAACTGATTACTGTGTCAAGCTTAGTTTCTGCCACTTCCAAATGTGGCCAAACAAGGGACAACATGGAAATTTAATTGTCTATTTTGTGGTAGAGTGCAGCATAAGATTATTCTTTGGAATGAATCTTAAAAGTTTTCCTACCTTAGTCTTCAACACAGCACCATTTACAGATTGTGTACAATGCCATATCACAAGACATGAAAACAAGTTTTACCAGAGAAAGTGGAGCACAAAGCCTAGTGATTTTTATTGTTAAACTACTCCTAATGATTGGATAGAATGGCTTCAACAAAATAAAGCTTAAATTCTACAGAATTCAGTTACATTACTCTGAAGAAATAACCAAAGAGACTAATACCTAGAACACAGACCACTGCAATAACCTGAAGCAAAGGAAGACTTGATTTTAAAACAGGAAACAAATACTTCTGAATGTGGATTTTTTTAAAACTCAAAATAAAAGCTTGAAGTAAAATGTTTTAAACAAAAAACTGTGTTGGTAAGGTTACACTCATTTTATACCATCTTTCTCAAAAGTTGTGTTAACACAAATTCATGTTGCAGTAAGGCAGGAAAGGTTCTTTAAAAACAGCTGGTGATGTTGAACAGGTTAAGTACCGTATTTTTTGCTCTATAAGATGCACTTTTTCCCCCCTCAAAAGTAAGGGGAAATGTCTGTGCGTCTTACAGAGCGAATATGCGTGTACAGTAAGTCTGTCAGATGTGCAGCCCATGGGAAAGTGATGGGGAATGTTCCTGTGATTATGTGCCCATTTGATTCAGAATATTTTTTTTCTTGTGTTCCTCCTCTAAAAACTAGGTGCATCTTATGGTCAGGTGTGTCTTATAGAGCAAAAAATACGGTAGTAAACTTCATTTTTAAAAAATCTTAAGATTTGCATGTGAGTTTGTTCACAGGAGGCAATCCTGACATAGCTGTTCTCATGACTTTACACCAAACAAGTCGAGGCACAGCAAGTTGCTTTCAATTGCCTGAAATTAAAACTGCAATTGTTGCCCCAGATGGACCTGAAAACAAGGGGTATGATCTAGCACTTGGCATTCAATTAGAAGGAGCTGCAAAGTGCTCTATGACTCTTCCTTAATTACAAGTACAGTTAAAAAACTTGGGAAAAACCAAGAGTCCAACACTTTCCTCACAAAAATTACTTTCTACTTCATTTATCATTGTTAACTACAGCACGGTACTAGCACCATGGTTAATCTTAACCAAGGTGCTTTTTTTAATAGCCAGGATTTTAATCCTAGTAATCTAGAACAGATGTTAACCTACAAGGAAAGGAAGGGAAAAGGTCAGAAGGAGAGAATGTACTGGTTCTGGTTTCTTAACCATGGTTAGAAGGTCACAGTGAGGCATGTTGTGAACCTGCTAACAGGGCTGGCGGGGTTGTTGTTTTTTCCACCAGTATCTCAAAGCATCCTTAGACTACATATATGAAAACAACTCGCAATTGCTTGCACGTTCTATACTTACAGGCAGGTGAGTAAAAACCTGAAAAGTACTTCTTAAGAAGTTAATCAAGTCCATCAAATAGCCACTGGCTCTTCCATCTGGCTCAGTCATTGTCCAATCATAGTCAGCAAGCTGGATAAATTCATCAATCTTTTGGTTAAGTTTGGTATAAATCTCCCCTTCAGCAGCATGTCTTGCATCCTAAAAATATATACACAGAGTATGCTTAACCTCAGATTTTGTTAGCACAGAAATAATTCCTTGAAATGTGGTATAGTAAGAGGCCAACAAAAGAGAAGACAAAGATATAGAAATATAGATAAGAACTACAATGGAAACTGTTGGAAATGCAATAAAGTAGATGGGATTTTCTACCTTATGTGGTAGACTTGTGAATAATTAAAAGATTTTGGATGCTGAAACATGCAGAAATAGAAAAAACTTTTAAAACTATGTTTCCTATGCATCATAACAATATACTTTTGAAAATAATGCCAGAGACTCTTTAAAAGAACATGTCAGATTTATTCAAATATATGACAACTGCAACAAGAATTATAATTGCTTGTAAATGAGCTATTCTTTTTAAAAGCTTCAATAGAGTATTGATTGACAAAAAAATAAAAAAATGGTCTCTTTGGAAATTTGCAGAGTATGAATGTATTGATTATATTGATAAAAATCCCTTGGCAATTTTATTTCACTTCTTTTCTTATACCTTTTTTCCTTTCTGTACCTTATTTATTTTAAAAAAACAATTCAAATTATATTACAAAGAGACAAATTTAATTGCTATTTAAAAACAAATCAAAATATATAGTTGAAAAAATAATTAGCAATATCATAGTAATCAGTCACTTGTCACAAAATGATATTGATGCTTTATTTGTTTGCTTTGTCTTTGAAATTCTGAAAGCGGAAAATAATTATAAATATTCTGAAAAAATAAAGACTTAGACTTTGTTTTAGAAATATGTCAAGTGAGTAAAAACATTATTTAAAAGAACGTTCAGTTCTGCTTCATGCTGAAAGAGTATGAAAAATTGCCTTATCTAGCGTTTACCCATTATATATCTGCACAAAATGCAGGTTGTTGTGGTTTCCCCTCTTCCTCTGCCTCCTTTCTCCATGTATCCCAAAATAACTCTGTGGAGCTGCAGTACTGGAATGTGCTGCCAGTTTTGACCAGTCTAGCCCATTGACTGGCTGTGTTCAGACAACACAACAAACCATGCTGTTATCATTGTTGGTCTGTCAGGTTGTCTGAACCCAGTGATGGTTTTTCACCATGGTAACTTTGGTCATTAGAAACCATAAAAAGAAATGAACTCTTTTTATGATTGGCTAGAGAAACAGAACTATGCATAGATTTGAATATGGCTATGGGTTGCTATTAAAAAAATATTAGGGGGCTGACCCAGTACGTCTGATGTCTTTGATGATTAATGTTTTTAGTTTTTTTTATTTTGTAGAAAATAATAAAACTTATTTTTTTTAAAAAGAAACAAAACTTTGTTCTATGGTTTCTCTATATCACCATAGCTTGTCATGCTGCTTGAAGCCCAAATGATGGTTTTCATGATTGTATTATGCAATTACCAGTGTTCTTTGACAAAAACAGCAATTATAGCAACTACAGGAACCACTCCAACTGAACAAGGAAACTATTTGATTTCCTTTCAGATAGATCATGGAACAAACAAACAACCAAGGTAACCATGCAAGGTTGATTGTTGTGTTACATGAACCCAGACACTTTCTACCCTGGTGAAACAATTCATGGTTATTGATTTGCATATAAGAACAACTCTTAGTTAAAACAAACCAGAGTTCACAACCTAAACCATGTGATCTTTTCCTGAACTTAACTATCAAGACAAGTTAACCCATACTTCTGGGTTTCCATGTAACAACTACCCAAGTTTCAAAAACCCAGTCTTTGGGTTGTTGATATGTGCAAACCAGGTGAATATATTTCCCATGCATAATTACTGATTTGTTTTCCACATTTTGGTTTTGGAAGAATGCTTATTTTTATGGGTTTTAGCTACTGATGAAACATCAATGTTTCTTAA
Organism: Varanus salvator macromaculatus; assembly: GCA_023646645.1. NCBI lineage: Eukaryota > Metazoa > Chordata > Lepidosauria > Squamata > Varanidae > Varanus > Varanus salvator. The sequence continues at coordinate 29,259,794 of JAIXND010000756.1, forward strand.
TGAAGTGTACACCATGAATATTTCCATATTCAAAATATATGATTCAAGGGAAACAAGAAATGAGCAAGTTATTGACTAAGATTACTCTACCATAACATATTACACAATCTTTAAGGGGTTTTGAATAATCTATATTCAGATGGCATTTAACTTTACAATAGTGGCATTAACAATAGCTCCCTGAACAGCAGAATAAACAATATTTGTTGTACATGTGGAAACTCTGCATTTCTTATGCTCCATATATGGGAAGTATCCCAAAATGAAAGCATTCTGGAAACTAATTCCAGACTCAGAGCAATTAGTGGCTTTATCTTCCCACTATTTAAATCCTAAAAGTTTATACATGGACATGGGAATGGTCACTCATCTTTTAAGCTAGGATGGCTAAGCTCCATAAATGGAAAAAGACAAATCTCCCACTTTCAATGGATAGGCTGCTACAAGTGCTATCCTATACACACTTATTTCAAAAGTCCCAATGAATTCAGTGGGATTTATTTTCACAAGAGTCATACAATCATAGAATCACAGGAAATTAAGAGTTGGAAGGGGCCATGAAGGCCAGTGGGTCCAATTACCTGCTGTTGTAGGACACGAATTTACACCATCCCACTCAGATAGCTGTCCAGTTTTTTCTGAATATCCTTAGCATGGGAGAGTCAACGACCTCTCTAGGCAACTGGTTCCACAATTGTATTTCTCTGACAATGAGCAAATTTTCCCTGAATATCTAGCCTGAGTCTGGCTTGTCATAACTTGAATTGATTATTCCATGTCCTACACTCTGGAATCAGCAAGAAGAGATCATGACCTTCCTCTTTGTGACAGCCTTTGAGGTACTTACTTACAGAGGGATATCATGTCCTCCTCTCAGTCTTCTCTTCTCAAGGCTGAACATGCCCAGTATCTCAGTCTCTCCTCATAGGACAGTGTTTCCAAACCCTGGATCATTTCTGTTGCCCTCTGCTGGACCCTTTCTAATTTTCCTGCATCTTTCTTAAATCTTGGTGCCCAGAACCAGACATAGTATTCCAGATAAGGTCTGACTAGTGAGGATTATAGCAGAACTACTACAACTTGTGATTTGGAAGTAATACTTCTGTTAATGCATCCCAAAATAGCATTCACCCTTTTGGCGGCTGCATTGCATTGTTGGCTCATGTTTAGCCTACTGTCCACAATTACTCCAAAATCTTTTTCTTTTTCACTTCTGTTGACCCACATATTCCCCATCTTGTATCAATGCATTTAGTTTCTTTTTCCTAGGTAGAGAACATGGCACTTGTCCTTATTGAATCTCATTCTGTTACTTTGAGCCCAGTGTTCAAGTTTACCAAGATTGCCCTGGATTTTCATTCTGTCTTCTAAGATGTTTGCTATTCCACCCAGTTTTGTAATTTGATTATCTTTCCCTATACTTCCTCATACTTCCTCATCTAAAGAAGCTGAAGAGCACTGGGCCCAGGACTGAACTCTGTGGCACCCCATTAGTAACCTCCATCCAATTTGAGAAGGTGCCATTGATGAGCACTGTTTGTGTCCGATTAAGCAGCCAATTTTGGATCCACCTAACAGTTTTTCCATCTAGTCTACTTTTTGCTAATTTGCTTATCAGAATGTCACAGGGCACTATGTCGAAAGCATTGCTAAAGACAGGTAGATTATGTTCACAGTGTTCCCTCTGCCATTTAGGAGGTTGACTAGTCAAAAATGAGATTAAATTAGTCTGACAGGATTTATTTTTGAGAAATCCATGTTGGCTTCTATTAAACCCTGCATTTTCTTCAGGATGCATTTTCTTAGATAATTCAAAGCAAATAAAGCAAATAAGTCTGCAACTCTTCTATAAGAAGTCAGAGAATAGTTTTCTGCATAAGACAACATCATTAAAAATAACAGAATAGCAAGAGAGAATTCTGTTATTTTAAAGGTAAGGACAGTACAATCCTTTATTTAGAAATAATTCCTGTAAGTACAATGGGGCTTACTCTCATGTAAGTGCATATCAGATTGCATCTGGAGTCAGACTGATATAATTTACCTCCATGAGATGCAGTTACAAAAGCAGAACATACTGAGCTGCAGGAAGGCTAGGTTGATGATATGTATTCAGGTTTCCATAAAAAGGTACATAAGGATTAATAAAAAAAGGATTTTCATCACAAGTGAAGCGTATGCACTAGTGGGATTCTCTAGGGTAAAAATAATAAGTTTAAGTAATATAGAGAGCTGTAGGAAGAAAGAATCTACAAAGGGTATGCCCTTATAATCTGACTGGCTTTGTTTGCAATTAATTTTGGATTTTTTTCTCCAGGAGCTTAGATACCACAAATGACAGTCACAGCATGACTCAACTGAAAATCAGATATAGAGCCCAGTACAGAGGGCCTCATAAATATTTCTGTTTAAACCCAGAACAAAACAAAACTAAGCCAATGTAGAGAAATCTGATTAGTATTTTCCTTATTACACTGTATTTAAGAAGCTGCATACATATAAGTATCAAATCCTTAAATAACAAAGTAAGAATAACTGAATTGGTTTTTATTAGAAGAAGAGAAACAGTCCATTGCTAATAATGGTTTCATCTGCAGAAGTTGTTCCTTACTTTCATCAAAAGAACATTTGGGCTTCTGTCACTACAATTCCACTGAACCAAATTCTACAACAGGATAGCACAGCCCCTAGAGCAGCCTTTTCCTGCTGGGTGCCCCCAGAAAAGTCAGACTAAAATTCCCATTGTTGCCAGCAAGCATTCCATTCTATACTGTTTGCAGATGATGGGAGCCTAGCTGGAAGGTGTTATGTTGAGGGAAAGCTGAATTAGGCCAATTCTTTACAAAACAACCAGGCAGAACTGTTACATATCAGACCTTGAATAGGTAAGGTCAAGGATAAACAGAACTGTTGACAGGTTCAGTAATCCCACCACCTGCTTTTCATGAGTAAAAGTAATCCATGCCTTTGGCTTCCTTTGACAGTTGACTTTTGATGACTGTTAAGAGGGAGGAAAACTCCTGTTTAGAGCCCCCATAGGGCAACGCCCAGGGTTGGTATCCACTGTACTGTGACAGCAGGTAATCCCCAGAGTGTTGACTCAGCCAAGGCTGCATTCCTCCACAGTTGTGCAATTTAACAGGAAGAGGAAGAGGAAGAGGGGAGGGGCAAAAGGAAAATTTTTAAAAATGCTTTTGCCACTCTTGCCAAAGGAGTCACTGGCTGGTTCCCAGTACCCATAATAGGTCAGCAACTCAGCTTCAGAAAACATGACAAACCATTATACATACAACAAACCCTAAAATAAGCTATGGGTTGTCAGGGTAACTTGTTGTGGGAATCCAGGTTTGCATGGCACATTAACCCATTCCAGGCTGTAATGTTGTGCAAGTCATAGCCTATACAGGCTGCTTCATGTGTTGCAATGAAGCTAATTTTGTTTTATCACCACACACACAAAGATTAGAAAACCATATAGCCAATCCTATGCAAGGACCAGCACATACCGTATTTTTCGCTCTATAAGACGCACCTGACCATAAGACGCACCTAGTTTTTAGAGGAGGAAAACAAGAAAAAAAATATTCTGAATCAAATGGTTTACGGAACTATTTAATAAACTATGGGATGTGTTGGGATCTCTTAATCCCAGTTGCTTTACTCTCATGTGCCTCTAGCATACTGTGTGCATGACCCCCCCCCATCCCCCACAGACTGTGCATGTAACTGTTAGGGCATGAAAACATCTTGTATAGAATCCATCTCTGCAGTCCCTTCAATGCCACATGTATTTCCTGTAGGTCTGAATAAACTGTAAATATTCTTTTGATTGCACACCCCAGCATACCTGCTCTCTCTGGTTTTTCTTGCCTCTATCTTAGACAGAGAAGGTGAGCAATGAGGAGAGACCTAAATTCAATCCTCCAACTTTTCTCTCTCTTTTTTTTTCATATTTAAAAGTGATGCTTAAGAAACTCGGGCTGCATCTACGCATCCTTTTGAGTCGAGAGAAATGTTCACTCAGTGGTCTCTTGTGTGTCATTTCTTCCTCTGGACCAAGGGCATGAAAATCTAACATTTGCACAGTTACAGAGATCACTATAATAATTGTGTTTCTTGTATCCTCAATTGGGAAGGGAACTTTATATCCACATTGTTTTTGTTAAGCATTTAGAAGTCCCAGTTAATTATCCATGAGGTATTAAAAGGCCCAACCCTTGAAAGACAAAGCTGAATTGTGGGGAACTTCCCTTCCATTCCCAAAAGGTATTTCAAGCTCACTACACTTCTGCTGTTGAATTTTTTTTTTTTTTCAGAACAAAGGAGTGATGGGTGTTTTCATGGGGATTAACCCTTTTTTTCAGAGAGGAGGAAAATGTCCCACTTTCCACTTTTTCACACCATGCATAATTTTGAACATCTTTGCCATGCTTCCCATTACTCATCATTTTCCTAAGATAAGCAATCCTGGTTGTTGTAACAAAGTCTGATAGGGGAGCTGCTCCAATCCCTTGATTGTTTTAGTTGCCCTTCTTTGCACTTTTTCCAACAATGTCATTTTTCAGGTGTGGTGGCCAGCACTGTACACAATACTTTAAGTATGGTCATATTAAAGATTTGTGTAAGAGGAATATGATCTTGGAAATTTGATTTTCAATTCCTTTCCTAATTATGGCATTTCCTCCTAACATTTGACATTTTCATCAAGCTGTCCCCCACATTCTCAAGACCCTTTCTTGGTCTGTCAGCACTAGTTCAGATTCCATCAGCTTATACTTGAAGATGAGATTCTTTCCCCCCAGCATGCTAACTTTACACTTGCTTACACTGAAAGCATTTGCCGTTCTGATGCCCTTTTTCCCAGCTCAGAGAGATCCCACTGGAATTCCTCACAATCCCTTTTAAATGTTTTATTTTAGTATCATCAGCAAACTTGGCTACTTTATTGCTCACTTCTAATTCCAGATAATTTATGAACAGGTTGAAAAGCACTGATCCTAATGCAGAAACTTGTGAGAATACCATGCATTCTCAATGTTGGCTTTCAATTCTGTAATCAGTTACTGATCCATAGGACAACATGTGTGTGCACACACAGCCCTTATTCCATCACTGCCAGGTTTTCTCAAGAGTCTGTTGATGGATTTTATCAAAAGGCTTTTGGAAGAAACAATGTCTATTTGACTGCTCAGTCCATGTGTAGTAGTGACACTCTCAAAGAATTCTACTGGATTAGCAAGGCAGGCTTACCCCTGCAGAAGCCATGTTGCTTCTTTTAAAGTAGGGCTAGTTCTTCTATATGTTAACTGAATCTATCCTGAATAACACTTTCAACCAATTTACGCAGAACCAACAGAAAGCAAAGCAGCATATAATTTTCCAGATCCCTTTTTAAAAATCATCCTAGAGTGCTGGTACATGGCTAGAGAGAACCAGCCCTCTTTGGAAAAGGAGGGAGACATTTCAGAGTGGTGGGGAGGAGATGGAAGGGGTGTCCTTGGCACCAACAGGATATGACAGGCTAAACAAGTGGACCAATTCAGAAGTGTCCAGCATTCCTGCTGTCTAGCCCTCACGCAGCAGGGGCCCCCTTCAGGGCTGAATTCTTTCTGAAAGGAATGGAAGGAGGGGAAGCTTAAGTTTGGATCCAGCTCTTTACATTGTCAATTGCTTCTCTCACATCTCAAAGAGAACGCTTCTTCAATGTATACTGTTTCTTAACCTGTTAAACTTTAATAAAAGGATTGTGCTTCCAACATGACAGTGGCGTGGAGGGGTGGCGGATTGGCGCGGGATGGCAGTGCAGGATGACAGTGCGGGCGGTGGAGGCTTTAGAAGGATTGCGGCAGTGGCGTGGGGGGGTGGCGGATCGGCGCGGGAAGGCAGTGCTCGAGCGCCGGTGCGTGGCAGCGGCGGCGTGGGGGGGCGGATCGGCGCAGGATGGCAGTGCTCGAGCGGCAATGGCGCAGAGCGACGGTGCACGGTGGCGGCGGCGTGGGGCGGCACAGTGGTGCACAGCAGCGGCGTAGGGTGGCCGCGCGTGGTGGTACGCGGCGGCGGTGGCACGGGACGGCGCGGTGCGTGGCGGCGCAGAGCAATGGCGCGGGGCGACGGCGGCACGGAGCTTCCTGGTCAGGGTGATCAGTTCCCGGAGTGCGAGGTGGAGTAGGGCACGCCGAGCACATGCCGGCCTGGTGGTGCCGGCGGGCGGGCAGCGTCCCGGGTGTCAGGCACATTCGCTCTATAAGACGCACAGACATTTCCCCTTACTTTTGAGGGGGGAAAAAGTGCGTCTTATAGAGCAAAAAATACGGTATACTTCTTTATACACAAAGAAATTAGTGCCCATCTTTTATGTACACACAACATGATTTGTACATACACATTAAAAATGTGAAGCATACACTAGCATTTAAGGTATTGCATAAGTATAGTACTGAAAAGCAATTTATTTTCTTGCTGAAAGAGTGGTGAAGGTGATTGTGATGAACAAATTTTTCAGAATAGAGATAGAACAAATGTGCTATGCCCATATCTGATTGCCACAAGCAACACAGCACTGGCATTTCAGCCTGCATTGGTCTCTTTCATGTCTGTTCTGCAGATATGGACCATCTGTGGAACCAGAGATGGTAATGCACGGTCTTCTCATTCCAGGTGTCATGCAGGAACTGGTCCCTGCTTGTTTGTGGGCTTTGTAGTTTAGGTCCAAAGGGCCAAACATGCTTATGGAAACTCATAGCCAACCAAGCTGTACCAACCTGATGCTAAACTTATCAATTCTGCCCAGTACAAGGAACTCTAAAAACTGAATTTTCTCTTGTCCTGTGACTCACTGTCTTCAGCATTTCTATGACATGCCTTTAAGCAGACTGAGCCATTCTAAATTTTACATACATTTTTGCAAAATCAGCAAAGTAAATACTATTCATAAAATACTGTTTCATATTTCAATATACTCTATTAAGATATTGGCATAAATGCCAATAGCAGCAAATTCAGTAGGCAGATCTGGCACATGAGAAAAACTGTCATCAGTATACATGCAGCTTCGATTTTATCATTCCTATTTGCCCAAGTGATACAATTCACAGTGGCCTAAATACTCAATGTTCCCAAGTCTGCAAGTACAGGAGCACAGTGTTAAATCTGTGAAATGCTCCTTTATCTATCCTATGTCCTCCTTTAACTCTGACAGGAGAGATTAATGTTGGAATTAGATGGGTTTAGATTTGGTTATAAAATAAAAATACTAAAGACAGAACTAGGTTTTGTATAGATAATCCTGTTTAGTTTGATTGTCTATGAAATCCTGTCCTGTATGGGTGTATATGCAGCAAGGTAATTATTTGAAACTCTCTATATATCCATTATGGTACTGACTGATGTGTTGTTTAGCATGTTTTCCTACTTGTTACAAAATATTTAAAACTTGTAAGGATAAATAAACTCTGATGCAGGTTACATTTTCATTGTCATCATTGCATGAAAGTTATTTAATATTAAGATTTCTTTGCTTCTTGGAAATAGAATTGCTAGGATCCAAAGGACCATAAAATTAATCCCATGAGATTGAAAGGTACATATTTTATTCAAGCTAAGTTTTTATAAAAAACAGGTCCCTGTACTACATGCAAACTAATTTTGAAATGCTGCAGGGCAGGCAATGACAACACACTAATTCTAGTCAGGCCTTGTTGTTGTTGTTAGTCACAAAGTCATGTCCGACCCATCGCGACCCCATGGACAACATTCCTCCAGGCCTTCCTGTCCTCCACCATCCCCCGGAGTCCACTCAAGCTCACACAAACCGCCTCAGTGACTCCATCTAGCCACCTCATCCTCTGCCATCCCCTTCTTCTTTTGCCATCTATTGTTCCAAGCATTAGACTCTTCTCTAGGGAGTCCTTCCTTCTCATTAGGTGGCCAAAGTATTTGAGTTTCATCTTCAGGATCTGGCCTTCTAAAGAGCAGTCAGGGTTGATCTCCTCTAGGACTGACCAGTTTGATCGCCTTGCGGTCCAAGGGACTTGCAGGAGTCTCCTCCAGCACCACAACTCAAAGGCCTCAATCCTTCGGCGCTCAGCCTTCCTTATGGTCCAGCTTTCACAGCCATACATTGCAATTGGGAAAACCATAGCGTTGACTATACGCACTTTTGTTGGCAGGGTGATGTCTCTGCTTTTTACTATGCTGTCTAGATTTGCCATAGCTCTCCTCCCCAGGAGCAAGTGTCTTTTAATTTCTTGGCTGCAGTCCCCATCTGCGGTGATCTTGGAGCCCAGGAAAATAAAATCTCTCACTACCTCCATTTCTTCCCCATCTATTTGCCAGGAAGTGAGAGGACCAGATGCCATGATCTTAGTTTTCTTAATGTTGAGTTTCAGGCCAACTTTTGCACTCTGCTCCTTCACCCGCATCAAGAGGCTCTTTAGTTCCTCTTCACTTTCTGCCATGAGAGTGGTATCATCTGCATATCTGAGATTGTTGATATTTCTTCCAGCAAGCTTGATTCCAACTGGTGATTCATCTAGCCCTGCCTTTCTCATGATGTGCTCTGCATGTAAGTTAAATTGGCAGGGCGACAGTAAGGCACTCCTTTCACAATTTTGAACCAATCAGTGGTTCCATGTCCAGTTTTCACTGTTGCTTCTTGACTCGCATATAGGTTTCTCAAGAGACAAATAAGATGGTCTGGTACTCCCATCTCTTTAAGAATGTGCCACAATTTGTTGTGATCCACACAATCAAAGGCTTTAGCGTAGTCAATGAAGCAGAAGTAGATGTTTTTCTGGAACTCCCTAGCTTTCTCCATGATCCAGTGTATGTTGGCAATTTGATCTCTAGTTCCTCTGCCTCTTCGAAATCCTGCCTGTCCTTCTGGTAGTTCTCGGTCCACATACTGCTGGAGCCTAGCTTGTAGGATTTTGAGCATCACTTTGCTAGCATGTGAAATGAGTGCAATGCTGCGGTAGTTTGAACATTCCTTGGCATGGCCCTTCTTTGAGATCGGAATGTAAACTTATCTTTTCCAATCCTGTGGCCACTGTTGAGTTTTCCAAATTTGCTGGCATATTGAGTGTAGCACTTTTACTGCATCATCTTTCAGGATTTTGAATAGCTCAGCTGGAATACTGTCACCTGCACTTGCTTTGTTCTTGCTCAGACTTCCTAAGGCCCATTTGACTTCACATTCCAGGATGTCTGGCTCGAGGTCAGTGACCACCCCATCGTGGTTATCAGGGACGTTAAGCTCTTTCTTGTATAGTTCTTCTGTGTAATCTTGCCACCTCTTCTTTATCTCTTCTGCCTCTGTTAGGTCCTTGCCATTTTGGTCCTTTATCATGCCCATCTTTGCATGAAATGTTCCCTTCATATCTCCAATTTGGCTTAAAGACTATAATCAAGCAACCCAATTTAAAAACAACAAAAATGTTATTGCACATTCTTTTATTTGGAAACCACATTTGTAATGAAAAAGAATCTTAAATAATCACTAACATGTACGTTCAAGTTTGAGAAATGAGTGGGTGTAACTAAGACTCTGGACACAAACATGGTACAGTTTTGCCTCTTCCCTAATACGACCCCCTCAGTACCTATGTGGTACACAGCTCACCATGGATTTACTGTAATGCAATTATGTCATTTCAATTAAATTAGGCCAACATTATAAACATGACATCTATACAATAACAATAATGAACTCATCACATATTTAAGTTCATTTCATCTACCTTACTGCTAACGTAATATGCTCAATATTCTTTTCCATATAGTTTTTTTTACTTGTTTGAAAATCGTCTCCATAAACACTGAATAGCATTTTATGTTGTTGTAGTGCAGTTACCTGATATATTCAGAACTTTCATCCCAAGACAGAAAAGAAAGCAAGATATAAAGAGAGAAGGACTGGGTTCCCTAGACTGAGACCTGTGTATTTAAAAAGAAAAAGAAAAAACATCTCACATACCTTAAATGTTGAAAGACCATAGAGTCGTGCTGTGTGAAGAGTCTCTTGGGAGATATTTGTAATATTAGTTATAAAGTCCTCAAGATATTTACATGCTTGTTCCAAATGTGTTGTGTTTATGATAATTTGCACTAGCTTTAAATACAAGAAAAACAGGAACAAATTCTGATGAAATGTTTTTATAATATATGTGAATTTTATTTTATTTTATTGCATAGAATACACATGAGTCTATCAAAGAAAAATGATTCATAATATGCTTATTAGCAATACTAACATATGCAAAAGCTATATAGTTTAACAGATGACTACAATGATCAGGTGTGCATGATCACAGTAGGGGAATGAAACCACAATAGAATATTTTCCCTGGCACACATGCCGGATGTGTGCTGGGGTGTTGGTATAATTACTCTTGCTGATGCATCTCACCATGTCATATATACTTAGTAAGGGGGGGCTTGTTGCTGCGGTTAACAGGTCACTAAAACCAATGAGCTGTTGCAGGGTTCTGGGGTAGCAACAGACCACCCTTGCCAGGTTCACACAACATTGCAAAGTGTGCTGGTCAGAGTTGAGGTGGTGGTAACTTACTGGCCCTGTTAAAGCTTGTACTACAGAACATCTGTTTACTGAATGTGAGAGCCACCCATTAGTATTCCAGTCTCTGGGCAGCCATTACCGTAGAACATAGCCCAAATACCCCGTGTAGCTACACCTCATAGCGAAGCAAGTGTAATGATGGTGGGCACATCTCCTTTCAGAAAAGTTTGTCCATCATTCCTGACCTTTTCATTGAGAAACTTCTGGAGGAATGGAATGGTTCAGAGAAACTTCGCCTAAAAACCTGGGAACTCCACACAAGAGCATACAAAACACAGAACATTTCTAAACTTACCTCCGTCAAACCCATGTGAGGCTTTTTGATGAGATTTTGTAAACAGCTGCTTAAAGTTCTAGTCAGCAGCAAATTTGTAGCTTTTCTAAGCATATCATCTATCTCTGTTGAACTGAAAAATAAAGTTTAAAATACCCTGAAAAAAAATATTAATTCAACTAGTATTAAGTAACTGTGCAACCTTTGATACTTCCTGCTTCCTTTCAAAGATACTCTCCAGATACTCTTGTCCTTCTGAGAAATAGCAAGCCATAAGATAGGAAGATGGCCTGACCATCTAACCCAATATTGTCTACTCAGACTGGCAGTGGTTCTTCAGGATCTCAGGCAGGTCATTCGTAGCGCTCATAAACAGATTATTTACTGGAGATGCCAAGGACTGAAACCAAATCTTCTGCATGCAAAGAAAGTGATCTACTAGTGACCTACAGCTCTTCCCCAGGCTATTAGGATCTCTTTTCCATGTTTGTGTTTGATTTGCAGGTAGTACCTTTTCAGGTTTCAGAATTGTACAATGCAGTCTTGACAGTTATGAAGGGAATTGTTTTTTTAGTATGTTCTCTAACAATTCATTATCTTCATTGTTATCACCAGATGACCATTTCTATACAGGTGAAATTTATGACATTTTGCCACAATGTATTTTTTTTAATGGGGAACATTCAAGAATGCAAATTCCCCTGCCAAAGCTATTTAATAGGATTTGTTTGATAAGTGCAGGAGGTTTCAATACAGCATACACAATATGATGCAAATTTAGCAGAAGTAATAGCTGAATAGTATTGCAGACAATGAAGTAGAAACACCCTGGATTGTTTGTTTGTTTTTCTTGGTTCAACTGCTGGGTGACTAAAGCAGAATTCCTTGGCTGCAGATAGTTGTGGTTGTCTGTCTGTCACTGCTTGCTTGCTATCTATCTATCTATCTATCTATCTATCTATCTATCTATCTATTTATTTAAAACATTTTTATGCTGCCCCATCGCAACAAAGTCTCGGGGCGGCTTACAACATACTAAATAACACAAAAATTTAAATTAAAACCTGCCCCCACAGTGCATCTCGGCTAAAAACTTTAAAATTCAACAAATAATTTAACAATTAAAATAAGTTTTAAATAAAAAGGTGAGCCTGGCGCCGAAAAACAAATAGCAACTAGCTGTTAACTTAGATTCCTAGGGTGACATCTAGGACAGAAAGTATTCCACTGCTTGTGTGAATCGTACTAAGTGGGTGGATTAGCATAATTCACACATTACACTATCCAACCCTGGCGACAAGTGAACAATCCTAGAGATCATTAGTTTGACAACCAGTTTTCATTATCTCTGGTTTGACAGCCCCTTCAAAGTGCCCAAACAGCACACCAGAGGAGCTGACAGTGGTTGGCAAACTGTTTTGAACTGCACCCACAATGGGTGCATTTTCTTTTCTTTTTAGAAATATATTCTAATCACATTTATGCAATTGTAGAGGTGCACAGTTCTGCAAGTGTGAAAATTGGAAATAGGCTTTCTGTTGTGCACATTGCCTCAAAACACATGAAAACATTTGTATACATTTAATCGCTATTTTAAAAAATACTTTTCTAAGCACTGACAGCCCTTCCAATGCACTATTTGGGCATTCTAAAGGAACTATCATTGGTTGTCAAGCCACAGATGGTGAAAACTGGCTGTCAAGGCAGAGATTATGAACTCCAGTGGGAAAAAAAGTTAAAGAGCAAAAAAGCTGCAGCCAGACCAAAAAGGGCTTGCAATCACAGCAGGACACATTCAACCAAAGGCAGCCCCTATACAATTGCTGCCTGGTCCCTTGTGAGACAGCTAGGAGACAGTGACCCCAGTAAGCTTGGCAAAAGAAGGGAGTTTCACACTCCCTAGCTATTACCCAAAACCTGAAGCGGAGTTAGTCAACTGAGTTCAGATGACACAACTCATTGTGGGCATAACTACCCAGAAAACAACATGCCACCTTGTAAGAAATTATCTGAGTTCACATGGCACAATAACCCAGAGTGGCTTGTCACTTACAATGGACTGTCATGTCATGCAAACTCAGTCACCACAGGCACTGGGCACTCTAAGGTAGCCCCCATGCCCTAGAAGGTTGGGGACTACTGGTAAAGAATTTGTAACATTTGGGAATAACACTGCTTAACAACATTAAATTAATTATAACAATGCTACAATTATCTTAATTCTTCTGAAGGCAAGCTGATCATAATTATATGTGAAATTCAAAAGTTAGACACAAAGTTTCACATCTGCATATTGTAACATGCAATTAGTTTGCATTTTCTTTCCTTTTCTGAATAACCAAACAAGGGACTGGGCTAGAGAGGGCCTCCATTAATGTTTTGCAAGCAATTTGACAAAATATGCTATGTTCAATTGTGTAACTTGGACTGCATTTGTTAAACAGTGTAACTGGGAAAGAGTAATCTGCATGATTAAATAGTTCCTGTTTTGAAATGAAGACCAAGAAGCTTTATTAGTTTGGTATGAGTGAAGGGAGAGTAATTTACAGTTGTCAAGAGTGTGCACAGCTTGATGACAGATCTGTAAATAGCTTCCAGATTTCAGCAAACAAAACAGAACTACACCTTTCATCCAAATAAAGCCAAGTAATTTTTCTGAGAGGCTAAAAATGAAGCCTTTTAAAAGCTTGTTTGCCACTTTCTTTGTATTTGCCCATCCATTAGAAATTGATTTCCCTGTATTTTGAACAGTTTAAAAACAAAAAGTAATGCTAAATGGTGGAGGAGTAGGGCAGGGAAGATGTGGTGCTGAACCAAGACAAAAACTAGCAATAAACCCAAGACTATATTCATATTTCCACCAATATAAGCAAGAGGAAAAAGGTACACTTTATCTACAAACTGGGAAAAAACTAAGGCAATTTCTAAAACTATAGCTGTAGTAAAATATAAGGGAAGAGAAATATCTGGGATCATACAGATCTAGGTACTATGTGTACAGTTCCATGTTGGGTGGCATTTCATACAAACAGAAAGCTCCACATAAATCTAACTAGTCTGCAGGCACAATTGCAAAGACCTTTCACACTCTACAAGGTCATTCAAGGAGATATGTTGTAAATCCTTTATCTGGTTGTATATACAGTTGTATATAGATGCATGATAATTACATCTTATCACATTCACAATTCATATGAAGTTGCCTTAATACCAGGTCAGACCATAGATCCATCCTTCCATCCATCTGCCACAGGGGTAGAGCTCCCAACTCCTCCACCACTGCTGAATCTCCCACCACTTGTACTCTCCACTCCATCACCCACAGATGCTCTGTACCAGGATCATTAGGAAATGGGTAGAGAGAAATATTTCTACTCAGTCCCCCAGAGATTCTCATACAGATCATTGAGAGGTGTGTGCTTATATAAGTACAGGCAGCTCTCTGAATTAAACAATTGTACACTCCTAATCTATATTGACTGACAAATCTCTTCAAAGTTTCAGAGAGCAGTCATTCTGCACCTAGAGATTACCCTGATTCAACCTGGGAATTTGCAAAAGCAAAGCATGTGCTCTACTACTAAGAGTTGGTTCTTCATTCTTTGTTTGGATACATAAACAAAATGAATGCATTAAAAGTCATACACACAGAGTTTTTGTAAATTCTTACCTGCGATGAAGGGATTCTGAAAATTTAAGGCTTGCATAAATGAATTCTTTAACCTGGATATAAATCTGAGGCACTGACTGAGACATTGGAAGTTTCTTTGGAAAACACTGCTGTAGTGGGGGAGGGAGGAGAAAAAAAATATCATGCTATGATTCAAGTTAAGCAGGTTATGGGGGCAAGACATGGATCTCACAGGTTAACCTCTATCTGATCAAACCATTATTGTGGTACTGTATTGTACTCTCTCAAAAGAGACAGGCTTTCCATACCTGAAATTCCTCATTTTGTTCAAATATGCTATTGTTAAAAGCATGGCTACAGTCAAATGAAAATGAAACATGCATCTAGACTGAACTGCAAAAATGCCCAAAGGGGAAAAGATTGGTAAGAGTGCAATCCTATGGACTGCACCCTCCCTACCCAGAAATGTGGAGGCTCTGCCAGAGTGACATTGGCTGAGCAGGAGCAGTGGCAGAAGTGATCATTACCTGTCCTCCAATATTCTATATTTTTTATGGCAACTAGCAAGTATACTTTGGAAGAAAAGAGGAAAAGGCTGAGGATAAATAATATCTTGACCTTCCCCTGAAATTTGTTCATGTTCTTTCTAATTACTGATTCTATGAATACCTTTCTTGGGTAATGAGCAGGACTATATTCCAAAACCTGCAGTTGAGGAATGATGGTTAATTATTACTGTTCTAACACATCAGCATAGTAAGAGGAAATTCATGCATAAAAGGTGATAGGCTAGGAAAAAGGGCACATGATCACAGAGTCTTCAGTCAATCTTTCCATTCTTACTTAATGAGCATTTTGCCTGCAGTGAGCTAAAATGGTACCTACACAATGGAAATACACTGAAATAGATTCTGGTTAGTGGGAAATCTATGGTTTGGTAAGTTATAGCTTGCACTTTCAGACATTATGAGATGGGCCCAGTCCCCTTGATTTGAATGGGTCTGCTCAAACTATGAATAAATCTAGATCCAGCCCACTGGCAACAAACGACACACCAAAAGATTGGAATAACTTCTATTCCTAGTTCTAAATTTGCACTTTTCTGTACATACCCTCTTTTCATTTTTAGCAAAAGAAATAAAATAATAATACCTTCACCTTGAACATGAAGGAAGGGGAAACAAAGTACACAAACTATGGTTTGGAAGTTCAGAATGTACCCTAACTCTCCTTAGCTGATTTTGAAACAAATGTGTGTGTTTCTTACCTTGTCATGTTCTGGATCTTGAAAAGGAAATTTGCTAATCACAATTTTATACTCCTCTTCATTTGATACAGGAATCGGACTGTAATTATCGGCTTCAAAAATATCCCTGTGTAATTCAACGAACACATGAAGAACATAAATAATAAAACGCATGGTTACCAGAACAATATATATTGCTAGCACACATAGCCTGGTGACTTAAACTGCTGCTAATTGCTAGAGATAAGAGATACAGATACAGAGAAACAAAAACCCAGTTCTGTCACAAAAACATAGACTGATAGATTGACTGTACAGGAGTGGCATGTGTAGAGTTAGAAAGCCAGTGGTATCTCGGCTCACAAACGCCTCAGTTCACGACCAAATTGGGCCATGGACAGAAATTTCATAAAAATTTTGCCGCAGGTTGCAAACTCTGCATCGGGTGACAATCGTGAGCACGCCCGCCTTCCCTGCACAGGTGCGATCACGGTCATGCTGGGGGGGGGGGTAGATGGCTGCGATTGTGCCTGTGTCCCCTGCCCAAGCGCACCCATGCCCGCCTCTCCCCTGCGCCCGCCTCCCCCTGCATGCCCACACCCGCCTCCCTCCCAGTGTGCCTGCAATTGCGCCCATCCCCCCCCCATTGCCCCACACACGATCGCTGAGCGGGGGAGATGGCAGTGATCTTTGTTGTTCTTTGTCACTTTGCTTCAAATTTTTGTGAGTAAAAAAAAAATAGTTGTAGAATGGATTGACCTTATTTACATTGACCCTTATGGGAAAATTTGACTTAGCTCATGACCAATTTGGGTCACGACCAGAGTTCTGGAACGGCTTAAGTTCATGAGCCAAGGTACCACTGTAGAAACAGAAAACCAACTGTGAATGTTTGTGCATCGTGCATTTTGCATGATTTTAATACTGTCGGTTTGAATGATTTTAATACTTTCTGCAAATCATTAAATTATACAAAAAAGTAATATAGGGTACTGTAGCCTTGCTCAAATCTTTTAACACTTTACAAAATATTTCATAGATGTTTTCAGTTGTATTTTTGCAACTGTTACTTTAAAGGTTTAAAAATTGACATCCCAAGGATGTGAATTATGCTTAGTGCAAAATCAAAAGGCAGTGGTTGGTTCATAGAACAGCTGAGGCTCACCGCAGCTTATGCATGCCATTGAGGGTTGTGGGACAGGCAGGCAACCATTTTGTATATTCAACACCCTTGCAAGGATAGAAATACAAAATAGCTGCCCACTTGTGCTACAATCCAACTTGCCATGGCTTGCAATGTAATGCAAACTCAGCGGCCAGCAGTTATTTCAGGATTTAACCCTGCCAGCTGCCAGCGCTATGCAACAGTCCCAGAAAGTAAAATAAATCACAGTGGGCTGACATGACATATGAACAGACTCAGAATGTATTCACAGAACACACACATGCATTTTATAAGGCAAGTATTTGAATAAGACATATATTTTCACAGATTATCCTGTTGATGTGACACTAGTTAGAAGTTTGTGGCATTCTCTAACTTGCTGCCATTTCAAAATACTAATATTGCTTCAAATATTCCAATATAGAGTCTTTGTGATACTAACCTGAACAAAACAGCCCATTTTTTAAGTAGAGTCTCATTGTACTGGTCTCTGATTTCAAATAAAAGGTCAAATAGTCTGTTCACAAGGAAGCCATAGCCCTAAAAATGGTATAATTAAAAATTAAACATGTTATGACTACATGCAGTATTGCTGTATTTAAATTCCTAATATCACTGGTTTAGTGAATAAACAGCAAAATGCACAACCCCTTTCCCAATCAATGGACAATCAGAGGCACTCTTGCCTCTCTCCCCACCACATCCTTGATGTTTCCCTTTGTTTCTTGCCCCTCCACTCAGCCATCTCTGGTTTGGTTCATACACTGGCAGTGGTATTCTTGTTGTGAAGTGAGTGGGCACCACTTTCTTTCAACCATCCTTTGACAGAAGATGTGAGCCCAGAGATCCACTATAATATCTGAATGTATGGAAAAAGGAATTATATTAGTGGGGTCTCCATGTGAGCTGCCACTCTGGTAGAAGAGCACCTGGATCACACATTCATGGAAGAAAGTGGGAGGGAAGAGGCCAGTGCCATTGGCCGCTGCCAACCTATCAACTAGGGCTTCCTCTCCCACCCATCTTTCTCCTCCCATGTAATACATGTGCTGTAATATGCAAGTCCTCCTTGCACCCCCTCCTCTTTTCCAACAAAATATAATAATTATTTTACTTCTTGGTATAAAGATGAAAGTTTCTCATAAGCACCTGTCCCAAACTTCTGCTCTGTAACTCTTTAACATAGAAGAAAATCGATAACTGAGCAATGGATATTCCACATTAATTTGATTAAATAATGTTTCCTGATAGGTTTTAACTTCTACTCACAGTGAAGGATGTGGGAATATAAACTCAAGATTTTTAGAATGCAATATAAGTGATGCAATTACTAATTTAAATATAAATCAATTCAAACCAGTGGTACTGCCATGCATGCCTTACAAGGAATACTAGGGCAGCAACCTTATCTTCACCTATCTGGGATTTATTTCCACTAAATATGTATAGAGCTATGCTGTGAGAAACTTCATATAGTTTTTCCTAGACTTCACAAGGGCATTTCGTAAATTCTAAAAACTATAATTCCTGGAGTTCTTTAGAAAAAGCCATGACATTTAAAGGTTTTAAACTAGTTTAACTTGGGCCCTATGGGATCCATCTCATCCAGGGACCATTGTAAATCGCTCTAAATTAAACACTCTCTCCCTCAAACAGTTTAATCAAGTAATACATTGTTTTACCTTTTCTGTGAATTTTGTTATAAATAGACCAACACTGCTACCTAGATATGAATTGCCTCATCAATACCCATGCTTTATAATACAAACTTTGTCAAACTTAATTTCCTTCTTATATTCTTGTAACAGTATATTATTGTCAAGCGAGAAGAACCTTTGAGCTATATGCTCTATTATACATCTGTTTAAAGTACCACATTTGGGCCAATAGTTTTAATAAAATAATAAATCAGAAAACTAGTGTTTTGATGATGAAAAGGAATACAGGCCTAGATGTTTCATGTATGATATTGGCTCATTTCACATATTACTCAGTTTCCACTGAGCGGTACATTCAATGGGTAATTGAATCATACCTCTTTAATAAATTACATCAACTATGTTAACTGCAAATACACATTTGTAGCACTTTACAAATTTTAAGGGAACATTAAGAAAACTTAGTGTGCACTTGTCCTTGAGACAGGCATCTTATAGTCTTGGTCTTGAGATGGAAATTTGAACCCACTGATATAAGCTAAGCCAGGGGAGAGTTGCAAGTGGACATTCAAAGGCACACCTGATACAGGGTATTTTAATTCAGTTGCTAACACATCACCAACCTGCAAGGTATCTGCAAACACAACAATCAGATTCTTCAGCTCCAGAACAAGATCAGGATCAGTGCAATAGGACTGAAAATTAAAATCACACATTGTGTTTTAAGGTTTTTTTAACTAGTACTAATTTTACTTTCAGATCCAGTAAAGATATTCAGTTGATGTTTGGCAAGCAATTTTCACAATGAAATGTTGTTCTGTAGAGATACTCAATCCCATTAACATGGTTTCCTAATAAAACTTATACCCTTCTCCATCTTTCCCTGTGTGCAGGAACTTAGAAGAAGAGAAAAAGAGAGAAGATAAAAGATTTTAAATTGCATGCTTGGAAGAGCTATCTGGACACTACTCTGGCATCTCACTTCTACGTCCAAAATGCACATGAAGGAGAAGAACAATCTCTTTGCCTTCATGTCCTTTCCTGTCTCAACATCTGCAAAAGAGCTGCAGGGTTATAAAGAAGCACATAGCAAGTCTGGGCTGGATCTGATCAAAGGCCTATCTAGCCCAACATTCTGTTCACACAGTCACCAACCAGATGTTTGGGAGCCTGCGATTAGGACATGAGGACAACAGAATCCTCCCACTAATGTTCCCTACAATTGGTACTAAGAAGTACAATAATATTGGAGGTGATCTATATCCATTGTGACTAGAAGACATTGGAAGCCTAATCCTCCATGATTTTTTTAAAGCCACTTTTTTAAAGAGTTGGGTGACATGCCATCACTATTCCTCCTACAGTGAAACTGGGTAAGAAAAGGGGATGCAGTCTCATAGCCCACTCCCAATCACTACATTCTGGTTTCTGCTGCAAATATGATCTACTCGAAGTTCAAATTTAAAACAGTAGAAGATAAGGAAACTATTTTTCCCAACTGTTTAAAACCATCTATAACACAGAAGGGCATGAACTATTAAAATGCCGCTTTTAAAATAGCTATGGATGGATGCGAAAATTATTATGAATCACAATGCATAACGTGCCAGGTTTTCAAGTTCAAAACAAGTTGCCACAATAAAAATCCATCAGCAACAAATAGTCCTAACCATTTCATTCTTTTAAAAGTAAATATCCATTAAGCAAATTATTTAATTAATTTCTGTACTACCGAATAGCTGAAGCTCTCTCTATTAAGAGAGTAAATATAGTTGAGACTAAATTAACAACGAAGTACCAGTTTTCAGTAGCTGGAAACAGATCTATTGCTACATAGACATAATGCTTTGGAAGTACGAAAGGGCAGCTGTAAGGGTCTTGCTGGTGAAGTTTATTTTGGAAACAAGGTTTTTGGAATGATAATTAGGAACTATTTCCTGATACTGCTTACAGTGTTAAACTAATTCAATCTTATCTAATGAAGAGGTCAGTTGAAACTAATTAGGATGGATTGCAATAATAACAGCAGATTAACTCTGCATATTCTAAACTGCTGGACTAAGGGCACAGTTTGGAAGACCCAAGGAGTTGTAAATCCAAGGAGGATTATGCAGATAGCCCATGGCTGTGACTCAAAGCCTGATACTGCTGGGGCAAACAAAAGCCTGGCAGGCTCTCCCCCAAATCGGAGCAATTTTTAATTACAAAAAACCTCACAAAGATAGATCTGGGGTTTTTTTTCACTTTGACATTATCCTTCTTCTAAACACACTGAAAAGTTCCTTTAGCAAATGAACTTAAAGGACATTGTCACAATGCTTGCTCACTTACTGAATGAGTTCTAAGGACAGCAATAATCTTTGAAAGTGCCATGTTCCAAAGTTCATCAGTGTAAGCTCTTGTAATCAGTCCTTGAGTTACATGTAAAATGTGATCTTCCACTACAAAAAAACTAAACACAAACAAAATAGTTGATAGTGGAATAATAACCTTTCTTTTCAGCTGTAACTTTTAAATTGTGATAAATAGTAATACAGCTCAAATTTCTTCCTTTTTCACACACAGACTTAGATTAAATTAGCTTAAATTGTTGTTGCTGTTTAACGAAGTTGCGTCTGACCCATCGCTACCCCATGGACAACATTTCTACATGCTCTTCTGTCCTCCACCATCCCCCGGAGTCCACCTAAGCTCACACCAACTGCTTCAGTGACTCCATCTAGCCATCTCATCCTCTGCCGTCCCCTTCTTCTTTTGCCATCTATTGTTCCCAGCATTAGGCTCTTCTCCAGGGAGTCCTTCCTTCGCATTAGGTGGCCAAAGTATTCTAGTGTCATCTTCAGGATATGGCCTTCTAAAGAGCAGTCAGGGTTGATCACCTCTAAGACTGACTGGTTTTATCTCCTTGCAGTCCAAGGGACTCGCAGGAGTCTTCTCCAGCATCGATTAAATTAGCTTTGCTTATAATGCTAATACACTGAAATATAGCCAGAGGATCAGAGTATTTTCCCTGATTTTATGAGGTTTTCTTCTAGAGGGATTTCATAAGCAGCTCATAGAGAAATTACCCTTCATCATTTAACTAGAAAGAAGTATCTTATCTGCACTGCGAGTCATGTTGCTACTTTCTCTAATCAAACTGGAGGAGAGTCTCACACTGTGTGGTGTGTAATGAACATATATATTAAAAAGCTTTCCTAAATACTACAGTTTATTTCAGTGCAACAGTATTCATGGTGTATGTAACTCAAATTGGTCTGCATAAAATTGCTTTTTACTTGAATGCTACTTGCTCTTGCTATCCCACAACTTTGCTTTTTAGAATGTCAGGCGTCCATTCCACTGCTGCAACATGGGTGTTCTGCCATATTGTAGTGACAATAGTGGCAATCCTGGCAGAGCCAGGGAAGAGAACCACACTAAAGCAAGAGTACTGAAGACCCCAAGGATTTGCATTCAAGGAAGCTTAAATCATTATGGAATGAGTGTGGAAAGGAGTGAAAATTATTGTTCTCCAGGATATCCTGCAATATCTGAAGTTGTCCTTAAAAAGACAGCAACAGACAAGCAAGCACAAATGCAGTCAACACTCCTCTAAATCAACACTGCACATGTTGAAAGTAAAAGCTACCACAGGAAAAGCTTTGGAGCTATCTCAGTTGCATATTTTGAAACTTACCCTACAATTTGACTGAAGTACCTTCTATAGCCTTCTACTGTTTCATGCTTTAAGGAAAAAAAAACAAACATTTAACAGTGAAGTGTGCTAAACCATGAGCATATAAAACAGATTTTCCCACCACTATTCTTGGATAAGCCAAGTACCATGTTTGACTGTGGCTGTAACACAAGTCTTGCTTGTTTCCGTCTCTGTTTTCTGTAGTAGTTCTCAAATGTCTCTGCATCACCCTATAGAGGAAATACACAAACACTTTCAATACATTTTGCTTTTTCAAGCATGCATGCATACTGATTGTGTATGCAACTTAAGTGCAGATTATTATTTTTTAACTTTCACAGCAGTGAATGTTACTTTTAAACTTTCCTAATTTGAGGATTAGAAGCAATGGCTTCTATTTTAATTGTGGAATTGCTTTAACCTGAAATATTTATTTATTTATTTGTGAAATTTGTATGCCGTCCAATTGCCAACATCTCTGGATGGCTAACAGCATAAATAAATTGATGACCCACTCTGGCTGCAAATACAATATTAACATTCAATATTAAAATATTGATTAAATAAAAAGGTCTTAACCCGGCGCCAAAAAACATATAATGATGGCGCCAGGAGGACCTCTCTGGGGAGCGTATTCCACAATCGGGGTGCCACTGCAGAGAAGGCCCTCCTCTGGGTACTCTGTCTCCTAACTTCGTTCACAGATGGTTTTTGGAGGAGGGCTTCTGTGGCCGATCTCAGGGGGCGGGAGGGCAAATAGGGAAAAAGGCGTTCCTTTAGGTATTCTGGTCCCAAGCTGTTTAGGACTTTATAGGTAATAACCAGCACCTTGAATTGAGCCCAGACTTCGATGGGAAGCCAATGGTGCTGATAGAGGACTGGGGTTATATGAGAATAACGCCCAGTCCCCAACAGCATCCTGGCAGCTCTATTTTGAACCATCTGGAGTATCCAGACTGTCTTCAAGGGCAGCCCCACGTAAAGCACATTACAGAAGTCCAACCAGGAAGTAACCAATGCGTGTGTTACTGTTGCTAGGCAATCTTCCTCCAGGTAGGGACACAGCTGATGAATAGCCGAAGCTGAAGGAAAGTGCTCCTCGCCACCACTGTCACTTGGGCTTCCAAGGACAGCTCTGGGTCGAGGAGCACTCCCAAGCTGCGGACCCTGTCCTTTAGAGGGAGTGCAACACTGTCCAGGGCAAGGCCCAAGTCACCTACCCAAGAGCTCAAATCACCGACCAACAGAACCTCCATCTTATCTGGATTGAGCTTCAGTTTATTGGCCCTCATCCAGCCCATTACTTTGGCCAGGCACCAGTTCAGTACAGCCACTGCCTCACCTGGATTAGTTGAAAAAGAGAGGTAGAGCTGGATATCATCAGCATACTGATGACTCCACAGCCCAAACCTCCTGATGACCTCTCCCAGCGGTTTCATGTAGATATTAAATAGCAAGGGGGACAAAATGGAACCCTGCAGTACTCCATGACAAAGTTGCTGTGGCACAGAGCCAAAGTCCTCCAGCACCACCTTCTGGAATCGGCCTTCAAGGTAGGAGCGGAACCACTGCCAAGCAGTGCTTCCTACTCCCAATCCCACCAGCCTATCCAGGAGGATACCATGGTCGATGGTATCGAAAGCCACTGAGAGGTCCAGAAGAACCAACAGGGGCACACTCCCCCTCTCTCTCTCCCTGCACAGGTCATCATACAGGGCGACCAAGGCAGATTCAGTACTGTACCTGGGTCTGAAGCCAGACTGAAATGGGTCCAGATAATCAGTTTCATCCAAGAGTACCTGGAGTTGTCCCGCCACCACCCATTCCAACACCCATTCCAATATATAATCGCAATACATGAAAAAACCTTATGGTATAACAAATTCATTTGTATAGTACTCCTTTAGAATCATGACTTAATAGTCCCTTTTTTTTTCTTCAATACAATTAACTCAGAGAGAACCATATTTCTATTTAAAACCACAACATGATTGACTCATCAATTTAGTATTGACTCACCTATTTATTATTAAATAATACAATCAATAATTATTATCAAATAATATACTGAATGCAATGTAGCTTCCATGTAAGCATTTAAAAAAAACCCAAAGACCTAAACTGCTCAAGTTCAGCTTTACTACACTTGTGCTTAGCTTACTTATTTACATTTCCACTGATTAGTAAATTCAAACTAAAAAAGCATACCAGGAACTGTAGAAAGGAAATGAAAATATGAGTGATATACCCAATATGCAGATTATTTTGTCAAAATGCAAAGTTAAATGTATATTAAAAATGCAAGCCCTGAAGGCAAAGCTAGTGGTTTACCTCATCCTATCAAGACAATTACAGTACTTTCTATTGTTCCTTTCCATACCATTCATTTTCAGCCAAAAGTAAGATACTTAATATAATCATGATGCAGCACCACATTAATATACCACAAATATAGCAGTGCAGCAGCACCTTCCTCAATCTGGTGACCTCCAGATGTGTTGGACAGCAACGCAAGGTTAGCTAGGATATGTTGGTGGCTTGTAACTCAACACATTTAGGGGGCAGGAAATTAGGAAGTATTGACCCAGTAGGGACATAAAAGATCATACTATCAAGAATTTTCACTTAGCTATCCTTTTAATGAACCACAGTGTTAATGGTTATCACTGGGGCCAAATCAGACATGGTCATAATCACTCAGCAAGCCATTGCATTTAATAATAAAAAGCTAAATAGGAGTAAAGAGTTAAATTTCCTCTCCTGCCAGGGTCATAGTCTGGGCCACTGTGACTATTTACTTTAGAAAAATCACAACTGCTAATTTCCAACCAGTGAACAGTTTAGTGGAACAAACAGAAACATTAATATACTATCTTTTAGTTTTTCTAATCTAGTTGCTTTTAGGTACATTTTTTCCTGGTATAAACCTGCATCTGTACTACCCTCATCATGTGAGGCTTTCCTCCAAGTGATTCCATCAAAGGAGGCTTGGAAGATGGCAATCTGTGTACAAAGGGGATGGCCCTGTGTTTTGCAATGGGTTCCTCCTGTCCTCACCAGGGAAGTCATAGTGACATGCAAAGAGATCAACTGTGAATGCATACAGAACTTGCCATTCCTTCTCCTGAGCAATCCCATCCTCCTTAGTTCTTAAAAATAGTGAATAATCAGGAATGCTGAACTGTACTACTCCTGAGAAATCCTGCTCTGGATTTTTAGGTGCTTTCGGAACTTGTTCCTGCAATGGATTACAGAGGCTGCTTTTCTGTGTCTTATGGCTGTGTGTGTTCTCCCTTCCCATTCATCACCTTAGAGTCACTTTGATTCTCTGTGGAATGGAAGCTGTTGCTGAAACAGAAGAATGTGGGTCTAAGGAGTATATTTTCTGGCTCCGTGACTTGCACACTTTGTATGTTTTGTACCTCACTTTTCTTTTTCAGTTAACAGTCAGTATAGGTTGCTGGCTGTTGAGAATTCAAAAACCGCACCAGCTTGGCCCTGCCTCTTCAGACCTGCTCTCAGTTCCACCACTCTGAATCATCAGCTTTTGCCAGCTCAAGCACTATCCACCAGTAAATCTACTTGGAATTCTCATGTATTTTGATGGACAATATTTGGCACTCCTGTGAATGTTTAAACAAACAAATCAAATCCCACAATCACCAGCATTCTGCAGCCAGCCATACTGGGAGAATTAGGGAACTGTTGGATTTATTTAACTGTTGGAACTGTCCCGAGATGTCAGTGATGGGATGGTATACAAACAAACAAACAAATTCTAAATACACATGCCCTTATGTTTTTAACTGTTGTGCTTTTACTCTCCCTCACTTAAGTACTTCAATCAGCAACTACCATCCTAATGTCCTCCAGTTCTGTTGGATTATGGAGATTATGGAGTTGTAGTTTAACACATCTAGACTGAGCCAGGTAATGAAAGCCTAACCTAAAGCAATGCAAAAACCACAATCTAATTATTCTTTTGCATATTATCAACAAACCATTCATTGGGCAAGTATGAGTAAACATACTTCAGCAAATGGGGTGGTACATAATACAATAATGTGTCACTTTATAAAACACTGCAAGTTGGATGCAACAATTCTGTGAATTGAGTTTCGTTCACAGGAAACTGGCAGAAAAGTTTTCTTCTGGATCCCCGGAATAAAGCTGTTCTGGGGTACCTCTAAAGTAATGTGGAATTGGTTAAAACGGTCTTTCCACCCTTTCTCAAGAAGTTTCTAGTAAATTAAAGGCCTTTGCATTCACAGAATTACTCCTTCTGTGAATGAAAGGGCACCTTAGGATTCGACCTTATAAAGCTGGTGGAACCATACAGATATTGAAGAATCTGAACTAAATACTCTTACCATAAATGATAAAGAAACAGCACATTCACAATTATTTTAATTTAGAATGCAGCTGGATTTCTGTCAATTATTTTTAGTGGTACCTCGGCTCATGAATGCCTCAATTCATGACCAAATCGGGTCATGAACAGAAATTTCAGGAAAAAAATTGCCTGAGGTCGCGAACTCCACATCAGGTGATGATCACGATCACGCCCGTCTTCCCTGCATGAGCATGACCACGATCATGCTCAGGGTGGGGGGAGATGGCCACGATCACGGTTGCACCTGTGCAGGGAAGATGGGTGTGATCATGGTCATGTTCAGGGGGGAGATGGCCGCAATTGTGCTTGCGGGGTGGGGGAGAGATTTGACTTGGCTCACAACCGATTTGGGTCACAACCAGTGTCATGGAACGG
This sequence comes from Varanus salvator macromaculatus, assembly GCA_023646645.1. NCBI lineage: Eukaryota > Metazoa > Chordata > Lepidosauria > Squamata > Varanidae > Varanus > Varanus salvator. The sequence continues at coordinate 29,286,791 of JAIXND010000756.1, forward strand.
ATTAAGTTCATGAGCCAAGGTACCAGTGTAGTTGGCAACAGTCTTGAGAAATTCAGCATATGAGAGAAGCAAATGAAAAAAGGATTATGTACATACCAAAACTGAATAAATATGCAAACATCTATAAACAGGAGAGAAATCTACCAGATCATGTGCTGTCAGAACCTGTAGAAAGAGGCCAAAAGAACTCTAGTCAGCTATAACACATTACAAACTGAACTGGTGTTACAAACTCAAAAAGCTAAACCAGAGAAAAGGCCAGTACTGTCAGTACAAGGCAGACTTGACTGTGATCAATCCCACTGCTGTGGTCATTGCACAATTGATCTGAATTACAAATCAGTTAAATGGACTACAGGGGATGGTGGAGGACAGGAAGGCCTGGAGGAGTGCTGTCCATGGGATTGCAATGGGTTGGACACGACTTTGCAACTAGCAAGCACACAAATATTAAACCGAATAAAATAACCTGAATGATATTCACCAAGTATTTTTGCACTCTTTTCCATAGGTCACAATCCAAAGAACTACTAAACAGTTTAGTGAGCCCAGTAGTTTTCTTCCCCAGTCCCATTGCAAGAAGAGAAATTTGAGAAGACAGTTTTAGAAATCTCAGCAAAGCAAGGGAAGGAGTTGCTCAAAAGGAAAAAGTACTCAGATGTACCAGGAACACCATTACCAGGTTCACATGTTTTTCACATGATTTTTTTTCCCATCATGGGCTGTTTTTCCACAAACAAACCATCTTGTGAACCCAAGGCTTCCATTAGGGTTTCTTAGAGTACTTGATCTCAGAGCAGTTTTTTGTAATGTCCAAACTTGGCAAGACACTTTTATCACCAGCTGCCATGAGCAGCTAGAGAAGCACCCAACAATAAAAGCAGTGAAACCTCCTGCTGCTCCTCATGATCTTGTTAGTGGTGGCACTTCATCCATTCTCAGTGCCCTCTGCGCTGTGCTCTTAATCAAGAAGAAAGGACGTCAGAGTGTGTCCTCAAGGTGCTTGCAATATATTTTGTTGTAGTTCTGTATAAATGTCCACTTCTAGAAAATTTGCACAATTTTACCCTCCAATTGATGCCCAGCAGGCCTATAATCTGCCAGCCTGATGGAGGCAGCAACACCCCAGTGGTGATAACTTTAAAGAGGGTTGCCTCTTTAGGCGGCAATAGCAAGAGCCACCCCTTTAGCATTGTAGATGTCTGTCTGTTGGGGGTGGGGGCTTGCTCTTCTTTTCATCCCGTGTGTACAATGAAGGGGGAATAGGACCAAATGGAGGCCTGATGGAGGCCAATTAGTATATTATTGATTTATAGTGGGAGGGAATGATTTGGCTTATAAAACTGAGATCTGAGCGGGTGAACAGGAAGGAGTTAGCTTCTTCCAGCTCTGCCTACCAAGCTACTTGGTACAGCATCAGGAAACACTGAAGGGCTGGGAGTACGGGCTTGCCATGCTCTATAGGAATACAATAGGATCCCTGAAACCACAGGGGATAGATTCCAAGGCAGATGCCTGAAACCAGGGACAGTAGCAAACACTATATACTGTATATGCTTTAATGCCTTTTCCATCTTAACTAAACTAAACACTAAGCACTGTGGCCATAACTTTTGCAGTTTCACAGAGAGAAGATTCATCATCCTAGCAACCTCAGCATTTTTTTTGCTTTCCCTATTAAATGTTCACCTTTTCAGTTAAAGGAAGCACTTTACTACTTCTCTTTGGCACATCTGATTTGCCAGCATCACTTCTCTTACACTTTGGGGGCATTATTAAGCAAAATAAGGGTTATTTGAACAAAAGCACTGTGATACCATGAGAGCTGATCTGATAAAATGAGATAGCTACTAAGTGATTAATGGCTGAGTAGTGCATACAGCATGAACACACTGGACAAACAGATGATTAATGTGCCAAGTGGGACCATGTAAGATTTTATCATGTTACTCAGAATGGCACACAATTGAAATTATGGATGTTTACTGTATTTCTGGCATTTTTTAATTTAATTTTTTCAGATCAGTCAACAGTGGTGAAATGAAACCATGGTAACAGAAACACTGGATCCAGGGTGGGTTACTGTACTGTGGGTTGCCCTCTGCAGGCTCTGTCTGACTCCTAGAGCATTTAAGCAGGTGCTTACCTGTAACTGATGTTCTTCGAGTGGCCATCTGTGCAGTCACACATAAGGGGTGCTGCGCCTGCACAGTGTTTATGGCCGGGAGATTGATAGCTAACGGTTTGGCGGGAAAACTCCGCTCCCCTCCCCCCTAGCAGTATATATGGAGCAGAGTGTCCGCCATTTTCCAGTCTTTGATAGACCGGACGTTCGCTATCTAGAGAACAAATTGTAACTAAGTAAAGAAACATTGTCGGTATCGACAACAAGTAAGGAAATACTGTGTAGGTACTGAGGATAAAGAGTAATATGGTACCGAAAATAATACCACCCAGTGACACCAAGTGGGGCCGGCAGGTGGGTTGTGTGACTGCACAGATGGCCACTCGAAGAACATCAGTTACAGGTAAGCAACCTGCTTTTCTTCGTTGTGGCCTCTGTGCATCACACATATGGGCAGATTAGCAAGCTTACCCTGACTGGAGGAGGGGAGGTGTCATCACCGAAGAATAGCTGAAAGAACGGCTCTTCCAAAGGAACAGTCCTGTCTAGCATGGACATCCAGCCGATAATGTTTTGCGAATGTACATGGAGTGGCCCAGGTGGCTGCCCTGCAGACATCGTCAACTGGAACCCCTGACGCAAAGGCTGAAGAAGCAGCTACAGCTCAAGTAGAATGACCCCTTGGGGTTGTAGATAAGTCTATCTTAGCCAACTGGTAGGACAGAGTAATGGTGTGAACTATCCACTTGGAGAGTCTTTGAGGGGTAACTGGAAAACCTTGGTCCTGCTCAGAGTATTTAACAAAGAGCTTATTGGAACGTCAAATAGATTCAGTCCTTGATCTATAGAAGGCTAAGCAGCGCCGCATGTCGAGTGTATGTAAGGATCTTTCAATCGGATTCAATGGAGATGGAAAAAAGGCAGGTAAGATGATCTCTTGACTCATGTGGAAGGAGGTAGCCACTTGAGCTAGAAAAGATGGATCCATTCGCAGAACTACTTTCTCCCTATGGAAATTCAAATAGGGAGGGTCTACCCTGAGGGCACAGAGCTCACTAGCTCTCTGAGCTGATGTAACTGCTACAAGAAATGCTGTCTTCCAAGAAACAAGACACAAATCGATAGTCGCCAAGGGTTCGAAGGGGGCTCTCGTTAGTGCTTGTAATACCACTGAAAGACGCCAAGTAGGCATAACCGGTCTGACTGTCGGATGAAGGTTATGCAGCCCTTTAAGGAATCTCTTTATCAGTGGTTGAGAAAAACTGGAGGATCCTTGAAGTGTACCATGGTAATAGGAAATTGCCACCATGTACACCTTTATGGAGGATGGCTTAAATCCCAAATGGTGGAGTTCAAAGAGGAACTGGAGAATATTCTCTATGGATGCTGAATATGGAAGAAATGAACGAGACTCGGCAAAGATAGAGAATCACCACCACTTAGCCGTGTATGATTTTCGAGTTGATGGCCTTAATGCAGAATCGAGAATGCTTTGGATGTCTGGATGGAAAACTGTCGGACCTGATGGGAAACTGGTTGGATCCGATGAAGTAGGGAAGACAAATGGATTCGAAGCCTGGAATCAAGTGTCAGCTCCAGGAGCAGGACCCGTATCAGGTGTAAACACCATCAGTACCGAGTCAGTGCCAACTGTTATCGAATCCACCAGGCTGTTAATTTCAGTGCTGGGTGGCGAACAGTGCCCTCCCGCTGAGTTACGAGATATGGAACGGATGGAAGATGAAGCTATTCGTCTTGAGAAATGCGAAGAAGTGTTGAAAATCACACTTGGTGTGGCCACCATTGAGTTATCAGTAGTCCTGTGGCCCCATCGTGAACTATTTTTGACATTACTCTCATAATGAGGAGAATCGGAGGGAAAGCGTAAAAGTTCATATTGTTCCAAGGGATCATAAAAGCATCCCCTGATGATCCTTGTCCAATTCCCGCTCTCGAGCAAAAGGTCTTGCATACCCCGTTCTGCTGTGTAGCGAACAAGTCTATGTCTGGATGACCCCAGCGATGGAATAGTTGGACCAGTATCTGATGATCCATCTCCCATTCGTGAGATGTCAACATGTATCGGCTTAGAAGACAGGCCTCCACATTGTCCGTACTGGCTAAATGTACTGCTACGAGGGCAATGTCTCTCGGGATACATCAATTCCAGATCTGCATCGATAGCCAAGCCAACGTTGGTGACTTTGTCCCTCCCTGTTTGTTCAGATAAAAGACAGTAGCAATGTTGTCCGAGGTTATCTGAACGACTCAGTGCCGAAGAACATCCTTGAACGATCGTAGGGCCTTGAACACTGCCAGAAGTTCCAGGAAATTGATATGGTTCTCGGATTTCTGTCGATTCCAAACACCTTGAGTGCATAGATCAGAACACACTGCTCCCCATCCGAGTAGGGATGCATCGGTACAGAGAGTCACTGAAGGAGATCGGGGTCGGAATGGAACCCCAATGGTTAGGTTGGCCGGAATTGTCCACCATATCAGAGACTGAAGAACAGAGGACGAAAGCCAAAATAACTTCATTGGTAAGTCCTTTTGCAGTCGAAACATCTTGTTGAAGAAGAGCTGAAGAGGACGAAGTTGAAGCCTGGCATGTGGGGCAATGGCGACTGATGCAGCCATGTGTCCCAAGAGTCTTTGGATGGATCGGGCAGGAACTGTCCTGTCTCATCGCATTCGATGGATGTGCTGAGTGAGAGTGTGCTGCCTGTCCCACAGGAGGAAAGCTTTTGCTATTGTGGAATCCAGACGCGCTCTGATGAAAGTGATCATCTGTGCAGGAACAAGAGAGGATTTCTCGATGTTAATGCAAAGTCCAAGGTCCTGCAGCAGGGTACAAGTTATATGTATCGAGGCAAGAAGTCCTTCTCTGGTCTGAGAGACTAGTAACCAATCATCGAGATAAGGGTAAATTTGAACACCACGTAGTCGTAAAAAGGCACAGACAGGGGCCATGCACTTCATAAAAACCCTTGGTGTGGTGGCCAGCCCGAAAGGTAACACCGTGAATTTGCAAACTTCAGATGCAACAGCAAAACAGAGGAAACGCCTATGACACGGATGGATCGAAATGTGGAAATAGGCGTCCCTCAAGTCCAATGAGGCTAACCAGTCCTCTCTCCTCAGCAACGGTAGGATATTTTGAAGGGTGGTCATTCTGAATTTTTTTGTTGTGATGAAACTATTGACGTTTCGTAAGTCCAATACGAAGACCACTGTCCCGCTTCGAGACCATAAAATATCTCGAATAGAATCCATGGAGTCCTTCCGTTCAAGCTATTTGATGAATCACTCCTTTACGGAGAAGCTGTCAAACTTCGTCAAGCAATTCCGGCAAGCATGGTGTAAACCAGATTGGGCTCGATGGAGGAACGATGTCGAATTCTATCCAATATCAGTGCCGAATAATGGATAACACCCACCAATCAGATGTGATGGACTCCCAAATAGGGAGCCAGCCTTTCAGTCAGTCCCCGAATGAGAGAGGGGTGGGTGGGGTAGGGAATAGAGGAAAGGTTCGCCCGTCCCGTCAACATTGTCGCTATCGAAACGGCGATGGCCCTGTTGATAACGTTGTGGCAGCTGTTGTCGGTGGCGTTGTTGTTGTTGTCGGTGCTGAGGTTGTTGCCTTGAGTGGTACGGGTGCTGATATGACGGATGGGTCCAAGACCACTTACGTCGGATTTGGGGCTGCAGTTCCATGCACCAAGCCATCATCCTGGACTCATGGATCTTTTTCAGCTTGTGCTTGGTCTTGGAATGGAAGAACCCAGACCTGTCAAAGGGTATCTCCTCGATCCGCCTCTTCATCTCCTCTGGAAAGTTGCAATTGCGCAACCATGCATGCCGACAGAGGGAGACGGCACCGACCAGGGCCCTGGAGTCAGTGTCCATGTGATGTCTGGTGGTGGAGAGCTGTTGGACTACGACCTGCATAGCCTCCTTTATGAAGACCTTTGCAAGGTCGCCCTGGTTGTCCGGGAAAGCTGAGATCACGTTGTTGAGGCGCTGCATTATAAAGTACTGGAATCGCGCCAGTGTCGCCTCATAATTGGATATTCTCAAGCCGAGTCCAGAGGCCGCATAGACTTGGCGAGCTAGAGAATCAATCATCCTCCCCTCCTTGTCATGGGGCGTGGTGTGACCCCTCGACTCCCTGCCCTGGGAAGACTCCACTACGACCGAGTAGGGTTTAGGATGACACAGGAGGAATGGGATGTCCTCCTCCCAAACCCGGTACATGGCTTCGTACCTCCTCAATGTTGGTTGAGAATGGGCGGGCAGGTCCCATGGCTGGGTCATTGTTTGCTGCACGGTGGTAATGAGCGGTAATACTATAGACGTCGACTGCTGTCCACGGACGACATTGTAAAATTTATCAGTGCTGGGGCCGGGCCGTTGTATGGCATCGATTTCCAGCGACTGGACCAGGCGCGACATCAACTCTACGAAGGAGATGTGAGATTCATCGGGGGATCCAGGGCCCTGAGAGGTCACTGCGACATCTGGCGAGGTCGAGTCGACGTTGGATTCGTCTGAATCCATCTCATAGTATGGGGGAGCACTGGAGGAAGACTCTCTGTGCGACAGGGACCGACTGCTTTCCCTAGTCGGTATCACTGGAGCATGCCTTGGAGCTGAAGATGTCGGGCGGTCTCGAGGAGCTGGTGGAGAGGGATGGTCTCTAGAAGCCGAATAACGTCCAACAGAGTGGTAGTCCCCCCATCCGTGATAGAATAATGATTGGGGATGGTACCAGTCGTCAGATCTCCTGTCAGACAAACGGCTTCTCCGACTCCTAGGAGGAGACATCTCCGTCTCCGCGTCCAGTCTTGCTAGGGGCATAGGTGTGGGAGACCTAGCCCTGGGCGTGGAGTCTTGAATCTCCCCATCGGAGATCGATTCCCAATGTGGAACTTGCGGAGGCTCCGTTGTTGGTTTGCCCATGCACCAAGGGGACCCGGAGGGGTAACTATCATAGCCGCTTGAAGCATCAGGCCTGGTGGTGCCGGTACCGCGACAGCCGTCGGGACCAAGGGGGCCGACGAACCCGAGTCTCGATGCTCGGGATGCTCGGGGTTCTTCAATTTGCGAGGCAGCTTCACGGCCTTATCTTTTTTGGCCTTTTTGTGCTCAGATGGTTTTTCAGAGCCGCTATGCTTCCGCTTTTCACACCACTTTTTTGGCGGGAAAGCAGGCCAATCTCCCATAGCGGATGCACCTTCATCCGAAGGACGTGAGGGCAAAGTTCCAGAAGAAAAGGCTGGAGGCGCAGAGGAGGCTGGATGCGCAGTTGCAGCTGAGGTCAAAGCAGGGCGAGTAATCAGTGGATCCGATTGCAGAAGTGTGCGGTCCCACAAGAGCCTACATAGGCGATTCTCGCGTTTCTTTCTAGCCTGCTTTGAAAAGGCCAGACAATGGCTGCACTTGTCTGTCCTATGACCCTCCCCCAAACAGAGGAGGCATAAATCATGCAGGTCTGCTGGAGACATTTTTGACCCGCACTCCGCGCACTTGCGGAAAGCCGCTCGTTGCGCCATCATAGAAAAGAAAAAAAAAGAAGATAGTACAGAGCGAGAATATAATATTTTTGGTTGGTTGTTTTTTTTTAGGAAGAGAGTAGAAGAAAGAGCAACGAGGACTATCAGAGGGGATATACAATTTGGAATATAACTTGGAAAAAGGAGAAGGAAGAATTGCAAAATGTGAAAGAGAACGAGAAACGGTCAGAGCGAGAGCGAAAGCGGCACGAGGCACAACGAACGGCGGTTGCAAAGACTGGAAAATGGCAGACACTCCGCTCCATATACACTGCTAGTGGGGAAGGGAGCGGAGTTTTCCCACCAAACCGTTAGCTATCAATCTCCCGGCCATAGGCACTGCACAGGCGCAGCACCCCATATGTGTGATGAACAGAGGCCACGACAAAGAATCATCTTTTACTGGGCCAGTGTCAGTGTGCCATCTACCCCATAACCCAACAATCTCTGGGCTGATAGATTGTCTCAGTTCTGATGTTGAAGTCTTCCAGACTGTTGGGGACTTTAACATCCATGCTAAGGACATCTGTCAGAGGCAACTGAAGATTTCATGGACTCCATGGGATTGTCCCAACATATCATTGGCCTAATGCATGAAGCCAGGCACCCTCTGGATTTGTTTTTTTCAGCCAGGCTGAAAAATAGGAATAGTGACCAGAAAATGGGAGACTCTGAATGGGTCCCTTTATCATGGTCTTGATGAGCTTTAGGCTAACAGTGATTTTTCCTCCTGCAAGGATAGGACCATCAGACCATTCAGATGGTCTGATCCTGGAAGCTGATAGATCCAGTTAGTTTCCAGAGGGCTCTTGGAGAATTTATGGCTGATATGGCTGGCTATCCGATCAAACCCATGGCCGATATCTGGAATACAGAGATGTCCCAGGCAGTTGACATGCTAACTCTTGGGCACTCTCCCTGTCACAGAGCATGTACAGCTCCATAGGATACCCCAGAGCTGAAAGCAACAAGACAAAACAGGAGATGGTTTGAGTGCTGATGGAGAAAAACTCCTAGTGCATACAATTAATCCGTAGCATTTGGCTACAGTCAAGTATACTTGGAGATACCTTTCTTTGCCTCCCAACATTGCTCTGTAGGATTGCCTGGGGCCCACTCCATGCTGGCCCCATGGACATCTTGAAGCCATCTGAGGCCCACTGCAATATATTTGCTAGGCACATCCAGGATAAAACTTCTTATAGCCACTGGGACAGACTCCAGTGTCATTACAGTTGCATCAGGGTGAGATATTCAGGGCACAGTTCAGTCAAGTTCTCTTGGATGAGTTCCAGTTAGTACGACTTGAAGATGTTGACAAGGTGCTTGGATTGGTTTATACAACCACATCCATACTAGATCCTTGCTCCTCTTGGCTTATAAAAGCCAAAAAGAAAAAATCCAAAATCCATACTGGTATAATTCCTTCATTAGATCATCCAAAACAAAATTATGAAAAAATGTGAGAGATCTCAAGCGCTTATACATGTGTTTACCATCTTTAGTTGGCCTAATACAGATAGAGTACTAATATGGATTCTGGAATTAAAAAATGTGTTTGACACTAAATACCTCATCTTCATGCTCCTCTTCATCATCAAAATTTTGCTTTGAAACCATTTCATTCCTTGTTTCTGGATCTCCTTCATTATTCATATACACATTCCTCCCATAATGGAGATTGTTCTGCTTCTGGAGAGCAGTATTAAAGATTTTCTGCTGTTGTGCCTATATTAACAAGACATAAACTGAGTTTTAAAAAAGAACTAAGAAGGAATGTACACAGTGATCAAAGAAACACAATGCAGCATGTCACAATTCTCTTCAGCTGGAGCAGGAAGCAAGAACTCAGCATTTTTCAGTTGAGCAGAACCAGATGTGATTATGGGAAATGTCTGTCTTTAAACAAAGGTAGCTTAATAGGTGTAAAAATGGGGTGGGGATGGGTACTTCAAATAAATCCCAGCAAATGGGAGCTGGATACAGAATTATTCTTTCACTCACTGCTCTTCCCCCATCACTTCTCCCTAGCCAGACTCCTTCTGGTCTTGGAACCCAACAGAGTAACACAATTTAAGGAAGGACAAGAGAGAGGAAAAATGTGGTGGGCAGATGAATGACTCAGCAGCCTTCCCACTCATTGCTTTGCCACATGAAAATACGCACCCACCCGTAGCACTGTACAGCCATTCAGCAGAACCTACATTGGAAAACCAGATCTGCCAGAGACGAGCATAATTAGAAAAAGACACTGGAGAAAAGGAAAGGCAAACCCATCCATACACCCCACTCTATTCCATACAGCATGTAGTGTTTGCAATATATTAATATCACATATTAGTTTTTCTGAATGATTTCATACATCCACTGATGAAGGGGAGATGCATGACCCCATTCCCCATAACCTAAATTCAGAAGTGACATGGGCATGCCACACCAATATGATCCATGAGGTACCTGCATGTTTAATATGGTGAGGAAAATGTTTATTCAACTTAGGCATGCAAACTGAGTTATTGCATCAGATGCATGCTAAAAGGGCTTTCATTGTGCAACAATCACAGAACAAAAGAACAAAAATACAATGTTAGTTGAGAAATACTTAATAAAATATGCTTAGATCTCAATAGATGTACCTGTTTCATTGCAGTTTCTCCAATTTTATCAGAATGTTTCCGAATACTCTCCAGGAAGTCCTTAAGATCTGACATGGAAATTTCTTTTATTTCTTCACGGAGTTTTGGTAGATTTTCAGTCATTATCTGACAAAATCGATGGTGACTAACTCTTGGAAAGTATGTATTTTCTAGTTGTTCCATAGTTTTTAAAGCTGAATAATATCTGGAAGGGAAAAAGGTAAACATTTTCTATGCAAACACCAAACAGAATGCAGGCAGTCCTCAAGTTACAAACATCAACCTAGTTACAACCTAGATTATGATACAATTTTGCTTGGACTACATTCAGCCTTCTCTAACCTGGCATTCCATACACCTCCCACTGTTCTCAGTCAGCACTGTCATTAGATTGTCAGCAGAGACGGCCTCATAGAAATACAGGCAGGAGCAGAAAGAAGCAAATGTGGCAGAAGCATGAACAACAGACACAGCAAGGGAGAAAGTGTGAAGATGGAGCAGTAGATGAACCACTTGGAACTCTGCATTTCTCCCTTCCACTACCCAGGGAGCAAACTATCTTCAGATTCACTGCTTCTCAACAAACTGCACACTTCTGAACAGTCATTTTTTCTGGATGTGAAACCCAAGCTCAGAATGCTTTCTTAGCACTATGTTGCCAGGCCAAGGGTAGAGGTCTTTCTGAAAGGATCATCAAATGCTCCCTGAGTTTATATATGGGAAAGTATGGAGGAAACAGTACTCTGGAAACAACATCCATTCCAGATGTTCTTATATATTTACATTTAATTCCAGTTAGTAAAAGAATCAGCAATGTTACTTTCAATATAATCATTGAAAAGTTATCAACTTTTCTACCTACATTCTGCTTTATTTAAATGGTACAGCAGGGTCAAATGTAATGATCCTGTCTTTCAGAATGCTCAATTAGTTTTAGGCCCACATACTACTCCTTTGCCCTTCCCCTGCTGCCACTTTTCACTGGCTTGGTGCGGTGATCCTGATTTGCTTAAACCAAAACACTCTGTCACACCCAAAACAAGAAACTCTGGCTTAGTGTCAATTTATTAACCTGGCACAATAAAAATATGGCATAAGATCTTGATTAATTAAGTGAAGTAAGCCTGTGTTTGCCCTTTGGACATAACAGGGAATGCTGTTGTAACCAAACAGGATAACAGCACTGAAGACAGTACAGGACAGAAAGAGGGAAAGTGTTGAGGAAAAGGAAAAGTATACTGACCCAACCCTCCTTCCTGGCTTGTTTAATCAAGTTCAACAAACCAAGAATCTTACATCCCAAAGGATTAGGGTATTTTTCATCTCATGTTCCAGGGCACAGACTGGAATGTGGAAACAGGCTCCTGGGCTGCCCTGGTAAGGTCTTTGTACAAGTTAAACTGAGGTGTGGAAGAAAAGAATAGGCAAGCTTATAACCAAGAAAGTGGAGAAACAAGCAATGAGAAAAATAATAATTTATTTGTACAGAACTGATTGATTAAGGAGAAAAAGTGGGGAAAGGAATACTACAATGAAGAAGTCTGCATATGCTCAATTACACTATGATTTCTTCCGAAGCATTTTGGCCATGAATTCACTCATTGAACTTATGCTAGTCTGTTGTGCTATGTGTCAGCTATAAAATGGGATCAACATCCTCTAAAAAGGTATATGTGTGATATAATGCATATATACAAATAGAACTTCACAGAAACCCTGAGACAGAAGCTCCATCTAGATTGTCTAGAATGCAGAACCCTTGCAGTAACAAATATTCTTGGTTTCATCTTCAATTTATTTTCTCAGTATAATTGTTTAGGTCTTTTGTAATGGAAATTCAAATCCATTAGGAATGTGGTTAGAGTGACCAATTATATCAAACATAGAGCCTCTGTTTCAGAAATTGCACTTCATCTCAGAAAGAACATCATCTTAACACTGGCCTACAATTCCCATAATTATGGTGAATATAACTGTGTCTCATTTGGGAAGCATATGCTCTAAAACCCAAGACTTCACTCAAGCAGGAAAGGAAGTTTACAGCTGTCTTAGTAGCTGAGCTCATGTCTTTTAATTTCTATCAGCTGGATGATGTATTACAGTCCCTTTTTCCCAAGGAACTACAGGAGTCTACTGGTGATGGTGTCACATACTACACTCGTATGTATTGCAATACATTTTTTGCTGCTTGAGATCCCCAACACACTGACTGCATCCTGAGATTAACCATGTGTAAGTCCCAAGGATGTTAAACGGGTTGGTAACACTGCACTCTCCAGATGCTTTAGACTACAGCTCCAATAAGGCTCAACCAGAGCAGCTAATAGTCAGGGATTGCAGAATTTATAGTATAAAACCTCTGGAGGTCACTAGGCAACCTAACCCAACATGAATTTGGAAATACCTTTGTGGTTTTGTCTATTTTGCTATTTTCTCTTTGTTGCTCTTCTTATTGGACAATTTGTGTAAGCACTATTGTTTAGCCAGGTGTGTGTTTGTAGGTGGCAAGATTGAGAAGAAACAGCTACTCAGACATCCAATTGCAATCCCAGGTTTTCCTGGTTGGGACTCCTGCCAGAACCAAACAAAAGGAGGAAAATAGTCCTTAGACACTGAACAGTCTTTGAATTCTGACTGTTTACAGTAAAGATTACAGATAGATTTTATATATTTGCCATGTAGTATTTATAGTTTGCCTCACTGTTGTAGTACATTTCAGTCTAGATTGTGTGAACTGCACCATTGTCCAGGGGACCACACTGCTAGACTGTCAGATATGGTTCCCAGGCCCACCCACTCATGCACAAGAGTGTCTCCATTTTCATCCCTGGAATATTGGTGGGCATCTAAAACAACAGTATAGTCAAGTGGCTAGAATGCAGAATGAATATACATAATGCATAGCAGCTTAACACTTCCCCCCATTTTTTGATACAGAAGAGAACATCAGCATTAGTATAGCCATGCAAGAGGGAGGGAGGGAAAGAGAAGCAGAGAGGACCATCTTTAAGAAGCAAAAGAAGAAAATTAAGAGACTCAAATTAGCATTTAGATAAATTATCTTCCTGTCCAAGAAACTACTCACCAAAATTATTATTATAGCAAGAATATTTGCCAAATCAATATATAGATACACATCAAATTGCTAGATTGTTTTGTGTACACATTGTTTATTGTTTTGTGCTAAATTGTTTATTGCACACATCTCAACAAGTGCTCTAATTTTAGGGATTGCATTAAAGACTAGACAGTTCAACAACAAACATTAATCACGTATAAGAGATAGAGAGAGCTTTAATTCTCTTTTTATTTTTAAAGTAGTATATATTTGTTTAGAATGTACTTTGAAAGCTTAGAAGTGCAATCTTAAGCATGTTTATTCAAAAGTAACCATTGCTGGTTGCAGTATGATTTAATCCCATGTAAGCATAAACAGAACTGAAGCCAAAGGAAAATATGAACAATGAATATTTCTTCACCTTTTTATGTCTCCAGTATTCACTGTCCAAAAATCAAATTATAAATGCCATTATAAGCCAAACTTAAATATTTTCATCATACTTCATACAGTGAAAATAAAGCTCATTTTTTCAAGGTACTCATTAAGTCCCTGAAAATGCTTTATTTTTCTCACAACATCTGTTCATTTGTAATGACAGACATGAAACAAAGACATGAAAAGAATACAATGACCAGACCAAGATTCATTATATGTCTTGACCAGTCTTCCAGTCTTTACCATTCCATCAATAATTGTAGAAGACAAGTGGCTGAATCCATTCATTAAAAAAGTTATATGTTTGTTAAAAAGAGTTTCACTTACCTTTTTACATTCATCTGCTCTTTTAATTTGCTGTACATCTCCAGTACTGTATAAAAATATTAAAACTCATAAATGCTACTTATAGAAAGTATAAACATTTTGAAATATATTTATCTTCTATTGATTTAAGTTTTACAAACAATTTCACTGTCTTAGGAAGGTCTGACAAGGATAAAGGAAGTGATCAACATGTAAAGCAATGCTGGAAGAAGCAAGGGTGAAGGTCAGTAATAATCAGGAAAATGAGGCAAAAACATCAACTTCAGGCTTACCTCCACACAACCTTACTAACACTTTCTCAGTTTTGCAATTAAGAGAAACCCTAAACACTTTCAGGCATCCCTATTTATTGTTGGGGTTTGGTCGTAGCACAGGGCATGCCAACAGTACCACCTACTGTAATCCTTGCAAGTTACAGCAAATATAGAACAAAAGGTCAGGAGTAGTCTTATACACAGTACACTGTAACAGAAGAACACTGGGATATTCTAAAGGGAAATGTTTCTAATCTGCAACGTTTCAGTAGCAAATCAAAACTATATAAAAATAAACATATGGGAAAACATTACATGTGAAGACTTTGGGGCTTCACTTTGATTCTTCTAATTTAAGCTATGAGCAAATAGTGACTAAATGACATTTAATTGTGTGATTACATCTTATATCTATTAAGCCATTATCTTTATCCACAGCTTCTCGTTAATGTCTTGTATATACAATGAGACTAGAACTAATAAAACAGAACAAAATAGAAAGATACCATTTGAGTCCACAATTATTATTTCTTTAAGAATATGACCCAGGGTGCCTCCAGATGAGGCTTTTATCATGCAATGACGCTGCATCATTCATGGAATTTTACAGGGATCTAGTCAATTACATCTTTCACTTGAACTCAGCCATGTTTGCCCACATCATCTTCTGTCCTTTTTACCCCCACAAAAAAATCAGTAAAAGAGGAACAGACAGAATAGCTGCGCCATGTCTTGATTGATAGCAACAAGAGCCCTCCATCTGGAAGCAGCCACATTTCTTCTGAAATGAACATGTATCTAACTTCACTAGGATTATGTACTCCACGTATTTGTAACTTACCTGGAAGACACAACTGAAGTTTTTCAACGACGGTTGTAATATTCCTTTGTTGAAGTCTACACTGGATTATTTCCTCCGTTTGTGCAATCACCTTGCATATTTTCAAACAGAGTACAGTTAAGTTATGCACTCACTGTTTCTGGTAAGTACTCACTAAGCATTTAGGAAGCACCATTTTCTCACCTCTTTCCCAGCATCTTGAAGCCTTCGGTTGGTATCAGTAACTTGGACCTTAAAAATAATTTCACCTTTGTTAGAGAAATATGCATATATTGCCCTGATGCAACTGCTCACCCTTGTAATCAGATCATGCTTCATGAGAAACTTGGAACAAAGAAATGCAAATCCAAATTAACTCTACAGCTTGAACTTGAACTTTTGATCACCAAAGGCTTTTTGTTAACTTCAATTAGTTATGACAGTTCTATCTAACAGATTCTGTGGCAAACTTCTCAAATTTACTTGGGATTTTTGAACTTTATTTGTTTCTGTAGGTCTGTCAAACAATTCAAATCAATGACCCAATTGACCACTCGTCCCTTTTTGATAACCTCAATGAGCTCTATGTGCCATTCATTGTCTGCAAGAAACAGTGATTGCATTTTATGGTAATTAAACATTCATACTTTGCTGAATGCAAACACTGGGTGGTTGATTAACATCAAACGTGGAAATCTCCAAGCCACAGCAACATTTTAATGCTGCAGGTGCAGGCAGAGCTCGACCTCAGACTTTCCCACATATTAAGTGACTCATTAGGTCATCATAATAAGGGAGCACATTCTAGTTTATTAAAAAACTCATTAATTTCTGAACAAAGATGCTCAATGACCTCATTGATGCTGTATTTGGTCTCTTGTTATCTGAATATCCTTTATATAATGCTGCTCTAATCATAACCTCTGGTGAACTACGTTTCATTCTGTTTGGGGTGCATATTTTTCTCGCAAATGTGTAAAGGGAGCTAAAGGGACTAGTTCATAATAAGTTTTTAAAGAATCCCAGCAATTCCAATTGCTCTTTGAGGAAATAAGGAAACATGTCTGAGGAGGAAAATTCCTTGTTTGAGTACTTGTTTGCAAAAATATTTAGAGTTGCCATGATTTATGAAGTTGTATAATTACTGTATTATTAATTAAAATTAAATGCATGGCACATTTAAAAATAATAATTCTGTCCTTACCATTAGAAAGTTTTGAATCCATTGCAGAGAGACAAATTTGTCAATGCATTATTTTAACTAATACAGCATATATTATACTAATCAAATTAATATGAAATCATGAAAATTGCATGTAAAGCACAACACTTTTTCACAATTTCCAAATAATTACAAATTGTAGCACCTTACCTTTAATTTTTCTGCATCAGCTCTTACTTTAAGAAGTTCTGTAATAGCATCCACAAAGCCTTGATGATGAAAATTGCACATCTTTTCAATCTCTCTGTCATGGTTACGAATGCATGCATCTAGTTTTTCTATAAACTTTTGGTGTGCATTTGGTTGGTCATCATATACAGACCTGTCAAGCACATATAAATAATAAAATTGAAATAACAGTTTGCATGCATTGGGATTTTACTAAAACAAAGTGTTCAATTTTAAAACAAAAGAAAACTCAAATTGCTAACTTATTATGAGTTAATAAGTTGAATATCAATGTTGTCGCTGGACAATCAGAATTGCCACTGGACAATGAAAAATAATCTAAGAACTGAAGATCAAATAAGGCTTAATTTAATTGCTTCAGGTCACATCTCAGTTCCATTATTTCTGTTGTAACACATAAGTACTACTTTTATGCTTGTCTTTTCCTACCATATCAAACAGAGCTTTCCTTAAAAAAAACCATACTAAAATAAAAATGACAATTACACAAAATATATAATCCTTAAGTATACTGTCACATTATATTATTCTGTATGCCTGCAATCTAGCCAAGCATCCCCCTAGTGGAGAATGATTGCCAATTGTTCAAATATTTAGATTTTCAAAACTGAGTATCTTGGCTCTATTTCTGCTGCCTTATCTCTTGCAAGGGAAACCTAGCTAGATAAACAGAAGTAAAATAAAAGTCAATACTGTTAATATAAATATGCATGCAGAATTAACAGAGATACAATTAAGGTTCAGCATTTATTTCTTAATTTTTATATTCCATTTTTCTCCCTAAAGAAAGCACCAAAAGCAGGTGATGCAGTTCATAAAGTAGCTACATCGACAGCAGATAACCAATAACATCATGCTTACTGTGTTTGAAGTAGGTATTTTTCTTATCAAGTAACTATGAAATCTCATTTAGGCAACCAAGAACTTTCTATCCCATCCAGAAACCTGCCATCAAATTATTCTCCAAATTTATATTTTCAGCCAAACTTGCCCTAAGTCATTCCAGTGACAAGATATGCTTTTTCTTCTTAGTGTGGGCATTGGGAAGAGAAAGAAATGCCAGGAGGGTAGTGGTGAAAAAACAAAAGGAAATATAGCTAAAAACATGAGAAAACCAAAGAGGGTTTTTCTGGAAAGAGCAACACAATCAACATTGACAATATACATACATGCACAGAAATATTTGAGTGAAGCCGTAAGAAACCAAAATACAAACTCACTCCAAACAGTGACAACTTCACAGTATATAATCCTCATTAGTTACCAAGTCAAGGCTACTCTCCACTTAAGAATGTGTTATGAAACCATCAGAGATACCTTGACAAATATAGCACTATAAATTAGACAGGGTACAATCTAGGCAGAGTTGGGCATTTTGAAATCATATGGATTTCAATGGAAGAGGTTTAAACATGTGCTTAATTTGTTAAAGTTTAAAGTTGACTTGTTTATAATTAATTCACCATAGTCTCACCTCACAAATCATGGAAAGCAATACTTAAATGCAGGGACCCAGCTTGTTGATTCATGCTCATGAAGGGAGGGACAAAACTGGATGCATGCTGCCCATTATTAAGCAAGGGTTTTTGGTTGAGTATGACATGTGAACTGGGTCATTGTGTAATGATAATGCATTTGCTGTGCACTGGAGAAGAGCCATATTTTATAGGCAGAAAGCCAAAACTGAGCAATGGGAGGAGATAAATTAGATTCCTGACAGGAAAAATAATCATTTCAGTATGGATAAACTCCCAGCACCCTAGTTTTGTGCTGTGACATCATGATCATCCAAATGTTCAGTACAAATGTATCATTTAACAGTCATTTCAAAGATCCTTTTGTTTCCAAAATGATAGCTTAAGCAAAGGCCAATGTAAAATATATACAAAAGCACACACCTATCACAGGCCATTTATTATACAAATATAAAGCTAGCACAAAACAAAGCTTCAAGCACAGCACTTTTTCCATACTACACATGGAAACTGTGCCACCTTGTGGGAGATATGGTAATTATTTTTCACTACGAGCCAAGAAATGATATCCAAAATCTCTATTAATTCACATTTTAATCTGTCACCAAATGGAATTAAGTATTTGTATATCCTCTCCAAACTATGATAATCTGAGATAATTTTAAATTAATTTTCCAAACACAAAAAAAGAAAATACACTTAATTTAATTCTAATTATTAACAAAAGGTCATCCACACACACCCTTACCTAATAACCAAACAAACAAACGAAGGTAGAATCTCTTTGCTGCTTGGATGTCTTCTTTTTAATTCTTTATAACAAAATATATTTAATCTCTTTTCCATAATCAGAAAAAAAGAATTCGAAAATATTATTTTATATATAAAAAATCAGGCCATATTTTGTAGAAATCAGGTATTCTGACATACTACTGCCTTGGCTATTTGCCACGCACCAAAGTTTCAGTATTACAAGTTCTGCAGTTTTCCAGCTTTTAGCTATTACTCTGTAGGTTCTCATCAGCATGAACACATTTTTTTTTACTTTCTCCATACTGTTAATGCTTGCCATATCTGAAACTGTAATATCCCAAGGTGCAACACAGTAAGACATGTCTACCACATACCAGTATTTAAGCCATTTTGATTATACTTTCTGCAACATTTTGTACTGTTTATATTCAATATCCTTGGGAAACTCACTGGTAAAATGTCCCATTGGTGGTGTAACTATTTAAGGGCACCATCCAATGTGGCTGAAGGATCACAGGAGTTTGAACTCAGAGAATTAAAATCATCCAATGGAGGGTTGGAGAAGTGTGGAGGCAAGGACTGAACCTGTGCTTCCCTTGGCCTGCAAAATACTCAGAAAGTCTCTTTCTGCCCTCTACGTGTTTTCCCTTGATTATGATGAGGAGGGACTGAGGCCCCACCAGGTTCCTCATATCACAGTGGAGCCTTACTCCTCCACTCCCCATCCCAAGAATCCCACCCCCTCAATACTTGCGACTTCAGAGCTGGAGCCAGTGCAGTAAGAGCATGTGCCACCTTCAAGGATGTGGGGAGGGCACTCCAAAGTCAGAGGCCCAGGTCCAATCTCAGCACACTCTTCTGAGGTCAAAGCTGGGACTCCCCATCTTCCTAAGGCTTATGGAGAGCTGCTCAAAATCATGTTTAGTGGATTGTAATAAACACAGTCATGGAAACTGATAAATGCTGTCAGTGAAAGAGTAACAGAGAGTGAACATTTCATTAAGAGGCTAGGGCAAGCTGGGAGTCGAAAGGCATTTTTCTCTCTAAGCATGTGTAGGATTGTGCTCACTCGAACTGTTCAACCTCAAGTCATTCATGAGAAGCTGCATCAGTAACATTTTTTAAAAGAATTTTTATTTTTAATCCTCTTTGTAAATTGCTTTTGATATTGGCATGGATACAATGCATAAAAATGAATGATCATAATTAGCATATCTAGAATGCAGTGTTTTAAAAACATAAGTGTCTGTTTAACAATTTTCCATTTTGTTACTTTCATGTTTGCCAATTTATTCATATGAAACTTTTATTTATATATTCTTCTGTCACATACTTAACTCTAACATGCAATAGAGTTTTTGAAACTGAACTCTTAAATATTTTGCTCATCTTGCTTGCTTTCCATTTCCCTCCATATGAACAGCTTCCCAAAAGATAAGAAAGGCAAACAATAGGATTTGTATGGATACACATTTCTTATTTCATCTGAGGTTGCAATCATGAGCAGAAAAAGGCTTAAGTGAAATAAACAAGATGTATAAACTAAACATCCTTTTTTGGGTGGGTTGTCAGCAATAGAATCTAACATTAGTACATACTGTGTCAAAGAGAGAACATCAGATGCAAACATGAACACAATACTCAGTTCTCAGAACAAGAGAGTTAATGGTCAGTTATAGTGTAATAATGCCTGTCATGCAACATGTTGCATTTATTTCAAAATGCTGTTATTTTATTATTAAAAGTTATATAATTATTTATATGAAATTCTACATAGAATAAAGAAGCACAATTGTTATATGTAATATGATTGTTTACTTTATTTCTTAATATGATTTCTTCTATTACATATGATTTCTTACGACCTTTTAGTCTTAATTTTTATTTAGCTTCATAAATAAAATGTGAACACTAGAGGGCGTCACCAATTCACATATGCTACTACTTTCTAAATAAAACAAAAGCTAGAATCAAAGGTATTAAAATCTACCTAGGTTTTATGTCCCTTACCATACTGAACTAAGAAGAAGCTCATTTTGCACACGAAGTGTTCATTCCTCTTATAACATGGAACAAACTACTTGATTCCCACGACCAAGCTACAAAATGTTAAGAACTGCCCAGAAGTAGAAAGAAGTTCCAGCTGACTTTTGCAGAAACAGTAAGCCACTGCTCAGATCAGTCAGGATATCCAAATCCATTTTCAAATCTTTCTGACCATTCTTGCCTTAGTACCACCTCTGCTTTGTTGATCTAACATTAACTAAGAAGGGGTTTCTAAGGAGGATAGGTAACCAGAGGGAGCAACTCTATTCCCTGCAGAGCATCTTCTGGATTGATACCTATACTGGTGGTGTACCAATCTGGTCAGAGATCATCCTGTTTCGGTAATGGCTTGCTCAAATACTTGATTCGGACATTATTGTTGATGATAACTGCACATGATGGAAGGAATAAGTGAGGTGAGCCTCCTTTTTGCTTTCTATATGTTTTGACTAACCAGGTCGGAAAATAAGCTGGATAGGAGTCAGGGTTATTTAAGTGTTTCAGAGGAAGGGGAAGCAAAAGCTTTACCTGCTGATTGGTTGGGATTATTTGGAAACTCACAGCAGGTACAGGCTATACCAGACACTGCATCAGGCCGTTTCAGCCCTGTTCTGAATGGGGTTGAGTACTGCAATGTCCTCCACACCACAGTTAAACAAAAGGTTATATACCCAAATATGGAATAACAAGGGTTATTAACAAGTCTTCTCCAGCACCACAATTCAAAGGCCTCAATCCTTTGGCGCTCCGCCTTCCTTATGGTCCAGCTTTCACAGCCATACATTGCAATTGGGAAAACCATAACCTTGACTATACAAACTTTTGTTGACAGCATGATGTCTCTGCTTTTTAGCATGCTGTCTAGGTTTGCCATAGCTTTCCTCCAAAGGAGCAATCATCTTTTAATTTCTTGGCTGCAATCCCCATCTGCAGTGATCTTGGAGTCCAGGAAAATAAAATCTGTCACTACCTCCATTTCTTCCCCATCTATTTGCCAGGAAGTGAGAGGACCATAACCAAATCATTTAAAAAATTTACACATAATTTTGGGATGGACTTCTACCAAAATCTAAATTCCAATGTAACACAGGACCATAAAATGCCCCAAAAGGAAATGAATCACAGGACCATAAAATGCCCCAACCTGCCCTGGATCAGTTTGTGCTTGAAAAAACACAATATGTTTGTTTGTTTATTTATTTATTTACAGATTTATATTCCACCCCATGCAATAAGCCTCGGGGCGGCTCACAATTTCAAAACAGACAACCAAATAATAATAGAAAGCAGCTTAAATTTTAAAACATTATTAAAAACTAGCCCATCTCTCGGTCCAATATGTTAACACTGAGCAGGACCAAAAATAGCACCTCAACAAGAAAAATTAATAGATTTGTCCTAGACTCTTTTAGGTTTTGCAACAGCACTCAAATCTGCTTCCCTGATTTGGTTTTTGCTGGAAAAAATCTTACCCAAACTTCTAAACATAGCCAGAACAAAAATATCTCACAAAGAAACATTTGGGGGAAATGTTCTGCTCCAAGCTCTTTGTACACCCAAAGAGAAAACTATGAATAATACTTTAAAGATCTTGTCACCTGCAAAGTAGTAAATACTGTCCAAGAAGGACACTTGTAAATAGTTATGCAGTGTAAGAATTACAAGAGTAAGACACTGTACATCTACTTCTAAGTTCTGCCATGGATGTAATTGCAATTCAAGGTCTGAGATAAACACCATGTAAAAGTGCGTATCAAATTATGCATTATAAGCTATTTCATTTGTAGACAAACAACTTTAGGAAAATTAGAAGTTCTCATGTTACTTCAAAAAAGCGGATCAGAGAAAATCCACCAATAGAGTGTAAGGATGAAAAAAATGGATTTAGGCACAGCAGATATCTGCTCAAAAAACGTATACCAATAAAATTCTCTAGCATTATATGAGTGCTGATAAAATAATGTTCCTGCTTCATTTTAATACATTAAAGTTATGATAAGGGTTAAAGAAGATGATAAAATCATCTTAAGGTTTGTATTTTAGAGGGAAATATATCCATCAGTCATAGTATTAAGCATTGCTAGATGCTCAAAAAGTTTTCAGATTAAGATAACAGCCTTCCCATATATGCAACTTCTACTCCAATACCAAATTTAACAAATTATGGAGTTCCTTCTATGTCTGCCCCATAAAAATACAATTAGAATTTGATTATGAATTATGCATACAAGGGGAAGTTTTCAAACATTCAGACAAAACTCAGTGAAAACCCAAGCTGTAGCATTTGAATTTTTTGCCATCCAAATCTTAGTTAGTATATCTCCAGTTTGACAATGTAACATCAAATTATTGTAGCAATTTCTCAGGAAGCCTTGCCAGAGTTTCCTCTCTGACAACTTACCAACATATATTTGCTCCTAATCACCAGACCAATGATAATTTTCCTGTAATCTGTGTCATTTTTGAATATACTCCCTTAGAATCCTTTATAAAATGATACCCAGGTGTTTCCTGCAATTCAACAGCAGATTTAATATGGACATACTTTCAATCCCTAAGCAGACTTTTTACTTACAGACATGATCTGTGATTGAACTCTTCCATCCCTGATTTAAAACATGTATTTTATTTAGAAGATTACGGCATGTCAAAAGAATGGCATTTGCTTAAATTCTGCAAACAGGGAAAGATAATTTATTAATCTTATTTTTTGCCTTTATACCTGACTTGTCACATTTTCCTGTATGTGCAGTTTTTGTGAATTGTTCTCACTAATAGTATCCTGTTTCTACAAGCAGGAAAGGGCTGAGTACAGTTTGTTAGTTAACATTACTTCCTATAACCAGGGTCAATATTCTGTAGTAGTGACACTAGAGCAGTTATTGTTCAGTCTGGATAAGCTATGTATCACACTGATGATTGTTAATGGACATCCTTTGTAGTATAACGTCAACTGATAATCAGTAAACCCAGATTTGCAATGGACTTCCTCCTTCCTGTTTTTACAGTACTATGCAAGGAGATGCCCCTTCCTGCTAAGCTTTTGTTTCTTAACAATGTATACAATAAGGTTTGCGCGTGCACACACACACACACTTTTTTTAAAGTTTGCCAGTTTTAACAAAATATTGAATGTCACATTCAACTTACGATTATTCAAACACTCTGTTATCAAAATGCTCCTAAACATTTTCTTTCCCACTTCATACTAGTCTCAAATTTGTATCCAGTGGTGTCTGTCTGACAGAGCACTTCACTGGAAGAATGGATTCTTCCTCGCCCTCTCCAGTTGTGAGGAAGTGGCATAGGGGAGACAAGAAGATGAGAAAGTCCCATTGCATGACAGGAGGTTTCTTCATGTGACACACTAAGCCACTCTGTAATAAACATATATAAATGAACATACAAATAAACTATGTAATACGGATTGTTCACAGAACAACCCATCGCATGCTGACAGATGATCTGGCTCACCATTGTTCTTTCCTCCTTGATTCCCCCTGCTAGTGCATTTCACTGCAGAATCCATTTTGGTTTCCTTTCCCGTCAGACTGTTACCCATTTTCAGTTGCATCCATTTCTCAAAAAGCACAGTTAGGGTTGTATTTGCAATTAGTTTTTTAGCCTCTGAGGATTGGACACCTATATTCATTTTTTCAGTTTTACACAAGTGGGCTTTTATGACTGTCTGATATATGCAGTCTTGTCTAATCAATTTCTTTGTATGCTTCAGCTGTTAACAGGCACAATCAAGCAACATACCTAAAAATAGAAAAGACAAGATTGCATATAAGCTAATGAATGCAGAGTTACTTACTAGAGACCAATTGTTAAGCTGACAATTGAAATGAACCAGTACAGGGCAGGGGGGAATTGACAAAGGTGGTGCACCAACATCTCCCCATTACCAATGCAATCGTCTAACTTTTAAGTGTTAAACTTACAGTTCTCAGAGTCTTCCATCTTTTCAAAACTTCCCTGAGCCACCACTACTCCAGAAAAAAGATACGTTAATCCCCTCCATGCACCTTTTCAAAGCACTTATTGTTGCAGACTGAGAGTTCTAAACAAAAAGATACATATTTATTCAAATATAATGGGTGGTTAATGATAAGATCAATATAACTCTATCCACCTCAAGCTTTTGTTTTTAATTCAACATTAACATTACTTTAGGGTCAGTGGGACCCACCTAGCAAGCTCTTGACTGGACGAGACTACATAGCTTTAATCCAACATATTTTCTGCCCTTTTTATTAAACTCTTCTAACCATACAGGGAATGAAGCAGTAGAGGAGAAGACATTGATAAAGCAGATGGATCCTAGGTCAAGAGGAAAAGAGAGGGTGGTATAAGGCCAGCAGAAATGTACAGGCAGCTATGAGTGTAAGACAAAAGTAGACATTAATTTGGATGGGGGGTAAATTGAATATCCTCCCAATCCCAATGGGTAACTGACCCATTGATAAATTTCAAATTATTTTTCTTCATGGAGATCACCAATCACACACAGATAAAGACTAAATAGTAAGATCTTTGACAGGTATGCAGCCTGCAGCTAATTCTTACTGCTGCTAAGTGTGTTCCCAGAAGGAATCCTGCACTTCCATTTTTTCCCTCTAGAACAGTTTGTTTTGTTTTGGTGGAAAGAAAAAAGAAGGGGAAAGCATTGGGAACAAAAGAAGAGGGTTACTAGTGGCCAATTAATGGAACTCACATAACATTGTATGAATGAGGCAGGATGAATGCACAGAAAATGTCTTATCTGGATGCATCCTAAATTTTGACCGGCAAAGTTGCAATCCAAATGCACAGATAACATTCACATTCCTTTAACCAGAATTTCTCAGACATCTGTCCTCCCCACAGTCCACTTAAAAATTGCAGAACTCCAAATAAACTTTTTTGTTAAATCAATGAATAATCATTACCAAACAAATATTTGCCTGTACTGCCTGCAGTGCCATCAAAATCAATGTCATTATGAAGACTACAAGTCTTAAGATCAGACTCCTTCAGTTGAAAAAGGTTTAAGAAAAATACAACATAAGTGTCATATCATGATAGTCACAGGTATTTCAGCTGTTCAAGGAACAACAACATTCATTGGAGTTAGATCAGCAAAGAAATAAATACATACTGTGTGACAAGCCAGTGAGTAAAACAACAGCTCATTCTCTTTCTGGGTAAGACAATGCAAACACCACAAATCAATACTATAATACCGAGAGAAAGGAAATATTTATTGTCAATGTAGTCCTAGGACCTACCGTATTTTTCGCTCTATAAGACGCACCTGACCATAAGACGCACCTAGTTTTTAGAGGAGGAAAACAAGAAAAAAAATATTCTGAATCAAATGGTTTACGGAACTATTTAATAAACTATGGGATGTGTTGGGATCTCTTAATCCCAGTTGCTTTACTCTCATGTGCCTCTAGCATACTGTGTGCATGACCCCCCCCCCATCCCCCACAGACTGTGCATGTAACTGTTAGGGCATGAAAACATCTTGTATAGAATCCATCTCTGCAGTCCCTTCAATGCCACATGTATTTCCTGTAGGTCTGAATAAACTGTAAATATTCTTTTGATTGCACACCCCCAGCATACCTGCTCTCTCTGGTTTTTCTTGCCTCTATCTTAGACAGAGAAGGTGAGCAATGAGGAGAGACCTAAATTCAATCCTCCAACTTTTCTCTCTCTTTTTTTTTCATATTTAAAAGTGATGCTTAAGAAACTCGGGCTGCATCTACGCATCCTTTTGAGTCGAGAGAAATGTTCACTCAGTGGTCTCTTGTGTGTCATTTCTTCCTCTGGACCAAGGGCATGACAATCTAACATTTGCACAGTTACAGAGATCACTATAATAATTGTGTTTCTTGTATCCTCAATTGGGAAGGGAACTTTATATCCACATTGTTTTTGTTAAGCATTTAGAAGTCCCAGTTAATTATCCATGAGGTATTAAAAGGCCCAACCCTTGAAAGACAAAGCTGAATTGTGGGGAACTTCCCTTCCATTCCCAAAAGGTATTTCAAGCTCACTACACTTCTGCTGTTGAATCTTTTTTTTTTTTTCAGAACAAAGGAGTGATGGGTGTTTTCATGGGGATTAACCCTTTTTTTTTCAGAGAGGAGGAAAATGTCCCACTTTCCACTTTTTCACACCATGCATAATTTTGAACATCTTTGCCATGCTTCCCATTACTCATCATTTTCCTAAGAGAAGCAATCCTGGTTGTTGTAACAAAGTCTGATAGGGGAGCTGCTCCAATCCCTTGATTGTTTTAGTTGCCCTTCTTTGCACTTTTTCCAACAATGTCATTTTTCAGGTGTAGTGGCCAGCACTGTACACAATACTTTAAGTATGGTCATATTAAAGATTTGTGTAAGAGGAATATGATCTTGGAAATTTGATTTTCAATTCCTTTCCTAATTATGGCATTTCCTCCTAACATTTGACATTTTCATCAAGCTGTCCCCCACATTCTCAAGACCCTTTCTTGGTCTGTCAGCACTAGTTCAGATTCCATCAGCTTATACTTGAAGATGAGATTCTTTCCCCCCAGCATGCTAACTTTACACTTGCTTACACTGAAAGCATTTGCCGTTCTGATGCCCTTTTTCCCAGCTCAGAGAGATCCCACTGGAATTCCTCACAATCCCTTTTAAATGTTTTATTTTAGTATCATCAGCAAACTTGGCTACTTTATTGCTCACTTCTAATTCCAGATCATTTATGAACAGGTTGAAAAGCACTGATCCTAATGCAGAAACTTGTGAGAATACCATGCATTCTCAATGTTGGCTTTCAATTCTGTAATCAGTTACTGATCCATAGGACAACATGTGTGTGCACACACAGCCCTTATTCCATCACTGCCAGGTTTTCTCAAGAGTCTGTTGATGGATTTTATCAAAAGGCTTTTGGAAGAAACAATGTCTATTTGACTGCTCAGTCCATGTGTAGTAGTGACACTCTCAAAGAATTCTACTGGATTAGCAAGACAGGCTTACCCCTGCAGAAGCCATGGTGCTTCTTTTGAAGCAGGGCTAGTTCTTCTATATGTTGACTGAATCTATCCTGAATAACACTTTCAACCAATTTACGCAGAACCAACAGAAGGCAAAGCAGCATATAATTTTCCAGATCCCTTTTTAAAAATTGTCCTGGAGTGCTGGTACATGGCTAGAGAGAACCAGCCCTCTATGGAAAAGGAGGGAGACATTTCAGAGTGGTGGGGAGGAGATGGAAGGGGTGTCCTTGGCACCAACAGGATATGACAGGCTAAACAAGTGGACCAATTCAGAAGTGTCCAGCATTCCTGCTGTCTAGCCCTCACGCAGCAGGGGCCCCCTTCAGGGCTGAATTCTTTCTGAAAGGAATGGAAGGAGGGGAAGCTTAAGTTTGGATCCAGCTCTTTACATTGTCAATTGCTTCTCTCACATCTCAAAGAGAACGCTTCTTCAATGTATACTGTTTCTTAACCTGTTAAACTTTAATAAAAGGATTGTGCTTCCAACATGACAGTGGCGTGGAGGGGTGGCGGATCAGCGCGGGATGGCAGTGCTCAAGTGGCAGTGGCGCAGAGCGACGGTGCGCAGCGGCGTGAGGCGGCACAGTGGTGCGCGGGGGCGGCGTGGGGCGGCCACGCACGGCGGTGGCACGGGACGGCGCGGTGCGTGGCGGCGCAGAGCAGTGGCGCGGGGCAGTGGGGCGACGGCGGCACGGAGCTTCCAGGTGGGGGTGATCAGTTCCCGGAGTGCAAGGTGGAGCAGGGCACGCCGAGCACATGCTGGCCTGGTGGTGCTGGCGGGCGGGCAGCGTCTCGGGTGTCAGGCACATTCGCTCTATAAGACGCACAGACATTTCCCCTTACTTTTGAGGGGGGGAAAAGTGCATCTTATAGAGCGAAAAATACGGTAATAAGATTCTTGAATAGATCTGGAATAATTATAACATTTATACAATTTGATTTCAAAAGAGCAGTCTTAGCACAAAGCATGTTTCTCCAACTCACATTATCAATTTCTTATGGCAACTTCTGGTTGCTTTGTACTGAAATTCTTCTACCTGCTTCCTGAGTGACACAACCAATATTATAAGCCTCAAATATCATCATCATTCAGGTATTAAAAACAGCATTATTTGATTGAGCACTTCAACAAATCGATACTTTTAATTAACATCCAGCAAAATAAAGCTTAACCCATTTTGCTAGCTCCCTTCCAGTGCAAACGAGAGGCAACCCAGGAAGCAAAAAGGCTATGGGGGAAAAGATTTCCTGTATCAGGAACAGAGCAGGCAGCTGCAGTACCCACTATTGTCCTAAGGAATAGCCAAAACATGGCACTAGCTTGTGCACAGGTCCATGAATGTTGTGACAAGGTTGAATGGATGTACAACTTTCCTTCTATTTCATAGAAACGTTTTAATGTATCATACATGCAACACTGCCTTCTTCCAACAAAACCCTCCACTTCCCTACTGCAAGATCTCCGACATCTGCAGAAGACTTGTTCTCTCACTGTTACAGGCACTGGAAGTGGTTAGAAGCTGGAAGAAAGTGTCACAAAGCACCGCTAAAGGTTAGCCTTAAGGATAGAAAAGTTAGGCAGCTACCAAACTAAGCTTGCCAGCTCAATGTTTATTTAGTGTATTGTCTGCAATGAGCTACAACAGGGGAAAAAACATTAAGTATCTACCTTTTTTTCCAGGTTTACTACCGGCTGCTTGCATGTGAAAGATGAAAAAAGGCTATTATCAATCAGCTTCTTCTGATTTGCCAATCTTCTGATTTATCATTTGTTCTAGATGACAATCAGTAAGACACACAGGTTCTACTTTTCTAGCTTTTGCAATTCTGCACAGCCCACACAACTTGACAACATTGGGATGGGCACACTGAAGGAGTTATTTGTTCAGTATTTAATCCAGGTCCACTAGAAGTAGTGATGGCTACCAAGGTGGAAGGCTTTAAAAAGGAATTGCACAAATTCATGGACGAAAAGGCCATCAACAGCCACTAGTCTTGATGGATACAGGCTTCTGGTATCAGAGATAGTATGCCTGTGTACACCAGTTGCTGGGGAACTTGGGCAGGAGGAAGCTGTTGTAATGTTGTACTGCTTGAGCAATCCAGTGGATGGCTGTTTTACCACTGCATGAACCATGAACTGGATGATTCATTGGTCTGATCCAGCATGGCTTTTCTTATGTTCTTATGGCCAGCCCTGCCTAAAGCCAAAAGCCAACACCCTCCCCCTCAAAAAAACCCACACTCGTTTCCCCTTCCATGAGTTCTTTGAACTGAGGAGGCCAAAAGTGTCACTTGTGCTATGTTTTGGTGACACTTGGAAATATAAAAACAGATTTCAACACTTCTGAATGTTTCCAGACTTAATTACAGAGGAGAGATTAATCATGACACTTGCCAAGGTGAACATGAAGATGCTCAGGGGCTGGGATACATTAGAAATTATTTAACTTTATATTTCAAACAGAGTTTACAGAATTAGTACCCCTTAAACTGAATGTAATCTGCAGTCAGCCCATACATATCTGATCTTTCAGTGTGATTCATGAAAGCCACAAATGCATTCAAAATCATTCATACACTTCATGTGTGAAAAAATGTGTACTTGTGAAATATATACACTAATGCATTAATTAATGGAAGAAGAATGAGTACAATTCACAAATATATTGATGGAAGGTATGCACAAAAATACACACATCTTTTCTTTTCATGCAAAATGCCTACCCAAAGATTGTGATCTGATATGAACACACATCAAGAGAAGCTTCAAACTTCAACAGCTCAAGTGCTGTGTGCACACATTTTTATTTGTGGTGGGGAAGGCTATTTTCTACTTCAAGATGATGAATATGCCACTGGGCTGACTATTATAATATTAACTGAGAAGCCTTGAAATGTGCTTGTATAAATAGGAGACTCAGGACTCCCAGAGGTGGGGAAATGCAAAGATTTAATGTATTAGACTGGCTTGGACTGGTTTGGAAAACAGGCATTTACTGACTACCTCATAACATAAAATGAGACTTTATCAAGTCTTTATCAAGTCTGACTT
The DNA here is from genome assembly GCA_023646645.1 of Varanus salvator macromaculatus. Lineage (NCBI taxonomy): Eukaryota > Metazoa > Chordata > Lepidosauria > Squamata > Varanidae > Varanus > Varanus salvator. The sequence continues at coordinate 29,317,786 of JAIXND010000756.1, forward strand.
TTTCAAGTTCATTTGATCCTTTTATTGGGGTAGTAAACATTTTAGCTTGCTTACTAGCTTGACATCCTTCTAGTAGAAGACTTTACAGCAAGCTAAGTTTCTAGAAGCATACTAAAATACATGTAACTATTGTATGGTCCAATTTCACATATCACAAAGTGGCAAACGCAGTATGCCCCTAATATACTCCTAAGGGAGGCACCACCAAACCTGGGTTGCTTCCTGGTGGATGCACCACTAAGATAACCACCTCTCCAAATACACATTTGTCATCTTGACTCTACATTTTCAGGTGTACACTTAACATTTAAACCTTAAAGCATGTTAGGTAAAAATGTAAAACAAAGTTGCAAGGCATCCCTTCCTGTAGTCACTTGCTAACTAAAACAAGGGTAGAATTGGAATTCGTACTCTTTTGCTGGCAAAGAACTAAATTATACTATTTGTATTTTGTCATCAGGTTCTAAAATCAATTTATTGGAATAAGTTAACAAGATCAAGGTTAAGATCAAGGTTTGGCTACTGCAGATGAAACTACAGTAAAATCATGCACTATTCAGTCCAAAGGTGTACAGCATGCTTAGAACATTTTCAAGCTGTTTGTGGTCAGCACAAACTATGTTATACTTTATCTCCAATGCTATTAGAGTAAAAGCAAGTACAGAGATTTAGAGTCTAGATATAACAACTTCAAGCTGTACCAAATATCACAGAGGATTTTGAAAAATTACCAATACACACAGTTAGTTATCATATCAACAGGTTGACAGAAGTGAACATAATCTACTTCATTATCCAAATATTCAAAACTTTCTGAGGTTTCAAAAAATTAAAATTAATTTAACAGCGACATTAAAACCTTCCACTCAAATGTAAATGTGTTTCACTATTAGGCACTATAGTCTAATAATGTGTTTGTAGCTAGTGTTTCCATTCTGCTGTGGGTACTTGCTGCCCTGGTTCCCTCCATGTGCATGCTGATGCCTGCTAAACAGTGTGTGCAAGGCAGATAGTTTACCCTGTGCACCCTGTGTCACAGCAAAATTGGGCTTCTGCTAGGCTACCAAGTTCTGCTGGTTGTGCAAGGAGAGTTCTCTTTGCTTATCCATTTCCTAGCAGAATTACCATATTTTTTGCTCTATAAGACTCACTTTTTTCCCCCTCAAAAGTAAGGGGAAATGTCTGTGCGTCTTATAGAGCGAATATGTGTGTGCAGTAAGTCTGTCAGATGTGCAGCCCATGGGGAAGTGATGAGGAATGTGCCTGTGATTATGTGCCCATTTGATTCAGAATATTTTTTTTCTTGTTTTCCTCCTCTAAAAACTAGGTGCATCTTATGGTCAGGCGCGTCTTATAGAGTGAAAAATATGGTAGTTGATTCTGCAGGAAAATAGGCATGTAAGAAAGACACAGCTACTGATCCAGGTCACAGGGATGAAGAGTGTGTAAGATGAGAGGAAAGCATTGTCTATAAGCAAGTAACTTGGATCATGATTGAGGGTGTTAAAAATGCCCACCTCTGGGATCAGGGGTGGGGTGTAAATGTGTATAGAAGTACATGTATGGCAGGGGTGTACAATTAGGAGGAACTTGAAACTGTCCCCCAGATCTACAAGATTGTCCACTTACAGTATAGGATTGCAGACTCCACCTGAACAAAAGCTTAGAAGGAAAGGAACATGAAGATCTTCTCTGAATGCTGGTTGCCAAATGAAAAGATTCTGTCTCAGTTGTACTGCTAGCTACACCAGTTTGGTATATTCTCTCAAAGGCAAACTTAAACAGAGGGACATAAATTATATTCCTCTATACTGCACATTTATACAGTTTTCTTCTCATATATTTCTAACCATTTATTATTTCTGATGGTTCTCTCAGTTTCACAGAAGAAAGCAATGCTGCACTGCTGAGATCTGAAGAGATTCTAGAGCTTAATTTAGCTTAGTCCATTCAAATAAACTTCAAAAGAAAATGTTAGCACTGCAGCCACCTCATTCTCTTTGGGGTTAAGCCCATTAGGCATAAAGTGGCCAGAGAACACTTCTGAAGTTCTCCCCATTGTAGTGGGAGCCTCCGATGACACAGTCAGCACACTGGCTATTGAGAATATAGTGAATGGTTTACTGCAGGGGTGGGCAATCTGTGGTGCAAGGACTTTATGTCATGCCAGACTACCCTTGTTTAATTTCAAAAGCCCTCCACATATGATCAGTTCAGACTTCTGCCAAGAATGATCTCTTCTTTCCCTGGCAGCCCTCTGCATGGCAAGGGAGAGAGAGAAAGAGGTGGCAAATCCGCCCACTTTGGACTGTGGTCCTGCCCATGGCAGGCTGTGGCCCACCCACTGCTGATATGCAGCCCACAGAAGATTAACCAAAAAGGAATGTGACCCTTGACAGAAAAAAGGTGGCCCACCCCAGTTTACTAGATGCTGTACATAAGAAAAGGGTGGTGAAAATATAAACTAGTAATGCTTCTCCAGTGCCTGTCATAACTGGTCAGCCTGGTACAGACTAATCTTCTGTCCAAGTAACTGATGCACGTGTGCGTGCGTGTGAGAGAGAGATGTTTCTTTGCTAGACCCTGCATGCAAAGGAGCAAATGACACTGCATGCAAAGGAGCAAATTGGCTGGTGGAGGAGGGATCAAGGCCACACAGAGCACAGTTCTCTGGCCCTCCACTATCAATAGTCTAGCAATTTTTCTGGGCTTGTTTACAAGGCTATATAAGGGAGACAACAACTACTACAACTATTCTAGTAGAGAGGGAAACGAGAAAACAATCTCAAATGCTTACCGAAACTTAACTGGGAGGAAAGATGAAGACCCTGAAATTGGCTCTCCAAAGAAACCAGCCATTACCCAAGCCTACTGAGAGTCAAGGTCAAGTGTCATATAGCTTCTGTTGTATTAGATACCTGCCTTATTTCACTATACAAATCTGTGAAGTAATAAATTTAAGCAATGCTGTGCATATGAGATACCTGAACCTATGACAGACCTAGGGTTAAAGGATTAATGTGGGTGGGAATTATATATTTTTCAACATACCCTTAATGCTACCATTAACAATGGATTGGACTAATGTTGCAAAGTTGGCTTAAACTAAATGCCATTTCCAATAGAGTTGCAATGCCTCTTAATGGAAACAGCACTCTAGTTTTCACAATCAACAACCTTTTACAAGATACTTTCAATACAATCCCATAAATGTCTAATCAGAAATACATCCAGTGTGGTAAGTCTTACTCCCAGTGTTATGTCTTACTGAATTAGAAAACTGTTTCTCTATGTTTGAATGGCATATATTGATCTGGTACAAGCTGACTGGACTAAAATTAAACAACTAAATGTTTTGCCCAAGTCCCAAATACATTTTTATTTAAGTACCTTTTATCATGCTACATTGGTAAATATACAACTTTACAACATATTGGTGAAAACCAACAGGCTAAACTTTAACATCTATGTTAAAGGATTTATACGAGTTTGTAAATGATGCTAAAAATTCAGTAAAGCTCAATGTGAACAGCCATTCACATTAACACTACCTAAATGTGTGTTGTACATAAGTTACCATTTCCATTGTAACAAAAACAATCAGGAATATGTAGCACCTTGAAGACTAACACATTTATTCTGATGTAAACCTTTCTAGGCACTGACTACTTCATCACTTGCACCTGCTTATCCCAGATGCATGAATGCTTCTGCTAGAATAAAACTGTTCACTTTAAGGTGCCATAAAACTCTTCATTGCTTAAATGTGATAGTTATTCTATATATTCCTGGGCCAGGAAACTTGTAGGCCTCCTGATATTGTTGGACTGCAGCTTCCATCACCCCTCACCATCAGCTACAGTGACTAAGGCTAATGGGATTTGTGGTCAAACAACATCTCAATGGCCACAAGTTGCTCACCCTTGATATACACAGTATAATTAAGATACTTGGTTTCAGCAAGCATTATTTACTGCTTCAAAATCCAATATAATCACAGAGGGCTGCTGAAAGATTTGTAAGTAGCACAATACATTGTTGCACATACTAGCTATGGCACAAACCTGAACTAGGCAGAAGTTGGAAGACTGGGCTTGTCATCACATTGGGTAAGAAGTTATTTCATAGATATCAGCGGGAAAGCTGCGCTACTTGGCAAGCTTATAGGCCTGACTTCTGTATAGCAACTGTAATGGTTTGATCTTTTACAAGCAATACCCAGTATGCACATGACATTTCTGTATGCAGAACACTTTCCTCTTGCAGAAGAGAACAGATGTACATACATGGCCATTGCATTCAGCATATATGCACCCCACATCTTGTGCACAATCCTACAGAAACTTTGCCTAAACAAAGCTATTGAAAGAAATTGGTATCTCAAAGCACCACTATTATGAACTTTACACAGCTGTTGATCTCACATAAACACTTCCTACTGTACATGTCAGTCTGGAGTTGGCAGCAAGGAACTGAACTCATGGCTTTTCACATTGTTATAAGAAACCTGTTAAGAAAAACATATAATGCAAAAATATCATGAAAGATATTCAAAGAAATTATTAATATGTTTTATAGATTTAAGTCATTTTAGGTATACTCATTGTACAATGCAATTCCTCACAGTGAGGTTTGAAATGCTACTTAGGATTGTTACTAGCTTCAGTGTGACACTCAGAGAAAGAACTCGGGGGCCAGAGTGTAGGTTCATCATTACCTGCCATGAAGTAAAGCATTACAATTATGTTCTGATAGGTTTAACAGCCTCTCCAAACACCTACTTTAGTCATCATGCAAGCACTGAGGATGGATCATAATTACTTCTACATGAATATAATATTAGAATCAGAAAGCCTCTAGACAGATGGCATAATAATATGATAGCATCAAAATGTCAAGAAATATACATCAACAAGCAATGCAATTGCATCTCTTGAAAAATTATTTCATCATACAAGAAAGAGGTGTGCCATAAGGAGCAGAAAAGGGAGGAGAATCACTATTATGCACTATTGTTGGTGTCCACCATCCTAAAGTTATTCCACCTTGCAAAAAGCACCCAGTGTCTTTGCAGAGACATGTCCACTTAAGTAATTAGGAATGAAAGCATCAAACTTGCTCCACTTCCTTTGCACAGGATACCATTATAAAGTATACCTTTATAATCTGGATATTAATGTTTTAAAAGAGCAGCCCCATTTCCAAGTAAAACTAGCAAAAACCCCATTTTTAAAGGAAGCTGATTCACCAGTTCAGCAAAAAACCCAGACACACTCACCAGCTTTGACAGGTCCCAGAATACAAACATCCATATTAAGTTATGCAATAACATCCCCAACCCCATGCTCATTGATTGTATAATGATATCATACAAGGCAAGGGGACAACCAGAGATTAAGTTAAGTCTTACAAGCACCAAGGAAAATAAAAAAATGGAAGAAGGGACCAAAAGGAATCATGAAAACTTTGTTAAAGTAGCACCTTTGCATGCGCATATATATATATATATATATATATATATAAAAAATAAAAAAAGTATTGTGGTCACTATTGATCCCAAAGGAATCCTCAGCAGGATCCCCGCCTATTATCTAAACAAACAGGTAGGGGTAGGGGTCTGTGTGTGTACACGTTCAGTTTATGAGTCACCCAATAGCTGAAATTCGCCAGCCGAAATACAGAACAAAAACAAATACAATGATGCTAATGATAAAACACTTCAGAAGAATTTGTTTTTAAAAAAATAAACGCGTTACAATTTCCCTCTTCTTTTAACAGCTCCATGATTTCCAAACACAGGGGATTTGTACACAGACGTGTATTTTCTCGTCAATTTTAGAGAGCCAAGAACAGGGCTTCTTGGGCTACCGATTAGTCGGATCAGTCTATTTTCGAAGGCCAGGGGAGCTGTCAAATGAGGAGGGGAGGGCGCTTTCTTTCATTGGAAGAACTTGTGAACGGCGGAGGTGAAATGTCAGGGCGGAAGGAGAACCACAAGGCAATTGCGGGGAGAGGAGGGAAAATGACCACCGGGAGCAGCCCAAGCCGGCGGGAAGGAGCAGGAAACTGCCCAGAAGGCTTGAGGAACTCTCCCTGCCCCCGGCTGATCATGGAAAAGTACGCTTTTCCTCGGAGGCTGCTATTCCCGCAGTCAATGTGGCGTGTGTGGCTTGGGAAGAGCTGTCATTGCTCTCCAGGCAGAGAAAGGAGGAGCACGCGGGGCTCACTCCATGTGCAACGCCCAGGGAGAGCCTCTTCTCGCCCGCCCGCCCATTCACCTCAAGGTGGGTCCCACACAGGCCGTCTCCGTGCTCTCAATCTCCTGCAGAATCCGCTCATGTTCTGGTAGGCTTTCCGCCATCTTGCACTGGAGGGAAGCGGGCAGCACAAGCAAAGGAAAAAAGCAAAGGCGGGATAGAGGGAGGGCCAAGGAGGCGGAGCTAGCTGCTGCGGAGCAGAGTCGAGTAAATCAGCGAGCAGGACGAGCGCCTTCGACCTTCAGGAGTTCCGCCTCCTGCAGGGCTCCTGGCTGGCTGCATTTGCACTTCGTAGTAGCAGTGTTGTGGGGGCAGATTATCTTTGCAGAGTGCCAAGAAGGCGCTAGAAGAAAGGGTAGGGGAATAGTGAGTACCAGGGGGCGTACAAGTTCAGTCTTTTGGCTAATTTAGAGCAAGGTCTTTTCAGTTCTATGGGATATTCCCCCAAACAGGGCAGCAAGGCACACCTAACTCCAAAGTGGTTTTCAATAGATTTAGGGATGGCTGGTTCAGCAAAACATCGGGCTTTTTATTATAATTATTATTGTTATTGCATTTCTATCCCGCCTTTCCCCCCTTTTCTGAGGATCTCAAGACTGCTTACATTGTTTACCTCCACTTCCTGTTTATCCTAACAGCCCTGAGAATTGGGCTGAGAATCTATGGCTGGCCCAAAGTCACCTGGTGGACTTCATGTCTAAATAGAGACTAGAACTGGAATCTTTCAGATCCACGATCCAACACTCCAACCACACCAGCTCTCATTTACATATCTGACTGCTCAGTAACCCTGCCAGTCTCCCTATTGTTACAGCCCAATATTATTGAATTCAATGGGACATAATAGGCTAAATCAGGTATGATTGTAAAGGTCTGTTTAGCAGACTGTCTTTTCATTTACCTCTAGAGTAGAAACACTGGAGCCAGTCTTTTCTCCAACCGCATCCCAGAGTCTTACTCTGCACCCTAATGAAAAACAAATCGTTCCTATACAGAGTTCTGTGCACTTAAGGTCAAGGGAGCAGGGAAAAAATAGATCTAAGAACACTTATCTTTACACAGGACCAATCCACGTGTGTGCAGGTATCGTGTTCAAAAGACTTGGAAGTCAAATTGCTCAAGTTCTTCCTCTGAATCCAGTGGTGAGGGGTGATGCAAAGGTACTTTACTGCATACCCTCAAAAGGCCTTTCCCTTTTTAATACTATCTTCACACATTGCAGAATACAAAGCTGACAGTGAAAACATTTCTTTGAGCTGTCTCACATTAAGCACTAAGGATGCAAACCTATACATCTTTAAACAGAAAAAAGTTCTGCAACTTCCAGACTTCCCCAGTTAGCCTTACTACATGGTGAAAGCTGGGAATTACAGGATTTTCTGTCTAAACAAAGAGAGGAACAGGAACACTGCATCTCATACTGAAGATCTTGGTTAAACTTTCACATGTGCTTACCTAGAAGACTACTAGGTAAACACATTTACTAGCATTTTTAGGATCCTCTGCAACACAGATTTAAGGTGTGCATTTGTTACATTAGCTAATTAGGGCTAACACACCTTAAAGCATGACACCTGTCTGCTTATTATGATCCATAATGATGGTGAAGTTTCATATGATTTTATACAACATTTCACTACACAATATTAAGTTTTTGATGGAGCTCAGTCACACATACAGTCACACATACTTTGATGGAATTCAGCTGCAGCACATGCAATCATTATATTTGTGTTTGTATCTCTTCCACAGGAGCTCCAAGCAGTGTATATGCTCCAAGATAGCTATTAGGCAAAGTGACACAGGCAGAAGGTGCAAGGGAGGGGAAGAGCAGTGAAGCACTGGAGGTTATCCTATATTTCTTAAACTAGTTTACTGCCTTTGGATGTGGTTAAGATGTCCTGTCACCAGTTCCAGATCAAAGCAAGTGGAGGCCCTGAGCTAGGAGACCTTAGGAGGCCCAAACTTAATAGCATCTGAGAATGAGAAACAAAATCTCATTCTCTTCTTTATCTACTCAGTGAAAGTAGAACATTGTTGAAATTTTAGCATTGATAAAAAGATTGTTTATAAATTTATAACTTTTAATAAGTTTACAAAAGCATGGAACTAATGAAGCTGTTCACATGGAACATTCATAGGGGAATCATAACTATATTATAAGATTACACTATATACAAAGTCAGAACACTTTCTCTGAAGCATTTTATAATGCAAACTTACCAATTCCATCATTAAAATCAGTAAGTCACAGTTTATCATATTCTATGCAGAGAATGATTAGATCAGACAACCAATCTTGGGACTTTGTTGACCACAGATCATTTTTTATCCCTTGTAGTCTTTCGCATAGGTATGCCCCTGATTTTCATTGTTACAAGTGAAATAAAATTAATGGTAATTGTTTTAAAAATTGGCAGGAAGTCAACCCCAGCCCCCCAGCCCCAATTATGAGACTCTGGGCTGCAGCCCACTCTGCACATACGTAAATCCTGCACTGCCTGTCCTCAGAAGTGCGGTTTTTGCCAGACTGCAGAGGAGCATGCAGAAGCAAAGAAGATGCTATCTTGTCTTTCACCTCGGACAGCAAAATCACTTGGGATAGCTCTACTTATTGTATCCTAGCAAGATATTGTGGTTCAGAGATAGTGACTGACCTACAGTGACTGATCTCTTCTTCAACCAATCCAGGTGAGGCAGTGGCTGTGCTGAACCAGTGCCTGGCTGAGGTAATGGGCTGGATGAGGGCCAATCAACTGAAGCTCAATCCAGACAAGACGGAGGTCCTGCTGGTGGGTGGTTCGAACTCCTGGGTAGGTGACTTGGGCCTTGCCCTGAATGGGGTTGCACTCCCTCTAAAGGACAGGGTCCGCAGCTTGGGAGTGCTCCTCGACCCAGAGCTGACTTTGGAAGCTCAAGTGTCAGCGGTGGCGAGGAGCGCTTTCCATCAGCTTTGGCTAATCCATCAGCTGCGTCCCTACCTGGAGGACGACTGCCTAGCGACAGTGATGCATTCATTGGTTACTTCCCAGTTGGATTTCTGTAATGTGCTCTACGTGGGGCTGCCCTTGAAGACAGTCCAGATACTTCAGATGGTGCAAAATAGAGCAGCCAGGTTGCTGACGAGGACTGGGCGTTATTCTCATATAACCCCAATCCTCCACCACCTTCACTGGCTTCCCATCGAAGTCCGGGGTCAATTCAAGGTGTTGGTAATCACTTATAAAGCCCTGAACAGCTTGGGACCCAGATACCTAAAGGAATGCCTGTGGCCATATTTGCCCTCCCGCCCCTTGAGATCGGCAGCAGAGGCTCTCCTCTGGGAGCCTTCCGTGAGAGATATCAGGAAGCAAAGTACCCGGAGGAGGGCTTTCTCTGCGGTGGCGCCCAGCCTATGGAATGCGCTCCCCAGAGAGATGCAGCCAGTGTGTTTCCAGGTTTTAATTGTAATTGTTTTATTTATTTATTTATTTATTTATTTATTTATTTATTTATTTATTTCTGTGAGCCGTCCCGAGGCTATGTAGCAAGGGGACGGCATATAAAAACTTTAAATAAATAAATAATAGTGAATTTCATGGCCAAGTAAGGATTTTAATCTGAGTCTCCCTCAGCCTAGTATGACTTTCTCTAGCCACAACCCTATACTACCTCCTGGTAATCAGGGACCTAGCGATAAAAATAAATAGAGGAATCAGCCATCTACTGGCACAAAAACAAAACAAAAAAAGTTAACCACCCCTGATCATATGTAAAATGCCTTAACTCATTGTTGGGCCAAGATTCCACATCAGTTTTGGCCTACTTTCAGAAATTGAGCCTCAGCGGTTGAGCTTTATAACCTCCTGGGTGTGGGGATAAATCGTTTTGTGAAAGAAATGTTGAGGTTGCTGTCTAAAAAGGTACTGCATTTGCTCCTTATCCCAAAACAACAAACAGAACATAGCTGATGGTTATAATTCCAGAACTTACCAGCTCTTAAATTTTGTCAGGATCTCAGCCATCTTAGTGGATCTTACCCCTCCACAATCAATTGCCATGCTGCTTGGCTGACAGAATACTCTAACTTTCCTTATGAATTAGGAGCACAAATGACAAGGAAGCAAGAAACCTAAAACACGATCAGTGGCATCTAATAGCAGGGGTAGGTGGGCAGAACATCTGGACAATGTTGCAGAATGGCACTGATGGAACTCCTCATGAGGAAGATGCTTCAGCAGATGATTTAACAGTGCACTTATGAGGGAACATCCTACCAAGGAGAAAATCAAGTATCTTTCCTTTAAACGGTACTTTGAAAGGGAGTGCTAATATAGTATTTCCTTCTATTAAAACAAAGCACCCCTTCCATTTTGGAGTTGTTTATGTGGTTTATTTATTCTATCCCACTCTTCCTCTGAAAAGTTCAAGGGGATGCAGTCCCCTCCATTTTACCTCTCACAACAACACAGATATGCTGAGAGCATATGACTAGCCCAGGAAGTGTTGTGGCTGGAAGGGAATGCTAACTTTAGTCTCCTAATCTAAGCTCAGTGTTCTGATTACTCCAGTACTTTGCTTCCCTTTCAAAAGCAACTCTTATCTCAGAATAGCAAACAAATATATTTTATAGTCACTTCCCATTTAGGAAAAAATGCTGTACTTCAAAATAGATTTTATAGTGTTTACTTCCTTTTAGAATGTGGCTTTACTACACGAAGATTATATAGCACAAGTGGAATATGCAATAAAAAGTTGCTATGTGGAGTTTTCTTTTGTCAGGGTGCCGACCTGCCAGCTATGCCTCTTTTTTAGGGTACTCCATTCCTTTTCCCTTCCCTTAGTTTTCCTTCCCACCCACCCCTTAACAGTTGGTCAGCATTCCATGCCTAAGTAAGCTCAGGCTTCATTGAGCTATTTAGGTTTTTCTCTTTCTGCATCTCTCTGTACTTGCATGTCTGCCTGCATATATATTTGCACCCCCAACCAATCACCTGGCACCCCATGCAGCCTTCAGGGTTGCCCATCTCACCTTATCGTTTGCTATTTCTGAAAAACCGGGAGATCCCCCAAACCTTCTGATATCTCCCTCTTGTGCATAGATGGTCCATTTTCACCACATAAAAATCCCCACTTAGAAGGCTGACCTAAGAGACTTGCCGGCTGAGGTGGAGCAGCATATATTGCCCCTACTGTTCACCTCAGCACAGTACCCCATGCTAACCAAGTTATTTTGACACCTGAGACACAAATCCCCCTACTGTCTGGCAGTAAACTAAACTAACACAAAAACTATACTAAATTAAATAACAAGTTAGTTCAACAACATCCATAATCAGCTGCCTCAGATACCATCTCACTCTGCCTGATGGTGCCAGCTCTGCACAACACTCAGAGAATTGACTTGCTATTGGTGTGTGTATATGCATGTGTGCCTAAGTGTAAATATAGATACAATTTCCAGTTTATGTACTGCGATTGTGAGCTGATATCCTTGGAAGGAGGGATCCAGCTGACCCATCCTTCCCTAACCTACAGTTTGACCTGAGTCTCCATCCAGATGAGATATGGGTTAACCATAGGTAGAGAGGAAAAGCTGAAGAAGTCCTAAATTTGCAGAAGTCAGAGGGAAGCAGGCAGTGTTGTCAGAACCCTTTCTTAATTCCACAACAATGTTCTACATGATAAGACATTAAAATAGATATAAAAGTGCTTCTTACAGTATGCTGTAATGATTATAAAGTTTGAAGCATGCATGCATGTTAAGAAAAATGTATTACTTCAAAATGAAAATACATAGTTTGTTTGGTATATCCTCTTTGCAAACTGACACTCTCAGTACAACCAAGCTATTTTAAAATATTCTTGTCATTTCCTAAAAATAAACTTGAACATGATACCTAGTGATCTAATATATAATAGGACCATGGAAATAAAAATAGATTTTCCTTTTTGTCAATTGTTGAATTTTAATGTAAACTAAGTTAATCTGCCATGTCACACTTTGCATATCACTTTATAGCTGTTGACTAGCAGTCTTCAGTAGTCAAAAGCTATAGCTGTATGTATATAAAATGCAATCCCCACACACTTCCCCTCTCCTTCAACTCTTTCTCAAACATAACAAAAGTGCTCTCCATTTATGAAGTATTCATTCAAATAAACCAAATAATAATATATCATCAGCAAAGCCCATGCTATGTAGCAAAGCTGGTCCAGGAAAACATAGCTCCACTATTTTTAAAGGAGCAGAGCAGTTATTTATGAATAGCACCATAACATCTTGAACCCAAATGCTTTTCTCAAAATTAAAAGAGTTCTGTGAAATCAAGTTGTACTTTTTCAACTTTAGGATGTCAATCAGTACCAGTTCCTTTAGGAACCAGACTACCTCTACTGAAGCCAGAAAGAGCAGCTTTCAGTGTTATGGCAAATCCAGCAGAACTAAGAGCATTCTACAATATGATACTTACCCTAATGTGATTCCCAGAGGCAGCTCTAAGTATTTAATCTCACCAAGGACTGTTTCGTATACATTATCTTTGTTTTCTTCCACATAGAAGCCTGCTGCATTTGGTCTGCTATTAGCAGCCATGGTCAAATATTAAACTATGCTAGCTCCAAGGGAGGATCATCTCTTTTTATTTATCATTGGAATGAAAGATGATCTTGCTAGCAAATTCAGCAATGAGGAAATCACAGTGGATTGACTGTGTGAGTGCTGAAGACTTTCTGACTTCAAGTGAGACACAGCTGTTGTTTCCTTGTAGTCTAGTAACCTATTGCATATAACACTGGACTCGCCTCGTTGAAGTCAGATCTGTTTCATGTAATGAGAAATAGATAAGTGAAACTACTGGAGGTATATAACGCACAAGACACACACACTCCCATGAGATAGGTGAAGCAGGGTTTAATTTAAAGAATGATGCTCTTAGCTTCCACATCCAGTTCTGAATATCTGCCCCCACTGCCCTAGCCAAAGGAGATAAAGTCACATTTTCCATGTTCAGCTTTTTCCTGTTGCCTTAAGAAAAGTCCACACAAACTGAGGAAACAGATTACTTTGGGGGAAATACTGCAAAATGTAATAAGGTCAGCATGACATGTGTTGCTCTGGTACTTTTTCATAGTGATCTCATCATCTTGCTAATAATGATATTAAAGCTAAGGTGTCATGAGCAGGAGTGCCGCCAAATGGAGCAGTCCTACATTTTGAAGTAAGTGCTGATTACCATCTAATGCTGATTACCATCTAATGAGAGGGTCCCCTATTAAACCAGAATCTGGACTCTGAAATTATCCAATTGCACTACTGTTGGTGGGGGGTGGGGGGATAGAAACTGAGGATAAATACTTTCCTGCCACTTCTCTTCCCAGCTGTCCCTTAGCTCTCCAACCTCTCAGAATGTCTTTGACCTCCCTTTATTTTGCTTGACACAACAGCCTACTAATTTACCCATGTATGCATTTGTGTCAAGCTAGGTATTTAACTCTTTTATATACCATTCTATAGTAAAAACTGTCAGAATGCTGTATGCATTTTTACATGACACAAGTGCTTGTTGTGTCATCAAAACCCGGGTGTCGGTTGTGTGAAAGTTAGACAACCCTCAAAATCCATAGTTTACTTTAGGGCTATTTGAGTAACACTCAAACAGCCCTGCTGAGTGAGTTTGAATGACATGCAAGCACATTAAGCAAGGCATTCCAAAAGTCATACAAAAATGGTGCCCACAGATCCCTGAGACAACACAAGGACCCCCACAGTTAAATTAACCTACAGTAGATGTGAACTGAACCAGGTCACACTTTGGAATTCTACAAGACACAGTGAAAGACATTTGTAATAATATAAACACTGTCTTGAAAAAATAGAAACTGCCATGCTAGATTGTTTGGGAAATAGATCCTAAAATTGCTGGAAAAACTACTGCTTTTCCTCTATGACCTAATCATTGAATTTTATTTCAAAATGCAAATATTTTATGTAAGTTTGATTTAAAAATTATTAGGATTATCAATGAGGAACAGATGTATTTTCATATTGAAAGCAACCTAATGTAACTTGCAATTTGATTAATAAAAGATTTAGCTAATTGTTAGAAGGAAAACCCATCTATAAAGTTTTCTTGTTCATTCCCTTTCAAGTGGCTTCAAGAAAATAAGTATGCCCTTAACTTTCAACAGTTAAAAATGATCCTCTCTGGTTAATCAATTGAGGGCACAAGTCAATGCCTTCTGAGAGAAAAATGAAGTCCTATAACTTACAGCTTTTCCAACTAGCTATGGTGGGGAATGGTGGGAGCTGTAGTGCCTTTTTCTGTCTAAACACATGGATTGCATTCTTAGCACTGTAGTCCTATGCATGCTTACTTAGAAGTAAGTCCCATTGAATTTATTAGGTTTTAGTTCCAAGCAAAACATCACTAAGATCTGGCTGTAAATATGCAACTGTTTCATCTACCAATTAAGAACAGAGGTTGTGATGGATCTTTTTATGGGCATGGGAGCATTTATAAGGTATACAGTGACTGTAATAATGCAAACGAAAGACCAAAATTGGCAGGATCAAATTGAATTGGGCAACAGTTGAATAACTCCCATGCTTCTAAGTGCCCTTTTCTCCTACAGTACTCAACGTCAAGGAAGTAGGTATCTTAAACTTGTAGACTTTAGAAAGATCAGATTTTTAGATTAATCTTTGCTACAAACCCAGTCACTGGCAATAGGCTACATTACCAAATCTGAATTTGAATAAGCAAAGGAATTGCTATTTTGAGGTAGATAGAGATTCCTTAAGCTATTACCCTAACACAACGTGCTTGTGACTGACTCATCCAGCCACTGGATGTCACACAAACACAGATGAAAGAATATCTCGAGAAGGAACAATTGCAATCTTGGAACTATATACATAAGAAAAGGGTTAAGTATTAACTTCAAGCTTATTGGAAACACCTAACAAAGTTTGGTTATTATAAAATCATTAACCTTGACAAAATAATAACTAAAGGCTTGAGTCAGTAACGACATGCAAGACTCAGACATACAGGTGAGTTTTGCCCTGGCCCTATGCCAGTCCTTGCCTCCAAGGAAACATACATTAGTGGAAAGAGATGTGCACTCATGACCCATGGGGTGAGGACATTAAGGAGAACATGCTAGCCAAAGTCTGGTTTATCCTCCAGTAGCATGCAAGTCTTTCACTTATCTGACCTAATCTCAGCTTTCTGAATACTTATAATAGAAGACTGGGGAATCTGTGGTACTCCATATTATGTTAGACTATAATTCCCATCAGCCCAGCCAGCATGGCCAATAATAGGTGATTAAGTGATCTAATAACACCCAGAGTCCTACAGGCTCCCCAGACATTTTTCAGTATGTGGTTTCCTGAAGGGATTATCCCCAATCTGGCCTTCAATTCTTGTTGTATAACATGTCAGCTCGTTGGCAAGGGCTGCCCCAGCACAGCACTCCTGGCATCTTTTGGTTCACCTTGGCATGGAATGGCTCCTGAGCCTCCCTGACTCAGTATTTTTCAAGAAGAACTATTGTGTATTTAAAGCCTACAAGAGTGGACAGGAAGTTACTTGTCACTATTCTGAAAACTATTTACATGGGCATCTCAAAAAGTTTGTTGTGATACACATGAAGACACATGACATGATCATATTTGTTTAATAGCTGGGAAGCATTTGAAAGAGCAAATATTTTTAAAACTTCACTACTGCAATTTGCAGCATAATACAATGTGTGTCAGCTTAGTTAAACCACGCAAACGGGAAAGAAGAGGAAGGTAGGGCAGTTATTCAGAATGCAAGAAGATCTTCGGTCTCTCTCTCTCTCTCTCTCTCTCTCTCTCTCTCTCATAAATAAATGCAGAGAGAGAGAGAGAGAGAGAGAGAGAGAGAGGAGAGAGAGAGAGAGAGAGAGAGACCAACCTATCCCATAAGGTATTTCAGAGATAAAATGTAGTTGCCTGCATGTACACCATCCTGATCTTGCAGAATCAAAGGTAGCTCATCAGTGTAAGGTATAAATTGTGACTAATATATGTGAATAGAGGCAAAGCACGCTTTCCTCTGTTGCTCTGGTCCATTTGCCCCAGTACAGTGTAGGAAGTTGGTACTCAGAATTACCATTTTTTCCATCTGGCTCATGGCCTTTGCATATTTCACAATTCCACACCCCCACGGTCAAAGCTGTTGAAATCATGCTGTTCCTGTATTAGTATTGTGTTAGTGACATGTCATGTGTCTATGAAGAATTGTTGATCTAGTAGAATGGTGATAAACAGGCAAAATCACCAGTGCATCGAGAAAAGCAGCCACTGAATTTACCAGGAGACTATGGTCCAGTCATTTTTTTTTTCTGGGCTAAGCTACATTACAGGGTTGTGGAAAAGATAAAATTGAAGGGGGGGGAACAATGCAATGTTACAATTTTACTGTGGAAATCCTTCACATTTGCACTATGCAACACTTCTCTTTCAGGTACTTTGCTGTGCAGCATCTGTGGTTAATCTGTTCTGCCCCATCTCATGCCGTACCCTTGATTCTTATCAGTGTGTGGACTGTCTGTCAACTATGCGCTGATGAGAGAAAGTCACATTCTTCTGCAGAAGATGTTCCATAGCAGAACTGGTTGTGGAAACAAACTCTGGGCCTAGAACCTGACAAATTTTGATACAAATTTAAACCTAGCTGCAATCTTCTAATGAGTTTCTTCCAACTGTTTGGCAACATTTGTGGACCTGCTTAAATTGTGATCCATCTATATCAATAGCAGACATGTTCTAATGCCTAACATTTTGGAAGTGAAATGGAGCCACCCCAAAATAACAATGGTTTCTGTATACTTGGAGGTCACCATAGGTGTGCAGAAGTATGCAAATTCATAAGAGATCTGTTAAGGTTTTTAAAAATTGTATCACAAGGTCCCATGAACTTCCAAAATTTATGGAAAGGTTGAGTTGTCAGGTTAGCAGGCAGAGGACTACTGGAGTTTATCCGGATAAGAGAAGGACTTGGCCTATGAAAGTCTCCCAAGAGGTTATGCTATTGGGACTGGATAGGTGCCTGAAGTGAGGTTAAAAATAAACCCTTCCTAGTGCACCATCCAAGGTAACTGCTCATAATGCTCCATACTCAGAGGGTTACAGGCATCCAATGGAGGGTGGGAGGAGCATCCCTCATCCTCCAAAATATTTAAGCTGGCAGATCCAGCCCTCCTAGGTATTTTAGCCCTACTCAAGAGAATAAGTCTGCCAGCAAGGTTCCTAAACCAGCTTAGACAGGTTCTAGTGGCCACAGAACTATATCCCTATAGTGTTATTATACAGGGATACGTCCTGGGGATGGTCAAACTGTGGCATTTTGCATAACAAGCTTCTTTGCATGTAGCTACCAACCATCAATTTTCTCCAAAAATAGATTTGTCATATTACAGTGGTACCTCGGCTCACGAATGCCTAAGTTCACCACCAAATCGGGTCGTGAACAAAAATTTCATAAAAATTTTGACTTAGGTCATGAACTCCACATTGGGTGGTGATCGCAATCTCAGCCATCCCCCCCCCTACCAGCACGATCATGCCCGTCTCCCCCACCGCAGTGTGCCTGTCTCTCCCCCCCACAGTGCGCCCATGTTCATGCCCATCTCTCCCCTGCCCCAGGGCGCCAGGATGACAGGCACGTGCAGGGATGACGGGCACGATCTCGGTCGTGTTCGGGGGGGCGGGGAGATGGCCACGCTAGTGCTCAGGGTGGGGGGGGGGAGATGGCCATGATCTTTCATTGTTCTTTGTCCCTTTGCTTCACATTTATCTGATTTTTTTTAAAAATAGTTACAGAACGGATTAACATTATTTACATTGAACCTTATGGGGAAATTTAACTTGGCTCACGACCAATTTGGGTCATGACCAGAGTCCTAGAACGGATTAAGTTCATCAGCCAAGGTACCACTGCATTTCTAATATATATCGGTTTTGCAGGAAACAATATCAGCTGTCTTTGAAAGCTTTTGAGCACATTTCAAAGGGCTGGTGCTTGCCTTTGAAGTTCTGCATTACTCTGGACCTGGGCCCCTGCACCAGCCTGCCTGTGCTTTCTCATACTCAGCAGAGGCTCTCCTCTGGTACTTCTGCAATTTAAGGTGGGGTTGGTAGTAACTGAGGAGAGGGTTTCTTGGTGGTCATGCCACCCCATTGACTGAGCAACCTCCTATTGGCCTCTCATAGTTTATGCAAGAGTTTAATCAAGCAGATTAGTTTGTGTTAGATTTGAAAAAGAAAGCTTTCAAGTTACAATGGCAAGCAAACACCAGAGCCTCTACCCCTCAAATCAATTGCTTCCCCTTCTGTGTTCCTAGAAAAGTACTATTAGCAGTATCAGTGGATGTCACATATAGAATTGTCTGGCTGAATGAGCAAACAAGCTTCCTGAGTTCTTCTGCAGTAGCTTACCATGTAATACCAGCCACACAGAGCCAGTTAAAGATCAGCATATAATCTTCTGACTGTAATCCACCTGTAATCCTCCTGAGAAGGATCACAAAAGAAATGGATAAGAAATAAATGGTGTCAAGGTAATTGTATCTCTCATTACCTGTTAACACCCAGTATTAGCCATTCTTAATGCCTCAATTGGCAGAGTCCTACAGGTAACTTGTAGAACTGTCAATGGTACTTAAAGAAAATAGTTAGATTCTATGTTGCTTGTCTTTCACACAACATTTCCAAAAGTCTTTCTAAAAGACAGACAGATCCAGATACTTCAAAGTGTCAAGATAATCAGGGACCATTCAGTATATTATAAAAGACAAACCCAAGTGTGCCACCAAGCTTACACAAGCCAAGGAACTGTAACCAGTGCTGGTCCTTTGATGGGCTTTTATGGGATATCCCTGCTTGTCACATTTTATGGAATACTCATATTTGCCTGCTTTACACCAGGGCTGCAGAACTTCAGTCTCCAGCGCCAAATCAAAATCATCCAGTCCAACCTTCTCCTGATGAAGGAAATCTACTTCTTTTGTTCCCAATAGGTGGCTACCCAGCTGTTATTTAAAAGCACTAACAAAGGAGGATCCAAGGCAGCTTGCTTCACTGTCAGACACCTAATACTGTCAGAAAGTTCTTTCCCAAAGTCTAGATCAACTTACAAGAAGACAATTTGGCCTAAACAGTAGGAAGAACTTCCTGACAATATGAGCTTATATCAAATAAAGAATAGCTTATATCAGACTCTTGAACAAAATACTTAACATCTGCATTGCAAACTTCCTAGAATTTTTCAAAAGCCCTCAAGCTGCAGTGCAGTTTTCAGTTCCTCTTCATTACAAACTACAGTGTTTCCTTCCTTTTTGGTTGATTCATGATTGTTATGTAACCATAGAATTATATTCATGCCAGATAAACATTGCAGTGAAAAATAAATGATCAGCTTTGCTCTTCAAATGTATTCTAACACATTAAGTAACACTACCAATCATCTCATGTAAAAAGAGTTCAGCGAGGACACGACAAGATTTTGTACTACTTTTCATGGCTTAGTGAAAGAGGCTAAACTGATAGCCTTTCAGATTCAGGGTTTTACTATTCTCTGAAAAAGTGAAAATGAATTCTATTAATGATTGCAAGAGGAAATATTTTCTTCACCTTTCTCAAAAGGACTAATCCTTTGACAAGGAGATCTTGTGTCAATATCTGAAGGAGAAAATATGATGTTTATCGAAACATATATATATATATATTCAATGTGACATATTTTTACATTGAAAATATATCTGCAAATATTCACTAAAATGTAATAGTTTCTGAATTGTTTCATATGTGAAGGGTGAATTAGATGGCACTTTGCTAAAGTCATAATTGTGGAAATTAAACCAGTTTACTCTAAAAAACAGAGATGTAATCCTCTATATACTTACCTGAGGGTAAGTGTTCCTGAACTCAACAAAGCTTCCCTGCTCTTCTTTGAATCCTAGTGCGAATTTGTGAAATAATGTACTCTTCTTCCCAGAGCACTGTGGTATCACCTGGACTCATGCAAGCTTCCACAAAGGTTCTGAAAATGCATGCTAAATAGAATGTCCTTGTGCAGGCATGTATAGGATTGCACTGCAGCTTGCGAATTCAAATCAGTGATACAGTAGGCAACAAATTAAAGCATGTACCCACATTTTAATCAATTTTAGCAAATGTGTAAACAGAAGGCCTGCCACAATATATATTTAACCAACAGTCAATCAGCTGAATTCAACTAATATTTTTCTGTTCTTTCTTACCCCAGAGCTCAGTGAAGAAAGGGAAAATGACAGATAAGTAGACCAACATGAATATCTTAATACATGCTTTCCAAATTATTAGAAAATCGATCTACAAGCATCCTGAAGAAAATGCAGTGATTAATAGAAGCCAGCATGGTTTTATCAAAAATAAATCCTGTCAAACTAATTTAATCTCAT
This sequence comes from Varanus salvator macromaculatus, assembly GCA_023646645.1. NCBI lineage: Eukaryota > Metazoa > Chordata > Lepidosauria > Squamata > Varanidae > Varanus > Varanus salvator. The sequence goes on from JAIXND010000756.1 coordinate 29,338,497, forward strand.
TTTTTGACAGTGTAACCTCCTGGATGGACCAAGGGAACACTGTGGACATAATCTACCTAGACTTTAGCAAAGTTTTTGACATACTGCCACATGACATTCTGATAAACAAATTAACAAAAACTGGACTAGATGGAAGAACTATTAAGTGGATCCAAAATTGGCTGCTAAATCAGACACAAAGAGTGCTCATCAATGGCCCTTTCTCAAATTGGATGAAGGAAACTAGTGGGGTGCCACAGAGTTCAGTCCTGGGCCCAGTGCTCTTCAACATCTTTATTAATTATGTAGATGAGGAAGTATGAGGAAGTATAGGGAAAGATAATCAGATTACAAAACTGGGTGGAATAGCAAACATCCTAAAGACAGAATGAAAATCCAGGGCGAGCTTGATAAACTTGATCACTGGGCTCAAAGTAACAGAATGAGATTCAATAAGGACAAGTGCCATGTTCTTTACCTAGGAAAAAGAAACCAAATGCATTGATATAAGATGGGGAATATGTGGGTCAACAGAAGTGAAAAAGAAAAAGATCTTGGAGTAATTGTGGACAGTAGGCTAAACATGAGCCAACAATGCAATGCAGCCGTCAAAAGGGCAAATGCTATTTTGGGATGCAGTAACAGAAGTATTACTTCCAAATCACAAGATGTAGTAGTTCTGCTATACCCCTCACTAGTCAGACCTTATCTGGAATATTGTGTCCTGTTCTGGGCACCAAGATTTAAGAAAGATGCAGGAAAATTAGAAAGGGTCCAGCGGAGGGCAACAAAAATGATCCAAGGTTTGGAAACACAGCCCTATGAGGAGAGACTGAGAGAACTGGGTATGTTCAGCCTTGAGAAGAGAAGACTGAGGGGAGGACATGATATCCCTCTGTAAGTATCTCAAAGATTGTTAACAAAGAGGAAGGTCAAGATCTCTTCTTGCTAATGCCAGAATGTAGGACACGGAATAATCAATTCAAGTTGCGGAAACCCAGATTCAGGCTGGACATCAGGAAAAGCTTCCTCACTGTCAGAGCAATATGACAGTGGAACCAGCTGCCTTGAGAGGTGGTGGGCTCTCCCACACGAGAGACATTCAAAAAGAAACTGCACAGCCATCTGAGTGGGATGGTGCAAGTTGGTGTCCTGCAACAGCAGGGGGTTGGGCTCATTGGCCTTCATGGCCCTTTCCAATTCTACTATTCTATGATTCTATGAAACCTTTGGGGGCTGGTGGGCACATTTGGACTTTTAAGCCAAATGGCTGTGATGGAGGTGCTTGCTCATTCATAAAATGGCTATGATGCTGGGCATACTTCATTACAAAACACTAATTTCCCAGAAGACAAATTAATAAGACAAATAGAAAAGTGACCTGCCCAAGTAGGATCTGAACTCTAGAATATAAAGAAGCTTCTTTGAACCCAAATAAAGATAGTGTTGGATGCCAGCCAGACAGACAGAATGATCTTATTTAAGAAAAATCAGGAGGGGCAGGGATTCTGGCAGGCACCAATAAGGTGCTGTGGGCACACTGGTTGCAGACACCATGTTGGGAACCCTTAGTCCTAATACCATTTAAATAACTGATAAGGGATGGTGTGGATATTCTACAAGAATGTATCAGTTTTTGTGTCAAGCATATATATTCTAGGAGACTAAGAGTTCTGTATAATTCAAAAGCATACATTTTTACCAACAAAAGCTGGTAATGTATATGGAAAAGCATCCCTTAAATCTATTCTATATTTTTGGGTGTACAAATATTGAATGAATCTTTTCCCAAAAAGGTACTGCAGTTAAACGGCACTCAAATACTCCATTCTGTCCTTAGTGTTTGAAGGAGATTAAGTTAGGAGTTCATTGTGTTGTCTGTCATTTTCAAGATTAGATAGTTAGTTTGGTCTCCTACTGGCAGTGTAAAAAGTCTTCGCATTTATTGACTGTCTGGAATTATTATCAAAGCTTCTAAACACTATCGACACCTTGTAAACAAAAATCCCATTATATTTCTTAGGCCTGATAAGATTTACATGGGGCTTAGGATTGTGTTATGATTGATGGAGCTGTTAAAGATGTTTGAATGATAGGGGACAATATGATTAATGGTTGCAGATTTAGCTAACCACTTAAGAGTGTTTTCACATAAAACATCAAACTTCTTTCTTTTAAGTGCAACTATACTTTTATCATTTATTCACCTATCCTATTTATTTCCCGCTTTTTCCCTCTTGAAAGGAACCAAGACAGTTTACATAACAATTCCCCCCTTTCCATTTTATCCTCACAACAACCCTACAAGGTTGTTGTTGTTAGTCGCAAAGTCATGTCCAACCCATCGTGACCCCATGGACAACATTCCTCCAGACCTTCCTGTCCTACACCATCCCCCGGAGTCCACTTAAGCTCACACCGACTGCTTCAGTGACTCCATCTAGCCACCTCATTCTCTGCCGTCCCCTTCTTCTTTTGCCATCTATTGTTCCCAGCATTAGACTCTTCTCCAGGGAATCCTTCCTTCGCATTAGGTGTCCAAAGTATTTGAGTTTCATCTTCAGGATCTGGCCTTCTAAAGAGCAGTCAGGGTTGATCTCTAGGACTGACCAGTTTGATCGCCTTGCTGTCCAAGGGATTCGCAGGAGTCTCCTCCAGCACCACAATTCAAAGGCCTCAATCCTTTGGAGCTCAGCCTTCCTTATGGTCCAGCTTTCACAGCCATACATTGCAATTGGGAAAACCATAGCCTTGACTATAGGCACTTTTGTTGGTAGGGTGATGTCTCTGCTTTTTAGTATGCTGTCTAGATTTGCCATAGCTCTCCTCCCCAGGAGCAAGCGTCTTTTAATTTCTTGGCTGCAATCCCCATCTGCAGTGATCTTGGAGCCCAGGAAAATAAAATCTGTCACTACCTCCATTTCTTCCCCATTTATTTGCCAGGAAGTGAGAGGACTGGATGCCATGATCTTAGTTTTCTTAATGTCGAGTTTCAAGCCAACTTTTGTGCTCTCCTCCTTCACCCGCATCAAGAGGCTCTTTAGTTCCTCTTCACTTTCTGCCAGGAGAGTGGTATCATCTGCATATCTGAGGTTGTTGATATTTCTCCCAGCAATCTTAATTCCAACTGGTGATTCATCTAGCCCCGCCTTTCTCATGATGTGCTCTGCATATAAGTTAAATAGGCAGGGCGACAGTATACAGCCTTGCCAAACTCCTTTCTCAATGTTGAACCAATCAGTGGTTTCATGTCCAGTTCTCACTGTTGTTTCTCGACCCGCATATAGGTTTCTCAAGAGACAAATAAGATGGTTGGGTACTCCCATCTCTTTAAGAACTTGCCACAATTTGTTGTGATCCACACAATCAAAGGCTTTAGTGTAGTCAATAAAGCAGAAGTAGATGTTTTTCTGGAACTCCCTAGCTTTCTCCATGATCCAGAGTATGTTGGCAATTTGATCTCTAGTTCCTCTCCCTCTTCGAAGCCCTGCCTGTACTTCTGGTAGTTCTCGGTCCACATACTGCTGGAGCCTAGCTTGTAGGATTTTGAGCACAACTTTGCTAGCATGTGAAATGAGTGCAATGGTGCGGTAGTTTGAACATTCTTTGGCATTTCCCTTCTTTGGGATCGGAATGTAAACTGACCTTTTCCAATCCTGTGGCCACTGTTGAGTTTTCCAAATTTGCTGACATATTGAGTGTAGCATTTTTACTGCATCGTCTTTTAAGATTTTGAATAGCTCAGCTGGAATGCTGTCACCTGCACTAGCTTTGTTGTTGCTCAGACTTCCTAAGGTCCATTTGACTTCACATTCCAGGATGTCTGGCTCGACGTCAGTAACCACCCCATCATGGTTATCAGGGATGTTAAGCTCTGGTGACATACAGGTATGTGAGGGGGTGTCACATGCAGATGGGTAGAGACCTGTTCTCCCCTGCAGAGGAAGGCAGGACGCGTTCCAATGGAGCAAAGCTCAGGGAGCCAATGTTCCATTTGGATGCCAGGAAGCACTTCCTGACAGTCAGGACCCCGAGGGCGTGGAATGGGCTTCCACGAGAAGTCGCTGAGGCCCCATCGGTGAGGATGTTCAAAGACAGGCTGGACATGCACATGGTGGGCATGTTGTGAGCGGAGCTGGCTGGTGCTGGAGGTCAGACTCGATGGCCCAGGAGGCCCCTTCTGACTCGCTCTGTTTCTATGTTTCTATGCTCTTTCTTGTATAGTTGTGTAATCTTGCCACCTCTTCTTAATCTCTTCTGCCTCTGTTAGGTCTCTGCCATTTTTGTCCTTTATCATGCCCATCTTTGCATGAAACGCTCCCTTCATATCTCCAATTTTCTTGAAGAGATCTCTGGTCCGCCCTATTCTGTTGTTTTCTTCTATTTCTTTGCACTGTTCATTTAAGAAGGCATTCTTATCTCTTCTAGCTATTCTTTGGAATTCTGCATTCAATTGGGTGTATCTTTCTCTTTCTCCCTTGCCTTTTGCTTCCCTTCTTTCCTCAGCTATTTGTAAAGCTTCCTCAGACAGCCATTTTGCTTTCTTGCATTTCTTTTCCTTTGGGATGGTTTTAGTTGCTGTCTCTTGTACAATGTTGCGAACCTCTGCCCATAGTTCTTCAGGCACTCTATCAAATCTAATTCCTTAAATCTATTTGTCACCTCTACTGTATATTCATTAGGGATATGATTAGGTCATTCCTGAGTGGCCTAGTGCTTTTCCCTACTTTCTTCAATTTAAGCCTAAATTTTGCAACCAGAAGCTCATGATCTGAGCCACAGTCAGCTCCTGGTCTAGTTTTTACTGACTGTATAGAGCTTCTCCATCTTTGGCTGCAGAGCACGTAGTCAATCTGATTTCTGTGTTGACTGTCTGGTGATGTCCATGTGTAGAGTTGTCTCTTGGGTTGTTGGAAAAGAGTGTTTGCTATGACCATCGTATTCTCTTGACAAATTTTTACCAGCTTGTGCCCTGCTTCATTTTGTACTCCAAGGCCAAACTTGCCTGTTATTCCAGTTATCTTTTGGCTTTCTACTTTAGCATTCCAATCCCCCATGATGATAAGGACATCATTTTTTGGAGTTAATTCTAGAAGGTGTTGTAGACCTTCATAGAACTGGTCAACTTCAGCCTCTTCAGCACCAGTGGTTGGGGCATAGACTTGGACTATTGTGATGATGAATGGTTTGCCTTGGATTCAAACTGAGATCATTCTGTCATTTTGGAGATTGTATCCCAGTACTGCTTTTCCTACTCTTTTATTGACTATGAAGGCTACTTCATTTCTTCTGAGGGATTCTTTCCCGCAGTACTATACCTGATGGTCATCTGAATTAAATTCACCCATTCCTGTCCATTTTAGTTCACTCATTCCTAAGATGTCGATGTTCAGTCTTGTCATCTCTTGTTTGACCACATCCAGCTTGCCTTGATTCATGGATCTTACATTCCAGGTTCCTATGGAGTATAGATCTTTGCAGCATCGGACTCTCCTTTCACCACCAGATACATCTGCAACTGAGTGTCCTTTTGGCTTTGACCCAGTCGCTTCATTCTTTCTGGCACTACCAGTACTAGCCCTCCGCTCTTCCCCAGTAGCATAATGGACACCTTCCAACCTGAGGGACTCATCTTCCGGTGTCATATCGTTTTGCCTTTTGGTACTGTCCATGGGGTTTTCATGGCAAAGATACTGGAGTGGGTTGCCATTTCCTTCTCCAGTGGATCACGTTTTGTCAAAGCTCTCTGCTATGACCTGTCCATCTTGGGTGGCCCTGCACGGCATAGCTCATAGCTTCATTGAGCTATACAAGCCCCTTCGCCACAACAAGGCAGTGATGGACTAAGAATCAGTGCCTGACCCAAAGTCACCCAATGAGTTTCATGGCTGAGCAAGGACAAGAACCTGGATCTCCTCAGTCCTAGTCCAACACTCTAATTACTATACCACACTTTCATATGAAAGTAGACACAAACACTTACACATGTTATGCTAATGTAAGCAACCTCCAGCAAAACACCAATAGCATTTACTAGTGCAACAAGTTTTCTGTGTAAACCCATCATTCCAGAAATACTATTAGTATTACACTAGAGCTTTCTTATGCTAGTGCAACATCGTTTATACTAGCACTGCTGCCTTGCATTGGCTAAAACAGTAATCCACACATAGGCTGCCAGTACTTTGTGATTCCAAAGTATTCGTCTTTTCATGAACTGAAATAAAAAGGGTCAAATTGCAAATTTCAGCTAAACATTACAGTCTCTTTGATAGACTACTCCACATGGTGATAGACATCAGAGGTTTTAAAGCAAAGGTGGGATGACCATGTGATACCAAGAATGATGTAGCAGCTGACGTCCTGCATCAGCAGTGGGGGGGGGGGGGAGTGCCTAGATGACCTTTGCTTGCTGTGTGATTTACAGTTCTTACTTGTCCTTTCCCCATTTGGGAATGGACTTTAGCTTATTTTATTACATTTTGTACCGTCCATATAGCTGAAGCTCTCTGGGCAGTTCATGGCATTTTAAGTCAGCCATCCAGATTAGCAGAATAATGCATACATTTCTGAGTTGAATTGCTGGCATCTTCACCCCAAGAAGTCTAGATAGCAGGTGAATTCATATATATGAATGAAGTATCCTTGGATCATTCAGTCTTTCTCTGTGTAGAGATGCAGCTGCATTAACCACTCACTGATGTAGCGAATCATGGTCCTAAATAAACCTTTGCTCTGGAATTGTCTTTTTACAATCAAGAGAGGACAGCAGGGGATGGACCATGGCCATGCCTAGATATGCTGAAGAGATTCCTTTTGGGCATGCAAGAGTGAAGCATTCCTCCAGCTGTAATTCAGGAAAAAACAGGTGGGATCCAAAAGTGCCCTTCCACTAGTGGAAAACCTCTTCTGCTCATGGAAGGACTGTTTGTTATATAGCAGCTTAAAAATGTGGGGTGGGGAGATTCCTAATCCAGAGGAGGTTCTCTTTTTTAAAGGAGAATAAATGATATTGCCTGCTTTCTAAATTGATTCTTCTACTGTAATGCTGGATACATTGTGCCATTGCACTTGGGGAAGTCCTCTGCTGTCTCAAGCAGTGCAGGCCCAGGGGCACAATTCAGCCCTATGAGGTTTCTGAGATGGCTACTGCCGCCATACTGTGACCACAAATTATTTGTTAGTCTTGAGGCTTTTGTTTTCTTGCTTCTCTTAAGGCTTAGCAGTAAGAGCTTTTAAGCTACCGCATGCGGGAGGTTTTTTGGTATTGGGGCCTCATCACGCCCCCACCTCATTTGCCTTGAGCCTTGTCCTCCAGTGGAATACTGCAACTTTTACGAAACCAAATTAAGCTGTCAAGCTGTTTCCATGCTAGTTCATGCACAAGAGTTCACCAAACACCTCTAATGCATTTTCTTTTTCCACACGTTTCTCTGAATCCAAGCTGAATCGTTTCAAATCACATTTCATTTGAAACACTGGATGAAAATGCATATTTCATTGTTTTTCCACATTCTGTCCTCCATGGCTCAAATAGCATAAGAGGAATTCAGTTACGTTATAGTGTGAAAATGAACACAGGTTGCCATTCTGAACATCATTTGATAATACATTCTGCTGGAATCCAAGGGGTTAAGAACATAAGAAAGGCCATGCTGGATCAGGTCCAGGGTCCATCTAGTTCAACACATTGGCCAACCAGCTGCCCACAGGAAACCAACAAGAAGAAACTCTTGTAAATAGGTTTACTACCTCTGCTACTGGAGGTAGCATATAGCCAATCAAAACTAGTAACGCTTCTTCTTTTTCATGAATTTATCCAAGTTCCTTTTGAAGTCCTTTGAATTAGTCATGCTGAATGGGTTTAAGAATTAATGAGCCCCATCTATGGAATGCGCTCCCCAGAGAGGCTCGCCTGGCGCCGTCGTTATCTGCTTTTCGGCGCCAGGCGAAGACCTTTTTATTTAGACAATATTTTAATTAATATTATTGTTAATTTATGTTTATGTTTAGGTTTAATTTATGTTTAACTTAAGTTTAATTTAAACTTGTTATTTATTTTTGTTGTATGTTTTTATATTTAACCTGAGATGGGCCAGTTTTTAAATATTGGATATGTTTTTGTATTGTGAGCCGCCCCGAGGCTGCTGCAAGGGGCGGCATATAAATATTTAAATAAATAAATAAATAAATAAATTAAGGAGTCAGCTGACTGTGCTGATTTGGTAAATATGAATGGAAACCAATATATATGTACTTTCAGAAAAATTTTGATAAAGGAAATCCAGATAAAGACAAACCAAACTGACTTCTAGGACACATACTTACTAAACACCCATGTATATAAATTTACCTTTCAAAGCAGAAAATCCCAGCTGTGAAAGGTGGCATACACATCCTTGAATTAATATGTTGCTTGAAAATGAATTTTTAGAGAAGAGATTGCACAGTGTTACTGCACTGTACAAAATAATCAGACAAGAGGTTCTTTTTATGTGATTCATATCATAGACCACAGAAGTTTCTGTGCTACATAGGTTAAGCATGTACGTGAAATATAACAACTACCATAGTTCCTAGTTTACAGATTGCCATTTCTGGAAAAGTCAAGCTTGAGTCCAGTTGGCATCAGGGTGCAATGTAGTATGTTAAAAATAATTTACAAAGCTCTGTTTCGCTTGGAAAACATCTACGCACTGATAAGCCCATCCTCATCCGAATTCAGTGGTTATTCCTATCAGTATCTATTGGACTATGGTCTAAATAGGCCAGAGTAGGGCAAGTTGGCTTTGGTATTTCTGAGTCACTCCATGTTCCAGGTATTGGTTTGGTAGTCAGTCAGTGTTTGCCAGATGTTATGCCCTCCTCTGTTCTGTAATAAAGTCTGTCAGCTGAAGCATACCATATTACCCCAAGAGATGTAAAATTAAAAAAGAGTCTGTGGGCAAATTGCTTCATTATACCTTGCTCTGAATTTGGTAGGGGCCAGAAAGATGTATTTCCAGGCCAGAGTTTCATTGCATTTTATGTACTGCTGTAAACTGCCCAGAGGGCTTCAGGCACTGGGGCAGTCTAGAAATAAAATATAATGGTCATCATGATGTCCACCTGTTGGCCAGCCTCAGATAAGAGAAATGCCTGCATCTTTGATAAGGCCCTGCCAAAATAGCTAGATCCAGATACCTTACATCTGGGATAAGCAACCTGGTGTTCTCCAGATGTTTTTGACAGCAGTTCACATCAGCTCCATCCATCATGGTCAAAGGTCAGAGATTCTGGGATCCAGATCCTAAATTTTCTGGAGGGCACCAGATTGCCTATTTTTGGTTTAAATAATCATTGGAGAACTGATGTTGATGATAGTAGACAGCATCAGGCTAGATGAGTCCCTGGTCTGTGTCTCAGTATGAAGCAGATTCATATGCTAGCCCTGTTTAGAGTACCTAGCCTCATATTGGCTCTACATTAAATTTAGCTGGAAGCATGGGGCTGCCTCTGAAAACAGTTCAGAAACTTAATCTGGTACAGAATATGGCAGATTGCATTTTGAATGGGATCAGATACAGTGAACACATTATGTCAGTCCTTTCCCTTCTCCACTGGCTTCCAATTCATTTCTGACCACAATTCAAAGTTTGCTCTATAAAGTCCTTCATGGCTTTGGACCTAAATAACTATAGGAATAACTCCTTGTATACATACCTACCCACACCTTAAGATCATCCACTAAGGCCCTTCAGTAAACATTTTTTAAAATCTGAACTATGAAGGGTAACAAAATGGGAGAGGAAGGATAAACTGTCAGTGGCTAATGGTCATGATGACTATATAGTATCTTCAGAATTCAAGGCAATATCTCTCTCAATACTAGTGTCAAGGGTATATAAGAGCAAGGGATGCTATTGCACTCTCGCTCTGCATGTGGACTTCCTATGGGCATCTATGGGAACAGAATGCTAAAGTAGATGGCCTTCGGTCTGATCCAGTAGGCTTCTTATGTTCATAGGACCTTTTCAGTGGTGGCCCCATGGCTGTGAAACATTTTCCCTAAAGTAACCCACTGGAAACCTGTAGTGACATCTTTTTAGTGCCAAGGCACAGCATTTTTATTCCCCTAGGCCTTTTATCATCTTTTAACATTTTAATACAATTAATCTAAGTTTTATTCTTCATTGTCTCTGTGCATCAACATATGGACAACTGGCAAGCTTACCTCGCAGAGGAAGGTGGTGTAGAGAAGAAAGGACAATGGAGGACAGTGTCCTGGAGAAGAGAGGATGGCCCTGTCAAAGGGAAAGTCCACTCTGGCTTGAACATTGAGGTGATAATGGCAAACAAAGGTCAAGGGGTTCAACCAGGAGGTCAGTAAGGGAGACTCTGACATATAAGGCTGTGAAAGTCGTCTGTGGTGAAATGAACTCAAATCAAGCCAGATAGTTGAAGGCCAGAGAGGTCATACCGTAGGAATATGGTATGAACTACCTATTTAGCAAGTCTTTATGAGGAGATGAGAAAACCTTGATGTGCATTCATAGGCAATGAAAAGTCTCTGGGACTGTTTGATAGGCTCTGTCCTGGATCTGACCAATGCCCTGCACACATCCAAAGAACAGAGGGCTAGCTCAACAGGGTTGGAGGAAACTGGAAGAAAGCTGGAAGGACCATATTTTATTGATATGGAAGGCAGAGTCTACTTTTGGCAGAAAAGTGGGATCAGACGCAGCACCACCTTATCCTTGTGAAATGTGAGGTAAGAGGGGTCAATGCATAGGGCAGCAGGTCACTGGCCTGTTGAGCAGAGGTAATGGCAACCAGAAATCCCATCTTCTAGGAGATAAGATGGAGGTCTGCAGAGGCCATGGGTTCAAATGGCTTTTGTGTAAGTGTGTGAAGAATGATGAAGAAACTCCAAGACTTAGTTGGTGGCTGAACTGGCTGGGCCAGATTAAGGAGCGCTTTGAGGAACCTTTGGATGACAGGGTACTAGAAAACAGAGCAGCCCTGGAGTGGAGTGTGGAAGGCAGAAATGGTGGCTACATAGACCCTGATAGAAGATGTTTTGAGTCTTTTCCTGTACAAGGAATTGAGGAATAAGAGTGCCTGTACAGCAGACACTGTGTCTGCTACAAAGTCATGTTCTGTTGTGAAGGTAAAGAAGGCTGCCCATTTTGAGTTGTATGACGTATGGGTGGCAGGTTTCAGAGAAGCGTCAAGAATGTTTTGGAGTTTGGGGGGCATGACAGTTAGTATGGTGGGAATGGCTAGATCCTCCATGCTGTGAGGCAGAGGGTTATGAATGGAGGACTGTCCCTTGATCCTGAGAGATGACATAGGGTCGGAGAGGTAGGCATGTGAAGGTTCTGTGGGAAAGGTCAAGGAGATGAAGGAACCAAGGCTGTCTGCACCACCAAGGTGTGATACACCTTTCTTCCAGCTTTAGAGTCCATGATCTAAAGCTTTCAGGATCAAGGGAAACAGGAGGAACAGGTTAAAAAAGGCTCCCATTCAGCTGTAGGAAAAAAGTGTCTCCCATTGATCCCCTGCCAATGCTGTTCTGAAACTGAAGGGGGTGCAAGCAGTGTTGTCCTGTGTGGCGAATGAGTCTGTTAGGGGTGGCCCCATCACTCCTACAGGGATCATATCACCATGCGGTGAAGTTCCCACTTGTGACATAGAATGAAAGTCCAACTGAGAGAGTCTGCTAGGAGGTTGTTTGTACTAGCAACATGGATCACCAAGAGTGGTATGTTGAATGGTGCCCCCCTTCCAGATCTTGGTGGTGAGATGCAAAAGGAGGGTCGACCTTGTCCCTCCTTGCTTCCAGATGTACACAGCCACTGTGGTGCTGTCAGTAATGGTTTGAACATGCCATTCCAGGATTGGTGTCTGAAATGTGAGAAGAGCTTTCCTTATTTTGAGGTATTCAAAAAAGTTTATGTGGCACAGGACTTCATGAGGGCTCCATTTGCCCTGGATCATGGAGCAGCTGCTGTGAGCTCCCCATCTGGAGAGTGAGGCTTCTGTAGTGATAGCCAGGTGCAATTCCAGAGGGAAGAATGTGACTCTAATGGAAGTGTTGGCCTCCTCAATCCTCCACCTAAGGTCCCTCTGGATCCAAGGTGGGATTCAAAGCTTGGTGATGTGGGGCTTGGTTCTGGTGTCAAACAAGGCTAGGAACCAGAGGTGGAGCAGTCTCATGTGCAATCATGCGAGTAGTACAATGGCAATCAAGGCAGCCATGAGGCCAAGGACCTGCTGGATCATGGTGGCAGTGATCTGGAGCCTTTACAGATAAGGTGAAGAATATCTCTGGTGAGGGGGGACAGTCGGTTGGTTGATAGGAAGGCTCTTGTCGAGATGGAGTTGTGATGCACCCCAATGAAATGGACAGACTGTGTAGGGGAGAGACAGGTTTTAGTCTGGTTTATGTACAGGACAAGCTTGGTAAGCAAGGTACATGTTAACTAGGTGCTGTTGTGAACCGAGTTCTCCCTCCCAGCAGGAACAGTCTCACCAGCACTTATTGCCAAACTTCTTTATGTTACATGTAAGTCTCTGAACATATACAAAGTGAAATGTTGAACCCTCTCTGGCCTTCTTCACCCAAAGCTTTGCTTATGGATCCTTCTGCACCTGTTACGGCGGGGAGGAGCACTGTAGAACCAGGCATGCTTTCGCTCCTCCCTGTGAGAGCCCAGTTGGGCCACCCTACAACTGTGACAATGGACTGTCGGGTCCACCTCCTCAGGAGGCTGGAGTTCTGTATCTGACTCCCCATCTCCAAATCTCCCCCCTCAGGATGTTGTTGCACTTCCTCATTCCCAGCACGGGGCCTTCCCTCATTGACTGGGCCCTGTGGCTATCCCTGAGCTAACCTCTGCCAATAAACAGACAGTAGATAAAACTATTCCAGTCCACAAATGTTGGATACTTAACTTTTATTACTAGACAAATTTTAGCATAGAAACTTGGGTTTCCAGCTTTCATTGTATCCCTTTTCATCAAAGTCCTTGATGGTCTTTAAATATAAGGATTGTCCTTCAGTAGTCTTATTCTCTGCTATAAGGTCCTTTTAAACAATTTGCAGTTTACAATATAAAGTCCTGTTTAATGGGATTGTAACCATATAGCATCATTAAGAGCACTTCAGTTACATTTACTTTTTTAGTGGCTGGATTTATTGCAACAGAGTAAAAGTCCTCATTTGGATTGTGTGTGTGTGGAGGGGGGGGGACCCTTTCCTCCCATTTATAGACGAGCCTTTCCTTGGGAGAGATTAGAACTGGAATTATTTGAGATAGAATCAAAGAATTCTATCTTTTTAATTAGTCTGCTAAAGGCAGGAGCCCCTAATACAAATATTTAACTGTGCTGTTGTACACCAGCACTCAGGTAATCAAGGAGAAATTTATAGACAGCTCTAAGGCTACTTGACAATGATTTTCCTAGGTTATGACTTCTCAAATTGCTGTTTATTGCCAATAGCACTACATTTGGACATAAATAAGGTTCATGGGATTAAGGCACTGTCTATGTTAAAATGTTTAATCTTCACTTTACATGAGTTATGGTAATGGAAAGCTTTCCTTTGTGTTCAGGTGGTGGTTTCAAATAAAGTTAGCTATTTTTACACACGGTAATGAATCACTAGTTAAACAAACTTTTTGATTAGAAGCCAGATTTGTCTTGTTATCTGGTGGCTTATGTTGGAGGTGGTGGTGGGGTGATAGTCTTTCATTCTGGGGAAAAGCCAAATTGGCTATTTAATTACATAGTGACAAAGAGATACCTGTTCAGTGGCAATGAAAATATTTTAAACATTTGGTTAAAACTGTAGACAAAAACAACCACTTTCCTACGGCTGCTCAATTTATTCTAATGTATGATGCAACTCTTGCATAAATGTTACCGTATTTCAAAGGCCTCACCATTTAATAAGATTGCCCATGGAGCAGCTACAATGAGAGTATGCTAGTGGTATTTGATATTGTTATCCAAGTAAAACAGCCACTTGTCAGAAGCATATGTGGCGGAACAGATACTAAAAAGCCTAAATGGCATTAACAAAATTTCTCACAGTTTAACAAAAGTTGATGGTTAATGCAGTGGCAAACAACACAGTTAAGTGCCCAGCACATAGGAGCTCTTAAGTACACAAGAACATTTATCTTGCTCTAGCTAATCTGCCATTCTGTCTCCAAAGGCTAATGAGATGCCTCAAGGAGTCCACAAGCCTCAAAGGCTAATGAGATGCCTCAAGGAGTCCACATGATGGTGTCAGCCATCCTGTATTTTTTTATCTTCAGTGTCTGGCATGTATTTCCCCCTTTCCAACACAAATAGCATTCAAGGCATTCAACAATAAAACACAAGCTCAAATGTACAATGAAAAACACAATCAGTTCAAAGCACATCAATAAAATTAAGAAATAAACGGCACCAACCAATTGAAAGCTGTTTCAGCAAACTGACAAGTCCGTTTCAAGGGCAAAAGCCTGCCTGAATAAGAATAGTAAAAACTGGAAGGACATAAAAGATGCAACTGGCCTAAGATCAGCCAACAAGAAGGCCCTTCTTGTGCTCCTGCCAAATATACCTCCACTGATTGTAGAGCAAAGATAAAGGCCTTAGAAATAGAGTTTCTGGACTCAAGTAACTGTCATGGGCGACAGCTGTTGATGCACCAATCATACAATGTAAGAAAAGAAGGAAATTGTTTCCTAGATGCACTTTTTCCATTCTATGCATATTTTCATACTATTTGATCATGTCTCACTCTGCTCCTTTTATTGATCTTGTTTCCTCCCCACAAGTAACAAAGCCTAAGACTTTTTCTCCCCTCCTTAAAAATCAGGGGAGGACTTCAGTGGACACCAGGGGAGGTGCACAGGACAATGTGTCCCCAAGCACTGCACTTGGCCTCAGTGATATGAGCCCTTTCCATATCAAAGCAGTGCTTTGGCAAAGGTGTGATATTTGTATCAAACCTTATCCAAGGTTTCATCCTGCATTGTAGAACCCATGGTTCCACTGCACTACCTCCATATGAATAGCTCTCCTTCACAATTCAATGGTCCAGCCTAGAAATAATTCTAGAAAGTCAATTAATATGCAACTTATCTAATCCATTATACTTTCCACTGGGCTTGCACAGTTCTGTAGTACAGATGTGTTGATTTATAAAATGTGTTGAACTATTCCAAGGGGGGGGACTTTATCCCACCACCTCCACATCTAAATTGTCTACCTCTGCTCTGTCAAATGGAATATAAATGAACTGTGGTTAACACCTAAGTTCCTATTATTCTTATTTAGATAGGGATTATCAGTATATACAGCACTTAACATAGTAACACAAGAAAAAGGCAAGGTCCCTTCCTCAAGGAGGTTGAAGCTAAATGCAGATGTAGCAGCAGAGAAAGAATAGAGGAAGGCGTGGATAAAAAAGAACAACAGCATGTAAACTTCTCAGTAGAAGTTGGGTGCTTCCACACTAGATATTTAGGGTGGAATCACCAGAATTCATTCACTTGCTTTTTACAGGGTTGCCCATGACATTGTCATCCAAATATTGACCTCCCATGCTCCAGATTATTCTTTCATCTTTTCTCAGATTACAAAAAGTCTGAACTTTCCCTCCTCCCCTAAAGAATGAAGTGTGTGCAAGCTCAGCAAGCGTAGATGCCTGTAGTGCTATTATTCCATCTTGTTTCAGAGATGTACTGTAGCTTCCATATACATAGTTTTCTTTTGGGAAGGTTAAGCTAACAGAACTTGCCACACATTTCCTGTTATCTTTGTGGTAGTTCTGTTTTCTTACTTTATGTATTTAGATATGACTTTCCAACTAGCACAATATTTTTAACCCCCTTCTGGACATACCTCTTAATGTGGTTAGAGTTTTGAGAGTGTCACAGAAGCCAAGATCAATGCCACAGGAGGTCAGATCCTCTCACTAGGCTGGTCTCTTAGCAGGGTCAGTGAAGGTGAAATAGTCAAAGCCAGAGATCAAATCAGATCAAAATGCATCTACCCTCTTCAGGAGAAATGGCAGAACAGAATGAATCTCTCTAAAAGTTACAGGGTGGAGACATTTCTGAACAGTAACTATTGAGCAGCAGCAATAGCTGAAGGCAACACTGGTGGAGAATCTTTCATAGACAATGGCAGTGACATTCAAACACACTCTGGTTAGTATTGTACAGAAGGCAATGGTAAACCACTTCTGTATTTTCTTATCTTGAAAACCATATGATGAAATAATTCAAAATGAAACAAGAGATAGTGGCAGAAGATGAGACTCCCAGGATGGAAGGCCCTCAACTAGCTACTGGAGAAAAGGACAAGTATCATTGGTGACAGCACTATCTGTACAACTAGATCAAAGTCAATAGGAAGTCTAGTGGCTGACATGCACTAAGCAACAATGGAAGTCCAATACTGCACAACACACACTGTTGGAACACAGAACATGAGATGTATAAATCAAGGCAAACTGGAAACCATCAAGCAAGAAATGGAATGTGTAAACATCATAGTATTTGGTGTAAGTGAAGTTAAAGTAGACTGGAATATGACATTTTCAGTCAGGCAAGCACGAAGCATTTCATTCTGGAAATGGCAAACACAGGAAAAAATGGTGTGGCTCTAATACTGATGCAAGACAAAACTCAAGTAGGATTGGTACACATCCTGTCAGAATTCATCCCTCCCAGAATTCATTCATGGGCTTTCTCTTGTATTTGGTCAGCCTTCCAAAGTGAGTTGAGCCAAGAAGTCCATAAATGCTCACAGACCCCCTGGCTGCACAACTTGCAACCTTCTTCAGTGTCAGCAGCTGCACTTGGCACTGAAGAGGGGCACTACTACTGGCCATGTGGGGCTCTTTTCCTGGCAAGCCCCTCATGTCCAGTCTTCTTCAGCATCAGTTGAAGCTGCTCAAACAGCAGCTGAACTTGGCACAGGAGGGGGAGCTATTTGCACAGCATGTGGGGCTTGATTCCTGGCACGCATCCCATGAATGCTGTGCAGGCTTGTCAGGAGCATGAACTTGGGGCTGCTGAGAAGTGGAATGGAATACAAGGAGCCAAGCTCAGGAAATCCAACAGATTACCAACCCTAGACAGATTCTTTGCACACCTCTAACAGGTAGGAAAGAGCTATCAATTAGAATTTGTGGAGAACTTAACATAGCCATTATTCAAGTCCGTGCTCCAACAGATGCCAAAGAGGAAAAAATTGAAATGTTTTATGCAGATGTTCAAGAGGAAATTGATCACACACCAAAATAAGACATGCTGATCATCATGGGTGACTTGAATGCAAAAGCGGGAAACAAAGCAAAATCAAATTGTTGTGGGATAATTTGGCTAGGGGTCAGAAATGAAGCAGGAGAATGACTCACAGAATTCTGTGAAGCCAACGACCTGTTTATTGCAAATATATACCTCACACAGCCAGTCAGATGACTATATACATGACCATCACCAAACTGCCAATACAGAAAGACTATGTAACTGGAAGTAAGAGATGGAGAAGCTGCCAAAACAAGACCACAAGCAGAATGTGGTAGTGACCATGAATTATTACTATCAAAAATCAGAGTAAAGCTGAAAAAGGTTGCTAACAGAAGGTTAACTAACAGACGCATAATGCCAAAGCTACAACTTAAGAACATTCTCAATGAATTTAAAGGCCATATAAAGCACAGATTCTCATTCTTGAACTCTGTCTGTGAACCAGAACTGTGAACTGAAACTAGAGACATTATTGGGGAAGAAGGCAAAAGATAATTCCCATAGCAAACAGAAAGAAAAGGTCTGAGTAGATGACAGAAGAAACACAATCATTAAGGGCAGGCAAGAAGCAAAAGCAAAAGGTGACAGAAATAGGATTAGAATCCTGAATGCAACATTTCAGTGATTGATATGTGGAGACAAAAGTGCTATTAGAATGATCAGTGCAAAGAAATAAAAGAGAACAAGAGAGGCCACTTCCAAAAGATCCATCAATCATAAGGAAATTTAAACCTAGATTAGAAATGATGAAAGACCAACAAGGGTCATCAGACCAGAAGAAATTAAAGGGAAAGTGGAAGCAATATACAGAATCATACAGAAGATATGAAAGGGTGACAGACTCTTCCAAAGGGAACCCTGTGCAGAAGATCCTACAATATTGGATCACAGAATTGTAGAATAGAGTTGGAAGAGGCCAGAAGACCATCTGGCCCATCCCTGTGCAGTATTGCCGAGCCAAATGTTGCTCATCTTGTAGCAATGCGTTTGATTTCTTGTTCCTAAGTGGAGGACTTAGCATTTGTCCCTATTGAATTTCATTCTGTTGTTCTCTGCCCAGCATTCTGGCCTATTACTCTGTATCTTATCTATGTCTTTCAGGGTATTTGCAATTCCACCCAGCTTTGTGTCCTCTGCAAATTTAATTATCTTTCCTTGTACTTCCTCATCTAAATCATTAATAAAATGTTGATGAGTACCAGTTCCAGGTCAGAACCCTGCAATACCCCATTTGTCACCTCTTCTCAGTTTGAGAAGATGCCATTGATGAGCACTTTTTAAGTCAAAGTTTGCAGCCAATTGTGGATCCATCTAATAGTTGCATTATGTAGCCCACTTTTTGCTAGTTTAGTAATGAGGATGTCATGAGGCACTTTGTCAAAGACTTTGCTAAAGTTTAAATAGATTGTGTCCACAGCATTCTCACAGTCCATTTGGGAGGTTACCCAGTTTAAAAAAATGAAATATGTGAAAGTTACCCTGAAAGCACTTGGAAAAAATAAAGCACCCAGGATAAATAAGATACCAATAGAACTATCCCAAGCTTCAGAGACCGAATCAGTCCAAATCCTAACAAGAAGATGCCAACAAATTTAGAAAACAAAACAAGCCCCAAGAAAGGAAATGCGAAAGACCATTTGCACTAATTTCCCATGCAAGCAAAGTGCTGCTCAAGATGTTGCACAAAGAGCAAAGAATCAAGCTAAATTCTGAAAGAGAAGATGAACTCAAGAACGTATTGCAAATACGACAGCTACTGAAGCATACCAAAGAATTTCAGAAGATCACTTTGTGCTTTATAAACTACCACAAAATCCTTCACTGTATGAATCACAAGAATCTATGAATGCTTCCAAAAGAAATGGGTATGCCTCAATATTTGATTGCCTTCATGTGTAACCTCAACTGTGAATAAGTAGCTACTGTTAGGGTAGAAAAAGAGAAACAGAATGGTTTCCTATAGGCAAAGGTGTCAGACAAAGGTATATTTTATTTATCTAGTCAATCTGTATGCAGTACATATTATAAGGAAAGCTGCATTAGGACCAAAGGAAAGAGTGAAAATTAGCAGAATATACATCAGTGAAGATATGCATATGATCCTATATTAATGACAAAGAGCAGCAAGGAATAGAAACAACTCCTAATGAAAGTGAAAGAAGAAAGTAACAATGCAGCACTGCAGCTGAACATTAACAGGAAAATGTGACTATAGAAGATTGATGATTGGCTCAGTCATCAATTCAAAGGGAGACTACAGTCAAGAAATTCAAGACTAATGAGACTTGGAAGGGCAGCCATGAAGGAACTAGAAAAGATCAAGTATAAGGACATTTCACTGAAGACCAAGGTCAAGGCCAAGGATCATCCACGCTGCTTTATTTCTGATCACTAAACATGAGTGTGAAAGCTGGACAGTGGAGAAAGCCGACAAGAAGAAAATTGATGCATTCAAAAATATGGTGCTGGAGGAGAACTTTGCAATCCTGGACCGACAGAAAACAAACAAGTATGTCCTAGAGCAAATCAAGCCAGAACTTTCCCTAGGAACAAAAATGGCAAAACTGGCGATGTCATACTTTGGACACATCATGAGAAGGCAAGACTCATTGAAAAAGATAACCATGCTAGGCAGAATTGAAGGCATAAAAAAGGTATACCCTCCATGAGAGTAACAAAAATGTTGCATTGGATGAGAAGCAGCTCAAACCAAAAAGTAGCTGCTTCTTTTAGATCTGCCTTCCCCAAGCTGGTGTCCTGCAGATGTTCAACTCATATTAGTCCCAGCTGGCACAACCAATGGTTACAAATCCTGGGAGCTGTAGTCCAAAACATCTGCTAGAGGATACCAGATAGCAGGAGTCTGAATTAGGTGTTCTGCAACTGGGGTATTGAACTTCTTTCAGCCCAAGGGCCAAATCCCATTTTGAAGAAGTTCCAGTTGTGGGTCAGGCCAGAGGCTAAAGGGACAGGGCCAAACTACCAGCATATTTTATTGTAACACTCTTGCTGTCAGTAACTAAACCTAGACGGCATCTCATCTTTTTAGAATGGGGGAAATGCCAAAAGCTGAGAAACCACTAAACAATCAATGGTTATAGGAAATGGACATCTTGGGAATCTCAGAAGATCAGATTTGGCTTCTAGACTTGAGGTTCTACTCTCTTCTACAGACTGTTTATAAGGAATTAGAATACTGGATTAGGACAAAAATTGTTATCCATAACTTAGAAGCAGAAATTAAAATGTTTCAGCTGCAATAATTCTGCAATTTTTAAAAGTCTCTCTCTCTCTCTTGAACATATGCACACTGTAGATAGGGCACTGAGGGTTAGAAAGAGGAACTACATAATAGTTGTGGGATAAAGTTCTTAAACCCACAATACAGAAGTAATTCCGTGACTTGTCAGTAGTTGTGGCACAACAATAAAGTAAGTTAAATTGTCAAGAAGAACAGCCCTACATGAGATGTATCACAGTTTTTGTAGATAGGATGGCCACATTTACCAAACTGTGAAAGGAAGCACTTTGTGGATAGACCCTAGCACTGTGTGGTTTCTGCCACACTTGGTGTTCAACATTAAACCATAATCTCTATACAATTTTTCTCTGAGGTCTTTGGCAGGAAGTTACCATAAACCTGCCATTTCACTTGATCTGCCTGTCACATTGCTATCTCAACTTTACTTCTTCCATTTCAATATGAATGTAGCAAAAGGTTTCTTTGACCCCCCCAAAGAAAACAAAACAAAACAAAAAAACAAAACAAAACAAAGAAAATGAAATGAAATGAAATGAAATGAAATGAAATGAAACAAAGAAAATGTGCATCTATTTGCACATGAAGCCTCCAGGGTATCATTAAGGAAAGGCAGCTCCTCTCCCTTCCCTTTCCAGAGCTGCATATTCCAAATGCATAGGAGGCTGGTGATTCTTGTGTCAGTGGGGTCCTTATCAATTGCAACTTTTATTCTGAACCATATAAGAGCCATCCATGGGACTCCATGGTGGTAAACCTATAGGGGATGGATTTCAGCACCCAGGATAGCTCCTATAAAGCTCAGAATAAAAGACACAGTGGCAATGATAAGGAGCCCCAGCTGCCTCCCAGAATGCATCTGCAGCTTACCTAACAAATGAAAATTCCTAGGACTAGTTTCTTGATATGGATCAACACAGTTGCCTGCAATTTAGACTCTTCTTAGAGGTGTGGCTATGGAGCCTATCATGGTGAGTGCTTCCACTTACCACTAGTGACTGCACAAAGCACACACCCACTTAGAAGGCTCACCAGATAGTCCCATAAATGAGGGACTGGCCCCAGAAACACATCCCCTGGTGATAATAAGTGTTCTAGAAGTGACTGTGGATTTTGCATGGCATTCATTGTGGTCACCAGTCTACACTGCATCTTGCAATGATCATTTTATCTCTTCATTACATTTATAAACTGCCCCCATAGCCCACGGGCTCTCTGGGTGGTTTCCAATCATTAAAATAATAAATACCATACATAAAATATTCATTTAAAGTATAAACAATATATTCAGAAAATACTATAAAACAAGCAATATGTCAACCAACAAACATGGGACAACAAGCAGGCATGGAAACAATTTAAAACCGTAGTTAAAACTGCCTCATCAGTAAGACACTTAGACTAATCATTAAAATATGTAGAAAATAAAGAAGTTTTCACTTTGTGCCAAAAAGCTATTGGGGTGGCACCAGACACACTTCTCAGGAAAGTATGTTCTAGAGATAGGGTGCCACTACTGAAAAAGCCCTTCTCCTGGTTGCCAACCACCTTACATCTTTAGTGGAGGGTTCCCTGAGAAGGTCCTCAACAGATGAAATTAAGGGTCATCATTATCATGATAAATCATAGCCCCAGTTAGGGGCTCAGTCTTGTCCTTTTCATTGTTCTTGACTTCTTAAGAACAATTGAAGTCAAATTGATTGTTCCTCAGGCATTATGTTTGAAAGGGAAGTGGACAGGGAAGCTGAATGGATAAAGAGCATCTTTGCCAATGCACTAAATAAATAACAGGGAAATGGAACAGCAAAGGCTGGAATCCCCAAAATTTGGTTAACTACTGGAACACTCCAAGTAACACCAGATGGAACAATGTAATCAGCTAGCTCAATCTGCTGAAGCCATCAACAGGTCACCAGGTGCCAAACTCACAGAGCCCTGCCTCTTGCCAACTGGCATGGCCCTCGTACACCAATTGACTGTGCATAGTGCTAAAGGCAGCACTTTTCCATCAACCAAAGAAGATCCTTGCCAGCCAGTCCTGTCAACCAAGACAGCATTCTGGCCTTGGGTCAGCTGGTAATCAGAATATACAGTTACTGCTTTCTTGAATTGGACAGTCCTGCAGGTGGTCCAGGGGAGCCTATCAATGAAGAGTTCACAAACTGGAAGTGCCTGTCAGGACAGGCAGCTAAGCAGCTCCAGGCCTCATGATGGGCTCCATGCTTTGGGAACCCACTTGTGGGCCCATGGATTGGTAGTCTTTCCTGGTGGTGACATTCACAACACTGTGAATGGCACCAAGCAACTCAGTACTTCCATCTAACGTTTCCCACTATGCTGTTAGACATATCATTAATTAAAGGCAGTTCAAGGCAATTCTCTGCAGTCCAGTGCTGATGAGGAAATCTAAGAAATGGGGCTCAGAGGAGGTTCAGAGATGGCAGCTATCCAAATTGCTGTCTCCTGATGCCAGCCTCAGGTTTGGTTTTTTTAAACATGTCCTGATCATTTATATATCAGAATAATTAGAACAAAGTTAAACACAGTAAGTGCTCTTAAAATATACTACTTTTTCTGTAATTTCATACTGAACTGTTTCAAAAGCAAGCTTTAAAACTTTTCTAAGAAGCTCTCTCACAGACAACAGTGCAAAGAGGTAAAATGGTGACCTCCACTTTCTGCCAGACAAATAGGTTTCCACATGCAGATGGATGTACATGGATGTAGGAGCACTTTCAAACCCAGAGGTCCCACTGTACATTCCGAAGTATCCAAGTTCCATGAAAAGACTATACTGCCAATCTGTGCAACATATTTGCCATTTGATTGAAGTTGTCCTTCAATCACAGAATAAAAACATGAACACAATGCAAAACTGAAGAAATACCCATTCATAATGTTTCATTTGGCCTAAGCCAGGAGGATGCAAGATTCAACTTGCTAACTACAAACAACTGTTTTCAGTAATTAAACCATTCTTTTTAAACTGAAAGTGAAGTGAAGGTCTGCAGAGGTGCTGGTAGCAAGAAAAAAACAGGATCAGCAGAGCAGGAGGTGGGCCCCTCACTTGAAGCAGAAGTATTGCTCCACTACACAACTGAATGGGTTTCCTGTGGCTGGCAATATAAGCTAGCATCTGGCAGAGCAAGCCTGCAATAGGAAGAGAGAACTTCTCTGATAGAAGAAAAAAGAAAATAGAAACAACCACAAACAAGGCAGAAGAGCAACTTTCTAAACCTTCTGATACATAACATATGGGCTACCATGTCTTGCTCTGGTATTCTTAAACACACACACACCCTTTGTAAGAATGATAATCAACCAGTGCTTCTATTTTAGCTGAGCAGGGGTGGCACAAAGGCTATTCAAAGTGAAACCCATTGGGTTTAAGAAGTTTGGTTTGCATACTAATACCAGGCAAACCATACCGCTTTCCTTTATTTGTTTTTTTAAACAGGGTGAAAAATGCATTTAAAACAAAAAATGAAAAAACAAGAAGTGAAACATCACAACTACCTGCAACCCTATCAATCAACCAACCAACCAACCAACTGTCCTGCTCTCCAGGGCTAGCTTTGCTGCCCAGACTACAGAAATAGTCCTGTCCTGTTGAAATAGACTTTGTTTTGCTACACGGCTGCATATGAATTGATGTGATACCAAGCCCAGAAAGTCCATTCCTTTGATGGGTTAAGTGCACAAAGGCCCACATTTTGATGCAATCTGGTCTCGTATTTAAGTCCGAGGCAAACTGCATCTGAGAGGAACTGATAAAGAGAACTTCCTGCACAAAACTGCCTGAGATAACACTTTCCATGGGCTGGAAAGAAAAAAGAAAAAGACATAAATTGCCACAGAAGTAAAAGGGAACTCGTTCTGTTCTTAATAAATGACCTTTTCTTTTTCACATAGCTATTGCAAAAGTTACTAGCATTCAGAAAAGTAAGCAGCATTCAATTATGACATGTTGCAAGCTATACTCTGAGGGGCTGTGTGCTGGTTTAGTCAAATGTATGTATTTAGAGCATTGTTCATTTGTTCTGCAGCTGAAAATGCTCTTGGAGCAGCTTACAAATGTTTTTTAAAGACAGTGACAACCAGAACAGCCCCAGCTGCCCACAACCTTAAAGTCTAAGACACGCCACAAAAGGGGAAGGGAGGGTGGAGAAAAGCAGATTCACTCATCAGTTCTTCAAGTGACTAAGTCCTTATAATAACGAGCTTGAATGGAAACAGTTCAGGGAGAGGAGAAGGTCTGCTGTCCAATCTCTCCCTCTGCTACAGCCAGTTTACATGGGTTTATGCTGGAGCCAGGCACCGTATGTGAAGAGTTCCATCTCTTAATTTCAATTTCAGGAAGTGAGTCGGTTCCCCTTCCATTTAAACAGAATGCTGCTAAATGACACTGTACTCATGTTTTGAAATCCCTAAAAAAAGGGGAGACTAGAATGTCTCAAACTTGGCCTCCCCTGGCAGAGCTAGAAAAGACTCCTGTCTGAAAAGCTAGAAAGTTTTGTTGTTGCCAGTATGTGTAGACCAGAGGTTCAGAACCCAAGGCCCAGGAGCAAAATGTCACCCTCCTGAAGTCTCAGCCTGGTCCCCTCTGGTCCCCTCTTTTGTGCATTTTCCCCATTTTAAAAGATAAGAAAGCTCCTCCTAAGTCTTAGTTACTGGCAGGAAGAGTTTTAAGTTAAATTAGGTTGACATTTTCAGATTGATCTCATTCACTTCTGCTTCACTCACCACTAGCACAAGTACCCCTAAAGAGTCTCCAAAATGGTATTTGGCTTTCAGGCTGAAAAAAATTCTGCACCCCTAATGTAGACAATACTGAGCAAGACAGACAGATCCAAGCTAAGAAAATGTCCTATGTTTCTAAATTCAGATTCTAACAACCATCCACAAAAACTGGGATTAAAAAAAACATACAGGTCACATAGAGTTTGCATTACTATGTTGCTTAATTCTACGTATATATCATTTTGGACAAGGGTGGATAAACTAAAGCTTAATCCAGACAAGATTGTGGTGATATTGGTTGTGGAATTTGCCTCCTATCTGAGTGGAGGCAAGCAAACTATTCTTACTGTGGTTGCTTCCCCACCCCAATCAACAGATATCTAACGTCAGGATATGGCTAGATCTGGTATTACTAGAGCCAATGTGATATGGTGATGAGAGTGTTGGACTGGAAACCTGGGAGATCTGAGTTCTAGTCCTCCCATAGACATGAAGCTCACTGGGTCACTTTAGGCCAGCCTAACCTACCCTGTTTCCCTGAAAATAAGACCTATCCTGAAAATAAGACCTAGTACTATTTTTGGTACTTGCTAATATAAGACCTACCCCGAAAATAAGACCTAGCTGTGTTTATTCCCAGCGCCAGTGGGGAACATAAAGAGCCTTTTTAAACTTTATTTTTTAACTTAATGCACTGTGTGGAGGAAACATGCTTATGCAGCTCTGCTCCCTCCGTTCCCTGCGGAGGGAGCAGAGCCGCATAAGCCAATGCTTCCTCTATAGCACCAGCTCTTGTCACAGGCAGAGTGATACCAAATGTACCAAATGTACATGTATTCAAGCTGTTGTACATGAATAAGTGTGTATTGTTGTACACATTAAAAAATAAAATAAAAAAATAAGACCTACCCCGAAAATAAGACCTACTGTGTTTTTGTGAGCCAAAAAGAATATAAGACAGTGTCTTATTTTCGGGGAAACACGGTACTTCACAAGGCTGTTACTGTGAGGATAAAATGGAGCTATGCAATCCACCTTGAGTTCCACACAAGAAGAAAAAAGGTAGGATATAAATGCAAGGCCCAGGAGCCTTATATGTAATAATAATACTCCTAGATGCACAGTAGAAGCAGCAGTGAGCCACTTATACATCTTACCAACTTTGGTACTCATCCTGCACCCTTTACTAGAAAGATTAGCTCCTGATTGGGAATGAATGCCAAGAAAGTCTCTCTGAGAAGATTCCAGAACTGGGGTGCTACTACTCTCCCCAGTTCTTTTACTGAGTCTTTGTGTGTGTATTTAATCTCATTTATTGTAAACTCCCTTGAGTATATTCTTATATAGAAATGCAAAATACAAATTAATAAACCTAAGTGCAATCTTACATAAGTCCACTCATGCCTAAATGTTATTAGATTCCATGATAAGTAAGGTACGTAGCCTGAAGTTGTAGAATTGTTGACTAGTTATATTATGAAAAGCTTATCTTATTACATTTGCCTTCTTGACAATACAAACATTATTTATTTCTAGGTTATTAAATTCCAGGATATGGGGTGGCCTTGCATACTGATTTACAGAGGACATTCCTCTATTTGAAGAGCTGGCAGAGGACTCTCTGCTGTTCAAAGGTCTCCTTACTTTGCAGGACTGACATGTCTAAGTGCAATTTAAATATAAAGAATGGTGAAGAGCGGCCTTGAACTTACCCAACAACGGTTAGCACATAGGCAGCAGACTGACCAGGCACATAGGTTACCTGATTATACTCTTCTTCACATGGTGAGATGACAGTATTTCTATTTAAATTATACTAATTATTTCTAAACTTGCTTCTATACATATAAATTAGCACATACACATCCAAATCTGTTTTGGCCTCTATTTTAGTATCACATTTCTTGTGATGATGTGCTTGTAAGCACTCTAAGATAATATTAAGATAATATTACCTATATTAGCTTCAAGTATAAACTGATATCTGAACAAACATATTGGGAACTGGGTCATCAATGTATGATTACAAATGTGCTTTACTGTCAAGCAGGATCACATAGTAGACTGATAGAGCCAAGGCAACATTTGATGGAGCTGGGGTCTTAAGATAACTCTAATAAGTTTTGAGTGGAGCCTGGTTAAATCCAAAGTTAAATTGTTTTTCAGACCCCAGTACAGGTCACATAGAAGAGGACTGGGCAGAAACTAGATCCCCAAAGTTTTGGACTTCAGTTCCCAGTTTCCCTGACCATTGGTTATGCTGGCAGACGCTTCTGGGAATTGAAGTCCAAAACATCTGGCAATACATTTCTGCCCACCCATGATATAGCAGACTTATAAATATTGTTTGATAATTCTAAATGTAAAAAGAAAAATTATGGCTACTATTTGTTTATTTATTTATTTATTTTTCAATTTATATCCTGCCTTTGGGCTCAAGGCAGCTTACATCATTCTCCTCCTCCATCTTATCCCCACAACAACAACCCTGTGAGGCAGGTTGGGCTGAGAGTCTGTGACTGGCCCAAAGTCACCCAGCTGGCTCCATGGCTGAGCGGGGACTAGAACCCAGATCTCCTGGGTCCCAATCCCATGCTCTTAACCACTACACCACACTGCCTATTTAGACTGCTTCCTTGACAAGTTGCCCATTGTGTGACGTCCTTTGGTTTGTTGCTTATTTTATTTGTTATATTTGTATACTGTTTAAATACAATAAAATCCCTAAGCTGTGTTCATACCCTGCTCATCTCAGCAATCTATCCATTTACTGCTTTCCGTGTTCTAGACCAATTATTCTTATAGAGCAACCATCACAATCAGATTATTACTAATAAATTCCCAGCCTATTTTGCAAGCATAGGAAATGTTGATGAGTTAATTCACAGGCCTTTCCAGTCAATAATACAATAGCACTTACTCACTTGGAATAGAATTAAATGTGTCACAAAGGGCAGTGATGTGAGAAGGGAGGGAGGGAAAGTACAAAGGGAAGGCTGCTTCAGATTAAACATGTTGACCATCTGTTGAATACATTTTTGATTGTATGAAAATATACTTGATGAGCCACACCATTTTAGGTCATGCAAATACCCTGCAATGGTAAAAGTTGCCTTGGGAAAGCCTCCTGTGAAAGGCAAATAGTGAAGTACAACAAAGGAATTAATTTAGTTGGTTTCTACAATGGACAGTAAAGGTGATCTTGTAAAGGCTTTTAAGCACTGTATCTTAACCATGAATTACTTTCTTGCTTTCTTCAGCAGCAAAAACAACACTGATTAGGGGATACCTTAAGGACTGCAAGAAGAATGCGCATCCCATGCAATGCTGTGGATAATAAAGTGCTGTCTGCGTCAGAACCCGATGCTTAAGGAAACAAAGCCAATGCTAAAGTACACTAAAAAGAAAACAGAATCTGGAGAGTTGCAGGGAGGGCCTTTTTACAATCAACAATAAGAAGCTGTGGTTTGTAGTGAAGGAAGTGCAGAGAAGGCCTTTCAGCCTCTCATCAGGCTTCTGATGATTTAGGCCATGAGCTATGTCACCTGTGGGTCAGTGGTAAGCCACATGCTTTGCATGTAGAAGGCCCCAGGTTCTAATTGGAGGCGTCCCCAGTTAAAGGAAGTCAGGTAACAAGAACAAAGAGTCTTGCGGTACACAGATTAGGGCTCCATCAGATAGATGAAGTGTCTTTGGTAGGCAGATACTGTGCATTCAGGGTGGGAAGGGAATGCTTTGATGATTTGTTGCTACTATCAGAAGAGACAATGCTGAGCTAGATAGATCATTTCATGTCACAGAAAATCAACCATCTCTCAAGTGGCACAGCACATCAAAGTTTCACTCTTTCATTCCCACTTTTGCTTTTACAGGCACAGCCGGTCTTCTGTAGTGAGCCTCATCCTAAGCTCAAACTCTGACAACATGTAGACCGGCCCGTCCCAACTTGATGTGTTCACCTGCTCAGAAACACAGCTCTAATGGAACCTTCTGCAACTTTGTGCCTTCCAGACATCTGTGGACTGCAACACCAAGATTTCCCTGTCAATGGCCCTGCTGGATGGGAATACTGGGAATTGTGGTCCAAATATCTGTGAAGGACACCAGGTTGAAGACTGCTCTAATGTATTACTCTTCTTTGGTAACTCTAAGCCACTGGTTTTCAACCTTTTCACAGCTGGGAACAGGCAAAAACAGGAAAATTATTTGGGGGACCACTGAGGCAGAAATAAAAAGCATTACATACGTAACATAGTACTTTGCGTATTAGTTTTTAAATATAGTACCAAAAGTGAAAATTCTCTAAAATAACCAGAAATTGAGCAGTAAAAATGCCAATAAAAGAATAAATTATTAAAATTAAATGTAATCTAATACAACTGAAATTTTTAGAGAGCATTATGTAATTCAAACAAGATTATTGTGAAATCTACTGTTGCTTCTTTTCAAGAAAACTTGATCAAAATTTACAATAACAAAATACAAAATCAATATAAATGCAATACTATGCTCATAGCAAATACAAATTCAAATACAGTATCAACAGCAGAGCAATACACAATCAAACCAAGTTACTTAATACAATAACATTCATAATGTTAAATAATGAAACAGAACGAACCCCACCCACTCAAACCCCCATACACACCAGCACAGACTGGCTGAGAAAACGCCCTCAGCACATTCCCACCTCTACATATTTCTTCCAGGTAGAAAACACAGCAGAGAAAGGAAAAGGCCCCATGCTCCCAGCTGGGCTCCTACTGAGCTGCCCTCTCCCCTCCCAGGCCTCCTCCCGGAGGAAGAGGGGGGAACTGGCAGTGCGAGTGTGGGCCCTGCAAGCAAGATGCCGCTCTCCTGCACGTGCGCACACGGCTGTGGCTCTTTCACACACTGGCAGGAAATGCTGGTGGACTGGTGCGGTCCACGGACCAGCGGTTGAAAACAACATGTGTAACTGCTCTAAATAACATGTGTAACTACCATGCTTCGTTTTATCCCATATTCCATTACTATAACTACTTGTTCACAGTTCATTGTAAGTACCCACACATAACAGTTCACAACACCAGATTTTCTGTCATTCAATCTCATCTGTTACTGGTTTTTGATATAATGAGAAAATGAAAATATAAGTTACCAAGCCATTACTTTAGCATTAAAGTGGCTATTTTCTGTATATATGTATGTGTGTTAAGCATTTTTACCCTAATCTTCAAAAAGGGGGGGCACAGAGTGGCTTGAAAAAATCAGTAATAAAACTTATGATCTAAAAGACATGCCACAAGGGAAAAAGAATTGGGAGGATGAAGAAAATCTAAATAGGCATATACTTAGTTATAAAATGCTTAGGTAGAAAATGCTCCAAGTTAGGAAAAGCTGATATAGATCATTTGTAATAGCAGATTCTTTCTCTTGCCATCCCCATCTGCTTGCAGAAATGAGCAGGAGGAAAGATCTGTTAGTTCTAGGCAACTGCAGGATAACATACAGGCCTGGTACCCACTGAGAGCCAGTGTGGTGTGGTGGTTAAAAGCATGGGATTGGGACTCAGGCGATCTGGGTTCTAGTCCCCGCTGGGCCATGGAGTTAACTGGGTGACTCTGGGCCAGTCACAGACTCTCAGCCCAACCTACCTCAAAGGGTTGTTGTTGTGAGGATAAGATGGAGGAGGAGAATGATGTTAGCTGCCTTGAGCCCTTTGCAGGAAAAAGGCAGGGTATAAATCGATAAGGAATACATAAAATTTACACTCAAGTAAAGTGAACCTGAGTATTCAGGAAAACTCATATGTTATGCTACCTTGATGATTTGGCTTTTTTTCTATATATATAGAAAAAAGAGAGATTCAGCTGAACAATGAGTAGAGGAAAGGGTTTCCTTTAAAGGACTGTTTCCCCCTTTCACTTCCAACCATTTTCTACTCAAAATTGCCTTGTTGCAAAACTGCTTCTCATCCCAAGGGGGCAAAGTCATTTCTTTTTCCCACCAAAACTCAGATCTTCTGTAAGCTGCTTTTATCTAAATCATCTTGGTCTGTTACATAGAAACAGAGCAAGTCAGAAGGTGCTTCCTGGGACATCGACTCTGACCCCTGGGTCCAGTCAGCTCCACTCATGACATGCCTGTTAAAACGAAAGCTCTCATTATTAGTGATGTTGCCAGTCCAATATATCTGCAAGGCACCAGGTTGAAAAAGCCTGCTCTAAGGAAATACAATGCTTAGAAAGAAGGAAAAACTGAGCACTAGCTGCCTCTAAATGTCAGAACAATACAACAGTGGAGCCAGCTGCCTAGAGAGGTCATTTTCTCCCACACTAGAGAAAAAAAAACTGGACAGCCATCTGAGTGGGATGGTGGAAGTTGGTGTCCTGCAGCAGCAATGGGTTGGACCCAATGGCCTTCATGGCCCTTTCCAATTCTACTATTTTATGATTCTAGTTTGGTCCTCACTACCTGGCATCCAAATAGGGTCAGCATGAGACTGAACTTGTTTCCAGTCAAAAGCGTATCAATCAAGGTAATGTTCTGTCCATGGGGTTTTATTTGCAATGGTTCATTCACAGATGCAAGTCAACACTTAGACATGTGTTTGCATGAGCCAATCCAAATGCTGAACTAATATCCAAAGGATGTTAGTGAAAGTACTCCAGGTGTGTGCTTTAGTCTCTGTCTAGCATTGACAGGGGATGAATGTCTAGTTTCTGCTAACCTGACCAGGAATGTAACATTATTTTGTGTCACAGGAAAATGGCATGCTTCCCAAAATATCTGTTTTTTAAAAAAAACAGAACAGAAACAGGAATATTAAGGGGTGGGGAAGAAAAATTCATTGCACATATCCTTATGTATACAAAAGGTTTCAGAAAGCATTTTCAAATGTTTCCTTCATTTTCTTTGAATACTCAGTAGCTGGCCTTGCATTTCAAAATTCTGTAGCCTGTGAAACTAATAACACAGCCCACAATTGACTTGCACATCCTTTAAAAAGCAGAACTATCATCTGGCCTCAGGCACACAAAGCTCACAAAAATTGTCCAGGCTGTGCAAGCTAGAACTTTGGTTGATCTTTTTTTAACTAAGCCATCTTAGAATACATTAAGCAGTCAAAGTGCCACTTATGAGATCAGTGAGGTAGACACCATGTGCTTTACAAAGGAATGTTTCTTATTCATCTTGTATTCACTTTGACCTCCCCAGTCAAAATAGTGCAGCCATACTACCTGAACATGGCATTAGCTTGGTCAACAGCATACCAGTCCTCAACAGTGCAATTGAGCATCATTAATGGCTGCTCACAGACATACTAATGGGCTTAAAGTTTTAAGTTATCTCTTTCTGGGGCTGGTTTGCAAGTTCAGCATCTGGAGCTGTTTTTAACCAGCTCTCTTGGCTGTCCGTAGATTTATACAGAATGACATTACAAACAGAGGTTTAAAGGAGAAACATCTATATATCATGGGAAAGGATTGTCCCAAGTACTTATTTCCAGGATATTGGCTTATGTGGAAAAGCTTTGGTGAGCCAGGAGCTTCTAACAGCATCAGTTTGAGACTGAAACAATTGCAAAGTGTATACGTCCTATTTGTTTTTGTCAGCTTTTAATCCTATTTAAATATTAGCCCACCACACAAAGCCATTTGGGTTGGATTGACTTACTCCCATCTTTTAGCACAGAAAAAACTACAGTTGTGAAGATACTTGACAAGGCAGTCAGCAAGTAGAAATTTGATGCACATTGTGATCTAATACACCATGATTAATAGCAAAAATTCATCCTCCATGGCTGCAGGTTGAGAGAACATTGAAACTTGGATAGTGCTATATCTATCTATCTATCTATCTATCTATCTATCTATCTATCATTATAAAAGAGCATGTCTGTCTGCCCATCCCTCCATCAGTGCCACCACACCATGATTGTGAAACTTAGACACCTGAAACTTGGCTTACATACTGAGGGGAACATGGAAGTGTGCACCTTAGTGTCATTGAGTTTTTAATACACTTTGATGAATTTTAATTAAATATGCTTATGTGGCTGAAGGCTACAGAAACATCTCCAGCTACTAGGGGCAGACTTCCCTAACCAGGACATAGTTTTGCAGTTCATACAAGGGAGGTTAGTAGGCCAAGGATAGATCAGTACAGTAGTCAGGCTCCTCTCAGGGAAATTATTCCAGTACATGTAAAGCCAGGTTCATTCACTAGTATTTCAGTATACTATACTACTTGTTTAAACTGGCACAATTGTCATGGTTTTTCCCAAAGAAACTTGGAGACTATCATATTTTAGTGGACCTGAGAGATAAGAATGTGTAACCTTTTCATAGTTTTCATTCTTTCATTAATTTTCATTTTTATAGGTAGCCTTTTGAGTTTTAATCTCACAACATATTAAAAACTTAAAACTGATATATGATGTAAGTTACAAACCAATCTTCACACTACATAAAACAATTACTATATCTAAAAATGTATCAGCAGTAAAATAGTATCAGCAAAGGAACAATAGAAATATGAAAAGCAGTAAAGCATAAACAGACTAAAACAGCTATAATTGATTCCAAATATTATGTAAAATTAGTATGAAACAAGCAAACAAAAATCTTCAAGGCCTGTTTAACAGTCATCAATATAGGATCTATAAATACCTACTAGGGAGTTTCTTAGGAATGGGGCCATCAGTGAAAAGTCCCTTTCTTTTTTCTCTGCCAATTTAATATGTCTTGATGACAGGTGCACAAGCAGCACCCTGGGGGTTAATCTAAAGTCCTTGGCAGGTTCATATATGTATAGGTAATCCAACAAATGATGCAATATTAAACTTAAGACTTCTAAAGGTGATTACCAACATTTTAAATAGTTTAAAATTGATGTGAATGTGGTTTAAATTTGGAAATATACCCGTATACATGTACATTCTGACAATAAAATAGTTACTAAAAATCTTGTCATTTCCTGAACAATTCTGTTTTTTAAAAAATATCCTTTGCATAGTGGAAACCATATCTGAGGTATCTTCCTCTCTTATTCTCTCTTAATGTTGATATGGGAAGGAAACCCAACCATTTGTGGCTATTGCTGCTGTCTTCTCATTCTGCTGATTATTTTGCAAGTACCACACAGAACAAAAACTTCCTGAGTGAAAAAGCATTTAGATCTTATTGGATACTTAAACTTTTGAGAGGCCAGACAAGAATGATAGTTAAAAGACTGCTATACATAGAAGTTGCACACTTGGTGAATGTATGCTTCCTCTCTGCTGTTTTTCCTTTTTAGGTAACTGTTTTTGGTGTATCCCAGAAAGTGCACAGACCCAGTCAACATTATCTTGGTGATGTTTTGTGTCTGCACTGCATCTTTTCATCTACATTGCCCAATATGGTTCACACTGCCTTCTTTACCAAAGCAGCAGCAACCTGAAGAAGATGCTATTCAGAAATCATTGGTATGATCACACATATGATCATTGTGTGAAGTTGCTTGTTTCTCCCCGAAGCAGTATAACTCTCAAAAGATAAACCTGCCATTATCACAGGAATTTCCTAGCAGCAAACCAGTATGTGTGAGAACATGGGCAGAGCAGAGCTCAACTGGGTAGAAATAAGAGCAGCATGAATGACCAATATCTCAGAGTTGACAAACATTGCAACAGTGAAAGTGACTTCTATTGCCAAGTTCTTAATGCAGCTACTTGCATAGTATAGGGTTTTCTTCTTTGCTCTAAGGCCAACTATAACCCTGACTAACTTGCCTCTTTTATTTCATAAAAGGTGACTGGCAACAACAGTTAAAACAGGAGGCATCTAATAAAAAAGCTAAAACAATAACAAAAGCAGGAGAAGAATAAGTGAATGATGCTATCATTCTTAATTGGTGTTTGAATACCAGCAGGGATGGATCCTACTGTGTATCCTGGATTAATGAGTGTTAATGGAACTATTTACACATAACCAGTGTATGTGGTGCCTTGCATATTATAAGAGAACTCCATGCCCCAAGAGACTTACTATCTAAAATATTGTGAGGACCTTTTAGTAGCTTCTTCTCCAAATATCCAATCTTGCATGAATACAGGAGAAGCTGTTCCAGTTCTTCCATCATCATTAGCTGTATATCTTTCACAGAAACTGCAAATCTAGTGCATCCTTACTTGGGAATTAACTCAAATGAATTAACTTCCCAATAAACATGCAAAGGATCAAGCTACATGTTTGGCAGCCCAAATATGAAAAAGTTGTGCTTAGCAATTGTTACCTGCTAATGCTAAGAATGCAATTAACAACATACTCAAGCAAACGGGCTGCCTACAATTCAAAAACAAACATTTCAGTAAGTTGCTTTTGTAGCCGGGTCATCCCCCATTCTTTCTTAGCTAACCAATGCCTCTACACAAACAATAGGGTTGTTTCATTTTATATTGTGCTATGTGATTACCAACAGTTAAAACAGTAGGAAGGGGCTTCTTTATGCTTTGAAGGGGAATGTCAGTGATTTTGAAGGAAATAACTGTAAAAGAGAAGAGGCAGACTAACTGCCCTTGTATTTCCAAAGAGACTAAAGTTCAGGTTTGGCTTGAATGATTGCAATGCATTCTGATTAGATAACTGTAAAAATGTCCTAGTCTGTCTCAGTGTACACATAATTTTGTATTTCTAGCCAAGTTTCTCCCCAGGACTGTTTTCCCAAGTATCATGCAACTGACTAATTGATTATCCAGGACATAGCAAGCCTGCAGGTTAAGGGGAGTTCTGCAGTAAATCATTCATTCTCCCCTAGTTACTTGTTTTGCTGATCTTTTGTGTCTACAGCCCAGTCATGGATAACAGCTTTGTATTTTCACTTTTCCCATATCAACACAAACTAGTATAAAATGGTCAACAAAAATGAGGGGTATAAACAATAAACAGGTAATAGCAATCCTAGATATGTCTACTTGGATGTCTACTGAGGTCAATAGAGCATAGTCCCTTTTAAATGGCTGCAGGACTGCAGTCTTCTATTGCAATGCTTAGCATATCTGCTCAGTAATAAGTCTTAATGAGTTCTATAGGTTTGACTCTAAGATGTGAAATAAGAATTCCAAGGTACTCATTGCTAAATGACAGAACTCATACTGACCCATAGTACTCAAAGGAACTTACTACTGAGCTGACACGTAGTCTGAATGAGCATCTTGCACTGTTTGTGATGTGCTATCAGAATGCAAGCATAAGAACAGTAAGTTAGGCTCAAACATCCAGCTGTCTTCTTGATCAAGTATCTTCCCACATGAACTCACTGGTGCCTTAAGATCTTTGAGAAAGACCCTTGCCCATATCATTCCCACACCCCAGCAGCCAGTTTTGATTTGTCAAATGAACATGGCTTGCAGCCACCTCAGGCAGCATATATGATGGGGCAGCAGTGAGCAGAGAGTGAGGACAGAGCTGTGGGTGCCAAGCAGCCTACTCAACACCTGCTAAGCCACATAGCTGACTCAGGTATGGCAAAGAAAGCTATACCATTGAAACTGACTGTTAAAAGTAATATTCAGTGATGGTCCCACTCAACTTCTGTATGTGGGATGGAAGGGCACTCTTTATTCTCAGACTGAAAAATGACCTTGGCAGGCTCTGCAAGTGGGAATGAGTGACAGGGCCATTTCTGCCATGTCATCTGAGTTTTGGAATGCACTCCCTATTCTTTGTCTTGTGCCTGTGCTAATACAGATTGGAGCAAAAAAATCCCAAAGTTGAGTATAGGCTGATGGGAGCTAAGCAAGCTGTGACATATGAAGAAAGAGATTGGCTGCAGGTGGCAGCTCAGTGAAAATGTCAGCCCAGTGAACAACTGCTGTGAAAAAGGCAAAATCCATGTTAAGCATGTTTAGGAATGGAATAAAAAAATTAAAGTGACCTCAGAGTTGGAAAGCTGAACACTCCTTTGGCCCTTGCAGACACTGTCTAGAGGTCACAGGATCATCCCCTTAACTCCCCTAGATTGCTACAGCTTTACTGGAATTGTTTTGGGGTTTTAAAATCAGATTTTGTTGCTTTAGTTGTGCTGCCTTTAGTTTTAACATGCAATGTTTTGCTATTTATTTTATGGTTTTTATATTGTTGTCAGCTGCCTCAAATATTTTGTAAAAGAACTCTACTGAATGAATAATATATCTTGTACACTTTCCATCTCAGTTTGCAATGAAGCATGAAGCATGCTCTTCCTGTACTGGTTTTCAGGATGATTATATTGCCTTTTATTGTAATATCCAGTCTTTAAAATGACCTTATTAGTTAATTTCATGGTTGCTGTGAATCATCTTGAGAATATTTGACCACCTGTCCCATCTTTCTAGCCAGCTTGTATGCAAATAGCACAAATTTGCATAATGTAGACAGATCATACAACTTGGCTTTTCTTAACACAGACTCTTATCTATAAATAGCCCTGTCTTTTGCAGCTAAATATAAATAGCTTAACCTCAAATTTAAGACATAAAGTGCTTTTTTATGTAAAGGTTTATATTTTCAAACAGCCTAATGAAATATGTATGCCTACTAGCCTCTTAATTTATTAATTTATCATCTAGTTATCCATCTTATTTACTTTTGATTATTATTAGTTATTGTTATTATTGATTTTACTGATTTTAATGTTATTATTGCTTTTTATTGTGGTTCTGACTATATGTAAGCTGCCCAGAGAGTCTATGCCTAATCAGGCAGCATATAAATCAAATAAATAATATTATATTAGGGAATACTGAAAACAGGTAACTGTTGTTTCTTATGGTTTTGTGTCTAACTTTGGGCCAGTCATGGACTCCATCCTAACCTACCTTATAAGGTTGCTGTAAGGATAAGATGGAGAAGAGAAAAAGGATTGTGTAAGCAATTTTTGCAGGAAAAAGGCAGACTATAAATATGATTTTGATGTTCTTGTGTGCCATCAAGTCATCCCTGACTTATGACAACCCTATGAATGAACACCCTCCAAAATGTTCTATCCTTCACAGTCCTGTCACAGCTCTTGTAAACTCAAGAAACATCATAAAATAAACTAAATTCCATTCATTTCATTGGCTCTACTCTAAGCAGGACTGACATTGGTTATAACCCAGAGAAACTAAAGCGCATTAGGCCACTGAAATACTGCTTGGAGGAGGATCTGGATGGGTGTTGTGGGAGAAAATATGTTCTCAGCTCCAGAACTGAAAACAAATTCTTGGGTAGAACATGTCCTCAGAGGTGACCTGTGCCTCCATTCTAAGTATTGGCAGTAAAATCTGCTGGATATTTATTTATTTGTATTTTGGCTCTAGCACTTTTATCTTTGGTCCCATCCATCTCTGAAATGCAGCTGGGTAAAAGCTTCTCCAGAATTGGATTTGGCCCTCAGGCTGAAACAGATTAAACACCCCTGTTCTGGTCCCAAGCCCGTTTTACATGTTGGTTCAGCTGAAGAATCTTGGAGGTCTTGCAAAAAATTAAAGAAGATCTTTTAAGTCTGCAATGTGCCCAGCCATATTCTATATCTTCTTTCAGCTAGAAGCTTTATAAAATGGAAATTGTGCAATTCAAAAGGATTAAAAAGAAAGTGGATGAAATGGTATGTGAACCCTCACTTTAACAATGCATAGATAGAGAAGTTCCCCTAATAGCAAAAATGGGCCATTAATCAGCTCTCTGTCTGGGAGTGGAAAAGCCATATCAAATGAAGCATTAAACTTCTAATCTTGAAAATGATGACAAACACTGGCTAATTGACTGACATAAGCCGCATTGAGTCAAATATTTAGTTTTGCATTAAATCTGTATCCAACATTAGAACATTTCCTCTTGATTGAAATGGCTAAAATGCAGTTTTTCTGCTCCATTTCCCATATCTAATTAATGCTCAGCATTGACTCATTTTCTAATAACATTACAAATGTATCAGCAAACAGGCATAAAGAGGAACCAAACTAGGCCTGCATGATTAATTCATATTTCTCCATTTGCAATGGCTACTAACATGTTATAAGTGAGGTTATTTGCAGACACTTGCCTGAGCTGTAAACAGTTAAATCCTCTGATTGCTTAAACAAACAGTCATCTAGATCAGGAGATAAGCACTACTAAAGGACACACTGTAGCTAATTTAATTTTAGGCTCATTAAGAGTTACAGGGTGATCTGCTGCCATATTTCCAGGCACTATTGGCAAAATGATTATATCAGCATCATCCAATATGGTTCTGAATAGCCTTTACTTGTAGAGGAAATTTTAAAAGTGAAAGATGGCATA
The DNA here is from genome assembly GCA_023646645.1 of Varanus salvator macromaculatus. Lineage (NCBI taxonomy): Eukaryota > Metazoa > Chordata > Lepidosauria > Squamata > Varanidae > Varanus > Varanus salvator. The sequence continues at coordinate 29,378,042 of JAIXND010000756.1, forward strand.
ATATACAGGGTGTTGTGAATATTTTGGCAAATGTATTTGCAGCCAAGAAACAGTTATGTTTGCTATTGGCCAGCTTGAGCCTACAAAAAGTATCAGCTGCCACAAGTCACAAAGAAACAGAGAAGTTGGAGACACTGACTGCATTCAGACAACATTATTATTTATTATTATTATTATAACATGATGACCCACACACAAGGGTTGAGTATGGATTGAGTGTGTGTTGTGACTGAACCATAGTTGTTGCTGAACTGAAGGTTACCGTGTTGTCTAAACCCAGCTACACTAACAAGGCATGGGTTGTTAGCCACAAACAACCTATGCAAAGAACCCATGGTTTGTTGTTGGATTGTGAGCTATTGGTTAAACATTTATTTATTTATCAATCAATTTATATCCTGCCTTTTTCCTACAAAGGACTCAAGGCAGCTTACATCATTCTCCTCCTTCATCTTATCCCCACAACAACAACTCTGTGAGGTAGGTTGGGTTGAGAGTCTGTGACTGGCCCAAAGTCACCCAGCCGGCTCCATGGCTGAGCAGGGACTCAAACCCAGATCGTCTGAGTCCCAGTCCCACACTCTTAACCACTACGCCACACTGGCTCTCATAACATCGCAGTTATCTTGTTATATTGTCAGCAACACAATAAGCCATGTTTCAACAACAACCCATGTTCAACCTATACTTAAGCCCTGAGCATGGGTTATCATGTCTGAACCCAATCTGAGAAGGCTGGCTGTTACAGGCCAAGGCAAAATTCAACTTGGTTGGAAGGCTCTGAATTAGGAAGAGTTCCTTTCAGAACCCCACATCCAAAAACAACTAAGAATCTTGTGATACCTTATTTCCAAAATGCTTCTCCATCCCCACCCATCTTACTTTTTCTCTCATAATCATTTTTCTTAGAAAAATTCCCTTATGAATTAATACAAAAAAACCATTTACCAAGGGACTCTACCATTGGCTAAGCTTCTACTTGGATTACTCAATAACCTTTCCTATCATGATGATCTCCAGCTGTTTTGAAAGACAATTCCCATCAGCCCCAGCCAGCATAACCAATGGTCAGAGCTGGTGGGAGGTGTAATATAAAATAATCAAAGAAGTTGTGGTAGAAGCTACCCAGAGGCAGAAACACAGTAAAACCAATTACAGGGGGTGACATCTAACCTCCAGGGGCTACTTAAGATGCAGCTCCATCCCTTCCTTACTCTATCAAGGTGTATGTTATCTCAGAGACTTTCTTCCCTACAGAAAGAAAGGGGCAGGCAAAAAGGTAAAATATAAACTAAGTATGTAAGTGAAAAAATAATTTTAAAAAGCATACTCTGCCTGTATACATTTGTCTTCACTAACATCTTGACAGCTGATGAGGAAATTTTTACTACTCCTTTATCTCCTCACTGGTCATTCATCACCATCAATGTATTTGAACATATTAGCAGCCCTTAAGATATCCAGCTGATTACATTTATTTCAGGGAAATAATTCAAGAGAATTGAAATACTGCAGCTTATCCACGATAAAATGGTGCCCCAAAAAGAATCACTATAGCATTCTCTCACTAAGGACCAAAATACTGGAAAAGAATCCAGGAAAGTCTCATAGAAACCAAGAAAAGAGATATAAGACACAACTGCTGTTTGTTTCAATGGGGATTGTGCAAGCAAATTTTATTTCTTAAAAGTCATTCATTTCCTCCCCATGTCATTAAAAAAAAAAAAATCAAGGTGCCTTCTTTTCCATTTGTATCCCCAAGAAACAGGATCTGTCCCTTTGTCACCCTTAATGGTCTCCAAACTGCTGACTAAGGCAGCCTTCTCACTTTGTGTCATGGTACAGACACTATCATCTCTTGTAATTTTTGCAACCATCACACGTATTAATTAATGGAGAGTATAACCAAGGTCTAATCTTGTCGGTTAAAAGGGAAAATATAACATGATAACCCAATTGCTTTCTGCCTCCTTTTCTCTGCCAAACTGTGATCATTAAAAATATTCCACACTCTTAATGAGCAAAGCTGTTCTCTCATGTTTACACTCACTATTCACCATTAGCCAGATAATTATCCTAATGTGCTAGAGGAAAAAATATAGCAACCCTGCTTCAGCCAGAATTGCATTTTAGTGAATTTTAAGGGCTTAATGAGGACAGGTAATTGACTAGCAATGCTTTAAAACGAGCTCTACCTTCAGTTAAACAATCAACAGCTCTGTACTTCAATATCACCATCTCACCCATGCAATGTACCTGCTATCAGATCTATTTGTGGCAAACTGTTGTCTAAGAAACCACTTCCTTTGTGCTACTAACCCAGCACTTAGAGTCCTTTTTTTGAAAAGCATTTGTTCAATTAATCTGGTGTAATTTGCAAATAATGGAATGCAGATTCCACAAGCAACTAAGAGGAAATAAGACCTCAATTCACAAGGTGGTTAACAGATCTATTCAACTGTTAATTACACACTTCCTGGTGCAATTGACAAATCATTGTCATCCTTTAGGCCATTGTGTTTTCAGACAAAGTTTCCCATGTTGCAACGAAGACTTAAACAAACATTAAGAAAAGACAAGGTTGCATCAATTTAATCAAGTTGCTATCAAGTTAGTCATGCTGGGTCACCAAAGACAATAGTCATAAATTGCCAAAATCTTTAATGGTTTAATCAATAGACCAGCTCAAATAGGGCTACATTTTGTTGTTCTTACCTCCTGCTGAAAGGCTTGATTAGGATCTAAGAACTATAAGCTCACAGGAGTATGTCATCTGTATTGAACTTCGGAAGTCTTACACTGCAGCAGTTCTTTCAGCCAACAGGCCTTCATTTCCTCAAAGTGCAAATCATTAACAATTGAGAATAGTTTCACAGAAAACAATGGCTCTGTTGTTAATATTAATTCATTACATTTATATTTCAGCTTTTTATCTTAAGGTGACACAATAAGAGTCCCTAAGCAGTCTCTCCTTCAGGTAGCAGAAAGGAGTCTTGCAGTTTGACCATCAACCCTCCCGTTCGTTGCAGGAAATCCAGAACTGCAACATCCAGCATCTGCTTAAAGAGCTCCCCGAAATGTGTCTTACATATAGCAAAGTGAGGTGTTCCTTTAAACCCTCATTATCCTGCTCCACTAGCAAGCCACTTCTACCTCTTTGCCTTTACATGAATATCCCTCCCACAACTACCCTTCTTCTATGCCTATGGAGAAAAACCGCACATCACATCACAAAAAATGCACGGGCAGCAATTTCTGTCCTTCTAAAATCCACATTCCCCCAAAAAAGCATCCTGCTAGTCACCCTTTTCCATTCCTATGACAATTAGCACAATATCAAAATCCATATTATACATTTCTGCTCTGTGAAGCGACTATTCACTAGGGTTGCACTGTTTCTCTAGAGTAACACTACAGGAGCACTTCTTGCAGCTGCCCTGCTCTGTGCCAACATGCAAGCACACCCACCTCTGCCCCCCACACTGTCACAAGCCACCTCCCCCCCGCAGCAAGCACACATAGGACATCAGCATGGGCACCTGTGGCAGGGATGGAGGGAGAGCCTCTTGCTGGGCAGACTTCCCCAAGGGTGCCCAGGAAAGTGTTCTGACTGACCACCGGGAATCTGTTGTTGAGGCTTGTTAAGAGTCCTTAGGAATCTCAGGGTCAAAAGAAAAGTGGAAGGGAGGGCAGAAAACAGCAGAAGACATGCACTTCTCAAGGTGATTGCCCTGATGGCGATGCCTGAGAACAGCTCATGTGCTTCTCATGTGTAAGGCAGCCTTCACATGAGAAGACTGCTGGCTCCCCAAGTAGAACAAACATATAGACATTTCAAAGCACTGCTTCAGCGAAGTACAGCAGTCAGGCTGGAGGGCCAAGCATGGCTGCCTCCATGGGCACTGCTGCTGCTATGCCAAAGTTGCAGCTGCGCATTAGGAAGGGAGCACAGGCAGGGGGGAAAAGCAGCACAAGGCAGCAGTCACAGGGCAGTGAAAAATGGAGACTGGAATGTCTGCTGCAGCTGCAGTAGGTCTTGCTGCCAAACAATGGCAGAAATATGGACATCACAGAAACATTATAACTGGGGTCACACATAATGGCAAGCCATAGAGAAGCTTGGAAACCTTACAAAAAAGATTTCTCCATGTGAGTTCATGGAAACCAATTTTGTTATGCTTCGCCATAGAGGTTGAATTCACATATATTGACAAGCCATGCCTGTGCCATGTCTAGCATGGGTTGTCATTATGTGTGAATACAGCCGTGAGGTTTTTGGAGACCCAGCAATAAAGCTGAAGTTCTGACCTCATAGTTTGGTCTCCACACAAAGAGTCCCCCCCTCCCCCCCTGCAGCCTGCATGGAAAGAATTGTGTCAGCTGTATCTCCAACACTGCAAAAGGCACCTCAGAGAAACGAAAGGACCCCCGCCCCCCAACTCAGCCATTTTCATTCCAAAATTTCACATGCATGCAGGGAGAGCTTCTATTGAGACAATATAGGCTCTCACACACCTTTAAATAGCCTCCATGGTCCATGGAAATTTGGAACAGAAATAGGTGGGTGAGCAAAGGTTTCATCCTCCCAGAGTCACAGAAATAAACTAGAGTGAAGGAAAATGGGAAACCCCAGTGCGTTCAGCAAAATTCAAGAAAATGACTCTGCACTTGCTGCAAAGAGGTGCTTCAGCCCCACAGCACCCCATCTCAAAGCCTTTGATTGACTTGCTGAGATTGAGCCCGCCAAACTGATTGGGGTGGGATGGCCAGCCACCCCCACTGTCACCCATTAAGACCCATCCACTGGGAAAGGTAAGGTGTTACTTGGATTGGCTCCTGTCCTGGGCAGCAAAAATGCCTGAACTTTTCTCTATATGTGTGTGTGTGTGTATCATCATCATCATCATCACCACAATCAGAGCTAGTCTGGAGGAACTTACACTCTAGGAAGCCTTTTTCTGCCATGTGCATATGCTGAGCCAGCAGTCCCTTCTTGGTGTGTAGTAGCATGACAGCAGTAGCAGAGCAGCAGTGAATCAAAAACTTAGAAGAAGGCAAGAGCTTGTAAGGCAATACTATAGGGTTTGTTTTTTCTCTATAGTGGGTAGGCTGCCCCTCTGGTCCCTTGATTGCTATGGTTACTATGAATCAGCCATGCTAGCCCGGCTGAATTACCATTATCAAGAGAAAAAGAGAACAAATGCTAGCTTGCTAATGCTGCTTGATATTGGCCTTTGATACCATTGATGACAGGATCCATCCAGATAAGCTGCACAGCCTGGGCATTAGAGAGACTGTACAACAGCAGTTTCAATCCCAACTGCAGATTTTATTTCAGAAAGTAACAGTGGATGTGTATGGCTAGGAGCTATGAGGTTCCACAGCCGACCATCTTGTTTCAAACACCTGTGTGAAGCCACTGTGAGTGGTCATTGCAGGATCTGCAGCAAAGTGCCATCGGAATGCTCCCCCTCACCCCCATGACAATAGGAATCAACTGAGGCTGCTGAATCCTGGTGAGACAAAGGCCCTGTGGGTGAGTGGTTCCAAAGTTAGGGTGACGGGCTTCTTGTCTGTTCTGGGTGAGGTTGCGTTTCCTGTGAAAGAACACACTTGTGGTCCGGGGGTGTTCTTGGGTCCATGGGGCTCTTTACATGAAACGACAGCTCACCATGGGTTAACTCACAGTGAGTTTGCAGCTTATTGTCCAAACCCAGTCCATCTCTTTCAGGCAGCTATGGCAGTTCATTGTGTCCTTTTCCAGCTTTGCCTAATGGGCAATTTGCTGCTTCTCTTGGCTTAAGGTTAGTCCAGAAACTATAGCAACTGTAAACTGCAACAATTAAGCATTTGGTTATTTTTTTTTAAAGTCATTAGTATTGGAGAACACATTGTTTCTTGCACTCCATCCTGATTTGGTGCTTCATTTCTTATTTTTGTTTGCCACTAGGCCAAGTATAAAATCTTGTTATTGGTGTATAAAGACTTAAGCAACCTGGGAGCAGGATACTTGCAAGCATACCTTCTCCCTCATCAACCTGTTTGATCACATGAGGCATTCCTGCTGATTCTCTACAAGCCTACAGTCCCCTTAGAGTGGTCCCCTTAGAATCGTTTCAGAGTAGGGGCTCCACTCTATGGAATTTCTGCTAGTTGATGTTGGACAGGTACCAACATTGTCTGGCTTTTGCTTAAGACATTCTTATTTAAGCAAGCCCTTCCTGAGTAAAAGAACATCCATACCTCTATTTAAACTATTTTAAATTTTTATATTTTGATGTTTAAAATATTTCATTGCTATTCACTGCTTGAGAACTTTATTTTTAGATGTCAGATATTCTATAAATATTGTAAATAAACAAATACATAAAATACAGTGAACACCAGGCCAGTGTCCTTGGGAAAGGAGTTTCATTAGTGAGGTGCTACAAATAAGAAAGCCCTTTCTGATGTTGTCTCTTGATTTCTGAAGGTGGAGGCATTCCAAAAAAGATCTCAGTGGAAATACTCCATATTGATAGATTACAATGTGAGATGGTGGTCCTTAAGAAACCTGTCTCCCAAGTCATGAAAGGCTTTGAAAGTCAAAAACAACACCTTTGTTTGGTATTAGAAGCAAATTACTAACTAGTGAACAGTGGAACAACTGCTGAATTTATTCAGAACTTGAATTAAATTTATAAAGGGAATCTTGTGCTAAGAGCAGTTTCAACCCCAGACTGCCTTTTGAAGGAAGTGCTTGTACTTGAAGCACCAATGTGCTTGTTGAGAAATCACAGCACATTCCAACATGCCAGTTGCCTACCCCAATGGAAAACACTCAGTACTCCCTTCCCTCCAAAACCCATGCCTAACAGTTGGAACTGATGGAACTGTTAGACACTATTTACAATCTTCAAAAGTAGATGTTGTTTAAGAAGTCAAAGTACACTATCCAGCAAAATCAATACCCTATTAGGTTAGAAAGAGTTCTGACTATCAAAGGCCAATGAACCTAATGGGTAAAAATATAAGTACCTGACCCAGAAGATTAATCACACACTGTCATGCTGAAATTGGTGCAATTCTTCCAATCATTAACATTTTGCTTGCAAAAATGTGCTCTGCTGTTTGTTCTCCTGCTAAATGATAACCGTTTTCAAGTTGAATCTCCTGATTAAATGAGTTCAAAAACAAGATGGGAGTTATGCCATGAAGGTCAGACATGCCAACTCAACTCAAAACAGTCACTATGTACCCTTTGAAAGCAAATTGAGAGGTTCAGAGAGACAGACAGATGAGCCTCACTGAAGTATGGTCTAGAGCTAAATTGGGTCCAGGGTCTAGTCATTCTAGTTGGTTAGTCCTCAAGGACAGGACAGGCCCACATTACAGTCAGATAACCCAATTATCTATTTTTAAAATATGAGATAAATGGAGATTAAGTTAACCTTCACCCTTCCCCTAGTAGTATCACGTCACCTTTCAATTTTATACTGATCCTTGAAATTTTAGTCAGTCAAAACTATGTAATATGAACCCGAAATCCTTAACTTGCAAATAATGATTTTCCTCCCTTATTCTTCTTGCACCAGAAAGAAAAGTTGAAAAGCTGTTCCACCATACCAGTACTTCCAACTACAGCATTTCCCAAGAGAACCTGTAAAAGAGACAAATCTTCTTGGACCTCCCCAATGTTAAGCAATTGCTGCTACAGTCTCTTCATAACTGTAAGTTATTGTGGCCAGTTTCCTGTTGAGAATGTTATCATTGGTGGATCTGCAAAGGTTTCTTTAATCACAGCTTTGAGGTACAGTCTTATCTTTCAGCATTCTGACTGTAGCAGCCATGCCATCAGACAATCACCCATCTGACTGCCTCCAAGAATTTCAATGTTACAGTTGACTTTATTGTATCTCCAGCACAGCTTAGGATTCCCAGGTCTGTAATCAGAAGCACATGCTTTTATATTATTTGTCTAACAACTACCAATTTCTTACTTGGATATTACTTGGAACTGGCTATTGTAGACAGTTCAATTTATAATACAAATATCACAGACCAGAACCCTCTGTGAGTTAGTGGACCTCCAAAATCACATGACTCATGCCAGTACCTGCTTTATAATTACTTTCTGTCAGCAACTTTTGCCTTTTGGGTGATATAGAAATTTAATAAATGGATAACATGTAAAAAAATAACATGTAGTGAATGTAAACATTCCCTCAGAAACCTTGAGTGGGAATAAGACTTAGCAGTGGGTGGGGTCAGAATCAAAGGTGGGCAGGGAGTGCAATATTGCAGATTAATATAATTTTTGGTGCCACCATCACTCTCTCCTCCTGCCCCTTTCTCTCGGCATGCTGAGTTCAACCAGCCTAAAGGTCCTGTGTAACCACTGGACTACATGTTCCTGGCTCCTATTCTAGGCTTTTTTGCCATTCTGAAAGGAGACACCTTATACTTCCCTGTTTGTGGTCTCCCAGTTGCCTTCTAGAACAACATTCTGCTCCATGCCCTTGCATAGCCTTCAGCCACATGGTGCTGGTTTGGCCTTCTGCCTGGACAGCAACCTCTATTCCGACCTACTTCTGCTTCCTGTTTTCTTCACCCTTTTCAGCTACTGCAACATAGTCACTAGACTATGCTTCCAAGTTTATTCTTGTCTTGCATCTAGGGGACATTGTAACTACAGCATCCATTAAAGCTAGCCTCTTTTGGTAATCCAATTAGTAAAATTCATTCTTAAATCTTTATGTGCCTTTGCTTTAAAGGAGCTAGCCAGGTTAATATTAATTCAGGTGAGCATCATTGTTACTGTTTTAATGTTTGCACTGAGTTGCACCAGACTATGACATTTTGATTTGTAAGGCAAAGGGGCAAACATAATACACAAGGCAGCCTCTTATTTTGACAGCAGGGACACCCCCCCGGGGGGGGGGTTATCCTCGCTCTATGGGAGGGGAAAAAATACAATGAAGAACAATTTTCTACCCTTTCATGACACCCAAAATTAGCTGCCTCATTGAGGTGGTTGTGGCCCTTTGTCTAATGGCAGAGCTGGGTCAGCAATAGAGCAAGATATTCTAAACTCTCGAATGCTGACCAAAAAGTGTTTGGCTATGGAAATGTTTTGTCTTTGAATATACAGTAAAAGTTAAAATTGGTAGAAGTTCTAGTATTGGCTAATGATACAAGCTGGCTGCATTTTTTTCTGTGTTAAATGCCAGGGGGTATAATTGTTATTGTTACTCCTAGCAGCCCCCAAATACTTGTTCACACACCTATTCAACATTTAGACAAGGTGCTAGGGCAATGCCAGCCAAATACCAAAATATTGATGACACATGTGCAGGGTGTGAAGGGAAGCATCATCAACAGTGCAGTTCTATACATGTCTGCTCAGGACTGAAGTCTTTCTGAGTTCAAGTGTGCATAGGACTGCAGGCCAACATGATAAAAGTCTGCATACATGTGAGTTGCAGTAGGAATTTATTTCAGTTCCACTCTTCTGCCAGGTTGGTCTAGTCTAGTGGAATCTGAGGTTGGTTTGGTGGAATTACCAGGTTTCAATCCAGGTCTTGTTTCCCATACTAGAGATTTCAAAACCAGGTTGTCTGTATCTGACCCCTGGTGTGAATGTAGACTCTGAACTTGGCAAACTGAGTTTTTACGGGATGTGAATATGGGGGAGAGCATCCTGAGCCATAAGCACATAAGGAGAACCCTGCTCGATCAGACAAAAGGCCTATCTCAGACTTCCCCAACCTACCTCAGAATTCCCAACCATTAGCTGTGCTAGTTGGGCCTAATGGGAGTTGAGGTAAAAAAGCATCTGGAAGGCACCACATTGGGAAAGGCTAACCCAGCGTTCTGTTTGCAAAGTGGCTAACCAGGTGCTTCTGGGAAGCTGCAAACAGGACATGAGCACAAGAGTACCTGCTGACTCATGTTCCTCAGCTCACAGCCTTTGGAGGCAATACATGGCCAGCATGACCAATAGCCATTCAATAACATACAACACAACCTTCTACCCCAAAGCAAGCTCTACTGAATTCAGTGTGGTTTATTTCTGGGTATGTGTAATTGCAGGCAACAGTTCTAAGCATACTTGTTAGAGAGAATGTCCCATAAAATTGATTGGGCCTTACTTTGCAGTAAACATGCCAAGAGTATTTGTCATTTCTTCCCATAACTGTCCAAATGTTTACAAAATCCACCACCCAAAAAAGGTCATCCTGTTTGCAGCCCTGCAAGGACCAAAGTAAAATGCCTAGGGGCTTTCCAGAAGATTGTATTTATTTCCTCTTCAGGAGTATTAACCCCCACACACACCACCAGCAGGGAAAGAAACAAATAGCTGGTGACTTCTATTTCAGAGGGGCTTCTTATTAATTGCAGTTTTGATTTTATAATAGCTATCCATGGTGCTGAATTTCATTCCCAAAATAGGTTAATCCCCATGGTGCACCATGAATAGCTCCTATGAAGTGCAGAGTAAAATCTGCAACAGATGAGGAGCATCAGTGACATATAAATTACCTGCTTCCCCTTGAAGCTTCATAGGTTTACTTGTTGCCAGCTCTGGAAATATTAGCAAGAGCGCAGAGAAGACCTCCTGCTAGACTAGTACCGATTATGTCAATTCCATTGTTTGCCTGTGTGGAAGGGAGAAAGGTGCAGGTCACATGCTTCTTCAGAAGTAAGTCCCACTGAGTGCAGTAGGGATTTACTCCCGCAAGAGTGTAACCTACTATGCATGCTTTATAGCTGGGAATGAGTCCCACTGAACTCAGTGGGGTTTACTTCTATATGGGCCATGATCACTTTGTAAATGTGTACAGGATTGCAGCCTTCAAAAGGGACCTTTCTTTGGCTGAATTGCACCCTTTGTTTCCCCCCTTGTCTTCAGTTGTTTGGAATACCATTATATGAACTCCATCTGTTTTTATTAATACTACCTGCTTTAATAGCAGAGCAGATGAAACTTTGTAAGTCACCTTGGGGCCCTCTTTGAATGTGAAGTCAACTCATGCCATTATTTTTAATGATAAATAATAACTTCAAGATGCTTTGGGCTGTAACCTCTATCATCTCTAGACTGTTTAGTAGCGGTTTAAAATTATCCTTTATTTTAAAAATAATACGCGGCATAATTCTGTGGAAGTCTACTTGAAAGTAAGGCTTTTTAGCATCACTGAGACTTACTCTTAAGTAGCCTCTCCCAGCCTGGAGCTCTCCAAATGTCTTGGGACTACTGCTCCCACCATTCTGAGCCAGCATGGTTGAAGCTGGTTGTATATGCAAGATCACTCTAGAGTACACATTCTCTGTCCCCCCTCCCCGCCAGAATCCGAAGAAACTGTGATGGCCCCTGCACAGACTGAGCAGGTCCATCAACCTAATATGACTTTTCCACAGTTTTCACAGGAAGAGTTCTATGAAACGGATTTAGACTGTCATCTCTGATTCACAGGGTGGAATCAAATGGCTGCAACTCAAGAGGAAGAACCTAGAAAGTCTTTTAAAAAATTAACAGGATTCACCTTCCGAGCAAAATCTTTTCAGATTGGGGCCCAAGCCTTCTAACATGTGCAGTTCTCTGATAGACATGTGGTTCATTCATCTTCAGATGAAAGATCAGCATGTTTAACGGGGAAGCAGGGCAGGGGGCTTCTCCCAATAGGTATAGCCACTTCAGAGGATGCTCCTTAGGATACTTCCTAAGATCTAATTGTTAGCAGCCTTGCCATTCCCTGAGTAGCTGTTTCTGTTTTTTTAAACAGACATTAAGACCAAAGGCACATATTGTATTATGTGTATTCTGGCCCTAAAATCCCATTGATTTAAACAGGAATGTTAAACTGGTGCTCCTATCTAAATTAAAGGGAACTTAAAGTTTGTGACCAAACCAATTTAGTGTAAATATCAAAAATGGAGGGAGGGTTAAAAAAATAAACTGGATGGCAATTATGACATTTTCTGTTCAGTTTGATGATGATTAATGGTTCTGCTTATAGATTGCTCCAATACTTCATTGATACTGGATAAAAGGGCAGAACTAGGAAATGTACCCATGTTATAAGTATGACATTTAACTTTTTAAGTATCTTAACATACAATCTTAGAAAATATCCAGGAATTCAATGGGAAAGATCTTTCCCTCCCTTGCATACCAAAGACAGTTGCTAATAAGAAGTTTCTGTCAATGATATTGCTCTTCTAAAGGCACAACAAGGAAGACCCACACTCATCCCCAAACTATGTTTTTGACTACAGCTCAGGGAAGCCCCATCCATCATGATCAGTGGTCAGGAGTTTAGGGATTTAAGAGTCTAAAATACTTGAAAGGTAATAATGCCAATTGTATGTTTCTGAGACTGATCACAGTTTATTCCAAATTTGTGCTACCACCCTATGAAAGAAATCTTGTGAGATGCATTAAATTCACATGCAATTAAGGGCACAGTTCTATATATGCATAAGCAAAAGACATTCTACAGCTCCTAGCTTGCCTCAAGAAACTCTGCTAAACATGCATAAGATTGCATCAAGGACAATTATTTAGAAGATCAAATAATATATAATTGATCTATATATATGTATTGGAGGTACATATACCTGAGACATTATCTTAACATAAGCATCCCCCCAGCAATTATTTAACTATTCTAACATAATTTTTGTTAAGTCTCACTTGATTAATTGGGTTGTGCTTTTGAGTCATATCAAACCACATTAATCAATGGATGGATGAATTAGAACAAATGCTGTGCTCCTACTTTCAAGGAACTGTTCTCTTCACAACAGAATTAGAACTGAAGCTTGCTGACTGATCCCTGGTTGTAAGCTGTATTTCTAGAAAAGTGCCCACCTGAAAAGTGTTCCCATCCCTGTCTTCCCTCCCCTCCCTGTTTCTGATTTAAATCTCTAGTTTTGTGAGGATTTAAACTGGAAGCTTTCCTTTCCTAAACATTTTCCCATTAAAAACAGCTGCCTGCATGAAATGCCTGAAGAAACCCTTCAAAGGGCTGCCTTCTCCTGGAACATCAAAATAATGTCAAGGTAGAAAAGGGAAGTGGTGAGTGCTGCATTTTTTAATACAATAGGAAACCTCCTGCTAATGACTTGACCTGGTTTTGCCAACCAGAAAGACCAGATGTGAGGCTTTTCCTTCCCTAACTTTGGCTAGTCCTGATGTGCCTCCTTATTTTGAAGAAAGCTAAAAAGAAGATTCAGTCTCAGTTTCCCACATAATGCCACAAGGTAATTTGAACTGTGAAGACATCAGTCAAAAAGAGACACATTCAGTCACTTCTTTCCCTTCCACTGGAAGACCAGCAGAAGAACTTCAAAAGGAGATGCAGTCCAACATCCAGAGGACATCAAGTTTAAAGGAAAGTGGCTGTAAGGTAATCAGTCTTGTTATCTTGATATTGCAGAGGTACAGTGGTTTCCTTTAGGCCATTGAGCCCAGATTTGAACAGAGGATTTCCTGATTGGGCTCTTAGCTACTAAGCTACATCACAATTTTATCATCAAAAGAGGGACAGGGGGTAAAATCGTTTATTTATTTATAAAAGATATGTGCCACTTTTCCATGAAACCAGGCCCAGATATTCTTTACAAGATATTCTGCAGCATTATAACAGGAATTTGGAAGGACACAGCTGATGATGTGGGTGATTAAAGTTAGTGATTAAAGTCTGCTGCCCACTGAAGCTTTGAACAGTAACCCCAACTCAGCAGCTTTGCATGCTGAAGTCCCAGGTTCAATCCCTGATATCTCCAGGTTAAAAAAAAAGGTCAGGTAGCAGATGCATGAAAAGACATAGAAAGCCATTACAGATCAGAGCAGACTGGGTATAGAACTTTATGTTCAGGGATCTGGCCCTCCTGGGTTCTCCAGATGGGAATTCACCCTTCCCCTTCACTTTCCCGCAGCTATCAATCATTCGTCAGTTTTCCAGTTATGTGCAGTTTTTCCCATTCTGAAAGGTTGAAATGTCTTTCTTATGGCTTTGTTACTGGCAGTAAGAGCTTTAACATGCAACCCCATGCAAGTTTTTAATAGAAAAATGGCCTCTAGCTCCTGGCATACTCCTGACAGCACAGGAGGAAGGGGCATGCTGAAAGCTGTGTCTTTTTTTCTGTCTAAGCTGGCAAAGGATTGCATCCTTAAACTACAGTATGCTAGTATTTTTGGCCCTACCCCAATTTCCTTCAACCCCACACACCACTGAAAGGTTATAATTAACATTTACATACCACCTTATCTACTAAAAAGTCATCAAGGCAGTTACAACAATTTAAAACAATACAACCCAAAAAAATAAAAAAAGAACATTAAAAACTCTAAATCCATGAAAAGTACACATATTTCAAAGGCTAAATTGAAATTACGACTCCAGACATTCTCAAGTCTAAGGGAGTGGGAAACAATCATATTCTTGATGGGACACATGCCATCATTCAGAAGGAATTTAGGTGAAAGCCATCTTATTACCTTTGTGGGTAATGGCATCCTCAGATATTTATTTGGACAGATTCAGAGACATGTGTGATCTCTCAGGTCTGCCACAGCAATTTAAGGTGCAATCTTATGCAATTAGATAGGGGGAAAATGGCCTACATTCCCAGCAGTCCCTAGATAGCATAGTTGGCTGGGACAAGCTGGGAATTGTAGGCCTTTTCTCTCATTTAAACTTGCATTGCATTGGACCGCTATGGTTTTAAAGGTTAAGACTAACACCTTGAATTGAGCCTAGAAAGCAACTGGCAATCAATGCAGGTCTTTTAGGACAGGTGTCATAAGATCCCAGTTCTACGCACTGTTTAGCAGCCTAGTTGCCATATTTCACGCAATTGAACCTTCCACACCAATTGGTAACTATTTACTCAAAACAAAATCCCACCTTAGAATTTACTCCTTGCTCACTGTGCACAGAAATCCATGTGCCTATTGACTGAGAAGATAGCCCCAGTGAACACAAAAGAAGTTATTTTCAAGCAAAGAGATTAGGGCTGCATCTTTAGTGAGATTGTTCTGGAATAAGGTTTCATTTGAGTCTTGTCTTGAAGAGCCAATTCTATAATGTTAGAAGGCCTAATTCTATAGTGTGTGAATTATATAAATGCATTTGAGCATATGAAGAACTTATTTCCTTGGTCATTTAAAGCCTTGCTCCATCTTACATCATCACTGTCATTATCACAAAAGCATGTTGGGAAATCTGAAGTTCCTCCAAAATAGGTATTGACTATGTACCTCTCCCTCTGTCCATTCTTGATCTTACTTCATCTCATTTAGTTAAAGGGGGAGAAACAGGAACAATGAACCACTGAAGGCAACATAAGATAAGCAAAGATAAAGGCTGGCTGAAGCTCAAGCTTTGTCCATGGGGACAAGATCATGGCTCTTTGATGAAATTCACCTTGTTTAATATGCAGAAGATCCCAAGTTTTCTCCCTATCACACCCTGCCCATCCTAGTGCTACAATGATCCAAAACTCTTCCCCCAACAAGTTATCTTTCCTCTTTCCAGAAATATCTTTTTACAAAAAGTAAACCAAGGTACACCTCTATTATATTCCTCAGGAGAATTGGCCTGTAGGCAGACTTTGGTGAGCATGGTAGTATCATGCAGTGATAAATAATCCAGGTGGTGGCAATACAGTATCATTGCTTAGAGCAGCCATATCTAACGATTGCTGAGCCATGATGTCCAAAATTCAGGAGGAGGAGAAAAGGGAAAACAGAACACTGCTTGTCCTGTTGAGTTTGAAGCTAAAACCATCAAACATTCTGTCAATGATCTTCAGCCTCCCTTGGACAACCACCCCTCCCTGTCACAGAACTTGCACAAGAAGCCTATACTTTTTTTAGACAGTCCCCCAACCTAAAGCAACTACCTAGTAGCACGAACAGGCCATAGATCAAGGATATAAACACAATGTTCAGACTTTGCAACAATTTCAGATGCCAGCTCTGTCCTCTTGCCTACTTTGAAAACACTATTTCAGGGCTTTATAACAGCATCCACCTCACCGTGGGTGCATCCACCTCTTCATCTTCTAATATGATCTATATACCATCATTGGTCAGCAATGCCCTCATCCTTTCTACACAAGACAAATAATGGTCACAAATCTGATATCAAAAATGGTCATTTTCATAAACAATAGCAGCCTCCTGGGACACTCCCAATGGACGTTAACATGGCTCTTTTGAAGCAAAGGTGAAAAACTGCTGAGTTAGAATGCATCACCAGGTTACATTCTATTGTCAGAGGCGTGACTTATGGATTTTATCACACCAAACACTTGATTTACCTAGTGCTAGGATGTTATCAGCAAAAGCTGGGCTATGTGTGACCACTGTTCATGTGATTGTCACCACCAGTACTTTCCGCACTGGATTTCTTCCTTAACTGTTTTTCATCTGTACCCCCACCCCCACCCCCACCCCATGTAGTGTATAACGAATGAGACACACTCCATAATATTCCATGCAACCAATGAGGGGGTTATATTCCACAAAAGCTTATTTTAAAATAGGATTAGTCTTAAGGTAACACAAGCTTCTTTGCTGTTTTTGCTACAATAGACTCACAGAGCTGCCCTCTGGCATTGGGCTTCTTTAGATTTCCCTTAGTCTTTGCTTCGATAGCAAAGAGGACTGTGCTCAACCACAAAGCCCTAGGTGGGCCTCTCCCCATACGTGAAAGCTGCTTATTTAATTTATATCCTACCTCTTTTCCTTCCATGGAACTCAAGGTGGCTAACATAATTCTCCTCCTCCCAGATCTCCTGCCTTCCAGTCCCACAACCACTACATCACACAAGCTTACACCATTGAGTGAGCTGGTTTGATTTGTTTGGTTTTGAAAACCAACTGACTACTCCTCAACTTCCCTTGGCTTGACTCTTTAAAAATATATTACACTGGAAACCAGACTATGCTTAATTCTCTTATCTAGCCTGTAAGTGCTTTCCCATGCATTGCTCTGCCTGGTAAGCACACTGACCTGGTTGTTAAAGAGTTTAAAGGAGACTCTGAAACAGGGCGCCATCCTTCCCCATACATAAGAACATAACAGAAGAATGTAAGAGCAGCCACAAGTGGGAAGTGAGTGCAGTAGCACCTGCTTTGTCATGCTTCCCATAGGCATACTGCCTCTGATACTGGAAGCAGTTTAGCATCATCAGTCCTAGTACCCACTGATAATGGCACCCTCCATGAATTTGTCTAATTTCCCCTTAAAGCCATCCAAATTGGTAGCCTTTCACCTATTCTGAATCTCCCATCAATCATGGGATGACTCCATTGAGTTCCAGTATTATGCATGAGAAGTAATGTCTCCCTATCCATTTTTTCCACATCATGCATACTTTTTTACAGTTCTATCACGACCCCTTTCACTTGTCTTACAAGTTCCAGATATTGTAACCTTTCTTCATAGGGGAGTTGCTCCAGCCCTTTGATCATTTTAGAGTACAATCCCGTGTAGAAACTGTCTATAACCTCCATCTTTTCCCAGTTTTTTTCTTTCTAAATATGCACAGGATTACTGCACATTTCTCAAGTCCACATTATCCTCTTCTAGGTGCAGTGATCAGATCAATACAGTTTTCCAAGTGTGGTTGCACAAGAGATTTGTATAAGGGCAGTATGATATTTGTACCTGTGTTTTTAATATTCTAGGAAATGCTGAATAGAGAAGAGGAAGAAGACCAAATAATGAGATTGATGAACACGAGAAAGGAAGCCACAACCTCAAGGACAGGATATTTTGGAGGACATTCATTCATAAGGTCACCATAAGTTAGAGACAAATTGATAGCAATAAATTTTGATGCCTTTCTTAATTATATACCTAACAAGGAATTAGCCCTTTTCACAGTAGCCATACACTAGGTTGACATTTTTATTAAGCTGTCCACCATAATTCAAGATCTCTTCCTTGGTAAGTCCCCACTAGCTCAATTATCATCAATGCTTATGTAAAAGGAGAACCTTTTGCATAATTTACTTTTACACTGAACTGAATATGCCATTTTAGTGCTTTTTCTCCCCATTTGGAGATATCATTTTGGAGCTTCTCATAATCCATTTTTGTTTTAGCTGCCCCAAATAATTCTCTGTTGTGCGGAAACTTAGATGCGTCACTGTTCACTCCTAGTAACAGATCATTTATAAACTAGTTAAAAAACAGATCTCTGTTGGATTCTACTGATTACTTCACTCATTTGGGAGAATTTGCCATTTCTACTCTCTGCTTTCTATCAATTTATTTACCAATCTTTCTAAAATTATTTCTAAACCATCCTTCAAGGGTAGAATCCACTCAGGATGGCATACAAAATAACATACAATAATTTTAAAAATTAAAAAGTCCAATCCATAATATGACTCTTCCTCTTATTCTATGAGTGCTAAGGTAGTTCAGTAGTCCTTGGTGAAGGACTTCAGCAAAGGCCGTTTGGAACTCCAAGTCTATCCCTGCCCACCTGTTTCTTGACACTCCCAGAACTATAAAAGGTTAGTGAGATAGAACTTACCTACGTGGATGCCTTTTTACTTTTTTTTCAACAGGGCTTGTCCTTCTGTGTGCCTGTTATTAATTTACTCAGAGCAGATGTTAATATAACTAACTTGTCATTTCTCAGATTCTCCCTGGATCCCTATGGAAAAATTGGCATTGTATTGGCCATTCTCTAGTCTCTGATCTTAGGAACCATATTCCATATTTTTGTTGGAAGACTGGCAATTTCAAATTTCATGGCTACTATGTGTTAGCTTCAATTTGTCAATAAGGTCAAAACATGCATCCCTTGCCACCACTATTTGCTTGGGTTCCTTAGACTCCCTTCCTGAAACAGACACAGGTATGTGCCCCACATCTGAGGTGAAGGAAGATGAAATAATTCAGCTTTTGCACAGTCTCCTTCAGAACACCTTTAACCCCATTGTCACCCAATGTTATCTAACTCTGTTGACATCCACAAAAGCCTTGAACTGGATTCCCCATATATTTAGGTTATGAGCTGTCAAATATTTAAATCCAATAAGAATTTAATATGCTGGTGCCATTAGAAATACTATGTGGGTGGTGGTGGTGCTAACACAGGTTTCTTATGCATGGCCCTACTTCACAGGGTGGAGATAAAGACATACCAGCTTGTCACAGGTGCTCTCTAGATGTTGAGAACAACTCCTCCCATCAGGCCTGGTCACCATGGCCAATGGCCAGGGATTATGAGAGTGGCAGTCCAAAACATCTGGATGGCACCAGGCTGGAGAAGGCTGCTCAAATATTTCTAGTTGAAAGGACCAGGAAGCAGTTGATGCAAATGACCTGCAACCAGTCAGAACAGACAGTAACAGTCTAGATAGACTGACTTGGTATAGCTTGTACTTGAGTTTGCCTATGATTCCCTCTCCCACAACTTTTTTCAGTCTATCTGCAGAGAAGTTTCAGAATTCTCAATTATCAGAGCCAGTCTATGTGAAATAGAGAGCAAGCATATGCAACAACAATACAGACAACAGAAAAATCAGTGCTGTAAAGCCAGACAAGCCTTGTTAAAGTATCCATGCAAATGTCCCACAGCCTGGCTTACACACTTCCTTTGACCCGATAACTGTAGCAAGTAGCCAAGTTCTGATTAAACACTGCAGATACCCACATATACAGAATTATGTGGCAAGACTTTTAGGTTAGACAGCCTAGCTGTCAAATTGCCTTTAGCTCTAGTCATGGAATCATAGAAGAAAAGAGTTGGAAGGGGCCAAGAAGGCCATTGGGTCCAACCTTCACAAATATACAAATATTTGAAAAAATATTGCATTCATATAAATGGCCAGATATACTGCATAGTTATAAACCCCCTTTACTGCACTCTTCCCCAGCAGGTTGCCCTTTAGATGCATCAAATAACAATTCCCATCATCCTTCATTCAGCATGGTCAAATGCAGCATGGCGTACTGGCTAGGTATGATGAGAACTGAAGTCCTACACATTCAGAGGATGCCAGGTTGGAGAAGGCTGTCATACAGGACAGTCACTTAGCTAGAAGTGTCATTGAACTCAACAGGAGTAGTTCTGAGTAAACACATAGAAGGCTGCACTGTTTGTTTCTCTTTATGCATGGGGGCTACAGAGTAGCATTGAGCAAACTGATTGCAACTTCCTGGTGGAACATCCAAGTGCCTGCTGGTTTGGGAAATTCTTGCAAGAAAGCTAGACTAAGAGGATGTAGATCTATGTGGGATCAATGAACATAGATTAGCCTGAGTTCTCCAGTGTGACACTGCTTTTTGTATGTGCCAAACTCCTTGTCCTTCCTGATTTTTACTTCTTAAAATTTGTTTCAGAGTTCAGATGCCACCTTTGCCTTGTACGAATTTAGGTTCTTGGCCAAGTTACTTTTCTTTTAATCTCATAAGACTGTCTACTGGGAAATGAGTGTTTTGTGAACACCCATGCAGCCATTTTGTGCGATCACCTGCAACACTCTCTCCAAATTTTAAATGTGCCCACCAACCTAAAAAACTTAGGGGTCCCTGATGCCTAATCTGACACAGAGCCAGAAGAATATAAATTCTTATAATATTTGCTCTATTTATATCCAACTTTGTATGTTTGCATCATGGAATTCAAGATTACAGGCATGAGATTTTTTAGGTGGTCTCCTATCTATGCACTGACCAGTCACAGATTTGCTTAGTGTCAACAAGGTGGCTGCATCATGTGCTCTCAGGCCATGCCTTTTCTCTTGCCATGTAAAGTTAAAATGTGTCAGTAAACCACAAAGAGTCTAATGAAATACACATCCTTCCCCAACCAAGTGTTGCTATGCTGACTGTGGACAATAGTTGTTTTCATCTTCAAAGCAACAGGTTAGGGACGGGTGAGACTGCTCAGATCTCTACCATGGAAAACGTGCTGGAAAAGAAGGCAGTTTTCTTCTGCTCCCTACCTTAATCTTTAAGAACTCATAGATTTAGTGTCCACATATCACACATTGCACCATTCTCATTAGATGAAGAACAGTGACCTTGATGAGACCTATTACCCATCCTCTCCTCACTTTCATGAAGATAATTCCCTTGACCCCATGCAAAATTCATGTTTCAGTTCTGCATTCCATTGGTTTTGTGACATCTTTCTTAAAGCATTCAGCTCCAAAAATGAAATTCTCCCTTGGAAATTGAAAGGTTCATTTTCCTTTTGGTTGTGGTTGTTTTTCAGCTGGCCATGGAGCATTGTCCCTCAATTCATGGAGAGAGGTGTAGTATTACACTTCCAATAAGATATAAACCAAATCAGTTAATTTGTCTTTGTATATATAAAACAGTATGTTCCTTTAATTAATTCCATCTATCAGTGTGAACAAGGACGCCAACTGTTAGAGTTACATGATTCCTCTTTTTCTTTTCTTCCTCCCCAACAGATTGAAGGAGAAACCTTTCCTTCTGTAGCAGGGATTGGTTTTGTCAAGCCAACTCCTCTTAAAGTGCAAGCGGAGGGAAGTTCTCTCCCCAAGAGAGATACTATGGATGGGGATTATTGAAATAGCCCTTGTCACCTTCAATGTCCACTTCTTGATCTGAGTCATCTGAGATGTCAGAATCCAGTTCTTCTTGCGAAGCTGGTGATGAGGTGTACCGTGACCTGCCAGGAGAAGCCACTTTACCCTGCTCAGGAGTCAGGCAGCCTTCTTGTCTGGCATCCTGGTGACAATCACCATCTTCAGGCTCTTCTTTTTTGCTGGCTTGAGGGTTCTCCTGAAGGCAAACAAAGGAAATACAGAATGAAGAAGGAGAAGAATCTCCTAGGATAACCAAGCAAGGTTGGCAGCAGGATAGGAAGGGGCTGACAGACATTAAACTACTTTTTCCATGGCAGAATTGTTTCCACAGTATACTGGGCCATTTATTAATACATGCAAGCACCAGTAAAGTCCATAGCAGTGCCATCTATACAAAGATCTTTCCAGTTCTTTGCCTATCAAATGACCTGCCACATGGCTCTGGAGCCAAGGAGCAGTCAAAGAGACAATGCAGGTGATCCCCAGACCAGTCCATCTGGGTTTTGTGTTGGATTTGCTCCATGGAAATTAATTTGAACAAATGCACTGAAAGAAAAAGGACTGCTTGCTCAGTGAATCTCAGCACTGACCACTACCACTTCATGGGGCACTGGCTTGTTTGGCAGGGGATCAGCGGTCTGAATGACTGTGTAGTGGGGCATACAGATGTGTGTGAATGGATAAGTATAAATGGGCTACCCCTCCCCTTTTCAGTTTTGGTCCTGCATCCTAGAAGTATGTGTGTGTCCAAGTCACTTTCCTGGGCAGAATGTGGCCCTTAACCTTTAAAAAAGTCCCATCCCTGATTTATTCACTGTATGTATTCTCACATTTTTATCCTATCTTTCTTCCTCTGGCAAGGAACTCAGGGTGGCTTAGGGGGTTCTCCTCTTGCTCTCAATTTATCCTCACAACAGCTCTGTGACATATGCTATACTGAGAGTCAGTGACCAACCCAAAGTTACCCCATGAGCTTCATGCCCAAGTGGGGACCTGGAAATACTTCCCCAGTCTCAGGCCAACTTTCTAACCACTACATGCTGCCACCCTAGAACTTTAAATTATCTGTTCATCAGTGGCAAAAACCACAACCCCAATTAAAACTGGACTCGTACAACTCCTTCCCAATATATAAGCAGAGGGATACATAGCTAACATGAACAACAAGTAGTTTTGTGGTGTTCATGCCAGCATAAATCTGTTAGTACTCAGAGTGTCACAAGATTTTTTGTTTGTTTCCATAAGCTACCCCATAGAAATAGTAGACATGGATAACTTGGCATATCTGTTCTGGACTAGAACAGAGAAATGGCCCCAGTCTTGTAATATATTATTGTGCAATCTCCTATGTATCATCACATGCATAAGCCCCATTGACTTCAGTGTGACTTACTCCCAAGTAAGTGTGCATAGGATTGCAGCTTAAGTGTGTTTACTTTGATGTAAGCACGATTGAGTTCAGTAGGAGTTATTCCCACACAGGTATGCAGGGGGGGGATCTTGGGGCAGACCCTCAGGGTCCTGCTCCTCAGAATGAACTGGAGTGCCCTCAAACACAATAGGGCTGGCTTACTTGAGTCCTGAAGAAACAATTGTAATATGAGCACACTGCCATCTAAAGGGGTTGGATGGCCAGAAAGACTATTAAGTCCAGAGCCTAAAATCACCTAGCTATCAAAAAGTTGAACATGATATTGATAGGTTTTTTTTAAAATGTGGATGAATTACTCCAATCTAGGCACAACATTAGTCCCAGGTACCAACATAAGTTAATAGGTGACATGGGGATGTTTAACCCTATTAGTGACTAGGGGAAGGGGATAACTATTTTGGAATAAAGTAGAGTAGGAGGGCATGATTTTGCCTAAGCAACATTACGTATTTTTCTGTATTTGGCTTCCTAACAAGTAACTGGAAAAGTGGGGTAAGGAGACGGGAGTGTAGGAAAAAACATGACCAGAATGAATAGAAAACTGGGGGGAGGGGGGATCAGAGGCAGGTGAGTATCAAGTAAATGAATGTTCTTAAAGCTTTCATGCAGATGAATGTTATGTAACTACCATCTCCTGGCCTGCTTACAGAGTAATTCTGAAAGTCGTTTTAAAATCTTGCAAATAAAGCTGGTGATTTATTTTAACTTTTTCCAGGCTGCCCTTCACTCCCAGAAAAATGGTTTCAAGGGAACTATACAAAGATAAAATAGCCTTTATAAAATACAAACAGTAAGCCAGAAAAAAATGAGAGGAATTAAAAACTCTTTACTAATCAGTTAAAAGCCCTACAAACAACATGAAGCTATAAACAGATTCAAATGCCCTAGGACAACAAACATTGGTACCCAAAGGATATAGTGTTGGTGGCAATACAAACACTCTCCAAGAGAGGTGTGGGGGCTACCAAAGTGAAGACCCTCTTCTAGTATCTTCCTATTCTTCACCTCTCAGAAAAACAGGAGAAAAACAATTCTACAGTAGTTTGGTATGGGAGGAGGTGTCCTTTAAAGCATTTGGCTTGCAAGCCATTTAGGGCACCTTGAATTGGGCTCAGAAATTAAATGGCAGCCCATGCAAATTATTTTAGAATGGATGTGATGCAGTTCCACCTACACAAACCAGTCACAATTCTGGCTGCTGAATTCTGCCAGCTAGCTGTACCTTTCAGACTGTCTTCAGGGGCAACCCCAAGCATAAGACATTACAGTAATCCATCCTGTAGGGTACCAGAGCATCAAACAGCTGTAGCCAGGCTAACTAATCCCTAGAGACATTTAACTAGAGTCACTGCCCACTGGGGTCAAAAGGATTATTCAGAAGGCTGTTTTCTTTCTGACCTCCCTAACATTAGAAAACATGCCTGTAAGTAATTCTTCCCAATGAAGGCATGGGGAGAGGTGTTTTCAGGAGTGAGGAACAAGCACCAGAAATAATAATTAGAAGGAAGATCGTTCAGGAAAGTTTCAGTCTTTCAAATCTGAATCAGCACATCTCATAAAAGCAGAGTCAATACTTCGGAGCATTTAAAATTAGTGCCATCAAAAGCAACACTCCAGAATCCCAGAAGATGAGGAGAGCCTCCAAATCAGCTGCCACAGACATCCAAAATCAAGTGAACCCATGAGTGAATAAGCAGAAATTCAATGAGCCAATTGCTAGAGGGAATCTGTGCCCACCTGTTTCAAGCGTCGCCATTTAGCCCTGCGATTCTGAAACCATGTTTTAACCTACAAAAATTAAGGGGAAGGGGAAAGAGACATTAACAGGAAATAATCAATAGAAAGTTCTGTGCAGCAATTCTAATATACGCAACTTTAAATAAGTCTCAAACACAGTAAGAGGACTAACTGCACACAGGCTATAATCCTATACTCACTTATTTGGAAGAAAGTCGTATAGAACAGAGTGGGATTTGCTTCTCAGCAAACACACATAGGGTTGGGCTGCCTCTAGGAACTGTTGTTTTAAAAAAGGCTGCTTCCTGTTTCAGAGAAATGTACTGAATCTCCTTTCAAAAGTGACATGCAATTTAAAGTGAAGGAAACCTTATTTCAAAATTTGCTCCTGAACTTTGGGCACCCATTAATAAAGACAGCAAATAATAACAATGATAACTCTTTTCTAAAGCATATGCAAATTATAGCCCTCTTAAACAGGTGGAGGGAAAGGAAGGTGATTGTTGTTTAGTTTACTCAAATTGCTCTACTGTGCCTCTCTGAACAGGGCTAGACGGCAGGCAAGTTAGCATTCTTTAAACATTTCCTGAGTGGGATATCTCAGTTCAAAACTTTATTTATTCATTAAAATCTTTTCCATCCCCATCCCCTACAAACTTCTCTGAACTGTGAGAAGACAAACTTCCCCAAGTTTACCTATGTACTGCTCACCTGCCTCTCACTGAGCTGTAGCATCTTTGCCAGGCGCTTCCTCTCAGGTGGAGAGAGGTACTTCTGTGTTTCAAATTTTTTCTCCAGCTCGATGGTCTGGTCATTGGAAAAACGCACCTGACCTCCTTTCCTCTTGTGCAGTGGCCGCTGCATGAAGGGGCTCCACAGCAGTGGCTTTCCTGCAGGAGGCAGACAGAGTGTAAACAAGAAACTGCAGGTTGCCCCATTAGCCCAACCTTCAGTTCACCTTAACACCCTCCACCAGATGAACAGTCTTCAGTGCAATCCCAATAGAACATCTACTTTCTCCCAACTCTTTTCCAACTCCCAGTGATGTTTCATTGGAAGTGACCTCACTCCCCTCTCTTCCTCCAGAACCCCACACAATATTCTGTAATTTGGACAACTGGCACAAAGTGAACCTTTGCAGAACCAAATTAGGGTTGTATCCAATGCTAGTCCTTAGAGCAGACCCAACAAAATGAACATTAGTCATAACTAACTTAAAACCAGTTCATTCCAGTCAGTCCACTCTAAATAGAACCAGCATTGGTCACAACATCTCAATTTGAAATACCCACTTAGGAAAGGTGGGCAGGAAGCCCACCCACTCTTTGATCATTCATATTCCTTGTTTAATTTAATCGCTTGAAAATCTTTGCAGACACCAAGGAAGTCCTCCCAAGAAAGCACACAGAAACAACAAAGGACATGCCATCGTAAAAGAGATTTGCACATTCAGAAGAGGTTGAAGCCACTCTCCTACACTTTCTCCAGGAGTAAGTCCCACTGAAGTGAAACTGAGTTCTGAAAAACATGGGTAGGATTGTGCTGTGCATTTCTCTGCAAAAGCTGAGACAATTTCATTTTGGTAAATGTATCCTGGTTTTGCCTTCTCACATCCAAAAAGGCACAATATATTAACACGATAAATTGTGGCTCCTTAACAGGATCTTGGATTAACAGGATCTTGTAGCTCCTTAAAGGCTGACGTACTTATGATATATTTTTATGCATGTTCAGACTGGAAAAAAAGACTTAATTAAATGCTTAGGATTGTGCCTGTAATTATTATGACAATTATAAGGTTTCATTGACTAATATATCTGTGCCCATGGAAATCATTCATTTACTTTACCTACATGAAGTTTATCACCTTTCTTAAACAGTGCCTTACAATATAGAACTTCAATATTTAGGAGAAAAATGTAATTCTTCCAAGGTTAACACATTTGAATTGTTGTGAGCTGCCCAGAAAGCCTTCTGGCTGCTGGGGGGGGGGGGGATACAAATGCAATGAATAAATCAATAAATAATTAAGATCTGGGTGCTGTCCAGCTTTCTGGATTTGAGATCCACACTGTTTCCCAGGAGATGCTAAATGGTACCTTTGGGTTTCAGTGGTGATCAGCATGCCACCTACAGCATAATCACATCTATTCACAAGTAAAACCTATTGAGCTCAATGGGCCTTAGTCACAGGTACATGTTTATGGGACTGCGTTTTTGAGTCCCTGTTCCACTGAACTCAAGGGTGTCTGAAATCCTCCAGAGCTTCTTTAGATTGTATCATCAATTAATTCATCACATTCATCTAGTGATGTAGAGGTGGCATATCCTTGGTATCAAACCCCAATACATTTAAAAAAAAAAAAAACCTTTAGGGTGCTGTTCTATGCATATTTTGTCAGAAAAAAACCCTAACATTCCCAGTATGCCCCAGCCAGTAATGCTGGAGGTTACAGGCCTTTTTCTGCCAAAACTTTATTTATCAGATTTATATCCTATCATTTTTTCTTACAAAGAACTCACAGTGGCTTACATCATTCTCCTCCTGCTGCTCTCAGTTTTGTCCCAACAACAAGAATCCTGTAAAGTAAGTGGGTCTGAGAGACTGTGACTGGCCCAAAGTCACCCAGTGGGCTCCATGGCTGAGCGGGGACTAGAACCCAGTTCAATGAGTCCCAGTCTTGCACTCTTAACCACTAAACCACACTGGCTCTTAATGAAATTTAATACTCTCTCACAAGACAATCCTATACATGACTGCTCAGAAGTAGGCCCAGTGAGTGCTGGTGAAGTGGCTAGAGTATTGGACTAGGAACCTAGGAGATCCAGGTTCTGCTCTCCACTCAACCCAGAAGTTCACTGGATAACTTTGGACCAGTTGCTCACTTTCAGCCTAGCCTATCTCATAGGGGTCTTGTTCTGAGGATTAAAAGGAGCTATGTAAACCAGCTTGGGTTCCTCACAAGAGCAAAAAGGCAGGAAATACACATAGTGCAATACCACTAATAATAATTTAGGTTTGTATAAGATTGCCCACCCCTCTCCACAGAGACAGAGAGAGATATTAAATTGCAGAAGCAGTCATTAATAATAGCCCCTGTCAATTCCACTCAAAATGGGACTCTGGGATTAAACCATTTGAAGCTTGTTGTGCCCTTAACCAGAAAGCCAGGGGAGTGCCAGGTGGTTCACCGGATGTTAATCTGGGTAATTAATCCATGGCTTTAAGGCCACACTGCCTGCGCCTTTTCCCTCCCAGGCCTGTCTCTTCCTTCTCTCATCACTTTCACCGATGGCCTTCTCTGATCTGTACATCAGACAAGCAGAAAGGACAGTTACAGCTGCTCTGCAATAGGTTATGGTGACATTTCCGTCAATGTGTTTCCTGTTGGTCTCACTCTCACAAAAAAATGAAGAAACAACACCCAAGGCTTCCTCCCTCCCTTGCACTGACGGCACTAGTGCAAGGAAGCCACCCAATCTTGACTCCCACCCCACACTGCTAGCAAAGCACAGCAGGATCACTGCGGCAGCCTTTGTACTTGAGAAGGTCCAGGTTCCTGTTTTCAAACATGGTCAGGCAGGTGTCCCTGCAGAGCTCACATGCAGGATTTTGAGAGACCATTGACACTATATGGATTTTGGGATTCCTCCCCCCTCCAGTTTATCCCAATATTTAGCAAGTCCTCACTGCTTTTGAGCTTGGGAGGTTCTCTTAGCATTCATTTTAAAAGACAGGCCAAGCCTCTGTTCATTTGGAGTTTCTCCACGCAGGGTGTTTAACGCACTGTGGGATAAGAGCATATCCTTTACATGGGGCTTTTTTCCAGGGTATTTTTTCTCTGCTTTGCTGCACATTCTACTACACAGCCGTAAGGTGGTGCTGCAGTGAAGCACAATTTTGGAAATACCCACTCTGTTTCAGCACACTTTAGAGTGATAACTAAGAAATAGCTCATCATCCTCATACTAAGCCACAGAAATGCTTGGAAAACACAGTAGAGGCCCTGGAGAACAATGATGTCATGTAAAGCCCCTGAAAACTACTGTAAGTGAGGAATCCTGGGCACATAATAAAAGCCTGATATACTAAAACTTTTGCACAGAGCCCTCAAAAACAGCCCCGTGCAGTTTTGTCCCTAGCATCTAGTTTCTCAGCAGTACTCACCCTGATACCTCTGAGGAACTAACTTGCAGGGCATGAGGAAAATAGGCTACCACTGCTGAGAGCAGCGCTATTTTGTATTCAGATATACTGCCTCTCTACATGGAGGTTTCATTTAACCAGCATGGCTAACAGCAGTTCTGTCCTGCATGAATGCATCTAATCCTCTTCTAAAGTCATCTAAACAACTGCCTATCTCTCACACCTCTGGCAGCAATAAACTGACCAGAAGATAGTAACACCTTTTGAAAAGTATTTCTCACAAAATTTCCTGAGTGTCTTTGCTCATATTTGCCTTAAAGAAAAAACAATCTCATTCTCTTCTGCTTGCTAATACTGGGCTTCGCTGAGTGTATTTATGGGTTTGCACTCTCTCTTTTTAAAATTGTGCTTAGTTCAGAAGCACAAAATAGTAGAATTAATTTTATTACCAAAGGCAATGGAATTAAGTAAAGAGTAGCAGAGTGTTCCGTCTTTCATTTATATGGACACAAGAAACCAGAGCTCCAAATCATAATATGCATATTGGAGGCATACCCCATGAGATTTTACAGGTGAGATTTAAGGTGGTGCTGAGGGGGATGTTTGTGTTTCTACCTTAAGGAGAAAACAAACCTACATTAGTTGGAATGCACCTTTTTTTAATTGGCTTCTTTTAGCCTACAATCCTTTACACTTTTACACAGGAGTAAGTCCCCTCTACCACAGCCAAGTAATACATTTAATCAGATTATATTTTTAAACCAGTGGGACTTCCCTGTGGTCTAAATGAGCTTGGGTACAAAGCTTGAAGTGCTTAACTGGAATCTGTATCCCAATCATAAGTGTGTTTCTTCAGATGCGAATATCATGTGGATCAATACATTATTTTCAGGTTTAATGTGTTTAAGAAAAAATAAGGTCCAGAGGGAGTTATTTCCAAATAATAGAGATCAGGGTGTAATTCAATAAAATAACAAAAATAATACTAAGAGGCTGCACAGTGCTTTTTGTATGCATTATCTAAGTAATCTGTACAAAGCTCTTGTAAATAGTCTGCCTTCAATTATATTTTTTATTTGTGTGCATATATGAGGAGGTGGCAGGCTCTAAACATTTTAAATAAATAATAAATTATTTAAAAAAAACACTAAAGATTTTAGATTAACAAGTTTATTGATTGTGATACACACCAGTTTAAGTGGTGTGGCTTCAAATCATTTTCTGATGGAATTCTGTCTTCCTCAGTTGCATCATAATAAAGCTACCTTCCTTTGCAGAAGTCTGAATTAAATTTGAGATTTCATAGATTCTGTTTTGGAACAGCATCCTGACCAGAAGAATCAGATGCGATACTTAGTACAAGTCCCATTGAATGAAGGAGAATTTTCTGAGTAAGTTTACTACGTATCTCCTTGGAATTTAGTGCTGCAATCCTACGCACATGCTTACCTCGGTGTAGGATTGTGCTGCATGCCTCATTCATTTCATGTGCCTTCCATGTGGCTTAGGACAACAGCCTAAAGAAAATGGACTACAGGAAATATTCAAGAGGAAACAGAGCACAGAGTTTTAGGCCTCAATGCCAAAACACTTTTATGGGCAAAATCCTGTTCAAATGCATTGTTTTGTCCAATAGCAAAAGTTTTTTTCTGGGCTCTTACTCAAATAAAATTATATGAAAGCGAGAGAGTGATAGAACACATATACTGCAGCCTTAAAGGACCAAGAAAAACATAACATTTGTATAAGGAGAATCACTAGTCACTTGCCTCCCCATCTGAGAATCATTGTAAGTTTACTAGTTATCATTTTTTTAGATTTTTTAAAAAAACAAATAATATACAATGGGCTTGTTCCAAAGGTTAAAAACACACAGGTCAGTTTGTTGGTCCAGTCAGATCAAAAGTCTATAGTCTAGGTCTGCCTTCAATGTTAGATGCTTTCAGGAAGCTTATGCAGTCACTGGACACTGCCTGTTTTCCAGCATCTCACAACCAGAATTAACAGCTGAGTTTGAAATTTTTGGTCAGTCTTGTCCTGTTCCATAAAAACTCTGCAAGGTAGGTTGATTTCTTATCCTGTTATTAAATTGAATGTATTATTTTACTGATTGGTATTTATTTACAAAAGTGAGATACCACTTCATATTCCAGAATGGAAATTTCAGAGCACTGAACAATAAAATATAAAACAAGTAGAATAAAACAGTATGTTAAAAACAAAATCCATAAGGCCTATTCTTAGTACACATGAAGAAAGTTCCAGAGGGTTATAGACACCACAGATGAAAAGCAATCCTACACATCAGGTTGCATGTGCCCAATCATAGTGGTTAACTTAAATCCACTTTAAGAAACACTAACATGGGAAATAGTACACTGTGCCAATGAAGGTTGCACACTAACTTTAAGTGCATTTAGGATTGCAGCCTGACAATATTTCTACCAAGGTAAGTGGGTATAGGATTGCAGCACCCTACAGTGCAATCTTATATAATTCATCACAAAAGTGAGGTCCATCAAGAGAGCTTACTCTCAGGAAAGCAAGTGTAGGAGTGTAGTAATCCACTCCACAAACCAGATTGCCCTAACTTGGAATTGTCTAGTAAGATTTGCCCGATAAATACAAGATCTGCTCAGCATGAGCTTAACTATGTTTACAGAGCTCAGTGAACTTAACTCCTGAGTAGCAAGCAGTTTTAGGATCACAACAATTGTGAAGCTTGGGTAGTGGAAACAGAATGGATTAAATGATTCCTAACTTCCGGGCAATGAAATCAATTTGAGCAAATTCAGATAAGGGCTTTGTAACAGTCTTGTGAAGGCACAATTACTTAAGAAAATAAGTTCCAACTGTGGGATTTACTTCCAAGTAAGCACAAAGCAGAGCACACATGTGGATCACCTGAGTTTCAAATGGTCTCTCTGCTGGCTTGTGGGAGGGGAGCCACCTTCTTCACAGCCTTTGAAATTGTAACATTGTTATTTTAGATTTCCTCAGGCTTTAGTAATTCTGGTGAAAACAGGCTATTTTTTTAAAGGAAGCAACAAGTTATTTTAGCTGTCATAAAGCTCCATCCCACACAGAGGAAATGAACAATATCAGAAAAACGGATCCGGGCTATCAGAAGCCGAGTGTTTCCTGAATTTGTCTGTATTGAGGATGTCGATAAAATAATCTGCAGTGTGCACGACTCCCGGGGAAAAGGCTGCTCTGGGCGGCCAGGAAAGCTCTGAACAGCTTCTGAAACCAGATTTTACTCCTATCACAAGCTCAAGATATCCTGTATGAACGGAAAAGGGCTGGCAACCTCTCTCAGACTGCACGAACTCAAGCCAGTCCCGCAATCTTAAACATTAGGTGGGGGTAGCAAGCAAAAACATGGGGTCAGGGTGTTGAACTGAGACTGGGGAACCCAAGTCCTAGCACTAACTTGGCCATGAGACTCACTGGGTGTCTTTGGGCCTGTCACCACCCCATAGGGCTATTGCACAGATAACACAGAGGAGGAAGAGGCATATTATCTACACCATCTCGGGCTGCCTGAAGAAAAGGAGCCCAAGGGAGTATACA
This sequence comes from Varanus salvator macromaculatus, assembly GCA_023646645.1. NCBI lineage: Eukaryota > Metazoa > Chordata > Lepidosauria > Squamata > Varanidae > Varanus > Varanus salvator. Next base: position 29,410,505 of record JAIXND010000756.1, read on the forward strand.
CAATCTTCTTTGTCTTCTTATAAATTATCATTTATAAATGCAATGAATAAATGCATGCAACATTACCATGGACATTGGAGTGGTCATAGTCTTTCCTCTCCTACTTTTAAGTAAGCACACACAAAAGGGCACTAGCAAAAAATAGGCAAGTGGTCTTCTTCGCCTTCCTTGCCTCAGTAGTGAACCCAACATCCAACATTTGCCTAACATTTAAACCTGTTTTCCTGAAAGCCAATCCCATGGCTTCGAATCCGAACATTTTTAGCAAAGGCATTTGATGCCTCCCACCCCACCCCCCATCCTTTACAGAACAGAATTGCATAGGATAGATATAATTAAATGAGTAGCCAAGAAGTCCACCTGAAGGACACACACCTTGGTACATAAGGCCAACCAAATGATATTCGTTTACTCACAGATGAGTATGAATTGGAACCTTTATATTTTTAAATGCACACACTGCCACTAAATTCATTGAAATGTCCTTTCAAGCAAATATTTATGCATAGGACCAGTGGGGAAAGATAAGCAGCTCTACCCTTGTTAATGGGTTGAGGGTTCAAGTTATTCACGGCAAGAGCAGCAACCTCAGGTTGCAGTTTCAGTTCTCTACACACAGACACTTGCATATTGTTTCCCCAAATTCCAGGTGTGTTAATCTGTCGTACCAAAAAACAGAAATTTAAAAAATGAAACAAAACGCTATGGCCCCTGAAATTATGAACAAATTCTTTGCACAGTCACCTAGCAGAGGGAAACCTGCAGGAATTGCTTTGGAATGAACAAGTCCAGGGCTGCATTTAGGCGAACACACCAGATGTGACAACCACTTTGATGGCCAAACGAAGTGGGCTGTCGCCACAAACGAAACATGGTATTTCCAAGTGACTTCAGCAGGGACCTGCAGACCAAGCCCGGGGCTAAGGAAATCCGTTTCTGAGAAGGCGTTTATTCTGGAAAAATTAATCAGGAATTATCTGCTCATCAAAGTGTAAATAAAAATGTCACAAACCACTTACAAACGCCAGGCATCTGTGCTTGCACTGGTATTATCGCTGCACGTTCCTCAGTCTTTTTTTAACCTTATCTGGGTGTTTTCTTTAAACACACACACGGATGCATACATAAATATATACATTTATACACAATATAAATAATACATACATGATATAATTTTAATACATATAAAATCGATCGAACGATATATTAAACATTTCAATGGCGTAACCAAACTTCCCCATGATTTTGATTTTTGAGAGCTTAGTGGGCTGCTTAAGGCGCCTGCTACCTCGCGAGAGAAACGAACACCGAGTCGACGACTTAAGACGGAGAGCAAGGTAGAAGCCCGGGGCTAAAGGGCCTCGGCGGAGTCTTCCCCCGGGGTCGCTAAACCGGATGAGGGGTCTTTAGCCTCTCAGCCTACCGCTACTCTCCCAGACTCAGTGCCATGAACACGGGCAGGGCTGATAGTTGCTTACCCAGGGGGTCGTGCCGGATGAAAGCTTGCGCGTAATCGCTGACGGCACGAGGAAACGGGTAGAACGGGGGTCCGGGCGCCGGGCCATACGGTCCCGTCCCGTAGGCTGCTGCCGCCGCCGCCGCCAGGTGATGGTGCGGGAAGGCCGGGTGGATAGGGGTCGGCTCGTAGATGGGGGTGCGGTAGGAGGCCACCAGGCTGGTGAAAGAGGAGTTGGGCGACGGCAGGGCCGGCTGCGGCGGAGGCGGCACCGGCGCCCCCCTGGCCAGGATGTCGTCGATGTAGAAGGGCGTCGGGTGCACGGGCTGCAGTAACGGGGTGGGCGCGTACAGCGGGGGCAGAGCGGCCGGCGCGGGGGGCTGGTACTGCATGGCTGGCCCCAGAGCCCCCTGCGCGCCCGAGCACGCTGCTGGCGCCAGCACCCACCGCCCTGCTCCCGGCCCTGCTGCGCGCCCGAGCCTAGCGCCCCGACACCGTCCGCACTCCTACCAACAGGTTTCAATCTGGCGGCGCCTTTGGGCGGAGCCGCTTCCTGCCGGGAGGGGGGCAGCCAATAGGCGGCCTCGAGCAAAGGCGGAGCCACGCCCTGGCCCCCGCCTTTCCCGCAGCGCCAATCCACATGCTCGGGTGGCGCAACCGCCGGGCGAATCCACACGCAGCTCCGAGGCAGCCTAGCTTCTCCTAAGTGGCTTTCGAAAGTCGGCAGGAATGCAGCGGGGTCTTTCCCCAGGACAGCGGGAGGGGGTGGCTCAGTGACAAGAAATAATAACAGCACCGGCGCATCGTCCCAGATGCCCCTTCCCGCCTTCCCCAGCCTCGCGCCCTCCAGATATCCCGCAACTTCCCTACGCTGGATCACGTATATCATGTAAATGGTCAAGGGCCGGGAAGGCTGGGCCGCAGCCGTAGTTCCGCAGAAGTTGCAGTTCCACGCGGCCGGAGGGCATCGAGTTTAGCGCCGGCTGTTTTATCGACCTTGCGGGGGTCGTGATTGGTTTGGGACAATCCGCCTCTCCTTTAGGGGCTCTTGAGACAACTTCGCGGAAAACTGAGGATGGCTTTATCGAGGCCGGGTCATCTCCAGGCGAGCTCTAATTCAGCCTGTTGACAGACCGCCGGCTCTCCTCTACCCCGGCTGACTCGTCGGGCATAGCCATCGTTTGTCTGCATCCGTAACCGTGCCAAGCTTCGAGGGCGGTGTTTGGAGGGTCATAGGAGGAAGACGGGACTAGGTGAGAGGCAAAACAAATACGGTTGAGAGGGAATTAAAGGGGACCCCCACGACAACTTTCGCTAACACTGGATTTTCGTGAAAGAAATTAACAACAGCAGCCCTCAAAAGATTTACCAGCTCTTTCTAAACAGGTTTAGTGGAAGCAGGTTTTCCAGTAGGGACGAGGCAATCTGGTATCCTCCCACTGTTTTGGACTACACATTCTCTAAGCCCTAGCCAGCAAGGCCGATGCAGGGGATACTAGAGGCCGTAGTCCAACATACTTGGAGGGCACCGGCTGGTCTATTCCTGTATATTCGAGTGACTCCGTCTACTCTCCGATCCCAGGCACGCTTCTTTACCGGGCAGTCCAGGGGAACTTCGAAGACGTCCTGAACGGCGGGGTTTGCACCAAAATGCGCACCCCAATCCCGCCGTTTCTTTGACTCGAAAGTGGGTCCCACTGAATACGATAGGACTCTTCTCTCCCCCGCCTCCCCCCACCTCCAGCCAGCGTGTCGAAATAACTGCAAATCATGCTAGCAAAGGGAACTGGGACTACTGATCAGTTTCCAATTGAGTACCGCTAAACCCACGCGAAGAAGAAAAAATGACTCCCAAGAAATGCCATCTTGCCTGAACTGGCGGTTTCATTCAGAGAAAGGCAGGTACTTTTCTCTTAATCCAAGACTGGGGTGCCAATTTCGGATAAGCCTGGGAGCCACATCCAAGAGGGACCAAAGGAGAGGACCAAAAGCAACAGCACAATTTACCTCACAGCTCTAATTGCCAGTCACTAAGGGTTAGAAGAGGTATTTCAAACTTTTGGGATGAGGGAAATGCACAAAAGCCAGGAAATGGAGTGGGAAAATGGAGAGGAAGACATCTCTCTCTTTCTCCCTCAACACACAGAGACGGAATCAACCTGTGAAGCTGATTGGGGGAAAGTTTAGGACAGACAAAAGAAATTACCTCTTCACACATGTATAGCTAAATTATGGGATGCACTGCCACGAGAAGTAGTGATAGCCACAAATCTAGAAAGCATTAAAAAGGAATTGGACAGGTTCATGGAAGCAGAGACTATCAATGGCTACTAGCTCTGTGCTATCTCTTTATCAGAGCCGGCATGACTACATACAGAAGTTGCTGAGCAGCTTGCTCCCATCCTGCTTGAGCAATCCTGTGAGCAACTGGTTGTCACTTTGTGTATGGAATGCTGTATTAGATGGTTGAGAAGTGGGGAGACTGAGTGGGCTGGCCCGGGAAAGAGAGCAGGGCTGTGATCCCTCAAGGGCAGGATGTAGTCCTGGCTCTGGGGTCCTCAACCTGTCCTTAACCATTTCCTCTTCTAGAGTCCTTTAAAAATCCCAGCATTGCATTGGTTGAAACACTTGCCCTTCCCATCATGCGATGAAGCTGAAGCGTTGCATCTAGTGTTAGTTCCATGGGGTCTACTCACAGTGGAACTCACTCTGGATACAATTCAGTATTTTTGAATAAAGAGCTCCACACATGCCTCCTTTGCCAAGTTTTTGCGGCTAGAAAAATTATCTACAGAAAAATTGGGGGACAATTATTTGAAAACACATATATATCTTTTTTCAACAGTTGACAAGACACCATGGGGGAATTGCTTAGGAAGGCAGTTGTTCCATTTGTGTATTTATTTATTGTGTATTTATTTATTGTTGTCATGAAATATTCCCCAGCTGCACATGGGATGAAGCAGGAAAGAAACAGGAGAATTCAGAAGAGGCGGTGCTGTGGAGAGAACTGAAATAGAATTAAGTGTACCCCACAGCCCCCAAAAGGGCACTGATAATGAAATCAGCTCCATTGACTTCTATGGCATTTTCACTGAAGGGTGCTTCCTCTTAGGGAAGAGGCAGTTTTAAACAACTACCAACACCTCTCCTCCCCCTTGTTTGCTCGTAGCTAATAAATATAATTGGGAGTGTGTGTGTATGATGAGGCCATGCTTTGGACTGCATTTCTTCTGTTTCAATTTATGTCCCTAAAGGTAGTGCTTTTCCCCCCCCACCCTCCAGAGGAATTAGTGATTTTTTTCCTCGGAAGCATGGAATTTGTAGTTTGATTTATTTAGCATGCGTGTGAGGATATCAAGGATCATATATTAGGAAAAGAATATTCAAAACCCGCAGTTGCCCTTCAGAGTAACAAGGGGTCTGAAAGGAACTAATCAAGGATCTGGCCATCTCCTCCACTGGTACATTTTCACAAGCAGCACCCCTAAAACATGAAGCTCAAGTATGAAGGAGATCCAAGCCCAGTTCACTGCATTGCAAGGGGTGAGAACCAAATAAACAGGTAGAGGAAGGAGAGAGAGATTATTCTTTTCTGAATTTTATACAAGCAATAGGCCTTGTTAAAAGGAAGTTTCACCAGCCAAGTTATTGCATTCCTGGGCTGCTGCAAAGGTCCCAGCAAGAAAGAAAGAAAAAGAAAAACTGCACTGTTTTTCCGATGCAATCGGACTTTTCTAGAAGCTGGGAAGTGATTAGCTCCAACCCTCCACGAAAGGTTACATTTATGGAGCTACATAATTTTTAATATCACTCTTGTTGTTTTTTTATAGGCGATTGTATTATTTTTTAATAGCTGTCGGGGGCTCCAAAGGCCCAGCTTTCCACCCCGCCCTCTCTCTAAAGCTGTCCGCATCGTTTTTTTCACACAGTCAGAACTCATAAAATTGAACAGTTGTGACTTTTTAATACAAGAAGACTTGAAGTTTCAATATTTCCACTCTGCTGGATACTCAAACCAATAAAAATACATGAGATTTTAATTATTTTCTGGATAAAATAAAACTTCCTCCCTCCATTCCACCCCCTTCTTCTTTTCTTTTCTTTTTTCTTTTTTCACGTATGGGGGAACATATGTTTAATTCTACCGTTGAAATTGTTTGTGCAGGTTAACTCGCAGCTTCCAAAGAAGTGAGGGACTAATGCAAGAAACCATGGGATGTCCATGCACGTCAAACAAGCCCTGCCAATAAATATCATTTAAAGCTTCAAGGTTGCCCTTTTGTGCTGGCACACAGGATGCGTGCTGCATCCCAGTTCAGAGTTAAAAATCCCATGGCACCCTTGTTCACACACACATAAACAAACAAAAAACCACACACTTACCACAATTGTAGTTGCAGTGCAATGGAATACTGGGGAACCTTTTGAATGCTGTGTGCAAATTGGCACAGAGTTGCACAATTATCCCTAGAAAACTTGACAGAAGCAGTTTGCCAAATAGGTATGTACAACCAAAATGGACTGGCCATTCAGGTGATGAATAGAGATGCGGGAATGTTTTATTTGTTTTTAAAGATGCTTGCCTGGTGTGGATTCCCATGGCAAGAGTTGCTCAAGTGCCTCACAATATGCAGCTACAGACACTGCACTCCCCTCCCCCTTTTTATTATTTTATTAAAATACATTATTGCTCTTCTCCCTGTTCTGATCTTTCTTCATGTTGTTGTTATTTCATATTCTAGAACATTCATTTTTTTTCCAAATACTTACATATTGGATGTTGTCACAGGAAAAAAAAAGTGAACCATTAATGCTTAGGAAAGAAACTGGAATTTCAGCCCAAAAGAAGCACAGAAGTCATCCCCATTTGCCATTATGGTAGCAGAATATTTAGAGATGATAAAGAAGAAATATTCAAATACACACACATTATAATATTACAGTAGAAATAAATCATAATTGTGAAGAGTTTGGCCTAGATTGGAACAGAGCTATTCAAGGATCATTTCAATTTTTTTTCCCATGTCAACCACAGTTCATTTAAAGGGAGATTTTTTAAAAAAGAAATTGTGAAAAAAGAGGCATGCCTTGCTAAAGAAGAGCTGGGAGGATCCAACACTTAGGTTGCAGTCCTAGACACAGTAAGCCTGATTAAGTTCATTTGGAATAGAGATGTACATGGTTTCAAAATGAGAGGTGCCTTGAACAAAGATTGCCTGAAAACAGAGTTGAGTCTAAAAATTCCCCTAAGTCAGAGGTTAGCTGCCCCCAGAATCATGCACACAGCATCAAACATGTTAGTGGCTGCTGATGCATCCTGCTCTCACTGGTTGTCTGGATTGCAGATCCTCCCAACAGAAAAAAGAGTACAGACCCAGGTGAAGGCACATGCCCGTTTCACTCCATGCCTGAACCAGGATCCTCTTGGTGGAATCAAGTATAGCTCTGCATCAGTTAATATCCTGCTTATTCTCTCAATATTTCTGTGGAGGGGAATCAAAGCTTATAATGGAAAGAGCCCATCGTTTGCATTCAAAAGGTCCCATGTTTAATGCCTGGAATCATACAGGCATTGCTGGAAGAGACAGCAAAGATAATCAATTATAATACACAAAGCAACTTCAAGTCAGACAGACCATCTGCCTCAGCTTTCCAATCAGTAGAATGGGAGACTGTTACATTTGTCCTCATGGTGTAGTAGGAATGAAAGAGTAATACAGTAGGCTATAAACCTAAAATGTTACCAATGCAGGACCTATCTATGAAAGTTAAGAAATGGGTGGATTAAATAATACAGATTAAACCAATCAGCAATTGTTCCAAAACTGTAGACATTCACAGATTTATTTAACAGGTGGTTTTAATTTTTTCTGATCCTTTTAGGGGCAGCTCAGAGATTACTGTCAAAAGGAACTTTTATTTCTAATGTGAGGATGCTATCTTGTCCAGACTGACTCCCCTTCTTTCCAGAATAAACACTTCACCTAATTGTTGGTTTATCAGCATTGCTCCATAAACACTCCCAATCTACCTTGAGTTAAAAGCAAAATAAATGAATGCAAAGGTTCATGTACAGACAGCAAGATGATAAAACAATGATATAAATATCTTTGTACAAATATGTGGGTCACCTTCCCCACTTTGATTTCACTCAGGTCATATAATTCACCTGTTTCAGTGAGAGATTTGTGAATGCATCACCCAAGATAATCAGGTCAGACATGTATAAATGTAGATATTATATTTTACATATTTTACATTTACCTCCTTATTTCTAACAAAAAGTCTCCCAACTTCCAAGTGATTTCAAGATTTTCTTTGCATGTCTATCACTTGCTGTATTTTTTATACACAGCCATAAATGCCACTGTTTACATGGCCAAAACAGAACCCCCTGTGGCCAAAAGGGTATAACTGCCTGGGAGGCATAAGGGTGTTAGGCTGTGGCCTGGGGAAAAACTCAGTGTTTGCAATAGTACAGAAAATCTTTACGGGGGGGGGGGGGGAATAATGGGGACAAGGACCATGGAATGATGACTGATGATCGAGTTGTAGGGAAGGAATGGGATACTGGGAAACAGGATGTGCTAAGCAGGAGCTCTGCACACTGCAACATTTCGTTGCAGATTGCACGTTTAAAGTCCTACATAGCTGTTCATTATAATCAACACTAACACCTGCACTTGTGAAACCTATTTAAAAAGATGTGTGGGCATTTACAGTGCACAGAATAGCATTTTGTAATTTTGTACAAATGGATTATTAAATTATGTAGTAAGGACCTGCATCAGCTAAGGAGTAGCACCTTACTACCTAAGACAACAAGCATTCAGATCCCAATGGCACCATGTACGAAACGCAGGGGCAGCTCACCTCTGCAGTGGCTAAGAGGCGGAAATATAAGTGATCCTCCATCACAGTATTATTCTCAAGATGAACAATATTACCTGCCCAGAGCAATAGGTTTCAGGAAAGCAGAAACCCATAAAACCACAGAGAATGCAGGCCATCCATACTTGCAGTCAAGCAGACTGCCCTCTTTGCCATCAGAAACTTGCTTTCACTCTGCATCCTCTTCTGCAAAGTTGTGCTGTTACTACCTTGGAGGTGTGAGTGACCTCTAGTGGTGGGCTTTCATTGACAAGGCAAAGCCAAACTGGTTTAGTTTTGGGAGTGTGTGTCATGCCTTCTGCATAGATCCCAACAGAGGTGTAATATGTGCCATCCAGACTCCTTTATAAAACAGTGTATAATCTGCTTTTTGACCACTTTGAGTGGACAGATGTTAATGCAGCACCTGCATTTTTGACAGTAGGGCTGGGGACACTGTGGCCCTCCAGATGTTGTTAGACTACAACTCGCATCCATCCCTTATCATTGGCCTTGCTGAGTAGAGCTGATGGAAGTTGGAATTCCACAGCATCTGGGGCGCCACCTGTTTGCCAGAGCAGTCCTACAGCAACAGAAAGTATTACAGTATAAACTGGCATTTTCACATACCTCTCATATCATAGTTATGCCACTGATGCCTAAAATCATTCTTTCCTGAATCTGTAATCCAAACATAAACACGCAGCAGGATTACCGTATTTTTTGCTCTATGAGACTCACTTTTTTCCCCCTCAAAAGTAAGGGGAAATGTCTGTGCGTCTTATAGAGCGAATATGTGTGCGCAGTAAGTCTGTCAGATGTGCAGCCCATGGGGAAGCGATGGGGAATTTGCCTGTGATTATATGCCCATTTGATTCAGAATATTTTTTTTCTTGTTTTCCTCCTCTAAAAACTAGGTGCGTCTTATGGTCAGGTGCGTCTTATAGAGCGAAAAATACGGTAAGTAGAGGTTAGTCAATGAATATCTTTCTATTCCATATTAGCATTATTCTTCAATGGAATATCCACATCTCATTTGTCATTTTTAGGTGCCACTTGGAAGAGTATCTTTTGGGTATAAAATCCACAGTTGGTCAATCAACATTTCATAAGACTATGCAAGCATTTCAGATACCCATAATTCTAGGTGGTATGGTATGAAAAACAGGATGGGAGAAGATTCCCCTGCTTTTTGTACAATTAAGCCTGATGAAGAGTTCTGGAAAACTTGAAAGCTTGCATGTTCTGGAATTTGGGTCGGCTCTAATCAATGCCAACTCCACTCCCTTCTCTCAGTGGGTCTGCTTTCTCATGCCCATTGTCACTATCTGCTCTTGCTCCTTCTCTTTCTCATCATTGTTCTCACTTCCTTGTTTGACAGAGACCCAATAAACAAGTAGGAAGTGGCATCCGCAAGCTACTTCCTTTCACCATCATTGACTGGGATGGAGCAAGAAGCAGGTGACCAAGCAGGTTGTCATGGTGAAGAGGAGGAGCAAGTCTAGGAGGCTCTTGTCAATGAGCCACTGCTGCAATGTGGAAACTTGGCAAGTGCTCAACCATGCCTACCCTTGTCACTAGCCGTGATCCTAATAAAGGTATTGCCCAACTATGTTCTAATATTTTTTTATCACAGTGACCAGCATGTCTTCCTTTGTTCTTAGTGTACAAAAAATATAGCACAGGACCCAGCAACTCACTTCTTGAAACATGGTGTGAGCATATCTGAAAGCATTTTCTCTTGAAGATTTCTAGGAAAGTGTATAGATATTGCCTGGACACAGGGAGATCATGGGATTATCCAGAGTCCCAGCTCCATGGTCCTCCAACCAGAGCTGACTCTGAACACAGAGACACCCATCCTTCTCCCATTGCAGACAATGTGGGGAAAAACACATTGGCTGCTTCTGAGGTAAAAAATCAGCCTTGAAGATGGTTGAAGGGAAATGCTGGAGGGGTAGGAAAGGGAGAAGGTTGAGGCCAACAGATTAGATGGCATCCAAATAGTGTCCCAGCCTCCTTCCCTCCACCTCCATGATGCATCCTCAAAACGACCAAAAATGGCAGTCTAAATGAGATGCAGGTCACAAGGTGCAAGCTTGGCAGGGCACTCTGTCTTGTCCCTTGCATTGGATGCCTAGCCTCCATGTTCAGAGGATTCTGTGCATGGAATGTGAAAGACATTGGGTCATGCCCTTAATCAAGGATCCTTGCTTTTTTGGGTCTTGGCAGAGCAGCAGAGGCCAGGAGAGTGTGCAGAGAGTGGCCAGGGAACTGGCAAAGGTAGGGCAGGAACTTGGCCAAAGGATACGGGGGTGTGGGGGGGAGGCAGGAGCAGCGGAGAGGAAGGGAGGCGGAGCTAGAGAGGCCAAAGAGGCCCAGGAGGAAGTAGAGGGGGCAGGACCTGTGAGGCTTATTAGGCTGCACTCAGTTGTTGGCAGTGCCAACAGACGTCATCCCTTGTCTGCGTCCCTTAGCTGCAGCCTGGGCTGCCCATGGACTCTCTTCCCCTAGGCATTTGTTTGTTTGTTTTTAATTGACTGTTCATAGGATAGCCTATATAAGGCCAGGAGACAGCCATGGCTGGAACCACAGGTGTTGCTGTCAAATGTGACACTTGTGCTGTGATTGTCTCTCTCAGGAACTGCAGGGATACATTTTCAGTAGGTGCAAGCTGGTGTCCCTCCTAGAGGTGAGGGGTCTGGAGGATGCCCTCACCTCCCTCTGGGGAATAAGGGAGGGTGAGTGATTACTGGATATGGCCGAGAGAGCTCTCTGGGCAGACCAGGAGCAGCCTGCTTCTGGGCAGAAGGATGAGGGAGGAGCCAAGGGCAAAACCTGGAGCTGGGAAATGGGTTTTCTCAGCTTGTGGGAGGCTGGGGCTGACAATGACCTGGGGAACCAACCTGTTCGGGAACTCCAGACTTGGGACTTGGGCCAGATGTGACCACAGGGCCACTGCAGCAGTGGTGAGGGTCAAAGGCATGGCCATCTGTTGCCACTAGGAAGAGATGGCCATGGGTGATAGTTGTCGGGAACTCCCTGCTAAGGGGTACTGAGGCTGCGGTGTGCTGCCCTGACCCTGAGGCAAGGGAGGTCTGTTACCTGCTGGGCACACACATCCGGCATGTGACAGATAGACTGGAGCATCCTCCTGCAGGTCACCACCAGTTTCTGGTGATCCATGTGGGCACGAACAATACAGCCAGGTGTGCTGTGAGTGGGTTCAGGCAGCCCAAAAGCTTGTCCTGATTGGACAAGTGAGGGGAGAAGATCAGAGTTTCAGGGCCAGGGCATTGGAGGTAATGCAGGGGCAGGTGGAACTTCTACAAAGAGGGTTCTGGTACCAGGGAAAATGGGAAGAACAAGGAGGCCAGGGGACCTGAAGAAAGGGGATCATGCAAGGGAGCTGAGATGCATGTATACTAATGCTAGAAGCATGGGTAACAAGCAGGAAGAGCTTGAGACTCTCCTGGGAATAGGAGGGTATGACCTGGTGGGATGAAATGCAAGTTTGAAATGTAAACATAGAGGGGTATGTCCAGGAAGGGAAGGAGCGAAGGGGGCATAGCGTTATATGTCAGGGAAGGGATAGGATGCAATGAGATAGAGGGTGGTGGAGATGGGGATCTGGTAGAGCCAGTCTGGGTTAAACTGAAGGGTCTTGATGTGGGGAGGGACCTGACGATGGAGGCATGCTATTGCCCACTGAGTCAGCCTGAGACCCTGGATGATGCCCTGACAGACCAGATTTGAAGGATATCTCAGAGGGAAAGATACAGTAATTATGGGAGATTTCAATCTCCCAGATATTAGTTGGGAGACTCACTTGGCAGCAATGGCCAGGTCACATTGCTTTCTAGATGCTATAGAAGGATTTTTCACACAGAGGGTTTGGAAGGCAACGAGAGGGGGGAATATCCTTGACTTGGTTTTGACTAACAGGGAAGACCTGGTAGATAAGGTGCAGATTAGTGGAGCTCTGGAGCAATTAGTGGAACTCCATCTTTTGCTTTGTGAATGGGGGAATGGTGATGAGCAGCAGGTGGAGTACTAGAAGCTGAGACTTCGGTCAAACTGAGGGCCAGCTTTGGTCAATTGAGGGTCAGACTGGGGAAAGTCTCCTGGGAGAGGGTACTGAAAGGCAAGGAAGTTCAGAAGGGGTGAATGGCACTCAAAGGTGAGGTCTTGGAGGCACAAGCCTTGACAATGCCACTAGTTAGCAAGGCAGGGAGTTGAAAGGGAGCACCACCGTGGATGCAAAGAGAGGTAGTAAGAGGGATTAGACATAAGAGGAACCTCCATAGGAAATGGGCACTGGGGCAAGTGGACAAAAGGTTATACCAGGAGCAGGCAGCTCGCTGCAGAAGGATTCTTTGCAAAGCTACAACTGATTATGAGCTGAAACTTGCAAAGAATATCAGGAGCAACAAAAAGGACATCTATCAACATGTAAATAGCAAGAGGAAGGGTAGACAGGTGGTGTGACTGCTTTAATACGGAAGAAGGGAATTCAGTGACTGATGTGAGGGAACAGGCACAGATGCTAAATGATTTTGCCTCTGTGTACTCCCCAAAGCAGGACAGGGGAGATGTGTATAGGGGACTGGATGAGGCCAGGGATTTAGAGGAACAGATTAGAGTCATCCCCCTTCCTAGAAGTCGAAGAGCTCCTCAGGGCACTGGACATGACAAAGGTGCCAGGTTATACCCGAAGGCGCTTTAGGAGTTGGCAGGGAGAATGGGTGAGGTTCCAGAGGACTGGAGGGCGGCATCAGTGGTCCCAATTTTTTAAAAAGGTAGTAGAGGAGACTTGGGGAATTACAGGCCAGATAGCTTTATGTCCATTCTAAGAAAGACAATGGAAAGACTCATGACAGGGAGAGATCTAGTAACCCTAGATAGGGAAGGGAGGTTGGTGGCCACGCAACACAGCTTCTACACAAACAAGTCCTGCCAGATACAGTATATCACAGAAGTGAATACACCCCTCACATTTTGTAAATATTATATCTTGTCATGTGACAACCTTCAAGAAATGACACTTTGCTACAATGTAAAGTAGTGAGTATACAGCTTGTATAACAGTGTAAATTTGCTGTCCCCTCAGAATAACTCAATACACAGCCATTAATGTCTTAACTACTGGCAACAAAGTGAGTACATCCCTAAGTGAAACTGTCCAAATTGGGCCCAAAGTGTCAATATTTTGTGTGGCCACCATTATTTTCCAGCACTGCCTTAACCCTCTTGGGCATGGAGTTCACCAGAGCTTCACAGGTTGCCACTGGAGTCCTCTTCCACTCCCCTCCATGATGACATCACAGAGCTCGTGGATGTTAGAGACCTTGCGCTCCTCCACCTTCCGTTTCAGGATGCCCCACAGATGCTCGATAGGGTTTAGGTCTGGAGATATGCTTGGCCGATCCATCACCTTTAACCGCAGCTTCTGCGGCCAAGACGAGTGGTCTCGGAGGTGTGTTTGGGGTCGTTATCATGTTGGAATACTGCCCTGCGGCCCAGTCTCCAAAGGGAGGGGAGCATGCTCTGCTTCATATGCCACAGTACTTGTTGGCATTCATGGTTCCCTCAATGAACTGTAGCTCCCCAGTGCCGGCAGCACTCATGCAGCCCCAGACCATGACACTCCCACCACGCTTGACTGTAGGCAAGACACACTTATCTTTGTACTCCTCACCTGTTTGTAGCCACACATACTTGACACCATCTGAACCAAATAAGTTTATCTTGGTCTCATCTGACCACAGGACATGGTTCCACTAATCCATGTCCTTAGTCTGCTTGTCTTCAGCAAACTGTTTGAGGGCTTTCTTGTGCATCATCTTTAGAAGAGGCTTCCTTCTGGGATGACAGCCCTGCAGACTAATTTGATGCAGTGTGCGGCATATGGTCCGAGCACTGACAGGCTGACCCACCACCCCTTCAGCCTCTGCAGCAATGCTGGCAGCACTCATACATCTATTCCCCAAAGCCAACCTCTGGATATGACACTGAACATGTGCACTCAACTTCTTTGGTCAAGCATGGTGAGGCCTGTTCTGAGTGGAATCTGCCCTGTTAAACCACTGCATGGTCTTGGCTACTGTGCTGCAGCTCAGTTTCAGGGTCTTGGCAATCTTCTTATAGCCTAGGCCATCTTTATGTAGAGCAACAATTCTTTTTTTCAGATCCTCAGAGAGTTCTTTGCCATGAGGTGCCATGTTGAACTTCCAGTGACCAGTATGAGAGAGAGCAATAACACCAAATTTAACACACCTGCTCCCCATTCACACCTGAGACCTTGTAACACTAACGAGTCACATGATACCGGGGAGGGAAAATGGCTAATAATGCCCAATTTGGACAGTTTCACTTAGGGAGGTACTCACTTTTGTTGCCAGCGATTTAGACATTAATGGCTGTGTGTTATTTTGAGGGGACAGCAAATTTACACTGTTATACAAGCTGTATACTCACTACTTTACATTGTAGCAAAGTGTCATTTCTTCAGGGTTGTCACATGAAAAGATATAATATTTACAAAATGTGAGGGGTGTACTCCGTTCTGTGATATATTGTAAATCTTGTGGAATTTTATGACAAGGTTTCGAGGTGGCTAGACAGATGGGATGCGGTGGCTGTGGTTTACCTGGATTTCAGCAAGGCCTTTGACAAAGTGCTGCATGATATCATGGTTGAGAAATTGAGTTGTTTGGGGATAGACCAATGCACTGTCCAATGGATTAGGACATGGTTGATGGACTGAAAGCAGAAGGTAGCCATTAGTGGGGAATCTTTGGGATGGCAGTTGGTGACAAGCGGGGTCCCCCAGGGCTCTGACCTGGGAGCGATCCTGTTCAATCTTTTCATCAATGACCTGGAAGAGGGGGTGACCAGTCTACTGATCAAATTCGCAGACAATACTAAAATGGGGGTGGTGGCCACAACTGAGGAGCAGATACTCCAGATCCAGAAGGATTTGGACAGACTATGGAAGTGGGCAGGGAACAACAGGATGGCGTTAAATGCAGGTAAGTGCAAAGTTTTGTACTTGGGGCATATGAATGGGTGTCACAAGCACAGGTTAGGGGACAAGTGGCTGGAAAGTAGCACTTGTGAAAGGGATCTTGGGGTACTGGTCTACTGTAGGCTAAACATGAGTCAGCAGTGTGACACAGCAGTTAAGAGAATAAACGCTACCTTGGTTGCATAGTCAGAAGCATCGAGAGGTATTACTGCCACTCTGTACAACTCTGGCATGCCTGCAACTGGAGTACTGTGTTCAGTTCTAGCCCCATATTACAGGAAGGATATAGCCAGGTTGGAATTGGTGTAGTGTAGGGCCACAAGGATGGTGGCCGGATTGTAGGAAAAGCCCTGAGGCAAGACTGAGGGAACTGGGTCTTTTTAGCATAGAGAAAAGATGCTGAGAGGATCTGTTGGCAAGGTGTAAGATACATGAGGGGGTGCCATGCATAGCTGGGTAGATATGTTTTTCCCTGCAAAGAAGGGCAGAATGCATTCCAATGAAGCAAAGCTTTGGAAATCAAGGTTGCATTTGGATGCCAGAAAGTACTTCCTGACAGTTAGGACTCCAAGGGTATGGAATGGGATTCCATGGGATGTGGTTGGAGCCCCATTGGTAAATGTTCAAGGACAGGCTGGACATGCACATGGTAGGTATGTCTTGAATGGAACCAGGGGTCAGACTAGATGGCCTAGGGATCCCTTCTGACCCGCTGTTTCTAGAGTACATCCTGTACACCCATTCTTTTAAATATTGTAAGCCATCCTGAGATCTTGTATAATAGAATGGCATACACAAGCTTTTAATAAAATAAATAAATGTATAATCAAGACTATTCATCATGGACTATCCTTACAGGAGAATACTAGCCAAAGTAGAATAAAGGCATTATCTTTAAGGAGCTTTGTCTGGTGCACATGGTTCTTCCAGCTTATGTTGTTCTCATTCCTGAGAGTTCAGGCTGAAATCGTGGCTGGCCTAAAATCACTGTCAGGTTCACAGTGAAGACTTGTCTTCCCAGTCCTGATAGGACAGCTCTTTGATGTGTCAGATTATGTTTTCCCTTCCTGGTAGTGATGGTCATGAAAGTGTTTTGTCATTGATCTCTGTATGTATCACTGCTGTTTGTATTATCACACATAGCTGTTTGTATGTATTATCACACATAGCAATTTGTATGTATTATCACACATAGCAATTATAGCATTAATTCAGATGTATATGCATAGCATTAGAACACAAGATCTTACAAACTTAATTTTTCACAATAAAGTGAGAGGCGCTAAGCATAAAAAGTTTTATCTTAACCCTGGGGAAAGATAAGGGAATACCTAATATGGACAATCAGCAGATCATTCAAATAAATTGATTTGGGTTTGTCTGGTGTCCTTGTTCCTGGCAAAATGTCTATAGAATGTTATCTGGCTGTCTCTTCCTGTTATCTGGAATCTGTGACACAAGTGGAGTGAGAGGAACAGAAGAGAAAAGGTGACTGCCTTTGAATAGGATACTGATTCTTAAACTGAAATGAGTACAAAACATCTGACACATTATATGCTATTCCTAGGTGGATTACTGACCATTCAGTTAGTACTGAATACTCAAATTTAACCCTGCAGTATACTTTTCCTCATTAAATGCCAGATCTTCTTCAAAGTTTGTGAATTACGCTTGCCTAGAGCATGGTAAGCAAGAGTTGTGCATTACTTTTACAAGTCATATTTACATGTATGGCCACTTCGCAGTTTTTACTGCAGCTACAAAAATACCCTAGGCTTGCAGTGTTCCCTTTTCCTGCTGCCATACTACTTTCATTATAATGAAAGAAACACCAACACACAACAATCAAATTCACCATAAACATTTACTGGTTCCTCTGGTGAGCAGAGCATATATATTGGTACAAAGAAAGGATGTGGAAACCTGGGGAGTTTTACTTAATGCGAGGTTCTGATAATAGTTAACTAATCCATTGATGTGCAACCAGAACTTGCTACAGTTTAAACTGGTAGTTTGATTTTTCTCTGAAAACTGATTGGATGTGAAGTTAAACAATCTAATATGCAGTGTTTTCCTCCCCCCAAGAGTTTGCTGTTCTCTTGCCAAGTATTTTCCTCTCTCAGGTAACAAGAAAGCAACCTCTCCTGCTCTTTAAAAGGACTGCCAGGAGGATTTGTCAGCCAGTAATTCTTAATTGTACCCATGTCCCTGAGATCTGGGAAGTGCGCAATGCTGCTTCCAGTGCTCAGGGTGCTGCTCCTGGTACCCAGATCAGGCCTGCTTCCTGCCATTATGGACCTTTCTCCCTGCTCCTTTACAGTAAAATTTATGATCCATATATAGCAGGTTGCTTTGCCTCATGGGGCCAAATCCAGTGGGTCAGAGTTCCCTCAATAGCCACACCCCTTTCCCCCATCTCACCTCTTTACCCTGACCACTGATTGTTTAGTAATTTCCAGAATTTTTATACTTTTTGTCATTCTTAAAGGTTGAAATTCCTCTCCTAAGGCTTGGTTACAAGCTTTAATTAGTTTAAGCTAAAATATGTTGGTACTTTGGTCCTGGCCTTTTTTTTGCTCCACTTACTACAGGGAAATAGAATTCAGTCCTCAAACAAGAGATTGGCCACCCTGATATATAGTGCTCATTTTTAACTGGTTTCTCTGAACCACTGTTCTTGATTTTAACCATTAGGCCAGCAGCAGTTTTTCTTGATCAAGGTAGTTCAAACCAGTTCCACTCCCCAACAACAAAGGGTTGTGCCTCTTAAATTTTTTTAATGGAACTTGTAGGTTCGGGACTTGCCCTGTTCTGGATACATTCAAAGTGTTTTGATTAAACTGTACAGTCAACCTGATGAGCCATCCACACTGCTACTGAATGGCCTCTGCCCCTGTCAGGGTGCTTGACCAATTCCATCCTTGTTCCCATGGCCTAGAAAATGATTCTATATTATAGGCAAAGGCAGGTCAGCAGCAACGTTTAATAGTCTTTCCAAGTCCTGGCATATTTGATCTTAAAATCAGCAATATTGTTTTGTTTGGGAAAGGTTCCACACAAATCATAATCTGCCATTCTCTGCTCCATATAAAAGTGTCAATAAGGGCAGTTTCATGATATAATACAAGCCCAGTCAGTGTTTAACAAGCAAGGGATGTAAAAACGAGCCAATGACATTTCTAGAGATTTTTGCCAGCCCAGGATACCCAGCCTTCTTCTCATTTTCACAAGCATCAGATTCGTTTTTATAAGAGGCACTACTAGACCAATGTGTACACTGAGATCCTACAAAAATATATTGGACTGAAAAATGATCCAGGAAGCAAATACAAAACCCTTAAACATTTTCCCAGGATAAATGCATAATTTCTTTCCTTTGGTACTTATTGTACAGTGCAGCAAAATGGCAGATCCATTTAATTTGAATTAAATGACTATCCCTCAAGAAGGACAAGAGGTTCAACCATATTTCAAAAACAAACTTTAAGAGACCCCATAAAAGCCTGTCAAATTAGGATCAGAGCAGAAAAGCTCAGAGACCATTAAAAGTAATGAAAGCAGGGATGATTTGCTATATTTCCACTCTGACAAGAATTTTATGGAAGTTTTTCACAGGTACAGCAAACATTTATGATAGCAACCCTTTATAAAGAAAAGTTAATTAGCTTAATCGAATTGAAGATAATAAATGTCATTGTCCGACAATGAAAATCAATTGTCAACATAAGTTATGGATAATGCCTAATAAAATGGTCCTTTGTAAATCTGTAATAAGATTGTCTTCTGCATTAAACAAGAGATGTAATAAAATTTCTCTCCTACATCCAAACCATCTATTAAAGAACTACTTTGAGTCAATGACCTTTGAGAAGCAAATTTCTTAGTAAAATTTCCATTTCTTATAATTGAATTATATTTGAAAAAATATTTTGAAAGTTAGTATATACTAATTTTAATTAGAGAATGTGAACCCTAGAAAGAAATGATAAACTAAAATTATTTTTCACTTAACCGTTGCATAAGAGTACTGAATAATGAAGTTACAGCCACCCAAATGTATGTGAGAAAAGATTCTTTTTCCTGACAATGATTATGCTTTAATATTTAAAAAGGGCTGGATCCAAATTTACACTGAATTGAGAGAATTAGACTTCCCAGCCACCCTTCTTCCCAAGGCAGCCCTTCTAGCCCACTGAAAATGTTACACAAGGTCAGCAGAATCTGCTCAACTGGATGACCTGTGAATTGGGAGACCCTCAAATATTTAGTGGAGGAACCTACAGCAAGTTGAGCAGTTCCATTTGATAGGTTCTCTTTTCTCACTGAAGGCAGATTCTGAAACGTAGAAACAGAGCGAGTCAGAAGGGGTCTCCTGGGCCATCTAGTCTGACCCCCGGCAATTTAACTTAATAAAAATTAGTTTCATTTGTTTAAAGCTGCAAGCCCTTTTAATGAAAATATATGGAAAATAATTGTTGAAATCAGAAAAGTCAGAGTAACAGCAGAACAGGATGCAATGCCTTAAAACTCTATTATTGTTATGGATCTGGGGAAGTGTCTTTAGGGTTTAGAATTTGTTTTATTTGCCAAAATAGTGCCAACACTAAGCACCTTCACTTAAGTGAGTGGGTAATGTCATTTGTTGCTCCTCCTCTGATAGAAAACCTAACTCTAACCCTGAGTCCATCTAAAACCAAATAAATGGTAAGATGTTGAGAAGATATTTATCTTGTGCTTCTTGTATTTGAGAGCAATCCATACTGGGATGGAATCACTGGAAAGTGCTGACATGACATCAGGCCTGCCCATGGAACTCTGTACGAGGTCAGTGAATTAAGCTAAAGGCTTAAGATCCACCAAATATATGAATGGGGGAAGCAAATGGTCCAGTTGTTAACAAACACCATTTTCAGGATAAATGCCAGGTCAAGCAACTCCTAGAAGTGAGATGACTTTTGGCTGCTGACAAGGAACCTATGGTCCCTGAAATGAGTACATTAGCTAAATAACACCCAGGGCTTTTGTCTAAGTTGGACATTCTACTGATCGTGCAAACTTCATTTGCATGATAACAGCATCCATGAGCTATAAAAGCACCCTCAGAACAGAAGCCAGTCCAAGGGAAAGGGTTGATTATGAACTGCTTCATGTCGTACCAAAAAAAAAAAAAAAAGAGTCACAGCAACCTATAAATTATGCAGATACTCTAGCAGGTTGTAAGGTCAAAGCAGAGTTCCTCTAATTAATGTTCTCTAGGACAACCCCAAGCCTCTTCATATAAACATTCAGTAGCCTTAGATACTTGACATGTCAATTAAGCCACAATTTAATTAAACCTGAAGTGTGTGCTAGACCTGCACTCTTTCTCCTTCCCATTCAGCAATTTCAGTGCTCCAGTTCTGATGAAACCAAAATTCACTGTAACATTAAAATGATGGAACTGTGATTTTATATAACTGTTATATGAACTGTTGTTGTTGTTAAGAATACGTAGTAGTTTACTGAGTGGAATTAAACCATAGTTTCAGCTGCTAGTTATTAAACCAACATTATGAAACAACTCCCTGTTTTGAATGCAATGAGAAACTGTGGCTTGATGAGTCCAGGATCAAAGCACCAAAGCTAGTGCATGGGCAAAGGAAAAGTGTGGGTGCAAAACTCAGTGCTAGTTTACTAAATCATGATTAATTAAATTAGGAACATTACACCCAAATCCACTGTGGGTTGGATCCATACCTAATCATAGTTATAATAAACATATAGAAATAAGTTGGACTTAAGCTTGTCACAAATAATTTAAAGCCATTAATTTCAGCTGGTCTACTCTGACTAAGCTTGGATGCAACCTTTAGCTCTCAACTGAGGATAACATGTAATGCTGAGTCATGATTTGTTTAAATCATGGTTGTTGCCCGATCTAGGGTTTGCCTGGCAGATGATCAAACAGATTGTGCTTTGTTTTCACAGTTCCTGGGTTATTTCCCTTCCCTATCAACTGCCTTTGTGGCATTGCAGTGGTAGCATGTAAAGATGCCAGTACATGTATAGTGGGAGTAGGGGGAATGACTGCTCTTGTCTGATAAAACAACCCTCAGTTTTGGGGTTGCATATGGGCCCTCAACCATGGTTTAAGCAGTTCACAACCCAACAACCATTGGTGTGGTTCATGATTAACAACACAGAGGACACACTTGGATGATACAGCAGCCCATCGTGGTTAACTAGGCATGCAAACATCAGGCCTGAATCTAGCTCTCCTGTACTCACTGGACTTTTTTCCTATGCTTGGCCCTGGCAAACACTCAAAAATGCTAGTGTCTTTTTTGTGCAAAGTATGCAAGGCCCTGAAGTCACAGCTGTGGAAGCAAACCTGTTTGCGCAGCAAGTGTGTAAAGGCTGGCCTTACACACCTGGACCTGCTTCCTGCTAGATATCCATACTAATGCTTAAGGTAAGGTGGACTTAAGACAGAAAGAAAGTGGACTGGAATCTGGGATGCCAGGTCAAGGAATCTGATGGATTCCAACCCCCAATCAGATTCTTCACACATCACTATTATTAGTTAAACCATGGTTTGCTGTTGCATGCAGACCAAGTTATTAAGTGTTGGTTATTAATAGTTTCCTCATAACAATTGTAGAAAGCCTAGGAATCCCTTTGTTAAATTGTCAGTTTCTTCTTCTGATAAAAGACAATGATTCCATTGTTTTAAAACTACAGCATATAACTTGATCACCTGCATGTTTAGTGTCCAGAGGTCAGGATCACTTTTTTCTTATACAGGTATGAAAGGGTTTTTTTTAACATTCAAAACGGCATTTTTGAAAAAATGATCAGTGCTTGTTAATGAAAAGTACACATATAGCATGTTTGTCAGTGAAAAGTACACATATAGCATAGATATTAATATTTTTGTATATTGTTTTTATACTTTGTTAACACTGCCCAGAGAGCTTTGGCTATGGGTGATATAGGAATGAAATATAGGAATGAATAAATTTCTTTCAGTGAACTGGAGTCTGGTCCACAAATGTTTAAACACAACATTTTTTTCTGGTGTGAAGTACCACATTACTGTTTTAAAAGGTGCATTAGTCCCATGCAAGACAATGGTAATTTACTTAAAATAAGCCACATGGACTAGGTATGTTCAGAAGACCTCCACTCACACCTCAGCTATGGATGCCAATTACTCTTACAGAGAGAAGTCTATTAGTAAGTACTATTAAGGTCTTTATTTAAGAACACTAAAGTAGGATGTTTTAAAATTTGAAAAAAAGGCAAATGACACTGTATAAGAAGCAGCCAGGTATTATTACATCTTTTTACAGGTAACCTGCAACACTGACACTATAATACTACATACAGAGTTCAAGCTGATAAACTATGCAAAACTAGAAAGGACGAAAGAAAGAAGGAGGTGGTGCACAGTTAGTTTTGTGTTCTTAGAGGATACTTTGATTTTGAAAGAGATGTGTCTGCTGAATCCTCCTTGGCCCTTTCCAGGAAGGTTGCTGATTTGTTCTCCTTATCTTTTTTGACACTCTTTTTATGCTGCAAAGTTAGAAGACACAAATTATAATTTATTCTCCATTACATACTGTCCTAAAAAGCGCTACACTAATTCCATTTTCTGGAAATCTCTGTACACAGTTCAGTCTATCAACTGTTTTGCTGAAATATAGGTCTTATATCTCATATGAGATGATCAACAAGGTAGCATGATTAAAACATGGTATGAACATATAGCAAAACGAGGTGACAGAACAGACTGCTTTTCAGGTGGCAGATACTGATGAATTTTTAAATATGGGGAGTATTTAAAAATGGTAAAGAGCTCTTTTATTAGCAGAGGTCTCAATCAATAGAATGGAAAACAACTTGTAATTATGGGTAAGGTAACTTTTATGAGATTTTCCCACACCTCTGCAACACCACTGCTTCTCCCCAGATCTACTCTAGGGGTTTGGAGAATTCTCTAAATCAATGTGGGTGATGGCAGAGGGCTGGGTGAAGAACTGTCAAAAGTCACCTCCTTCCCCATTTTTCTAATGAATCAAAAACCTTCTATCAGCAAAGGAACACCAACCAGAGACACTTGGTTTACCCATGCAGTATAGTGAGGTGTAGAAGGGAATTGAGTAAGGAACGGCAGTAAAATACATCCCAGGATCCCATGCACAATTGTTTCCAAACTACCTTAGAAAATTTGGATTTGCTTTCTGTGTGGTAAAGCCTATAATGATCAAGGTGGGACACTGCATTTAGTTTCTCATCCTTATGCTAAAGCATGGATGATCTATAGCTTCATCTGCAACAAGTCCTATTGCCTTTCTGGGGGCAATTGCTCAAGATGGGGTGTCAAGCCTTAGGATATATCTATGGAAGAGCAGCTACTAACCTATCTCCCAAAATCATGCTGGACTCAATTGTATTTTTCATAAGAAGGTAGACTAAAACTTATTTGCATTTGTAAGAAAGAAAATTATTGGCTAGAATATTAAAGCTCTTCTAAGTAGTTAAGAAAAAATAAGTTAATGAATCCTATTTAAAAACTATTAATTAGGTTGGTCATCTAACATATAACTGTATGTACTCTGCTTGCTTCCCATACCCTCTATACATTATATAAATTTTCCTGTATTTTCTTTCTACTAGACACAAACAAGGGAAAGGAGATACTGAGCACTGTAGTCCCACTACTTAAAAGCTAGAAATCTTACTAAACCCTCCCTACAGCTTTTGATAGTAAACATTTCAGCTTTTCTTTGAAGTCATAAGAGCTAAAGACTTTTAAAAAATTAAATGAAAGCTGATTGTAAGGACATTCTATTCAGTACCAATTCTATAGTCGTACAACCATGTTTAAAACCTTTTACACATTTTTGTTATCTATGGATTTTTGCTAAGTAGTCCACTGAAATTCTAGCATTACTCTAGTAATAGGCTGCTCTAAAAATATAAATTGGTACTGCTTCTATTTCTGACAATTGCATGCCAATGTTCTCATCGCTAAATTGTCTCCTTCAAAGTCAGTTTTATTATAGCACAATGCTAGGCATTTCTACTCAAAAGAAAGCTCCACCAAGTTCAATGCTCTTATGCCAATATTAGTGTGCAGGCTACAGATTTATCTAATCTTTTACAGTTCCAGTGCACCTGCATACTGAGCTGCATGTATCTCCTGATTATATTTAGCCCTTCCAGAAGACTGTTAGCCTTTGCCCTTCTACTTGTATCAAAAAGATAGAAAATGAACAGTTACCTGGAAGAAAGGCACACCACCACTTGTCTGAATACACACACTTGTCTCCAAATAAGATTTTTCACTGAATGGGCACTCACTGGTATCCCTTATCTCCTCTTCATCCTCCAAAGAATCCTGAAAACACAACAGTTAACCTGCTGTATCAGTGAATGTAGAGATTATCTACAAGTTAAATGCACATCTACCAAAGTATTACAGGAAGATACCTCAGTATCTGATTTGTTCTACATCTATATACAAGTTTTAACAAATTCACTTTGGTTTGTACAATTTGCAACACCCCGTCATGTTTCTGCCATTACGCATCCCACCTTTGGAGAAGCAATTTGAGGCACATTTTTGTCTCTATTTAATTTCCACAAATACCTGATCCAGGACCCTGGTAGTCCCATTTGTTGCAGCAGCCTGCAATACAGCTGTTAGCTCTCCCTGCTTTTTTCTTAACTTGTCAAGCAAGAGATCACGGGGATCTGTTTTCACAACTGTCAGTGGGTAACAGTAATCTTTCCTTTGTGGGGTACTTCCTTTGAGGAGGAAAAAAAAAGTCTAAGTCATCTACTTTTTGGAGCAGAAATCCACTGTCACTTAACGTATTCCCTCCCACCTGCTTTTTCAGTTATCTGTATGTTCATTCCTCTCCCCAAATACCTGTTGGGATATCTACTTTCAGTTCCTCTGTCATAAAGCCATTAATTCGACTTAAACCACCTTCTGTTTCTTCAAGGAGTATCTCTTTCTGGTTTGTAAGTACATTCTTATCGTTCTGCATCTTGTCCAGGATCCTTTTGAGGACCACCTGTTCAGTATCTTTTTGTCTGTCAATATGGTCTGTGACTTCAGCAATTGATGTATTGCAACTGGCATCTACATTCTGAAAGCAAAAAGGATGTCTTAAAGAGAACAGACCTATTATACTGGCAAACTTTTGTTTTGATCATAAGGTATCTACTACTGAGTGTATGACAGAAAGTCTAGAGCTCCTTCTAGTAATCTAACAACTCCCCATACTTTTTAAAAGCAAATGTATTTATAGTTTACAAAGCTTACAGCTGCTGAAAAATAAGGCCTCTGTGAGAGAGAGAAGCTCAAAGAACTCTTTTCTTGAATGTTTCCATGATTAGAGAGACATGTACAACCAGCCAAATGGAAACACCAGCCCTGAGGAACACAACTTTTTTGATGGCAGTTGCTTCCTTGTTAATATATGCACAAAAGTAGTTTGATAAAGGGTATCTTTAAAAATAGGAACTTTTAAAAACTTTGCTGGACAAAAAGAGGTGTATGCCTGGACAGCACTCAATATGAGACAAGTACTAGCACAGATTACATCACAGTACTAATGTAAATGATGTCATTTACTTGTGGCTTGTGGCAAGGGGCGGCCTATAAATTTCCAAATAAATAAAAATAAAATACTGATGTTAGGGACTTCTAGCACAATTCCTATAATGTTAAGAGGCATGATAGGATTCCACCAAAAATCCATTGCATCATTGCATTAGAAGTTCATTATGCTAGGGCTACATAATTTACATTTGTGTTCAGATCTCCTTGGATGCTGTTCCATGTTCTCAGAAAGCCCAAATACTTCTGAGGTAACAAACTGGGTTTGATCCATCTCTTCCACCCTGTCTCACCTTACTTTGCCAATTCATCTCTAAAAAGATTTCTCTAATTCTATGGGAACACTATTGGAAGTAACCAGACCAAGACCTCCAATAGCTTTTGTAAAGTTATAAGCCATACAGAAACTGTAAGGTATGGGGTGGAACAGATAAATTGTGCTAGAAACTAAGGCGGAAAGGAGTATTATGAAAAATAGCTGTACTTGTGTCCTTACTATTTGCTCTTCTTCCCTTAAGAACTGTTAACATTGGAAACAGAATTGGGTTTTGCAAAGGCATGAATGGTATAATGAAATATGGAATATGGTAATTAATGATAAACTGACAGAAATAAAAATTTAAAAAGCGTTAATGAAAGCAAATTAATATAATGAAATTTGGGAAGATTTTGTAAAAGCAGTACTGATAGAAGACAAAGGCTGTAAACCCAATCAAGATTATATGAATTTCTGGAGGGGCTATGGGTATAATTGAAGTATAGTATATATTATTAATTGTTATAGTATGTATATGATGGTAGTTCTCATCCTTTTTGTGGCAGTATTTCAAGTACTTGTAGAATGCTATCATATCCCCCCTCAGTCTTCTCTTCTGGAGACTGAGTATGCCCAGTTCTCTCAATCTCTGTCTCACAGGACAATGTTTCTAGACCCTGGATCATCCTTGTTGTCCTCCTACGTACCCTTTCCAGCTTTCCTGAATCCTTTTTAAACTGTGGTATCCAGAACTGTACACAATACTCCAGATGAGGTCTGACTAGTGCTGAGTATATAGGAACTGGAACTTCATTTCTCAGCACCCTCCATCCCATGCTTCTAAAAACTGTGAATATCAAGGCATTACAGCCATCAGAGGGTGGTCACAGGCAGAATGTCAAATGTGGCTTGAGGGAAGGTGCTTTGCCAGAAGATGCAAAGTGAAGTGAAGTATATTCACTGTAAAGAGAAGTTATTCACTGGTACCATGGATTATTCAGTGATCACCTAGCCCATGGTAGCTTAGAAGCAGGGTGGCTTAGTATGGCATGCAGACTTGCCCAATAACTTCACATACCCAGTTGCATTGCAAGTGTCAAGGAGTTAAGTAACTCAGTAGATGTAACTTTGGCTCCTGCTTGTCTAGTGTTATTAGATACTTTTCAGTTTGAATAATCTGAGCATGAGAACAGGATCTTTAGAGGTGAGAGTCACCACATGTGTTGTGGATCCCTGCCCTTCTTGGCTCATAAAAAACAACCAGAGAGGAAATGGTCAAATGGGTATGCAGTGTAATGCTTTCCTTGGCCAAGGCATGGTTCCAGCATGCCTGAAAGAGATAGTGGCGAGACTCATGGTTGGGGGGTAAGGGGGGAACCCACCCTCTGAACCTACTCTATTGGATAATTACTGACCAGTCCCTAATATTCCATTTTTGAGCAAGATATTAGAGCATGTGGTGGCCTCCCAACTCCAAGGATTCCAGGACGAAATGAAGTATCTTGATATTTCAATTGGGCCTTAGACCTAATTATGGGAGGAAAACAACTTTGGCTGCCTTGTTGGGAAAGCTGTGAATTAGATGGGGCAGGTGGATCTGTTTGTTTTGCTGGACCTCTCAGTGGCTTATAATACTATTAACCATGATATTCTTCTTGATCACCTTGCTGAGATGGGAACTGGATGCATTGCCCAACAGTGGTTCTATTCCTTACTGGATAGCAAATCCAGAAAGTGGTGCTGTGCAACAAACTCAAGTTTAATTCAGGTAGGAATGTTCAGAAACTCCAGCTGGTTCAGAGAGCTGCTGCCAAACTGCTGACTCGGGCTGGCTACAGGGAGCATACAACTTCTTTTCTGAAACAGCATTACCAGCTCCAAGTATGTCTCTAGGCACCCTCTCTGAATCCAGAAGATCTCAGTAATGGTCTATGTTGGTTTATGTACTATGCTGCTGTTTTTTGTGAGCCACTCAGAGAGACTTTGGGCTATGGAGCAGCCCACAAATGAAATTAAAAGGATTTAGGCTGGGGGCCTAAGGTAGAAGGAAATGGCAACCCACTCCAGTATCTTTGCCATGAAAACCCCATGGACAATACCAAAAGGCAAAAAGATATGATGCCAGAAGATGAGCCCCTCAGGTCGGAAGGTGTCCAGTGTGCTACTGGGGAAGAGCGGAGGGCTAGTACTAGTAGCGCCAGAAAGAATGAAGCAACTGGGTCAAAGTCGAAAGGACACTCCGTTGCTGATGTATCTGGTGGTGAAAGGAGAGTCCGATGCTGCAAAAATCTATACTCATAGGAACCTGGAATGTAAGATCCATGAATCAAGGCAAGCTGGATGTGGTCAAACAAGAGATGACAAGACTGAACATCGACATCTTAGGAATCAGTGAACTAAAATGGACAGGCATGGGTAAATTTAGTTCAGATGACCATCAGGTATACTACTGCGGGAAAGAATCCCTCAGAAGAAATGGAGTAGCCTTCATAGTCAATAAAACAGTAGGAAAAACAGTACTGGGATACAATCTCCAAAATGACAGAATGATCTCAGTTCGAATCCAAGGCAAACCATTCAACATCACAATAGTCCAAGTCTATGCCCCAACCACTGGTGCTGAAGAGGCTGAAGTTGACCAGTTCCTATGAAGGTCTACAACACCTTCTAGAATTAACACCCAAAAATGATGTCCTTATCATCATGGGGGATTGGAATGCTAAAGTAGGAAGCCAAAAGATAACCGGAATAACAGGCAAGTTTGGCCTTGGAGTACAAAATGAAGCAGGGCACAGGCTGGTAGAATTTTGTCAAGAGAATACGATGGTCATAGCAAACACTCTTTTCCAACAACCCAAGAGACGACTCTACACATGGACATCACCAGACGGTCAACACAGAAATCAGATTGACTATGTGCTCTGCAGCCAAAGATGGAGAAGCTCTATACAGTCAGTAAAAACTAGACCAGGAGCTGACTGTGGCTCAGATCATGAGCTTCTGGTTGCAAAATTTAGGCTTAAATTGAAGAAAGTAGGGAAAAGCACTAGGCCACTCAGGAATGACCTAAATCATATCCCTGATGAATACACAGTAGTAGTAGTTGTTGTTAGTCGCGAAGTCGAGTCCGACCCATTGCGACCCCATGGACAACATTCCTCCAGGCCCTCCTGTCCTCCACCATCCCCCGGAGTCCACTCAAGCTCACACCAACCACCTCAGTGACTCCATCCAGCCACCTCATCCTCTGCCGTCCCCTTCTTCTTTTGCCATCTATTGTTCCCAGCATTAGACTCTTCTCCAGGGAGTCCTTCCTTCTCATTAGGTGGCCAAAGTATTTGAGTTTCATCTTCACTATCTGGCCTTCTAAAGAGCAGTCAGGGTTGATCTCCTCTAGGACTGACTGGTTTGATCGCCTTGCAGTCCAAGGGACTCGCAGGAGTCTTCTCCAGCACCACAACTCAAAGGCCTCAATCCTTTTGCGCTCAGCCTTCAGCTTTCACAGCCATACATTGCAACTGGGAAAACCATAGCCTTGACTATACGCACTTTTGTTGGCAGGGTGATGTCTCTGCTTTGTAGTATGCTATCTAGATTTGCCATAGCTTTCCTCCCCAGAAGCAAGCGTCTTTTAATTTCTTGGCTGCAGTCCCCGTCTGCGGTGATCTTGGAGCCCAGGAAAATAAAATCTGTCACTACCTCCATTTCTTCCCCATCTATTTGCCAGGAAGTGAGAGGACCAGATGCCATGATCTTAGTTTTCTTAATGTTGAGTTTCAAGCCCACTTTTGCGCTCTCCCTTTACCCGCATCAAGAGGCTCTTTAGTTCCTCTTCACTTTCTGCCATGAGAGTGGTATCATCTGCATATCTGAGGTTGTTGATATTTCTCCCAGCAATCTTGATTCCAACTGGTGATTCATCTAGCCCTGCCTTTCTCATGATGTGCTCTGCATATAAGTTAAATAGGCAGGGTGACAGTATACAGCCTTGCCAAACTCCTTTCTCAATTTTGAACCAATCAGTGGTTCCGTGTCCGGTTGTAGAGGTGGCAAATAGATTTAAGGAATTAGATCTGACAGACAGAGTGCCTGAAGAACTATGGATTGAGGTTTGCAACATTGTACAAGACATAGCAACCAAAACCATCCCAAAGAAAAAGAAATGCAAGAAAGCAAAATGGCTGACTGAGGAAGCTTTACAAATAGCTGAGGAAAGAAGGGAAGCAAAAGGCAAGGGAGAAAGAGAAAGATACAACCAACTGATTGCAGAATTCCAAAGAATAGCTAGAAGAGATACCAGAGATCTCTTCAAGAAAATTGGAGATATGAAAGGAACGTTTCATGCAAAGATGGGCATGATAAAGAACCAAAATGGCAGGAACCTAACGGAGGCAGAAGAGATTAAGAAGAGATGGCAAGATTATACAGAGGAACTATGCAAGAAAGAGCTTAACATCCCTGATAACCACAATGGGGTGGTCACTGACCTCGAGCCAAACATCCTGGAATGTGAAGTCAAATGGGCCTTAGGAAGTCTGAGCAACAACAAAGCTAGTGGAGGTGACAGTATTCCAGCTGAGCTATTCAAAATCTTAAAAGAGCTACACTCAATATGCCAGCAAATATGGAAAACTCAACAGTGGCCACAGGATTGGAAAAGGTCAGTTTACATTCCGATCCCAAAGAAGGGCAATGCCAAAGAATGTTCAAACTACCGCACCATTGCAACTCATTTCACATGCTAGCAAAGTGATGCTCAAAATCCTACAAGCTAGGCTCCAGCAGTATGTGGACCAAGAACTACCAGAAGGACAGGCAGGATTTCGAAGAGGTAGAGGAACTAGAGATCAAATTGCCAACATACGCTGGATCATGGAGAAAGCTAGGGAGTTCCAGAAAAACATCTACTTCTGCTTCATTGACTATGCTAAAGCCTTTGATTGTGTGGATCACAACAAATTGTGGCAATTCTTAAAGAGATGGGAGTACTCGACCATCTTATTTGTCTCTTGAGAAACTTATATGCGTGTCAAGAAGCAACAGTGAGAACTGGACATGGAACCACTGATTGGTTCAAAATTGAGAAAGGAGTTTGGCAAGGCTGTATACTGTCGCCCTGCCTATTTAACTTATATGCAGAGCACATCATGAGAAAGGCGGGGCTAGATGCATCACCAGTTGGAATCAAGATTGCTGGGGGAAATATCAACAACCTCAGATATGCAGATGATACCACTCTCATGGCAGAAAGTGAAGAGGAACTAAAGAGCCTCTTGATGCGGGTGAAGGAGGAGAGCGCAAAAGTTGGCTTGAAACTCAACATTAAGAAAACTAAGATCATGGCATCTGGTCCTCTCACTTCCTGGCAAATAGATGGGGAAGAAATGGAGGTAGTGACAGATTTTATTTTCCTGGGCTCCAAGATCACCGCAGATGGGGACTGCAGCCAAGAAAGTAAAAGACACTTGCTCCTGGGGAGGAAAGCTATGGCAAATCTAGACAGCATACTAAAAAGCAGAGACATCACACTGCCAACAAAAGTGCGTATAGTCAAGGCTATGGTTTTCCCAGTTGCAATGTATGGCTGTGAAAGCTGGACCATAAGGAAGGCTGAGCTCCAAAGAATTGAGGCCTTTGAATTGTGGTGCTGGAGGAGACTCCTGCGAATCCCTTGGACAGCAAGGAGATCAAAATGGTCAGTCCTAGAGATCAACCCTGACTGCTCTTTAGAAGGCCAGATCCTGAAGATGAAACTCAAATACTTTGGACACCTAATGAGAAGGAAGGATTCCCTGGAGAAGAGTCTAATGCTGGGAACAATAGATGGCAAAAGAAGGGGACGGCACAGGATGAGGTGGCTGGATGGAGTCACTGAAGCAGTTGGTGAGAGCTTGAGTGGACTCCGAGGGATGGTGGAGGACAGGAAGGCCTGGAAGAATGTTGTCCATGGGGTCGTGATGGGTCGGACACGACTTCACGACTAACAACAACACAGCTGGTGGCAAACCTCCTTTTTCTGGGCAAGATTCTTGAGGCAGTATGGATGTGGTTGTCAGCATATAATTCTAGCTGATACACATAGTCAGTCTGACACTTGCTTATAAGGTTCAAACTTACCTTACTGATGTGTTTTAGATGTTCTTTCCCGCTGTTGAGGAAGGCTCTCTGTTGGTCGGCTATGCAGACCATCTTTTTAGTTGCAATTTCAGCCCAGTCACTTGTTGCTTGGCTCACATCCGTCAGGCTATTGCCCAGGCCCTTACAGTGACTAGCTGATTCCAAGAGTATCTTAACATTTTCATTGTTGGAATGCCTGATTTCTTGGATAAAGTCATCCAGAGGCTGGTTAAATAAGCTGTGCTGGGAAGCTGTAGAATTGACAAGGCCAATACTTTGCCTGTATGAATGGATTCATCAATAGATTATTAGAACTGTTGATCTAAATACTTAGTCACTTAACTATGCAGCAGGGTGGGTTTGCTATTCTGGGACTATCTTCTAAAAATTTGTGAATAACAAAATCCTGAATTGACAAAATCATGCATTTGTACAGCAGTTGAGCAAACTGCCAAGTTGTGATGCTCAGCTAAGGTACCAGAGTATTGCTTCCTTCTTGAAATAAAGCTGGAAGCTGGAAGAATGACATATTTGTAGTTCAGTCCTGACCACTAAGCTATACCAGCTCACACCAAATGTATCTAGAAAAATCACAGTCTTAAAGATATCACTGTAATCAATTTCAAAGCTACCCAACTCTTATGATTAGTAGCTGAAGTTAAGTTGAAGTCAGTAGCTGAAGGGAGAGTGTATTCAGAAGAGCCAATATTCTAGATGTTTCAGAAATTTTATTTAATCCAACTTATTTATACTCACCTTTTTACCCAGCAGGTATATAACACAGTTTACAATAAGTAAATCTCTTCCCAGCTAAATAACAATATGTCATATGTTGTTTTTTAAACTCCTATACAGCAGCATAGGAGACAAAAAGGAATTTCCCATAGGCTAAATGGGAAGACACATGAACCTCCCAAGAGATGGCTGGGATTCTGCTATTGAAAAGTACTTGCTCCTAATAAAATCACATTAGTAAAGAGAGACAATTAGGATAGTAGACAACTGGACCATCTTAAAGCATGGGGAAGGCTTATATGCAAAAAAATGTACTCTACTTGTGTCCAAATATGTAGTAAAATGGCTACATATTTGGACACTCATATTTATGGGTGAGATGAAGCATGAACATTGGTTAAAATTTATATTTTGTTGTTGGTTTCATTTCATATTTGTTTCATGCTTACTTTGTAAACCAATTTGAGAAGTTTTTAGTCTGGTTCCTGAGTCTAGCTGGGCAGATCAGAGAAAATTGTCCCAGCTGGTCTAGAGATCCTGGGATACAAACAGCTAAGCTCCTAGTGACCAAAGTGAGTGAACAGGGAGAGCTAACAGGATTCTGGCAGCAGAGTTGTGGTGGAAGAGGAGACAAAGGCAGAGGCAAACAGTGAGAGGCCTGGATTAGCCCAGCAAGCCATCTGCTCCAAGAGATCATGCACTCCTGAGAGCTGCAACTGAAGGGGAGTGGCCTGATTACCAGCAGCAGCTGTGTGGGTGGTAAGATTCATTCCAGTTCTGACTCCTAAATGAGCAGACACAGGTGCAGCACCCATGTGTGATGCACAGAGACTGTGAATAAGAACAGAGGAAGCCATCCCTGCTGATCTAGGGACTGTGGGATACAAGCAGCCAAGCTCCTAGGGAGTGAGTAATCAGAGTGAGCTAACAGGAATTTGGTGGTGGAGTCAGTGGGAGAGGTCTCCCCCCCCCCGCAATTTTCTTCCTTGTAACACCCTCCCATTTCCTGGTAGGACTGTGTTGTTAACATTTAGTTAATACTCCTGTTAGAAGGAAAAAAGTGACAGCACTAGAGCAGTGAGTGTCTACCCTCAAGGTAATAAAAGAAGATGAAGAGTTTTTAGACAAAGTGGTGGAGCTGCAACAGCTAAGAGTACAGAAGCTACAAGTGCAACAGCAAGCTGCATCCTTGGGAGGAGCTTCCATCCTTCCCCCCAGTTCCACTGAGACTGCCTATAGGTCCCAGGACCAAGGAAGGAATGTTGTACCACCTGTGGTCCAGCCCCTGTACCCCTTGCAGAGCGGGGCTAGGTGCCTTCAGTTCAACACCCAGTGGGGTCAGTGTTGAAGAACAGTTACAGCTAAGCAACATGAACCTTCTTTGTGGTCTCTGTGCATCACACATATAGGCAACTAGCAAACTTAACCTGGAGAGGATGGTGCTGTCACCAGAGTTGCAGAGAACTCTTCTGCCAAAGGGGCATTCTGCCCTTTCCTGGACATTTTGTCTGTAGGGTCTGAAAAACTGACAGTGTGACACATGTAGTTGCTCTGCAAAGATCCTGCAAAGGAATTCCTGTGAGGAGGGCTGTGAACGTTCCCATCATTCATGTGGAGTGGGCTCTTGGATGGCCAGATCAGTTCATAGGCTGGAGAGATGGTGTTCATGACTACCTGGGTTGCTAGTCTTTGAGCAAATAAAGGAGGACTTTAGCTCCTTTTTGAGTATGTGTGTAGAGGATGTGCTTGATCATGGTGTCCTGCAGGTTGGGGCCTCTTGTTGCACAAAGATGGCAAATGCCTACTATTCGACCAGCTAAGAGTTTCCTCACTGACAACCTGTGGCAGAGTTTCAGCTGTGAGGGTCTATAGTATAATGTGCTAATCCGTGAGATTTAGAGAGTTGATGTTAGGGTGGAGTATTTTGCCCAGGTCTCATGATCTTAGGCCTGGACTGTAAAGGAGATGGAAGAATGTCCTGTGACAGAGCTGTAGAAGTCAAGCAAAGCGAAAAGATGCAGCCTGGTGCTCAGTTGCCACTCTTTCATGTCAAGGCTCATGCGGTGAAGTGGCTGCATATTGTATTGCCTGGACTTTTGTTAATTACATGTCCCCTGGCTTCTCAGGTGACCACAGTTGCTCCCCATCCTGATAGCAATATCTCTGTGGTGACAATAATTGATGGTCTGGGGGTGAGAAGCTGATGCCTCTTGGCAAATTGTTAGGATTGATCCACCCATAGCAGCTTTTCCTTGTGGGTGGAAGGATATCAAGGGATGTCATGTGTGGGTTGTCCAGTGATGCAGAATGCATGGATAAATCACTTTTGTAAGGGTCACACTCAGAGTTTTGAGAAGGGGACCATTGCTAGTTTCGTGGCTATGAGCCCAAGCAGCTTTTGTATTCTGTGGGCCATAACAGTCACTCTAGTGCTGAACTCGGTGGTCATCTTGATTAGTGCAGATGCTTTGGATGTTGGAAGAACTTTCTCTGAGCATGAGTTGAGACAGGCATCTATGAAGGGGATGGACTGTGTGTGTGTGTGTGTGTGGGGGGGGGGGGATGGATTGCTTGTGGTTAATACAGAACCCCAGGCTGTAAGAAAGAGCAGATGGTGTAGATGAAGTATGGTAGTTCTGCCTTAAATGGTGCAACTAGGAGCCAGTCATCAAAGTACAGGAAGACTTATACTCCTTGGCGGCAAAAGTGTGAGCAGACCACTACCATGAATTTAGAGAGGGTCCTGGGGACTGCTGAATGCCCAAAGGGGAGTACAGAGAATTGGAGCATCTCATTTCAGTTTCTATATAGCCTGAAGTGTCTGATACTGCTTAGCTTTCCAGATCAGGCAGGATCAGGCCAGTTAAAATCTGGATGGGTGACTTAAAATGTTGTAAATTGCCCAGAGAGCTTCAGCTATGGGTGGTATAGAAATATAATGTAATACTAGCAGCAGCAATAATCATTTCCAATCTGGAAATGTAGAAACAGAGCAAGTCAGAAGGGGCCTCCCGGGCCATCTAGTCTGACCCCTGACTCCAGCCTGCTCTGCTCATGATATGCCCACCATGTGCACATCTAGCCTATCCTTGAACACCCTCACTAATGGGGCCTCAACCACATACCATGGAAGCCCAGTCCATACCCTCGGGATCCTAACTGTCAGGAAGTACTTCCTGGCATCTAAATTGAATCTTGGTTCCCTGAGCTTTGCTCCATTGGAGTGCATCCTGCCCTCCTCTGCAGGCGAGGTCTCTACCCACCTCTGCATGACACTCCCTCACATACCTGTATGTTTCCAACAGATCCCCTCTGAGTCTCCTCTTCTCCAGGCTGAAGAGACCCAGTTCCCTCAGTCTCGTCTCATACAGCTTCCCCTACAAACCAGCCACCAACCTTGTGGCACTATGCTGCACTGACTCTAACCTGGCTATATCCTTCCTGTAATGAGGGGCCCCAAACTGAACACAATACTTCAGTTGCGGGTGCACCAGAGTCGTATAGAGTGGTAGTAATACCTCTCTTGATCTAGAAGCCACACTTCTGGCTATGCAACCAAGGGTGGTGTTCACCCTCTTGACCACCGCATCACACTGCTGACTCATGTTTAGCCTGCTGTCAACCAGCACCCCGAGATCCATTTCACAAGTGCTGCTCTCCAGATACTTTTGAAAGGGTGCCTTTGATGCAATCACAGTAGATGAGGAAGGCAATGAGCAGAGAAAGGACTGGTAGAAGGATACAAAAGATCAGAGAGAAAGTGAGTAGGTTTTGTTTTCTTTTTTGGATTTTACAAGTCAAGAGTAAAAATGTTCATGGAGAGATGGTGGCTGAATAGGAGCCAAGGAGTAGAAAATGGCAGAGATAAAAAGGTAATGGATGCTAAAAAAAATACTGAAGTTGATCAAGGCATGGTGGTGATGGAAAAGAAACTGAGGCAATGCATGGGAGCCCCTCCCAAGGCTGCAAGGTTCAGGAAGGGGAGGGGCTCTCACCCAAACTAACATTAGCTGTCCTGACAATAGATTCCGCACAGGTGCAGAGGTCATGTGTGTCATGTACGGAGACCATGAAGAACTGTCACTTCAAGAGTAGCAACTCTTTCCAAGGTCTTCAGCTAATGATGAAAAACTAAAAACAAGCAATAGGTCCAATATGACTTGACATTATATTGAGACTTGAGATTTTCAGAACTAGACTTGTCATCTCAGTAGAACTCTATTTCTGAATGCTAGTCTAGGCAGCATGTAGCTTTCTATACAGAGTAAGTCTTCAGAGTATTTACTAGCCTTTCAAAGATATTTAAAAGATATGCATATCAAAGAACTTCCTTACATAGTTATGTTTTCTTGGACAAGATTAATATTCATTTTGAGCATTCCTCCTTTTTCTAGGACTCCACTTAGGTTCTGCTGAGTTTCTTGGTCTAGCAGGTTCAGTTGGTCTTGCAGAGAAGCAATAAGCTGTGCTGTACCCTAGCATAAATGCAAAAAGTTACAAAAATTTTGCTCATTTTAGAAGCTATGATTGTAAAGTATGTTGGACAGTTCAGATTTACTCCCATTGCCCTTTGCATGGCCAGACTTTTGTTATCTGTAGCGCTGAGCAGGAATTCTAAGTTTTGGCTACTTTTTCCTAGAAAGTCAGTTAAGAAATCATCTTTTTCAGTGGCTATAAGAAAAGCACAGCATAAACCACTGTGCTGCAATGATGGATAGAAGTCAGGCTTGTGCAATCTATTCCCCCAACTTTCTCCCACCCAGAAGAGAACAAAGGTCCTTCAACCAAAACCATTTACAGAATGGAGGTCAGGAACCAGGGCCAAGCAGTTACCAGCTGTATTCCAAATATCTTGTCGTGATCTGCACATATAGACACAAACCAACCTCCAAGTTATTGCATAGAGCAGAATAGAGAAATACATTGCTCTGTATCACTTGAGTCCCCTTTCGAACACATTCAGAAGTAGCCCTACATTCACACCCAAGTGTTTCTGGTATACACAGAGAGAATGACAGAGATTCACACAGGAAACAAATTCTATCTCCCCTTTATATTGTAGAGCTTTCAATGGCTCAAACTCAGGGAAACTACAGCTACACTTCCAGGTCACAATGGGCCAGGGGTGGCTTGTGCAGGGCATCTGATACCAAGGGAGAAAATGCTCTGCATAAAGCTCCTCCCCTGCATCTTATGCCATTTTAATAGAATGAACAATTAGGGCTGTACCTTAACCATTTTCACCTCTATGGAATACTAATACACAAATAAAAGGTTAACTTCCAGTAGTCGACCAAGGTCATAATTCTGCCCACTTCTTTTCAGGTGCACTAAGAACCTGTTGCAGAGTTCACTGATCTATTCACTATTGTGCTGCAAAGTGTAGATTTTGTTTAATTTATTGTGTAGTTTGTTGTTTATTTGGATTATTGTGTAGGTTTGTTTAGTTGATGTTGTCTGTTTAATTTATTTAGTTGCTTATGTTTATTTAATTTAGGTTTTCTTAGTTGCCGAGATGCACCGTGGGGGGGGGGGGAGGGATAAATTAGAATTGTTTTATTATTATTGTATTTTAATTGATGTTGTTAGCTGCCCCGAGGCTTTGTTGCGATGGGGCGGCCTATAAATGTTTTAATAAATAATAAATAAATAAATAAATAAGAGGAAATACCTTTTTTTGTGCCAGCTTTGCCAATTCTATTTCTTTCTGCAGACTTTCGCAATCATGTTGAAATTGAGAAAACATTTGGGAACAGTCTTCTTGTAGTTTACTCAAAGCAAGAGAATGATCTCGGAAGAAAAGGGTCATTTCTTCTTTAAAGCCCGTCATCTTTAAATTAGAAAAGGATATTGGTGTTGACTGTTTTTTTTTCCCTGAACTATCCTAGCAGGACATATATATAAGCTAAATATGCCATCAATTCAGGATGCAATGACATAGGACATTTCTTTACCTTTAGAACACATTTAAAACTTAAAGTAAAACTTGTGTGATCTCACCAAAGTACAATAGTTATGGCAGATGAAAGATGTTTACAAATACCTTTTCAGCCAGGGATGAATATTTCTTTAAGTTGTTCTGGAGCTGAGCATTTAAATTCAACACAAGTTGTACCACAGGTGACAAACTACTTAATGCTCTGTCCAATGCAGATGAATGCTCGTCCTAAAAACAAAGACTGAATAGTATAACAGACAGTTCTTTCTATTTTGAAGGGGGGAAAGGGAAGAAGTCATGTTCCCACACATCAGAAGGACACCAGTGGGGGGAAGGCTGATACAGACATTTAGCATTCTGCCTTAAGCAACACCTCCTATATTGTAGTCTAGTATGGCACCAGTAATGGATGTCCTGGTGGAAGAGTAGGATTGGCAGCTGGCAGCTCGAACCAAACCTTGCCTAGTGATGATCACAAGCATATCCACTGACCCAAGCAGCTCCCTTTTTCATTGTTTCTGAAAAGCTGAAATACTAGGTCATCTGAGTGACTGTTGTTTTTTGCTATAACTAATAAATCCTCCCTCATGCCAGTATGCCAGGTAACTGGGAAAGGGGAGGGAGCATAATTCAGGCAAATAAATAGGCTATGTTAGACCCAATCAGTCATTGGTTTCTCTTCGTTCTCTCCATATGAAGTATGCATAGCTCCTCAATCTCTAGGTAAAAGCACTACTGGTATGTATACTTCACACAAGTTTGTATCAAGAAATCAAAGGGCTTCATTATCAGAACAGCATGATAATTGCTCAGTTATTTTACAGCTGACAGCATTTCCACTTACTATCAGTTGCTGCAGATCATTTTTATTTTCCAGGTTAAGTGCCTCCTGCCTCAGCATCTTTTCAGAAGCTAGAGAGACTTCAACTGAAACAGTCTCTTTTAGGGAGGTGAATGCTGCCTCTATAACTGCTGCAGTAATTCCAAAGGCTGAAGAGCTAGCAGACAGAAGATCACCTATTAACAGAAGGAGGGATACAGCAGGTCAACCAAGTCATTTGCCTGTAAGAGGCAAGACTGCATTATTAATGATTTTATGAACAAGGCTGATTCCAGATTGGTTTTTGTGGGAAGTTCTGAGTTACTGTCACACAAAGTTGAATAGAAGTACTTACCAGCAGATAATGTGTACGAGTTGAGCATGTCCTGTTGTTTCCAATAGTTTTGATTAACAGATTCCTGCATTTTAAGGAAGAGTGCATTCATACTATCCATAAATGTCCTTTGGGCTTCTGTATTATGCTGTTCAACTGCATGCTTACGATCTAGTTTTGCATGTAGACCAGACACATCTTCAGTGGTTTCTTTAACTGTACTAAGCAGCTGCGACAGAAAGACAAAGTCTTTGATTACAAAAATGAACACGAGGTACATGGAGCTACATTCAATTTGAACATGAATTATTTGAAATTGTACAAGACAGTTTCTGCCACTTGTTTATATTTTTTAAACCATTATATTTTACTGAGTAGAGCACTGAAGAAGACCAGTTTGGCCAAAGTGTTTGGTATTGATTCCTATCTAATACAAGGAGTTTTAGAACAGCATATTCATATTCAGCATATTGTTCATTGTTTGTAAGTGTGCAAGAGTATAAATTGAATCGTATTTTACTGGACTTTTCTGGAAAATACTTTCTACTCTTACAAGTTTATCCCAGTTCTTTTATTCTATTTGTTTGTATTGTTGGAATGTATTATCTTGTCAGTTTGTTGCACCATGGGCAATCTTGCATGCTTAACTTCTTGCTTTTACTAGAATAGCAACTCCACCTGGCATAAGCTAAAATCAGCTACGAACTTGCTTCTACTAAGTGGATGGCTTGGCTCACCTTTCCACAGAATGCCCTCTTCCTTTCGAGTGAGACACAGATAATCACTCCTGTGTCATCATAAACAGATCGTGTTTATGTACTGATGTCAGCTTCAAAATTTTATGAGCTACTTGGAAGACATGCTGTTCTCAAAATTTATTATACTGGAATTGCCTATTAAGCATGCAAATGCTGAGAAACATTTAGAACAGTGAACTGTATAACCTTGGTTGCAGTGCCATGAAGTTTCTCTTCAGTATCTTCCAGAACTGATGTCATGTACTCTTCTTCTTCAAGAAGGATCTTAGTTGTTTCCAAGTGCTTCTGGGTGTCTTCCAGTTCTTTTTCTTTGATCTGAAGGTCTGTCCGACACTTTTCCATTTCAGCTTTTTGAACTGTAAATAACTCTGTGACCTATATTAAGAGAAATAAAAATACACTTATAGAAATTTTTCAAATAAATAAATAAATAAATAAAAAATACACTTATAAGAAATGGTATTATGATGATCAGTTGGTAATACAAGAGCCCCATTTTCATAACTTTACTTTACATAGCTTGACTATGAAGTAAAGCTTTCATATGATGGGCTAAGTCAAGTTACTAGGAGTGCCTTATATCTCCAAACATGTGTGTGTATGCACATGTTTGTTTTTAAGTTACAGAATTCTACCATTAGGTATAGGAGTTTCTCATAAGAAATGGAAAAAACCAAACATTTAATTTTCAGAAACCTTTTGTAGATTTTAACTTAGTAAGTCAAATGATACCCATATCTTCTTAAGCAGAATTTGCAAGTCTACACTGATAGAATAATTTGGAGAAAGGAAGCCAAGTGAGGCAATGTTCATGCAATTAATTACTTTAATAAAATACATATTTTCTAACTACTAGGCATTTAACTCCTGATTTCCTATGGGAAGTGGCATCAGTTTTGAACAGTTAGTAAGGGAGCAGAACATGAGTACAGTCTCTTCTCTCAATTCATGTTAGAGAAATAGTGTATTCTACAAATGATCTGAAAGAAACATATATATATGATCAGGAATACATACCCTCCTGAACAAAAAATGAGGGAGAACTTTGTGTCCTTTCATGATGGGTTTCAGAACTAATACAAGAAGCTATGATTCTAGAGAAGCCGAGTTGAAAATGTGCCACTCAATGGTTCAGCATTACATCTAAAGCAGGGCATTCAATTTAATATCTATGTAAAATGACAAACTATGGTTTGTCATTACAAGAATGAGCACCAGGGAATCCTGGACCAGCATATTCCCTCCTCCCCTTCCTGTGTCCAAGAGTTAGAAGATTCAGCTTCTGATTAGCCATCTTGCCCAAATGCAACGAACTGCACTTCATTTTAAAACAAGAACCCAAAGTCTGTCTTAAGGCCAAGTATGATTTCCCTCATTCAGAAAAAGCAGAAAATTATAATTTGCTGCAATAGCATCTAATTTTCCCCCACATTGAAAGAAAAGGAAAGAAGGGTGTGCAAGCCTGAAGTTTGCTACTAATCATGCTCAGAACATGTTTTGTTGTTGCATCTGAATGGACATGTTGAGGTGTTTCATTTTAATTAGAAACCGATAGCTATTTGCTATATTAGTTCCATCATCTCATAAAAGAGCTGCATGGGAAAATTAACAGTGCTTTAACTTCAATAAGCACCGCTAATAAGTGCATTATATTTTCCTAGCCAGCATTGTCCATGCTGAAGACTGTTGGTTAGCCACTCTTGCATTCTTAAAATCTCCCACTTAACTAGACAGTCTGAAGCATCTTTTAGATTATAAATACACTGCAGATTCTCAAAACATCCCAAGACTAAAAACAGTAAACAAAGTTTAGTTACTTTTTTCAGTTCTTCCTCCATTGCTGCAATCTTTTCAATATACTCTGCAATTTGTTCTTCCTGAACTGTCAAATTCCCATGAAGAGCACTAAAAGCAAAACCACATATGGTGATCATTAAAGAGTTGAATATGCAAAGCATCTTGAATGCTTGTGAGCGCAAAGCAGAGGAGGCATATTTGCCCATACTTGACCATTTTTGCTGTTTTGACAGTACTGTGAAGGGCAGTTTCTCATATCAGTAGCTACTGATGCACATTTTTACATAAGCTATATGAGGAGACCATTTACAGTGAAGTCAACAAGATTATACACTTGCATGTGGTCTAACCTCATACCAATCATTCCACATAGGAACATTGCCTAGGCAGCAAGTTAGACAAATCTGCAACAAACTTTGCAGCATATCAGTTGCACCATTCTTCAAAATTTGACAAGCTTTAAGAGGCTCAAAGCAATTTAATTCACTTGCCCTCACCCTGCTTCTTTTTCAACTGACACTCAATGCTAGCTTTTCATGCTCATTCAATGGGCTGCTAGAAGTGTTCTACTGTATCTTTCTCTCCTAACAAGAGTGCTTTTGCTCAGGGTTTCTTTGCTGTCATGCTATTGTCTCTTCTAGGTTTTGATTGTACACAATATAGTTTGTATACAGTATATTTTGCATGACTTCAACATTTCTTTTAAAGCAAGTGGTTATGATTTCTGGTAAATTTTATTTCTTTATTTGGAATTCTTATATGCTGCCCCATTCGCAAAAGCCTCGGGGCAGCTTCCAACAGGTAAATAAATATCAATACAAATACATAAAACATTGGAAACATCCTGGCATAAATTATAAAATCAATAAATAAAATCAGCAATTAAAATAACGTCCAAATAAAAAGGTCTTGGCCTGGCGCCAAAAAACAAACAACAACAGCGCCAGGCGGACCTCTCTGGGGAGCGCATTCCATAAGTGGGGTGCCACCGCAAAGAAGGCCCTCCTCTGGGTACTCACTCTAATATCTTTCATGGAGGGTTCCCGGAGAAGGGCCCCTGCTGCCGATCTCATGGGGTGGGCGGGCAGATATGGACGCAGGCACTCCTTTAGATAGCCAGGTCCCAAGCAGTTAAGGGCTTCATAGGTTATCACCAGCACCTTGAATTGGTGATCCCCACTGGACTTCGATGGGGAGCCAGTGAAATTGATGGAGGACTGGGGTTATATGAGAACAACGCCCAGTTCCCGTGAGCAACCTGGCAGCTCTATTTTGCACCATCTGAAGTATCCGGACCATCTTCAAGGGCAGCCCCACGTAGAGCGCGT
The DNA here is from genome assembly GCA_023646645.1 of Varanus salvator macromaculatus. Taxonomy (NCBI): domain Eukaryota; kingdom Metazoa; phylum Chordata; class Lepidosauria; order Squamata; family Varanidae; genus Varanus; species Varanus salvator. Next base: position 29,454,556 of record JAIXND010000756.1, read on the forward strand.
TACAGAAGTCTAGTCGGGAAGTGACCAATGCATGTGTCACTGTTGCCAGGCAATCGTTCTCCAGGTAGGGACGCAGCTGATGGATCAGTCAAAGCTGAAGGAAAACGCTCCTTGCCACCGCTGTCACCTGAGCTTCCAACAACAGCTCTGGGTTGAGGAGCACTCCCAAGCTGCGGACCCTGTCCTTAAGAGGGAGTGCAACCCCATTCAGGACAAGGTCCAGGTCCCCTACCCCAAAGTCTGAACTGCCTACCAACAAGACCTCCGTCTTGTCTGAACTGAGCTTCAGTTTATTGGCCCTCATCCAATACATTTGGATCTCGAACCTTCCTATTATTTTTAAGTGGCCTGATTTTGATGCCAGTTTTGTTGTCATTCACCATGTGAGTCTGTTACCAGAGTGAATGAGCAGGTTTTGACAAATCCACTTGCCATAGTGCATGTGCTTCTGCCCTCTGACAACTGGACCAAACTGGGAATCTGTTATCCTTCCTGCTCCAGAGCAGTAAAAGTTAGGCGGGCCTGTTGCTTGGAAGCCAAGGGGCAACTCCCAGCAGCCATTCTCTCACTGGTCTTTGCCAGCTAGTTGGGGAAGGTGTTGAACAACACTAGTCACAAGTTGCTTTGGTACTCCTCCAAGCAACCTGTTCCACCCCTTTTGTAAAGAATGAGTGTGACATGAGGCCATAGTCTGGTATAGAAAAGCTGGGGAGGGACTGGAGACTAAGGTTTTTTTTGGCTTGGCCAGCAAGATCAACCAACACCCCACACTCCATAGGTTGAGGCTGATGCCATGTTAACCCTATGCTGCCAGTCTTCTTAGACATACTCACTTATAGTTTTCCAGAGAAATGTAGACACCATTTTTCTCACGTGCAGCTGTAAGGTCTCGTTTCAAGCGTTCAATCTCTTCTGTATACTCCTGTCAAAATATCAGCATAGTACTGGAATGTAGCCTCTGAGGTATCCACAATCAAAACCCAACTATTTAATAACTATTCATAAGTTCCATGTTGCAACTTATTGCAATGGATGTGGCCTGCAATGCAGCAGGCAAGGTTGATCAGGATTTATTTATTATTAACATTTATATACCATTTTATCTACTTACCTAGGTGGTATACAATAATTTATAATAACAGTATACCATTTATACTTTGTGAAGGCAAACCGAACCTTGATAAGTGCTCTTTTTGTGAGTTTTTGGTTCACTTCAGGCTTATTCATGATATTCTTTGCTCTGTGGGCGTATTCAAGAGTACTCAGGGTTTCCTGTTACACAAGAGAAAGAAAATTTATCATTGAGCAAGTGTCTTCTTTTTCCAGCGCTTCCATACAAAAATGCAAGAATGCACTTTAACACGCCACCAATATTCACTCCAAAAAAGGAAGGCTGCATTGTGCATATGTGCAGTGCATTCTGCCAACTTTAGTCAGTTCAACACCATCCCACATCAGACTCCTTGCTTGCAACCTGATTTAGAAAACCTTAACTAACCAATTATATGAATTTTAAGTTAAGTTGATTAAATTTGCACACATCTGCATTCTAGTAGAAATAACAATTTAAAAGGAAAATTGTAATAATTATTTTTAGACAGCATGTGTGTCATAGGAAACACCACCTCAAAAGAGGAACTTCCTCTATGAAAGAGAGCAGGAGAAATAACTCTTCTAATAAAATGCTTTGGTTCTATGACCACAGAATAGACTCATATTTTTATGACTCTTCTGTTTGACTGAGACAATGATTAAAACAGTGTTCATCAATTAATCTAACTACTACTTCAACAAAACGTTGCAGCCATACCAGCATCATGTCTGCTGTTCCTCCATTGTAATTCATAAACTTTCAAATGGTCTTATAATATAACTGAGAGACATGCCACCATTTATTTCTTGCAATCTACATACAGTCTACCTGCAAAAGGCCAGGGGCCCAGCAATAAAACTCCTGTAGATCTTCCCAACTGTTACAAGTTTAACCTGGAGGCTAAATTCGCTTCAATTACTAAATTACTTCAATAAAATAATATGAAGGCAAAGACCTTACCTCAAGATTGATGGATGCAGGAGAAACAGTTGCTATTATACATGTTTTTGTGCGTCCCCCAAGAGAGTCCTGCAGGATTCTAGTAAGCTTAGATTCTCTGTATGGGACATGTGGGGTTCTTTCAACAAGTGCAGTAATGACCCTTCCCAGAGTCAATAAGGACTGGTTGATATTTCCAGCTTCACGAGCTCTTTTGTCAACAGCTCCAGAACGACCAATGTTTTCACTTCCTGCCAGATCAACCTATAAATAAGAACTTGCCAAGGTGAATAAGCTTCTCTTGTCACAGGTTGGGATCAGCAAGCTGTATCCAAGCTTGATTGCTAAGAATTATTCTACTAGCCAGCTGGAACACAGTAAGAACATTCCTGAGCACATACAGAGTACTGTTGCTTTTCCACTGCACAAGTGCAACTTCCCACTCTCCTATTCCAAATTAAGGTTTGAGGCTTACAGGATAGATAGCACTAGTTTGAGTCTCTGCATGTCTCTCTTTAGGAAAAAAAGCCCAGTTCCACATTCCTAGCAAATATTCCATGCATCTGAGTCAAGGAGAGTTTCAGCTTGTACCATCGACTTAATTTTAGTACAACCCGAAGCTCTACCAACCTGAACAAGACCCCAAGACACAAATGCTCATGCATTCTATGAGTCATAGATGGGGATGACTTGCATATACAGGTGCAACTCCTGAGTAACTACTGGGCTGAAAATTCTAACATCACCCTCTTCTTAAACTATGAGCAGAATGAAGATCTGATCAAGAGCAACCAATGCTGTGCTACAGGTGAAGAACACAGAAGCCAAGAGATAAACATGACACCAGCTGCTGTCCATGGCAGATCCTTGTTCTGATTTTTTCAAAGGAAAAATCAGCACTCTCAATCGTTGTCCCACTTTATGACTAGAACTGAGCCTCAAGAGATATATAACTTTCTCAGGCAAATTTTTGAGCACATTTTTAGTCCTGTCATTTAGTGGGGGGGGGGGGTGGAGAACAGACTAACAGACTAAGCAAAAACAGCACAGTAACTGTGAGGTTTATTAACAAAAACTAGAAGTTGCTACCAATATCACACATCTTTACTGCAAATTACAAGGATGTGGAAAGGTCTTTTAAACATTTGTTTTAAAAACAATCCATTTGCCAGATCAGGATTAGTTAGACTGGTGCATTCAAGGGAAATATGGTGGGAAGGAGTATGTCGAATGTCAGGGAAGATAAGAAGTAAAGAGGATGCAAAGGGACAGGAAAATGCATCAGAGAACCTACATTGGTTACTTACTGTAAAGGCTTCTTTTAGATTGGTGTGATGAAAGCATCCCAGAATGGGTTAGTGCCCTCTAAGCCCAATAAAAGCAGAGACCATGCAATAAGACTGTGTCTCAGGCTTCACCTGGCCAGTTCCATTAATAGTTACAGCTCAGAGGATAAAAACCTATATTTCACTGGAGCAGACTATAACGCTAGGGAATCTCGAACGCAGAAACTGAGGAAGACAACTAGTCTTGTGTTTACAAGGAGTGAGTGAGGCTATCAAGGGCAGGACTTTTTGGAAGACATTCATTCATAGAGTCACAGTAAGTCGAAGATGACTGGAGTGATACTGTTCTGAGTGGTTATAGCAGACAGGATAGGCAGGCTCTAGGATGGAAATCTGTGTATAATTGGTGGACTTGAAGTGTGACTCTCCTTAATAAATGTCTGACATGGAGATGAAAGCTCAGAGGACTGCCAGGTGTAGAAGATACAGACAAGATGGCTAGTCCTCATATAAAATGTCTGGTTTGTCACAAGTCAGAGCCTGCTTGAAGGAATAATAGAAATTCAATTACACTAGCAAAGTAAATGTCCAGCTTTTAACAACCACCAATCCCTGAGAAGTTTCCCTAAGGCCCACCTGCTTCAAGTGATAGGGAGGAGGAGAAGTGGAGTTCTCCTGAGGGTAAAAATTGGAACTGCTTCCCAGAATGTGTTTGGTGGGAAGAAGTTGGAGAGAGACCAAAAAGTTCTTGAATCTACTCAAAGCCCTCAGTTGCCCTTGTGCATAGCATTCTACTGACAGCTTCCTTTCTTCCACTGACTCTGATTGCAGGTCTGATATTCGGATTGAGAGGGTAGCATGCTCTGTAGACTCAAGTGCCTCAATGCATGTGCTCATGGCTGAGTTAGACACAGCCTGGTCTTTTGCAGGTTGGTCTCTAGCACTGATGTCAGAATGGAGACTTGAGCCTATGGGTTGCTAGTCACTGCTTGTTTGTGTGCTATCATGGTGGGAAACTTTAATCTTCAAATAGAAACTGAGGGTATAGTGTATTGGGCTCTAACATCATGCACATAATGCTGTTTGCTTTCTTCATAGTTTTGCAGGCGCTTTCTTCCAAGCTGGAAGGCCTCATAAAAGCACAAAGCAAGATAGAAGGCAAAGATTTTCTGTGAGGAGGCACGGAAGGAACAGCATAAGAAAAAGGCTTTGAAGTAGTCCAAGACAGTTGAGAAGAAGTAGAATGATAGAATAAATTGCAAGGCAATGAACACTGTCCTGAGTGAAAAACAGAAACAAATTGGCAGGAAGTGGCCTGGGACCAATAGATTACACAAGAGCTTACCATGGAGTCCCTGCTTTTCCTGGACAGTAGAGAGCTAAAAGCATACTTTCACTGTACACAAATCCATTGTTTTTCTACTGGGCAATTGATAATTCCCAATTTTCAAAAAGGGTAGTAGGAAGGACATGGGGAATTATAGACCGGTTAGCCTTACGTCCATTGTAGGAAAAACAATGGAAAGGCTCATAATAGAGAGAGATCTAGTGAAGCTAGATAGGGAAGGGAGGCTGACAGCCACACAACACGGCTTCCGCAAAAACAGGTCCTGCCAGACAAACCTTGTGGAATTCTGTGACAAGGTTTCAAGATGGCTAGATGGAGGGGATGCAGTGGATGTGGTACACCTGGATTTCAGCAAGGCATTTGACAAAGTGCCCCATGATATCCTGGTGGAGAATGAGGAGTTTTGGGATACACCAAAGCACTGTCCGGTGGATTAGGGCATGGTTGACTGACTGAAAGCAGAAGGTAACCATTAGCGGGGAATCATCGGGATGGCAGCCAGTGACAAGTAGGGTCCCCCAGGGCTCTGTCCTGGGGCCGATCCTGTTTAATCTTTTCATTAATGACATGGAAGAAGGGGTGAACAGTCTGCTGATCAAATTCGCAGACGACACTAAAACTGGAGCAGTGGCCACAACTGAGGAGCAGGTACTCCAGATCCAAAAGGATCTGGACAGACTATGGAAGTGGGCAGGTGACAACAGGATGGCGTTCAATGTGGATAAGTGCAAGGTCTTGCACTTGGGGCATAGGAATAGCTGTCATAAGTACAGGTTAGGTGACAAGTGGCTGGAGAGCAGCACTTGTGAAAGGGACCTCGGGGTACTGGTTGACCGCAGGCTAAACATGAGTCAGCAGTGTGATGCGGTGGTCACGAGGGCGAATGCCACCCTTGGTTGCATAACCAGAAGTGTGCCTTCAAGATCGAGAGAGGTATTACTACCACTCTACACGACTCTCGTGCGCCCGCAACTGGAGTATTGTGCTCAGTTTTGGGCCCCTCATTACAGAAAGGATATAGCCAAGTTAGAGTCAGCGCAGCACAGGGCCACAAGGTTGGTGGCTGGTTTGCAGGGGATGGCGTATGAGGCGAGACTGAGGGAACTGGGTCTCTTCAGCCTGGAGAAGAGGAGACTCAGAGGGGATATGTTGGCAACATACAGGTATGTGAGGGGGTGTCACATGCAGATAGGTAGAGACCTGTTCTCCTCTGCAGAGGAAGGCAGGACGAGCTCCAACAGAGCAAAGCTCAGGGAGCCAAGGTTCCATTTGGATGCCAGGAAGCACTTCCTGACAGTCAGGACCCCGAGGGTGTGGAATGGGCTTCCACAGGAGGTCGTTGAGGCCCCATCGGTGAGGGTGTTCAAAGACAGGTTGGACATGCACATGGTGGGCATGTCATAAGCGGAGCCGGCTGGTGCCGGAGGTCAGACTAGATGGCCCAGGAGGCCCCTTCTGACTTGCTCTGTTTCTATGTTTCCCCACAGCAACCTGAAGAACAAGGACAGAACCTATGTAGAAGAGAAACAGATCTAGAGAAGGGAAACAGATGATGGATAATTTCCAGAAAGTAGCTGAGTTAGCATATTACAGCAAAAACAACTCTTGATAACACTCTATGCATCTAATGAAGTGAACTATGATCTACAAAAGCTTGTGTCAGAATAGATGTTCTTGACTTTAATGTGCTACAAGACTCTTAAATGATCCTGCTCTTTTCCAACTCATAACAATGAGCAGTGTGCCTTTAAAAATATGCAGTATGTCTTTCTTTCCAAATATTAACAATCAGTTGAAGCTTTTTTTATCTTCCTACCACATTTAAAAATAAGGAACTGGGCTAAGAAGGAGATTCCATCTCCCTCTAAAAAAGTTACATTTAGAAAAGTTCCTTCCTATTCTTTTAAACTACTTTTACAACTATTTCTTCCATGCACACTTTTGCCACAGCCAAGGCACAGACTTAGAATTCTGAAACAATATGCCTGTGAACACATGCACAGACTAAGAATTTGTTTTCAGCACTAGAACTAAAAGCATACTTCCACTGTACACAAATCCATTGTTTTTCTACTGGCCAATTGATAAAAGATAGCCTCCTTCTTGGAATCACATAAATAGAACTATTTAGAATGAAGTAGCAGAGGTTCAGTGAGAGGTGCCTGAGTATATTTTCAGAAATATGGGTGGAGGCCGGCACTGCAAAATCCTTTTAACTACTGTTGTGAAGGTCCAGGAAGACGCTATTGCTGAAGTGGGGTAAAGGCTGTGTAAGGGAGTCAGCTTTATAAATTGACTGAGCAGAAGAAAGACCACACTCAAGTACTACACACCCGGAGTTTGAGTTTGAAAATGGTGCTGCTGAGGCCACTCCCTCAGCTTACCAATCAAATGTGCAGGATACCTGGGAAGCAAAGAGAAGTGAAATGGAAAAAGAAATGCTTGCAGAACTAGGGAATATAGACTTCCTCCCCTGATAATCAATTCCAGGTTGTTTTAGTAGCCCAATTTAGCCATTGTAATACAACCTCCCTCCAGACATTTGACTTCTGTCATTGGTTGGCCATTTGGAAATAAAGCCTCACCTAATCATCTTTTATTGTGGTTGAAGTGATACTGCATACTTTCTCAGCCCCATCTGTTATTACTATGTATAATTTCTACTTGTACAATCTTATGTATTGACACTCACCAAGTTTAGCTTCCCAATTTTAACAAGTTCTTCTCCATCTGTTGTTGTTTCTTTCATATGCAATGTGACAGAGAACACCGAATGGGATCGACTGCAAATTGAGTTAACAGTTTCAAATAAATATTCCAGTGACCATTAAAAAATAACCTGAACAGAATTCACTAAAGACAAACCAACTCACAGTTGTGCAGAATTTTTTCCCCTTCAAGTTTAGTGAAGAACAATTTTTTAAAATTCCATTCAAAACAGTAAACTGGGCACTCATTAAAGGTTTGCAATAAAACATATTCTCCAAGGAATTCAGAATCAGTTGGATAACTTACTACAAAATGAAAAACAGACTGGTTTGGCAGAATGTAGCTTTTCTGAACCTTCACATAAGTGCTTAGAGAATTAGAAAGCATGTTTACCACTATACCTGAATCAGTGAACTGTTGTCTGCATTTACACTCTAAATCAAGACTGGAAACTAGCTACTCGCATGTTTATGCAAACCATAATGTCTGAGAATACAAGGGGAACCCATGAACACAAAACTATTTCCACTCATCCAAACTGTAGGAAATGTTACTTTGAACTAATGTAAGAAAAGTTTCAAATAAGTCCTTACAATTACCAAGAATACTTTGATGTAGGCATTGTGCCATGGTTTCAAGTGTCAATCTCCCCATGGTAAATGGGGATGTAGGCTCTGTTACAAGAGAGGGACCTGAGGCTTCCTCACCTTTTTATTTAAGTCATATTTTAATTGTTAGTTTAGGTTGTTTATAATTTGTTGTTATGTATTTATGTATGTATTTATGTTGTAGTTAATTGTTTTTTTTTTAAGTTGCCGAGATGCACCAAGGGGGGGAGGGATATATTGTTTATAGTTTTATGGTATTTTATTACATTGTATTTTTAAACTGCTGTAAGCCGCCCCGAGGCTTTGTTGCGATGGGGCGGCCTATAAATGTTTTAATAAATGAATGAATGAAACTAAAGGGGATAGGGACGAAGTGCATGCCCTCTCCAGCCTGCAAAGTTTGGCTGGGAGTTGTTTCGGTGTGGTACCTGGTAGAGCTGGAAGTATGTGGGCTTACCCCTGCACCTTGCAAGAAAGGACCCTATCAGCTTCACATGCTCCTGCACTTGACCAGCAGCAGTTAGGAGCAAAGGCACAACAAACTGCCAGGCAAGTATTTTCTGCCCCCCACCCAGTTCCAACCTCAGAACTGGAAAGAGGAGGAAAAAACTTACCTCGAGACATTGTGCTACATTTTAAAGCCCTTAGATCTGGCTGAAAGTAGGTGCTGGCAATACATTTTTGGTTTGCCAATAAGGAAAAATCTGCTGAACCTCACAAATCTTCCATTCACCACATATAACTTCTTTTCCTTGAAGTTCATTCAGCCTAATTTGGCTTTTTGCAGCCTTCCCCAACCTAATATCCTCCAGATATTTTAGGCCTCATCTCCTGTCAGTCCCAGCCAGGACAGCCAAAGATCACAAATATTGAAAACTGTAGATCAAAACGTCTGGAGGGTCCCAAGTTGGAGAAGACTGGCTTATTGCATGTAGGGGAAAAGGAAGTATCTTTGTTGATTTCTCTTGGTGCCCCCTGATGGCTTTCCACCACAACTGCATTCTGCATATAAAGCAAACAGGATGCATTCCAGTTTAGCAATGCTGAAATTATTGGCTAAGGACACAAAGGAATTTTCAAAGAACTGGATCCAGGGACCAGTGGTGACTTACTTCCTTATCATCCAACACCTTGCCTCTTACTAATCCATCTTGTTAACACAATTTGAAAAGTGACCTTGGAAGGAACTATAACCAACTTCAGGAGTGGCTGCTGCTCCATTCTTCTTTTAGTCGTTGTGGTATGTATGTATGTATGTATGTATGTATGTATGTATTTGGAACACTTATATGCCGCCCCATTTGCAAAAGCCTCGAGGCGGCTTCCAATACAAATAAATAAAATCTGGAGACATCCCGGCATAAATATAAAATTAATAAATTCAACAATTAAAATAACACTTGAATAAAAAGGTCTTGGCCTGGCGCTGAAAAACAAATAATGATGGCGCCAGGCAGACCTCTCTGGGGAGCACATTCCATAAGTGGGGCGCCACCGCAGAGAAGGCCCTCCTCCAGGTATTCACCCTCCTAATATCTTTCATGGAGGGTTCCCAGAGAAGGGCCTCTGCTGTCGATCTCAAGGGGTGGGAGGGCAAATATGGACGCAAGTGCTCCTTTAGATAACCAGGTCCCAAGCCATTTAGGGCTTTATAGGTGATAACCAGCACCTTGAATTGGGCCTGGACTTCAATGAGGAGCCAGTGAAGCTGACGGAGGACCGGGCTTACATGAGAACAACGCCCAGTCCCTGTCAGCAACCTGGCAGCTCTATTTTGCACCAACTGAATTACTTACTACCCAAGTTCATAGATAGACATTCTGCAAAAACTGTCTGTGAGAAATACTGTATATTAATTTGTTCCATAGATGCTTGGTGCTAGGCTGGAAGAATTGGAAAGTAATATGACCCTAGGGATAGTGGCAGAATAACACCAAAAACATCTGAGAATGGCTGCTTTTGAAGATTAAATCTCTTCAATCTACAAAGAGACAGTGTTTGGCAGAAAGTGGAGGGGGATGGGAAGAGGTTGGTATCCCCCCTCCCCCTCAGAATAGTTTTTAAAATACTTGGGGGGGGGGTGGCGGCATGTCCCTTCCCATCCCATTATTTCCTGTCAGCTCTGTACTGGTAACATTCAGTCCTTCAATAATGGAGAGAAAAAGCCCTACTGGCCAACAGGAGTGGCAAATGGGGTCAGCCCTGAATTGAACAGGGGAATGGGTGATAGTGCAGGCCACTCATCAGCAAATTGCTTTCCAACCTGCCTGAGCCAAATGAAATGGCTGTGGGTATGACAGAGTGATTCCAGTGAGACAATAGTTGAGCCTCGTCCACCTTTAGGTTTTCTTCTGATTGAGTTAGATTGAGATACTCCATCTGATTCTAGCTAGTCTGTGCCTGAGTCCCTTTCCAGGTTCTTCTCTACAACAATTCTCTCTAGTTCTTCCTTCTTCAGCTATTTGCTAGCTGCCCTTCCTTGGAGAATTTTATCAATTTTTAAAGGAGGAGCCTAGCAACAGGCTGCTACATTTTTCTTAGTTGTTCTAAAAGATACGCCTTTTGCAGGAAATTGGGATTGTGCATTTTAAGAAGAGTTTGGGACATGAAATAAAATTTAGGTTTTGAATTGGAATGAGAGTGGAAAGAGTAGAAATATATATACTTTCAGTGCTTAGTAGCTAGAAAGTGAAGCGAATACTTTAAAATCTTGACAGTAAGAATGAGAAGCAAATACTTTTGTAAAAGGCTTTTGATGGTGAATGTTGCTGATGAGTAAAGGATGGAGAAAAAGCCCTTTCCAACTTTCCCCCCATCATATAATGTTTTAAGACCTTCTATGTCTCATGGCTGTTGTTTTGCTTCTGCTGACTCATCTTTTTTCTACCAATCAGATTGGTCAGCAGCCACTTCTATGGATAATGTTATATAACTGCATTTAGTGTAGCAAGGCACATCTTTTGAGGCAATGTTCTATGGAGGCTCCAGTGCTTCTTGGAGAGGTGTTTTCAGAATGTGGTGCTAGGGTCTCTGTGACACCATGGCTTGGAGTGCTATAAATGGCTCTACATTGGGCCGTCTTTGAAAAAGAACCGGAAGGTTTAACCTCAGAGAATCAGTTTGCAATTTTGGGTGAGAAATGAAGTCAAACAACTCTAACCAATACCTACAGCAGGAAGTGGGTCTTACACCTAGACTTCATGAAGCTGGGAATTTTGAGTAAATATGCATAGGACTGCTCTATAAATTTCACAATTATGACAAATATATATTCTATGTTATAAATTATATATTATGAGAAAGCATAGAATGTTTTTCACTTTACCCTCCCCCCACATAACCTTCTTCCTGAAAATCCACCCCATCCCCACAACAAGGGTTCTTAAATTTCTGTAAGTTTAACTTGACTCTCTGAAGAAATCCATGAAGCAAATGTCACTGCTTAAGCTTTAATGGTGAAAGTACCAGGGAAGATCATACGGTAGTTTATATCTGAAATATTTCATGTTTGGCATAACTGTATTTTAAAAATATTTACCTGCAGCTAGATCACATACTAAGAGTCTGCATAATGAAATGTGACAAGCACTAACAAAAATGAGACACATCCCGAATACCTGAGAATTAAATCTTACACACTTGGGAGTAAGCCACACTGAACTTAAGGGAACTAATTTCCAGATAGATATGAAAATAACTGCATTATTAGAGAAGTGACACACTTTGAAAAGCTATACTGTATCCCACTTAAATAAGAAAAATACTTATTACCTAGAATATTGGTTCAGGTAAGTAGCTGCAGTGGTTCTTTTTGCTGCTCCTCTTTCTAAGATCTGATAGACTTCATCCTTGTTATGAACAGTTATTTCTTCCAAACCTTTGATTATGACACCCCTCTGTCAAATAGAATATGAGGTTAAATATTTATTTTAGAATCCCATAGCCATTAAGGGGAAAACAGGTCAGACTTTTTACCTTGTTACGGGGGTCATCAAACATCTGCAGTCTCTCCCCAACATCTGGAGATGGATTCAAAAGATCAAAGAGTTCCTCATTGTAGATTTCTAGCAAAGATACTTTCACAGAAAATTCTGTACCATTTTCTGCAAGCTTTTCAAATATTTGATGCAGAGTACGGGGAATTACACCAGCTAGTGGATCCTACAGTGAAAGTGTAGAAACATGACATATTAGAATTAACTAGTTTCCTTCAGTGTTTAATCTTTGCACTTTAGAATGCTAGCACAGCAAGTATACCTCTTTAAAATGTTTGTTTCTACTAAAATCTATTACATATTATTTTAAGGCTACAGGTATTTAACCTTACCTTACAATCCTGTGCATGTTTTCCAGGGTATAAACCAGGGGTCTCAAACTCAACTTACCTGGGGGCCGCTGGAAGTAGAGTCTGGGCCGCATCAAGTATTCCACCGCGGTGGTGGTGGGCTGCTCATCCCGCATTGCTCCTGGAGGCCGGCCCAGGTGCCGCCGGCGCACTATCACTAAACTTTGATATCAAGTGGGGGCCACAAAATATCATCTTGCGGCCCATGGGCCGCGAGTTTGAGACCCCTGGTATACACCCTTAAAATGTTTCCATCAAAGAAACATTAATGGAATTTTGCTGTCAGCTACACACCAGCCTGTTCCAACTAGGTCCCCTGCCAACATGTTGGATAGCAATTCCATTCATCCCCAGCCAGCATGGCCATTGGACCTGTTATCTGGGTATGATGGGAATCTGGAATTTCAAATGCCCCTGAAGAGCACTAGGTTGGGGCAGGATGGCATGTCCTATTCCTCATTTTCCCCTACAGAATTAAAAAAAACATATTTTACCTCTTCCCATGTATATTCTTCATTAGGTGATCTCTCCCCTTCCATGGTGAAGGTCTTTCCTGTACCAGTTTGACCATAGCTGTGCAAAACAGGTTTGCAAGTTAGCTCCAAGAATATATTTTCGAATTTGAAGAATAATAAATAGGATACTCACGCAAACACAGTGCAATTATAGCCCATAAGTACTTCATCCAAAATGGGACACACAACACTTCGGTACACATCAATTTGTTTAGCCTGAGCTCCAAAAACCTGATGCATTAGAAATAAGATATCATTATTACACTTTAAAATGGTTGTGAAAGAGAAGCTCTGCTATGTTGCACATAGTTGCTTCTGGCTTGTTAGATCATTCTGACTCAGCTGGAGGTTCTCATCTCCTTGACTGTGACTATATTAACTAGCTAAGACTTAACAGGATGCTAAATCTCAGGAATAGCTCATCAAAGCAGTTTGCAAGTGGGTGGCACCTTGGAATTCACAGTACAGAAGAAGCTATCTGATTGTGTCATCTGGCTTTGGTCAAATAAATGCAAAGCATCTTACTTTGTTTTTTCCCCTAGAGCTGGGAACTGATACTTAGAAATTCTACAAGCATCAAGCTGACTGGGGTGCATCAGGAAGTTTAACCCAAGCAGTGGCAGCCTGTTGTTTATGTGGGAATCTCTGCAAAAAACAGCATCTATAACAAGTCTGACCTGCCCCTTCTCCACAATCTATAACAAGAGTAGACAAGCCCAGAGCTTATATGTATAACACCAAACTCTATTTTAGTGTTACATCCGAACCTAGTATTGTCTTAGACTGGCTGAAACCCTTCAGCGTCTCAGAGAGAAGTCCTTTCTAGCAACTACACCCAATCCTTTTAAAGAGAGATGTCAGGGACTGACCTTGAAACATATACATGCATAACATTTGGTCTACCACTAAGCTGAAATCCCTCTCCTCAACTACCTATCTAAAATTATTCCTATTCACCTGCTTTTAAAGGTGAAACTGTATCAAAACTGGAAAAACAACAACTACCGAGAAAATATATTGGTGATACTTACCATATCAAACGTGTAAGTTTTTCTTGATGTTTTATCATTCACCCCTCCTGTGCGAACCATCACTTCTTTCCTTGAATGCTCACACTCCACCACAGCATAGGAATTAGCTTTCCTCTCAGATGCATTGAAGGGCCTTTAAAAACATCACAGGATTATTTAACTTTCAGTTGCAATATATCAGCCTAGCTTCAAACAAGTGCAAAGCTAATAAACTTGTAAGTTAGATGTTCCCTCTGCATCAGTAAACATCAAGTTCATCTGGCTTTCACCATGAAATTTTCACTCACCTTTGATACAGTATTATTTCTAAAAGCATATTAAAAGTGGATTTAGTTGAGATAGATATGGCTGTTTAGGATTATATCAAGTAAAACTGACAAAATTGCTATCTGCACAGTGGATTTGGATGAAAATTTTGAATCTGGAATATTGTTTATACATTTTCTGTCACCATAAATGAACTGAGATCCAATTCAGCACATGTATTTGGCATATATTTAGGAGGGAGTCTAGCAAATATTTTATAAATTAAATATTGGTGTATGTCTTAGAAGAGAAAGAATAATGGATAACAAGGAGTGCTGTAATATGCCAAAAGTACCAATTGATCTTTTGTGTCAGTTAAGTACCGTATTTTTCGCTCTATAAGACGCACCTGACCATAAGACGCACCTAGTTTTTAGAGGAGGAAAACAAGAAAAAAAATATTCTGAATCAAATGGTTTACTAAACTATTTAATAAACTATAACAGAATGGGATGCGCTGGGATGTCTTAATCCCAGTTGCTTTACTCTCATGTGCCTCTAGCATTCTGTGTGCATGACCTCCCCCATCCCCTGCAGACTGCATGTAACTGTTAGGGGATGAAAACATCTTGTATAGAATCCATCTCTGCAGTCCCTTCAATGCCACATGTATTTCCTGTAGGTCTGAATAAACTGTAAATATTCTTTTGATTGCACACCCCCAGCATACCTGCTCTCTCTGGTTTTTCTTGCCTCTATCTTAGACAGAGAAGGTGAGCAATGAGGAGAGACCTAAATTCAATCCTCCAACTTTTCTCTCTTTTTTTCATATTTAAAAGTGATGCTTAAGAAACTTGGGCTGCATCTACGCATCCTTTTGAGTCGAGAGAAATGCTCACTCAGTGGTCTCTTGTGTGTCATTTCTTCCTCTGGGCCAAGGGCATGAAAATCTAACATTTGCACAGTTGCAGAGATCACTATAATAATTGTGTTTCTTGTATCCTCAATTGGGAAGGGAACTTTATATCCACATTGTTTTTGTTAAGCATTTAGAAGTCCCAGGTAATTATCCATGAGGTATTAAAAGGCCCAACCCTTGAAAGACAAAGCTGAATTGTGGGGAACTTCTCTTCCATTCCCAAAAGGTATTTCAAGCTCGCTACACTTCTGCTGTTGAATCTTTTTTGTTTTTTTCAGAACAAAGGAGTGATGGGTGTTTTCATGGGGATTAACCCTTTTTTTTTCCAGAGAGGAGGAAAATGTCCCACTTTCCACTTTTTCACACCATGCATAATTTTGAACATCTTTGCCATGCTTCCCATTACTCATCATTTTCCTAAGAGAAGCAATCCTGGTTGTTGTAACAAAGTCTGATAGGGGAGCTGCTCCAATCCCTTGATTGTTTTAGTTGCCCTTCTTTGCACTTTTTCCAACAATGTCATTTTTCAGGTGTGGTGGTCAGCACTGTACACAATACTTTAAGTATGGTCATATTAAAGATTTGTATAAGAGGAATACGATCTTGGAAATTTGATTTTCAATTCCTTTCCTAATTATGGCATTCCCTCCTAACATTTGACATTTTCATCAAGCTGTCCACCACATTCTCAAGACCCCTTTCTTGGTCTGTTTAGATTCCACCAGCTTATACTTGAAGATGAGATTCTTTTCCCCCAGCACGCTAACTTTACACTTGCTTACACTGAACAGCATTTGCCGTTCTGATGCCCTTTTTCCCAGCTCAGAGAGATCCCACTGGAATTCCTCACAATCCCTTTTAAATGTTTTATTTTAGTATCATCAGCAAACTTGGCTACTTTATTGCTCACTTCTAATTCCAGATAATTTATGAACAGGTTGAAAAGCACTGATCCTAATGCAGAATCTTGTGAGAATACCATGCATTCTCAATGTTGGCTTTCAATTCCTTAATCAGTTACTGATCCCTAGGACAACATGTGTGTGCACACACAGCCCTTATTCCATCACTGCCAGGTTTTTTCAAGAGTCTGTTGATGGATTTTATCAAAAGGCTTTTGGAAGAAAACAATGTCTATTTGATTGCTCTGTCCACGTGTAGTAGTGACACTCTCAAAGAATTCTACTGGATTAGCAAGACAGGGCTTACCCCTGCAGAAGCCATGTTGCTTCTTTTAAAGCAGGGCTAGTTCTTCTATATGTTAACTGAATCTATCCTGAATAACACTTTCAACCAATTTACGCAGAACCAACAGAAAGCAAAGCAGCATATAATTTTCCAGATCCCTTTTTAAAAATTGTCCTAGAGTGCTGGTACATGGCTAGAGAGTGATCTTAGGGACATGATGTACATATTGTATAAGAAAGTCATCAATTGATTCTGAGGAGGAAGAGGCAGAGCTGAGTAGATGAGTTGACTTCTTGTTTCCAACATTTGAGGATTGTTTCTGTGTCATCCAAACAAGAGTACTTGGGGTTCTTTGTGAGTTAAATAACCCCAAGTTAATGAACAGTGAAACTTTATGAACAGAGCAATCTATGAGCCTAGTATTTTTTTCAGATTCCCTGATGTGGAGTTGGAAAAGAGGGATCAGTGATCTATGTTTAGGATCCTGTCTTACCAACAATTAGTGCAGAAGGAATGCCAACTGCATCTCTGAGGTTGTAACACTAACTTCAGAAAAGGGGTTTAAGGACAAGAAACTAGCATTGCTATGATACAATTTATCCAGTAAACACCTCCTCTTCCTCCTCTGAAGTCTCCCACTTGAACAACCTAAATCAGTTGCACAGTTGTTTTCCAGAGAGCAAGGAATACAGATGTAGCCTTCACCTCTGCATTCCTCCTGCCCTGCATATGATGCCAGTAATCCTCCAAATCTAGTTGATCATGGACATCCCCACTGGATTGTGCCCATAATGTATTTACTGCCTTTCCAAATGGAAAGCTCTCTTGAGGCAATTTATAATTTAAAAAATAAATACAGTAGCAGTAATACAAAGCCAAAACAATAAATACTAACAACAATCTGTCAGCTCTCATTAAAGTCTTTTAGCTACCTACCAGAAATAATTAAAACAACCATTTTGGTTATAGGATAGTTCCACCCATAAATTTCTCAGGATCAGATTGTTGTTGATCTTCCAAAATCAGGTTAAAGGTACAGTCTTATGCCTGCTTAGACAGAAATAAACCTCCATGCTTTTTTGAAAATGTTGAGAGTTGTAGGCTTTTTTCTGTTTAAACAGGAATAGCATTGTGCCCTATGCTAATTTTCTTTCAACAGGCCTTCTGAAAATAACATTAACCAATTACTTTACTGACAGGTTTCTTGTTTTTTATTTTATTCATGGTTCTAATTTATACTATATATTTTATTATTATATTGAGGGCCTCTTCCAAATGAAAGGGCAAAATGTGATTGAAACTGATTTTGTCCAACTCAATTACATGTTTAGAAGTTACTGATATTAACAGACACACAAATTTCAAATACAGTTTTGCCAGTCTGGAAGGCACAGCTACTCCTCTCACCAGAGCTTGAATTCATAGCTACACAAGAGCTGCTTAACTGTCCAAGTTTGTATGCATAGCAAATTTGATCTCCTTAGATCAATATTCAACTCCTTAACATTGATAATAGAATAACAGAATAAGAGAGCTGGAAGGGGCCAGAAAGCCATCAGGTCCAACCCCCTGCTCAGTGCAGGACTTCAAGCTAAACTATCCCTCTCAAGTGGCTGTCCAGTTGCATCTTGAATGCTTCTAAGTGTGCGAGAGCCCACAAGCTTCCTAGGTTATTGGTTCCATTGTCGTACAGCTCTAACAGTCAGGATATATTTCATGCTATGTAGTCAGGATCTGGCTTCCTGTAACTTGAGCACCACTGGTGCAAAAACTTATTTTGCCTCATGGTGCTACTGGCATAGATTGTGCAAGATGTGTCTATTTAACAGCTATAAAGACCTGGAAAAATTACCTTCTTCACCTAGTACTTATGAACAGAATGCATTTCTGTTGATATGCACAGCTTATAATTACACCACCTAAGTGTTTGAAAGGAGAAAAGGCAAGAGAGTGAATGAAAAACAGGTACCACAAGGCAAGAATGTAATTTTTTGAAAACAAAATCATTATAGAATATACCAGCCTTCCCCAACCAGGTGCCTTCCAGATGTTTTGGGCCACAATTCCCACATTCCTAACCATTGGCCATGCTAGGTGGGGATGATGGGAGCTGAAGCCCAAAACATCTAAAGTGCACCATGTTGGGGAAAGCTAATCTGCACTAGACATGAAATTTACAGAGGAAGAATCCATAAGAGGACTGACTATTCATAAGTTATGATCAAAATGGGATCCTGCTTCCTTCTTTGCACATCTGCTAGTCTTACACGAGTTACACATTGTAAAGGAAGTAAGAGCTATGTGCATATAAATTGTACCTGCACAGTCTGTACCTAAGAGCCAGTGTGGTGTAGTGGTTAAGGACACAGGACTGGGACTCAGGTGACCTAGGTTCTAGTCTGTGCTTGGTCATGGAGACAACTGGGTAACTTTGGGCCAGTCACAGACATCGGTCTAACTCACATGGTTGTTGATGTGGGGATGAGACTGAGAGCAGGAGAGAGAATGATGTAAGCTGCTTTGAGTTTGTAAGAAAAAAAGGATATAAATCTAAATAAAACAAACATCTAGGATCCTGCTTTTTCGAAGGAGCTTAGAGTAACATGTCTTCTTAAGACATAGCTGATATGTTATATCAGGGGTCTCAAACTCACAGCCCGCAGGCCACAAGATGATATTTTGTGGCCCCCACTTGATATCAAAGTTTAGTGATAGTGCACCGGCGGCGACCAGGCCGGCCTCCGGGAACGACGCGGGATGAGCGGCCCACCACCACCGCGGTGAAATACTTGATGCAGCCCAGACTCTACTTCCAGCGGCCCCCAGGTAAGTTGGGTTTGAGACCCCTGTGTTATATGATCATGAAGACACACATGTTTAAGGACATTAATTTAAGGAATATTGATGTTCAATATTCTACAAACACTAAGCAGTTTCTTTAAACTCTCCTTGGGCTCACTATTTTTGTACTGTTAATTCGTGCTACCTATAGTTGCAATGATGTCTCTAAGTACAGAAAAGAAACATAAATACAAACATCACAATATTGATAATATAACACACAATGATGTCTCTAGTAGAAAAAAACCTTTTAATGAGGTGGTATTGTTTTTAATTATTCTATTTTGCATTTTTAAACATTTGCTTTCTCTTAATCTGTAAAATACCCATATTATACCCACCAACTATCAATCAACTAGAGGATATAACTCTAATGTAAGCTTTTAAGCATCCTTAGAGATGTATAAAATTTAACTTTTCCCCTAAGGAGACTAAGTAGTTTACATGGTGCTCTCAATTTTACCATCACAGTGAGTCTGTGAGGTAATCTGGGCTGAGAATCATGGAATGGATAAAAATCAGCCAGTAAACCTCATAGCCAAGTGGGAATTGAACCTGGATCTCTTTCAGTCCAATGCTCTAACTGCAGGCTGTGTTTAATAACCCTATTCCTAATCTAGTCCTCACAAAATGTAAGTCATTCAATAGATATTGTCTTGATTTCCACAATAACTGACCCACACTTAGCCATATTCAGAATAGACTCAATAAGATTAACTGGGCTTATATTAGCTCTAACCTGATCTCAGTGTGTTTGCTCTAACCTGGCCAAATCTGGGTTTAACCCAAATCTAGCAAGGCTACCTTCAGGGTCCAAAGCTGCAATCCAATCAAGCCATACTACTTAGATTATACCTCAAGACAAAACTCCTAAAGAGACAGTTTTCCATCAGGCACAACCAGACTTGGTAGGACCACTTCCTTGCTTCCAACACTTGGAGGTGGTGTTAGGGATAGTCCACTAGGGCCTGAGTCCTGCATCTGTAGAAGGCTATTACACTGATGCCCATGAGTACTGCTGAAACGAACATATAGTTTCTGAGGCTCTCTGCTTCATCTGATTTCCCCTGGTTTAGCTGAGTTTTTCTCCAAATGTGCTTCACTCCCTGCTACCAGTCCTAGAATCTGCCTGAAGTTTTTTTCCCCTGAAATCAAATGTCCTCTCCCCTACAGTACAAACTTTAGAGCAGGGGTCCTCAAACTTTTTCAACAGGGGGCCGGCGAGGACCCATGCTTAGAGTATCTGTACATTGTCATATGCACATGTGTTCTTTAATTCTTTCACGGGGTAGGTGAGCCCCGGTACCTTACACCGCCCCTGTCCATCACGCGGGCACGATTCCGCACCGTCGTCGCAACTTTCTTTTGCCAAACCACCACACCCCGGCGAACACTTACCTACACCTCACCACCACTTGAATGTTCTTGCCCTTTTCCTCCTTTTTGCCGCCGCCCAGAGAACTCATCGTCAGACCTCCGCAGACAAGCTGGGTAGGAAGGGCTGAGGAGGGTCGAGCAGAGCGAGCGCCCGCCTGCCTCTCGCTTTCTCTCTAACGGCCGCGGCTGACAAAGCGCCGCACGAAGAACGCACGAAGCTCAGCCTCGACGACCGGAACCGCCAGCGTCTCGCAGATACAGTTTGAACGGGTGACCCGAGTCCTGCTTCCCATACCACCCCACTGAATATGCGCGCCAAAACGCAGGCGCCTTGGCTCCGCAACAACTTTGAACTGCTCGCTTCGCTTAGTCTCAGCCAATCGGCAAGACGCAGTGAGACACGCAGGGCAGCATGGGACTTCTTCCTTTTTTTTTACTTATTTCTCCTTAAAGCATAGGCTCGCGGATTTGGCGTCAGGAGTGTGACGGAGGAAAAAACAAAGGGGTGGGGCGGCAGGCGTGAAGATAATTCTTCATGGTGGTTTCCTATGCGCATTGGTTTTTTCTCGCTTACGGATTACGTTCTGTAGGCCATCCTGGAGAAATTTTCAGCGGGACACTGCCTAGGAAGGGAACCTTAGGAAAAGTGGTACGGAGCAGAAGGAGGGATGAAAGAGAGAGATCGGGGGAGGGGGATTGACTGTAAAGAAATACAAAGAAAAAGATGGCAGGAAATTTGGCTTCTGTGAATTTTTTTTTTTTTTGGTTGGAGCAGAAAACTGAGTGAAAGGAGTGGTTTTGTATTTTGTATGATGATGGGGTTCAGACCCCAACTCAGTCTTGTATTCAAATTACGGGCAAATTACCTTCCCTTTAGCACGCCCAGTTTTTTTCTGCAAAATGGGTGTTTTGTGAATGGGTACACAGTATATGATAGCCATTATCTGGCTGTACCCATGGCATACCATTAAAAATGTCAAATGTGCCCAATGGCCCAAAAATGTGGGAATAATTGGTTTAGCCTGACCAAAACTTCTTGCAAGCAAAAAAACTTGCATCCCGTTCCTGTGTCATTTTGGTTGTCTAATACAGTTGAGTAATTCAGGGGCTTTTCTTTGTTCCTAGAATGGCATAGTAAATATAAAAGAAGATAGCATAATCTAAATATAAAATAGCACAATTAAAATATACAATTACAAAATAGGAGCAACAGTTATAAAATAAAGGCTTAAAAACAACTGGATTAGAACAATTTCAGTTTTTAAAAGCTTACGAAAGCAAAACTGCTTTGCTAGGTGTTGAAATTCCATTGGGGAAAATTTTCCAACATCTGGGGGCCACCATCCACAGCCTTTCAGATGGCAAAGGAAGTATGAGGGGTGGGCCTATGTGGGCAAGCACCTATGGAAAGTGGTGGCCCACCAGGTAGCTTGGCCCCAATTCATCCGAATGTTGTAATTTTATGCTGATACTTTGTTTTCCTTTCATATTATAATAAAATGGAGATTCCAAATAAGAAACAATTGGGCGGAGCTATCGAGTCTCTTATATCTTAGGTGGAAATTATAGACATTTTTTCTCTTGCCTATAGTCTATTGTTACTTATCGCTCGTTTGATGACGACGGGGCACAAGCATGCTGGGAATTGTATTTCTCGCTTGTCCGTGTCTTTAGACGTCGCAGGTGGCCAATCAGAAGGATAAGGAAAAGGCCATGGGATTGGCTCCACGACTTGCGTCATATTGCTGCTGTGCGGCGGAGGAACGCTTACGGGGCCTGGTAAGGAGTCGCTCGGGCGAGAACCAAGTGGGCATCTCTTTTGAAGGTGAAACAGCAGCAGCTTTTAGTATTTATTATCTTAATGAATGATTTTTCAAACATTACATCATACCTCACTATCCAGCCAAAAAGCTCTCAAAGTTCTTTATATGGAATTAATGAGGCGGTTCCTACCTGCACGTTTACTATCTAAAAACATGATGTACAAGAGGAAAGAAGGAGGGAGGGAAGAGGAAAAAAGGGAACTCAGGGACTAATTACCCACACTTACGGAAATGTATCTACTTATATTCACCTAAGAGCAGCAGTTTGGATTGACGCTCATTGTTCAATTTCTTTTAATTTTCTGTGGCCTCTGCAAGCACTGACTTTGTGTGTGCATATGTGTGAGAGATCCTCCATGAGTCCAGAGTCCATAGTTAGGTGTGCCAGTTCTTCCAAATAGCCAATAATCTCTTACTGTGCTCCCATTGGATTCAGGCAGAATCATGTGTAAAGTAGCCTAGCTGAAGAACTTAAGACTATCAGAAGTCATGGGTAATTTTTCCCATTGATTCCAGTGAATATAACTCATTTTTTGATACTTTTATTCCATTTTAGCCATTATTTCTCTAATAATTCTGGAGCTAAGAGTTGCTAGAAAACACCTGTTGGCCTCACAGAACTACTATTCTTAGAATGATTTTTCATTCAATCCCTTTTCCCCAGGAACTCTGGAAACTGTATCTCTCTGTTTGAGGAAGAGGTGACCACTAATGGTCAGTACCCTTGACAAACTACAGTCCCTAGGGTTCTTTGAAAAAGTAATGACTGCTTAAAGTGGAATAAAAGTGTTCTAAATGTGTGGTGTGAATGCAGGGCAGATGGAAGGTAGGTTTTGGAGTAGCAAGGCAAGCTGACCACATGTTGTTGAAGAACGAGGCTAATCATGAGGGGAAGTGTCACAGAAAACACAGGTGCATGCCTGGCAGACCTGTGGGAAGTGTCACAAAACACCACTGTTCTTAACCTGTTATAGTCAGGTCTCTGACACAGTGGTAACTGCCAGCCACAAACCAGCAAAACTAAGTCTTGAGAGAGACAGTGGGGGAGGGACAGTTACCCTGGTTTCAGCGATCCAGCGAGTCTCCCGAGAACCCCCTTCAAAATAAGTGGGGCACTCCAACCCCTCAAGGGTCCCCTTCACTCCTGTAAGATGTTAAAATAGAATTAGAGACACTAGGAAATAGGGTGAAAAAAACCGGACACACTGGTATTGTCTCAAAAGATTACTGATCTAAATCTCTCATTTTTGTTTTTCCATGCTGACATCTCTAGTTTGCACTATGAAAACAAATACCGTAGGCCCAATACTTTTTAGCCCTCCTATGCATTTATATGGCAAAAATATGAGCTGTGACTTTGTGGAGGAACTGTGAGATCTACATACTAGAACTATAAAGATTTGCAGATGCATTTTGTGCTTAAGCAGAACAGAAGGCACTATAATTGTACATTCTTTTATACTGAAGTCTGTGACAATTTAATGGATCAAGTAGTTCAGGTAATGTAAAGTAAGCTGCATCTCCAAGTTGCAAAAGATCTATTATGCAGTTGTGGGTGCCATGAACCCATAGTGTTCCATCTCTCTCATATCCTATAGATTCACTCAACAAAAGAAGAGTTAGGAATATTTTATAGATTTTAGTGGAAGCTATATGTAGCTGGGAGGTTGTCGACAGATAAAATGAGATCATATGTAAAGAAATGTTGGGAATAAATTTCAGAAAGAAGACAGAGATCTAATGGAACAGGTGTTTAGGGAAGAGGAGATAGAAAAGGTTATTAATTGAAAAGTAAGGGAAACTCCGGGCATAGATGAATTAGGACCAATGTTTTATAAGGCATTTAGAAAGTTGTTGGTACCAAAATTAAAACTTTTTAATATCATATTGGGTGGTGGAAAGATCCCAACGCCTTGGAAATACTCTTCAGTAGTTTTGATACCAAAACTTAAGAAGGATTTGACAGATCCTGGAGCATATAGACCTGTATCTTTGAAAAACATATAATGAAGGCGCCAGGCTCCCCTCTCTGGGGAGCGTATTCCATAGACGGGGCACCACTGCAGAGAAGGCCCTCCTCCAGGTACTCCGTCTTCTAATATCTTTCACAGAGGGTTTCCGGAGGAGGGCATCTGTTGCTGATCTCAGGGGGCGGGAGGGCAAATAGGGAAAAAGGCGTTCCTTTGGGTATTCTGGTCCCAAGCCGTTTAGGGCTTTATAGGTAATAACCAGCACCTTGAATTGAGCCCGGACTTTGATGGGAAGCCAATGGAGCTGATAGAGGACTGGGTTATATGAGAATAATGCCTAGTCCCCAACAGCATCCTGGCAGCTCTATTTTGAACCATCTGAAGTATCTGGACTGTCTTCAAGGGCAGCCCCACGTAAAGCGCATTACAGAAATCCAACTGGGAAGTAACCAATGCATGTGTTACTGTTGCTAGGCAATCTTCCTCCAGGTAGGGATGCAGATGATGGATTAGCCGAAGCTGAAGGAACGCTCTCCTCACCACTGCTATCACTTGAGCTTCCAAGGACAGCTCTGCGTCAAGGAGCACTCCCAAGCTGTTGACCCTGTCCTTTAGAGGGAGTGCAACTTTGTCCAGGGCAAGGATCAAGTCACCTACACAGGAGCTTGAATCACCCACCAACAGAACCTCCATCTTATCTGGATTGAGCTTCAGTTTATTGGCCCTCATCCAGCCCATTACCTCGGCCAGGTACTGGTTCAGTACAGTCACTGCCTCACCTCGGTTATTTGAAAAAGAGAGGTAGAGCTGGGTGTCATCAGCATACTGATGACTCCGCAGCCCAAACCTCCTGATGACCTTTTCCAGTGGTTTCATGTAGATATTAAATAGCAAGGGGGACAAAATGGAACCCTGCGGTACCCATGGCAAAGTTGCCATGGTGTAGAGCCAAAGTCCCCCAGCACCACCTTCTGGAATTGGCCGTCAAGGTAGGAGCGGAACCACTGCCAAGCAGTGCCTCCTACTCCCAATCCCACCAGCCTATCCAGGAGGATACCATGGTCGATGGTATCAAAAGCCGCTGAGAGGTCCAGGAGAATCAACAGGGACGTACTCCCCCTGTCTCTCTCCCTGCACAGATCATCATACAGGGCGACCAAGGCAGATTCAGTACCGTACCCAGGTCTGAAGCCAGACTGAAATGGGTCCAGATAATCAGTTTCATCCAAGAGTCCTTGGAGTTGTCCCGCCACCACCCATTCCAACACCTTGCCCAAAAACGGGATGTTGGCCACTGGTCTATAATTGGCAGCCATCTCTGGATCCAGAGATGCCTTCTTTAGGACAAGCCTGATTACCGCCTCCTTTAATATCCCTAATTAGGATATTAGGGAAAGAGTTAGAAGATTGGCAAAATATGATCAATAAATTTTGTAATGGAGATGAGGAAAGCAAGGATTACTAAGGGAGGATTAGGTATTCTGAATATTAAATTATATTATGAAGTAAATCAATTAAGATTATTGATCTTAATTATTATCAATTATATCTTTTCTGTGGTGGCCATGCATCTTTGGAACACTCTCCCCAATGCAGCCTTTATACCAAATATCATATTGCAGCCTGATAAGATAATATGGGCAGAGATAGAACAACAGGAAATTGAGGGATCTTTTAAAAATCTTTTTCTTAAACAGGATAAGATTGTAAAAAAAGAAAGAAAATACCTTTTTTTAAAATATGGTGCAAATTTGGAAGAAGTACAGGGAAGAATTTATGCTGACAATCTCACCAGTAGTTCCAGTCACAGAAATTAGAGGATTTCCAGAAAATTTGAGAGACAGCTTAAGAAATGTATTAAAAGGGAAAAAAAAATATTTAGGGTAAAAGACTGGATGGAGAAAATGGATAATATGGAAAGGATCATGGCAATATTTGGAAAGAAAAATTACCTAGTTTAATATTATGCAATTGGGACAATGGACTAGAGAATGCTTGGAGAAAAAATGGTAAGTGTTGATACCTTATGAATTTGAGGAGATTGTGATGTATAGGGAAACTCAAGGTAGTATTATAAGTGAGGATTATAAGTGAGATATATAAGATTTTATTAAACAGGGAAGACATAATGATCTTTTAAAATTTCATGGAAAATGGATTTAAGAGAGGATATAGACAAGGTAGAATGGGAAAAATATGGGCTAAGAGAATATTTAAAAGTATTTCAATTGGAATTAAGGGGTTTGTTTATTGACTAATAAAAGGAAAGGATGTTAATGCAATTTTGGATGGAAGGGGGTATTCCTGAAAGAGCAGAAAGTTAGAGCTAGAAACAAAGAAGAAAAAAATGAAGAAAAATGTTATACAGCCATGGTCCTTGTGGAGGAGTGTATGTTGTTGTTGTTTATATGCATAGGTTCTTTGTTGTGTATCTTGTGTTGTCTCTTTTTTATTGTATGGTGTATTTTGTAATTATATTCTTTTAAAAATAAAAATTAAAAAGACTAATTCCCTCAGGACCCTGGATAACCAAGGAGATCTTTAAAGGCCTCCACACAAAGAGAGGTCTTGATGTGGTGCTGAAAAGATGGCAAATTTAGTTCCAGGTAGGCTGTACAAGGAGATCAAAGATATATGGCCACCACAGAAAAGGCTGAAAGAACTTACTCCTAAGTCACTTAGGCCACCTGGGCCTCAAGTGACAAAGATGAGTCAAGGAGAACTCCCAAGCTACAAACTGCTTCTTCAGAGGGAGTGCAGCCCCATCTAAATCAGGTTGAACACCTCTTCCCCATCCAGTCAGAGGAACCATCCACCAACAGCATCTCAGTCTTGTCTGGTTTGAATTTCAGTTTTTAGCCCTCATCCAGTTCATTATTGCCGCCCGGCACCAGTTTAGAACATCCACAGCCTCACCTGCTGACAATGGAAAGGTGAAATAGAGCTGCATGTCATCAGCATATTGATAGCAGTGCACTCCAAAACTCCGGATGAACCCATTCAGTAGTTGCAGGTAGAAGTTAAACAGCATAGTAGCAGAACAGACCCCTGAGGAACTTCATGCTGAAGAATCCACAGGCTGAACAATATTCCCCAAGCACCATCTTTTGGAGACAGCCCTCCAAGTAGGAACAGAACCACTGCAATGCTGGAAGGAGCCAGTGTGGTGTAGTGGTTAAGAGCGTGGGACTGGGACTCAGATGACCTGGGTTCTAGTCCCCACTCAACCATGGAGCCAACTGGGTGACTTTGGGCCAGTCACAGATTCTCAGCCCAACCTACCTCACAGGGTTGTTGTTGTGGGGATAAGATGGAGGAGGAGAATGATGTAAGCTGCCTTGAGCCCTTTGTAGGAAAAAGGCAGGATATAAATCCAAAAATGAATGAATGAATGAATGAATGAATGAATGAATGAATACCATGGTCAGTGGAATCGGAAGCTGTCAAGAAGTCCAGCAGTGTCAACAGGGTCACATTCACCCATCTCAATCCCAACAAAGATAACTGTCGAGGGTGACCAAGGCTGTTTCCATGCTAAAACCAGGTCTGAACCCCAATTGAATTTACTTGCTCTCTTGTGGACCAACCTGCAAATTTCCCTGAGGCTTGGCTGGACAAACATGGGTGGATAACAGACAGTAGGAAGTTATGAAAACTGGTCATAGAACTGGAAATAGATGATCAGATCAGACCCAGAAACTGCCCGCCCATAGACAGCTAGTACTTGTTCCAACATAGGGTGGTGACTGACAGTAATTTAAAATGTTATTTGATTTGAGCTGGTGATTGCCATGTTTATACATACCTCTTTTGTCCCACTGCCATCAAGCCAAACTGGTTCTGTAGGCTTTTAAAGTAAGACAATATTTGGAAGACCTGTTCGGTAAAGGGGAGTGCTGTGGAAGGGTTTACACTATGACCTTTCAAACCACTTTAAACTCCCTGGAAAAGCAGCAACTATTAACTCACTTGAGAATGCGTTTTACCAGCAAGTCTTGGTAGTGAGCCACTAAGCTACATCCTCATTTCCCAGAGGAGGTTAAATAGGAATTACAGGGGTACATATTCCAGTTTGAAGGGTACCTTTTTTCATTATATAACAAGTTTATAGCCAGGTCTCTTGATGCCAATGAGAGTTCCCTGCCCAATTGCTAATTGCCATACTAATGCAGGTGTGTTATTTATTTATTTAAAAATAACCCTACCTCACAGGGTTGTAGTGGGGATAAGATGGAGGAGGAGATGTAAGCTGCCTTGAGCCCTTTGTAGGAAAAAGGCAGGATATAAATCCAAAAATAAATAAATAATATTTATATGCCGTCCTATTCGCAAAAAAGCCTCAGGACAGCTTACAATGTCAAATATAACATAAATGACATAAATAACATAAATAAAATTCCCAACTCACAATATCAGGTGCAGGCCTTCATGCCCTTACAAGGATTCACAGTGTAGGACATACATGTTTGGCTAGCAGTAAATCCAGGCAGGCTGGTCATGTCCCCAAGTGTTATCTGTGTAACTGGAGTCTCCACGCAGTCAGGGATTAAGAGGAATCCCTTCCTAGAGCTCCCAGCCCAAACCTCAGGCATCCCACCTTCCCAGCTAAGTCCAGGAACCACCTGTATTCAAATGTGCCAATTAGCACTCATGGCGGGAATTTCAACCCAATAAGCAGCTGTCATTGCTACCTGACCAACAGAGGTATATTAGGGGACTCAACTACGTGGGTCAATTGCCATTTTGCTGTGATTGAATTTTATTCTCAGGAATAAAACATAGTTTTGTATCTCTCATTCTTGTCATTCTTAATTGGGCAAAATGCACCAGGTCCAGGCCCCTTGAGTCCTTCAACTGTCAAGAGTGAAGTCTTATGCACATGGTAAGTGGTATCCTCAGAAAACTAAACTAAAGCAATCTGAATTACTGAGGTTAGGATCTTTATCAAGGTTAAAAAGCTGTTCCTTTTTCCAATTCGTGAACTTCCTAATTCGTGAACTTTGCTTTTTAGATCAGTGTTTGAGTTACTCTTCAAGATTAAGGACAGGGATAAAATCCTAGATATTATAATAACTATATTCACATTTAAGTTGTCCACAAAGAATATAAGATTGGAGGATTTCATCGGTTATGATTCTTAGGTGCTTGCATCCCACCTTTGAGCAGTAAAGCAGTTTCAGGAGCTTCAGTGCTAAGTCAGGATCCAGTTTTCTTGGAAGTCACAGAAGACATACAGCCTTTCTGTGATAGAAGAAAGACTAAACATAAGATGAGGAGTCACAGCATTAGCATTCAAATGGGTTCACTTCCTTGTTCTGGAGAACCCATGGTGCCATAGTATTTCCTGCAGGAAAAAATGTTGGCTCTCTGCCTCTAATCAGATCCACTTCCAGCACTGACTTCCTGCTATATGCACAACCTCACTTGTACCCTCCTGTTGCCTAGTGGAGGAAGAAAGACAGGTCATCTCCTCCCATCAGCTGTGCTGTCCTCAGCCATTTTAGTTCCCACTGAAACACATCACTGGAATGTTACCAGCTGTCGAGTATCTTGGTTAGGTCTCAAGGGGTATTACCTCAAAGCACCCAGTGTGGGTGCCTCAAGATAAACTTCAGATGTGGACAAGCCTGATGCAACCCCAGCCATTGTTTATGCTGCCTGCAGAACTTCAGGGATTCCTCACTCACCTTTATGCCTGCCCAGTGAAGAATTCAAGATTTTAATGAGGATCACTGGGATGGGGGCAAGACCCCTTCCCGCCCTAAGCAATACTGAAAACCAGTTTCTTCAGTAAATGTTAATGACACAGCTTTCTAGTTTATGTAATGGCAAAGGATAGATGGTTCATAGATGCCTGCAGATTGTGAATGACATAAATGCAGGTGTTTGCATAAATTTGCACAATATGATGCATGAATCACAGTCTTACCAGTCATTTTTTCTGCTTGGATTGTGTTGCATGAGGACTGAATCATCCTTAATACCTTAAAAAGATTTGAAAAACAAAAGGCAAAAATGTTTGGCTATATATCTGCTCTAGACACACCTTTATGAGACTAGTGCATGAGAGATTAAGAATTTATGGTTATTAGGGGTGTTTTGTTTTGCTTTGACAAGGTTGTCTGGGACCTTGGGGCAAGGCAAAGCAGGAACTCAGAGGAGTAGAATGAAAACTAGAATCTCTGAACTAGGACTTAAGTATAGAATGGAAATGGGTATGATTTTATCAGGGATCCAGGAGGTACTGGCCTGAGATGAAAGCCGTAACAAAAAGAATTGACACTAACTTCTAAATCATGCATGAAGATACCTATATAATCTGTATCCTTATGAGTAGTCTGGCCCTTATCTGGAACTGAATGTGCTTATACTGGAGGAAATGTTAGGACAGAGAGACTTGCTCCCTCTATGACATACACACTCTCAGAAACTACAATTTCCAGAATTCCGTAATTCCTATGGGAAGGAGGAACTGCCAAGCAGCAAGAAGGAAGGACAAGCAGCTTCATAATCAGGAACACTGAAATCCGAAGGGAGAGTATACTGCTGATGTTTATAGAATTCAGAACATGAGTAATTGACCTCTGGTCTTGAATAAGCTCAGAAGAACTCTACTCATGGAGGGGCAGTCCATTTGCAGACTTCTGTGTCCAGCCTTGGTTCACCCAATGAAGTTTATTTTTATCCAAATCTTGTTTTTCATAATTTAGCTCAGAACCCTGGATGGGTTACATTTGCTTTCACTGATCCTGATAATATAGGTCCAAAAGGAACTTGTTAGTTGTGTTTTTAGTACAGTGCCCATATCTTTCTTTCCATAGCTTTTCATTATTTTACTAGTCTGAGAATTCTGCTAGATTTTTTATAAAGGATTTTAAAATCATTGTATAAAGGATTTTCTTAAAAAGTATATTGTGCTGATACTATCTCATAAGAAAGAGCTGTAACTGGTAAAATCTCTCACATCTTTCCATCTTTTACCCAAACTTGAGAGTGACTGAGGGATCTTAGAACCCCCCTGCTGCACTTTTCCTTCTCCCTACTGCTGATAATCTATTGGTGAGAGGATAAAGAGCAAGATCTGGGTCAGATCAGACTACAAATACTTTTGAGTTACACCTTCCAACATAGATGTGGGTTAGCTTGCTGTTTGATAGAGTACTGGCTACTATTAGAAGTGAGAGACAACATAGGAGTTTCTGATGATTTTATTTTTAGTAGTTAGGATATCTTGCATGATATGTGACTAAGTTTCAGCTTTCTATTGCAGAAGTATCATAGCAATTATCATATCCCTATCCTGTGTGTCTTTATATATTATGTTCTATCTAAAAGTTAAAACTGTTTATAATATGAATATATTATTTTGCAACAATTGTTATGCAAAACAATATGGAAGAGACATATCAATAAAATAAAATAGTGATAATCTTTATTAGGATAGGAGAGAACCATATTTAGAAAACTATGATAACAGTGGGATAACTAACAAAAATTCTATTTTTGTTCAATTATGTGCATTTTCACATTAAGGCTAAATATTAAAGTAGTTAGATTATCATATCTGGTTTATTTCTAATGTTGATGGAAACAGCATCTGCACCGCAAGAACTATTAACCTACTAAGCTTTGTTTTTCCTTGATGAATTGTTTTGTGTCACCTGTAGAAATGTAATAACCTGTTTAATGACATTTTAGTATAAACCAATTATAAAATGAAAGCAGAGCTGCACTAATTAAAATTAAAATGCAAAGTTCAGCTTGTTTTTATCTACATTTATCTGTGTTAAATTAGTTTATTCTAATATGACTAAGAGCATACTACAACAATGTATGCTCTTGTAAAGCATACATTTACTATACTTGTAAAGTATACAAGAGCATTCATTAGCCCTTGGGCTAATGCAGTGGAATTTATATAAGCTTCATAATAAATAACAACAAAAAAGTCTTCATAGAAAACCAAATCTTTTGGCAGGTCTTTATCAGTATCTTTTCCCAAGTCTCACTATTAAGAGATGGAACTTAAAATGAATGGAAGATGATATATTGATGATATATTGCAAAGACATCCTTAGCAATTCATGAAGGTTTGCTTGTAAATTGGGTTGTGTATAGTTTTATGCTTTAAAAAATACACACTGTAATCCTATACTAAGGTACTTAAAATTATGTACCAAACCCCTGAATTCTGTCACCAGATTTCAGAGACAAGGGGAGGACTCATACCTTCTTGCCCAGCATGGACCTTTTCAAGAAATACTAAGTTTCCACCTAGTTGTAGTGAGAAACATAAAGTTGGATTAGATAGAAATCTAATCTAATCCACCAATTTTGTGTGTTAGAATACATATACTGAAACCTGCAGAATACAGACATTGAATATATGCATTTGCACATAGTAATTCAGAAGCTAAAAGGAGGAATCCTTCTGCAATCTCACATCTAGCCTATTTTTGCAGTCTTAAGGGATACATTTACTTCAGCTTGCAAAAAGAAAGCTGAGATCATTAGTCTGAAGTTCACATCCAACAGTAGCTTTTGCCTTGTATTGAATATGCAAGTGCCCAATTCATGCAATATAACATGGTGGCTGCCTTGAGGTCACTTGCCTACGGATCCTATGCAGTTAGGTGCACCGAAGCCCCCTCAAAGCAACAGGCTGCTATATGCACCCAGCTTTTCAAAAACTTGAGCCATTGAAGGATTCAGTAGGCAAGCACTGAAACCTGTAGACAGATTTGTTATTTTGGAAGCTGATTTTGCAAACCCCAGCCTACAGTTCAGCCTTCTCCACCAAGTGCCCTGTGTCTTTTGGATTACAACTCCCAGAGTTCCAAACCACTGGTCATGCTGGCTGGGGCTGATGGGTGTTGAAGTCCAAAAATCTGGAGGGTACCAGATTGGAGAAGGTTCACCTAGTTCTAGTAAGTTGCCTGCCAACACTCATGCCATCTGACACAGACTTGAAGATTGGCTTAGGAAGAGTAGGGGTCCTTTGGCAGGGGTCCTGGTCTCCCCCACATAAACTTCAATCTAAGGTAAATCCAGTAGATGTTAATGGGACTCTTCGAGGTGAGCGAGTTTAGGGAGTGAAATTGATCAACTGCGGCCGTTAAGAACTTGTGCATCGTGCACAATGTGTCACTTCCTTTTGCACAGCTGTCTATTCGGAAGTGAACTGGAACTTGCTCCCAAGTAAATGAACAAAGACCTGCTGTCTTAGGAACAAATGGTTTATTTTTCTCGGTAACGGGATTCTCACGCACGCCCAGGAGAGAAGGCGGCGAGCAGCCCAGCAGCCTTCCCTACCGCAGCAGCAACAAGCGCTTTCCAGGCCCTTGTGCAGCTCTTAGCTGCAGTCAGGCGCCTCCCGCCGCGTCGCTTCTACGACCACCGCCCTCTGCCTCCTCCCAGTTCCCACAAGTAGGATCCCCTCATCCCCCGACAACAGCGGCCGCGTTGCTCGGCTCTTCTCTTCACCAGGTAAAAACGCAGCGTTACCATGTTCGGGTCTCCGTCGGGGGAAGAAAAAGGTGGGAAGCCTTCCACTGGGTGGCCAGGGAAGAGAAAATGGCGCCTCCGCCGGTCAGAGGGTTCAAAGGCGGCTTATTTCTCGGGAGGGAGGCGCGGTTAGAGGTAGGCCGGGCTCTGGCACTGGCAGGACCGGGATATGCGGCAACGGCTTTTCCAGCTTGTTTCTCTTCTCGGCAGGACTGTGCCGTTCTGCAGTGGCTTCCCCAGGCCTCATTCTCTTCCGTCTCGTGTGTTTTTGCTGCGACAGCCTCCCGTGTATAGTCGTGGTGCTCCTCGCCACGCGGCGGTGTGTCAGTGCCCAAACTGGTGGTAAGCGGTGGGTGGCGTCGTATTACCCCTGGGGGGTGGCGGCGTGTGCTTGAGTGCGCACCCCCTTTTGTTGCTGCGTAGCAAGAAAGTAATGAGACGAGTTTATTGGGGGTCTTTCCCCTCCCCCACCCGTAGCCAGCTTTCTTCCCTGGTTGTGTAACAGGCGGTAAATGTGTGTGTGACATTGAGCCCTAACTGGGAACTGGTGAATCAGCGTTAATGTGCGTTTGCTGTTGTGAGGAAAGGTCAGGCGAGCCTTGGCTCGGAAGTGTTTAAAAGAGAGCTCGGGGCGGTATTGGCCACTGTCCCCGCTTTCCTAATCTATGAAATGTGCTTGTACAGACGGACAGATATGAGTGGGATCCTGCTGATCCTGCTGAGGAAGGGAATGAGAGAAGCCCATATTTTTGTTCTGCGATGAAATTGTAGCTGTGCTAGAAGCTGTAAACAAATAATAAGCGTAAAACTGTTAGCGTAGATTGCCGACTCCCTCCGCTCTGCCATGTATTTTGCTAGGGGGTCATATTTGGTAGGTGGAAGTGAACGTTATGCCGATCCTAAACCGGTAGACTCAGAAGAACTTGGCAAGCAAAAGATTGGGCTTGGTAGTACAAAAAGTATTGTTGGCTTGTGTATGTGTTGTATTGCAAAATGGATTGAATAAAATAGTTTTCCATTCCATTAAATTATGTCTTTCTATTCCTTTGTTAGAAGTGCACACAGAATGTTCCCTAGATTTTTGTTACGCCCATTTTATTTTGGTTAACTTAACTGTAGTTTCTCTTGGAGCAAATGTGATGCTTTTATATGTTAATAGCAAGTAGTTCTTCACACTATGTAAAAAGCTATTCTAATGTTCACTGTTTCTGTAGAGGATTAAATATTAATGCTTATATGTCTATCATGTAGGTTTTAATACAGCAAGAGAATTTTATTAAGGAGGACGAAAAAATTAGAACTGCTAGTGCAGTGTTACATTTATGAAAACTGCTGGAAACTTTACTAAGTTACTTCAGGGGAAGAATTAGCACCTCTTCACTATTGTGGAGTTAATATTCCTGCAGCTGTTTTCCTTTATAGAAATCTGATTACGTTTATTAAAATCCTGTCAATGGCTTTGCAAAAATAAATTTAATAGAGTCATTAGGGCTGAAATCCGATCCCTACTTTTCTAGGAGCAACCCCATTAAACCCAGTAAAGCTCACTTCTAAATAGCTACGTATAGAATTGTGCTAGCAATAATTGAGTACTTGGATGAGTCATAGCTCAGTATTTTTTCTTATTAATACTTTACTATTATTATTATTCCCAGAGATTGGGACTTTAGGCAGGTAGTTTATTATTACCGTATTCTTTGCTCTATAAGACTCACTTTTCCCCCCCTCAAAAGTAAGGGAAATGTCTGTGCATCTTATAGAGTGAATATGTGTGTGCAGTAAGTCTGTCAGATGTGCAGCCCATGGGGAATGTGCCTGTGATTATGTGCCCATTTGATTCAGAATATTATTTTTCTTGTTTTCCTCCTCTAAAAATTAGGTGCGTCTTATGGTCAGGCACGTCTTACAGAGCGAAAAATATGGTATATAAAAATGAAATTCCGATTTCCCCTTTTAGTACTACTCATTTTTCAATTGTTCTCCTTTTATATTTGTATATAACTTAAAAAGAAAAATGTATATTATGAAAAACAAACACTTTTGAGTTATAGCTGAAAGTTGCAGGATTGACATCCATCTAAGGCAGGGGTGGGCAATTAATTTTCCTATAAGGCCACATGAGAAACTTTGACAGTTGTTAAGGGCCGGACCAATACACTTACAGCTCTGCTCAATATATATCTCTATAAAAACAGTAAATAAACATTACAATGTTACAATGAAAATGTGGAGCACAGAACAACACAATTTAATGAATATTCACAAAAACATTAACATTACATGAACAGCAATAAATTCAATTCCGTTTTACTTATATAGCACAAATTTACAACATATGTAATCTCCCAGCGCTTAACATAGTAAGGTGCAGACCTTACGAATTATAAAAGATCAGAGAAACAGAAAACTCAACAATCCAAGTTGCCTTTGGATTCCCTAGAAATGCATCCAGCTTTGCTTGTTTGCATTACCTCAGTTCTTTTGTTGTTGTTGTTGTTCAGTGAGAGAAATCTAGTCTGTTTTGGGCTTCAACAAGTGCACTGAAGTCAGGTTGAATATTTGCCAGTGACCTCATGCGGGCCAGTCAGGGTCAGCCATCGGGCTGGATGTGGCCTGCGGGCCGTACAATGCCCAGGTCTGCTCTAAGGTGTGGCCCAAGTGGCATCTAGGATTGAGTGTACAGCTCAAAAAGCAGCTATTACTAGGCAGGACTAGTGGCATTTGTGTTTAGAGTGGGGAGTGGGAGGGCTGCCTTGCTCTTTGGAACTGACAAGCAGCAAAGAAACTTGCACTTTTGCAAGCTGAAAAACAGGGAGCACACTATGTTTGCAAGCAGAGTTGCTGTTTCGTTTGCCTTGCTGCCACCTTCATGCAATAAATTCAGTAGCAGGGAAGGTGGACTAAAATCAGACATGGGGTGAGCTGTAGGTTAGCTGTAGGTTGACCACCCCTGCTCTATCACCTGAAAAAGATCAGGGTCCAGTTTGTTCTAAGTATTCATTTTTGATGTTTGAGACTCATCCTCAAGTCCATTGTCAAAACCTTTATTGAGTACAAAGTTCCATCAAGCTGGTATAATGCTCACCTTTACCTTTCATTTCCACTGTTAATTGGTATATCTAAATTTGGAAGAATAGCCTCTTTCAGATCAAAATTTCGACTGCTAACCAAGTATTCTAGCTGTGTCAATTAACTTGGGGTTTTAGATGCCCCTAGCCCATCTAGTCAAAACCAAGATGTTAAACAATGTTTCAATTGCAAGTATTTCTGTATAGCTGTAGATGGGAGTCCAGATTCATTTTGGAGTGCCCTGAAGATTTTAAAATGAACATCAAACATGGTAAGCTCATTTAATTGGAGAATTTCCTTTTGGGCCCAACTCTGCAATGTCACGGGTTTGGTACTAATTCTAATTTACAGGTTACTGTGCAGTGTAAGCTTAGCATAGGTCTTTGTCAAAAAGCAGGATTTGTTCTATAATTGCAACTCATAGTTAGACACAATGAGGCAACTATTGGTGTAACCAGTTTAAGTAAAATAGAAGAATTTGGCAATGCACAAAAATTGTTTACTAACATATTATTCAATACCAGGGTGGGCAACTTGTGGTTCTTCAACATTTTTCCATTACAACTCCCATCAACCCTCACCATTGACTATGCTGGCTAGGGCTGATAGGAGTTGTGGCCCTCCACATTTTTTGCCTTACAACTTGCCCATGTGTGTTAAGTTGGGAGGAAGGGAGGGAGAGACTGCCCCTAAAGGTTGCTTATCATTTTATTTCAAATGTTTTGGTTGTTTCTAGAATGCTTGAACACATTTTTACAGTTCTTGGGTTCTAATTTCTTGAAATCTTAATATGTACCCAGCATTGCAATAGTAAGTTTCAGCAACATCATTATATAACTCACAAACTACCAAACTTTGTAGCTGTATTCCTTTATTAGGGTCAACCATTGTCCAAGCTCAGGATTTTATGTTATTTCTCATTGATCAGCATGGCTACCTTTGTTTTTGTTTCTCTCTAGATCCACATATTGGGACTCTCTTCAGGATGGATAAAGCAGGTTCTGAGCACATTTATGAAGGAATAAAACTTCAAATGTGTACTTACCTGGGAAGAAATTTTATTGAATTCAGAACAATTTATTTCTGCTTAGGATTACACAGTAAATGTGATGTAATCCTGAACCTGTCCCTTCATTCATTGAGCTTTCTGTAGCGCCAGTTTTTTTTCCTATGCATGGGTCTCTGTAACAATGGCTAGGACTAGCCTCAAGGCATTTTGCTGCCTGAGGCAGAGCAGTAACTGTTGCATCCCTATCTGTCCCAAACCCAAGCTGTGTAGTTGTCCTCAAAGGTAGTCATACATTGTTTTGTCCCTTGAAGCAGGGAATCCTGGAAGCAGCTCTTCAGCCTCAAGAAGAGAAGACAGAGGGGTGATATGATAATACTATACAAGTACCTCAAAGGCTGTCACAAAGAGGAAGGACAAGATCTCTCCTTGCTCATGCAAGAGTGCGGGACATGGAATAATGAACTTAAGTTAAAAAAAGCCTGATTTAGACTAGGCACTAGGAAGAATTTCCTCACTGTCAGAGCAGTATGACAATGGAACCTATTACTTGGGGAGACTGTGGGCTCTCCCTCACTGGAAACATTCAAAAAGCATTTGGACAGCCAACTAAATGATATGGTGTAACTTAGCATCCTGCTATAGCAAGGGGTTAGACCTGATGGCCTTCTGGCCTCCTCCAACTCTACTTTTCTATGATTCTTCATTCCCTGGCAGAAAATCCATTGATAATACATTAAATAATAGTTTGCTCCTTTTTCATGATGTTCCAAATCAGTTTCTGAGTCAGCTGCTTCAAATAATCTTGTCTCCTAAAAACTTCTGCATTTGTAAAAAGCGATGCATGGGTAAGGGAGCAAAGGGAAGAAAGGTTCAAGGGAGAAAATTGACTTTTTGCATGTGGGCAAAATGGCAGTTAGTTAAGGGAGATCAGATGCAACAGATCATCAGAGCTCTGATACATTTATTTCAGTAAGTGCCATGTTTCTCCAGTTACATGAAAAGCAACAGATTTTACAATAATTTTCTGTACAAGGGACTTCATAAAAGGCTTCTTATGTCACAGTAAATTTATGATTCTTTGAAGTGTCATAAGACATGGTTTTTAAATGCAAAACAGCAAGAAATCCCTATGGACCTTGCACATCTATTCATCTTTCTCTAGTTTATTTATTTATTTAAAATATTTATATGCCATCCTGTCACAAAAGCCTCAGGATGACTTACATAAATGAAATACAATAAAATAAAATATAACATGAATAAATTATCGACCCACACTGGCTACAATTAAAAACATACAGGACACAATATTAACACTTATTAAAATATTGCTGAAATAAAAAGGTCTTAACCTGGTGCTGAAAAACAAATAACGACGGCACCAGGCAGATCTCTCTGAGGAGTGCATTCCATAGGCTGGGCGCCACTGCAGAGAAAGCCCTCCTCCGGATACTTTGCTTTCTAATGTCTTACACGGAGGGTTCCCGGAGGAGGGCTTCTGCTGCCGATCTCAGGGGGCAGGAGGGCACATATGGAAGAAGGCGTTCCTTTACGTATCCTGGTCCCAAGCCGTTAAGGGCTTTATAGGTAATAACCAGCACCTTGAATTGAGCCTGGACTTCGATGGGAAGCCAGTGAAGCTGATAGAGGACTGGGGTTATATGAGAATAATGCCCAGTCCCTGTCAGCAACCTGGCTGCTCTGTTTTGCACCATCTGAAGTATCCGGACTGTCTTCAAGGGCAGCCCCACGTAGAGCGCATTGCAGAAATCCAACTGGGAAGTAACCAATGCATGTGTTACTGTCGCTAGGTAATCTTCCTCCAGATAGGGACGCAGCTGATGGATTAGCCTAAGCTGAAGGAAAGTGCTCCTC
Source organism: Varanus salvator macromaculatus (assembly GCA_023646645.1). Taxonomy (NCBI): domain Eukaryota; kingdom Metazoa; phylum Chordata; class Lepidosauria; order Squamata; family Varanidae; genus Varanus; species Varanus salvator. The sequence continues at coordinate 29,494,251 of JAIXND010000756.1, forward strand.
ACCACCGCAGTCACTTGAGCTTCCAAGGACTGCTCCAGGTCGAGGAGCACTCCCAAGCTGCGGACGCTGTCCTTTAGAGGGAGTGCAACCCTGTCCAGGGCAAGGTCCAAGTCACCTACCCAGGAGCTCAGTCCACCCACCAACAGGACCTCCGTCTTGTCTATAGCAAACCCCTGGTGCCAAGGAAGACCAAGTACTCACCAGAGTCTAGCCATATGGATCATGCAAAAAGGAAGTGCATTCCACAAAGATGATTGCAGATCCAAGAAGCACCAGACACAAGCAAGCCATGTGCTTATATGTTATTTTGCCCCAAATTCAGACACTGCTGCTCATTCAGATCCTATTTAGCACTTCTGTTTTCCCCCAATGTCAGGGACTTGGGTCAGCATGGAGGAAGCAAGAGGCAAGGGAGACTTCTGCGGCTCCATTTGACATGTGAGTAGCCAATGCACCTTTTCTTCTTTTCACTAGGGCTTTGCTGGCTACAGTGGTATAGGGCATAGGCATCATTATGCAAGAGCAAGTGGCTGAGTAAGCCTTTGCAGAATCAGGCATACTTTGGGAAAGCCAGGTGACCATGGTGAGGTAAAAGGCAATTTTGGACAATAAATATAATTAGCAGACTCTAGACAAAAAAGTGATAGTTTCCCCTCTAGTTAAAAAGCTGGTACCTTCATGCTACTTGCACTATTAATTTACTAAGTAAATTTACTAAAGTCTAGTATCTGCCAGGCTATTGAGTCAGAGGGAAGAAAGAGGTTTGTATTATGGCAGATGAATGCAGTTAGGGCAACTCAAAATAGCCAGGGCCCATGCCCCTTTGGGTCTTTTATAATACCACCTCTGTTTGGACATTGCAGTAATCCTTCAGAGGTGCTCACATCCCACAATTCAAGGGTTGATCATCCCACACATTGCCAAGGACACCACTGTTACACCTAAATAGGTAAGGTTGTTCCCTGATCTTTAAAATGAGGTTTAGTGGATCGATCTGCATAAATTTGTGAATGTCCAGAGAGCGGTATAGAAATTAAATAATAAATTGCTTGTGTGGAATTTCTGAAGAGAAAGCATGCACATATCCTCTGAAGGGGGAAAAAAACCATGTTTCTCCAGCAAGAAGGAGCTAAAGGGCTAGATTTTGCAAGCACACTGTGAATGTTCAATCAGAGCCAATACTAATACAGTGCAAAGTAAGAGGTCATCCAGCTAGCTTCCCACCCTGCACTGGTATGTCTTAGATCCCTTTGTTTGTTTTGTTATAAACAAGGACTTCTCTCAGGAGGAAATGTTTCTTAACTCCTTCTCTCCAACATTTTGGAGCTATGGCTTACCAGAGAGTGAACTTACTTTGTTGTGGTGACATTGAGAATGAAATAATACATCTCTTCAGCTTTCCTTCTTTGTCTTCACTCCATATTACCATCAACTAAATGTTAAAATAGTTTTGAATAATTACCAGAACTCATTTTGTATAACTATGTAGTTTCCCAGGATGTTCCTTACTGTAGCTGTCAACTCCTATGACAAACAGAATCAACATGAGTCAGAAGGGATCTCCTGGGCCATATAGTCTGACCACTGGCTCAATCTGACTTTGCTCATGAAATCCCCAAAATGTGGTTGTCCAAGCTTTCCTTGAACACCCTCAGTGATGGGGCCTCAACCACCTTTCTTGGAAACTCATTCCATATCCTAGGGGTCCTAACTGTCAGGAAGTGCTTCTTGACATCCAACCTGAAGCCTGGTTCCTTAAGCTTTGCCCCATTGGAATGTGTCCTGCCCTCCACTGCAGGGAGGAACAGGTCATGGCCTTCCTCCACATGATAGCAGCTCACATGTGTGTAAGTCACTAAAAGATCCACTCAGAGTCTCCTCCAGGCTGAAAAGACCCAGTTCCCTCAATCTCTCCTCATATGTCATCTCTCCTAACCCAGTTACCATTCTTTTGACCCTGCGCTGAACCATTCTAACCTAGCTATGTCTCTCCTAAAATGTGGAGCGCAGAACTGGATGCAGTACTCCAGTTGTGGGTGCACCAGTGTCACGTAGAGCAGTATCAATACCTCCCTGGATTTGGAAGCCAGGCTACATCCAAGGGTGGTGCTTGCCTTCTTAACCGCCACGTCACACTCCTGGCTTATGTTCAGCCTGCTGTTGACAATACCTGAGATCCCTTTCACAAGTGCTGCTTCCCAGCCACTTGTTCTCCATCCTGCACAAGTGACATCCCGTTCCTGTATCCCAAGTGCAAGACCTCAAACTTACCTGCGTTGAATGCCATCCCATTGTTCTCTGCCCACTTCCAAAGGTTGTTCAGATCTTTCTGGATCTGGATCACATGTTCCTCGGTTGTGGCCACTGCCCCCACTTTGGTATCATCCACAATTAGCACTAGTCTCAAGACATTTTGCTGCTGAGGCAGAGCAGCAAATGCTGTCTCCCTGTCTGTCCCCAGCCAAGGGTGTGTAGTTGTCCTCAAAGCTAGTTGAATTGTTTTGACCTTGAAGCAGAGAATCCTGCTTTAACTCCTTGTGTATCAGTGTAACCTGAATGGAACTTTTCTCACTGTTACCAAATTAATCATAGAAATTGTGTAAAAATATTGCTTTAAGAATAAATTAACAGCTTATATTCATTAATAGTTAAAGTGGTCCTTGAAGGCTTGAAAGTTAACATTTTCTTGATGAATGGAATAATTCAAATCTTTCAGAGTTGCTACCTTAGTCTCTTTTCAAATATATAACTTTCCTTTCAGGTTTAAAGATGTTTTTCACTGCCTCCCCCTCCACATCTATACTGTACAATACCCAAAGCTCTCTGTGTGGCTTATAGCAGTTCATAAAAATACAATAAAAAGAATAAAGTGCCACAAAATCTTATCAAAAATTCAAACATTGTAAGCCAAAAAAGAAAAAAAAACAGCTTTTTAAAAGTACAATGAAGAATAGCCTTATAAAAAATTTTGAGTTGGGTAATCACCTCAATATTATTATTGAGATACCATTTTTTAAGAATTGTCTTAAAGCAGAGAACAAAATAGTACTTTTCTTAGAACATTTGTACAGCTAAGTACTGATTCTGAACAATAATCTTTTGAGTCATACAACATGTTCTTAGTGCATGGTGGTCTTTGGATTACCTTAGGTATTGGATGCAGCTGGCCCAGAACTGCTGTTGGGTTGGCATGAATGCCCAGTCTCTTTTTCAGGTGTGGATGTGTTATTTATTTTATTTATTTATTTAAAACATTTCTATGCCGCCCCCATTGCAACAAAGCCTTGGGGCGGCTCACAACATATGGATAAAATACAATATATAATACATTTAAAACTGGCCCATCTCGGTTATAAACTAAAATACTATAAATACAATAATAATAACTTAACAATTAAAATAACTTTTGAATAAAAAGGTCTTCACGTGGCGCTGAAAAGCAAATAATGACAGCGCCAGGCGGACCTCTCTGGGGAGCGCATTCCATAGGTGGGGCACCACCGCAGAGAAACCTGTAAAGTTACTGAAACCTGTAAAGAGTGCAGAGGCATCCAAGTAGCCTAAAGCATTCCAGTATTGTTTTGTCACTTTAGAGAAGTGGTCCATTTGGATTGTATATGTGTTCCTCCTATAGTACCATCACATAATGTATAGTTGGAGAATAAATGTGTGCTCCATTTGTGGGATATGTTGAATCAGACCCTATGTTGCTGATTTCAGATAAGGTTTTGTTCTTGATAGAAGTATATTTATAAAATACTAACTAGAGTTAATAAGATCAGGGAACAAATGGCATCATGCTAGCAGAATGGAAGAATGTTAGCACTTTGTCTTTGATCAGTCACTTGAAATAATAATGAAAACTGGATGGCCACATTAAGTTAATATGGTTGGATGGCTTGGCCCTCAATAAGTTAATATGTTCAGGTTTAGAACAGAAGCCATGATTTTGTCTGGTCCCTGCTGATAAATGCCTTCTTTAGTAAGTGGTTGATGCCCTGGCACAAGGCATTTTTCCATGCTAACCTATGCTTAGAAGCTTTCTCTTTTTATCCTCTGTCATTGGAATATTGTGATTGGTTGTTGTGAGAATGGAAGAGACAGTGGGAAACTTGGAAAGACCAAAATAAATTTCAGCTCAAAATAAAATGTATGTGAAATTTACTGCCACATGAAAATGTGGTGGGATAGGGGAAAATCTCCAAAAATCAGATGGAGCGACCTTCTGCAAGTTTGAGCCCTTCCTCTTGCAGAAGGATGATCCTGTTTCTGGCCCAAGGAAGAGAGGAAACAAGGTAAATGTGTACAAAAATGTATTTTATAATTTTACCTTTCGGGGAGTGGGGAGGCAATAGTCTTAAGAATGGAAAGGGGTGAGCATAGGTACTACAAAGATTAAAGTTAAAATCAGCATTTTAAATTGGGCCAGGAAATTGACTTTGGTGCCCATTCAGCCAACAAAATACAAATGTAATGTAGTCAGTCATCATGTGGACCTGTAGTGGACCAACTACACTTTCTAGACTGGTTTTTAAAGGCAGTCTAATGCACAGTACTTTACAGTAATCCAGAGTTCCAGTGTAGAACTGCAAAGTATGACTGCCAAGGAGGTGAGTAATGAATGAGTGAGAAATTTGTTTGATTTACATTTCAACTTACACATTCAGTTTGCCACTAAAGCCGTTCTCTGTACTTGTGCATTTTTGTCCTCTTTACTTGAACCTAGCAGAAAGCATAGAAGAATTTTATTGTTACAAGTAGTGAAGCTAAGGGGTCTCCTTTCTTAGTATTTCCAATTGAAAGCAAGAAAGTTTGTTATTTGCCATTAGATCCTCTCCAACTTACAGAGAACGTATGAGTGAATGTCCTCCAAAATGTCCTGCCCTTGATCCCTGCACAGTTCTTGCAAATTCAAGGATACACATTTCAGTAACATTGTGGAACTTACTGTCAGGTGCTAGGAGAAATTTAGTTTTGTGATCTTCATGTTAAGCAATATATTTGCTTAACTCAAGTATAGTTATTCATCCAAAGTCGGTAAATGCTACAACTTTTTCTATGAATTAAAATGAATTGTTCTCCAAATCTGTCATAGCCAAATAGAAGTTCCAAGTTAGGTCTTAATCATGGGATAGAAAATGTTTTCTTATATAAAAGGAAAAGGAAAAAAGAAAGTGTGTGTGTGTGGGAGGGACTTTGTTTACTGTTTCCAGTTTTACCTTATCAGGCCATCTTGATGAAATCAGAGCTGCAGAGAGTCCTAGTCCTCACCTGTCATTTAGAGAGGTAAACACCCCTTAGGGCAATTTATAATCACCCAAACATGATAAGGCACAAAGCAGCAACATTCACTGCTTCTTCATCAAGTTGCCATCAAGTTGCCAAGTCAGGACTAATTGATAGAAGTCAATCCCCAGCTAGTGAGAAGTTAGTGAGAAGTGCCATTTATTTACTTATTTATATCTAGTATATAAGCAGCTCTCTTCTTTGTTAAAAGATCTAGAAGGCAGAGTGATAAGAATGATAGGAAAGCCACTGCAGTTCTAAATTAAAACTCTTGTGTTGTATATTGTTATATACTGTGGATGACTCAGATAGCTTTCACTATTGGGTGGTAGAGAGATAACTTAATATAACTCACCAGGAAAGATCCAGTTTTCACTAAACTAGAAATTATGATCGCATCTGGGTAATTCCAAGTGAGAATTTGCTACAAATGTAAGATTATTTATACTGTCACATGCTAGTTACAGTATTCATTCTCAGACTACTGGTCTACCATCCATTATCTATGAGGGGGAAATGTTACTGTTCAGATGAGCAACAACACATTTGAATGTGTTGGAAAGGTTCAGTTAGGAAAGGTTGTCTCATACTTCTTTCCTAGATTCAGTTAGCTTTTGTGCTGAATTACTGTAAAGAAATATAAAATATGTGATATTAAATACAATAGAATTTGCTAGTTTTAGCCAGTGCGCTAATGAAACAGATTACTCACAGTCAGTGATGTGTACAAGTCCTTTAGACCAAATCTTTCCTTTCAAGTCCAAGTCAAGTCTCAAGTCATTGCAAGAAATTTTTGAGGTCAAGTCTCAAGTCTCTTCTGAAATCTCAACAGAAAAATGGGAAGTGGTGGTAAGGTGTATGTGGGAGTGGTAGAGTTGTAACCACTTCGATGTTGCCATCTGTACTTCTTTTATAATAAGTTTTATTCAAAGTAACCCTAAAACAAAGGAAAACTAAAAACAACATCAGTCATCAGAAACATTTTTTTCTATTTATGATAACTTAAAAACATATTTAAATCTGTATGAAGTCCCATTTCTCTAGCCAATAATAAAAAGAGTCCCAAGTCTGATGGAACTCAGTATCTTCTTTCTCCTTCAATGACAAAGTCAATCTGTCCATTTCTGCACAGTCCAAGATCTTTTTTAGGATCAGTTCATCGGTGGGTGGTTCTTCACTTTTCCAGTGTTGAGCAAATGCAATCCTCACCGTAGTAATTACATGTAAGATCAAGTACATTTCTTGTTTACTAATATCAACAGGTATAATGCCTAATAAGAAAACTTCAGGTTTAAAAGCTAAGGATTTTTGTAACATATTGTCAAGCCATTTATATATTTTAATCCAATACTTTTTCACATTATCGCAAGTCCACCGCATATGATAGAAAGTACCCAATTTATGTTTACATTTCCAACATCCATTTGACATATTTGGAAACATCTTAACTAATCTATTTGGCGGCAGATACCATCTATGAAACATTTTATACAGGTTTTCTTTATATGAAGTTGCTAATGTTACCTTAATATTTCTCTCCCACAGCTTTTGCCATTTTTCTAATTCAATATTATATCCAAAGTTTTGTGCCCACGTTATCATAGTGTCCTTAACCCATTCATCTTCCATTCTCCTATCTAGTAAGAAATTATATAGTCTTTTAATCATTTTCTCATCTTATTTAAGCATCACCCGATCAAATGCTATTAAATATTTATAAAAGCCCCACATTCTTTAGTCTTTAGCATATCTCGATTGTATCACCTTATGCCACCAAGAAATATTAGATCCTTGTTCTTGTATTTCTTGATTCAGTTTCAATCCTCCATCATTATCCAAAATGTCGCCATATCTTACGGCCATCTGTACTTCTCTCAGTCATGCATTGAAGTCTTTTACTTCAACCACAATTTATTTAAACAAAGCTGTGCTGTTATTTGAATTTATCAAGATTGCAATTTACAAAAACAATTTTCTTGGCATGATTGGCCCCCAGGCTGGTGCTGTCATTCTCCCTGGAAACATGTGGGTATAGAGCAGAGGCAGCAGCAGGAGAGGCTCTGTCATGCTTCCTGCCGAGGAGAGCAAAGGGCACCAAAAAGAGCCAAAGCCTTCCCCCTATACAGGTATTCCCCAGGTTACAGATGAGTCCCATTCCTGAGAATGTTGAATTTGTATATGTCAGACCCCATGACTAAGTGACACTAAGCCAAATGTTAGTACAGTAGTCCCTCAAAATTCATGGGGGTTACATTCCTAAAGCACCCGTGAATTGTGAAAAACCGTGAATTTGGTGCTGGTGATGGGTGCGGGCCACCAAGGCGGTGCGAGCAGGAGGTGTGGGCTGAGCCGGACGCTTGTGCGTGGCAAGGCAGGGGCAGTGGCGGGCACGTGCATAGATCGTTTTCTCCAAGCAAGTCTAAACTTGGAGGAAATGATCTCCTTATGAGTAAACCGCTGCAAGGCGAGGCGCCATCGTACTTGCAAGGAGATTGGCTTGGACTTACTTGGAGAAAAGTTCTGCAAAAGACTGAGGCCGTGAACGCTGAACCGCGACTTCTCAGGGGTATACTGTATATGTATATATTTTACCCTACTATGTACCGTATTTTTTGCTCTATAAGATGCACTTTTTTCCCCCTCAAAAGTAAGGGGAAATGTCTGTGCGTCTTATAGAGTGAATATGTGGGATGGGATGGGTGGGATGTATTTTAAAAATTTTGTACTGTTTATATACTGTTTTAATTATGTTGTAAGCCGCCTCGAGGCTTTGTTGCAATGAGGCGACCTGTAAATTTTTAAATAAATAAATAAATAAATACGTGTGTGCAGTAAGTCTGTCAGATATGCAGCCCATGGGGAAGTGATGGGGAATGTGCCTGTGATTATGTGCCCATTTGATTCAGAATATTTTTTTTCTTGTTTTCCTCCTCTAAAAACTGGGTGTGTCTTATGGTCAGGTGCGTCTTACAGAGCGAAAAATACGCTATATATTTTACCCTTCTACCCTTCTAACACTTAAGAAACACTTCCATATTCACTAAAACATCTTAAACACAATACAGCATTGGTGTGATGATAATACAGTAATAATAAGGTAACTACAGGTAGTGAAGAGAGAGAATCTGCATTTATATATGTAGGTATGGCGTATTGTAAAAAAACAAAAGAAATAGTTCTTAAAACAGTTTAGAACATTTGTTCAGATCAGTGTCTTGCAGAGTTAAGTTAACTCACTTTCATTCTTGCATAAATTACAAGATCATGAGTATGAAGCATTTTGAGCATTTTAAAGTACTTTATGTTGTTCTTTTTGTTTATCTTCTTGAATATATTTCTGAGTTCCAAACAAAACCGAACCTAAAACAAAACAGAAAAATAACCAGAAGTTTCTTTCTTTTTTACAGAGTTGGGTAATGTTTGCAGGCTTGTTGGCTACTTTGGAAGGGATTAAGCCTGCCAAATTCTACTCTGGTTCTAGTTTGCCCCTTCCCCCCTCTCTGCTGTCAATTCAGCATCATTTTCCCATCTGTAGTATGGGCATGCGAACACTGATCTAGTTCCCCTTTAGCATTTGCCCTTGTAACCAGGCCCTCAACTGCTGCAAGGGCATTTGTGATAGGAAAAAAGAAAATCATTGTGCAATCAACCCTTGAGGCCTACTTCAACAAAGCGACTCTAGTGATAACCCCCTTCCCTCCAGCAGCATAATCAAACTGTGACTCTTCACCACCAGGTCCATCTCCATCATCATTAGTTAAAGTTAGGCTTAATGTTACCTCATGGATTAGGAGGTTATGAATAAAAACAGGATTTCAAGCTTTAAAACAACAATACACAATCCTCAAGACAATCCTTTGAAATGTGGTTTAATAGCCTTTTATCAAAGTTTGAAGGAGAAGCTTCTGCTCATGTAAAAAGTTGAATCCAAACTGGAAACTTCCCTGTGGTTCCTCCCTTTTAGTAAGGCTGTAGACTCTTTCCTTAGGTGGGCTCTTGCTGTTGGATGGAATATCACCATCTAGCCTTTCAACTGAGCAACAACTCATCTTTCCCAACACCACCTCACTGGGTTAAGGACTGGGCATCTGTCCCCTCTCACCTCCTGAAAAACCTGCATCTTTCCCAAAATAGATTGACTTTCATATTCAGTTGCTCAGTGTGAGAAACTTCACTAAGCAACCTTGAAGAAGTTTCAAAGGGTTCAGGCCCCACTTGCCCCTCCTCCTCTTGCTCCATTTCAGAACTTGATGATTCCCACTGCACAGCCTGCAATGAAAAAAAGGCTGGCTCACTCTCAATGTCATCTAGCAAAAATTCAGAGCAGGAAGGCATTGTGGTGAAGATCTGGAGAGGAAGATTGGAAAGGAGACAGGAAGACCTCAACCATGCCTCCGGAACTTCATTGAATTCCCATAAGCTTCCAAGAACATGAACATACTGCTAGGACTGCACCTTTTGTCAGCTAAAGATGTTGCAAAATAGTTGTAGAGCGGTATTGCTGTCCCATCCTCCAGAAGCCCTTATTTCTTGATAGAGACATTCAAATACAGAGCATCTCAGCCAGGTGCAGTGGTGGTAAAGAGAGAAACTGCTACTGTTGCATAAGGCTGTGAATGAGCTCTTGATAATTCTTAGTTGGGTTCAGGATGAGGTTTTTGCTACTTGTGCTCATGTGTATTTTATTTCCCACAAGGCCTCTAACCCAGTGAGATCAGATTTTTTGAGACTAGGCAACAATGTTCCTATTCAGTTATCCATTCCAGGATTTGGCCAGGACACCCAATGCTTCTTTGTAAGTTACATTTAGGAAACCTACAGTCTTTACAAGTTTCTGAAGAACCTTCTACTCTTGTCAACTGTATCCACAGCTGCCTCAGTCTAACTATGAAATGCCATACTTCAGTTAACATATGAGCACACCATGTCCTGTGCTGAAAAATAACCAATTTTTGCCCTTTTATATTAGCTGAATGTAAAATAACCTGGAACAAACCCAGAAATACATATTTACCAGACTTAACCTCAGCATGAATTTCAAAATTATTCAGTATTACAAAACACCAGATTTTAGATATCGCTTTGCATGTAGGAGGCCTACTGACCGTTTGGTGAGATTTCCAGTCTGAATCCCAATGTAAGACCTGTACAATCAAAGAGTGATCACTGTCTGCACTGGATACTCCCCCATCCCCTGCTTGATCACTATGTTTTCTGTTAGTTATATTCTTGGAGGGGACCATCCCCATTTTCTGGGTTTTTTTTTTTTTTCAACTTATTCTTGAGCATTTTTGTTTTCAGTCTTGTTTACCATTGCAGTCCTTTAACAACACAACAGCCTAACTTCTTAATTGTGCTTGACTACCTTGTACTAGAGCTATCATACTGGGTGACATAAAATAGCAATGTAAAATGCTTAGCAGATGGGTTAGGAGTGGGGACTTCAAAAATGTTGTTAGATGGGTTTCAGTACATGGCCAATATGAGATTTGATTGGAGAATGGAGAAATGTTTATACAAGTTAGATTAATGGCTTTTTATGTATAGGCATTTAACAATTAAAATGTGAACTAGTTCTATATAGCTGATCTCTGTTACAACTGAATGGGAAATGACTGTGAAATCCATTTTTTGCTTGTTTATTATTTATTAATTTCAATTTCTGTGCCACCCCATTGGCCATAGGCTCTTTGGGTGGCTCACAACATAATAAAATGTACAGAACAACAAAATCCCCAATTCACAATAAGCCAATAACAATAAAAAATCCATAAGTAAAACTTCAAAACTGAGTAAAACAAAAAGATGACAATAATAAATGAAATAAACATCCTATTAGAGAATCTGTACACCAATTAAAGTGATTAATCAATATCTAACATAAAATTAATAAAATAAGGCAGCAGCATTTAAAAATATAAAATCTTAGAACCACCATTAAAAATCAACCAATAATTCACCTGTCAAAATAGTAGTGGAACAAAAATGTCTTTAGTTGGTGCCTAAAAGAGAGAAGTGGTGGGTGCTAGCTGAACCTCCAGTGAAATTGAATTCCAAAGTGTGGGCACTATGATTGAAAAAACTCTTTTCCTTGCAGTCCCCCCCCCCCCCCGCCACACACACACTTTGTTAAGGGGAGGAATGCAGAGGAGGGCTTCAGATGAAGATCACAGTGATTGGGCTGGTACATATGGAGAAAGGCACTCCTTCATATAACCTGGATCTGGGGCCTTAGACCTTGGTCACCATAGTATATACAGACTAACATTTATCACATTGCACCCAAACAATCCCAAAAACTGGGGTGTGGAAATATGGAACCTGTCTAGTTTAAATATGTAACTTTTGATTTTGGCTTAAATGTAACAATGCAAACACACAAATGGAATACAGTATTTCTTGGTTTTTGCTGATTCTTGGCCTTATTTTTGCTTGTCCATCTGTTACCTATTATTTTTGACTAAACAGTACTGTTCCCAAACTGTTATACTGTTATTTGTCTTGCTATTTCTTTATTTAGTCCTTCAGTTGTTAATTTCATGACATTAACAGTGACAAGTGTAGTGATGTTGTTTTTTAATTGTATTATTTAGAACAGTCAAGATGTGATGCTGTTCTGCTTCAAATAGCTAATATGCTTTGCATTTCTCAAGTGTTTCAGCCTGGGGTTTCCACTGCCAAGAAAGTGATGGGCACAGGGAACAATAATCCACACTTTGCAAATTGAAGTACAAGACACTTGAGTGAAGGAAGCTAGAATGGTCTAGCAAAAAATAAGACAAGTGTGTTGTAGTTTAAAAGTATTTTTAACACTGAAGACTGGATAAGGCATGCTTTCAGAAATTATACTTTTAAAATTATTTAATGCATGAAAACCAAGAAACAAGAGTCTGTGTGCAAGGCATTGCTGAACAAGGTGCTGTCAGTGGGCCAGTTTGCATGGTAAGCAGGCCACCCTGATTTATTTAAGCTGATGTAGGCTATGGTGGGGGCAGGCAGCCATTTTGAGTATTCAGAATGTTGTTCTGAGCTTCTTGTTCTGTATGAATCTAAGCAGTGGCAGTTGTGTGAGGTTAAACAACAGATTATAGGTCATGTCATATAAACTTGGGCAGTGGGAGTTGTGCAAAGGTTAAACAACAGACTATGGGTTAACACATGAGTTAAAACCCTTTCAGAACCCCTGCTATGAAGGTGTACATGACATAACAACCTGTCACCAGGAAATGAATAAGCAAATTATGCCCATATACACTGCAACTGTTGATAAAATGAACTGGGTCAGTGTTTGTGGAATTTATCCTGTGCATGGCACTTCATGTATTTGCTTCTGTCTGGATGGAGTAAACAGAATTATTAGAAACTCTATTATATGTTTTGAGTTCCAGGTAAAGGTATAGCAAGCATGATTCACTTCACTGTTTATATGTACTTGAATTAATTCACACAAGTACAGACTCTGAAGTAAACTATTTTCAGACTTGCCTCTGGAGCATAATTTTAAACCTATGAACTTTTAAACGTACTTGCTTAACTCCTTGTGGCTCTTCAGCATTCCATATTGTGAATTGTAAAGCAATCCATGACGGTCTATAGTTGTAGTCCAGATTTACCATGCCAATAGGATGCTATAAACTGGACTTTACTATGGCTTTTACTTAAATAATTAAGGAGATACTGATGTTACTTTATTACATTTGTTTTTAATAAAAAAGTATAGTTTTTGAAAAATATTTTCATTATAAAGTCGAATCTTGACCTTTGTGGATTTCATTTTTTGCGAGCTTGCCATCAATAATTAAACTGGATTTTTTTGTTTTAGTTTTGTGGCCTACAGCAGAAAATCATCATCACTATAGAGAGAGAGGAAGCAAAAGGGGAGAAAAGGAGGGTGTCCAAAGCATGCCTTCCTGTCCTGCCTATTTGGAGAGGGAAATCTCTCTGGCATTTTTCTGGTTCAAAGGGGAGGCACTGGTGAACAAGAGGTGTGGGGTAGGGAATAAGAACACAAGAATGTCATAAATGGAGAAAAGGAGCCCTGCTGGACCAGATCAAGGTCTGAGAGTGAGAGGGAGAAACAATCTAGTACATGTATGGTCAAGAGTATTAAGTGTTAAGGTTTGTGGTGGGGGGAGTAAAAATATTCACATTTTTCCATTTTTGTGAGGGTCCTATGCCCCAACCACCATGAACGTGGAGGGCTGACTATACTACCAATATTATCAATAAAAGTAATCAGTTTTAGTGTTATATCTAAAAGATCTTTGGTGGAAGTTTGGTTTTGTAAATCTAATAATGATTAGATATTAATAAACTGAATCCACAATGACCTTTTTAAGTTCAGTTGTATTTTGAAACATTATTGTTGATTTTACTGTTTGCAGTTTTTTAAACTTATTTTTGACTTTATTTTCTTTTTGACTTCATTGTTTTTAGAGCGATGTATCATTAGGCTTGCTTAAGTCTCTTGATTTCATGGTCTCTGTGCATTACACATGGGTTTTCACACCAGCCTAAACTGAAAAAAACTTCTAAAGCTAAGCAGATGGTGGGAGTTCCTCCCCTTCCTGTTTCCAGAATGCCCCTCTCTGACGGGCATGACCTGTGCCTCTTCTGTCTTGGCAAGGGGCCCATGATGGAGAACTGTATCATATGCCAGGCCTTCACCAAGCATACCCACAAGCTATGGGTCTTTTGCCTAAAGGCCATCCTGTGCAAATAGACACTTCAGGTGTCTGACTCTTCAAGGGGTGCAGTTGATCATCCCTCCACATCTGCGCTGAGGGCCCCCCAGTGAAACCGTGAGGGAAGCATCCTGTGGGCTCCCATACCACCAAGAGGGCTGCAGAACACCCAACAAAGATGGTGGCCTCCACTGCACCAAAACACAAGCACTGCAAAGGCCTTGTCAGGCTGGCCACTCCCACTGGTGGGTCCCTGGAGTCTACAGGTCACCCTGGAGCCCGTGGGGGAGCCCCTCACCAAGTCAAGGGACTGAGAACCTTGTACATTTCAAGCTACCGACACTGCCCACATCCCCCAGAAGCATTCACTGGCTCCACCATCCAGTACAGGTTCAGGAAGGACGCTGCCCAACAGCTTCGCACAGCAGATCTACACTGCCTTGGCCCTTGGTCTACATTTCTGCAACTACACAGTCACCATGGCCACCCAGGCACCATGGGAGGACAGAGAATTGGAAGATCTCCCCAGTCAGAAAGCTAAGGAAGTGTCCATAGTTCTGATGTACTGTAATATGGAAGTAGGCATCCTTTAGGTCAAGTGAGGTGATCCAGTCTCCCAGCTGCAGTAGTGGTAGGATGCTTGGCAAGGAAACCATTCTGAATTTTTTGGCCTAGTACTACTTGGTCTCAGTCAGGGCCACCAGCAGCCAGTTGCCAAGGCAGAGGAAGACATGGATTCCCTGGAGCCATAGGTGTGCACATATCACAGCCATGCATTTTGTGAAGACCCATGGCACCATCAGCCTGGCCTATGAAGTTGCTGGCCTCCGGCTCACCTTGTGACCCAAGGACCACTCCACTTGAACCTTAGCCACTTCCACTGCTCTCCATAGGCACTTCCATAGCTCTCCTTCTCTGGGACATCTGCACGGTTGTCACGTGGTTGACCCCTCAGCCTTCATCAAGCACTACTGAATGGACATTCAAGCGAAAGCAGACTGCACACATGGCAGGGCTGTCCCTTCATCTATCCTCCAATAATGGCAGCTCCCACCATCCCCTATGAGGTAAGCTAGCCAGTTGCCCATATGTGTGATGCACAGAGACCATGAAGAAGAATGGCAGGTTACTTACATGTAACTGCATTTTTAAAGTGGTCATTTGTGCATTCACCAAACCCCCCTTCTGTCTTCACTTGCTGTCATCCTTAGTGAGCAACAGGTCCTTTCTTCATCTACCTGCAGACATTCAGGGCCTGGAAGTGGGGGAGGGCAATCCCTCTCCTTCCTCTTGGTCACAAGACTCTTGGTAGTCTCCATAGGAACCAAGGGGGCAAGACCCCCTCCCATGGTCTCTTGGAACAGAAAGGGGAGGGGCTTCCACCCTCTACTTGAACTCTAAGCTTTAGCAGCTTTTCCCAGTCTAGGCTCTGCACTGGTGCAAAAGCCCATGTGTGTAAATGCACAGATGAGCACTCGGAGAATGACATTTATAGGTAAGCAATATGCCTTTATTGTGCTGAACAGTGTGTTCCAGATCTGGACCTTATAGGTGTGAACATTTTAATAGAAGTTAGCAACGTATAAATGTCCCCATTGCTCTTTTCACTATTTGGTTAGATGTGAACTTAATTTTGTCTTTTTTTTTTTTTTTTAAGGCTACAGCAAGAAATGCAAAAAATGGATAATCCTGCTATAAAAAGAGTTGTAAATGATATTATCAAATCACCTGAAGATAAACGAGAATATCGTGGGCTAGAACTGGCAAATGGCATCAAGGCAATGCTTATCAGTGACCCCACTACAGACAAGTCTTCAGCAGCACTTGACGTACATATAGGTATTTAATCACCATCTTATATGTGGTTAACTTTCTTTGATGTTGCAAATTAACCCAGAACCAAGACTTTCCAAAAGGTTATACAGTCATCTGAATAAGCCTTAGGATGCACTCCTAAGATTGCTTGCTAGTTTGGAAGATTCACTAATGTCTTTTCTGCATATGGGTGATAAAATTTTAGTTTACTATCATGCAAACTAACCAGACATATATGCTTTACGGTGGACAGGATTGAAGATGGGACATTACAACCAGTGTACTGGAATATGCAGAATTGCAGACATCTCTCATTTATATTAAAAATGTGTAGATGTAATGCTTCTAAGCGATATTCAACAAACTGATTTTTCTGAATATTTTCAGTGAAATACTATATATGTCTACTCAGAATAAAGTCCCACTGAAAATGCTTTCAGAAAAGTGTATGTAGGATTGTAGTTTTAGTCAGGTTAGTGTTGGTACAGATAGAGTCCAGGTTATGGAAAAGTTCTGTTGCTGAGAATATCCTTAATTCAAATTTGTATGCAAGTCTGATTACATAAGTAAGCCAAATGTTTTTACCTTTGTATGCATATAAACACTTAAAAACACTTCTATATTCATATTCACTAAAAACATCTTAATACAGCAGTGTAATAACAATAATAATACACTAATAATAAAGTAACTACAGGTACTGAAGAGAGAAAGAAAAAGAGAATTGGTATGTATGTTTGCAGCTATATACCATAGAAAAAATTGTTGTAACTTGCCTCTAATGCCTGGCTTAAAGTATGCTTGAACTTCATTGTCTGTCTGTACTTAATTTTAATATAAGCCCAATAGAAAATTACTTGGTTCTTTAGGTAACTTACCAGTCCCTCATTATTTTCCAAAGTTTTGTGATAATGCGCTGCTAGGACAATATAGCCTACTTGTTACATTCAAAATGCTTTACTCCATGGTGAATTTATCTTAATGGGTCTGTGTACAGGAGCAGAATTGGCTGAGCATTTGTTGAGCTTCCAGTTCCATTCTTTATGGAGCTATGTGGAAGAAGGGCCAAATGTGTTGACTGAGGTGTTCAAGAGCTCATTGGAGAAGGTGAAAAAAATTTGGTCTAAGGAATTAGGCTTCCATGATTATCTTGAGGGATCTACATGGCCACTGATGATGTGTTGCCAAACACGTCACATAGTTCCCTAGAGATATTCATGGCTTTTTGCTGGAGATATTCATATAAGGTTTATGGCACCCCATGCATTTGTACGTATGAGTTGTTGGTAACCCAGACATTTGTAACCTGGGGACTACTGGTACTTAAATTTGAAGTGGAAGTAGCAATGTAAGCTCCTTTGTGGCTATTTATGGTCTTAGGAAGTCTTCAGCTTTTAAGAAAGAACAGTATGCAAATAATTTTATCTGTTCCCACCTTTCTAGATTTATGCTTACAATATTCACTGGAGAATATAGTGTAATATTGAAGTATTGAGAATTAGAATGTCAGATTAGGGGCAGCAAACTTCTTGAAAATGTTTGTCATATCTAGATAGGTCAAAGATAATGTATCTGCATGTTGTAGTGGATACAAATTTGGAAAATTTCTTAATTTCTACATAGATGTTCTATGCATCTTTGTTCAAAGTTGTTAATTATGTTCATCCAAACCATGATGAATTTTGTCTTGGTGTAAAAGCAGCAAATAATAGAATTTTGCATATATCATCTTGTTTTGATAGCTTTATACCTCCAGTTTTTAAACTAAATTTTTAATACATTGCATTTAATCCAGTTGTATCTGCTGTTATGAAACAGAATCATGGACTGGGTAGTATAAAAATGTAGTAAACAAATAAATACAAATATGCACTTTGTTGTAGGGTGACTTGTTCCATTTTTTTTTTCTTTAAGGGTCTTTATCTGATCCTCCAAATATTGCTGGGTTAAGTCATTTTTGTGAACATATGCTGTTTTTGGGAACTGAGAAGTATCCAAAAGAAAATGAATATAGCCAGTTTCTCAGTGAACATGCAGGCAGTTCAAATGCTTTTACCAGTGGAGAGAACACCAACTATTACTTTGACGTGTCACATGAACATTTGGAAGGTGCCCTGGACAGGTAAATATATTTATTAATTATTAAGTATATTTGTCGACTTCAATGAATACTATTAACATTAAAGCCCTACCATCCAGTAAGATTTCTTCGTAGTGGGTTGGTTAACACAGTTACAGGGTGGTTAACAAGCCATAGTGCTGGTTGCATACTCTCTGGATTTACATAATTACATAACAAACCTCTCAGAATCCATAAGCTGTAGTAGGGTGGTAGGGTAGTTTGTTACCCACCCAAACAAGGAACCCTGGTAGCTTCATACAGCATTAGAAATCATACTTGTAAGGGTAATAATGCAAATCTGTCTGATATGCATGAATATTTAACAAGCCTACTTATTAACCACTCTACAGTTGTGTGAGCCACACATCTGCAGGCAGCCAGTCTGAATATTTGGGTTGGACCTGCAGCTTACATTGTACAAACCTAGCAAGGGTGGGTTCTTGGTGTGATGGACAAATACCCATGATTATTAACTATTAGCTATTAATTATTAACCATTCTGACAAGCCACTTTCAACAAATTGTCATGATACAACAAACTGAGGCTTGGGCATGAATAGACAATTTGATACCCACGGATGCAGCATCTCATCATGGCTTATTTGAGAGATACAGGCCACAGTAACAGTGTGAATCCAGTAACTGTTTATTATTTTTTTCTTTGTCATAATAATGAAATGAAAGTGAATGTAAATGCTAACTGACAACCAACCAACTTGGATATATTATCACTTATATGAAAGACTTTATGGAATGAATGCTTCTACTAAAAGTGAGAAGCCACTCGTCGGGAGTATGATGTGCTCTCATAGGTCTTATTTCAAGTTTTATTGTTATCTTACATAGTTATGAAAGTGTAACAAAGGAATCATAAGTTATACTCTCATACCATAAATTCATCCTACGTTCACTCTTAACATAATTTACACATTTATCAACTGATCCTTCAAATGGTTCGCTTCAGGTTGTAATTTTGTATTTGGTAAAATCAGATATATTCAGTGATGCATATTTTGATGAATTCACTTCCTTTTAGCTTTGTTAAGCCTATTTAGTGGGTTTTGAACAATTTCTTGAAATTGTAATTAGGAGTTCAACTCTGAACTTTATTTTCAAATAAAGAAAAAGGGTTTTGTTTATTCATTTGTTTAGCAAAGACATCTCTAGATTTTTTTTTAGTGTTAATGGAAGTACATTTATGGGAGGCTCAAGGAAAAAAATGTTTTAGGATGAGGGTTCTGGACAGAGTTCACAAGGAACAGGACCACTGTTTATCCATAGCTGGCTTGGAAGGTAGGAAATCCCTTACTTTTTTTTCATGGTCTGTCTCCCATTTATACACAATTTACTTTGTTGTTATGTGAGCAAGCAATTTGGCACATGGAAGATGAGTTCTTATGAACTTGCATGGTCAAGCAATCAAATCTTAATTAGGAAAGATCTATTTAGCACCAGATAAAGGAATTTAAAATGAGGTGGGAGTCATTCCAGCAGTTTCACGAACACCTATGTAAATGTTTTCAACAAGCTTAGGTAGACAATTTTCTGAGATTCTAAATTCAGATATCCATGTTTTCTTTTAAGATGCAAAATATGGCCTTTGCTAGACAGGAAAATTGTTATTTTCCAATGGGAAACAGTTAATGTTTTGAACTCTGGAGACTTGGGTTAGGAATGAGCCACTAATAAGGAATAAGGAAACTAGAGAGGATATTTCTATCGTTTGATGACATAGGATTCATTTTTTGAGTGCAGCTTCAATACATAAAGTGTCATCTGAGTGTATGTTTTTCCTGACACATGGTAAATATTTTGTGCATGTCATAGAATCCCATGAGCAGTTGAGAAAAGATGAGCAGTTAAGAACTTCCTGGTATATGGTGAATATTTTTAATGTGCTAAAGCTCAGGTGAGGAATGGAGAAGATAAGTTAAAATGTAATTACTGAACAGTAGTGGGAGGTCATCCAAGAAATAGTACTTTTATCTGCAAGTACTATCCATGATATCCTTTTGTATCATGACCAAGTCCAAGGAGGATTTATTAATAAGTTATTGTACAAACTACCATTAGATCTGATTTTGGGAGGATTCAAAGGATTGTAGTAGCTAATTCATAACAGATTTCAGCAAAAAAATAGTTCTGTCCGAAGTATTAAGTAAGGCTCTAATAGTAACTAGCTTATGCCAAAATTGTGTGACGCAGTTGATAATAGTCTCCTCTCAGTATAACAAACTGAAATGCAACAGCCACTTGTAGATTTCCAGCAGTGAGGCTCCATGATACATCCCAGCACTAGGACTCCAGGTAAATACATTGTATAAAAATATGAACATCTGTCCACAGACTCAAAGACCAAAAACTAAGACCTGGTGGGCAAAACCCAACCTGAGCTAGTGAAAAAGTATGATAGCATTTAAAATGAATTTAATATTTTCAGTTTTTTGTACATGTAGTTATATATTAGTACATTCATTTGGAAAATATCAAATTTTACTGTCACTGCAGGTTTGCTCAGTTTTTCTTGTGTCCCCTGTTTGATGAAAGCTGCAAAGATAGAGAAGTGAATGCTGTTGATTCTGAGCATGAAAAGAATTTAATGAATGATGCTTGGAGACTATTTCAGCTTGAGAAGGCTACTGGAAATCCTAATCATCCTTTCAGCAAGTTTGGAACAGGTGTGTAACAGTGTAATTTTCTATCAAACCAATTATGTTCTGCTTTGGGTGGGACTATCTCTACACAGATTGATCTAATTGTTCTGTGTAAGAAAAAGAGCATGTTAAAAATAAAACAGCACATGTATAAGGTGATGCAGGCTTTACATTTTTCATCATTACGGTGAGTCATTTTTCAAAGTAACTGAGCATGTGATACATCTGTGCAAATCACTGTGGACAAGGTATGCAGTGGTTGGAATGTATTTTAAACAACTCTAACAACATTCACTGCATAATTATTTTATTAGTACAAATTAAGCAATTCAGGTAAATAAAGCTACTTTGATAATAAGCATGATTGAAGGCTATGATTAAGGCCAAATTTTTGTTTCTAAATAGGGTGGAACAAAAGTGTAGGTAATTACCAATGTCAGAAGCATGTTTTTGACAGTGTGCTTGATAATAGAAATGTTTAAGAACCTCTTAAAAGTTTCAGTGGAATCCTATACACATTTACTGGAAGTAAGCCCAATTGAGTTCAGTGGGACTTATTCCAATGTGAATCTGAGTGAAGGATTGCAGCCTTAAGCTTTTAGAAAAGGTTGGGTTATATTATAATAAAAGTTGCCTTATTTGTTCCTTAAGCTGATGAGTGTGAAAAGCATGTAGTAATATTGAAATAGAGCCTAATAACCCTTAAAGCTGGTGCTAAAGAGATAGCAACCTTGTGACCAGCTGCATTTATTTATTTTACAAATTGCCTGTTCAGTGAAAGCAAATACTTTCAAAGCATTGCATAATACACTTTTGTAACAAAAGAAGACCAAACCCTTTAAAAACAATCACTGACACAGCGTTATTAATAGCAGAGAGTCAGTATGGTGGTTAATTCTGAAAAGCAAGCTAAGGAAGGTAACTTTTTGTTCACAATGTAACTTCAAAGGAGAGTGATCCCAGTTGATAGCCTGCAGCACAATGTTACAGAGCTCTGGAGCAGTAACTGAGTGGATCCTGCTTCCTATAGAAACCAAGCCTGGTAATTTCAGGGAAGTTCAAAAGAGAGCAAATATCTGGAGTCCAAATTGTTAAAACTTTAGAGGTCGAGGCTGGGACCTTGAATTCAGGTCAGAAATACTCTAGTAACATAGAAACAGAGCAAGTCAGAAGGGGTCTCCTGGGCCATCTAGTCTGACCCCCGGCTCCAGCCAGCTCTGCTCATGACATGCTCACCATGTGCCGGTCTAGCCTATCCTTGAACACCCTCGCCGATGGGGCCTCAACCACCTCCTGTGGAAGCCCATTCCATACCCTTGGGGTCCTAACTGTCAGGAAGTGCTTCCTGGCTCTAAATTGAACCTTGGTTCTTCTTCATGGCCACTGTGCATCACACACATGGGTGCTGCGCCTGCGCAGTGCCTCTGGCCAGACTGATTGAAAGCTAACGAATTTTGGCGGGAATGCTCCGCTCCCCCCCCTCCCCATAGCCTATATAGAGCGGAGCGTCCGCCATTTTGTTAAGTCTTTGCAACTGCCCTTCATCGTGCCTAGTGCCGTCTGCGCTCTTGCTTGACTTTTGCCTTTTTCCTTGATTTCTTGTTGCTATTTCCCAGTTTAATTCCCTTCTAGTTATCCCTGTTCTTCACTGTTCTTCACTTATATTCACTTGTATTCACAGTTCTTCACTCTGTTAGTTCACTCTTCACTCCCTCCCTATAAAAAAACAAAAACAAAAATATATACTTACCCTCTGTTCTATCTCCTTTATCTTCTTTTCTCTTCCTGACACTATGGCCCAATGAGTGGCTTTCAGGAAATGTATGGACAGCGGGTCCAAAATGTCGCCCACAGATCCTCATGATCTGTGCCTCCTCTGTTTGGGGGAGGGGCACCGCACCAACAAATGCTCCCACTGCCTGGCTTTTTTGAAGCAGGCTAGAAAGAACCGGGAGAATCGGCTTAAGAGGCTGCTGTGGGACCGCGGCCTCTTACAATCTGAGCCGTTGCCTCGCCCCACTACTGCTGCAGCATTGACCTCTTGCCTGGCTTCTTCTGCCCCGGCTTCTGCGGCCTCTTCCTCCAAGGCTGCCCCATCGCTAGCTTCAGCTGAAGCTATGCCGTCCTCCAGGGATCAGTCTGCCTCTGCTTCTGCAAAAAAGACAGATAAGCGGAAGCATGCAGAGTCTGGAAAGCAGTCTGGACATAAGAAGACCAAACATGACAAACTAGAGAAGCCAAAGAAGACCAAGAGCCATGACTGACCCAGACACAGGGATTCGGGCTCTTCTTCTGTCCCATCGGTACCGACGACCATGTCGGTCCTGACACCACCGGGACCGGCGCTACAGGAGGCCATGAGGCTGACTCCTTTGGGATCCCCCAGATGGCTACAACCGTCATCTGCTCCGACAATGGTGCCGCCTCGGGAACCTAGTTCCGATGGGGAGATACAGGATTCTCTCCCATGTGCTAGGTCTCCAACACCAATGCCTCTGGGACGCGATGTGGAGACCCAGATCTCTCCACGCTGAGGCCGAAGCCGATCTTCCAACCGCAGCTCGCCTGACTGGTACCGCAGGTGCAGTTGGCAAGAGCACCAGTCGCAGGGACGGTTCCCGCCTTCTGAGACCTTTGTTCCTCGGAACCTTCCACCGTCGTCGAAACCGAGGTGCTCCTTTGCCTGTCCCTCAAGGGAAAGCACCGCCTCCAGGTCCCCAGCCGAATCATCCTCATCGGCTCCACCATACTACGGCCCAGACTTGGACGAGTCGGACATGGACTCTACATCTCCAGAAGCAGCTGTAGTGGCTCAAGGTCCCGAATCCCCGGACGAGTCCTATTCTTCATTTGGGGAACTGATGGCCTGGCTGGTCCAGTCGCTGGATATAGACGCCATCCAGCAACCTGGACCAAGCACGGATAAGTTTTACGACGTGGTACGTGGTGAGCGGTCTGCCTCGATCGTCCTTCCCCTCATCACTACCCTCAAACACTCCATGACGTAGCCCTGGGACCTCCCGAACGAGCCGCAAGCAACAACTAGGCAGTTTGAGGGCATGTATCGGGTTCGGGAGGAGGATATCCCGTTCCTGCTCCACCATCCGCGTCCTAATTCCATCATGGTGGAATCATCGCAAGGACGTGACTCCAGAGGCCACACAGCACCAAAAGATAAGGAGGGGCGTAAGATTGATGGCATCACGAGGAAGATCTACGCGGCATCGGGCCTGGGTATTAGGATCTCCAATTACGAGGCCACCCTGGCCCGTTACCAATATTTTATAATGGAGAGACTTAATAACGTCATGGCCGCCCTCCCTCCTGATCAGGCTGACTTGCGACGGTGATCATAAAAGAAGCCAAGAATGTTGCGGTGCAACAATTGTCAACGGCTCGGCACCACGTCGACTCGGACTCGAGGGCACTGATGGGAGCAGTGTCCCTCTGGAGATATGCATGGTTACGCAGCTCGAATTTCCCGGAGGAGATCAGGTGGCGAATTGAGGACATGCCTTTTGATGGCACTGGTCTCTTCCACACCGGGACCGATTGCAAATTGAAGCGACTTTATGAGTCCAGGCTCACTGCTCTCCACATGGAACTTCAGCCTCCATACCGCCGTAAGTGGTCCTGGACCCGTCCAACCTACCGCACTCAGTACCAGGGCCCTAGACAATCACAACCGTATTGACAGCAACAACAGCAGCTTCGATGTCAACAACCTGTCCCGTGGTACCAACAAGCCCGCCGCTGCTTTGACACCGATTGGCGCTGTCGTTGACAGAACGAGCGAACCCTTCCTCTCTCCTCCATCCCACCCACCCTGCTCTCACTTGGGGGATGGCTAACAAGCCGACTCCCCATTTGGTAGTCCATTACATCTGACCGGTGGGTGTTATCCATTCTTCAGCACGGATACCGTATTGAATTCGATGTCGTTCCTCACTCGACTTCGATACGCACTACATCATCTTCTTCAACTCTCATTGAGGAAGTACGCCTATTACTCGCTAAAGGTGTGATTCGCAGAGTCCCCCGAAGTGAAGGAATGCACGGCTTTTATTCAAGATACTTCACGATTCTGAAGCGGGACAGTGGACTCCAGCCTGTTCTCGATTTACGCGGACTGAACAAGTTTATTACCCCTCGTAAATTTCGGATGACCACCCTACAAAATATTTTACCGCTGCTGAGGAGAGAGGACTGGTTCACCTCATTGGACCTGAGAGACGCCTATTTTCATATCTCAATCCATCATGCTTATGGGCGTTTTCTCAGTTTTTCTATCGACTCAGAGACGTATGAATTTTCGGCTCTTCCTTTTGGATTGGCAACAGCTCCTCGGGTTTTTACTAAATGCATGGCCCCTGTTTTTGCCTTTCTACGTCTTCAAGGGATCCAAGTCTATCCGTACTTGGACGACTGGCTCTTGGTTGCTCAATCAGACCAAGAACTTTCCCGAACTATTACAACAACTTGTTCCCTGCTACATGACCTGGGACCTGGGACAATTTTGAGAAATCTTCTCCTGTCCCCACACAGGTTATCATGTTCATCGGGGCACGACTGGACTCTGTTCGAACCCGAGCGTTCCTTCCACCAAACTGACTACAGACTTTGATGGGCCATGCTCAACATCTTCTGCGAACCAGAACTACGTCGGCCAGGAATATACAGAAGCTCCTGGGACATGTGGCTGCATCCTTAACAGTAGTGCCGTATGCACGCCTACGACTCATACTGCTACAACTATTTTTCAATGGAGTGTTCCACCCGCAATGAGACAAGCAATCGGACATTCTTCGAATCCCATCGTCAGTTCTTCAGTCACTTCGCTGGTGGTTGATCCCGTCCAATCTGAACATGGGACTACTGTTTCGACAACAACGTCCGTCAGTATCCCTCTGTACTGATGCTTCTTTGAGCGTATGGGGAGCCACATGTGGCTCGATGACAACTCAGGCCTATGGAATTGCCAAGAGGCTACCAACCATATCAACTTTCTGGAGCTTCTGGCTGTCTTCAAAGCACTCCGAACATTCGAAGACGTCCTTCGTGGCCGTACTGTTCAGATTACGTCGGACAATGTGGCGACGGTTTTCTACATAAACAAACAAGGGGGAACAAGATTGCTGAAATTAGCCAACCTCTCCATGATGATTTGAGACTGGTGTATCCCCAGAGCAATCACAATCATGTCGGTACATCTTGCAGGAACCGACAACCTACAAGCCGATCTACTGAACAGAGAAATGTCTATTTCCCACGAGTGGGAGTTGAATCTTCGGATTCTAACCAGCATTTTCCAATGATGGGGCTGGCCAGAAGTGGACCTATTCGCTACTGCTTGCAACGCAGTGTGCATCCCTTACTGCTCGAGGGCTGGAATAGGACGCAATTCACTAGGCTATGCGTTCATGATCAACTGGACCACTCTCAAATTTTATGCCTTTCCCCTGATTCTGCTCATAATGAGGACAGTATCGAAGGTCCTTTGCGAAGGAACATTGGGACTACTGATTACTCCATGGTGGCCTCGCCAGCCATGGTTCCCAACCGTGTTACAGCTGTCTCGGGGGGGGAATATTACCAATTGCCGATGATTCCAGATCTTCTCACACAGCACAACGGAACCATCCATCACCCGGATCTGGATTCGTTGAAGATGACTGTTTGGCATATCCATTGACTCTTCTTACGGATTCGAGAACAACCGTTACGCATACAATCTCTTCATCGTCCATGTCGGGACTGATGAATCAACCCGATACCTTATGTCCCACTATTTGCCTTCAGAGGCACCCCTCTACGGGACCGTGTGCTACAGTACCGATGCCTTCCGATAGCACATCGGCCCTGCCTGCTATTCCTTTGGACATTCAACTTATAGATGCGGCTTTAAAACCCTCTACACGAAGATCTTATACAGCCAAATGGAAATGTTTCTCCAACTTTGCTGACACACACTCATTCCAGCCGCAGTCGGCTTCGGTTTCAGACATTTTACAATTTCTCATGGAGTTACATCGTTCCGGATTAAAGCCTTCCTCCATTAAAGTCTATATGGCAGCAATTGCCCATTATCGAGGCACTCTCCAAGGACTGTCACTTTTTTCTCATGCGTTTCTCAAACGATTCTTGAAGGGACTTTATAATATAAATCCCACTATCAGACCACCTATTCCGACCTGGAGTTTGTCAGTTGTCCTACACGTGCTTACGCGTCCTCCTTTTGAACCCTTGGCTACAGCGGACTTACATCTCGCATCGTGGAAAACAGCATTTTTGGTGGCAGTGACCTTGGCTCGAAGAGCTAGCGAACTTTGTGCTCTTCGTGTGGATCCCCCTTACTTAAATTTTCATAAGGATAAAGTAGTATTGCGGATGGACCCTTCTTTCCTTCCGAAGGTCTCTGCCCCTTTCCACCTTCAACAAGAAATCACACTACCGACATTCTTCACTTAACCGACAAGTCCGCTGGAAAGATCCCTCCATAGTTTAGACGTTCGGAGATGCCTTGCCTTTTACAGATCCAAGACCGAATCACTCAGGCACTCCCAGAAGCTCTTTGTTAAGTACTCTGAACGGGACCAAGGTTTCCCCATAACTTCTCAAAGGATATCTAAATGGATTGTACAAACACTAATTTTGGCCTATCAACTATCAAAAATTGACCTGCCAGTAACTCCGACTGCTCACTCTACTAGAGCGGTATCTACTTCTTCTGCTTTTGCTGCTGGAGTGCCTATAGACGAGATCTGCAAAGCTGCCACTTGGTCAACGCCTTGCACATTTACCACGCACTATCGCCTCGATGTACGTGCAAGAAGAGATGCTTCTTTTGGTAGAGCGGTGCTCTCCATCCTGCACTGATAACACCTCCCCAACCTCCTATACGGGTAAGCTTGCTACTCTACCCATGTGTGTGATGCACAGAGGCCACGAAGAAGAAAAGCAGGTTGCTCACCTGTAACTGATGTTCTTCGAGTGGCCATCTGTACAGTCACACAACCCACCCGCCGGCTCCACTCAGTGTCGGTGAGTGCAACTGTACTTTCTTTCTCGGTACCGAAACATAAGTTCCCTACTTACGGTACCGATCCTCATCGGAACCATACTATTAACTGACTTTCCCTATTTACGGTACCAATCATCTCCTCGGTACTGCACTAAACAATTTTTTCCATACGAGGGTGAACATCGGTCTTCAAGACTGAACAAAATGGCGGATGCTTCGCTCTATATAGGCTACAGGTGCGGGGAGCGGAGCGTTCCCACCAAAATTCGTTAGCTTTCCATCATTCCAGCCAGAGGCACTGCGCAGGCGCAGCACCCATGTGTGTGACTGCACAGATGGCCACTCGAAGAACATCAGTTACAGGTGAGCAACCTGCTTTTCCCTGAGCTTCACTCCATTGGAGCATGTCTTGTTCTCCTCTGCAGGGGAGAACAGGTCTCTACCTGAAGGTTGTACAGAATTACATGACAGGGATGAGTTCTGTGCAAAAGCCTTCTCTCTCCAGTCAGCCCCTTTATTTTTATACAGTCAGGTTACTCAACAAGCAGGTAAACAGATGATCTCTTGGGTAACTTATTACGTGACATTTGCTTGGACAGGAAAACCACATGTTTGTTTAGTAAAGCCATAGGCAGACCATTCTGACCTTGCTATCAGTTGCCGCCTATTATATTGATAAAGCTGAGTGTGCAGGACCAAGGTTGGTGTGCCAAACCTTTGATCCTTACTACATCCCATTCTTCTCTTTTTTCTAAGGCCGTTATGACAAAGCTAATCTAACAAACATTCCTGTTCACTTTCTGAATAATCATCAGAAACATAATTGCGAAGTTGCTGTGCAAGAGTCCAGGCCTGACATGGCTGGAGTGCATGGATGTTTGGCTGTTGCCTGCATCCCTGTACGGTCATAGTCACTAGTGCAGCTGGTCATGCAAGGAGGCTGCCTTCCCCACTGGAGGAGAACAGAAAAGCAAGAATAGAATGAGAAGCGAATTGGCAGTGATAACCGCAAATATGGCAGCACATAAGTTCTCTGGTGTCTCCGGCTGGTTGTTGGCCTGGAGCAGCTGCTGCGCTTTGATCGTCGTCCTTTTGACTGCGTCCCAGGTCACTAATGGGGCCCTCGGCATCCGCGGAAAGGTCGCTGAGCCTGCTCCATGCTGACTCTTTCCATCTTGGGTACTGGGTTGGTTACTGCCTGATGCCACGCCATGAGCTGGACGTACGCACTTAGCCGGTACCCACAGAGGACCTGTAGGGGCAAGAACAGAAGCAAACCCTCGACCCCAGGTGATCAGTGGCACTGGTCCCAGCCATGTACGGTCCGGCAATGCCAGGTAATACACCAATGGCTGAGGCAGCTTGGGTCGACTACGGAAATGTCTGTCATATGGAGAGACCGCTTCCGAATATCCCGACCCTGGAAGGCTAAAGAAATTTAATTGATTTATAGTAAATAATACTTTATGAACCTGCTGCATGATGGATGCCAGATTAGGGGTGCGGAGTCCCCCCTGTTTTAATTGCTTTTGAAGGGCTTACGATTGAACTGTTTTGAACGTACGATTGGCGCGTTCCACGATGGCCTGTCTCGTGGAGTTGTAGGGGATCCCATGGGAGAGGCCAATATCCCACTGTGTACAAAAGTCGTGGAAGGCAGAGGAGCGTTATGCAGGCCCATTATCAGTCTTCAGTTTACATGGGCGGCCCAACACGGCCATGGAGGTGAGCAAGTGGGACACAACATGAGAGACAGATTCCCCCCTTTGGGGGGTAGCCCAAATCACCCCAGAATAAGTGTCCACCAGGACGTGAAGAAACTTCCAGGGGGCCAAGGATGGTACCTGTGTCACATCCATCTGCCAGAGTTCACCCGGGCCAAGGCCACGAGGGTTTACACCTGGTTCCGGAATATGGAAGAACCCGGAACATTGGGGGCAGTTGGTGACAATAGCTTGTGCGCGGGAGAGAGGAATGCCAAAAGCCTTGGCCAGTCCTTTGGCATTTTGGTGGAAAAACTGATGACTAGCTAGAGGATCGGAGAAGAGGGGGTGGACAGCATGATCAGCACGTTGATTGCTCTCAGCAAGGGAACCAGGCAAAGAGGTGTGGCTACGTATATGGGCCACATAATACTCATGGACACGTCGCTCCAATAGCGCCTGTGAAGTAAGGAATAGTGCCAAAAGATTGGAGTCAATGTGTGGGGCCACATAGGCCCCAGGGAGGCTGGAGATCAGGCGACAGACATAGTGAGAATCCGAAATTAGATTAAGGGGACGATCTGGAAACAGGCGGAAGGCCAGGATCACCGCTGCCAGCTCTGCGTGTTGAGGAGAGGCCTGCTGGTTAAGGACAGGCACGGTAAAGGCGAAGCGAGGTCGATCAGCTTCACATAGAGGGATGGTAAAAAAGCAATCTTTTAGATCTACAATAAAAACTGGAAATCATTAGGAATTAAATTTGGATTTGGTGTTCCGCATTGCAGCGGCCCCATAGGTTGAATGCAAGCGTTAACTGCCCTGAGATCATGTAACATGCGCCATTTACCACTTTTTTTTTGGATCACAAATGCTGGCATATTCCAAGGGCTGGTTGTGGGCTCAATATGCCCAGCCTGTAATTGTTCATTTACAAGGCCTTGCAAAGCCGCAAGCTTATCAGCAGACAGAGGCCACTGATCTACCCACACAGGGTAATCAGTCAACCATGTAAGCGGCAAGGCTGTTAGAGCCATAAAGATAACGGGGTCACTTAGCTATCGTGATTGTAGTCCCAAACTGGCTCAATAAATCTCAGCCCCACAAGTTAATATGAATATCAAGGACATAAGGTCTAAAATGGACCCTGGAAGTTCCGCTGTTAGAAAAGAGGCGCTCTGCAGCGCACCTTGTTTTCCTCCTACCCCCCACACACTAGGACACTGCTCAATGGGCCATTCAGGGGGCTATTGGGAACGGCTAATGACCGTGACATCCGCCCCAGTGTCTATAATACCTGAGAAGGGACAGCCTTGTATAGAAACAATCTGAGCAGGACGGCTCTGAGTGATAGATGTGGTCAGCCCTACCAGCGACGTCCTGTCAGTGGAGCCAAAGCTGCCAGTGCCCCTGTCCTGTTCTGTTCCCCCTGCGGGCAATACATAAGGCACAGTAATCAGTTGTGCCGGGGCGGAACCTTTTGGCAGGGTCTGTGGGAGATAGTCCATAACTGGACGTAAATCACACCTGGATAGTCTGCATCGATGACCCCAGGGACCACAAAGATCCCTTTCTTGCCACTGGAGGAGCGGGGCAAGACAAGGACAACGGTGCCTGGAGCCAGGGGACCTGACATCTGAGAGGGAATTATCTGGACCTCAGCTGGAAATTGGAAAATGACCTCCTGTTGGAGAACAAGATCCATCCCAGCACTCCCTGAAGTGGCACTGGGAGAGTTGTAAATCGTGGCTTGTGCAGAGGAAGATTTTACTCGGTCATGACTTCTGAGGCCTCTGGGGCCAGAGATGGGCCCATTCGGGAGTTTCCCCACTGGCATTCATTAGCCCAATGAATCTCCTTTCCACACTTAGGACATTTTGATCGAGGTTGAGCCTTATTCCCTGGTGCTCCTCCTGATTTTGCTCTTGGTTTGTTACCACCCCCCCCCCCAGGGGTCCGACACTCGGCCCTGAAATGTCCTGGTTTCCCTCAATTGGAGCAGTTCCCTGTGGGACGATTGCCTTGCCGTAGGGCAGCTGCCAGAAGAGATGCCTGATGCGTTGGGATACCTATATCCTGACATGCATGTATCATGTCAGCCAACTCAGGGTTTCTGCCTAGCCCAGTAATAGCCCGGCGACATTTGGTTGTCGCGTTTTCCTTAGCTAATTTCAAGAGTAACTCTGTCTGCGCCTCAGGGTTATCAATCTGCCATTTAAGGGCCTCCTGTAATCTGTTGATGAAGTCAGTATAGGACTCACTTGCCTTTTGGCGAACACTTGAAAAGGTCTGGAGGGGCTTACTCGTAACTGGCACCCTCTGAAAGGCTCGAAATGCACATTCAGAGGACACCTGCAACGTTGCCACTGGTAAGACAACCTGCTGTTTTGGGGTTGCAAAGTCCCCAGCCCCGTAAAGTTGTTCAGGAGTGTAAGCACCTCCTGACACCTGGCCTCTTATGACACACTGCTGTCGAAATTCACTATCCCACACAACAAATTGTGCCGGGGTGAGGAGCATTCTAATAGTCATTTTCCAATCCTCTGGGACTAAAGTGTGGTTTCTCATGGTGGCTTCTAACATCCCCTGGACATACGTACTTTGAAGACCCATATCTCAAATAGCCTTCCGTAATTCGGTCAAGGTATTATAAGGGAGAGGCCGATATTCAATGATGCAGCGATCCTGCACGTCCTGTTGACCAGTATTATGGACTGGACAGATAGCCAACGTATCAGCCAATTCACCCAGATCCTCCAATTTGGCTTGTGCCAATTCTTTTTCTAGGACGTCCCGAACCATTTTCCCAGGCTGGGCAGGTCCCGGTGGAGCCAAGGGATGGGTCGTGGGATCAGGAGGTACCGGCACCGGAGGGGCCAGTTAAACTCAGAATAATTAGGTGGACGATCCTTTGTTAAGTGACCAGTGTGAGAGACTGGGTTAAATTTTTCCACCGCATAATGACATTGGTGCCATGCGTGTAGTAATTCTACACCGGCCCGGGGCTCAGAATGGAGAGTCTTACCAATTCTTTCCCAGTCCCTGGACTTTAGTGATCCCTGTTCTGGGTACCAGGGATATTGCTTGTGGATTTCTTGGATAAGTGCCTGTAAGCACCCTGAAGTTACGGACCCGCCGGACTTGTTAATGAGAAATCTTAGTTCATCCACATGCTGCCGTTGGGCTTGCGAGAATTGTCCTCCCATACTCACCAATGAAGGGGTCACAGAGGGCGACGGAGTGCACTCAAGGGGCCTATGTCAGGCGTTGATGAGTCGGGTCCCTGCGCGGGTGCCACTTGAAGGTTGTACAGAATTACACAACACAGGGATGAGTTCTGCACAAAAGCCTTCTCTCTCAAGTCAGCCCCTTTATTTTTATACAGTCCAGTTACTCAACAAGCAGGTAAACAGATGATCTCTTGGGTAACTTACTACGTGACATTTGCTTGGACAGAAAAACCGCATGTTTGTTTAGTAAAGCCATAGGCAGACCATTCTGACCTTGCTATCAGTTGCCGCCTATTATATTGATAAAGCTGAGCGTGCAGGACCAAGGTTGGTGTGCCAAACCTTTGATCCTTGCTACATCTACCCACCTCCCCATGGAACGACTGTGGTCCGTACGGAACTATCCATGTTTTAAATGGTGGTAGCCAAATTACTGGAGTAAGGATCAAAGCAAAAACAATTCAGGTGTATTTTTAAACCACTTATGTGAGCATTAGAAATTTATGAAATAATGGTTGTTACCTGTCAGCTATCTTATTTGAACAGGTATCTTTATTTTCACAATAAAGTTCTCAGAAATAAGAACTAAAAGTTTGATTTTAAAAAGTACAGCATCTTAAGGTATTGGTGCTACAGTGGTTATTCATAATGGAAGTGTTGGTAGAACTGTTCTACATTCATAAACAGTTTAATAAGACTGTTTTTATTTATCCTTAATGATTTTTCTTATTTGGATTTGCTTATTGGTAAATTGAGTTGATAGTTCTGCCCAACTCCATTTTTATTATTTTAGTACATTATCTCGAACTCACTGATTTCATGGTTTCTTGCTTTAAGCTTGCTTTTGTTACTATATTTTGTCAGGTCAGAATGCTGTGTTTTAATTTTACTTTGCATAGAAGTAGCATTTGAGTCAGCATGTTGGAAATAGACATTCAAGCTTTGATGTTTCTTTTTCAATATGAGAAAATAACAAAGGATTGTCAGCACTAATTGTAACAAGACTCAATTCTACTTGGATCTGTTTTAAACATTGTAAAAAAACAACAAACAAACCATAAAGCCTGGCCTGGCTGTAGTCATAAAACTTGAGCACTCAACATTAGGTGATATTTTTAAAAATATGGCAAACCAAGGTAGCAAACCATAGCTTGATTCTGGTTGATAGGGAGAATTTCAAACACAGTTTTGCCATACAAGCATCATAGGAAGACTGGCTTAAAAACCAAGAAGTCTTCTTTGACGCTAAGGGAGAAATTAGTAATGGCTAATTTTGAGTATTTCTGATGAACCAGGAATTCTGAGACTGAGTTAGGTGGATGATTCGTTCTTGTTTATTTCTTTCTTAGTTTGGCAGTTTCTAATTGACAACGAATGTAGAGACCACTGTAGGACATCTATCCAACTCTTTCCATCCTCAGCTCCTATGTCTCCAAAATCATTCCCAAATCTACTTTCTACATAAGCCCATATATCTACTAGACATGCCTGTGAATATGAGAATGTAATCTGTGGGAGTAATCCATTAGGTGATAGGCATAATCCAAATTATACAAATAACATAGTTGTATTGATGTTCTGTGCATCTTCATATTGACTGGACTCACATGCCTCAGTAACCCCATAGGTAACTAGCCACAGTGGGTTGTTGTCATCTGAACTTAGACCACTTCCCTCAGTGTGACTTATTTTGGGAAAAAAGCCACCTTGACAGCACATGGCTTGCACTGTTATTCAACCCATGAAGGGTTGTCACATTGTCTAAACCCAGAAAAAAAAAACATTGTGGGAGTGGCTAGCAAGCCAACCAGCAATATCAGCACTGAACAGGGGTTGGCCTTTTGGCCCCTTTCAACTGTACTATTCTATGATTCTCTAAAAAATTCCTTGCCATTCTTTGTGATTTTGTCCATGCTGCCAGTCCTACCATTCAAGTGGTATTTTGCCTTTGCAGCAACTGTTGCTGGTTCACCACCTTTTTTTTTCACCACAGAAAAAATGTGTGGAAATGTCATATGGGGTGTGGGGGCATTCTTTTCAAAGGTGTGGAAGCACACATCTATTTAATAAGTAGAGTCTTGTCTGGTTGAAGAATCCCTGCTAAGGTTCAGCTGTCAAAGGGAACGAAGTGCACTTAGTAACAGGAATTGGCAAAGTGAAACTGTTGTTATTGCATTACATATATATCCCTTTTTTCCTTTTGCAAAGAAGCCAAAGAAGTTTAGGCAACAGAGTGCCAGGGCCAACCCAAATCATTCTGCTGTCTGAGGTGAAGGAGTATGGCATCTACCATGTATAAAAGCCAAGTAGATTGGTGGTTGCATTTTACTTTAACACTCTTGATGATGGCATAGTGTTCTCAGCTGTACCTAAGGATAGCACAATATTTTAGAAAGTGGAGGGTAGGCCAAAAGCACTCCTTGTGCCTCAGTATCTGCTTTCTGTTAACACCACCTCACTTTGTCTAATATTTATTACATTTGTATTGCCACTGAATAGTCCATAGGCTCTCTGAGAGACTCACAGATGGTTAATGGTAGAGCTGGTCTTGCTGCCCTTCTATTTCATGACTATTTTGTGAGACAGCTTATATTTTATTCTTGTATTATAGGAAACAAATTCACTTTGGAAACTAGACCAAACCAAGAAGGAATAGATGTAAGACAAGAACTGTTGAAGTTTCACTCTACTTTTTATTCATCAAATTTAATGGCTGTCTGTGTCCTTGGACGAGGTAAGACTGTCAGTTTATAGGCACACCTTTAAGTAAAAATTTTAATTGACATTTTGTATAGAATAGTACTGCATTTTATTCTGTAAAGTAAGCTATATTCTCAAATATGAAAACAAAGTTTGAGTCATAAATGGAACTCATACCTTATACATCAACCTTCCGCAACCAGGTGGCTTTCAGAGGCATTTGGACTATAACTCCCAGAATTCCCTTACAGCAGGGCCATTGACTGGGAATTCTGGATGCTGCAGTCCAAACGTGTCTAGCAGGCACTAGGTTGGGGAAGGCTGTTATAAATAAAACAAAGATAAAATACAAAATTAAAAATATTAAAATATTAAGACTGACAGTCAAAGCAATGTAGGTAGTATTCTGTACATGCAGAAGCCTTATCCTTGAACTTTATGCCTTATGCATCAGGAATGGGCTACAAAATAATATGCTGTACCCTCCTTTGCATTCAAAATCTCTTACCTCTATTACCATGGTTCATTGTTAGGTAAGCTTGCTACAAATTCTGGCTAAAGTCATTCAGAACCCCAGTTGACTAAACCAGCATATAGAAATACAGGAGGAATATATATGTGAGCATGTCAGTTTGTGTATCTATTCCAGCACTTATATTTCAGCCTGTGACTTGATAAGGTGATTGTAATGTATTTTAAAACTGGAGAGAGTGAGAGTCTCCAGGTTTGTTCTGGAAGTGAAAGACTTGGCATATGATGCAGACATTGGAACACTGAAAATACGAGATTTTGTATAAATATGATTTTATTAATATTTGAAAATATGCAAGATATACAGGTATTATGTGAGATATGTTCAAAGGAGAACTGGTATATAAATATTGCTGATTAATAAATTTTCTAGAAATCCTAAGCATGACTGAGCAGGACTTTAGTGGCCAGCATTTCCTGGCTGGTCTAATTCTAGACATATAATTTGTCTTTTGAAGTATGTCTAAAAAGACATTCCATTTTTAAGGTATGTGGTTATTCTTAAAGCTCTGATAAATTAGGGTTTGCTTTTTAAGGAGTAGTGAAGGAAAAGACAAAACCTCTTGGCCTTGAGTAACTCCATGTCCTGCCCTGTCCTGTACAGAATCTCTGGATGAGCTAACCAATTTAATAGTGAAGCTTTTCTCTGAAGTAGAGAACAAAAATGTTCCATTACCAATATTCCCTGAACATCCTTTCCAGGAAGAACATCTCCAGGTAAGTTTCAAACCTTGTGATAGCACCATTATATAAAAATGGAGACTTGTAAGTTTTTTATTTCTATTTGTATATATTAATAATTTTTAAATTTGGTTTTAAAACTTGTATTGTAAACTTTTATGATGTTTTAATATACTGGATCTTATATTGTTATTTTTAATGTGCTGTTGTGAACTGCCCAGAGAGCATCAGCTGTTGGATGGTATAAAAAGTAAATAAATTAATTAAATAATCAGTGTGGTGTATGTGAAATATATGGGTGGAAGTTGTTATGTACTGGCATAACCAGTTATTTCATGCAATTGCAATAATTGTTCTGATAGGATATGCTTTCGAACAATGTTAATATTATGTTAAGCTGTATGTGCAATGAAGTATTTCTGGGTGTATGTGGGTAGTAAAACAGTATCAAGGCAAAATGTTGGATTGAAGATAAATAATACTTGACTTTTTTAATATTACAGCAACTTTACCAAGTGGTACCTATTAAGGACATTAGAAATCTTTATGTCACATTTCCAATACCAGATCTTCAGAAGTACTATAAATCAAACCCTGGCCATTATCTTGGTCATCTTATTGGACATGAAGGTCCAGGAAGTCTTTTGTCGGAACTGAAAGCTAAAGGTAAGATTTACAATGACTTGTTACTGAAGCATTTAAGTATATTATGAAGGTTTGCTTTGGGACAAATGACTTTACTGCTCCATCCCTGAAAATAAGAGGGATTCTTTCTGTACAAGCCCACCCAAACCCACATAGGCTATGAAAGATCTGGAAGAAGCATATGGGGAAAGCTGGCACTGGAAGAGAATCCATAGCAGGAAGGGCTCTGTTAAACTTGCAAACATAGAAAAAGCAGGGAATCTGAAGGGATAAAATCAAGACAAAGTCTAAGAGAGTGTCAAGACCAGTGGGCTGAGGAGTTCAAAGAAAAGGAAGAGTTAAAAGGTAGAAAGTAAGAATTTTCTTATACACAAACTCCCCTTCTGAATGCACAGAGACAGAATGGGCTCCCCCCCCCCCCAATGCCTTTCTTGTGGTACATATCATGGAGAAGAGGCCAAAGAAAATTATATTTTATTATCTTGTTGTGGCAGTTCCATGTAATACTTGGTTGTATTTTGGCTCTGGCCTCTTGGCAGAGCAGCAGAGGCACAAGCTGGGAGAGAGTGCTGAGTGGCCAGGGGATTGACCAAGGCAAGGTAGGAGCTCGGCAGGGGAGCAGAGGGCCAGGAGCAGCGGAAAGGAAGGGGGTGGGGCCAGAGAGGCTAGAGGAGCCAGGAGGAAGCAGAGAGGTGGGGCCACTGGCTTGAGGAACTGATAAGGCCACACTCAGCCACTGCCAGCCCTTTTGGCTCTGGCCTCTTGGCATCGTCCCTTGACTGCATCCCTTAGCTGCGGCCCAGGCTGTCCGGGGACTCCCTTCCCTGGGACACAGAGGTTTGTTTGGTTGTTTGTTTTTTTGTTTTTGTGATGTGCTTTGCTTTGTTTTTCTTTCAATTTAAATTTAAGTTTATTTTGTAAATTTAAGTTTATTTTATCCTTGTGTGTGTGTGTGTGTGCAAGTGGATTTTTGTCTGGGAGAACTGGGCGAGTGAGAGGAATGGGACCAAGGTAAGGTCTCGGAAGGGATCCCAATGGCAGACCAGGAGATGGCCTTGGCAGGAGTCACAGGTGTTGCTGTCCGCTGTGACAGCTGCAACATGTTCGCCCTTCTCCCCCAGGAAGAGGCAGGGATACACTTGCCCTCGGTGCAAGATGGTGACCCTGCTAGAAGAGGAGGTGAGGTGCCTGAGGGCCAAGAGAGCTCTCCAGGCCCCCTGGGAGCAGCCCCCCTCTGTACAGAGGGTTGAGGGAGAGGCCACGGGAGGAGCAGCTGTGGAGACATGGAAGTATGTCACCCAGGAGATTAGATGAGGCTGGGGACTTAGGGGCACAGATTAGAGTCACCCCCCTTGAAGTCGAGGGGCTCCTCAGGGCATTGGACCTTACAAAGGCACCAGGCCCTGACGGGTTACACCTGAGAGTACTTAGAGAGTTGGCAGGGGTTCTCTCACACCCGCTGGCCTCCATTTTTGAGACCTCGTGGAGAACGGGTGAAGTTCCAGAGGACTGGAGGGTGGCATCAGTGGTCCCAATTTTCAGAAAGGGTAGTCAAAGGGACATGGGGAATTATAGATATGTTAGCCTTACGTCCATTGTAGGAAAAACAATGGAAAGGCTCATAATAGAGAGAGATCTAGTGATCCTAGATAGGGAAGGGAGGCTGACAGCCGCACAACACGGCTTCCGCAAAAACAGGTCCTGCCAGACAAACCTTGTGCAATTCTATGACAAGGTTTTGAGATGGCTAGATGGAGGGGATGCAGTGGATGTGGTATACCTGGATTTCAGCAAGCCCTTTGACAAAGTGCCCCATGATATCCTGGTGGAGAAACTGAGGAGTTTTGGGATACACCAAAGCACTGTCCGGTGGATTAGGGCATGGTTGACTGACCGAAAGCAGAAGGTAACCATTAGCGGGGAATCATCGGGATGGCAGCCAGTGACAAGTAGGGTTCCCCAGGGCTCTGTCCTGGGGCCAATCCTGTTTAATCTTTTCATTAATGACATGGAAGAAGGGGTGATCAGTCTGCTGATCAAATTCGCAGACAACACTAAAACTGGAGTAGGTGCCACAACTGAGGAG
Source organism: Varanus salvator macromaculatus (assembly GCA_023646645.1). NCBI lineage: Eukaryota > Metazoa > Chordata > Lepidosauria > Squamata > Varanidae > Varanus > Varanus salvator. Next base: position 29,533,406 of record JAIXND010000756.1, read on the forward strand.
CAGGTACTCCAGATCCAAAAGGATCTGGACAGACTATGGAAGTGGGCAGGAAACAACAGGATGGCGTTCAATGTGGAGAAGTGCAAGGTCTTGCACTTGGGGCATAGGAATAGCTGTCATAAGTACAGGTTAGGTGACAAGTGGCTGGAGAGTAGCACTTGTGAAATGGATCTCGGGGTACTGGTTGACTGCAGGCTAAACATGAGTCAGCAGTGTGATGCGGTGGTCAAGAGGGTGAACGCCACCCTTGGTTGCATAGCCACAAGTGTGGCTTCTAGATCAGGCTAGGTATTACTACCACTCTACACGCCTGGTGCGCCCGCAACTGGAGTATTGTGCTCAGTTTTGGGCCCCTCATTACAGAAAGGATATAGCCAGGTTAGAGTCAGTGCAGCGTAGGGCCACAAGGTTGGTGGCCGGTTTGCAGGGGATGGGGTATGAGGCGAGACTGAGGGAACTGGATCTCTTCAGCCTGGAGAAGAGGAGACTCAGAGGAGATATGTTGGCGACATACAGGTATGTGAGGGGGTGTCACATGGAGATGGGGAGAGGCCTGTTCTCCCCTGCAGAGGAAGGCAGGACACGCTCCAACGGAGCAAAGCCCAGGGAGCCAAGGTTCCATTCGGATGCCAGGAAGCACTTCCTGACATTCAGGACCCGAGGGCGTGGAATGGGCTTCCACAAGAGGTCATTGAGGCCCCATCGGTGTGGGTATTCAAAGATAGGCTGGACATGCACATGGTGAGCATGTTGTGAGCGGAGCCGGCTGGTTCTGGAAGTCAGACTAGATGGCCCGGGAAACCCGTTCTGACTCACTCTGTTTCTATGTTTCTATGTATCGATTTTAAATAAGCAAATGAAAACATGCATATTCAAGGGCAAAGTTTTTTGAGCTGTAAATTCTGTACAAATTTGTAGCACCATAGTCCTTAATGTTCTGAGCTAATGGTGTTTATTAGCTCTAAAAAGAGAAACATTAAACAGAATACATAAAGGAGAGCCAGTTCATCTTTCAGATTAATTGATGTGTAACTGATACTTCTTTTTTGCGGTCTCTGTGTGTCACACCTATGGGCTCTGTGCTTGTGTGGGGGCTGTTGTCAGATAGATAAAGATTCCCTAGCTAGGTGTTTTGGTGGGAGTTCTGCCCCCCTTCTCCAAATGGTATATAAAGGTAGGGCTTTTGCCATTTTCTAGTTTGTTTTTGACCCCTTCCCTGGGTGTCTCAGGTTTGTTCCTGCCTAGTTCTCGTTATCTATATATCACTTTTTCCCTCAACCTTACCTCACAAAAATCTGAATTTCTTTCACTCTTTAAACTTTATCTGATCTCATCCTATATTTTTTTAAAAGTATTGCTCTTACCTCATATCCTATACCTTACTGTTAACGCTTTTCCATCTGCCTTTCTTTATCCCCCTCCCCCCAGCTCTTTTTTCCCCCTTTAACCACTTTATTCCATCCCTTGATGGCACTCACAGCTGTGTTTCAAAAGTGTGCATGCTGTGGCACCAAGTTGCCCTCAACTGATAGACATTCACTTTGTTTTTTCTGCCTGGGAGAAGACCACAGGTTATATTCTTGCCTACATTGTCAGACTCTTGCCAAGTAGGCAAGGAGAAACTGAGTGAACCTTCTACATCATGAAATGTGGACCAGAGCCTTATGGGTGGCAGATACAGTCATGCCAGGCCCTTTTACTTTGCAACCAGTTCTGAGCGCAGCTGCTGCTGGGGCTTCATCAGCTGAACAGGTGAAATCCACTTGAAAGTCCACCAAAAAACGGCTGAAAAGAAGGGCCAAACGTGGCCTCAAAATGGCAACTGATAGTAGCTCAAAAATAGTGGGAAAAAAGTCTGCAGAGAAACCTAAGAAGAAGACTCTCCACCATTTCCCCACACCAGACCAATCTCTAGTCTGCCCCCGGGGTGCATCTGGTGGAACCTGTACCGGCTACATTGCCAGTTCCTCCACCTCTGTCAACAGAGCACCATCCTCCAGATTGATGATCTGACCAAAGCATGCTACACATTCTCAGAGGGTGAGATACAGGACTCACCTCCAACAACTCCATGATGCTCTTCCCAACTGATGCAAGAGCCACTCCCAGGACCAGTGTATGAGCTGATTTCACCATGCATCTCCAGGGGCTCAAGCCAATGATGCAACTTGGGAGAGAGAAGGCTACTGGATGCCACTGACCGCTCCATATGGCCATCACTTCTGAGAATCAAGGTCAAGGGAAATTCCTTACCAGCACTGAAATCAACCCTTGTTCCTGCAAAAAGATCCTTAGCCCATTATGCCATCTGTTCCAGTGTTAGCACATCCATCATGCTCCAGGCTGCCAGCTCCTGCTGCTGAACAGCAACTAGCAAACTTAGCTCCACTGCCACATGTGCCATCCTCACCATCCAGTTATTCCTCCTCCTCATCAGTCCCAGGAGACTATGCATCCAAATCTGACCAACTACCATACAAAGAACCAAAGATGTGACAACAATGCAAGGACCAGAATCCCCCTCCAAAGACTTTGTAAGATTCTCTGAACAAGTTCTTTGGATGGCAACATTCCTCTGGTTGGAAACACAGTAACTGGCCAAACTACCAATCAAACTGATACACAATGTCATCCAGATGGAGGGCTCTGTTCTGGAAGCCATTCAATTCATGCCAACCCTTCTCAGTGCTATGAAGGACTCATGGAAGGCATTGGCTCAATGATGGCCAATGTCAAGGCATTTAGAGAGTCTGTACCAAGTCCAGGAGGGGGGCCATCCCATTCCTTTTGCATAATCCTCAACCCAACTCAGTGATTGTGGAGTTTGTCCAAGGAAGTTTTGCTGAAATAACATCAGACTTCAAGGCTCTAGGGAGGAAAATAAAAAACATTGGTGCCCAAATAGTCTTCTCCTCAATCCTACCAGAACATGGAAGAGGAACAGTTAGGGAAAGAAAAATCTTTCAAGTGAATGATTATAATGGTGGTGCCATGAAGAGAGATTTGGATTCTGGGACCACAAGCTAAGCTTCCTGGAAGATTTATTTATTTATTTTCATATTTATATGCCGCACCCTTGCAAACAAGCCTCGGGGCAGCTTACAACAATAAATAAGATGGACTTATTGACAAATTATAGAGTGCATCTCACAAAGAACGGGAAGCAGAAGTTTGGCTACTATATGAAAAAGTTCAGGAGAGCTTTAAACTAAAACCTATAGGGGAGGGAGATGTGCAGCATGGCATACCATCACCTGGCAAAGATTTATATATTTCAACAGAGAAAAAACTTTGGCTATTGGGCAGTATAGAAATTAAGATGACAAAGATGATGATAGCTCTTCCTATGTCAGCCCCCACCCCCCTATGAAAATGCTACACAGAGAATAAGGAGATCCTGCTGAGTAGGGTAACCTGTGGTGTGATATGGAGGGTGGAACTCCGCAAAATGGTTGAGAGGCCTTCCATGAGTAAAGCCTTTCAACATGTGGACATCTCCTTCCTCTCACAGAAGACAGATCCTGGATCCAGTCCTAAAAGCACAATCCTATGCATGCTTAGTCAGAAAAAGGCATACAACTCCCAGCATTCCCCAATGAGCCATGCTGGCTAGGGTTTGCAGGATTACTTTTTCTAAGTATGCATGGAATTAATGCACAAGTTTTATAAGAAAACTGTATCAATCTATTGGTTCCATCTGTTTCTTCCTTTATATTTTTTGTGCAGTTGATATTAACTAAGAATGCATATTTGTTCTAACTTTGTGAGTACAGAAACAACATAACTTACAAAAACAAAAATCAGCTATTTTGTGAGTTTGTAAACTATATATTATTTTGCAGGCTGGGTGAATGCACTGGTTGGAGGACAAAAAGAAGGTGCTAGAGGCTTCATGTTTTTTATCATTAATGTTGAGCTTACTGAAGAAGGCCTTTGTAAGTGAATTCATTCTTTCATTCTGATTTGTTTGCCTTTAAAGCACATTGATTCATGTATAAAGCTATTTATATATCCAAGTATGACAAATAATTGATAGGAAACCCGTACTAAGCCAGCTGTATTAGGGATAAACAAACTGACTTCAGACTAATAGGATTGTTCTTATTCTTTGAAGTGCTTTTTGGAGAATATTAAATGACATTCCGATCCCCAAGAAGGGCAATGCCAAAGAATGTTCAAACTACCGCACCATTGCACTCATTTCACATGCTAGCAAAGTGATGCTCAAAATCCTACAAGCTAGGCTCCAGCAGTATGTGGACCGAGAACTACCAGAAGTACAGGCAGGATTTCGAAGAGGGAGAGGAACTAGAGATCAAATTGCCAACATACGCTGGATCATGGAGAAAGCCAGGGAGTTCCAGAAAAAGATCTACTTCTGCTTCATTGACTATGCTAAAGCCTTTGATTGTGTGGATCACAACAAACTGTGGCAAGTTCTTAAAGAGATGGGAGTACCAGACCATCTTATTTGTCTCTTGAGAAACCTATATGCAGGTCAAGAAGCAACAGTGAGAACCGGACACGGAACCACTGATTGGTTCAAAATTGAGAAAGGAGTTCGGCAAGGCTGTATACTGTCACCCTGCCTATTTAACTTATATGCAGAGCACATCATGAGAAAGGCAGGGCTAGATGAATCACCAGTTGGAATCAAGATTGCTGGGAGAAATATCAACAACCTCAGATATGCAGATGATACCACTCTCCTGGCAGAAAGTGAAGAGGAACTAAAGAGCCTCTTGATGCGGGTAAAGGGGGAGAGCGCAAAAGTTGGCTTGAAACTCAACATTAAGAAAACTAAGATCATGGCATCTGGTCCTCTCACTTCCTGGCAAATAGATGGGGAAGAAATGGAGGTAGTGACAGATTTTATTTTCCTGGGCTCCAAGATCACCGCAGACGGGGACTGCAGCCAAGAAATTAAAAGACGCTTGCTTCTGGGGAGGAAAGCTATGGCAAATCTAGATAGCATACTACAAAGCAGAGACATCACCCTGCCAACAAAAGTGCGTATAGTCAAGGCTATGGTTTTCCCAGTTGCAATGTATGGCTGTGAAAGCTGGACAATAAGGAAGGCTGAGCGCAAAAGGATTGAGGCCTTTGAGTTGTGGTGCTGGAGAAGACTCCTGCGAGTCCCTTGGACCGCAAGGCGATCAAACCAGTCAGTCCTAGAGGAGATCAACCCTGACTGCTCTTTAGAAGGCCAGATAGTGAAGATGAAGCTCAAATACTTTGGCCACCTAATGAGAAGGAAGGACTCCCTGGAGAAGAGTCTAATGCTGGGAACAATAGATGGCAAAAGAAGAAGGGGACGGCAGAGGATGAGGTGGCTGGATGGAGTCACTGAGGTGGTTGGTGTGAGCTTGAGTGGACTCCGGGGGATGGTGGAGGACAGGAGGGCCTGGAGGAATGTTGTCCATGGGGTCGCGATGGGTCGGACTCGACTTCGCGACTAACAACAACAACAACAAATGACACATTTGGTTTTCCTAAATTCTATAAATTTAAAAATTATTCTCCTACTTGAAAAGAATTTAGACAGTTTTCTGAGAGAGAGAGAGAAAGTGAGAATAATAAACCTTTGTTTACTACTTCACATTAATTCAGCCTGTGTCAGAAGACTGAACTGGAAGTATGAGTAATAAGGACTAAACTAGATATAATGTTGAAAATTGCTTCCTCACCCCTAGAGTGAGGAATACCACCAATAGCAGTAGCAGAGGAGGTTATTTGATTAATAATTTGGTCCTTCCTCAGTCTTTGAAGCAGCTGCATAAGATTACTCATTATTTAAAAAAAAAAAAACCATTCAGGAGACCCCCAGATCTCCTACATCACTTCTCTTATGGCCCTAAGTAAGCTAAAAATACATAGTTGAATTTTTTTTCTGAGAAATTCCTTATGCATGTAATCTTTCTTTCTTTTTTAAAGTACATGTGGAAGATATTATTTTACACATGTTTCAGTATATACAAAAACTGCGTACAGAAGGACCTCAAGAATGGGTTTTTCAAGAATGCAAGGTATGACATCTTTATATATTTATTTCTAAAAGGGTAGACATGTCAGTCTGTTGCCATAAAACCCGAATCCATGCTTAACACATAGCCAGCTGTAGCCTTGTGGCAGTGAGTACATATACTGCCTCTTTCATGCTTATCAGTTTCACTTTCCTAAATAATCCAGGAATGCTCTGTTCCCAGATAATATCTGAATCTGGCATCTTTAACCTTTAAACTTGTTACACCCTTAACTAATTACACTGATAGCTAAACAATGTAGTTAATTAAGGGTGCAATTACAAAAGTCCTAAAACATCCAACATCCTGCAGCTAGTATGGTTGGTTAGAACTCTAGGACTTTTTTCTGACTTAAGCATGCCCTAAATCTGTTACTGAATTCCTTCTTTAATATAGGGTGGGGCAAGCAAATGGGAATTTTTCAATTGATGTTCAATGCACAAATAAACACATTACAAAATACATTTTATGATGGAATGTATTGTACAGGATATGCAATTAATGATGGTAGTCAATATGCATTTAATATTCATTTTATGTCTTGAAGATAACATCATGAAGGTGTTGTCTATTTTTCTGTACACATTTTGACAGCCTGCTGTGGAAATTCTGTATTGTCCAGCATAATATGTCAAGAGGAATGCCAGCGATTTCCTCTTCAATCCTCCTTTTTAGTTGCAGGACATGTGTGGTACACTTGGCTTTTAAGATGTCCCTACAGAAAAAAATCAGACAGTGATATCTGGGGATTCCAGGGGCCATGGAATGTCACCATTGCGTGAAATGATGCACTTTCCAAACAATAGTTGAATAGTTGCCATAGATTGTCAGGCAGTATGTGAAGTGGCTCCATCCTGTTGAAACCACGTTTTCAATATTCAGATGTATGAAGTTTTGCAACCTCCTCACAAAAAATGTTTCAAGCATAGCAACATACTGATCAGATGTAACTGTGGTTGCAATGCCCTCCTCATTTTCAAAGAAGTACTGGCCTGTGACACCATGCGATGATGCAGCACACCATACTATAATCTTAGTGCTGTGTAATGGATGCTGGTGAAGCTCAAAAGGATTTTCCTGTGCTCAGTAAATGTGGAAATTCTGTTTGTTAACATATCTGTTAAGGTGAAAATGGGCTTTGTCCAAAATCCAGAAGTTGTTAATGAAATTGGCATCCTTGTTTACTTTAGCCAGCAATGGTTCACAAAACTGTTGACGCAACATGTGGTCAATGGGTTTGAGTTTCTGCACAATCTGCAATTTGTAGGGATGGAATTTCAACTTGTGCAGTATTCTTTGCATGCTTTGTTGCCCCAAGTGTAGCAAAGATGCGTGTTTTTGAATGGAGTGTCAAGGGCTCCTCACAGTGGCAGCTCGAGCAGCCTCAATATTCTCTGGTGTGCGGGCCATTCAAACACCACCGGAGGGGTTCTTTTTTAAGGTTGAATCTGTTTCTTCGAAATTATGCCCCCATGTTGTAATTGCATGTGCAGACGGGACACGATCATGACATTCTAGCTGGTAATGATGCTGAAATTCCCTTTGCTTAGCAGTCACATTATCGCCTTTCTTATAAAAGGCTTTTATAGCGGACGCTCATTGAGCATCACTCCACTGCTCCATTATAACTAATGGCAAGGGGTTCTAAACAAGGTTGCACTGGTTCCAAACAATTGCTGATGTGTCAGGGTTGCCAACTCCTAGTTCCAAAATTTCATGTTTCCCTGCACCACCCTGTACTGGCGCTGAATGGTTGCTTACTTTGCTTTGTAGAGATTTTATAGTAACCTAAGCAGTTTCCAGCTATTTTTGTTAGTATTTGTTAAACCAGTATATTTATTTGATTGCCCAGCAATCAAATTAAAATTAACTCCAAGTCCTATTATTATTCAATACTGGATTTACAATAGGGACAATAACAAATGTTATTTTATTTTCTTTCTCTTTAGGATCTAAATACCGTAGCCTTCCGATTTAAGGATAAAGAAAGACCCCGAAGTTATACATCAAAACTTGCAGGAATGCTGCATGTAAGTTACGGGTTTTTAGCTTGGGATGTGTATGTTACAGTGTACTACAGTATTTTGTAACATTTCTGAAATGTTTCAGGAAAAGTTGATCAGTAATGACATTCATAGGAACAAGTCCTAACTTTTCACCTGAAGTATGTACTTTATCCACAAAAGCAGTTCTGTCTAGATGATGTCTTTTAATGTCTTGGTATTGCACACAGTTATCAGTGTAAAGAATGCTGATGATTTGACTAATAATCTCATAAATATTGAAGCTGTTTACCAATAGCTGGAGTGGAAGTCTAGAGTTATGTGGCTGAAGGATGTATACAATTTATTATTTCCAGGCATAGCTGGCATGATTATTTCTTCAAATCAGTTTGATTAGTACCTTCAAATCATCTGATTTTTGCAATGAATTGAAATGCTTACTAAATATTGTGCTTCCCAGGAACTTAATCCTAAAGAAAAACAATCTTCTTACCCTGTCATAGTCCTATTAGGTTTTACATGATCTTTTAGTGTCTTCAGTAGCAAGAATTTAATATCTAAGCAACTAGGGAGAGGTATATTGTGGCCTTGATTACTAATATAATCTCCCAATATGCAACATATTCTTGGGGACAGATCCTTGCTTCTATACCCTTTTCTACATCCATTTCCAGAGTACATAAACTGTACTCTTTCCTTTCCTTTGAGAAGATAGAGAATTGGGCCTGAAGTATATTAACTGTCCACTAGACATTCTTTGAGGGGCCATAGGATAGCAGGGACTCTCTCTCCATGGTCAGAGACAATGCTGAAGCTAGTGAGGAAAGACCCATGCTGGCTGATCTCTGTGGTTGAAAAATTGACCTCAGTGTGTGTGTGTGTGTGTGTGTGTGTGCGCGCGCGCACGCATGTGTGTGTGGCCAGTGCAGGGTGCTTCCAGTGGATGGGAAGGGGAAGAGACAGAGAAGCCAGGACTCAGGTTACTCTGAACTTCTTTCTGCCTTCTTCCTTCTCCTTCTGAAGTGGTATTACCAGGGCTAAAAAACTTATCTACTGAAATCTGCAGGCAAATATCATCTCCACCATTTTTCCCACCCCGCAATGAATGATCAGAAGTTTCTGAATTTGGGACTCCTGATTAGTTAGGGCAGGGCAGCCCAACTTTTTGTACCTTGAGGCCTTCATGAGGACTTCAACACAGAACCTGGGTGCCACCCAATGAATTACAGTTCCATACAGTAAATTAAAGTGTTCATAATATATTTATAAAAATTAATACACACAATTAATGCATAGTTAATTAACTATTAAATGAGGAAGAAAATCCGTAAGAGGTCTCAGAGCTGCTTTGAGAATGCTTTGTGGGTCTGTGATTTCTGTAGAGATCACAGGCAGCTCCTTCTCCAACAGCAGCCCAAGCACAATGTCCACTCATCTGGGGTAGCCTATCCCTTTCTTCCCTGTATCTCCTGCCCAGAAACCCTCCCATGTGACCCTCCAGCCCCACATTCCTTTTTGGAATTGTTGTGCTGAGCCGACCTCTTGTACTTGAGCTGGCGAACTCATCAGCATGAGGTGCTTATCAGCATGCAGGGCATACTGGGGCAAGCTCTCACAAGGCTGCTGGCTTGTCCTGCTCCTTTCCTTAGGGGGCTGTTCCAATAAGTGAGTGGGGCACTTTGAAAGTGCAGCTAAAGACCATCCAAATGTGACCTGTACAGCCAAAAATGGCTTGTTGCAGCAAAGGTGGCAATAGCTAGAGAGAGCTCAGAAAGCAGCAAGAGGTTTCTTGCCACTTTTGTAGAGTGAATTACTGCTGTGGGACTTCGTGTGATCTGTCACCCAGGTTCAGGTTCCTGACTCTGAGCAGAGCAGAGCAAGCTGTCCCAGCTGGTCTAGGGCCTCTGGGATACAAGCAGCCAAGCTACCAGGGAGCAAGTGAACAGGGAGAGCAAGCAGGAGTTTGGCAGAGGAGTTGTAGTTGAAGAAGAGACGGGGCAGGCAGAAGCAAAACAGAGACAAGCCTGCACTAGCCCAGCTAGTAGTCTTTTGTTTTTCTAAGAGACAGTTGAAGGGAAGCTCCAGATAAGCTGGTCGCTGATTAACTGAACAGAAGTGGCCCGATCAGGTAGCAGCAGTTGTGTGGTTGGGGTGATTCATTCTGGTTCTTCTTCGTGGCCTCTGTGCATCACACATATGGGTGCTGCGCCTGCGCAGTGCCAGAGGCCAGAAGATTGACAGCTAATGATTTTGGTGGGAAAACGCTCCGCTCCCCTCCCCCATGACCTATATAGAGCGGAGCGTCCGCCATTTTGTTCAGTCTTCGCAACCGCCATTCGTCGTGCCTAGTGCCGCTTGCGCTCTCGCCTTAACTATTTCTCACCCTTTTTCACAGATTATCTTGTTAGTTGTTCCATTCTCTTTATTCTCCAAGTTCATTACCCCTTGTTATATACTCTTGTTCTTGACCACCTCGTTCTTACCGTTCGTATTTCTCACTTCTATCCTATAAAAAAAAACAAAAAAACAAAAATATATATTTACCCTCTATACTATCCTCTTTTCTTCTCATTTCTGGCACTATGGCCCTTCGAGCGGCATTCTGCAAGTGCGCGGAGTGCGGATCAAAAATGTCACCCGCTGATCCACACGATCTATGCCTCCTCTGCCTCGGGGAGGGGCATAGAATGGACAAGTGCTCCCACTGCCTGGCCTTCTCTAAGCAGGCCAGGAAGAATCGGGAGAACCGTCTAAAGAGGCTTCTATGGGATAGGGCCCTTCTACAGTCAGACCCAGTGACTGCAAGACCTGCCCCGACTGCTGCTGTGGCCAACCAACCTGCTCCGCCGGGCCCTGCCGCTAAAGCGCCTCATGCTCGCACTTCGGACGAAGTAGCGTTGCTGTCGCGCTCCCAGCCAACTTCGTATTCTAGGAAAAAAACAGAGAAGCGCAAGCACACTGAGTCTGGGAAGTCCTCTGGTCATAAGAAGACCAAACATGACAAGTCGGACAAGCCCAAAGACTCTGAGCGGCCCAGGCACCGTGATTTGGGCTCGTCGGTTCCGTTGGTACCGACAGCCCGCTCGGTACCGACTCCACCGGGACCGACTCTTCAGGAGGTGATGCATGTCACCCATCCGGGATCCCCCAGACGCATCGGGGAACCGACTCACGAGCTGCTCCCTATTCCGCCCCGGGAGCCCAGCTCTGATGGGGAAATTCAAGATTCCCCCCAAGAGCTACATCACCTACTCTGATGCCGGCGGCTGCCCATGATGTAGAGACCCAGATCTCTCCCCGGGGAAGAAGGAGCAGGTCCTCCGACCGGGGCTCACCCAGATGGTACCCCAGGCACGCCTGGTCCGAGCGTTCGGTCGGTCAATACCCTCGTACAGGTAGCTTTTCTCCTCGGGACCGACATCCAACAACATCGGCCCGGGGACGCCCAACATCCTATGGACGCGAGGAGAGCTCACTATCGATGTCTCCGGCTGAGTCTTCCTCGTCTGTCGCACCATATCTGGGCCCAGAGTCGGATTTGGAACTGGATTCTACTTCCCCAGACAATGTTGTGTCCGTCCAGGGGCCGTCATCACCCGATGAATCCTACTCCTCTTTTTTGGAGCTTATGGCGCGCCTGGTTCAATCTCTCGATATAGACACGATTCAACGGCCCGGACCAACAGCGGATAAGTTTTATGATGTCGTCCGTGGGGAGCGCTCGGCCTCGATAGTGCTGCCGTTAATCACCACCCTACGGCACGCTATGGCCCAACCTTGGGACCTCCCCAGCCAGCCGCAACCGACATCCCACCGCTTTGAGTCCATGTACTGAGTTCGGGAAGAGGACATTCCATTCCTCCTTAAACATCTGCACCCAAACTCAGTCATGGTTGAATCTTCTCAAGGATGCGAGTCTCAGGGCCACACCTCCCCACGAGACAAGGAGGGCAGAAAAATCGACAGCATTGTGTGCAAAGTTTACATGGCAGCGGGCCTAGGGATTCACATATTGAATTATGAGGCGACCCTCGCTCGCTACCAATATTTTATAATGGATAGGCTTAGCAACGTGCTGTCGACCCTTCCAGATGCGCAGGCGGACCTGGCCAGGGTGCTTCTCAAGGAGTCAATGCATGTGGCGATTCAGCAGTTGTCAACGGCATGCCACCACGTTGACTCTGACTCTTGGGCCCTAGTAGGAGCAGTTTCTTTGAGATGCCACACGTGGCTCAGGAGTTCAAATTTTCCTGAGGAGACCAAGAGACGCATCGAAGAGATGCCTTTTGATGGCACTGGACTGTTTCACTCCCGGACTGACAGAAAGCTCAAGCAAATACACGAGTCTTGTATGATGGCGCGGTGCATGGAGCAACAACAACAGCCTAAACGTAGGTGGCCATGGAACCGGCCTGGGTACCGGCCTCAATTCCAGACATGTTTCCAACCTCAGTACAAGCAGCAACAGTGTAGGCATCAACAACCAGCCCAACACTACCAGTCTGTCCACCGCCGCTACGATTCAGACAAACGGCACTGTTGATGGGACGGGCGAATCATCTCTTCTTCCTCCACTCCACCCACCCCACTCTCATTTGGGGACCGACTGCGAAGTCGGCTCCCCGTTTGGGAGTCCATTACATCTGACCAGTGGGTACTCTCAATTATTAAGCACGGATACCGTATTGAAGGGACTGCAGAAACCGCTGTGCTGCTGCTCGAAAGGTCGCCGAATCTGCACACGGTGTGAGCTCCCGTGCTCCGTCCCAGCTCCTGCCAACCTTGCAGTTCGAAAGCATGCAAATGCACCACTTCGGTGGGCAGGTAACAGCGTTCTGTGCAAGTCATACATGACCACGGAGTCTGTCTGCGGACAGCTGGCTCCCTCGGCTACACCGCCCCCTAGAGTCAGGCATGACTGGACTAATGTCAAGGGGAAACCTTTGTATTGAATTTGATACCATTCCTCCATCGACACCGATCCGCTCCACTGTACCCTCACCAGCCCTTCTTGGTGAGATCCACCAACTTGCTAAGGGAGCAATTCGTCACTTGAACCCAGAGGATGGTATCTATGGATTTTACTCCAGATACTTTAAAGTACCCAAGCGGGATGGTGGCCTCCATCCAATCCTTGACCTGAGGTGAGTTAATAAATTCATTACCCCACGAAAGTTTCGGATGACCACCCTACAAAACATCCTACTGCTGCTGAAGGAAGAAGACTGGTTCGCCTCACTAGACCTTAAGGACGCATATTTTCACATTTCGGTTCACCTTGCCTATAGGAGCTTCCTTCGATTCGCTGTCGACTCTGACATTTTTGAGTTTTCGGTGTTACCCTTCGGACTCGCTACAGCACCCCGGGTATTCACAAAATGCATGGCCCCCGTATGTGCCTTCCTTCGTTTACAAGGCATTCACATCTACCCCTATTTGGATGACTGGCTCCTAGTGTCTCAATCCAGATAAGGACTCCTTTCGGCTATACAAGCTACATGCTCCCTCCTAGGGGACTTGGGACTGTGCATTAATTTTGAAAAATCTTCGCTTGTCCCCACACAGGTCATCCAATTCATTGGAGCACGCCTTGACTCCATCCAAATGAGAGCATTCCTACCTCGGGACCATCAACAATCTTTGACACGATGCATTGCTCGGGTTATACGCCATCAGACCGTGTCTGCCAGGACTATACAAAGACTGTTAGGGCACATGGCAGCGTCGATCATGGTTGTCCCTTATGCTCGGCTCCGTCTCAGGCCCTTACAGCTGTTTTTCAACTCAGTGTTCCGGCCTCAACAGGACAGGCAGTCTACTCGTCTCTGCATCCCTTCATCGGTGCTTCAGACTCTTCATTGGTGGCTCGCCCCACAGAACCTGACTCGATGCCCAACTATCTCCATCGGTACCGACGCGTCCCTCAGAGGCTGGGGAGCGGTTTGTGGTACAATGAAAATGCAAGGCATTTGGAACCGACAGGAGTCCAAATGTCACATCAACTTCTTGGAACTCCTGGCAGTGTCAAAAGCGCTTCAGGCCTTCGAGGACGTTCTTCGGAACCATGTGGTTCAAGTCACATCGGACAACATCGCCACAGTATTTTATCTCAACAAACAAGGGGGAACAAAATCCCCGAAACTGGCGAGATTGTCCAAGCAGATATGGGACTGGAGCATCCACAACAATATTACCTTGTGGTACACCTTCCCGGTACCGACAACGTGGAAGCCGACTTGCTCAGCAGGCAAATGTCGGAAACCCACGAGTGGGAACTGAGCCCTCCAGCGATCACTACCGTCTTCCGTTGTTGGGGTCCTCCGGAGATAGATCTTTTCGCCACCTGCTACAACAAAATCTGCCACACTTATTGCTCCAGAGCGGGTCTTGGGACGGACTCTCTCGGGGATGCATTCACGATCAGTTGGACTCAGTACCACTTTTATGCATTCCCTCCGATCCCGCTCATAATGAAGACGGTCTCGAAAATCCTCCACGAGGGAGCCACGGGTGTACTGATAACACCGTGGTGGCCAAGACAACCGTGCTTCCCCACTCTATTCCATCTCTCTCGGGGGAATTTCTATCATTTCAAGACGACTCCAGACCTTCTCACACAGAAGGATGGCACGATTTAACACCCGGATCCGGCTTCATTGAAATTGACAGCCTGGAGGATTCCTTGAGGATCGCAACCATATCAAATCCGACGAGCTCCAGACAAGTACAGTGCCCCGCTCCGAACCGAGCTTTCGCGGGTGCTCCTCACCACTCGGACTTGAGTACGCCTCCCACAAACTCCACATGTGCAACATATGGACACCTTACAATTCCTCCGGACATTCAAACAGTGATTGACGCGGCCTTGAAACCTTCCACGCGGAAATCGTATATGGCAAAATGGCAACATTTTTCAACTTTTGCGGCTTCTCACTCGTTCCTTCCGGGCCAAGCATTGATACCTCAAATACTGCAATTTCTCATGCATCTCCACCATTCAGGATTGAAACCCTCATCAATTAAAGTCTATATGGCGGCGATCGCCCACTTCCGTGGCTCATCCCAGGGACTATCCCTATTTTCTGAGCCACTATTAAAGCGATTCCTCAAAGGACTATACAATATCAATCCACCTATCAAACCAACAATACCTACTTGGAGTCTCTCAGTCATTCTTCAAGCACTAACATGGCCACCGTTTGAACCTATGGCTACAGCAGATTTAAGTCTTGTATCTTGGAAAACGGCTTTTTTAGTGGCAGTGACATCCGCTTGGAGGGCTAGTGAGCTTTGTGCCCTCCGTATAGACCCTCCATATCTAAACTTTCATAAGGATAAAGTAGTCCTTAGAATGGATCCGGCTTTTCTTCCCAAAGTCTCGACTCCTTTTCATCTTCAGCAAGACATAGGACTTCCCGCCTTTTTCTCCTCTCCGTTGAATCCGATAGAAAGAGCGTTACACAGCTTAGATGTCAGACGAAGTCTTGCCTTCTACAGATCACGTACCGAGTCTCTCAGGCACTCCCATAAACTTTTCATCAAGTATTTGGAGCATGAACAAGGTCTACCCGTTACAGCCCAAAGAATATCAAAATGGATTGTGCAGACTATCACTCTGGCATACCAGTTAGCAAGCATTGAATTGCCAGTAACTCCAATAGCCCATTCTACCAGGGCTGTATCTACATCTTCAGCCTTTGCTTCGGGCATCCCGGTGGATGAGATATGTAAAGCTGCTACTTGGTCAACACCGTGTATGTTTGCCAAGCACTACAGACTCGATGTTCGTGCCAGGCATGATGCCTCTTTCGGAAGAGCAGTCCTCTCCTCCATTCTACATTGACGACACCTCCCAACCTTCCTGAACAGGTAAGCTTGCTAATCTACCCATATGTGTGATGCACAGAGGCCACGAAGAAGAAAAGCAGGTTGCTTACCTGTAACTGATGTTCTTCGAGTGGCCATCTGTGCAGTCACGCAACCCACCCGCCGGCCCCACTCGATGTCGGTGAGTGGAAAGAAATTTCTTCACTAAATACTGATTATTGAGATTTCTATCACTCGATACCGATAGCCATACTGACTTCATCATCGGTTCCAACCTTCTCGATACCGATAACCATGTTAGCTTTGGTACCATTCCAGTACCGATAGTTCGGGTAACTATTTTAGGGAAATCTGCAGTACAGATTTTCGCCCACATGAGGGTGAACGTTCGGTCGCGAAGACTGAACAAAATGGCGAACGCTCCACTCTATATAGGTCATGGGGGAGGGGAGCGGAGCGTTTTCCTGCCAACATCATTAGCTGTCAATCTTCCAGCCTTTGGCACTGCGCAGGCGCAGCACCCCATATGTGTGACTGCACAGATGGCCACTCGAAGAACATCAGTTACAGGTAAGCAACCTGCTTTTCTAGCAGAGCAAGCTGCCCCAGCTGGTCTAGAGCCTCTGGGATACAAGCAGCCAAGCTTCCAGGGAGTGAACCACCGGAGCGAGAGAACAGGAAGAGCAAACGAGTTCGGCAGAAGTCCCTAACATTTCCCCCTTATTTTCTCTTTTTTAATTCCCACCCTGCACACACACAAACACACACACTTGTTTTCTTCCTTGTAAAACACTCCAATTTACTAGTAGGACCATGTCGCTTGCCTTTAGTGAAGACATTTGGAAGTACCAGTTGTCACTACACCCCCTTCCCACGAAGACAGAGTCACTAAGATTGCACAAACAGTGGACCAAGGAGATTCCACAGTGGTGGCCTGCAACAGCTGCATACTAGTAGTCCTGATACAAGAAAAGGTGAGAGCACTGAAGCAGCAAGGATCCATCTTCCAGATAATAAAAGAAAACAAGTTTTTAGACAAAGTGGAGGAGCTGCAACAGCTAAATCACCAAGTATGCTGTCTCCCCGGTTACAAGATTAAAAATATAACCAACAAGTTCACACAACTGATGCAACCCACTGACAAATACCCTTTCCTTCTCTTCCATATGGGACCTAACAACACTGCCTTGAGAAGCTTCGCTGAAATAACATCAGAATTCAAAGCTCTAGTGAGGAAAATAAAAACCATTGTGGTGCAGACAATCTCCTCAATCCTACCAGTACATGGAAGAGGAACTGTTAAGGAAAGAAAAATTCTTCCTGTGAACTACAAGCTAAGCTTCCTGGAAGATGGATTTATTGACAAATTATGGAGTGCATCTCACAAAGGGAAGCAGAAGTTTGGCTACTACATGAAAAAGTTCATCAGGAGAGCTTTAAACTAAAACCTATAGGGGGGGGAGGGACTGCAGATGACACAGTGCTTTAAACCACTGTGCTGCTGGGCTGGTTGATTGAAAGGTCGCCGGTTTGAATATGCCCAACGGGGTGAGTTCCCGTTGCTCTGTCCCAGCTCCTGCCAACCTTGCAGTTCAAAAGCATGAAAATGCAAGTAGATAACAGCATACCACTTCAGTGGGCAGGTAACAGCGTTCCGTGCAGTTCGGTGTTTAGTCATGCCGGCCACTTAACCATGGAGACTGTCTGTGGACAAACGCTGGCTCCCTCGGCTAGGAAACAGAGATGAGCACCGCCCCCTAAAGTCAGGCATGACTGGACTTAATGTCAAGGGGAAACATTTACCTTTATAGGGAGGGAGATGTGCAGCATGGCATACCATCACCTGGCAAAGACATATATTTCAACAGAGAAAAAACCTCAAGCAGGGCCCAACACCAGTCTCCCAAAATACGTAGACAGAAAACCAGGGCACAGCTAGAATGAACTTCTGTGTCTCTACACCAGTGCCTAGGGTATGGGAAACAAACAACGCGAACTTGAGCACACAGTCCCTGAGGGTTATTCATATAATCTTATACGAATAACTGAAACTTGGTGGGATGACTCACATGACTGGAAGTGTACGATTAATGGATACAGCTTGTTTAAGAAAAATAGAAAGGACAAAAATGGAGGTGGAATTGCACTGTATGTGAACAATGCATATATCTGCACAGAAATACAAGGAGAGGAACTTAGTAGCCCCATCGAAAGCATCTGGCTAAATTAAAAGGAAGTAAAAAATTAGACATAGTTATTGGCATCTGTTACAACCAAAAGAGGACAAGAATGCAACCTTCGAAAAGCAACTTACTGTCATTTCCAAGAAGAATGATGTAGTCCTCATGGGGAACTTCAATTTCCCTGATATATGATACAAATTCTGCCAAGCATGGCCCCTCCAAGAGATTCCTGACATATGTCGCCAACAACTTTCTCCAGCAGAAAGTAGAGGAAGGTATGAGAGACTCAGCTATCCTTGATTTGATACTAAGAGGGATGACCTGGTGCACAAAATAGCCATAGGAATTCTGGGGGAAAGTGACCATGCGATACTTGAATTCTCAATTATAAAGGAGATAAAGGGTAACTGAAGCCAGACACACATCATGGACCTCAAGAAAGCCAACTTTAACAAACTCAGGAAAATGACTAGCGAAGTGCCATGACAACACACCCTTAAGGGAAAAAGAGTACAAGATGGGTGGGAAATCTTGAAAAAGAAGATTCTTGAAGCACATCTATGAACAATTTCATCAAGAAAAAAGTGTAGAAGACAGCAGAGGTAGCCGATGTGGCTCCACAAAAAGTTAAGTGACAGCCTGAAAGGAAAAAAAGAACATGTACAGGAAGTGGAAGCAAGGCCTGGCCATGAAGGAAGAAGAGAAAGAAAGAGCAAGGAATTGCAGGAGCAGCGTCAGGAAGGCTAAAGCTGGAAATGAACTGAGAATAGCAAGGGGTGCTAAGAACAAGAGAGCATTCTTCAGATACATCCAGAACAAAAGGCATGAGAAAGAGAAGGTTGTTCAGCTATTTAAAGTGGATGGCAGAGTGATAACAAATGACAAAGGCAGAGGCGCTCAGTTCCTACTTCACTTCAGTCTTCTCCCACAAGAAACTCTACAAGCAAGAGGAAGTACATGCTGGAAGTGATAGATGGCAGCCCAAGATGGACAGACAAATGGTCAAGGAATGCCTAGATGAAATAAGCACATTCAAATTTCCAAGGGCCGATGAACTCCATCCCAGAGTCTTAAAAGAGCCAGCAGAGGAACTTTCAGAAGCACTGGCTATTATCTTTGATAAATCTTGGAAAACAGGAGAAGTGCCTGATGACTGGAGAAGGGAACAATGAACCTTGGAGCTACAGACCAGTTAGTGTGACATCAATCCCTGGAAAAATTTTGGAGCAAATTATTAAAAAATCAGTCTGCAATCATCCTGAAGAAAATGCAGTGCTTAATAGAAGCCAACATGGATTTATCAAAAATAAATCCTGGGCAACTAATTTAATATCATATTTTGACTGGGTGACCTTCCAAATGGACAGAGGGAACACTGTGGACATAATCCACCTTGACTTTAGCAAAGTTTTTGATGTTGTGCCACAGGACATTCTGATAAGCAGATTAGCAAAAACTGAACTAGATAGAAAAACTATTAGCTGGATCCAAAATTTGCTGCTAAATCGGACACAAAGAGTACTCATCAATGGCACCTTCTCAAATTGGATGGGGTGCCACAGGGTTCAGTTCTGGGCCCAGTGCTCTTCAACATCTTTATTAATGGATGAGAAAGTACAAGGCAAGAGAATCAAATTTGCAGACAATACCAAACTGGATGGAATAGTGAATACCCTAGAAGACAGAATGAAGATCCAGAACAGAAGTAACTGTGGTTACTAACTTGGATTTTATTATTTCAAATTGTCAGATCCTCTGGTGTTTTGTTTTATTCTACTTGTTTTTTATTGTAAGCCATCCCAAGACGCTAGTGGTGGACAGTTTAGAAAAGATAGATATATATAAATATTACTTCCAAATCATGAGAAATAGTAGTTCCCGTATACTCCTCAGTAGTCAGACCTCATCTGGAACACTGTGTCCAGTTCTGGGCACCAAGATTTAAGAAAGATGCAGGAAAATTAGAAAGGGTCCAGCGAAGGGCAACAGAAATGATCCAGGGTTTGGAAACACTGTCCTATGAGGAGAGACTGGGAGAACTGGGCATGTTCAGCCTTGACAGTACCTCAAAGGCTGTCATAAAGAGGAAGGTCAAGATCTCTTCTTACTGATGCTAGAGTGTAGGACATGGAATAATCAATTCAAGTTGCGACAACCCAGATTCAGGCTGGGCATCTGGAAAAGCTTCCTCACTGTCAGAGCAATACAACAGTGGAACTGATTGCCTAGAGAAGTGGTGGGCTTTCCCACACTAGAGACATTCAAAAAGAAATTGGACAACCATCTGAGTGGGATGGTGCAACAACAGGGGGTTGGACCTGATTACCTTCATGGCCTCTTCCAATTCTACTATTCTATGATTCTAGATGACACAACAATCCACTGTGCTTAAAATGAACCCCATAGCAGCCCATGGATTCTTATTATAGTTAGTTTGAAAAATACTATCCCCAGTGGGTAAGGTAACCTTATGTTTGCATGACACAACAACAATCTACAGATTTTTCATCTTTGATTAACCAATCACAGTGCTATGTGAACCTGGGCAATGACCTTTTTGGGACAGCAAGAACACACTCTTGTTATCATAGATGGTTTGTTATGTGTGTGACTAAGGGCCGCTTCACCAAACGTGACTTGTTTTGTCAAACTAAGTAATTGCCAATGCTCATGGCTTGTTCTAGGGTTGTTGCTCAGGCTGGGTTATCATGTTCTCTATACTTGGACATCAAAACCCACCATGGGTGAGTCCCAATACCCAAGGAGCCGCTTGGTGAGAGTGGCAAAAATCCTGTGCTGCTCTTGACAAGTGGCTGCCAGGTGTGCTTTGCTGACAGCAGCCTTCAAATTGCCCATACAGCCCTTGGGGGCTGCTGGAAGAAGTTTTCCTCTGCTCTAGTGGCACTGAGAGGCCATCCTTGCTGGCAACCTGAGAGGAGATCTCTCAAGTCACTGGTCAAAATGGTTGGGATTAACTTCTTGACAAAGGGCCTGGGCCTACTCAGCATGGCAGAGCAGACAATAGTAGTGACTGCTGGAGAAGTCTACTCTTGGCCAGGCAGTGGGAGAAGGTGAGGGTGCCCAATTTGCTCAGTGGCTGTAATACGTCCTCAAGGACAGGCAGCAGTGCCAAGGGATTGGAGACCCTTGCCTCCTGCCTAGTGATTTCCTGGGGGTGCTGCTTCATGTCCTGCTGATGAGCACATAGGTGCTCAGCTCCAGGGTGCCTTTGAGCTAATCACCTGGAGTGGCATGAGGCTTCCAGCACCATGGACTCTCTGCAGTGTGCCCTGCCCACTCCTGCTGAGAAGCATGAAGGTGCTCAGTTCCTGGGTGCCTTTGTGCTCATCAGCTGGAGTAGTATGGCGCCAAGGGATGGGCCAGCAGCCTTATGAGAGTTTGTCACAATTATGCCTGTGCCGCTGTTTGGATGTGTACTGGGGGAGCAACAGGGGGCTCCAAGTGACAAGAGGGCCACAGAACAAGGTGTAGGAAGCCACATGTGGTCTGCGGACTGTGTGTTGGAGTACCCCAAGTTAGGGCATTATTGATAGGATTGTGCCCTTGACAATTCTGTTTGAACTCTTGGAACTAAGTTTTTTGAGATATTACCAAATTGGTATGTTTACTGATTGCTTATTTCTGTTCACTACAAAAACATATCCTCCAGGGGTCACCATTTACTGCATTTTATCCCGTATATTGATGGTGTTGGGATTCTTAGAATAGGTGGCTTTTCTTCTAAACTGTTAATAGCATTGTTAAATGACAGTTATCTGTTCTGTGCAATCTTAGTAATTGTAATATTATCTCTTTAAAGTATTATACAGAAAAGTTTTACTTTTTTATTTAGACTAAGAATATAATGTTTTATTTTAGCACTATCCCATAGAAGAAGTTCTTGCTGCTGAATATTTACTTGAAGAATTTAGGCCTGATTTAATAGAAATGGTTTTGGATAAACTGAGACCTGAAAATGTCCGGTAAGCTATTTTGATACATCCTGGTGTATTTTACTGATTCTGATTGAAACACTGTGCTGTTTAACGCTGTTAATAAACTGCATCAAATCCACAATTAACAAACACACCCAGAACTATTTTTAGCAGCTGCTTATGTTTACACATTTTGTGCAAAGAAAAATACTTAGCATAGCATGATTGTGAAGAATGCAGGGGGAGCACTAGATAATTATCTTAGGAATCAACAATATAGCAGTTAGACAATTCATAATATTTAGACAGTTCAAAGCATGATTCTTTTGAATTACCATTCAGCTTTTTAATACTTTATCATAGTTTCATATCATTATCAGTGATTCTTTTGGATGCTTTCATGCTAGGATTCAATTCAAGCCATGATCTGAAAATAAGCAGTGGGCTCCTCTTCCCCTCTGGCATGCCCCCCCCCCCCAATTCTCCTTGTGTCCTGCTAACCATGGTTTTCTGTGATAACTTGCAAAATATGGTTAGTGCTTGCCCTCTAAATCAGAATTAGAAAACATAATCTGAAGTGAGTGGTATGTAGGGCAGAATTTGCTGCCTTAGAAATTTATGGCAATGATTGTTAATATGGAGTAGGAAAGTATGAGAAAAGCTGTGCCTTGAGTGGAAAAGAAGGGTGCCTGTTCTAGTTCTGAAATTCAATCGAATTTAGTCCAACAATTCTACTGCAGCAAACATGGGTGTGTGTGAAATCATTCTTTGCTATGTTGTTTTTCTTGAGCATCATTGCAGATGAAGCAATTCATCAAAGTGTGTTCCCGTGATTATAGTTTCCCCCCAGTCATACCAGAACTTACATGAGAATATCAGGATGCTTGATGTTTTCCCCTTAGATGTGTCAGTCTTATTAATCTTTTTTACATATGTGTCCTGTGCCTTATATGATTACTTTTTGCAGAGAAAAAATATAATTGTTTACCAGAAACAGAAAAGGCATTTTTTTAAATTAGTGATTAGCGATTTTATATATGGGATTCAATTTATATTAATCTTCATGTTATGGTATGGTAGTTTAGACATTTTAGTTCCACAATCCATGTTATGATGGGCTGCCAGCGACTGTGTACGTAATTCACTTTTTGCTGAACTCATGATTCTGCAGGAGTTCATGTTTAAAAACACTTAGATAAGCAATGTACTTTCAATGACAATGACAGAATTGTTACTATAGAAACTAATTTCAAAGAGAAATAAGGGTTCCTTTGCACTATTGTTCTGTGCCTGGTATTTCTACATGTGAAAGAAAGCAATGTAGGATGCTTCATTTCTAGCACAAAATCTTCCATCTTGAGATATTACTTGGCATCCACAAACAATGAAATATAATCATGAAATATGATTATATGAAAAAAATCTAGTTCTGTTTCTGGTTCAGCTGTAGCCATTGTTTTAAGGTTTTGTTTCTACTAAATATTCAAATCAATAAGTGTTCCATGGATCTAACTGTTGTGTATTCTTCTAATTAACTACCAGTTGCCTTTGAGATGGAGAACAGGGTTGATGGTAAACATTTCCCTTCATGTATAATTGGCCATAGATATGCTAATTACACTTACTATTTTGCATTCAATTTTCCTCCTTTTCAACTGGAGAAATCAGCAGCAGTTCTTTTACTACAGAAATATTTGTTAACTATTATTTTTATTCTTACTAATTTCATTTCTATTCCACCCCATAGCCACTGCTCTCTGGGTGGTTTACAACAAGGTATAAAACAAAATAATGCAAATAAAATAAAACAACACTACTAAAATAATTAAAATTAATTTAAAATACGAACTCACATTTTAGTCAGTATGAAACTTTGAAATCCGTTAAAATCTGTTGTTTTAGATATGCAGATGCAGAAAGCATGACTAGGAAAGTACATTTTGTTTTCTGTTCTGACCTGGATGAGTACTTTGTTCTTTTCCTTCCTTCAAATATCTGTTCAGAAATGCTAGAAAGTGAATTCAGGAGCAGCTTTATTATATTATGTAAATGTCTAAGTGCTAGAATAGAAAATTCAAGAACAGTAATATTTTAAATGAATTGTCAAACTGTATTCAGTTTGCAGTGATAATTTTCAGTGTTGAGTATATATTGGCTCTTACTCTCTCAGTCTTTTTAACAAACCAGTTGATAAAGCAAATACCGTATTTTTCGCTCTATAAGACGCACCTGACCATAAGACGCACCTAGTTTTTAGAGGAGGAAAACAAGAAAAAAAATATTCTGAATCAAATGGTTTACTGAACTATTTAATAAACTATGGGAAGTGTTGGGATCTCTTAATCCCAGTTGCTTTACTCTCATGTGCCTCTAGCATACTGTGTGCATGACCCCCCCATCCCCCACAGACTGTGCATGTAACTGTTAGGGGATGAAAACAACTTGTATAGAATTCATCTCTGCAGTCCCTTCAATGCCACATGTATTTCCTGTAGGTCTGAATAAACTGTAAATATTCTTTTGAATATTTTTAAGAAAACTAAGATCATGGCATCCGGTCCTCTCACTTCCTGGCAAATAGATGGGGAAGAAATGGAGGTAGTGACAGATTTTATTTTCCTGGGCTCCAAGATCACCGCAGATGGGGACTGCAGCCAAGAAATTAAAAGATGCTTGCTCCTGGGGAGGAAAGCTATGGCAAATCTAGACAGCATACTAAAAAGCAGAGATATCACCCTGCCAAAAAAAGTGTGTATAGTCAAGGCTATGGTTTTCCCAGTTGCAATGTATGGCTGTGAAAGCTGGACCATAAGGAAGGCCGAGCGCAAAAGGATTGAGGCCTTTGAGTTGTGGTGCTGGAGGAGACTCCTGCGAGTCCCTTGGACCGCAAGGCGATCAAATTGGTCAGTCCTGGAGGAGATCAACCCTGACTGCTCTTTAGAAGGCCAGATAGTGAAAATGAAACTCAAATACTTTGGCCACCTAATGAGAAGGAAGGACTCCCTGGAGAAGAGCCTAATGCTGGGAACAACAGATGGCAAAAGAAGAAGGGGACGGCAGAGGATGAGGTGGCTGGATGGAGTCACACAGGCGGTTGGTGTGAGCTTGAGTGGACTCCGGGGGATGGTGGAGGACAGGAGGGCCTGGAGGAATGTTATCCATGGGGTCGCGATGGGTCGGACACGACTTTGCGACTAACAACAAAATTCTTTTGATTGCACACCCCCAGCATACCTGCTCTCTCTGGTTTTTCTTGCCTCTATCTTAGACAGAGAAGGTGAGCAATGAGGAGAGACCTAAATTCAATCCTCCAACTTTTCTCTCTCTCTTTTTTTTTCATATTTAAAAGTGATGCTTAAGAAACTCGGGCTGCATCTACGCATCCTTTTGAGTTGAGAGAAATGTTCACTCAGTGGTCTCTTGTGTGTCATTTCTTCCTCTGGACCAAGGGCATGAAAATCTAACATTTGCACAGTTGCAGAGATCACTATAATAATTGTGTTTCTTGTATCCTCAATTGGAAAGGGAACTTTATATCCACATTGTTTTTGTTAAGCATTTAGAAGTCCCAGTTAATTATCCATGAGGTATTAAAAGACCCAACCCTTGAAAGACAAAGCTGAATTGTGGGGAACTTCCCTTCCATTCCCAAAAGGTATTTCAAGCTCACCACACTTCTGCTGTTGAATCTTTTTTTTTTTTTTTTCAGAACAAAGGAGTGATGGGTGTTTTTATGGGGATTAACCCTTTTTTTTTCAGAGAGGAGGAAAATGTCCCACTTTCCACTTTTTCACACCATGCATAAAGTCTGATAGGGGAGCTGCTCCAATCCCTTGATTGTTTTAGTTGCCCTTCTTTGCACTTTTTCCAACAATGTCATTTTTCAGGTGTGGTGGCCAGCACTGTACACAATACTTTAAGTATGGTCATATTAAAGATTTGTGTAAGAGGAATATGATCTTGGAAATTTGATTTTCAATTCCTTTCCTAATTATGGCATTTCCTCCTAACATTTGACATTTTCATCAAGCTGTCCCCCACATTCTCAAGACCCTTTCTGTCAGCACTAGTTCAGATTCCATCAGCTTAAACTTGAAGATGAGATTCTTTCCCCCCAGCATGCTAACTTTACACTTGCTTACACTGAAAGCATTTGCCGTTCTGATGCCCTTTTTCCCAGCTCAGAGAGGTCCCACTGGAATTCCTCACAATCCCTTTTAATTTTAGTATCATCAGCAAACTTGGCTACTTTATTGCTCACGTCTAATTCCAGATCATTTATGAACAGGTTGAAAAGCACTGATCCTAATGCAGGACCTTGTGAGAATACCATGCATTCTCAATGTTGGCTTTCAATTCTGTAATCAGTTACTGATCCATAGGACAACATGTGTGTGCGCACACAGCCCTTATTCCATCACTGCCAGGTTTTCTCAAGAGTCTGTTGATGGATTTTATCAAAAGGCTTTTGGAAGAAACAATGTCTATTTGACTGCTCAGTCCATGTGTCCAGCTCTTTACATTGTCAATTGCTTCTCTCACATCTCAAAGAGAACGCTGCTTCAATGTATACTGTTTCTTAACCTGTTAAACTTTAATAAAAGGATTGTGCTTCTAAAGCAAAGCGTCATCTGTGCCTGCCCCCTGTGGTGTGGGGGGAGGTGGGGGATGGCGCGGGATGGCAATGGGGGATGACAGTGCGGGCGGCGGAGGCTTTAGAAGGATCGTGCTTCTAAAGCCTCATCTGTGCCTGCCGCGGCAGTGGCGTGGGGGGCGGGGGAGCGGATCGGCGCGGGATGACAGTGCGAGCGAGCGGCAGAGGCTTTAAAGGATTGGCGTGGGGGGGAGGCGCGGATCGGCGCGGGATGACAGTGCGAGCGAGCGGCAGAGGCTTTAAAGGATTGGCGTGGGGGGGAGGCGCGGATCGGCGCGGGATGACAGTGCGAGCGAGCGGCAGAGGCTTTAAAGGATTGGCGTGGGGGGGAGGCGCGGATCGGCGCGGGATGACAGTGCGAGCGAGCGGCGGAGGCTTTAAAGGATTGGCGTGGGGGGGGAGGTGGGGAGCTTCCGGGTGGGGGTGATCAGTTCGCGGTGGAGCAGGGCACGCCGAGCACATGCCGGCCTGGTGGTGCCCGCGGGCGGGCGGGCAGCGTCCCGGGTGTCAGGCACATTCGCTCTATAAGACGCACAGACATTTCCCCTTAGTTTTGAGGGGAGAAAAAGTGCGTCTTATAGAGCGAAAAATACGGTAGTTATATTATTACAAATAATTATGATTAAATAATTAGCCTTCTAATGTGTGTATATCTTGGTATTTTATTACCGTATTTTTCGCTCTATAAGATGCGCCTGACCATAAGACACACCTGGTTTTTAGAGGAGGAAAACAAGAAAAAAAATACTCTGAATCAAATGGGCACATAATCACAGGCACATTCCCCATCACTTC
This sequence comes from Varanus salvator macromaculatus, assembly GCA_023646645.1. NCBI lineage: Eukaryota > Metazoa > Chordata > Lepidosauria > Squamata > Varanidae > Varanus > Varanus salvator. The sequence goes on from JAIXND010000756.1 coordinate 29,560,826, forward strand.
CCCATGGGTCGCACATCTGACAGACTTACTAAACACGCATATTCGCTCTATAAGACGCACAGACATTTCCCCTTACTTTTGAGGGGGGAAAAAGTGAGTCTTACAGAGCAAAAAATACGGTATACACACTGCATACTTTCTTACAAATGTAGAGTTTTCCTTTTTTAAGAATTATAATTTTAATATTTATAATTTCAACTTGAGAGTTAGACATATTTCTCTTAATTAAATTAGAATATCATAGATGTAAGAACCAAATATAAGTGCCATCTGAGCACCTTACTTAATTTCTTCCAGCCCCCAAGCATTTGCTGGGAGTGCCTTCCCTCTTTGCTCAAAGAAGGGCCAGAGAGGAGAGAGGCTGGTTGGACACTGCTACTGGAAGATGCTCCAAGCAACTTGCAGCAGCAATGCAAAACATTCCCACCTTCCTGTCTTGCTTTCACAGAAATACTCTGATAGAAAGAACAGGTAGTATGCTTTCACCTGCTGTCTCCTGTAGGGATTCTTGGTAAAGCCCATTCTGAGTAGTCAGAGCTTCAAGAGATAGCTAACTCAGGTGTGAAATGCCTATGAGTTGGCCTGTCTTCCAAGGCATTATCATTTTTAATTTTATATATTTCTTCTGTAGTCAAGAACATAAAATTAATGACTAACCATGGATTGATTTTTTTCATGTTCAGTGAAATTTGAAGGGAATGCAGTTTCCTATATCTGAATTAAATGTATAAAATACTTTCTAGATAATATTGCAAGTTCAAAGCATTAATTCTTACATTGCATTTTTTCTACTGGGGACAAGGGGTCTATTAACACAACTTTATTGTGATCAAGTTTAAATGTTTGTGTAAGTGTTCAGGCTGGGGAGAAGCTTGTGTATTAATTTGTTCCAATCTTATTTTTAGGGTTGCAGTAGTATCTAAGTCTTTTCAAGGAAAAACTGATAGAACAGAACAATGGTATGGTACCCAATACAAGCAAGAAGCAATTTCCAGTGAAGTCATCAAGGTGTGCTGAGAAAATTGCTAGTGTCTCATTCTTGAAACCCTCCCCAAATATGTTCATACTTTTCACTGTTGTGAAAGAAGATTTTTTTCAACTCAAAACATATCTATTATTGAATATCGATCAAATCAAAGAAAATTAAGCCTAACTGTTGTCAAAAAATGGTCAAGTCCATTCAAATAACTTGGATTATTAACAGCCTTATTACAATGAGTTGAAATACTGCGCTAAGTATTTTTCCCTCTTTAAAAAGCCATTTGATAATTCCCCATTAAAACAATTTATTTTAATAATTTGTTTTGGTGAATTGAAAAATATTAGTTCTGTCAACCTGACAGTGGCTGCAGCATGTAAACTAGTGGTTAGACAACAGGTGTGCTATATTTTCTACAACATGTGGATAAAAAGAAAATTTAAATGTTTTATCCAAACTCTGAAAAATCATGTGTATCAACAAATCCAGTACACTAGTAACATTATTTTAAATTGTTGTCCTGAAATTTGAAAAAGTATCATTATTAACTATTTGAGGTGTATATCCCTAGCAAGGCACAATTGGGGCATTGGTTTCATTGAATAAATTGAATATTAGCAAAAATACTTTTTCTTTACATAGAGATGGCAAAATGCTGATCTGAATGGGAAATTCAAGCTCCCAGTAAAGAATGAATTTATTCCTTGTAATTTTGAAATTGTACCTTTAGAGAAGGATGCAACACAGTACCCTACTCTCATAAAGGTAAGTATGGATCTTCTATATTTAATTATAGTACATGGAATTTCTGCAATATATACCATTATTTTCTCAGGGATTTTTGAAATATGAAGTCTGTTGTGCATAGTTCCCACTATCTCCATAAACACTGTATGAAAGGACAACTTGAGGGAACATTATAGAAAAAGGATACCTTTGCATTCCACCCATATTTCCATCTACTTTTCAGGCCTGCACCACCTAGGTGCACTTGAATTGGGGCAAAGGAAAAACGATGGAAAGATTAAACTTATTTAGTCAGAACCAAGCCCTTTGTAGTACTGTTTGAGTAATATTCAAAAAATAGGTGGTAAAGTAACTTATAATACTCTAGTTAAAAACCTATGGAATGTGTTTTACACAGGTGCTACAGCCATACTCTTGGAATGAGTCTATATGTTTAAAAGCATATAATGGATTAAGATGGTCAACATATACTTTTGTGATATAATGTAAGAGAAATTTATGTTTTCTTAAAAAACAGGATACTGCCATGAGCAAGCTATGGTTCAAGCAAGATGATAAATTTTTCCTACCCAAAGCCTGTCTCAACTTTGAATTTTTCAGGTATGCAAATATTTTTGTTTTTAAAATGTGCCATACTAAATGGAGGCTGTTTTTTATTTAAGGAAGCATTTAAATCATTTTAGATATACACAGGGTAACCCTATTTGTATATTTTACATTTCCTGTACTTTATGTCTTGATGTGGACAAGGTACTTGGACAAGTACGTCCTACCACCTGTTTACTTGATCGTTGCCCTTCATGGCTGCTGACTAAAGCCAAACATGAGATTGGTTCCTGGATCCTAGAGGTTATTAACGCCTCTCTGAGGGACGGCCAGGTATCCACTCCTTTAAAGGAGGTGGTAATCAGGCCTGTCCTAAAGAAGGTGTCTCTGGATCCAGAGATGGCCACCAATTGTAGACCGGTGACCAACATCCCCTTTTCTGGACAAGGTGCTTGAGTGGGTGGTAGCCGGACAACTCCAGGCACTCTTGGAGGAAATGGATCATCTCGACCCATTTCAATCTGATTTCAGGCCCGGCTACAGAATGGAAACTACCTTGGTTGCCCTGTATAATGACCTGTGCAGGGAGAGGGGCAGGGGGAATGTGTCCCTGTTGGTTCTTCGTCGTGGCCTCTGTGCATCACACATATGGGTACTGCACCTGCACAGTGCCTTTGGCCAGAGATTGCAAGCTAGCGTTTTTTTTGACGGGAAAACACTCCACTCCCTCCCCGCTGACTATAAGTAGCGGAGCGCCCGCCATTTTTTTCAGTCTTTGCAACTGCCGTTCGCTGTGCCTCATGCCGTTTTCGCTCTCGTTCTGACCATTTTTGCTAGCTCCTTCTTGCCAAGTTGTTATTCCCTTGTTACCACTTCATCCTATTCCTTGTTCGTAGTTCATACTTTTCTCTTCTACAGTCGTTTTCTTGTTTTTTCATTCTAAAAAATTCTATAAAAAAAAAAAATTAACAAAAATATATACTTACCCTCTACACTGTCTTCTTTTACTTCTTTTTCTGCAATGGCGCAGCGAGCGGCCTTCCGCAAGTGCGCAGAGTGTGGGTCGAAAATGTCACCAACCGACCGGCACGACCTATGCCTCCTCTGCCTGGGAGAGGGGCATAGGACGGACAAGTGCGCACATTGTCTGGCTTTCTCTAAAGTCAGAAAGAACCGGGAAAACCGGTTGAAAAGGCTTCTCTGGGATCAGGCTCTTATGCAGTCAGACCCTCTTGTGACTGTCCCAAAACCGACCTACTCCTCTGTGGCTCCGCAGAAGCGCCCTTCGGATGAAGGTGCGTCGTCTACTGCAGTTGCTCCCGCTTCTCCGAAGAAGAAGGCGGAGAAGAGGAAGCATTCTGTCCCTGCCAAGTCGACAAGCCACAAGAAGGCTAAGAAAGACAAGCCTTCGAAGCCTTCCCAGCGTCCGAAGGGATCCGAGCGCCCACGACACCGGGACTCGGGTTCGTCGGCGCCATTGGTACCGGGACCGAGTTCCGTACTGACACCTCCTGATGCACTAATCCAGGAGGCTATGAGGGTTACCCTGCAAGGGTTCCCTCGACGAATGGCGGACCGTCCATTTGAGCCACCTCAACCGCTCCCGAGGGGCTCGTTATCGGACGGGGAAATTCAGGACTCCCCCCCACGGGCACAGTCCCTGACACCCATGCCCCCGACTTCGGCGGACGTCGAGATCGCTCCGCCTCGGGGCCGATGGAGCCGATCTGTTGATCGACCTATGGAGGGCTGGCACCATCCGTCCTATCAACTCTGGCATGAGCCTCCGTCAGTGGGATACTACCCAGAGCCTCGGGGCCGATCCTCGCCCTCTTGGGACCGACCACACCCGAGTGACCCAAGGAGGATTTCGATGCCCTCCCACTGGGACAGCAGCCGCTCCCTCTTGCCAGCTGACTCCTCCTCTTCGGCGCCATCATACTTTGTGGCCGATTCTGATGATTTGGAGGTGGACTCTACCTCCCCCAACGCCGTCATCACCTCCCAGGATCCTGCTTCGCTGGACAAGTTCCATGTCTCGTTTGCGGACCTCATGGCGAGACTCGTCCACGCCCTGAACATCGATGCAATCCAACGTCCAGGGCCATCGACGGACAGGTTCTACGACGTCCAGGGACAGCAATCCACCTCAATTGTTCTCCCGCTTATTACCACTCTTAAGCAGGCGATGATTCAGCCTTGGGACTTGGCCTCCCACCCCCAACCTACATCGAGGAGGTACGAGACAATGTATCGGGTTCGGGAGGAGGATATCCCCTTCCTCCTCCGACACCCCAAACTGAATTCCATCATTGTCGAATCCTCCCAGGGTAGGGAGGCCAGAGGCCATACTGCGCCAAGAGATAAGGAGGGGAGGAAAATCGATTCGCTGGCCAGAAGGGTCTACTCTGCATCAGGATTGGGGCTTCGTATTTCAAATTACGAGGCGACGTTGGCGCGATACCAATATTTCCTGATGCAGCGCCTGCACAACGTCGCCTCGTCCCTACCGGACCACCAAGGAGATGTGGGCAAAGTCTTAATCAAGGAGGCCATGCAAGTGGCCGTCCAACAATTGTCTACGGCCAGACATCATATGGATACCAACTCCAGAGCTCTCGTTGGTGCCGTCTCCTTGCACAGGCATGCTTGGCTCCGGAGCTGCCATTTCCCCGATGAGACCAAGCGCAGAATCGAGGAGATGCCATTTGATGGGTCCGGGCTATTCCACTCCTGTACGGACCATAAACTTAAAAAGCTCCACGAATCTCGGATGTCAGCGCACCGAATGGAATTACCACCCCAAACGAGACATAAGTGGCAATGGTCCTGCCTCACCTATCGGCAGTCCTTCTAGCTGAGACAGCAGCCTCAGCAGAGGCAGCCACAACAACAGCGCCATCGACAGCAGCCCCAGCAGCGCTACCAGCAATCCCACCGCCGATTCGATGTAGACAGGTGCCAGCGTTGACGGGACGCGCAGACCAATTCTTCTTCCCAACCAATACCCACCCCTCTCTCATCTGGGGGTCGGTTGCAAAGCCGACTTCCCATTTGGGAGTCCATCACATCTGACCGGTGGGTATTGTCTATCATACAGTATGGCTATCGGATAGAATTCGACATCGTTCCTCCATCAGGCCCGGTACGGTCCACTCGGAGCTCACCGGTCCTGCTCGATGAAATACAACAACTTCTTTGTAAAGGAGCGATCCGCCAATTGTCTCCCTTTGACGGAATTCACAGATTCTACTCCAGATATTTTACGGTCCCGAAACGGGATGGTGGTCTCAGGCCGATTTTGGACTTACACTTCCTGAATCGCTTTATCCAGACTAGGAAGTTCAGAATGACCACCCTTCAAATTATCTTGCCATTGCTACGGAAGGAGGATTGATTCGCCTCAACAGATCTGAAGGACGCCTACTTTCATATCTCGATCCATCCGAGTTATAGACGTTTCCTTCGCTTTGCCGTCGCATCCAATCTGTATGAATTCACGGTCTTACCCTTTGGACTGGCCACTGCGCCCAGAGTGTTTACCAAGTGTATGGCTCCAGTCTGCTTTCCTTCACCTGTGGGGCATCCATATCTATCCATACCTGGACGATTGGCTGCTGGTCTCCCCATCTAGAGACGGACTCCTCGAATCCATCTGTATAACGTGCAACTTGCTGGACGATCTGGGCCTATGTATGAATACAAAGAAATCTTCTCTCACTCCAACTCAGGTACTTACCTTCATCAGAGCATGCTTGGATTCGACAGTGGAAAAGGCCTTCATTCCCTGCGACAGACAAGACACGCTCATTCAACATGTCCTTCGGATGCGACACGACGGGACGGTCCCTGCAAGATCTGTTCAGAGACTGCTCGGCCATATGGCAGCGGCAGTACCAGTGGTACCACACGCCAGACTGCGTCTTCGCCCTCTACAGCTGGTCTTCAACAAGCTGTTCCACCCGCAGAGGGACTCCCAGTCGAAGCCAATTCGAATTCCATCCTTGGTTCTTCATTCTCTTCTTTGGTGGGCAACACGTGCCAATCTAGCTGTCGGAGTTCCCTTTCGCCAGCCATTTGCGTTGATAACAGTTTCCACCGATGCCTCCCTCTCGGGTTGGGGAGCAGTGTGCAATGGCCTTCGTACCCAGGGCACGTGGAGTCATCTCGAATCCACGAAGCACATCAACTTCCTAGAACTTTTAGCAGTACTCAATGCCATTCGCTCTTTCGAGGATCTCCTTCATCGGGTCGTTCAGATAACATCGGACAATACTACAACAGTTTTTTATCTGAACAAGCAAGGGGGAACAAAGTCCCCGACCCTGGCCAGACTTGCACTGCAAATTTGGGATTGGTGCATTCCCCGAGATATCACTTTGATAGCGGTACATCTGGCTGGTGTACACAACATCCAAGCGGACCTCCTGAGCCGACGAATTCTTGTTTCCCATGAATGGGAACTACATCCCCTGACGCACGACCAACTTTTTCATTGCTGGGGGTTTCCACACATTGACCTATTCGCCACTCACCAGAACAGAGTGTGCGACCAATTCTTCTCGAGGGCGGGGATCGGCCTCGGATCCCTAGGGGACGCCTTCATGCTGTCTTGGACCAATCTACATTTCTGCACTTTTCCACCAATCCCACTTATAATGAAGGTCATGGCGAAAATAGTGCGAGACCGACCTTCAGGGATACTAATTACCCCTTGGTGGCCGCGCCAGCCATGGTTTGCTGCCCTTCTCACAATCTCTCTCCGAGAATACCATCCTCTTCCTCTACTTCCATATCTCATAACTCAACAAGAGGGTACTCTTCGACATCCGGATCTGAGGTCCTTGAATCTGACTGCTTGGCGAATCTGATAAATTCTGCCTTCCCATTGGTATTGATGGTTGCTCCTGCACCGATCATATTTTCCAGACTTTCTAACAGGGCTGCCCTTTCAGCTCCAGCTACACGGCCGGCCCCGACCTCTGTTTTGTTGGATCCGACAACTTTGGATCCTTCCATCCAGCATATCATAGACTCTGCTTTAAAGCCCTCCACACAGAAGTCTTACACAGCTAAATGGAAGCGCTTTTCCACCTTTGCCGGATCTCATTCGTTCTCTCCACTGCAATCTTCCATACCTCAGATCCTTCATTTTTTGTTAGACCTTCATCGCTCTGGACTTAAACCTTCTTCAGTTAAAGTGTATACGGCAGCAATTGCCTATTATCGAGGATTTGTGGACGGCTCTTCCATTTTTTCCCATCCTCTCGTTAAGAGGTTCCTCAAAGGACTTCATAACTTTAATTCTATAATATGACCGGTGATGCCTACTTAGAGCCTCTCTGTCGTCCTTCAAGCTTTAACAAGAGCTCCTTTCAAACCATTAGCAACTGTTGATCTACGGCTAGTGTCATGGAAAACAGCTTTTCTTGTTGCAATCACCTCAGCTCAATGGGCCAGTGAACTCTGTGCCCTTTGTATAGACCCTCCGTACTTAAATTTTTTCAAGGAGAAGGTTGTTTTAAGACTTGATCCCTCCTGCCTAAAGTGACTACGTCGTTTCATCTAGGATAGGACATTGTTTTGCCGGCTTTCTTCCCGTCACCTGCAACCCCTCTCGAGCGATTGCTACATTCTCTCGATGTTTGCCGCTGTTTGGCTTTTTATAGATCTAGAACGGAATCTATTCGACACACGAGCAGACTTTTTGTTAAATATTCCACAGTAGACCAGGGTTCTCCGATATCTCCACAAAGACTCTCAAAATGGATAGTCCATACTTTCACCGTGTCTTATCAGCTTGCCAAACTTGATCTTCCTGCCATTCCTCGGGGTCATTCCACCAGAGCTGTTGCTGCTTCATCTGCTTTTGCATTGGGAGTCCCACTGGATGATGTGTGTCTGGCTGCTACCTGGGCGAACCCTTGCACGCTTTCCAGGCATTACCATCTCAATGTCCGAGCTCATCAGGACTGCTCCTTTGGAAGGGCTGTCCTCTCATCGATCCTTCAGTAAAGACACCTTCCCTCCTCCTTTACTGGTAAGCTTGTTAGTTTACCCATATGTGTGATGCACAGAGGCCACGACAAAGAAGAACAGGTTGCTTACCTGTAACTGATGTTCTTCGAGTGGCCATCTGTGCAGTCACAACCCACCCGCCGGCCCCGCTCAGTGTCGGTGAGTGAATACTCTCATCGGTACCGACTGCCTTTTTTCCTTGTCGGTACCTATCCTCCACATCTAGTTAACTCTTTCAGTTAGCCACGTGGGGGCGCACGTTCGGTCACAAAGACTGAACAAAATGGCGGGCGCTCCGCTACTTATAGTCAGAGGGGAGGGAGCGGAGCATTTTCCCGCCAAAAAAACCGCTAGCTTGCAATCTCCGGCCAAAGGCACTGCGCAGGTGCAGTACCCATATGTGTGACTGCACAGATGGCCACTTGAAGAACATCAGTTACAGGTAAGCAACCTATTCTTCTCCTGGACTTCTCTGTGGCTTTCGATACCATCAACCATGGTATCCTTTGGATAGGCTGGCCAGGCTAGGAATTGGTGGTACTGCTCTGTGGTGGTTCCACTCCTTGTCTGGCCAATACCCGAAGGTGGTGCTGGGAGATTATGGCTCTGTGCCATGGCAACAGGTAATTCTGTTTTGTGTGTGCATTGCATATACTTGGATCATTCAGCCAGACCCAGGGCAGAGATGCAACAGACTTACCTACCTTCTGAAAAGTCTTCCTGTTATATGTAGTGTTGGGACACTCATTTCCAAATTTGGATTGATTAATACAAGTTTTCTTTTTTTAATGAGGAAAATACTATTTTTCCAGGCCCAATTTGGAAACTGCCCTGTGCTCCCTGTTTGATGCCAGGAACTTCAAATGCACGCATGTACATAAACCACCAATGAATCTCTGAGCCTTGGTCCGTCACACACCCCAATCCTAGCTGAGATAGATTTCACAACACCTAGACTGTCTCTCTGCTAGGCTTCCATTCTCCATGGTGCATAGAATGATGAAACAGGAGTCTTCCAGGCTCCACAATATTGGGTTGTATACTTTTTCCAGGATTCTGTATTCAGCAGAGATGCTCTGGAACCCAATCCAACATGTTAAGCTGTAGTTGACCTTATTCACTTTCTGAGCTGAAGAACTTCTTAGACAAAGTGACTATTTCATAATGAAATGTTATTATCTGAAGAAATTTGTATGATAAATCAGGTAAACACAAACTCTTGCATATTAAAGAACTAGCATGCATAACAATGGAAAGCTGTCAGCATGAGCTTAGCATAAAATGAATAACTTCAGTGTTTGCATTTAAACCAATGTCCAATAACAAGCAAATTTTCTATTCACATGCTTCCTATAAAATCAAAATGGGAACAAGATACTGTTTAGTTAGTGAATGAATTTGGTTATAATACCCACTTCAATATTTAGAAAAAATATAGTGGAGAGCAATTGGATTATAAAATATTACAAAATGTTTATATATTAAGGTAAATGCTTTTTCAGAACTTCGGTCTTTCTCTTGAGTCATGCTTTTAATTTGAAAAGTTTCCATTAAAAGTGTTCTTCTTTGTGGTCTTTGTGCAACTGAGTCAACTTTGTTTTCAGCTTCTCTTTTATCCCTTTGTTACAAGAACAGCAGAAGTAGGAAAGATTACGGAGATACCAGTTGGAGTGGGAATAGAATAGAAAAGAAAGAAAAGTTGTTGTTCTTTGTGGTCTCTGTGCATCACACATATGGGCTCTGCACCTGCACAGTGCCTGTAGTTGGAAAAATTTTCCTAGCTAAGCTCAATTTTTGGTGGGAGCCCCTCCCCCTCTCCCTCTTGTGTAAATAAGGTGGGCTCCCATAGTTTTCCCCAGTTCCTTTTTGACTGCTGTTTTGAATACCTTGGGTTCCTAGCTTTCTTATATTTTAATTCAGCTTCAAGAACTTTCCAAACTCCTTTAACTATTTTTCCAAACTCTCTTAACGTTCTATTTTATCTTCTCTTCAATTTCATCTCCATGTTTTATTACCTTAATTCCCCCACAAAAATAATTTTTAAAAACCCTTCTATTGTTTTTCCTATTTTTCACTTAGCCCCCTTTTTCTTTCTTTTCTCCAATGGCACTCCAGACAGCTTTTTGGAAATTTGTTCTCTGTGGCATAAAAGTGCTCTCCACGGGTGGGCATTCCCTTTGCCTCTTTTGCCTCAGGGAAGACTACCAAATAGATTATTTCCCACAGTGCCAGGTCCACAAGAATAGGGTGGAATGCCTGAAGACCAAAATGAGGAGCCACACACTCATGGCTGTACAGTTGCTCCCCACAAAACCTGATGATCATCCATTGATCTTCCAGGCTTCTGCCTCCTGTCGCACTCCATCAACAGCTGCTGGGGCTCCACCTGCAAAAACCCAGCATTCATGTAATGAGAAGCTGAAGAAGCAACCTAAAAAAAAAATCACATGAAATGGTGAAGGAATCTAAGATAGTGCCCGGAAAGGGCAAAGAAAAGTCCTCCAAATGGGCCATACACCACTCACTATTGCTGCTGTTGGTATAAAATCAATCACCCGTTCTGCCAGTGACCCCAGCTATTGTATCCAAGCTGGCCCCACAAACAGGGTTGCTGCCAATGCTACCACAGGTCTCAACACCAGCTCTTCCATTGGGCTCCATGGTATGAGTGGAGCCATCTGACTACATCTCATTCATTTTCCAAAGAGGAGATATGGGATATACCACCCTGTACGCATGTGAGTCTACCACCTCTATCTCCATCCGGAGCAGTTGGTTCCTGGCACGGAACCCAACAACTACCTGCACTGCTCTCCTATCCAGCCACTGGACCAATATATATTCCTCTATTGCTATCTCCATCTCACTGCTCTTCCCATCAGCTGACGGAAAGGCCCAGGATCCCTCCACTGACTTGAGATCAGGATCTGTCCTGGGCCCCTGTTCCACCACTGGGACCATAAGCCATCCAGCTACCCATAGGAACAGAGAAGTTTCAAGCACCACTACCATTGGGAGCCATCTGTACTCTGTCCCAAAGAGGTGGGGGCTTGGTTCCTCCAACTCATGCACTGATCTCAGCTGCTGCATCACCAGTTCATTGTTCCACCATGGTTCCTATGTCCCAGTCAGCTGTTTATCTCAGTCTGTCATCTCACCAGATTGCAGACAGGACAGACCTTCATCACCATCTAATTGTTCACCATTGGACCCTGCTGACTATACCTGTGATCTGCCTTCACTCTACCATGACCCAATGCCAACTTCACCAGACACAGATGAACAGAGTGTGCAAAGCCTTCTGCTCTTGTGCCAGCATCAGTCAAGGATTGCTGGGCAATGTGTTCCTTTGGTCATGGAAGAGAACACTCTTCTACCTTTTTTCACTCTTCCTGCTACTTACAAAAGTTCTGGCCAAGATCTGCAGGGAGAACACCAACTGCATTCTAATGACATCTCAGTGGCCCCACCAACCATGGTTCTCCAACCTTCTCCACATGTCAAACTGGGAATTCACTCGCCTCCCACAGACAGTCAACATCATTTCCTGGAATCAGGGCATTCTTTATTCAGAATTCATGTACCTTCGATTGACGGCAAGGCAGATCCTCTACTGAACCAGAACCAAGGATTCCATCCCAAAATCCAATCAATTCTAGATGCAGCCTTGAGGCGAATAAAAAATGTTCATGCTCCTCTAAATGGAATGCTTTTGGAACCTTTACTCAGAGAGAGTCCTTCACCCCACAACAAATCTTGACCTTCCTACATTGAAGGACTGCCAAAGGACTTCAGCCTACATCAGTTAAATGCTACCTATCTGCCATCTCATAATTTCATGGAATGGTCAATGATTTCTCTAACTTCTCACATCCTCTATCCAGATAGTTCCTAAAAGCTCTACATAACCTGAACCCACCCATCCTATCTGTCGTACTGGGATGGAGCCTATCTGTAGTGCTCCAAGCACTAATAAAACTTCCATTTAAACCCCTGGCTACCATAGACTTGCACCTTCTCTCCTGGAAGATCACCTTCCTAGTAGCAATCACCTTGGCCAGGAGAGCAAGTGAACTGTGCAGTCAATGTATAGAACTTCCACTTCTTGTTTTTCACAAAGACAAGGCAAATCTCCAACCGGATTCCTACCAACAGTTTCCTCCCAATTGCAGCTAAACAAAGACATTGTCTTGCCAGTGTACTTCCTGATACCACCTGCTCTTGTTGAATCAGCTCTAGACACTCTTGATGTTTGTCAAGACCTAGCCTTTTCTTGGTCCTGTACTGAATTGTTCCGCTGTTCTCCAAAGCTGTTTGTCTCCTACAGCGAATAATCTAGAGGTAAACCCATCAGTTCTCAGCAGCTCACTCACTGGATTGTAGATTATTAAACTGGCATACCAACCCGCAGGTCTCCAGCCTCCACAACAACCAAGGGTGCATTCAACCAAAGCAGTGGTGACTTTCACTGCATTCCATGCTGGCATTCCCTTGCAAGACCTCTGCCAAGCAGCAGCTGGTCTATATCAGTGGTTTTCAACCTTTTTATAGTCGGGGACCAGCAAAAATAGGAAAATTATTTTGGGGACCACTGAGGCAGAAATAAAAAGTAGTATGTACATAATATAATATGTTGTGTATTAGTTTTTAAATATAGTATCAAAAAGGAACATTCTCAAGATAACTGGAAACTGAACAGTAAAAATGCTAATAAAAGAATAAAATACTGAAATTAAATGTAATTGAACACAACCGAAATTGAATATAAATATGCAATTCAAATAAGGCTACTATGAAATCTGCTGTTGCTTCTTTTCAAGAATACTTGATCAAACATTTACAATAGCAAAATACAAAATCAATATTTGCTCATAGCCAATACAAATTAAAATACATTATTAACAGCAGAGCAATACAAAATCAAAACAAGTTACTGAATACAATAATATTCGTAATGTTAAATAGTGAAATACAAGGAATCCCACCCACTCAAACCCTCATACTGGCAGAGAATCACTTTCAACACAATCCTGCCTCAGCATTTCCCTTCCCAGGGGAAAACACAGCAGAGAAAGGAAAAGGCCCAGTTTTTGTGGCGTCACCCAGAGGGTGGACCTGCAAGGTGCAGTTCCCAGCTGGCTTCCTTGAGTTGCCTCTCCCCTCCCCAGCCTCCATGGAGGAAGAGGTGAGGAATCAGTAGTGAAAGCACAGCTAGTTCTGTGCTGGTCCTGGTGAGTGAGATGCCACCGGTGTGTATGTGCATGACAGTGGCTCTTTCATGAACTGGTAGAAAATGCCAGTGGAGTGGTGCTGGTCAGACCAACAGTTGAAAACTACTGGGCTATACCTTCGACTTTTGTATTCCATTACTGACTTGACATCTGTGCCATACAGGACTGTTCCTTTGAGAGGATTATGGTTGTCACATTTGACCTTAAATCTAAGAAAAGAATCGCATAGCCTAGTACATAGTAGCCCCATGGTTCCTCCAATCAACACATGGTTGCATGATCCATGAGAGGTCACTGTAAATTTAGTTTACTAAGCACCTTCCAGTGTTTCCTTGCAACTGCTGCTGTTCTGGCAAATTGACCTCTCCCCTTGTGTCATCTTCCCTATAGCTTGTCCTTCTGGCAGCTATCCTCTTCTATAGGATGGCCCCATTTGGATCTTCTACACGGACTGCACAGGCATAACATGCCAGCTGGAACAGCAGTAGCATGCTGCTATCATTAGACAATTAGTGGCTGTAGAGGGCTACCGAATTAAGGAAATATTTGGTTGGATAGATACCTTGCCTGTTGATCAGTATAGTGTTAGTCTTGATTTCTCTAGGAACCTATGTATGTATTTCAACATAATCCTATGCATGCTTACACAGAAGTAAGTCCTACAATGTTCAGTGGGGTTTTTATTAGTATAATAATTAAGTCACCATAATAATTTAAAGTGAGTATATTTTCAGAAGATTACCTCAAAAGATGTGTGAATAAAAATGCTATATCCTATTTTACTCTGCTATTTCTTAAAAATTGAAAAGATGCAAATTATAAATATAGTATTAACAGCATGCTGCTCTTTGAAGTATTGATGAATCTCAGAATCGTGTTTTCTGCTTGATTATGCTGAATAATGTGTATTGAATATGATTTATCTTTCACAGAGGAATATTTCAGTAAAACTTTTCTTGTGAAGAATCAATATTGACAGTTCAGTATTTCTCTGTATTTGTATCTGTAGATAGTAGACCATGCTGTGTATAAATTGTTTCCAATCTTAATCTGGTTTGTCAACTTTGGTATACTGGTATTAAGCAGTATTGTTGAAACATGACTTGAGTCTTTGAGTTGTCTTTATAAGCCTGTGTAGGCTCCTATGCTTCCTTGAAGATTGCAAAATATGTATATCAATGTATATATGCATTACAATTAAACAGGAAATTTATTTTCATATTTTTCTTCCTAAAGTAGCAAGTGACAATGGCTTGGAAACAAAACAAAACCTACAACTATTTTTGACTCTCTGCATTCACCAGATGTGTTCAGTGAAGTTTCATCCTGACGGCACACAATTTAAATGAGACACTATCTTGCCTTTAGACACACTGATTAATCTACTGTGTAGTGGTGTTAGCTTCTTTAAAAATGATTTGTTTTAAAATCCATATTATTTCCTATACCAAACACAACATGGGCTAAAATTCTGTTATGGTAATGGTTTAAGCAGCACAGTTAATATGCTTGGTATATGTCTGTCTCTGTCTATAGTTATTTAATCTGTATTTTCCATTTCCTGTGTGTTTGTATGTCATGCTAAACTCATAATATGATGTACCTACATTATTTTTAACTACACTATTGTATCCAGTATGGAGGATCAATCAGAATTAAGTAACTATGTCAGACATTTTACTTTCAACATTTTCTTCCAGCCCATTTGCTTACGTGGATCCCTTACATTGTAACATGGCCTATTTGTATCTTGAGCTACTCAAAGACTCCCTCAACGAGTATGCATATGCAGCAGAACTAGCTGGCTTGAACTATGATCTCCAAGATACCATCTATGGGATGTATGTAAGTACACAGATCAAGGAGAATCTTAAAAGCCTTAAATTTACTTCCACTGATCAGGGAACAACAAGAAAACTTGATTTTCTGGAAGCATTTTTTTAAAATGGCTTTTCCAGGATTTAATTATTTGAGTTCCTTTTTCTGCCTTAATTTTTAACTATACTTTGAATTTTAAGTTCAAATTTTTCTAAGTCTCAACATTTCATATCCAGAAATGTTTTGCTGCATTTTACATCATTCATCAATTGCAAAACTTTACTTTAAAAACAATCAGCCCTAATTGGATTGAGATTTTGCTACTATACTTTCTAATGAAAAAAAAAAAAAAAACAACTATTCGCAATATTTTCAGTGTTTCATTCCGAACAATACTGGTTATGAGGCTGCATATACATACTCTTCAGTCATGTTTCTTCGTCCATTACTGTATTGCTGCCTGAGGTATCAAAGCATCCTTTTTTTTTTCTTTTGTTAGTCGCTACCTTTATGCTGACCCTCTCCATTGCAACATGACATACCTGTTTATCAGGTTATTGAAGGATGATTTAAAAGAGTATACATATGCAGCACGCCTCTCAGGTTTGGTGTATGCCATTGCATCAGGAATGAATGCAATACTTGTAAGTAAGAAGGGGAAAAAACAGGAAGAAATGAGATGGCTTGAGATTTAAATGCCGCTTGGAAAAATGCTGGCTTCCTCATATCTAAACAAAACAGCTGCTGGTTTGTGTTCTCTTGCATCTTTCTCATGATTGGAAAAAACATGCAGTTTTATAACTATTTATTGAATGGTTTGGCTAAGATTGGAATGCTTTTGAGACTGTATAGTATGCCTAAATTGTGTTTCTGATTTGCATACAGCAATCTTTCAAAAATGTTATTTAAAAGTAGAAGTTTGTGGGCTATCAGCCACTTAGATTGTGATGTATACTAAAAAAAACCAAACAAACAACCCAAACCACCACATGGCATAAAAGACGAATATATTTTTGAGGCATGATCTTATGTAGGCTAGATCCTACACTGTTAGATGTATGCTACTAAATCCTACTAATTGCATTATTGGCTTTGAAACAACTGCATGTTAAAACCAAGGTGATGATTGCAAAAATAAATCTGTCCTTTCTTTTGTAAAGAAAATATTAAATCCTGATACCTAATATAGACATTCCTTGTTACATAAGAGCTGTCACAATTCTGTGTGTCTATTTTAGGAAATGCCTTAATTTTCTGATAAAATAGAATACCTCTAAAGAACATGATGTGGATGGAGTGACTTGGAGGTTTTCGTGCTCAAACTGATTACAAAAACACAAGCATGATTTTAATATAAAATCTTGCAAACTTTTTGTTCACACACACACACACACACACATACACACACGGACACACATTCTGCCATTTTTTCATCCTTAAGGATTACATAGCATTTTCAGGCAGCCTTCCTCCAGAAGCAGATCTACTTTGTTTCAGTAAGAGTGTGGCATTGGCTATCGGGCAGTCTAGAAATCTAAGAAATAAATACGCTGTAAATGCAACATCTTGTATTTTAATTACAAGTTTTTTATTACCTTTAAAAGAAAAAGAAACCAGATGTCTTCAGTCTGCAACCTAGCACCTAGTCAACATGAGTCCAAGTTGATTCTAATTTCTTGAGTCATCTAGCATGATTGCTTTTTTTTTTCTATCAACAATTACATATTTATCTTAGGAATCTAGTTATCCAGAGATTCTGCTTCTGTTCTGTTAAATGCTATATAAGCATTCTCATCTTTCTCTGTATGCAGTAAATAATGAGTGTGTAAAGCAGAGTTAATGTAATATTAAAATAGTCTGCATAACTATAAAAGAGCAGCTTGGTATGAGGGCATATGTATATGATATACCCACTTATGCAGTAACATGAACTTCATGTTAATATATTAAATATTTGTGATACCCTGATTTTCTTAAGAAAAATATTATAAATCTTATGCTTTAGAAAGTATGGAACAGAACTCTTCATGCTATACTTGCTGTAGATTTTGAGATCTTTAAGTTCTTTTATTCTACATTTGGAAAAAGTATGTTCGTTGTTTCACTTAGCCTAGACAGTGTGGTATAGTGGTTAGAATGTTGGGCAGGGAATCAGGAGATGCGGTTCTAATCCTCCCTCAAGCATGGAGCTCACTGGGTGACTTAGAGCCAGTCACATACTCTCAGGCTAATCTTCCTCAGTTGTTGTAGCGAGGATAAAATGAAGAGAAGAAGCCACCTTGTCTTCCTTGCAAGAGGAAGAAAGGTGGGATATAAATGTGATGTAATTAAAAAAAAATGTTTTTAGTACTTTTTCCTCTTTTTCTGTCTCCCTTCCCCCCAAATTATCACACCGATTTTCCTGAAAATAGAGATTTGGACATCTTTCTTTCTTAACATTCAGAAAACATTCTTTCTTTGCTTTGCAGAATGGAACAATACTTGGTTTTTATTGTAATTTCACATCCATAATATTTACCTTAATAAGCATTTACATCTTGAGAAAAAATAAAGCAGTAGATTTCCATACCACAGAGGAAAAACATTAGAATTTTGTTGAAATTTGACAGAATATTTCCCAGTGCTGATGGAAGATCTAGAATTATAGTTTAAAATGGAATACTTCAAACATAGACACATCCTATTTATTTTCCTTGTATAGCTTTCTGTAAAAGGTTATAATGACAAGCAGCATATCCTACTGAAGAAGATTATTGAGAAAATGGCCACATTTGAGATTGATGAAAAACGATTTGAAATTATCAAAGAGGCGGTAAGCCATCTGGGAGTTCTATTTTTACCTTTATACCTTACCATTTTTCTCCTTTAATTTTTTGTTGTTAGGGATGCATTTATGTATTGAATTGCTATTGCTTAATAAAATTTACATAAATTAGAATGGCAAGTATCCCACCCTATTGAGATAACAG
Organism: Varanus salvator macromaculatus; assembly: GCA_023646645.1. NCBI lineage: Eukaryota > Metazoa > Chordata > Lepidosauria > Squamata > Varanidae > Varanus > Varanus salvator. Next base: position 29,579,134 of record JAIXND010000756.1, read on the forward strand.
AGATCTGTACACTGAATATTCTTTCATTGGAGCATTATGAACCCAAAGTTTCAAATCTCTTCTGAAAAAATGTGCAAAATGTAGAATGGGTGAACCTGTAAATAGTGCTGAATAGGAACGGACTTGGGTTGCAAACCTATGCTCACTTGATAATAAGCTGCATTCAAACAATAGCACATGCTAGAGTAAACATTTGCAATGGTAAAATGTTGTAAGGGTATAGTTCTATGCATGATTAGACAGAAGAAAGTTCTTAGCCTTCTCCAGCCAGGCGAGCTAACCATGGTTCCCTTTTAACAAGGGATTACAGTTTCAAATCAGTGTGGGTATTTGCAGATAGGTAATATGGTTTAATATGGTTTATTGCAAAGTTTCATTTTTTAACTATCGTATGATTCTTGCCTTAACCTTGGTAGTACATGAGATCACTTAACAACTTCCGAGCTGAGCAGCCACACCAGCATGCTATGTATTATCTTCGGCTATTAATGACAGAAGTTGCCTGGACCAAAGATGAATTAAAAGAAGCTTTAGATGGTAAGGGCTTTGCAAATGAGTCGCATTTGCTACTTAAGTTTAACTGCTTCTAATTTAAATTTGTTCTAAATGTATAATTAAAATTGTCTTTCATTAGTCAAATGCTCCTTGTCTGAACTGAACCTATAATTTCATCTCATCCTTGAATAGATTTAGAGATAGAATAGCTTTGATAAGTCCTACAACTGCCAGCATTCTTCAGCCAGCTGTAGAACTTTTTCTGCCCAAGCACTCATAGGATTGTGCCCTTAATGTTTCTGTCCTATGAAATGTTTGGAGATTTTCAATAATTAGATTGACTTGCAGATGGTTGGAAAACCTAGTAGATATTTAATGCTGTGACCGCCTCTGATTTAGCAACCAAATCTAGAATTTAGGTAATTCTTAATGATGATCATTTCTTGCAGTAGATAAATTAACAAAGTGTTAAGCACCTAGTGAAGCATCACTAAGAAAGTTTAATAAAATCATAAAAATGCTAAATGTCTTCTTCATAAAGAATGATAGTTCGATAAATGAACAAAATGCCTTTGTATTTGTAGAAAAGGCCGATCATCATTATATATTAAATTGGATTGTGTTGTATTGAGTTCTCTGACTGTACCAATAAAAACCTCCAGTGGTTCTTCATGGTCTCTTTGCATCACACATATGGGCTCTGTGCCTGTGCAGTACCTGTTGTCGGAAAGATTTCCAAGCCAGAGTCGTTCTGGTTAGGAACCCTTTCCCTCCCTCCCCCTGGTATATCTAGGAGGTATATCCTGCCAATTTCGAGCTCCCATTGAGACTCAGCATCATCTATTGGGACTGAGGGATGATCCTGCACCTGGACGCTGGCATTCTCTGTCTCATGGCATGGAGTATTAGTTGGTAAAGCCAAAGGTTCCACTCTGTCCCAAGATACAGGAGGTCCTGGATATAGCCATGCAGCCAAATAGAAGGCACTTCTATGCTGCTAAATTGCCATTCTTCGTCATGGCCTCTGTGCATCACACACATGGGTTCTGCGCCTGCGCAGTGCCTTTGGCCGGAAGATTAAAAGCTAACGGTTTCTTTGGTGGCAAACTTCACTCACCCTCCCCCCTGGGACTATATAAAGGAGTGGAGTGTCCGCCATTTTCCAGTCTTTGCGACCGCCGTTTGTTGTACCTCGTGCCGCTTTGCTCTCGCTTAGATCGTTACTTACCTCTCTTCCTTGCTCGAAAATCTCCCTGTTTTTCTCCAAGTTATTCATCCTCATTAGTATTCCTGTTAAGTATATTCACTTCGTTCGTTCTTTCGTGCACTTCTCTTCTGTTCCTAAAAAAACAAAAGAAAATTATTATAAAAATATTACTTTCCCGCTTCACTATCTTCTTTCTTCCTTTTTCTGCGATGGCGCAACGGGCAGCGTTCCGCAAGTGCAGGGAGTGCGGCTCCAAAATGCCTGCAGCTGACCTGCACGATCTGTGTCTCCTGTGCCTAGGGGAGGGGCACAGGACCGATAAATGCCGCCATTGTTTGGCCTTCTCAAAACAAGCGAGGAAGAATCGGGAGAACCGCCTCCGCAAGCTATTGTGGGACCAGGCGCTCCTCCAATGGGACCAGCTTGTGGCTAAGACCACAGCTTTGGCTCCACCCGAAGGCCGCCCAGCCTCGGCCGATTTGCCACAGCGTCCGGCTTCCTCTTCGGCTGCTCCACCCTCACGCCCTTCGGCTGAAGGTGCTCTGAGTATGGCCAACCAATCTGCTCCAAGGAAGCAGAAGGAAAAAAGAAAACACAGTGATCCAGAGAAACACACTGTGCATAAGAAGGCCAGGAAAGATAAGGCTAGTAAGCCTTCTAAGAAGCCGAGGGATCCCAAACGCCCCAAACATTGGCACTCGGGTTCGACGGCCTCCTCGGTACCGATGCCGGTCTCGGACCCGACACACTCGACTCCGGCCATCCAGGCGGCGATGAGGGTCACTCCGCCAGCCTCGCCACACCCTCTAGAGCCTAGGGTGCAAGAGGACCCGCATCACGGCTCGATATCTGATGGCGAGATAAGGGATTCCCCCGCTAGGGTTTGATCCCCGACACCAATGCCGGCTGCTCCTCTTGAGGCTGAACCCGTCGTCTCGCCACCCAGAAGCCGCGGGAGCCGCTCCTCAGAGATACGGTCTGATGGCTGGTACCAGTCACGGTACTCCTCCGTACCGAGGTGGGAGGAACGCCATTCTATGGCCTACTACCCGGCTCCCAGAGGTCGGTCCTCGCCACCAGCTCCTAGGGATCGCTTCCAGCCAGCACCTAGAGACGCTCCAATACCTCCATCCAGAGCGAGTAGCAGATCAGAGTCACCAGCGGAGTCCTCCTCTAGTGCTCCTCCTCCATACTGGATGGAATCTAACGAATCGGACATTAACTCAACCTCACCAGATGCAGCGGTTACCTCACAAGGCCCTGGGTCACCCGAGGAACCATACATCTCCTTCTCGGAGCTCATGGCTAGGCTGGTGAAATCCCTGGAAATCGAAGCCCACCAACAACCGGGACCGAGTACCGACCGCTTTTATGATGTGGTCAGGGGAGAACAATCCACATCGATCGCCCTACCGCTGATCACAACATTGCGGCAAGCCATGATTCAACCATGGGACCTCCCGGCCCAGCCACAACCGACCTCACGTAAATACGAGTCCATGTATCGGGTCCGAGAGGAGGGCACCCCAAGCTGAATTCGGTTGTTGTTGAATCCTCTCAGGGCCGGGAGGCGCACGGACATACATCACCCCGCGATAAGAAGGGCAGGAAGGTGGACTCCCTAGCGCGCCGGGTCTATGCAGCATCCAGCCTCGGATTGCGGATATCCAATTACGAAGCGACCCTGGCGCGCTATCAATATTTCTTGATGCAGCACCTCGACAGCATCATTTCCACCTTGCAAGGAAATCAAGCCGACCTGGCAAAGACCTTTGTGAGGGAAGCGATGCAGGTGGCGGTGCAACAATTATCGACGGCCGTACAGTACCAGTCTCGACAGCAACAACAGCCTCATCAACGTCAGCAGCGCCGTAGGCAACCATCTCAGCGCTTCCAACAGACCCGTCGCCGTTTCGACGTCGATAGGCGCCAGCGTTGACGGGGCGAGCGAACCCTTCTGCTCCCACTCACACCCTTCCCCCTCTCTTTTGGGGATTGACTGAAGAGTCGGCTCCCCATTTGGGAGACCATTACATCTGATGGTTGGGTGTTATCCATCATTCAGCACGGATATAGAATCGAATTCGATGTTGTTCCATCACCGAGTCCTATCCGCTTTACTGCAGCCTCGTCGGTACTACTAGACGAAGTCAGCCAGCTGCTCGCTAAAGGAGCGATCACTCAATTACCACTCTCGGATGGACTCCATGGATTCTATTCCAGATATTTTACCGTCCCGAAGCGAGATGGAGGTCTCCGACCAATTTTGGACTTGAGAGCCCTAAATACGTTCATTATACCTAAAAAATTTCGGATGACCACGCTGCAAAATATCCTTCCGCTGCTAGGGAGAGGAGATTGGTTCGCCTCGCTTGACTTGAAGGACGCCTACTTCCACATTGCTATTCATCCATGGCATAGGCGATTCCTTCGCTTTGCGGTAGATTCCAATATCTACGAATTCAAGGTGTTACCGTTTGGACTGGCCACTGCACCACGCGTTTTTACGAAGTGTATGGCTCCTGTCTGTGCGCACCTTCGACTGCGTGGAATCTGAATTTACCCATACCTTGATGATTGGTTGTTGGTTTCTGAGACTAGAGAAGGACTTGCCTTGGCGGTTCCGTCTTCTTGTACTCTTTTACAAGATTTGGGACTTTGTATTAATCGAAGGAAGTCTTGCCTTCTTCCTACACAGGTGATTAACTTTATCGGAGCCAGACTGGATTCGACAGTGGCAAGAGCCTTCCTTCCACAAGACAGACAAGATGCCATTGCATGTCACATCGCTCGAATTCAATGACAAAGGACCGTCCCTGCGCGATCCATTCAGAGACTATTGGGACACATGTCAGCTGCGATCGCTGTAGTTCCGCACGCCAAGCTTCACCTGCGACCACTACAACTATTCTTCAACGGGGTTTTCCAACCGCAAAGGGACCTGCCTACCAGACGGTTTCGAATTCCGTCCTCTGTCCCGCAGTCTCTTTCATGGTGGACAGATCCAGCCAATCTAAACATTGGTGTCCCATTTTGACCTCGATACCCTACGATAACTGTTGGAACCGACGCGTCTCTTTCGGGATGGGGAGCTGTATGCTCCAACCTCCGCGCTCAAGGGACTTGGAATCCTACAGATGCCAACAATCACATCAATTTCCTGGAACTGCTTGCTATTTTCAAAGCCCTACAGTCGTTCGAGGACGTACTTCGACACCAAGTAGTCCAAATCTCGTCAGACAACATGACTGCGGTGTTTTATTTGAACAAGCAAGGGGGCACTCGATCCCGAAAGCTGGCCCACTTGGTGATGCAGATCTGGGACTGGTGCATCCCGCGGAGCATCACGCTACTAGCAGTCCATCTAGCAGGCGCGGACAATACAGAGGCAGATCTCCTAAGCAGACACATGTCGCGCTCACACGAATGGGAGCTGGACCCTCGAATCCGAGACGAGCTATTTCGCCTTTGGGGCGTACCGGACATAGACCTCTTTGCTACTCGTCACAACAGGGTGTGCGAGGCTTACTGCTCCAGAGCGGGGATAGGATGGGGGTCGTCCGGGGACGCTTTTATGATTCCCTGGAACGACAGGACTTTTTATGCCTTCCCGCCTATTCCCCTCATCATGCGGGTGTTGGCAAAAATTGTCCACGAAAGGGCTACGGGGTTCCTAATAACCCCTTGGTGGCCCCGTCAACCGTGGTTCTCGAATCTCCTTCACATATCGCGAGACGAATTCATCCAACTACCACATCTCCCTTACCTAATTACCCAGAAAGAGGGCACGATCCAACACCCCGATCTCCTGTCGCTGAAGCTCACTGCCTGGTGAATCCGATGACCGGGTCCGATGTATCGATGTCGACACACCCTCCGTCCGTCGATACCGCGCCTTCACTCTCCATATCTCCGCAGTTGCAGTATATTCTCGATTCTGCGTTGAGACCATCCACGAGGAAGTCATACGCTGCGAAATGGCGCAGATTCTCTGTTTTCGCTGACTCCCACTCGTTCCCGGCCACATTGGCTTTGATACCGCAGATTCTCCAATTTCTTTTCGAATTACATCAGTCTGGACTGAAACCTTCCTCTATTAAAGTATATACAGCGGCGATCTCTCATTATCGTGGGACTATTCAAGGTTTCTCCATTTTCTCCCAACCCCTGATCAAGAGATTTTTGAGAGGACTCTGTAATTTACACCCAACAGTCAGACCATTTATGCCCACCTGGAGCCTCCCGGTGGTTTTGCAGGCACTGACCCGACCACCCTTCGAACCCATGGCGACAATTGATATGCGCCTTGCTTCCTGGAAGACTGCTTTCTTAGTAGCAGTTACGTCAGCCCGTAGATCTTCAGAACTTTGTGCCCTTAGGGTAGATCCTCCGTTTATGAACTTCCATAAAGAGAAAGTAGTTTTACGCCTAGACCCTACTTTCCTTCCTAAGGTTGCTACCTCCTTCCACATGCAGCAGGAAATAGTTCTACCAGCATTTTTTCCTGTACCCTCGAATCCGATAGATTGGTCCCTGCATATGCTGGATGTCCGACGCTGTCTAGCATTTTACCGATCCAGAACAGAGTCTGTTCGGCAATCTAATAGACTGTTAAATATTCTGAAAATGGCAAGGGCTGCCTAGTCACCCCTCAACGGCTTGTGAAATGGATAGTTAATACTATTGTCCTGGCCTATCAACTAGCGAAATTGGACTTGCCGTCTACTCCAACAGGCCATTCTACCAGGGCTATTGCTGCCTCATCAGCCTTTGCGTCCGGGGTCCCGATGGAAGATGTCTGCAGAGCTGCCACCTGGGCCACGCCATGTACTTTTGCTAAACACTACAGGCTGGATGTTCGTGCCAGGCAGGATTGCTCCTTTGGCAGAGCTGTCCTTTCTTCTGTTCTCCGTTGATGACACCTCTCTCCTCCTATTCGGGTAAGCTTGTTATTCTACCCATGTGTGTGATGCACAGAGGCCACGACGAAGAAGAGCAGGTTGCTTACCTGTAACTGATGTTCTTCGAGTGGCCATCTGTGCAGTCACACACATGGGTTCTGCGCCTGCGCAGTGCCTTTGGCCGGAAGATGAAAAGCTAACTGTTTCTTTGGCGGCAAACTCCACTCCCCCTCCCCCCTGGAACTATATAAAGGAGTGGAGTGTCCGCCATTTTCCAGTCTTGAAGACCAGACGTTCGTTTTGCATTAAGTAAAAATTTTTAAGTTCATCCCCCTTCTTTTTTTGGTTTGGAAGAAAAAGAGAAAGGGGTGGTATCGAACTGGAGAGAATCAGATCGGAGCCACCCATGACACCGCGTGGGGTCGGTGGGTGGGTTGTGTGACTGCACAGATGGCCACTCGAAGAACATCAGTTACAGGTAAGCAACCTGCTCTTACCACCTTTGCCCAACAGGAAGCCTTCAACCCATACCAGGCATCCATCCACTAAATCCTTGGCTTCCTTCACATGCTACACACCGGAGGACTGAAAGTATCCCTCATCAAGGTTTACCAGTGATATTGTTCGGTGTAGCAGTTGACAGCTTCTCAGTCTTCACGTACCCATTGTCCTCCCATCAATTCATAAAAGGTTTGCAGGACCTTCACCTGCACTGCTGGTTATTTGGGCCAGGATGGAACTTACCAGAGGTTCTGCAGGCTCTCACAAAGCCACTCTTTTAGCTACTGGCCACAGTGGACTTGGGTCTTCTCTCTTGGAAGGTGACTTGTCATGTCAGTTAAGCAGATGAGTGAATGTTGCACTTTCCACATTGTGCCATCCAACAACCTTTCCTGTTTTTCCACAAGGACAAGGTGGTCCTGCAACCCAAAACATTGTTCCTCCCAAAAGTTGTGCCACCATTCCATAAGAATTTGAACAAAGTTTTGCTGACTTTTTTTTTGATGCCATCGGACCTGGTAGAAGCTGTCTTGTACATGTTTGGACGTTTGCAGGGCATTGCTGTTCTATCAGTCCCCAGTCCCCTACCAGCTCCTCCTGCTGGTCCCAGAGACTGTTCATGTTTTATGGCAAATGATCCAAAAAAGAGCTGGTTAGCCCTAAAAGCACACTGGGTAGTCAAGACCATCATGCTAGTCTACCAGCTGTCCAGATGTCAGCTTCCTGAGCAACCCGGAGCTCACTCTTATCAGAGCGATAGTGACTTCTACACTGTTGCATGCTGACATCACACTGCAGGACCTCTGCAGAGAGCAACATGGTTTACTGCATTGACATTCATCCAGCACTACCATCCAACTCAATATCTGCACCAGGCAAGATTGCTCCTTCAGCAGAGTGGTCCTATCAGCAGTTTTCTGCTGACCACATCTGCACACCTTTGTCTTCAGGTAAACTTGCTAGTCACCCATATGTGTGATGCACAGAGACCATGAAGAAGAAAGGTTGCTTACCTGTAACTATTGTTCTACCACTATCGGAAAAGGATGGGAGCCTCTCCTAGATATACCAGGGGAAAGGAGAGGAGAGGTTCCTAGCAGAAATAGTCTAGCTTGAAAATTTTGACAACAGGCCCCACACAGGCTAAGAGCCCATATGTATGAATGCACAGATGACTACTCAAAGTATTTTGTTACCACAGAAAATGCCTGCCTTTCTTTCCATATTCATTCTACTTGCTGTCAGTGATGACAGCTTCTACTCATACAGTTGTTGTCTGCTACTGATCCATATGCCTGACCACAGATACGAAGGAAGACATTCCCTTCATTGGTCCATCCCTTTCCCTTCCAGCATTTTTTCTCCACGAGCCACATGTTTAGTCTTGGCATCACACTACCCTCTCTATGGTGCTAGTGAGTCTGAATTATCCCTCTGTTTGTTTGTTTTTCTTCAGATCAATCATTCAGTTGGAAACAAATTCATTCACACTACATTCAAAACAGTATTTTTGTGTGATTGGTTGATTGGACTGGTTATTAATCAGAATGCGCATACATTCAGAGCAAAATAGTGTGTGTGCTTTCAGATATAAATTTTAACCCTTGTTTGCAGGTCATAGAAGGGTAACCTTAACACAGGGATATATTAAAGTTTAATTTCAAGCTGATCATTGACCATAAAAACTGCCATTTAGAAATAATAGCAGTCAAAGATGATTGAAATGCCTTACAGGAGAATGTTAAAACTTATGCACTTTCTGTAATTAACCACTTAAGTTTTATCTTTAGCCACCACCTGAGTGACTATTACTATTTTTGAGTGTTGATTTGAGTTTAGCTTGATTGCAGTGCAGTATAGTCTTTTTTCCCCTTTCCTTTCTTGTTTTTTAATACTGGAATCTGGGTCACACAATATATGAATTCTAAGCAAGGCAAACTGCAGTGAGCCCAGCTATTTAGTCTTGGAAACTTTCCCAACATGAATATTTGGAAAGAAAACACCCACTCTCTTTGGGTGATGATTCTGTTTTTTCTTGAAGAAAAGCATTATATTTTAGGATGATATAGCGTTTTTTCCCCTAAATGGAAAAAATGATTGATATAAAATTTCCAAATATCTGTTGTAGATGTCACTCTTCCCCGCCTCAAGGCCTTTATTTCTCAACTGTTGTCAAGGTTACACATTGAAGCACTTCTCCATGGCAATATAACAAAACAGGTTAGTTCTTAAGTTTTTCTTCCCCTGGCATAGGCAAATCTGTATTTGTACTTACAATCAAGGGTTTACTTAAGTTTTCCTTTCTATTACTCTATATTGGGGCAGGGAGGACATTTTTAAAATCTTGTTACTGTCAAATAGTTTTTCTGAAGGCTCTTTTTACAAGTTTCTTTGTTCATTATCACTGTTACTATCTATGTCTGCAAAAATGTGTAAAACATAATATGGGAAACAAGTATAGCATAAATGGGAATGTTACCTAACTGATAAGTCAGCAAAAGATAGGTATGTTAGAAAATGGACATGGGTATCCTATTGCCTCCTTCATGGATCACTGCCTTGTCGTGGCAAAGGGGCTTGCGTAGCTCAATGAAGCTATGAGCTATGCCGTGCAGGGTCACCCAAAACGGACAGATCACAGCAGAGAGCTCTGACAAAACGTGATCCACTGGAGAAGAAAATGGCAACCCACTCCAGTATCTTTGCCATGAAAACCCCATGGACAGTACCAAAAGGCAAAAAGATACGACACCGGAAGATGAGCCCCTCAGGTCGGAAGGTGTCCAATATGCTACTGGGGAAGAGCGGAGGGCTAGTACTAGTAGCGCCAGAAAGAATGAAGCGACTGGGTCAAAGCCGAAAGGATACTCAGTTGCTGATGTATCTGGTGGTGAAAGCAAAGTCCGATGCTGCAAAGATCTATACTCCATAGGAACCTGGAATGTAAGATCCATGAATCAAGGCAAGCTGGATGTGGTCAAACAAGAGATGACAAGACAACATCGACATCTTAGGAATCAGTGAGCTAAAATGGACAGGAATGGGTGAATTTAATTCAGATGACCATCAGGTATAGTACTGCGGGCAAGAATCCCTCAGAAGAAATGGAGTAGCCTTCATAGTCAATAAAAGAGTAGGAAAAGCAGTACTGGGATACAATCTCCAAAATGACAGAATGATCTCAGTTTGAATCCAAGGCACACCATTCAACATCACAATAGTCCAAGTCTATGCCTCAACCACTGGTGCTGAAGAGGCTGAAGTTGACCAGTTCTTTGAAGGCCTACAGCACCTTCTAGAATTAACTCCAAAAAATGATGTCCTTATCATCATGGAGGATTGGAATGCTAAAGTAGGAAGCCAAAAGATAACCAAAACAACAGGCAAGTTTGGCCTTGGAGTACAAAATGAAACAGGCCACAGGCTGGTAGAATTTTGTCAAGAGAATACGATGGTCATAGCAAACACTCTTTTCCAACAACCTAAGAGACAACTCCACACATGGACATCACCAGACGGTCAACACAGAAATCAGATTGACTATGTGCTCTGCAGCCAAAGATGGAGAAGTTCTATACAGTCAGTAAAAACTAGACCAGGAGCTGACTGTGGCTCCGATCATGAGCTTCTGGTTGCAAAATTTAGGCTTAAGTTGAAGAGAGTAGGGAAAAGCACTTGGCCACTCAGGTATGACCTAAATCATATCCCTGATGAATATACAGTAGAGGTGACAAATAGATTTAAGGAATTAGATCTGATAGACAGAGTGCCTGAAGAACTATGGACAGAGGTTCGCAACATTGTACAAGAGGCAGCAACTAAAACCATCCCAAAGAAAAAGAAATGCGAGAAAGTAAAATGGCTGTCTGAGGAAGCTTTACAAATAGCTGAGGAGAGAAGGGAAGCAAAAGGCAAGGGAGAAAGAGAAGGATACAGACAATTGAATGCAGAATTCCAGAGAACAGCTAGAAGAGATAAGAATGCCTTCCTAAATGAACAGTGCAAAGAAATAGAAGAAAACAATAGAATAGGGAGGACCAGAGATCTCTTCAAGAAAATTGGAAACATGAAGGGAACGTTTCATGCAAAGATGGGCATAATAAAGGACTAAAATGGCAGGGACCTAACAGAGGCAGAAGAGATTAAGAAGAGGTGGCAAGATTACACAGAAGAACTATACAAGAAAGAGCTTAACATCCCTGATAACCACGATGGGGTGGTCACTGACCTCGAGCCAGACATCCTGGAATGTGAAGTCAAATGGGCCTTAGGAAGTCTGAGCAACAACAAAGCAAGTGCAGGTGACCGTATTCCAGCTGAGCTATTCAAAATCCTGAAAGACGATGCAGTAAAAGTGCTACACTCAATATGCCAGCAAATTTGGAAAACTCAACAGTGGCCACGGGATTGGAAAAGGTCAGTTTACATTCCGATCCCAAAGAAGGGCAATGCCAAAGAATGTTCAAACTGCTGCACCATTGCACTTATTTCACATGCTAGCAAAGTGATGCTCAAAAACCTACAAGCTAGACTCCAGCAGTATGTAGACCGAGAACTACCACAAGGACAGGCAGGATTTCGAAGAAGGAGAGGAACTAGAGATCAAATTGCCAACATACGCTGGATCATGGAGAAAGCCAGGGAGTTCCAGAAAAAGATCTACTTCTGCTTCATTGACTACGCTAAAGCCTTTGATTGTGTGGATCACAACCAATTGTGGCAAGTTCTTAAAGAGATGGGAGTACCAGACCATCTTATTTGTCTCTTGAGAAACCTATATGCGGGTCAAGAAGCAACAATGAGAACTGGACACGGAACCACTGATTGGTTCAAAATTGAGAAAGGAGTTTGGCAAGGCTGTATACTGCTGCCCTGCCTATTTAACTTATATGCAGAGCACATCATGAGAAAGGCAGGGCTAGATGAATCACCAGTTGGAATCAAGATTGCTGGGAGAAATATCAACAACCTCAGATATGCAGATGATACCACTCTCCTGGGAGAAAGTGAAGAGGAACTAAAGAGCCTCTTGATGCGGGTGAAGGAGGAGAGCGCAAAAGTGGGCTTGAAACTCAATATTAAGAAAACTAAGATCATGGCATCTGGTCCTATCACTTCCTGGCAAATAGATGGGGAAGAAATGGAGGTAGTGACAGATTTTATTTTCCTGGGCTCCAAGATCACCACAGACAGGGACTGCAGCCAAGAAATTAAGACACTTGCTCCTGAGGAGGAAAGCTATGGCAAATCTAGACAGCATACTAAAAAGCAGAGACATCACACTGCCAGCAAAAGTGCGTATAGTCAAGGCTATGGTTTTCCCAGTTGCAATGTATGGCTGTGAAAGCTGGACCATAAGGAAGGCTGAGTGCAAAAGGAATGAGGCCTTTGAATTGTGGTGCTGGAGAAGACTCCTGCGAGTCCCTTGGACTGCAAGGTGATCAAACCGGTCAGTCCTAGAGGAGATCAACCCTGACTGCTCTTTAGAAGGCCAGATACTGAAGATGAAACTCAAATATTTTGGCCACCTAATGAGAAGGAAGGAGTCCCTGGAGAAGAGTCTAATGCTGGGAACAATAGATGGCAAAAGAAGAAGGGGACGGCAGAGGATGAGGTGGCTGGATGGAGTCACTGAGGCAGTTGGTGTGAGCTTAGGTGGACTCCGGGGGATGGTGGAGGACAGGAAGGCCTGGAGGAATGTTGTCCATGGGCTCGCAATGGGTCGGGCACGACTCATGATCTGAGCCACAGTCAGAAGCTCATGATCGGAGCCACAGTCAGCTCCTGGTCTAGTTTTTACTGACTGTATAGAGCTTCTCCATCTTTGGCTGCAGAGCACATAGTCAATCTGATTTCTGTGTTGACCGTCTGGTGATGTCCATGTGTAGAGTTGTCTCTTAGGTTGTTGGAAAAGAGTGTTTACTATGACCATCATATTCTCTTGACAAAATTCTACCAGCCTGTGGCCTGCTTCATTTTGTACTCCAAGGCCAAACTTGCCTGTTGTTTCGGTTATCTTTTGGCTTCCTACTTTAGCATTCCAATCCCCCATGATGATAAGGACATCATTTTTTGGAGTTAATTCTAGAAGGTGCTGTAGGCCTTCATAGAACTGGTCAACTTCAGCCTCTTCAGCACCAGTGGTTGAGGCATAGACTTGGACTATTGTGATGTTGAATGGTTTGCCTTGGATTCAAACTGAGATCATTCTGTCATTTTGAAGATTGTATCCCAGTACTGCTTTTCCTACTCTTTTATTGACTATGAAGGCTACTCCATTTCTTCTGCGGGATTCTTGCCCGCAGTAGTATACCTGATGGTCATCTGAACTAAATTTACCCATTCCTGTCCATTTTAGTCCACTGATTCATATGATGTCGATGTTCAGTCTTGTCATCTCTTGTTTGACCACATCCAGTTTGCCTTGTTTCATGGATCTTACATTCCAGGTTCCTATGGAGTATAGATCTTTGCAGCATCGGACTCTGCTTTCACCACCAGATACATCAGCAACTGAGTGTCCTTTCGGCTTTGACCCAGTCGCTTCATTCTTTCTGGCGCTACTAGTACTAGCCCTCCACTTTTCCCCAGTAGCATATTGGACACCTTCCGACCTGAGGGGCTCATCTTCCGGTGTCATATCGTTTTGCCTTTTGGTACTGTCCATGGGGTTTTCATGACAAAGATACTGGAGTGGGTTGCCATTTTCTTCTCCAGTGGATCACGTTTTGTCAGAGCTCTCTGCTATGACCTGTCTGTCTTGGGTGACCCTGCACGGCATAGCTCATAGCTTCTTTGATCTACGCAAGCCCCTTCACCATGACAAGGCAGTGATCCATAGTATGTATAGTATCCATAGAGTGTAGCATGTATGTAGAAAACCTTCAAGTACTAAATTTGTAGAAAAAGTGCGCAGACAACTGTTCACAGAAATAAAATAAAAGGGAAAATGCAGATGGTTCTCACCACATCCAGTACCATAAGTCAATGCCTCCCTAAGTTTTGGAAAACAGTTTCAATCACCTGGTTTAACGAGGTGAGAGATGTTTAGCTAGAGAGCCAGGAAAGTGCATGGTATAAAGTGATACTGCTGCACAAACAGCAAATGCCACCTCCTCCTCTTCTACTTCAGGGTTGTAAAGCCCTTTCACTATCTCTAGAAACTGACTTCATGGGTTTGATCTCAAAGTCACTTTGAATTAAAACAAGCACTGAATAAAAAACTTTACAATAATGGGTAACACATCTACATTATGTGTAAGGAATCATAGTAAGAAGCTTTTAAAAACAAAAAGTCTTATCAAGTTGTATTCACAATTAAATAGTTCAGTCCAAACAGAACGAAAGCTTTGAAAAGCTAGCTTTTATTTTAAAAATATCAAACTCGCAAAGTTATTTAAATGGCTGTATTCAAGATGTCCAAATTCAGATGTCGACTACTAGGGCAGAATAATCAATTTGCAGTTAGGAAAATCTCATTTAAAATGTGTTTAAAAGTCAAATGCAGAAAGTCAAAATTGGGATCTCCATCACACGATGAAATCAATCCAGGCTGAGAATATTGAGGAGGGATCAACTTGGCTAATGTTTAGTAAGGGAAGAGAACTACAGACTATTTAGTGTCATGTACTAAGAAGCAGAGGTCAGAGATCAGATATGCAACATGTTTTTGTTTTTGTTTTTAGATAGTCTAGGGGATTTTTAAAGCACTCAAAAATAATACAGAAATAAATAGGGACAGGAATGAATAATGGCATGTATTTGTTGCTTTCCATTACGTGTATTTACCTCTTTTCCATTTCTGATATTGCCATTTTCTAAATCACTGTTCTATGTGTTACAAAATGGAGAATTAATAGAGAATGAATAAAAGCTGCAATGAATTTATTCTCTTGTAGGCTGCATTAGGAGTTATGCAGATGGTTGAAGACACTCTGATTGAGCATGCTCATACAAAGCCCCTGCTTCCTAGCCAGCTAGTAAGATACAGAGAAGTACAGTTGCCTGATAGTAAGTCATCCTTCTGGATCTAAGTTACAAACTTCTCATTTAAATATGCAATGTATGGTGTATAAAACTTGAAATAATTCAGGGCAAATATCCTTTCACTCATCTCCAATTATTTTCAGAAGCTGACTTGACTTCAGCAATATTGCAAAATGATTTGCTTGCAAAAATAACTTTGTTCTGTGATGTGAATCATTTTGTGTGCAGTATCCAGCATTATTGAATACAATGCAGCATAACTGCATATAATTAGCAGTTATAGCATATAGCAGCATAAATAGCATATAGCAGCATAACTGCTATAATTTGCATTTGACTTTCAAATAAATATCCAGACTTTATTCATAGGTCACCGAGATAATGCAGTCCAAGGCTGTAAAACTGATAGCAACATTTAGAGAAATGCAGATTGGCAAACTTTAGACCATTTGAGCACTAGCGCCTAATGTCCAAATTGGAACTTCTGCTTATGAATCATTAATTGGCATTGATTAAGGCATTTATGCACCTAATCAACAGATATTGCTAGAAGCTAAAGTCCTTCATTCATGGATTAAAGCAGTGGTTCCCAATCTTTTTTCACTTGCGTATCCCTTGGCAGCCTATTTCTGTAACTTGTACCCTTTATATTAGCAAAATATTTCTAATTAATATAGTTGCTGTTATTTCAAATTTTTATGTTGTAACTGTAAATAAAATATCCCAGTACTGGGACTAAAAGGCAATGGAACAATATGTTGAAGAGACAGTGCATATATATTTATATTCAAAACTCAAAAGATAGAATGAATTTAAGTAAATATATCACAGATTACATAAAAATTACATTAATATGTTACATTTGTTAGTTTATTAATAACATTTAGTAATTAATAATTATTTATTAATACTAGTTTATATTAGTTTAATATTAGTTTATTAATATTAGTGTATTAATAATTAATAATAAACTGAAACATTGAAAATGTTTATGTTTTGAAATCATATTTATAAAACAGAACAAATATTTTATACACAACATATGTTTAGTGTGATCCTTGAGCTTGTTTTGAGGCACATAGTTTTTAAAAATCAGGTGTATCTGATGTCAGATACAGTCTTAAATGTGGTACTGCATTCAGCTTACTACAGTATTTATTTTTTTATAAAGGTATAAGAAGAGAAAGGCTTCTCAATCAGCTTAGTATTTGTAAATGGCAAAAGAAACTTAAGAGCCTTGTCAGAACAGCACTTTTCCTGAGGTTAAATAACAAAGAAAGCCTGCTCTGTGAATCAGTATAACGTACAATTAATTTCACAACTTTTGATTTGTATCCCATCTTACACTGCTGATGTATGTGCCTTATTCTGCCGTTATTTGATTTTTTTTTTTTCCATGTACTCCTAAATGTCCTGGTTCGTACTCCTGGGGGTACACATAGCCTGGGCTGGAATCACTGGATTAAAGGAACCATGGCTAAAAATAGTATTTCATTTCAATCCTACTCCATGGAACTGCATATATATATTAAATGAGATTTATTTAGTGTTCTGCACTAGTGTACATTGGACAGAGTATGTACATCATTCAGCTCAAATTTTGCCTGTGATAAAAAGTGTTCATTATCTTTCAAAAATAACTTGTGCATCTTTTGTGTTTTTGTAGGAGGTTGGTTTGTCTATCAACAGAAGAATGAAGTTCATAATAATTGTGGCATTGAAATCTATTATCAAACAGATATGCAAAGTACTTCAGAGAATATGTTTTTGGAGCTCTTTTGTCAAATAATCTCAGAGCCTTGTTTCAATACTTTACGTACTAAAGAACAGTTAGGTAAGCTTTAACTTTACTCCTTAGACAATGCATAACCTTGAATTGTTATGAGAAGCAGGTTCCTTTTCTGCTTTTCATTAAGAATTTCACCTGAAGATGAGCTGATGCTATTTTAAAAAAAATACGACCAGTGATCTTCTGTGTGTGTGTGAGTGCATGCGCATACAGCTAACTAATGAGTTCAAATAGACTTTTCCCTAAGCCACTTCCACAAAGCCCTATTTGGGGCCTTCTGCTAGACACCACCAGCAAGAGCACAACCAGTGATAACTTTCTGCCGACTGACCCTTTGGTTCTACAGTGACAGAGTCTATCCCCTCCAGAAACAGAGCTCCTCCCCAACTCCTCTTCCAGGCGACATAATGGGGATAGGATTGCCCAAGCTTAATTATGAATGTCTAAATGGGATTGAACAATGTTAGTTATGATTAAAAAATACAAGGTTAGTTATGAATATCACAACAATACCTGTTCACTTGATGTGAGAACATGAGGAGTCAAATATGAGAACGTAATGTTCAAAGGCAGAATTCAAATAAGAAAGTACAAATCTTTTCTTTCTTTTTTGATTACAGTTACTAATAGGCTGAATTTATTTTTTTTTTCAAGGTTATATTGTGTTCAGTGGTCCACGACGGGCTAATGGTATCCAAGGTCTGAGATTTATCATCCAGTCAGAAAAACCACCACACTACTTGGAGAGCAGGGTTGAAGCTTTTTTAAAAACCATGGAGAAGTGTATAGAGGACATGTCAGAAGAAGCCTTTCAGAAGCATATCCAGGCTTTAGCAATTCGTCGCCTTGAGAAACCAAAGAAGCTGTCTGCTGAGTCTGCAAAATACTGGGGAGAAATAATTTCCCAGCAATATAACTTTGACAGAGGTTAGAATAGCTGAACTGTACCCAAAGTGAAAATCTAAAATTTCTAGATAAAGGAACAACTCAGACCACTTGAAGTGTCCACCATGCATAATAAAATAATAATATTCAAAAGGGTCAAATTTAATAGGGCCAATATTCAATAGGATCAAAGGCATAATTCTGGAGTACTGCATGTAACTATTTTCAAAATATTTATTTACTTGCCCCAGTTAGGCCACATTTCTTGCCTGAAACTTGCCCTGCATGGATTCATATTTGATTACTGATGTGGTACATACCAGTTTATATTTGTGAAAGAGTGGATTGTGTATTGCAGAAACCCTAGTCCTCTCCCTTTCCCTCAGGCTTAGAAAAAAGAGGTTTGATGCATACTTGGAAGTTCTGATCCACTGACTGTAGTTACACCGTAGAAATGTTGCACGTACACAAGCATTGACCTTCTAAAATAGAAATAGCTCCAATGGCAAACATGCTGAGATGTTATTAAACATATGGATTGCATGGTTAAATTATTTTTATAATCATTTTTCATTCAGATAACATAGAAGTGGCATTTCTCAAAACTCTCACTAAGGATGATATAATGCACTTCTATAAGGTAAGTTGTACATAATATTTATTATTAGTCTTTTTGGAGCTTTTCCTATTGACTTTAGGGCAATATATTTATAATGCATGTAATGCAATAAGTCCCATTATATGCCTCTTCAAATATGCCTGTTATAAATGCCTATCTGAATTCTATTTGAATTCAGGTAGACTAAGTATAAAAATGTTAGGTTGCATACTTGACTAGTTGACTGCACATTAATAACATTTTTGGATATTTTAAGTTTTTGCTTTTAATCTAAATCATTTTGTTCAAGATAAAAATATTTCCTGATTAATTTTCAGTCACTCAACAGAATTACATTTTCCAGTTTTCTCTTTGAAGTGACTTTCTTGTACTATTAGACTAGCTAAGCAAATTTTGTCCACTCTGGATATTTTATTTTTTGCTCAAACATAATATGGAAATAATCATATAAAATTATCTTGTATGAATTAGAACAGTAGCACCAACTTCTAAATCAGAAGTGAGCAACTTGTGGCCCTCCAGATATTTTGGCCTTTGGTTCCCATCATAGCCAATGGTGAAGAATAATGGAAGTTGTTATTACATTGTATTTATGTAATAGCAACTTTTTTCCTCTTGTGAGGAACCCAGCATGGCTTCCCTAGCTCCATTTTATTCTCACAACAACAACTCTGTGAGGTTGGTTAGGCTGAGAATGAGTGACTGGCTCAAAATCACCCAGTGAACTTCAAGGCTGAGTGGGAACTAGAACCCAGATCTACCAGGTCCCCAGTCCAGCACTCCTACCACCACACCACACTAGCTCCTTGTTCTTGCACTCACTCTCCCTCTCTCCTTCTCAATGACCCTACATATGTTTTGGTCTCTAGTTATGCATCTAAATACTTTTCAGAAGTGAGAGGTAGATAAGAACTCTACCCTTAGTTGTTTAACCAGCTGCTGCAAGGCACATAGTCACCTTGAAGACATCTCTGCAGCCAGGATTAAGTACTGCAGCTGACATTGGGTAGGTTCCCACATGACAACATCTTCCCTAGAAATCAGCCACAGTGGATTAGCTGTTTTGCAAATAATCCATGATGAGCCTGACAGATAATTGAACTCACTGTGAGTTCTTTGCTCCCTCCCTCTTCATTCCCTTCTTCCAGGTAATATCCCAGGAGACACTGTGACAGGACCAAGTAATCTCTCTTCCTACTGCAACTGAGAACTGTTTTTGGCTCACTGCTTTTGTGTGTTTTAAACTTTCTTTTTCAGAGGTTGTGAAAGGCAGCTGTCAAGCCACATGTTCCAGCCAAAACACACCTATTGTTCTGCCAAAACCCTTTTTAAGGGGGATCCAGCATTTTGACAACCTGCTTCTGTCTAGGGAAAAAGGGGAAGGGGGCATTTTTGTACTTTCTCAATTAAGGGTCTTGGGGAGAAGTGCAAACTCTGCAGCATCCTGAGAGCTATTGGAACATTGACAGCAGCAGAAGCTCTTGTGAAGACAGTTGTAAATCTTACATCCCCTTTTTTTCAAACAGTTTACTCATGCCTTTTGACAGCAACCAAATCAAAGTGAGAAAAAAGTCTTTTTGGACTCTGAGTCCATAGGTAGTGCTGGTACCTGCTACAGTTTAGCAGGAAGTATTCCCTACCCTGACACTACCCAGTTAAGGCTCCCCATTTGCCAGTCATTGACAGCCCTTCCAGGGTGCTGTTTCGGCACTTTGAATGCATTGTTAGTGGCTGTGAAGCTGGCTTCCATAATCTACAAGGAAACTGATGATGATGATGATGATGATGATGATGACGACGACGACATGCACAAAGCCACAGGGAGCTGAAAATGTATCTCAGTTGTGACAGGAAGAACACCAAGCTGGTGCCATCCACCCTGAGTGCTACATTGTCATTTATGATGCAGCTGGCACTGGCAGTGTCCAGGGCAAATTCAGGAGCAGTGGCAAGGGTTTTTTGTCACTCTTGCTGAGCATATTGCTGGCTGCTGGACATTATCCATGGTGGGATCAGTTGTCCCCATTTGGAGAACATGACAAAGCTCTGTGGGTAAAGCAACCACTAGAACTGCCCATGGGTTCTCAGGGTGGCTTGCTTGAAAATAGTTATCCCATAAGCAGAGCTCTCTTTTCTAAGCTTCCATTGTAAACCATCTGAAATCAGAGAGATACTGCTCCATAACCTGTGCCCTGTTATCTTAGTTGTGTGTCTCCATATGGGATGTACATACTGATTTTGGTGTGCTGTGATGGGGAGTTCAGTTATATCATATTTGGTACACTGTTGGGGAAATGTAGATGGTCAACATGGGTGTAATTTTTTTCCCCTTCCCGTTAAAATTGATGGAAAGGAAATTATTTGCAACAAGGATGAGACTGGTGTAAAATTATAGCCATAGTCTGGATCAGTCTTCTACCAGTTTTGTAACCTTCAGATATTTTTGACTACAACTCCTATCAGTTTCAGCCAGCATGGCCAATAGTCAGAAATGATGGAAACTAGCCCAAAACAAACGGAGGGCATCAGGTTGTAGAGAGCTGTATGATATGGTGTGTACTCTCCTGCCCATTTGAGCCATTCCATCTGTATTTCTGGAGTGTGCTGCCACAGTATCTGTCATGGCAGTGATGGATCTGCATTGTTACTGTGGTGTAGCAGGTCCTCTGCCAACCCCTCTGGCCCACTTGACCAGCAAATACTAAATGTAGGCTTGCTTTATGAATTAATTTATACATTGCCAGCAATATAGTTAAACTGTATTGCATCATGTTTTTCCTATTGTATCCCACAGAATGGGTAGTAAGCTTTTTAGAAAAGAAATGTTTTAATACCATGGCATATTGGTAGGCTGCACTAAAGGGTTTCCCCCCCCCCCAAAACAGTTATTTTTCCATTGAACTGAACTTGAATATTTGAAATCAGAAGACTGAATTTCAGTTTCTAAACTAAGATTGAACTCAACCTTAAAGTCTGTTGCATAGAAACATCATGCCAGAGTTTTTTCCAAGTTCTGTTAGTATTTTCCAAGGCTTGCCAAGGCAGATGGCAACACTGAATAAACTGAATAAAATATTGCTTTTACATTTCACATAACTGTAATTGAACATGTATATGGCAGTCTAATATTCAGCCAGCCAGTCTATGTTGTAGGGAAGTGGAAACAGACATTCCACCTCAAACTTACTTGCACAATTAAGGTTGCAATCTATGGAAGGTAGAATATTCTCTAACTAGAAGACAGGATCCCGTATAAATATTTTGAAGCAGTCTTCTCCAATAAATCTTTCAGAGCTGATTAGTGCTTCAAGAAAAAGATAATCAATAACATACCTGTTTGTCCTTTGTACACAAAAAGTGCATTTTCTGAATAAACTGACAAAATAATTTTGTGTTGTAGCAGAGCAGTAGGTGACCTACACTGTGAAAAATGCAAAGTGTGATTTCATGTTATAAATCATTTTTAATATTTTATTAAGAATAAAGCATGTTTTATCTTGACTTGTTTTTTTCACAGCTCATTCAGTTAATGAAGCTTCTGATAAGATTCAAGCAACTGATAGATTAATTTTAAATTACTTATTTTGCCATACACGCTAATATTGGTCTTAAACATTGCTAATATTCCTATATTAACCATTTGAAAACAGTTTTTCTTACTAATAAATGTTCTGATTTCATCACATGGCATACTTCTAATTTTCTGCACTGTGATTTCATTTAACTTCACATAATGTTCAGGGAGGCTTTGGTAAACTGTATGTCATAGCTCTTTTGTAGCAGTTGCAGTGGGGTAAGGGAGTCAGAAGCATTGACAGGCTGCCAGTGCTGAGGATCAGAGAGAGCCCAGGCAAGTCAGATTTATCATGGAACAGGTACTTTCCTATGCCAAAGAAACAACTCATTTTGCAAAAGAGTTAGCAATTCAAAATTGTTTTTGTTGTCCTAGGAAACATGCCCATGAGAACATAAGAAACTGAATAGCAGTGACTGAATATTGTAGTGTGCATAGGCTTCTTTATTCCTATCTGCATAAATGATGCATCACTCAATATATCACTGGATATGTCACTCTCGTGGCCTGCTTGGGCCAGGCATCTTTACTCAGGGTTGGTAGATCTCTTTTTACTGTGGAGTCTGCAGAAAACATTATTTGTCTCTGTTGGAACAAGTGAACTTGATCTTTATTCCTGTAGGAGCTCTTGGCAGTAGATGCCCAACGAAGGCACAAAATATCAGTCCATGTACTAGCAAGGGAAATGGATTCCTGTAAGTACAGAACATGTTTATTTACTTTCAGATAATCTGTGTTTAAATCAGCACCATAAAGCAGTTAAAGTGCAGAGCAAACATGATGTCCTGCAAAACACAGTTCTGGAAGAATATTATGACCTCTAGTGGATGGGTAGAAATATATTCAGTTATATGAATTCTAAAGCATAAGATGTGAGAAACATTCTGGTGCTTACAGATTTCTGGGCAATGTAAAGAGCCTTGCCTTGCACTATCTGCTTAGAATGTTTTATATGTAATGAGATGTTTTAACAGAGATTCAGATATCTTTTTAAATTTGTTATTTAAATAGGCCCTGTTGTGGGAGAATTTCCATGCCAAAACGATGTAAATCTGGCACCAGCACCAGTGCTGCCACAGGTAAAAGGGAGCTTTTTCTACAACTATTTATAAAGGAACTGTTTGTGCCCAAGATACTGTCCATAAACCATGGTTACTACACCCTAAGCCTGATCCAGTGCATGTTCACTCAGATGTAACCTTCACTATGTTCAAATGGAACTTCCTTACCTGCCTCAAAGAAGCAAGTATGAAATTAAAGATACATTTTGTTTGATTTAAAATAAATTGACATTTCTGTCTTGGCCTTTTTATTTTATATGAAAACCATTGAAGAGCCAAGAGCTGCTTCAGATATTTGTATAGAGTGACCTACGCACTCCTGGGCTGACCATGTCCATATTAATGAAGTAAAGTCTAGTCTCATATCTGTGTCTGTAGATACAGGTACTGCTCTTGGTGGTAATTTACAGGAGCCCAAAGATACTCGTTTCAGCAAGCAGATCATAAAAATCGCCAATTGTTCCTGGAACCTCTCCAGCTGCTATTCGTGAAGCAATTTTACTAATATCTGAACCAGTTTTTAGATACTGAAAAACTAAATGGGAGTATGGCAGTAATACAGATTTTTTCATGGAGATTGGGGGTTTTTGAGGGGAAATGGACCCTTGAACAATTTCAGATTTTTTGTGCCTTGACTCAGTAACCATTTCTAGATTCCAGCCTCTGTTCTAGAACCCATTTTAGCTGAAGTTCCATGTTATTACCAATTGATTGCCATTTGTTTATTGATCCATTTGGTTATTAGTGGTTGGCTTCTCACTAGAGAATTCTGTGCTGACAGTCTGCTTTGGAAGTTCTACAGCCTTCTAGATATGCAGGATCTTGACTGCAGTTATTGAATAGTGAGGGAAATCTGCAGATAAAGGCATCCTTGTTTCACTTGTTCCAGGTCTAGTTTCTGGTACTGAAAATAAGTGTCATCCCTGAAAACAAGGGATGAAGCTTGGCTCAGATAAAGCTAGTTCCTATGGCCATTTGGGAATGATCTAGCATGGTGTCTACCAAACTCGAACAACTTTTTCTTTGGAAGGATATATTACTTTTCCAAGATTGTGAACTGTTCTCATAATCTGTTGGATACCTAGCTTTGCATCAGTGTTGAAAATATTGGGATTAACCTTTAAAAGGAGGTCTTGTATAGCAAGAACTGAATGAGAATACTGTTTTCTGGTATCCATTTTTCAACACACATTTAAGATTCTGTCTTCTATTGATAGAAGTAAACACAGATTAATTTGCCACAGATGATACATATGTGAGTGCTCCATTCTTAAAGTCTCTCTCTGTCTCTCTCTCTATCTCTGAAATGCTTATTTGCAGCCAGCCGTGATTCAAAATATGACGGAGTTCAAGCGCAGTCTACCACTCTTTCCTCTGGTGAAACCTCATATCAATTTCATGGCTGCAAAACTGTGAAGAGAATTGCTGGATGAAGAACTGGAAGTGATCAGTCTTGTTGACTTCAGTTGGTTTTCACAATGGAAGAATATATTAAACATTGTTAGGACAAGCAGTCCTGCCCATCCTGAGGTTTCCTGATTCCTTCTAGGTTCATTCAGCATCAATGGTGTGATAGGGATACAGCAAATTAGGAAAATAGGCTGTAGTCGTGTCATGTTTATTGTAGAGTCACTCTTCAAAACCACAATCAAGTGGTATATTCAAAGGTCTGTGTCTGTATGGTATATTTTACAATAGTGTGGCCTTTTAAAGGCTTTGTTTGCATAATAGAATACAAAGGTTTCAAACTTTAAACTTGTTAAAGGTGTGTTTTTTTTTCTTATGAAAGGTCCTTAAGATTAAATATTGTGGGTTTTTCATCGTGGTCTCCATGCATCACACACATAAGGGTGCTGCACCTGTGCAGTGCCTGTCATCGGGAAGATTTAAGAACTTTAACGGTTTTTGAACCTCTGGGGATGACTGCCCAGCAGGGTGGAGGAGTTGGCAATCTCGCAGGCAGACGATCTGTTCCCGACCGGGGAGGAGATTCACAGATCTCAAAGCTCAAGCCAAGGGGTTGGAGTGCTCAGGACTGGAATGTGCCGAGGTGGTAATCCACGGAGGTGATGCTGGAGGTGTCACCTGCATAACCGACTGGCGGCTCAGAGGTTCAATCAATACTGAGATAGGCACAACACTCCATTCAGGGCGAGGCACTTTGTCATGCTTCTTGTCACTCTCGGATTTTTCAGGTTTGTCCTTCTTAGGATGTGTTGGTTT
This sequence comes from Varanus salvator macromaculatus, assembly GCA_023646645.1. Classification (NCBI taxonomy): domain Eukaryota; kingdom Metazoa; phylum Chordata; class Lepidosauria; order Squamata; family Varanidae; genus Varanus; species Varanus salvator. The sequence goes on from JAIXND010000756.1 coordinate 29,604,375, forward strand.
CCAGGGGTCCTTGGACCCGACATGCTTCCTCTTCTCCTTATGTTTACATGGAGGAGAATGGTAGGAATGCTTTCCATCTGTGCCTGTGGAATCTCCTTTGGATGGATGAGAGGGGATAGTTTTCGAAGGTCCTGAAGCCGCAGAAGAGCCGGTCCCAGCCAAGACCTGCTTCATGGCGACCAGAGCCTGGTCCCACAGCATTTTGCGCAGCCGGTTCTCACGGTTTTTGCACGCCTGCCTCATGTACGATTGGCAGTGGCTGCACTTACCAGCCTGTGTCCTTCTCCAAGGCAGAGAAGACACGGAGTATGAGGGTCAGTGGGAGACATTTTGGCTCCGCACTGCACACACTTATGGAAAGCCGCCTGCTGTGCCATGGAGAAGAAAAACAGGAGATGCAGCTAATGGAGATAGATTATAAGAGGTAAAGATGATAGAAAGACTTTTTTAAATTATTTTTTTATTTGGAAGGGGGAGGAGGAGGGGGGGAAAGCAGAGGATAAAGGAGGGGTTCGGAAAGGCAAAACAGGGTTTTAGAGGTTAAAGAGAAGTGAAGGAAAAAAGGGTTTAAGATTTATAGAAATAACAATTGTAAAAGAGAGGAGACAAGGGAAAAATGGTCAGAGGCATGGCGAACTGCGGTCGCAGGCAGACTGGGGAGAGGGTGGGCACTCTGACCATTTATACTATGGGGCAGGGGGGAGTGACGTTTCCACCAAAAACCATTAAAACTCTTAAATCTTCCCGGCAACCGGCACTGCGCATGCACAGCACCCATATATGTGTGAATGTACGGGTGACCACTCAAAGAACAACAGTTACAGGTAAGCAACCTCCCTAACTAGTTTTATTGGATATGGAGGAAAAATGATTAAATGGCTCATATTGATTCTTCTAAAGAAAGGATGGAATGATACTATTAAAAACAATACAGTTGTCAAATTCAACCAGCTGTTCAGGTTCTGTACAAAATCAGTGGAAATTGGGGGGGAGTTAACAAATGTCTTTGACAGAAAAAGAGTTGCTAGGTATCTTAACATAGTTTTAATCTTTATACATGTTTGAGAACGTTTTATATTCAGACTAGTAAAATGCTGGAAACACTTGGGTAGCTATCTTTTTATTACCAAGTGTGCTACCTTTTGTTTATAACCTTTGCATTTTCTCAGGATCACTCTGACAATGTTTCCTTTCATTTACATAAATAAAACTGTCTTGCCTTTTTTTTCCTTCCAGTTGTTCATGTACTGTTTTAGATATCCCATCAGGCTTGCCTTGTTTCTTTAGTGTATGTCTTGTCAAATGGATTTCAATTTAAACTGTGAGTTTGGGACAAACTCCTGTGTAAATACATATGACTGATGTCTTAATTTGACACATGCATGGAATCCAACAAATGCACTGTTTGAACATCTGGGGTTGGGTGGTACAGCTGATGAGAACTTTTGCATGACCCAGCTGCTGCACTGGTCTCACAAAATGTGACGCGGCAGTACCTTAATCTGCACCTGCTTTAAAATGCTTGATAAAAACTTTCAGAGTACACAGCAGTCTCTCTCAGGCTTAGATGTTCAAAGCAGGAAAACAATGTGCTGTTTAAACATTAGCCTAATATTTATTTAATCCATGTCAGCACCTAGCCTAATAACGCAGCATCAAATTAAACCTGACCCAAATCCCATGTGCTCAAAACAGCCTTTCCCGGCATGTGTCCTCCATATGTTCTGGACAACCTCAGTCATGGCTCACCACCATTGGCTATGCTCTCTGAGTCTGATGGGAGTTGAAATCCAAAACATCTGGAGAGTACCAGATCGGTGAAGGCTGTCTTAAAAGTGTGCAATGAATACTTTTAGTTATAGTCTAAATGTGGATCATGAATCACTTTTATTTGGCATTTCAGACATAAGCACATGGTGTTGATACATGACAACAAACTTATGCCAATTGAAATTTAGGACTGCAGGATACATCAGAGATGCTTTATACAAAATAAACATGAAAATTATTAATTTTTGTTCTTCAGTCTATTGATCTTAGTGGAGTTTATGCACTAAAACCAGAAAGAGAGACAGAGAAGCAACACCGGGTACTGGAAGCTTGTACAATTGATTTTGAAAATATTTTCAATTATCAAAGTAGCATGCTTTTCAAATATTTACTATATTGAACCCAGGAACTGCCTTCCATGAACAGAAAAATCCTGTTCACAGAATGTGCTTTCTCCCAATTTCCAGGAATATCCCCTGAACCACAATTTACTTATTCATTAGGGTTCCCCAACTCTCTGTATATTATTTTCAGAAACCTGGAAGGGATTCCATGGGGAACAGGGTACAGGGAACTCTCATTTTACCAATCTAGTTGCACACACCTAAATCTGGATTCAACCTGTTTTGTTTTGTTTTGTTTTTTCATGTTCATTGAACCAATTCAAACTCTAAAACTTTTAAGGACCTAAACTGCAAATCGGTTGTTGGGAAGAGTTCTAAAGATCCCAATGGATTTCTAGTCTCACTAGGTTTTTCTAGAGAAATTGTGCCTCTTACTTCACAAATTTGATCTGCATAGCTCCCATCACATTAAGAGTATTAGTTACATGCATTGGAGGATTAGGATTGCAGATGTCTCAGTCATCTCACCTGTAGCATTCTTGTTTTTATTATGACTAATAACCAATGAGGATTGATTGCCTTGCTGATTGTCATAATAAAATGGTATGTTGCATCTTCCTGGAAACAAAGTAAATAGTAGAGATATTATTTACATCAAAGGAGAAAATTAATTATAGGATATATTTCTATATCATACTAATGATATCCTACAAATAAGCATTCTGATTACTACCTCTATTTGTTCACTGCAGTTCAGTTGGAAGCCTCAGAAATGTGCATTTAGAGTCATACTTCTTTCATTCTCCGTCGTGGCCTCTGTGCATCACACATATGGGTGCTGCACCTGCACAGTGCGTGTGGTCGAAAAGATTTAAATCTTAACAGTTTTGGCAGGAACTCCGCACCCCCCCACACAGTATAAGAAGGCAGAGTGCCCGCCATTTCCTCAGTCTTCTTGCAACTTCCGTTTGCTATGCCTCAAGCCTTTCGTCTCTGAGTTTGTACTACACGTTTATCCAGTTACTGCTATCTCTCTTAGATTTACAATTTCAAGTGTTTTCCCTTCCTGTTAGACGTTTTCTTCTCATTCCCCTTGCCTGTTTTTCGAAAAAACAAAAATATAGTTCCTCTTTCTTTATTCTTACCTTGCTATCTTCTCCTTTTTCCTTCCTCAATGGCGCAGCTTGCAGCTTTCCACAAGTGCTCTCAGTGTGAATCTAAGATGTCACCTACTGAGCTGCACGATCTGTGCCGTCTCTGTCTTGGAGAAGGGCACTGGACTGATAAATGGGGCCATTGCCAGGCCTTTACTAAGCAGGTGAGGAAAAATCAAGAAAACCGTCTGCGCAAACACTTGTGGGACCAAGCCCTGCTCCAATCTGACCAACTGGCAGGCAAATCTGCTGCTCCGTTCTCCTCTTCCACTACACCTTCGCCCCGCCCATCAGCTGACGGTGCGCCTTTGCCGGAGAGTCGACGCTTCTCTACATCTCCACATAAGCAAAAGGAGAAGAGGAAGCATAGTGGATCAGACAAGTCCTCAGGCCATAAGAAGTCTAAGAAGGACAAGACGGCTCGCAAATCTAAGAAACCCAACCATTCCCAACACCGTGACTCGGGTTTGTCCGTTTCATCGATCCCGATGGCCGCTTCAGTACTGACACCGACCGGACCTGCTCTTCAGTTGGCCATGCAAGTGACCCTGCCCAGGTCTCCAAGATGGATTGCTCCTTCTGTTCCATCTTCACCTGAACACTAAGAGATTCCCTTGTTGGGATCCATCTCTGAAAGATTCAGGACTCTCCCCCAATGGCTCACTTGCCTACTCCCCAGCAGTCATTGAGCCTTCCCCGAGGGCCCCTCCTCATCAGGTGTGATACCAGCAGTGAGCCTCCGTCCGTCCCTTGGAAGAGTGGGTGCAACCCCATAGGCCGACTCATCGCAAGCCACGGGATGACTATCCACCCTATGGCTATTACCCTTCAGTACGCAATCGTACCCTCTCTCCGGTCCCGAGAGATGCTCCTTCAACTTCCAGAGTGGCTCTGCCCAGGCACCCTACCTCGCCTGTTGATTCCTCCTCCAGCCTTCTGCCTCACTACAACTCGGACTCGGAGGACTCCGAAGTAGCTTCTACTTCACCGGACGCTGTGATCTCCACTCAGGGTCCCAGCTCACCGGAAGAGCCTTATGTAACCTTCAGGGAACTAATAGCGAGACTTACAAGGTCACTTGAGATTGAAGCCCAGCATCACTTCGATCCCAATACCAATAAATTCTATAATATTGTCAAGGGTGAACAGTCTGCTGCCATCATCTTGCCACTGATGACCACTCTCTGCCAGGCAATGATGGAGCCATGGAATTATCCCATTCAGTCTCAACCAACTTTGCGATGCTATGAATCCATGTACTGGGTCCGTGAGCAGGATATTCCATTCTTCCTGTGTCACCCGAGACCGAATTCTATCATAGTAGAGTCATCTTAAGGCCGCGAGTCGAGGGGACACACCACTCCTCGCGATAAGAAAGGGTGTAAGATCAACATGTTGGCTAGCTGCATCTACATCACCACAAGTCTTGGCCTCTGTATTTCTAATTATGAGGCTACCGTAGCTCAATATCAGTATTTTCTAATGCAGAAATTAGAAAATATCACAGCATCACTTCTGGATCAGCAAAAAGACCTGACCCGAATTTTCATCAAGGAGGCAATGCAGGTGTCAATCCAGCAACTCTCCATGGTGAGACACCATGTCGATTGCAACTCTGGGGCTCTCATTGGTGCTGTAGCCCTTCGTCGCCATACCTGGCTCCTTCCTGGATGAGACAAAGCAACTTCCTGGATGAGACAAAGCACCAAATCGAGGATATGCCTTTCAGTGCCCAGACACAAGATGAAGACAATCCATGAGTCAAGCGTTACAGCTCGCCAGATGGAAGTCCCTAATCAATCTTGCCATAGGTGGTCTTGGTCCCATCCATCCTACCGATACCAGCCCTATTTGCAATTTTCGGGCCAACAACAATTCCAGCCTTGTCAACAGTGCCAGAAGCAACAACAGTAGCGCTTCCAACAGAGCTGTTACCCCCTGACTCTGACAAACGCCAGCGCTGACACTCTCCTCTCCTGAACCCACCTTCCTCTCTTCCTTTTGGGGATCGGCTGCAAAGTCAGGAGTCCATCACATCTGATCAGTGGGTTTTATCCATCATACAGCACGGATACAGGATCAAGTTTGATACCGTACCCCCGCCAGGACTGATCCGATTTACACCTCAGTCATCGGTTCTCGTTGACAAAGTTCAACAGCTTCGTAAAGAAGCGATTTGGCAGCTTACACACTCTGAGGGGCTCCACGGCTTCTACTCGAGATATTATAGGGTTCCTAAGTGTGATGGTGGTCTTCGTCCGATGCTGGACCTACGTGACATCAATAGGTTCATCAAAACCAAGAAATTTCAGGTGACCACCCTTCAAAATATTCTTCTGTTGCTTAGGAGAGAGGATTGGTTCACTTCTCTGGACTTATAAGATGCCTGTTGTCGTGGGCGGGCAGCCAGCATGCAAACAATCCACACTTTCACAAGCAATAAAACTAAAGTCCTTTAATGCTAATTACCTACAAGATTTACAACTCTGTAGATAAGCCCTTCAATTGAGGTCTTTGGTGTGTAGATGTTAACCCTCTAATGGCTTCTCTCCCCTTGCCCACATGGGTCTACTCTAAGTCATGCCTTTCCTCCCTCTTAACAAAGACTGTCTCTTCATATCTTCGTAGAATCCAGCGATTGGCTGCTCGAGAGAAATCCACCATGCCCACTGAGTCTTCTGTTTCATGCTCAGGGAGATCAGCATCAGCGGGGGAAGGAGCAGTTTGCTCTGCCTCCTTCCGAGTAGAACTTGCAGCTTCCTCCTTCTCGGGACTCTCTGGCTTCGATGAGGGCTCAGGCGTTTGCTCAGTGGGCCGGGAGGCAGAGGGAGGTGTAGCTGCTTGCTCATCCGCCCCTAGACTGGGTTGTGGGGTCAGCTTTTGGGCACAGGGTGTCAAGCACAAGACCTCCTCGTGAGTCACTGTCTCTGTTTGGGCTTCCTGCACGACACACAAGGACGACAAGACAATCTTTGTTCATCCATCTGTCGAATCCACATGGACAGAACTGTTCCAGCACTATCAGTGCAGAAACTCCTCGGCCATATGGCCTCCACAGTCTCTAGTTCCCCATGCCAGACTGCGAATGAGGCCACTCCAGCTGTGGTTCAACAGTCTGTTTCAATCACAACAAGACTCGCCACAACAGCTTTTCTGCCTTCTGACCTCTGTCCTTTGGACCTTATCATGGTGGACTATGCAAAACAATCTGTCGGCGTTCCGTTCCGTCCGCCTCACCCAACGTTGACCCTGTTCACCGATGCCTCCCTTACCGGGTGGGGAGCCCTCTGGGCTGGTCTTCATACTCAGGGCACCTGGGACTACCAGGAGACCTCCAAACACATCAGTTACCTAGAACTCCTGGCAGTCTTCACAGTCCTTCTGTCATTCAAGGACACTTTTTGGCGGCAAATTGTGCAAGTTGCCTCTGACAACATTGTGGCTGTATTCTACATAAACAAACAAGGAAGAATGAAGTCCGCCTCCCTAGCCTGCCTGGCTACGCAATTGTGGGACTGGTGCATCCCGAGGGAGATTATCCTCCTTGCCGTTCACCTAGCCGGTACTAACAATGAGGAGGCGAACACACTCAGCAGACAGATGTCGACGACCCATGAATGGGAACTAGATCGTCAGACCTGTCATCATCTCTTCCAGACGTGGGGCTCTCCAGACATAGATCTGTTTGCCACTCACACAAACAGGGTATGCGAGATGTTCTGCTCCCGCGCTGGCATTGGCCCGGGTTCAAAAGGGGATGCATTCATGATCCCCTGGGCAAACACGTTCTTTTACACGTTTTCCCCAATTCTGCTTATAACGAGGGTCCTTGCCAAGATCACTTACAACAACGCCCAGGGAATCCTCATCACTCCCTGGTGACCCCATCAACCATGTTTCCCTACTCTTCTCCATCTGTCTGGCAGCACCTTCCAACAACTGCCTCTCATACCTCATCTAATCACTCAGCAGAACGGAGCTGTTCGTCACCCAGATCTTCTTTCACTCAATCTGACAGCCTGGCTCATTCGATGAACCACGGGGTCCCTTCAATACCAGCAGATTTAGGGGCTTCCTCACCAGCCCGACATCATTCCGATACAGCTCCTTCTCCTTCGATACCGGTAGATGCCTCATCAAATCCGACCACTCTGTATCCCAATATCCAATTCATTCTCCAGTCTGCGCTAAGACCTGCAACCCGCCAATCTTACGCGGCCAAATGGAAGCACTTTACAGCTTTTGCTGAACTCAATAACTTTATTGCTTATTCAGTCTCCATTGAGGATATTCTTCAATGTCTCTTATCACTACATCAGTCTGGACTTAAGCCATCATCTATTAAAGTTTATACCGCCGCAATCTCCCACTATCGTGGCCAGGTGCTGGGTCGGTCTTTTCTCATACCCTCATACGTTGATTCCTTAAAGGACTGCAGAACCTGCAACCACCAGTTAGACCAGTTATTCCTACTTGGAGTCTCTGTTGTCCTACAGGCGCTCACTCGAGCTCCTTTCAAGCCTTTGGCGACTACTGACTTAAGCCTCTTGTCCTGGACGACTGCCTTTCTTGTCGCTGTCATGTCTGCTAGAAGGGCTAATGAACTCTGTGCACTCCATATAGACCCTCCTTATCTCAACTTCCATAAGGAGAAGGTCGTCCTCTGTACCGATCTGATGTTTTTACCCAAGGTTGTGTCTCCTTTCCATATTAATCAAGACATCATTTTACCAGCTTTCCTTCCCACTCCATCTACACCGATAGAGCGATAGAGCAGCTTCCTCTGCCTTTTCTGCTGGCAACCCGACTCAGGACATATGCAAGGCTGCCACCTGGACTACTCTTTACACCTTTGCCAGACATTACCGCCTTGATGTGCATGCCAGGCACGATTGCTCCTTTGGTTGAACAATCCTTTCTTCTGTTCTCCAGTGACGACACCACCCGCCTCCGGGTTTGGTAAGCTTGCTAATCACCCATATGTGTGAATGCACAGATGGCCACTCGAAGAACGACAGTTACAGGTGAGCAACCTGCCTTTTTTTCAGTCTCTGAAAATAACACAACTTTTTGATTTTTTTTTTTAAATTTTCAGTTGTGCACATGCTTCCTCTTACAGCTATTTGAATGGGTAGTCCTGTCTGGTCAATTTGCTTCTCTCTTTCAGCTGTCATAGTGGAAAAGTAAAGTAGGGAACAGATTGGCAAGGCATATAGGCTAATATAAATTTCTACTTGTTCTAAAGAATGTAGAAATAATTGATAGGGAGTATGTGGAGAGGGAATTTGCTCAGCTGCAGTAATGGAGCAGTTAATGCAGGTGCACAAATTTACCCTTCATTTAGTTCTCAGCCGTTATATTTGTGTACATCTCTTAAGGCTTTCTTTAAAAAAAAAAACCTTTCAGGTAACTGAAATATTAACTGCTCCAAAGATGAGTTGCAGGAAGTGGGGCTGGGTCTTCCTGTTCTGGAGTAGCTAGAGAGTCAGGGAAGTGTTGAAAAGGTGGGAGATACCAAGGAGCGTCAGTTCAACATTTAAAACTCAGAGAGTTGCATCACCAATGAGAAGATACCTCCTGTCCCCCATTTTTGGTGCTTCTGACTTGTGTTGCTGGGTTCCTCCTAACTTTTTATTTCTCCCTGGTTCTTTGCAATTGTACATAAGTTAGTCAATTAGCAACCTTATTTTGTCAATATTCATATCAGATAGCTATAAGTGCACATAATGCAAAAAGAAAAAAGCAGTTGAATACAATTCCAGTTGTGCATTTTTGAAGCACCAGGAAAATCTGGGGAACAATTGATGGTTCTACTAAAGTTCTCCTTAGGCATTGGTGGAAGGGCAATCACTGGCATGATCATGGAAAATGAGCAGTACTGGCTTTTTGACAACCCAAAATAAAATAGTATCCTGGGTTCAGATGACATAATAATCCATTGTGGACAAGAACAATATTACAACAAGCTGTCTTACCAATATGCAAATATAATTTCAGCATTGTTTATAAGATGCAAGTTATAATGCACGTTTGCTGAGTTTAATCAAGCAACTGTTATTCATGAGTGGAATCAGAGGTCTGGTGTTGAAGATTTAATATTTTGGAAGGATTCTCTCTCTCAATCCAAGGAAAGTTGCACAGAAGCAATGATTAACAGATTAGACCCAATAAATAAATTCTATGATTAAAAAACTCTAACCATAGAATATCTCTTTCTGTAGGACAGTGCAGGGCAATTTGTCATCCTCTTGATATTTTGGACTAAGTTCCCATAGCTTTAACCAGCATAGCTAATGGTGAAGGATGAGAGGAGTTGAAGGTCAAAATTTTTGGAGAGCTGCAAATTTCCCAGACCTGCCTTAGAGAGAAACAATGGTACAGATATGCACAGGATCCCTGGGGCAGAGGTTTGCATTAAGGTAGCCTTGGCCAACTTGGCACCTTCCAGGTTTGTGCATGCTGGATGAAGTATGTGAAGAGTTGTAGGGCAACACATCTGGCAAGGCAAGGCTGCTTTCAATGTTAGTGTATATCTAGTTATTCCCATATATGGCAACTCTCAGCTGCTGATACTTTTTCTGGGAGATATGTGGAATTCCTATTCTTGATTTCTTGTGACAGAATTCTGGACACGAGTAGCTGGAGATGTGTCCCAAGGATGACTACAGAATTAAACAGTGGTCTTAGTCTCCCTTCTCTTGCTTTTTTCCTAAGGAGTAGAAAAACGCTTTGCCTGAAATCTGAATGGAACAGAGTAAGCCTGTTGAAAATGGTTCTATTTGACAGTATGTTACCAGCTACCAGAACTGGTAACAGCATTTATCCCGGCATTTCTTAACGTATCCCTTATCTTCTAATGATTCTTTTCACCACACATGTACAAATGTATTAAGAGTTTTTAGATTTTTTTTCTTAACCCAATGCTCCATTTTTGTTCTGTTTTGCGTCCACACTTACTCAAGTTAAAATTATTTGTGTAACTATTTTAAAAAAGAGAATTAAAATGCACATTACAAAATTATATATTTTGAAATTTGGTATTTTAAAATACATAGTAGTCTGGGATTGTTGATGGCTCTTGGTATAAAAATCAATTTATAAAATAGAGGATAATTGCTAATATTTCTAAATATTTTAAAAATGTATATTAAAACTTACAGAAATATACAAATTCCTCCCTTCACAGCACAGCATGTATTTATATTGTCATGAAACCTCTTAGCAGATAAACCCAAATAGGCTTGGTTTAAAGCATGTACAAAACATCCTTTTTGACGTGACCCTGGCTGTTCAGAGAACAAGCAGCTTTCAAACAAATTCAATAAATAAATAATAGCACACACCAACTCTTCAGATTTGGTCAGTTTCTAAACTTGTGAACCTGGAATGCTTGACTGAACTCCAAAGAGGCCCACAGGTTCATGCAAAGCACTTAGGGATACAGTTTAGATGGTCTATTTATTCCCCTTCCAGTAACAGCCCTTTCAACCTAATGAAATGCTATGCTCAAGGGGCACCCCATTCTTGTGGGAAGGAGCTGGGGACCTGCCCCCCTGCATTAGGGATGATGAAAAGCCCCTTTGTGCATGCAGTGCATGTGATAATTTGATTCTTTTCTATGTTTATTTGTTGGCTTTATAGTCTAATCTTAATGGAATAATCAAGGCAGCAAAATAGATCCTAAAACATCAATAGTGCAATAAGTTGTACTCAAAAATACCATAGAACCAGCACAATGAGAACATGTGTCTATTTAGGTGGCAATCCTATACCTTCTTACCTGGGAGTAAATTCCACTGAACACAGTAAGACTTACTTCTGAACAGACAGACATAGTATTGCAAGTTTTTAAGAGTGTTCTCCAGCATTTTATAGTTTGAGTTTGCTAGAACAATGCAGTTTGATAACTCAGGCATATCAGTGGATTCTCCCTAGTACATCCAAAGCTACAGTGTAAGCAATAACAGACTACCTAGACCACACTGTAATTCAGTTTTAGCATTTGTTAACATAAATTTATGTAACAAACCATAAATTATGACTAGATTACTGTAATTTTTACAAGTGCTATTTTGAGCAGTTGATGTGAAATGGGGTGCATGTTGCCACAGTATGGCAGAGTGCTTGTCATACTCTCAACAATAAATGATCTGAATATTACTTCTGAAGTTCTTAAATGGTTTTGTATTGAACTTGATAACCAGCAACTGATGTAGTTGGGCTCAGGATATCACTTTAGAAATACAGATAAGGGTTTTTATGAAGGTGGTAACACATTTAACTTTTTGCTTTAGAGTCTTCAAAATAACCCCAGGGACACATTAAGAACTGCATTAGTCAAAGCCCCATTCCTTTACCCCAGTATAAATAGGCGGGGCTCCCACCATTTTCCCACTTCGGTTTTGAGTGCCTCTGGACTTTACCTAGCTGCTCTCAACTTTACCTCATATTTCTCGCCCTTTTCTTCAAGACTTTACCCCATAAAATTTGCTTCTCACTTGCCTCTTACTCTTTTGTCTCACATTTTACCTGAAAACACATTTTTTCGCTTTTCAATCCCTCCCCCCACTCATCCCTTCTATCGTCATCTTAAATCCATACACTTCTTTCATCTAACTTTCATGCTCAGTGGTGCTGAAGGTGGCCTTTATAAAGTGTGTGAGATGCAGAGTGAAAATGCCTTCAAATGGCCATTCACTGTGCCTTTTGCTTTCATGCAGAGCACGGAGTAGACAGCTGTCTACACTGCCAGGCTTTCACTAGATAAGCCAGGAAGAACAGGGCACTAAAGATGGAAATAGGGATCAGGGCTCTTGTGGGATGCAAAATGTTGAAGGGGACCCACAAGACCACGCACCAACATCTTGCACAGCCCTGTCCGTGGCCCAGGGGCTTCTTCAACTGCTCTGTCAGTGTCTGAAAAAAATAAAATACACTGGATAGTAAAAGGCCTAAAAAGAAGCAGAAGAGGCCTCACAAAATGGGGGGAGAGAAGGGCAAGCAAAAGCCCACAAAAAGGGCTGGATACCACTCTTCACGTGCTGTGGAGTGAACCCATTTGCTTTACCCATCAGTGGCCCTGCCTACCATTTCAAAGCCAGCACCACAATCAGTCTGCACCACTCCAACTGCTCCAACACTAATCCAGGTAGAGCAACAATCCAAACTGACTGTAGTTCAATCTTTCTCTGAAAAAGAACTCATTATCCCAATCCCCAGCTGCTTGGATTACATCACCAACCTGCCTGGAGAGCACACCACATCAGGATGAAGGTCTGTGGCAAACCTCTCCAACAGCCCTAGCATGCTACAAGACATTTCTTCCGTGCCATTATTGGCATCTACTCTCTGGCAATGGAATGTCTCAGACTGCTCGCACCATCCTGGGACTGAGAAGCAGAATGGGGCCTGCTTCCCCCACCATTCCCAGAACAGTATTTCACAGGGTACCCCAATGAGCAGGTTCTGCCCACGGTCACAGACCACAGCATGGTCAGAAAAACCATGGACAGTGGTACACCAAGCCCATTCAACAGCCTCCAATGATCTGTCACCATCCTGATGACAACAAGGTGCTGCCTCCACACAACCTCCACTGCTGCAACGACCTTCCCACCATTCATCACGTCATCCTTCTCCAAACCATCCAATTACCCCTCTGACCCTGATGAGATTCCCCTATATATGGGACTGGTCTCCACAGCAACATATACCTGCTCAAGGCCCCAGCTCTCCCAGTATAGATTTGGGAGGATTTTCATAACAGTTCCTTTGAATGGCAGTATCTCTCAGTATGCAATCACAGCAGGTGACTGAACCATTACTTGACCCTGTCTATTAACATTATTCAGATGGAAAACACTATTCCAGAACTGTTCCATACTGTTCTTGCCAAGGCTCTCACAGGCTACAAAGGTCCCTTGGCAGTCACCAACACAACCTCATCTGACCTCTTATAGCTTGGAGAACTTGTACCAAGTCCAGGAGGGAGACATTCCTTTTCTCCTTCACCATTCAAGACCAAATTCAGTCATTCTGGCATCAGCTCAGGAACACTCTCAGAGGGATCATTCCAGCCCAATGGATCATGAAGGTAGTCGCTTGGATGCTACAGCAAGGAGAATTTATGCAGAGATGGGACTGGGCCTCTGCATTTCCAGTTAAGAGGTGACCTTGGGAAGGTACCTGGTCTTCCTCTGGCAAAAAAAAATGATGCCCTAGCAGAGTTTCCTCCAAAACAACTTCAGGAGCTCATTAGGTTATTTCAAGAGGAGTCACTCCACCTGTCCATGAAGCAGATCAACACCATTTGTCACCATGTTGACTGTGACTCCAGTGTACTTGTCAGTGTGATGGTAATCCAGTGACATGCTTGGCTTCACACAGATAACCTGCCACAGGAAACATGGTCCTGCACTGAAGGCATGCCTTTTGATGGGAAAGGTCTCTTCAATGTGAAGACCAATGAAACAGTGTTATTCAGAGGGTCAGAATAATGGTGAGATGGATAGGCTTTAGACCACCTCCGCCCCCAAGAGCATGTAAGTGGCCATGGGGCCCCTTGGTGTCATTCCACCACTACCAGGGTTAGACTCCATTCCTTGCCTAGCAGCAACAGTTGGCTCGACAGTGTTGTCATGATACAACATGCTTCCAGCAATCCACTAAATGGAGGCTAGAAGCAGAGAAAAAGTCCTGTTAACAGGTTGCATGAATCATTCCACCACCCTTGATAGCATTCCAGTTTGAGAGCTGCCTCACAGTATCTAGCCACATGGAAAACCATCATACCAGATCAGCGAGTGCTTTCTGTAATACAACGTGGCCATCTCATTGAGTTCGACACACTACCACCTCTCAGAGTGGTCCACACAACTCCTCCCTCTTCAGCCCTAATGAAGGAAATCAATATCTTACTAGCAAAAGGAGAAATCCATCCTGTCTACTGATCTGGTGTACAATATGGTTTTTATTCTAGACATTTCACTATTGCGAAGAAAAATACCCAGTATTTCCAACATCTCCACCCAATATTAGACTTGCAAGGTGTCAACCACTTAATCCTAACCAAAAAAATCCAAATGGTTTCTTTCCAAAATATCCTCCCACTACTATGTCAGGAGGACTGGTTCATAACAATAGATTTTAAAGATGCATACTTGCATATTTTGATCCACCCAGAGTATTGTCACTTTCTAAGGTTTCAAGTTGGCTCTACTACTTATGAATTCTGGGTCCTACCATTTAGACTTTCTACAGTCCTAAGGGTATTTACAAAATGTATGGCAGTAGTTTGTGTCCATTTAAGACTGTGAGATGCCCAAATTTTCCCCTACTTGGATGATTGGTTATTAGTTGCTCCATCTAGGGAAGACCTCTTCTGTTCCATCCAGAAGTCTTGCAATCTGTTACAAAGACTTGGACTCTATATTAATGAAGAGAAATCTTTTCTTATCTTCTCACAGACAATCCTATGCATTGGGTCATGACTGGACTCCTCTTGGACATGGGCTTACCTTCCACCAGACCATATACGAAAGTTCTGCAAGTCGGCCCACTGTCCCACTCCAAACTGACAACTACCATCTAGAAAGTTCAACAAACACTTGGATATATGGCATCTACAGTGATGGTTGTGCAATTTGCCCAACTCCATATGCACCCACTCCAATTGTGGTTTGTCTGTGCATACTGACTACAGCATAACCCATTTCACAAACAGTTACGGCTCTCCCATTCTATCAAATTGACCTTGTCATGGTGAACCAATGAATGCAACTTGATTCAGGGATCCCCTTCATACCATCAAATCCATCCCTAATGATAACTACAGATGCATCACTCAAAGGATGGGAAGCTCATTGGAAACAATACAAAGCTCAGGGTCTATGGTCCAGACAGGAGCAAAAGAGACGCATCAATTACCTAGAGCTTATGGCAGTCTTCAAAGCTCTCTAATATCTTTCCAATGCCTACACTGCAACGGTGTTTTATCTTAACAAACAGTGTGGCACCAAGTCCACTTTGCTTGTCTGCCTCAGAATCCAGAAATGGGACTGGTGCATTCAGAGGACTATAACACTGGTGGCCATTCACTTAGCAGGAACTCAAAATGCCACAGCGGTTGCCCTCAGAATACCATTCCAGATGCATGAATGGGAACTCAAATGAGAGATTCTACAGAACATCTTCACATATGGGGCAGACCATCCATAGACCTCTTTGCAACACAAGAGAACTCTGTATGCAGGGAGCTCTGCTCTAGGGCCAGGATTGGCCAGGGCTCTCTTGGTGATGCTTCCTTTGTTCCATGGATGAGAACAGTGTTGCACTGTAGACATCATATGTTCTACAGTTATAATGAGGATAATCATGAAAATCAGACAGGAAAACATAGAATGCATTTTAATAACTCCATGGTAGTCCAGACAAGCACGGTTCACAGGCTTCCCCCAGCTGTCGGATCACACCTTTCATCACATACTGTACCAGCTGGACATCATATTCCAGACTCTGCAAGATCCTACATCCAGATGTGATAACACTACACCTAGAAAATCAATTGGTAATGAACTTTTCAGACTTAGACCACAAATAAAGCTGGTGCTCCAAGCAGCTCTTCATCCAAACACAAGGGACTCATACCCTAGAAAATTGAATGCATTTAAAGCCTGTGCTTAAGAACAATCCTTCAATCTGTTCCAAATGCCAATCTAGAAAATTCTGGCTTTCTTTTATAGCCTCTACACTAAAGGACTAACACCTTCATCTATTACAGTACATTTGCCAGCAATCTCATCAGTCTGGGGCCCTATCAAATAACTCATCAGTCTTCTCCCATCCTCTCTCCAGGCAGTTCACATGAAAGGGCTTCAAAATTGGAATCCACCCATTTGTTCCATTGTGCCTGGTTGGAGCCTATCTGTAGTGCTACAAGCACTAACAGAACCACATTTTGAACCACTCGTCATGGTAGACTTTCAGCATCTTTCCTGGAAGGTTGCATTTCTAGTAGCAATCACTTTGGCCCATTGAGAGAGCAAGTTATGTGCTCTACGGATAGACCCACCGTTACCTTCCATGTTGTCGTTAGTCGCGAAGTCGTGTTCAACCTATTGCGACCCCATGGACAACATTACTGCAGGCCTTCCTGTCCTCCACCATCTCCCGGAATCTATTAAGCTCACACCAACTGCTTCAATGACTCTATCTAGCCACCTCATCCTCTGCCGTCCCCTTCTTCTTTTGCCATCTGTTCTTCTTCTTCATGGCCTCTGTGCATCACACACATGGGTTCTGCGCCTGCGCAGTGCCTTTGGCTGGAAGATTAATAGCTAACGGATTTTGGCGGGAAAACTCCGCTCCCCCTCCCCCCTAGTAGTATATAAGGAGCGGAGTGCCCACCATTTTCCAGTCTTTGCGACCGCCGTTCATTGTGCCTCGTGCTGCTTTGCTCTCGCTTAGATTGTCACCTACCTTTGCTCGTTGTACAATTCTCTCCTTGTTTTTCCTCTTATCCAAGTTAGTATTTTCCCTTTGTTTGTGTTCCTGTTGATTCTTCACTCAGTTTCCTCGTTTTTCTTCTTCTCGTTCCTATCAAAAACAAAAACAAAAATATTACTTTCCTGCTTTACTATCTCCTTCTTTCTTTTTCCTGCGATGGTGCAACGGGCGGCGTTCCGCAAATGCGGGCAGTGTGGTTTGAAAATGCCCACTGCAGACCCGCACGACCTGTGCCTCTTGTTCCTGGGGAAGGGGCACAGGACCGATAAATGCCGCCACTGCTTGGCCTTTTCCAAGCAAGCACGAAAAATATTTTTTAATGCCGCGCCTAGAGGGTATCATCGCCACCTTTCCAAACAACCAAGGTGACCTGGCATGAACCTTCGTGAAGGAAGTCATGCAGGTGGCGGTGCAGCAATTATCTACAGCATGCCATCATGTAGATACTGATTTGTGGTCGCTTCTTGGTGCCATCTCTCTCCGCAGGCATGCCTGGTTATGCAACTGTAACTTTCCAGATGAAATGAAGCGGAGAATAGAGGAGATGCCATTCCACGGGTCCAGCCTCTTCCATACGAAGACGGACAGCAAACTGAAGAAAATCCACGAATCCAGAATGATGGCCCATCGTATGGAACAGCAATCCCAACCTCGCCATAAGTGGTCATGGTCCCATCTGCAATACCGTCAGTACCAGCCTCAGCAACAACAGCCAGCCCAACATCAGCAGCGCCGCAGACAGCAGGCATCCCAGCACTTCCAGCAAGGTCGCCGCCACTTCGAAGGGGATAGGCGACAGCGCTGATGGGGCGAGTGAACCCTTCTCCCACTCCCAAGTACACCCTTCCCCCTCTCTTTTGAGGACCGATTGAGAAGTCGACTCTCCATTTGGGAGACCATTACATCTGATGGATGGGTGTTATCCATGGATGGGTGTTATCCATTATCCAGCACAGATATGGAATTGAATTCGACGTTGTTCCATCACCGAGTCCGATCCAACTTACGCCTGGTTCATCGGTATTATTGGACAAGATTCGCCAACTTCTTACCAAAGGAGCGATTCATCGTTTATCATTATCGGACCGACTTTGCGGATTCTATTCTAGGTATTTTACTGTCCCGAAACGGGATGGAGGTCTCCGGCCAATTTTGGACTTAAGAGCCCTTAATAGGTTCATAACACCAAAGAAATTCTGGATGACCACACTTCAAACTATTCTTCCGTTGCTGGGGAGAGGAGACTGGTTCGCTTCGCTGGACTTGAAAATGCCTATTTCCATATTTCGATACATCCACGTCATAGGTGTTTCCTTCGTTTTGCGGTAGCCTCTGAACTTTATGAATTCAAAGTGTTAACATTTGGATTGGCCACAGCACCAAGAGTCTTCACTAAGTGCATGGCTCCCGTATGCGCACATCTTCGCCTACGTGGAATTCGAATTTACCCATGCCTTGATGATTGGCTGTTGGTTTCCGAGACTAAAGAGGGACTTATGGCGGACATCCGTACCACATGTACCCTACTACAAGACCTTGGACTTGGTATTAACCAGCAAAAATCTTCTCTCATCCCTACACAGACGATCGACTTTATCAGAGCACGTCTGGATTCGATGATGATGAGAGCCTTCCTGCCTCTAGACAGACAGCGGACTATCAGTCAAAAAATCATTCGGATTCGATGACAGTGGATCGTTTCGGCGCAAGTTATTCAGAGTCTGCTAGGGCATATGGTGGAAGCCATCACCGTAGTCCCCTACACCAAGCTCCAAATGCGTCCTCTGCAGTTATTTTTCAACAGGGCGTTCTGTCCTTAAAGCGGCCCGCCCACCATGAGGGTGCGGCTCCCGGCCCCTATCCTACAATCCCTGTTATGGTGGATGGAGCCAGCCAACTTGAATGTTGGTGTACCGTTTTGACCTCAGTACCCTACAGTGACCATTGGTACCAATGCATCTCTCCTAGGATGGGGAGCCATATGTTTCACCCTACACACCCAAGGAGCTTGAAACTGTTGCGATTCCAGGAGCCATATAAATTTCCTCGAGTTGCTGGCTGTATTCAAAGCTCTACAGACATTCGAGGACGTGCTTATACACCAAGTCGTCCAGGTGACCATGGACAACATAGCGACGGTGTTTTACATAAGCAGGGAGGCATCCGCTCCCTGAAGTTAGCCCACTTAGCCATGCAGATTTGGAATTGGTGCATTCCGAGAGACATTACCCTGGTAGCAGTGCATCTCGCGGGTACAGACAATGTGGAGGCAGATCTCTTCAGCAGGCATATGTCCCATTCGCAAGAGTGGGAACTGGACAGTCGGGTTCGCGACAGACTGTTCACCTCTGGGGTCCCCCGGACATAGATCTATTCGCAACCCATTGGAACAGGGTGTGCGTAAATTATTGTTCCAGAGTGGGAATAGGACAGGGCTCGTCCGGAGACGCCTTCATGATTACATGGGCAGGCATGACTTTTTATGTATTTCCACCGATTCCCCTCATCATGCGGGTGCTGGTGAAGATCATTCACGAAGGGGCCACAGGGTTGTTGATCACTCCCTGGTGGCCGCGCCAGCCTTGGTTCTCCATGCTTCTCCGAACGTCTCGGGAGGAGTTTCTACAACTTCCTCTTCTCCCCTCCCTCAATCCTCAGAGGGAGGGCACGATCCATCACCCAGATCTACAGTCATTGAAACTCACCGCCTGGCGGATTCGATGACCATGCCTGTCTCATTGGTACCGATGCTTAATGCAATTCATGCTACTGTGGCTTCTGCTGCTCCCACTTCGCAATCGCTACACCCAGACCTGCAGTACATTATTGATTCTGCACTAAGACTGTCTACTAGGAAATCGTACGCTGCGAAATGGCGTAGATTCTCTAGTTTTGCTGAATCGCATTCGTTCTCCCCATCATCAGCATTGGTCAAACAGATCCTCCAGTTCCTATTCGAATTGCACCCATCTGGACTTAAGCCTTCTTCCATCAGAGTCTATACGGCAGCGATTTCTTTCTACCGAGGACCTGTACAGGGTTTTTCTGTTTTTAATCAACCCCTGATCAAAAAATTTTTGAAAGGACTCTCTAACCTTCATCCAACGATCAGACTCCTGATGCAGACATGGAGCCTCTCCGTGGTTTTACAGGCACTCACGAGACTGCCCTTCGAACCGATGGCGAGAATCGACCTGCGCCTTGTCTCTTGGAAGACTGCGTTCCTTGTAGCTGTTACCTCAGCGCGTAGGGCATCTGAGCTTTGTGCCCTTCGAGTGGACCCCCCTTTCCTCAATTTTCATAAGGAAAAGGTTGTTCTGAGGCTTGATCTATCTTTCCTTACAAAGGTTACCACTCCATTCCACATGGACCAAGAGATCGTTTTACTGGCTTTTTTCCCAGCTCCATCAAATTCGATTGAGCGATCTTTACACATGCTTGATGTTCGTCGATGCCTGGCCTTCTATCGATCCAGGACAGAGTCTATTCGACATTCTACCAGACTTTTTGTGAAATACTCGGAACATAATTGTGGTTATCCAATCACTCCCCAACATATATCCAAGTGGATAGTAAATACAATTGAACTGTCTTACCAGCTCGCTAAATTAGACTTACCTTCTAGTCCAAGAGGGCATTCCACCAGGGCTGTCGCTGCTTCCTTGGCCTTCGCATCGGGGGTTCCGATGGAGGATGTCTGCAGAGCTGCCACCTGGGCTACTCCGTGCACCTTTGCTAGACACTATAGACTGGATGTCCGGGCCAGACATGACTGTTCCTTTGGCAGAGCTGTCTTATTGTCCATTCTTCAGTGATGACACATCCCTCCTCCAAATGCTGGTAAGCTTGTTACTCTACCCATGTGTGTGATGCACAGAGGCCACGAAGAAGAAGGACAGGTTGCTTACCTGTAACTGGTGTTCTTCGAGTGGCCATCTGTGCAGTCACACAACCCACCCGCTGACCCCACATGGTGTCATGGGTGGTCAGGCCCTTTTTTGGCCTTTTTCCCCTTTTCCTTTTTTCTTTCCACTTTTTGAGAGAGCGAACGTCTGGTCGTTCAAAGACTGGAAAATGGCGGGCACTCCGCTCCTTATAAACTACTAGGGGGGAGGGGGAGCAGAGTTTTCCCGCCCAAATCCATTAGCTATTAATCTTCCGGCCAAAGGCAATGCGAAGGCGCAGAACCCAAGTGTGTGACTGCACAGATGGCCACTCGAAGAACACCAGTTACAGGTAAGCAACCTGTCCTTCCCAGCATTAGACTCTTCTCCAGGGAGTCCTTCCTTCTCATTAGGTAGCCAAAGTATTTGAGTTTCATCTTCGGTATCTGGCCTTCTAAAGAGCAGTCAGGGTTGATCTCCTCTAGGACTGCCAGGTTTGATTGCCTTGCAGTCCAAGGGACTCGCAGGAGTCTCCTCCAGCACCACAATTCAAAGGCCTCAATCCTTTTGTGCTCAGCCTTCCTTATGGTCCAGCTTCCACAGCCATACATTGCAACTGGGAAAACCATAGCCTTGACTATACGCAATTTGTTGGCAGTGTGATGTCTCTGCTTTTTAGTATGCTGTCTAGATTTGCCATAGCTTTCCTCTTCAGGAGCAAGCGTCTTTTAATTTCTTGACTGCAGTCCCTGTCTGCGGGGATCTTGGAGCCCAGGAAAATAAAATCTGTCACTACCTCCATTTCTTCCCCATCTATTTGCCAGGAAGTGATAGGACCAGATGCCATGATCTTAGTTTTCTTAATATTGAGTTTCAAGCCAACTTTTGTGCTCTCCTCCTTCACCCGCATCAAGAGGCTCTTTAGTTCCTCTTCACTTTCTCCCAGGAGAGTGGTATCATCTGCATATCTGAGGTTGTTGATATTTCTTCCAGCAATCTTGATTGCAACTGGTGATTCATCTAGCCCCACCTTTCTCATGATGTGCTCTGCATATAAGTTAAATAGGCAGGGCAGCAGTATACAGCCTTACTGAACTCCTTTCTCAATTTTGAACCAATCAGTGGTTCCGTGTGCAGTTTTCACTGTTGCTTCTTGACCTGCATATAGGTTTCTCAAGAGACAAATAAGATGGTCGAGTACTCCCATCTCTTTAAGAATTGCCACAATTTGTTGTGATCCACACAATCAAAGGCTTTAGCATAGTCAATGAAGCAGAAGTAGATGTTTTTCTGGAACTCTCTAACTTTCTCCATGATCCAGCGTATTTTGGCAATTTGATCTCTAGTTCCTCTGCCTCTTCGAAATCCTGCCTGTCCTTCTGGTAGTTCTCGGTCCACATACTGCTGGAGCCTAGCTTGTAGGATTTTGAGCATCACTTTGCTAGCATGTGAAATGAGTGCAATGGTGCGGTAGTTTGATCATTCTTTGGCATTGCCCTTGTTTGGGATCGGAATGTAAACTGACTTTTTCCAATCCTGTGGCCACTGTTGAGTTTTCCAAATTTGCTGGCATATTGAGTGTAGCAGTTTTACTGCATCATATTTTAAGATTTTGAATAGCTCAGCTGGAATACGGTCACCTGCACTTGCTTTGTTGTTGCTCAGACTTCCTAAGGCCCATTTGACTTCACATTCCAGGATGTCTGGCTCGCGGTCAGTGAGCACCCCATCGTGGTTATCAGGGACGTTAAGCTCTTTCTTGTATAGTTCTTCTGTGTAATCTTGCCACCTCTTCTTAATCTCTTCTGCCTCTGTTAGGTCCCTGCCATTTTGGTCCTTGCCCATCTTTTCATGAAATGTTCCCTTCATATCTCCAATTTTCTTGAAGAGATCTCTGGTCCTCCCTATTCTATTGTTTTCTTCTGTTTCTTTGCACTGTTCATTTAAGAAGGCATTCTTATCTCTTCTAGCTATTCTTTGGAATTCTGCATTCAGTTGGGTGTATCTTTCTCTTTCTCCCTTCCCTTTTGCTTCCCTTCTTTTCTCAGCTATTTGTAAAGCTTCCTCAGACAGCCATTTTGCTTTCTTGCATTTCTTTTCCTTTGGGATGGTTTTAGTTGCAACCTCTTGTACAATGTTGCGAACCTCTGTCCATAGTTCTTCAGGCACTCTGTCCATCAGGTCTAATTCCTTAAATCTATTTGTCACCTCTACTGTATATTCATGAGGGATATGATTTAGGTCATACCTGAGTGGCCTAGTGCTTTTCCCTACTTTCTTCAACTTAAGCCTAAATTTTGCAACCAGAAGCTCATGATCGGAGCCACAGTCAGCTCCTGGTCTAGTTTTTACTGACTGTATAGAGCTTCTCCATCTTTGGCTGCAGAGCACATAGTCAATCTGATTTCTGTGTTGACCGTCTGGTGATGTCCATGTGTAGAGTCGCCTCTTGGGTTGTTGAAAAAGAGTGTTTGCTATGACCATCATATTCTCTTGACAAAATTCTACCAGCCTGTGGCCTGCTTCATTTTGTACTCCAAGGCCAAACTTGCCTGTTATTCTGGTTATCTTTTGGCTTCCTACTTTAGCATTCCAATCCCCCATGATGATAAGGACATCATTTTTTGGAGTTAATTCTAGAAGGTGCTGTAGGCCTTCATAGAACTGGTCAACCTCAACCTCTTCAGCACCAGTGGTTGGGGCATAGACTTGGACTATTGTGATGTTGAATGGTTTGCCTTGGATTCAAACTGAGATCATTCTGTCATTTTGGAGATTGTATCCCAGTACTGCTTTTCTTACTCTTTTATTGACTATGAAGGCTACTCCATTTCTTCTGAGGGATTCTTGCCCACAGTAGTATACCTGATGGTCATCTGAATTAAATTCACCCATTCCTGTCCATTTTAGTTCACTCATTCCTAAGATGTCGATGTTCAGTCTTGTCATCTCTTGTTTGACCACATCCAGCTTGCCTTGATTCATGGATCTTATCAAATGCAAGTAGATAAAAAGGTACCACTTCAGTGGGCAGGTAACAGCGTTCCGTGCACTTCGGTGTTTAGTCATGCCGGCCACATGACCACGGAGACTGTCTGCGGACAAACGCTGGCTGTCTCGGCTAGGAAATGGAGATGAGCACCGCCCCTTAGAGTCAGGCATGAATGGACTTAATGTCAAGGGGAAACCTTTACCTTTACTTTAATGCATGCATATGGAATTCATATAATATATGAAAATGCAGTTTTCTAAGAATCATACATAAATTTCAATGAAAACACCACATATCCAAATAGGTATTCATTCACTGATAGTGTCAATACAACACCCATTCAAATGTCAAAAGCTTTGTAAGATCTTCAGTCCACTGTATTATAGGAAGTATGTATTTAGTCTTCCATTGATTGTAATATCAATCTTTTAGCTCTTAAAAAGGTACAGGGAATCTATTTGTTCTTGCCATGCATTGACTTCCAGAAAGCAGGTGGGTAATTTAATGCAATTTTGTTCCAATGTAAAAGTGTTCCAATGCAATTGTGTCCCATACAATGACCTCCAAAAAAGAAGCAATGATACGGTATTGTCAAAATACAAGGTTAAAAGAAATATTAGCTGCATTACACCTCCAGCAATTAGATGACTTAGACTAAGGCTTATTAAGGAAACACCTTGGTGTTCAATAGACATGGAACTCTAGGTTTTTTTTCTTGACTAAGACATAACCTGATATTCTTCAATACAAAATGGAGAGAAGGATGATGATTAAAATATTGTGGGTTTTTTAGAATAAGGAACACAGGATATAAGAATAATAATAAATATAAAAACTGAGCTTACAAAGCCTTATCCAATTAAGTATCAATTAACTGAATAATGGGTTATTGTAGATACAGTGGAGCCAATTTAATTCCTTTTAAAACATACACCATTACATACTCAAATGGAATTTTGCTTTTATATTTTGCAGACCTTGGTCTGTAAAACAATTTTTCCATTGCTACAACCTAAAAGAAAATCCTCCTCCAACCTGACGGCCTAAAAAATGTGTTGGACTACAATTCATTCAGCCATTATGGGGTAATAACTGTAGTAATCCAATTCATCTGGAGGCCATCATGTTGGAAAGGATCCCTTAAGGGGGAAAAAACCCTCATACCATGAGCATGGAAATATTTCCTGTTGGACTGTGGGTGCCAGGGTGGAGCAGCTACTTAGACTTCTGTGTTCCAATTAGGTTCTGCTCTAAGACCAGTGTTTGGCAGACACAGGTAGGGTGATAAACAGACTCCTTTTTATTCAGGACAGAACATGGAAGTGTGACTTCCTGGCAGTAAGGCGGCTTATGTTTGTTTCTTCTTCATGGTCTGTTCTTCATGCGCTGTATGTGCATGTGTGGAGCCTGTTTGGGAGATTCCAAAGTTGATTAATTAGCATTTGGTGGGAGCCCCTCCCCCAGGCATACCCTGGCACCCTGCTTTGTCTCACTTTCTCAACCCCACAATGACACCCAAAGCTCCATTTAGAAATTGCTTGAGCTGTATTAGCAAACTGCCCCAACCGACAGACAGACACGGCCTCTTCTGCCTGAGAGAGAGAGCCATGTGTGAGAGGGAGCTACCAGTGCTAGGCCTTAACCATGTGAGAAAACACCAAGCTGACCACCTGGAAGTGGAGCTTTGGAGTAGAGTCCTCCATGGGACTGGCTCCCCCCATCCACTGGAGCAGTGATGGGGCCCTCAGTATCTTCATCAGCTCCCCCCACTGTGACAGCAGGGCCCTCTTCAGCCACTGCCTGGACCTTGGACCACTCTTCAAAAATCACTACAGACAAGAAATTAGCAAAAAAAAGCAAGATCCTCCAAAATGGCTGACACAGCTAAAGCCACAAATGACTGCAAACACACTACAACCAAGAACCACAATACAACACCCACTACTGGCACTCCACATAACCCAGACATGGAGCAAGATCCCAACATTCAGTGCCAGTCCTCACAGGTGCCGAGAGGAGACCAGGAAGCCACAATACCAACACACCACGTGACCCTGACTACATTGTTCTCAGAGGGTGAGATACAGAAGCTGCCAGTTCACAGGCACTCTCATGAGAGGCTACTTGTTTTGGCGGGATTGAAAGTTCAGATTCTGATGATGAGATACATGCATGAGAGGTTGCATATCCTGGCAGGACTGACTACTTGGATTCTGTCAATGAGATTGGTCTTGAAATTATTCCAGCCCCAGCTGCAGCTTAAGGTCTTGAGACTCTGCAAGGTTTATCTATAGGAGAGATTACCCCAAGGGCAGACAGCCGACCCAGTCAACCAGGCCATGGAAACTGGGAGGAGCTGTAGCTTTTGAGGGAAAAGACATGGAAATGAATAGCTCTTTGTCGTGGTCTCTGTGCATCACACATGTGGGCATTGCTATGCAGTGCAAGTCCTGGATCAGAGAGAATCTTCCAAAGCTAAATGTCATAGAGTGGGCAGGAACCCCCCCTGCCCCTCCCAGGGCCTTGAATAAGAAGGTGGACTTCCACCCACTTCCTTAGTTTCTTTTTGACCACAAGTCTTGCTGCGTTGCCCAATCAGTAAAACTTCACTACTTACTCTTCCTTTTCTTTGCTTGTTCCTTTACTTGCTCTTACCAAAAAAAATCTATATATATTTCTTCTTCTGACTATAGTAAAAAAAGCCCTTTTTGCTTTCCTCTCCAGCTACTCACTTGTTCTCCTGCAGCTGCCCACCCCCCACTCCACAGCCTGAGGAACACTTTTCTCTGTTTTTTCCTCACTTTTTGCTTTTTTTCCTCAACAAATTCCTTTAGTGGCTGCTGACCCGGCATTCTGGAGCTACACCTTGTCCACTGTACACCTCCCAGCTGCTGACAACCACTTCTTATGCCTCCTTTGCCTCAGCAAGGAACATACAGAACATAGAAACATAGAAACAGAGCGAGTCAGAAGGGGTCTCCCAGGCCATCTAGTCTGACCCCCGATATTGTGGAGACCTCACTACCTCCATCACCTGGTACTCCCTTGACTCCTGGGTACTGCACTGTTGATTCTCTGCATGCTCCATCAGCCAGCCTGCTCACCCCTCTGCAGAAAGGGCCAGAGCTCCTTGGAGATACCAGGGCTCACCCTGCGCTCCCCCCTGGATTGAGCTCATGACACACCTTGGTCCCCCATGTCCACATACCCCAAGGAGTTCTCTGAACCCTTGGCAGATCTCCATGGGCCTTCCACACCTTCCCACATGCACCACATGGACTGGGAGGTGTCTGCCTCACCCAGTGAGTACTTGCTGCCAGACTCCAGCCATGCCAGGCCGCACCCTCCATTGCTGCACTGACCACTGCCATGACTTTGCCAGCCTTGCCTCACCTGACAAAAAGGCAGACTCCAGCCATCATTTGCCCCACTTCCAGCCTGAGGCTAAGGTCCCATGCCAACACGCACATGTGTGAGATGCCCCCTGGCGTCAAGAGCATTCCCACACTGCCCTGACCACTGTCAACATTGACCAGTTAGCACGCCAGCATCATGAGGCTTCCCACACAGACACCAGCCTCTACAAGGCCCATGCATGTTGCCCACATGCAAAGCACCATGGCCAAACACCAGATGTTCCTCTGAAAAAGATGGGGTCCCTGGCACAGAACCTGCCACCTGAGCAGCATGAGGCAACACAACTAGTTCACACACAGGCTGAGAAGCTATAGAGGTACCATCTAGAGGCAGCACATGACAACTATGTGGACTGCAACAGGAAGGCACTCTTGGTGGCCACTGTGGTCTGTCACCATGTCTGGCGGCACTCTATGGGCCTCCTCAAGAGACCCACACCTGCACTGAGAACATGCCCTTTGACAGTGAGATTCTTCATAAGGCCAGAGCCACTGCCAGGCATATGGGGTTTGCCCAGCCACCCCAACTGCATATGTGGCATAGGTCTCCTGTTGGCACTAGCCACCGGTCCTTCCCTGACCATCCCTTCAAGGCTAGGGCCCCTGCTCCCCCTAAGATGTGGGATGTCCAGTCCTGTCAGAAATTCCCACCTTAAGCACAAGGATGCCAGATGCAAGTGCTAAGGGTTAAGGGTTAGGTTCAGGCAGCCTCCCCTCCCCCTTTACCTCCCCCCTCAGCTTCACAGACTATATGTCTCAGTTCCTCCCAGCCTGGGAGTCAATCACTTCAGACTTCTGGGTCCTGTCTATAGCCCATCACTGGTAGAGGATCAAGTTTGATGCCCTCCCATCCCTTGGCCACATTAGAACTTGTCCAAAGGTGCAATCAAACATGTCTCCATGGAGCTGCACAGGGGATTCTATTCCTGTTATTTCACAATCCCTAAAAGAGACAGGGGACTCAGGTCTATCTTGGACCTGAAAGGCATAAATAAGTTCATTACTCCCATTAACCATGAAACATAGGAACAGTGTAAGTCAGAAGGGGCCTTCTGGGCCATCTAGACTGACCCCCAGCTCCAGCTGGCTCTGCTCATGACATGCTCACCATGTGCATGTCTAGGCTATCCTTGAACACCCTCACTAATGGGGCCCTCAACCACCTCCCATGGAAGCCCATTCCATACCCTCAGGGTCCTAACTGTCAGGAAGTACTTCCTGGCATCTAAATTGAACCTTGGCTCCCTGAGCTTCTCTCCGTTGGAGTGCATCCTGCCCTCCTCTGCAGGAGAGAACAGGTCTCTACCCACCTCCATGTGACACCCCCTCACATACCTGTATGTCTCCTCTTCTCCAGGCTGAAGAGACCCTGTTCCCTCAGTCTCGCCTCATACGGCTTTCCCTGCAAACCGGCCACCATCCTTGTGGCCCTATGCTACACTGACTCTAACCTGGCTATATCCTTCCTGTAATGAGGGGCCCAGAACTGAACACAGTACTCCAGTTGTGGGCGCACCAGAGTCGTGTAGAGTGGTAGTAATACCTCTCTTGATCTAGAAGCCACACTTCTGGCTACGCAACCAAGGGTGGCGTTCGCCCTCTTGACTACCGCATCACACTGCTGACTCATGTTTAGCCTACAGTCAACCAGCACCCCGAGGTCCCTTTCACGAGTGCTGCTCTCCAGTCACTTGTCCCCTAACCTGTACTTATGACACCTGTTCCTATGCCCCAGGTGCAAGACCTTGCACTTATCCACACTGAACGCCATCCTGTTGTCTCCTGCCCACTTCCATAATCTGTCCAGATCCTTCTGGATCTCGAGTACCTGCTCCTCAGTTGTGGCCACTGAATATAGGCACTGCCTGAGGTTCTGTATAGGGCAAGAGATTTTTCAGTTCTCTGTCCTCCCCTTTAGCCTAGCCACTGCACCACATGTCTTCACCAAGTGCATGGTGTTGGTCTGAACCTGCCTCCGGCTCCAGGGAGTGCAGTTACTCCCATACCTGGACAACTGACTTCTCACAGCCCCATCCAGGGCTGATCCCTCCCTGGCAGTAAGTTGTACCTGTTCACTCCTGCAGCGCCCAGACCTCCTCATCAATCATAACAAGTCTGTTCTCTTCCCTACCTGGTCCATCCTCTTCTTAGTATATCGTCAGAACTCCATACACAGAAAGGCTTTTTTCCCACAACCGAGATTCTTGCCTCCCTCACTACTGCTGGCAGGACTGCAGCCTCCTCCACTGAAAACTTCCAAGGCGGCTTATAACACAGCAGTGCAGAAAAATATGACAACTCATATCAAATAGATTGGCAGCAATAAAAAGCAGAAGCTTAAAAATAAGATGGAATGAATAAAACAAAATGTACATCCAATTTTTCACTAGGTAATAAACATCCAGAAACTTAAAAAAAACCCAAAAGGTTCGCACTGATGCTGGAGTTCAAGTTGACATCAGTGGAATCTTCCCAGCAAGGGCATTCCTCAGACAGAGCAACACCACAAATAAGGCCCACATAATTTCAGATGTGAAACAGAGAACATAAAACCATGAAGATGCCTTATATGAGGTAAGCCCATTGGTCCATTTAATACAGTATAATTTGCTCTGATTTGCAGCAGGAGTCTAGTAGAAGTCTTAGTTATCCCCTGCTCCCTGACCATTTGATTGGAAATGCCAGGGACTGAACATGGGATTTTCTGCATGCAAAGTGGCTAAAAGTGGCCCTTCAGCCATAGCTTGTCCCTCCAAGGGTGAGCACAAGGTTCAGGCAGGGTTGTGATAGAAAGCAGTCTCAAAATTCACCTTTTTTTAGCTATTCCAGTCAGTAGGCATGATGTCTGATGTGCTGTATTTCAATAAAAAGGAATTTACTGTGACCATTGCTCTATTTTTAGTGATGGCCCAGTATGGTATGTTGCAGCAGGCTTTGCATCCCAACAGATAATTTTCAGCAATATTATTATTTTATAATATTGAACTCTCTCATCTTCCCTTTGTAAAAGCAAGAAAACAGTACTAAAAACACCAAGTGGAACAAGTGCAGGGTCTTTCAGTGAAAAGTGAAAGCTTGCACTTGGAATTTTAGTTTAGCTGCTTTGTTTAAGAGCAGACAGCATATATCTACTTTTGATGCTCCCTTCTGTTTCAGAAGTAGCTTACTGTGCAATATTGGAATCTGTAATTTGAGAAAAACATCTACACTTTATTGAGCTCACAGAACTTGTTCCATGTATGATTCTTTGTTCCTGTTCAGCTGTTCAGTTGTGTTCGACTGAGCAATCCCACAGGCCAAATCCCATCACTTTCTGATCCCATGCCACCTGTTTCAGCTGAACTATGCTCTGGCTCACATCCTCTTTGATGGATTCTAACCACCTTGCTCTTTGGCAACCTGGTATTCTCTTGACACTGAGCATTCCAAGCATTATATCTTTTTCTAATGAGCTTGATTGCATGACATGGCCAAAATAAGTGAGTCTCAGCTTTGTTATCTTGCTGACCAGGGACATGTCTGGTCCCTGATTCTTTAGATACCTGTAAGTTAGTAAAATCAAGGCAAATAGTCTCTTAGGCAGTTCAGGACTAATGATGATAAACACAGAGGCACTGAGTTTTAAATGTTTGTTGAATAGCAAGGAAAGTAAAATAGATGGAAAAAAGAAAAAAAACCACTATTCTTCAGGAAGACTTTAACTGAATTGCTGTTGGTTTAAGTTCAGTACTGAGTTTTGATGCAACAGAGAGCAGACTACTCACAGACTACTAGTCTGTGATTTACTAATGGCTGCCAGTATACCATTCTCACTAAACTATTGCTTTGCAATAAAGCTGCTTCCACAGTCTGAAGGTACTATTTTCATTAGGTGGCCAGGATGAATGCTCACAACCACTCCAAATTATTTACAGAGGAGCTTAATAAAGACAAGTGTAGACTTAAATACAGCAGTAAGCAATGTCAGCAACACATATGGGAAATATTCCTGGGGTTAATGTATTTCTTTCACTATATATTGATAATGTATACATATATACTGTATTTTTCGCTCTATAAGATGCACCTGACCATAAGACACACCTAGTTTTTAGAGGAGGAAAGCAAGAAAAAAAATATTCTGAATCAAATGGGCACATAATCACAGGCACATTCCTCATCACTTCCCCATGGGCTGCACATCTGACAGACTTACTGCACACACATATTCGCTCTATAAGACGCACAGACATTTCCCCTTACTTTTGAGGGGGGGAAAGTGAGTCTTATAGAGCAAAAAATACGGTAATTGTCCCAGAAACAGAACTGGAATGAAAATTTAACAAGCTCCATTTATTATTATATACTTTAATACAAGCAGCTGTAACTTGGAGCACACACATCAAAGTGTATTTGTTAAATGTACATAATGTCCAAGAGAACTTCAACAAATTGTTCCATCTTAAAAGCCAACTTCAATATTTACACAATTTCCATTATATTTTTGTTAGGCCATATTTTGTGGTAAAATGGAAACAATCATAATCAGTGACTTAAACAAATCCCTTAAAACTGGGCAAAGAGTCAGTATCATTTTTGTATTTGTTGTTTCCATTATTGACAAAATGTTGGTAAGTGTTCTTTTTGGGATAAACAGTCATAAGAAAGACTATAGAAGAACAGAACTAAAAAAGTATCAGTAGTAACATGTTAAGACTGTAAGAAGAGCCCTGCTAAATTAGGCCAAGGTCCTAACTAGTCCAGCATTCTGGTCACACAGTGGCCAGCCAGATGCCCCAATGGGAAACTCACAAGTCTCTCACTGGTGGAGAGCGGTGCACTGCCTCTGGTACTGGACAATTCCATTCAGGCAAATAGTGGTTAAATTCTATTAACCAAAACATTGCTTGAGCAATGAATAGGCAGTATGGTCAGTGCATAGGTTAGGATGGTTAAAGCCATCTTGCAATATTGGGTCATAGTTCTGAGAAAATAGCTACTCAATTTGAAATAGTTTTGAAAGTACTGAGGAATTTCCTCAGGAAACAGATTAGACTGAGCAAAACATTAATTTTTTAGATACTGAACCTACTCCACTGGCTAATAAGGAAGGTCCATCAGTTGTCTAGACTAGTTTTAAGTTTGCAGTAGTTTTTTCTAGACTAAATTTAACTATTGTTTGTAACTGTTTGGGAGAAAAAATCCAAAATAATTTTTGGGGTTTCTTTAGCCTAGAAGAGCTATTTGAATACTAAAGCTTGATTTCAGATGTAGGTTCATGCCACAGGACTGCACAACCAAATTTCACCACCTACCTTCTCTAGCTTCCCAAAAGTGCTACATAAGCACCCTGCTGAATGGCGTATCTACTGGTGCAGCAGGATCCCCAGAAACTAGGTGGAGGCACCTTCTCCAAGCAGAACCATATGTAAAGAAGACACCTTTGCTCAATTTTCATGGATTTTCTTCACCCTTCTATGTCGTATTTGCAGAGTGCTGGCAATGCTGCTATAGAAGGGGATAAGGAAGTCGGCTTCCACCAACTCAGCAGCATGTATCTAATACTGGATCCCAGCCCCACAGATTTCACATGTTAAAAGGCATAACGCTTACTAATTTATAGCACACTTTTCATTCAATGAACTCATGGTGATGTGCATGGCCCTGAAGTGCTACAATTTCATCCTTTCTTTATCCTGCCATAAGTTAGGCTGAGTGACTGATGGACCAATCAAAGGTAGCTTCATAGCTGAGTGCCGAGTTGCTCAGGTCCGCATATAAGCAAGCAAGCAAGCAAGCAAGCAAGCACAGAATTACCAAAGTCTCAATAGACACAGCATAAAAGGGAATAACCTAAAATAGCAAATTCTTGTGGACAGAGTGATTCCACTGTGAGCACAAAGTAAACCAGCCAATTGAGCTTACTTATTCTAGTGCAGAAGGAACTGTGTGTACTTATGCCTTTGTATGCACAAAGCTGCTGCTTCTACTTAAGCAACAGAGCCTGTATGGAAGGGAAGTTCAAATGCATACCTGGGCTCTTGTGGAATGCTCATTTAGAAACACATCAATAGATTACCCAGTTTTTCCCAACCTGCTGACCTCCAGATGTTCTGGGTAGAACTTCCATCAGCCCCACACAGCAGTACTAATGATAAGGAATGGTGAAGGTTATAGTCCAACATTAAGAAACAGGAAGCCTGGGTTAAATAATGCCAAAGGAAAATAGGAGGCTTTGATAGTCATTTCACAGAATCAAGCAAGATAAACAATGGCATGTTTCAAGGATCTGTACCAAAGCAGCAAAGGAACAAAATAGCCAATATAGATACTTTTGAAATATCTGTAACACTGTCTGATGTTTGTCTCATAAAATTTGGACTGAAAAATAATTTTATTAGATTTGTGGCAGATTTTTGAAATTTTGTCTGCCTGTCAGAGACCAGGACCCCAACCCCTCATCCACAGATGATAGTATGGAATTAACAAGTCAGAGAGAGGATTCATCTATATAAGGACATTATAAAGCTTCTGCTTCCCTGGAACTAGGTTCTTCAAGAAACCCTCAGGGTGGCTGTAACTGTTCATCCAGAGGAGGCTGAATTGCCATTCCTGAACTGTAGCCAAGAGGAGTGTAGCCAGCCCAAACCATTAAAGCCTGAAGCAGCTAAAACTGACCAGACTCCTTTAAGAGAAAGCTTTGGTCTGTATGGATGTGGGATCAACCAGCCTAAAGGAATGCAAACTTCTATTTACCCTGTCTTTCTATTAAAATGGCACTCAGGACAATTCACAAAAACAAATTAGATTAAAACACATTAAAATACAACAAAAACATGACAATTAGACAATGAAAACATGGCTTCATTTACAGGACAAAGGCCTTCTTGATGTCTTTCTTTCCTTTCAAAAGAATGGCAAAGGGCACAAATCTAATTTCCCCTGGGAGTTCCACAGCCTGGTAGCAACAGCTGAAAAGGCTCTCTCATGCATTACTAGCAGATAGGCCTCTGATTATGGTGGTCTCAAAAGGAGAGTCTCCATTGGAATATTGTGAGTCTCTATTGAAATAAGGTAGAGGAAGGCTTGTATGAGAGAATGTGTACCAGGTAGCCTGGTCCCAAGCTCTAGAGGGCTTTTGAGGCTGAAACAGCAATGTGAATTCTGTGTAGAAATGGACTGGCAGCTAGAAATGCTGCAATAAAAAGTGAGTCATGTTCCCTGTACTTAAGGCTCAGTGCCCATCTTCTCCTTGTTGGAATAGTCTGGTTTCTAGCTCTATCATCCCTCAGAACTGTCTAAGGTGCATCCTCCTCCTGCTTCCCTGGAGAAAAACCAGACTCACAGTGGGAACTTGTAATTCAGATCTTACCAGGGCCTAGCAACATGATATCCTCATCATGACATGGGGTCAACAGAACAGTATATTGCCAATAAAATAATACTATTTTGCATGTTAAATGCAAGCATGTATATGGGTATTTAATCTTCCCCCAAATAAAAAGAATTAAATTTTAACCTAGTTTTCTGTATTTGACATAATTTGTTCAGACACTATACACTTGAAGAATGTAAAAAATTTATTCAGACTAATTCAGTATGTGATCATAAACTGCACAACTAAAAACATTAACAGCACAGTAACCAAGTTAATGT
This sequence comes from Varanus salvator macromaculatus, assembly GCA_023646645.1. Taxonomy (NCBI): domain Eukaryota; kingdom Metazoa; phylum Chordata; class Lepidosauria; order Squamata; family Varanidae; genus Varanus; species Varanus salvator. Next base: position 29,639,073 of record JAIXND010000756.1, read on the forward strand.
TTTGCTAATGAATTTAAAATAGTAATTTCACATTATTCACAGTACATCTGCAGTCGTTAAGATATACAACAGATCCAGCAATTTTACCACAGAACAAATTACAAACCAAGCCACTACTCCATATGTGAAAGTTTAAAAACCAGCAGGTAACAAAGGGCTGGTGTATATACCGTAAAGACCACGTAGAAGGCTCCTCCTTGCAATGACAAATGTTTTTGCAAGAGATGTTTAATAGCACTGAAAACAGTTTGCTAGAAAGCTAGCATTTTACAGTATTCTGCTTTAAATATAAATATATATCTCAAGAGTCCAAATGAGTTAAGCTTATTGTAATTTTTTCAATACTTACAAGAAATGAGTGCTTGTATTTTTTAGTTTTCCACATAGATCAACATTTGAATACTTAGTCATTATGTACACTTTTATACAATTCTACAATATTTTATTTCAGTATTTAACGTAAAGCTTGCTACACAAAATTGTATTACTTTAAGTATACATTATTGCAAACATGAACCTCATTTTGTATTTGCTTAATTTCTGGTGAAGAACCACTTTCCTCTATGCCTTATATCCTATGAATCTGAACATAATTTGAGGGTTTAAGAGATAGTGAATGGCTCTGTTAATTCTGCCTAAATAAAACCATCTGTAAACCTAGTCTGACCTTTATTATATAGGTTTTATATGAATCAGACTGTAGTTAACATTTAACATTGATTTATTAGTTTCAGTTGTCAAGGAAGAGTACATCCCTTATAAATCTCAACCCTGTCATATACCAGAAAATCCACCTCACTGACTGGAATGGGGCCTCTGCATGCATATGTTTAGACCCAGAACGTATACACCAATCCTGCATATTTGCTTAGAGGGCCCACTAAAACCAACAACACTTAGTAAACAAATGAAAAATGATATAGCTAGGGTGAGTGCCAGACAAGTCATAAATTTAACATTGGGAAACTTCACAAATAAAGTGATGTTCCAGAAGTAATCAAATTTTAATGTATGTATCTGGACATATTGTCTTCTATGCACAGCTGCATGCAAACAGTACTGATTTCTGAATCCTTATTTTGAACTCATTTCAAAATTTGTTTGTGGTTCTACAGCACACTGGCATGAAGTAACAGCTCTAATAATTGCATCTTGTAGATTTCACAGGTGGCAAGCAGTTATATATAGTACAACTTGATTACAACCAAAAAAAACCTGAAAGAAAATAATTGGTGAAACGTGTGAAAAAAATGTTGGTATTCCAAGTGTTTATCAAAATGAAGAACTGAGTTGACATTTGCAGTCCTTGAACAGAATTTAGACTCTAATTTTCATGTTTATTGTTTAGCTTCATCAGTGAATATGGAAACCCTTATTAACTGACATTGCCCAGTTCTACTCGGCAATAAACTGAATATTTTTTTAAACCAGTTATCGTGGCTTGTGTAGCAAACTACTGTGCATTTACTGCAATAAGCATACAAAAAATAATTCAACTCTATCAGCAGACAATTTATTAGCTTCACAACTGTTTGGCTTCTGTTTAAAAAAGAAAGACAACATCTGCCTATAGGAAAATGATTCACATCTCTTCTGCTGCAAAGAAAATGAATCACTGAAAACAAATAACATTCTTAGGCTCAACAACTAAGGACGATTCACCCTGCCATAATAAAGTCCTTTATTAGTCTGGTGCATGCATGTGCACGCACACACGCACACACAGAGCTGTCAGCAGCATATCTTCCAATATCTGCTCCCATAGCCAAACAGAATTGTTACAATGCTTCTGAATATAGTCGATGAGTTTGTATGAGTGTGACAGCCACAGTCATTTATGCACCTTCCTGCTCAGGATAATTTAAAATTTTCCGATGAGCTTGTCGCAAATATTGCTGCTGTTTGAAGTAGACTTTGAAAGCTCCTTTAATAGCAACAAAAGCAATTCCACCCTAAAAGAAAATTTAAAAAAAATATATTTAAAACATTTATATGCCACCCAGTTGTGCCACAGCACCTCTGGGTGGCTCACAACCATAAGATATATATATGTAAGAAGCCACAGAACAAGTTCAGCACTTTACATTTTTAAATTTAGTTTTAACACACACAATTGCCAAGCAGTATTTTCTTTGAAGTTGGGCTAAATGCAACAATTCTTCAGTAACTTTTGAACCATATAGCTCTGTCACAATGTAGCATTGTGATTTCTATCTTATATAAAAATAGTGCAAGCTGAGTTCACACATTTGGAAGTTTTTAGTAGTTTATTTGGGGGTGGGGTGGGGTGCAAAAGGAAAGGAATTATTCTTCGCTCTAAATTGATTTCTAAATGACAGCTACACTCAAAAAATCCTGTCAACTATAGTTTGGAGAACTGAAAATGAGCTATGTGCTCAAACATCCCTTCTCCCTCATGTGCGCAACTAACTTTGAGCACATGGCTCCTTCCCAGGAGCCTGAATGCAGACTTTGCATGGTTTATGACATAGTATAGTTTTATGTGGATAAGCCTCAAGCCTGACTGCTCCCCCCAGTGCCATCATAAAGAAGTAAGAAACATCTGATCCCATGAAAGAGTTTGTCATTTCATGTGAACCAGGACAAAATGGCTGAGTTTAAAATGGAAGCAGATGCTTCAGATCTTTGTAGACATGTCTAAAGAAGATGAATATGGAGAACAGTCTTGTAAAGCAATGCTAAAAACGTTTAGCAGAAAGTCTGGACTGGGCTTTAATATCCTTTGGCCTAGGTATTTTGGCCTTGAGAAACAAAAAAGGCAGGTTGCTTACCTGCAACTGTCATTCCTTGAGTGGTCATCTGTGCATTCACACATATGGGTGCTGTGCTTGCACAGTGCCTGCATTCAGAAAGATTCTCTCAGCTAGTAACATTTTTGGCAGGAATTCTGCTCCCCCACCCCTTGTATAAATGGGTGGAGTCCCTGCCCTATCGGCAATCCAGCTGGAGACCAACTGTTCCCCCAACTGGTATCAACATCTAATTTAATTAATTAATTAATTAATTAATTTACAAATTTGTATGCTGCACCCTTGCAAACAAGCCTCGGGGCGGCTAGCAGCACATGAAAATACAATTTAAAAAAAAATACACAATTTAAAACTGGCCCATCTCAAGTCTAAAAAATAAAAATATATAAATATAAACAATAAATAATAATAAATAATCTAAAATTAATAATTTAACAATTAAAATATTTCATAAATAAAAAGGTCTTCGCCTGGCGCCGAAAAGCAAATAATGACGGCGCCAGGCGAGCCTCTCTGGGAAGCGCATTCCATAGGTGGGGCGCCACCGCAGAGAAAGCCCTCCTCCGGGTACTCACCCTCCTTACTTCTCTCACAGAGGGTTCCCGGAGGAGAGCATCAGCTGCCGATCGTAGGGGGCGGGAGGGCATATATGGTCGCAGGCACTCCTTTAGGTAGCCAGGACCCAAGCAGGACCCAACATGATAGAACATAATACATGATATATATGATAGAAACAGATTACACTGTATAACCCACTCACCGACACTGATGCAGGGCCAGTGGGTGGGTTGTGTGAATGCAAGATGACCACTCCAAGAATGAGTTACAAGTAAGCAACTTGCCTTTCTTCATCGTGGTCTCTGTGCTTCACACATGTGGGTGACTAACAAGCTTACTGAACTCGGAGGTGGGATGGTATTGTTATTGAAGGACAATCAAAAGGATGGCATGACCAAAAGAGCAGTCCATTCTAGCCTTTATGTCAAGATGGCAATGTCTAATAAAGGTGCATGGAATGAACCATGTAGCAGCTTTGCATAACTCTTGTACAGGTATGCTTGCACATAAGGCTGTTCAAGTGGCCACAGATCTGGTCAAGTCCAATTTAGCGAGTTGGTATGAAAGCTCTATGGTTTTGACTATCCATTTGACAAGCGCTGGGATCCTATCAGTGTTCCCTTGTCATGTTCGGAGTACAAACTGTTGCTTGGTTTTCCAGAATGGTTTGGTTTGGGATTGGTAAAAAGCAAGTGATCAGCAGACATTGATACTGTGGAGTGACTGTTTAATTGGTGTTGATGGTGTTGGGAAATATGCCAGTAACACAATTATCTTGATTAAGATGGAATGTTATTGCCACCTTTGGGAGGAAGGTGGGCTTGGGTTGGGTCCATACAGAGGAGCACCTTTTCCTTATGGAAGTTCAAATACAGTGGGGTCAACCCAAAGGGCGCATAGTTTACTCGCCCTCCTGGCTGAAACTTTTTGAAGAACCCTCGTATTAACATTAATAAAGGTTAGTTTGATAATGCACATGAAGAGCTTTGAACACTTGTAAGCAGTATATAATGCACCCATTAAAAATGAAGAATTTAATCATAAATATAATGCACAATGCAGATTTATTGTAATCATAACTTAAACGGATGCTGGGAAAGGTATTACCACATAGAGAGATGATGAAAAAAAACCTTCTACAACTATGCAGATTTACTTTTTATAAAGAAAGAGTACATGATCTTACCAAAATTGTTCTTTGAAGATTAGAGTTAACACTGCTGAACATCAACTTGCCAACTATTGTAGCAATAGTGGGAAAGACAAGTGCTCCACACAGAATACGCGTAGCAGAGACATGATCTGCTAGAGGGTTGGCCTCAGCTGGAATACGAGGAACAGGACATCCAATACCTAAAGAAAAATGTCGTCGCTAACCAAGAATTAGAGTGCACTAAACCACATTTGTATTATAAATTTAACTGCTTGGTTTCAATGAGCACTGAACAGTTTTAATGCCCTTGTTGTTGTTGTTGTTGTTAGTCGCAAAGTCGTGTACGACCCATTGTGACCCCATGGACAACATTCCTCCAGGTCTTCCTGTCCTCCACCATCCCCTGGAGTCCACCTAAGCTCATGTCAACTGCTTCAGTGACTCCATCTAGCCACCTCATTCTCTGCCATCCCCTTCTTCTTCTGCCATCTATTGTTCCCAGCATTAGGCTCTTCTCCAGTGAGTCCTTCCTTCTCATTAGGTGGCCAAAGTATTTGAGTTTCATCTTCAGTATCTGGCCTTCTAAAGAGCAGTCAGGGTTGATCTCCTCTAGGACTGACCAGTTTGATTGCCTTGCGGTCCAAGGGACTCGCAGGAGTCTCCGCCAGCACCACAATTCAAAGGCCTCAATTCTTCAGTGCTCAGCCTTCCTTATGGTCCAACTTTCACAGCCATACATTGCAACTGGGAAAAACATAGCCTTGACTATACACACTTTTGTTGGCAGGGTGATGTCTCTGCTTTTTAGTATGCTGTCTAGATTGCCATAGCTTTCCTCACCAGGAGCAAGCGTCTTTTAATTTTTTGGCTGCAGTCCCTGTCTGCGGTGATCTTGGAGCCCAGGAAAATAAAATCTCTCACTACCTCCATTTCTTCCCCATCTATTTGCCAGGATTTTAATGCCTACCCTGCAACAAATCCTATGAAAATAATTTACGGCACTTAATGACTGATTTCACAAACTAGAAAGTATTGCTCAGATTAAGACTGCTTTATCATTTATCATTAAACTGCAGTACTTCTGACAAGCCTCAATAGAGATATTCAACTCCCCCCTTTCCTTGGGACTGCTCAAACTTTGTTGGGCTGGGTCTTTTCCCTCAGCAATTGGGAAAGGAAAGTGTCTACATTTTAGGTATTGAGATCAGTCCACCATCCCCTTTCACAGAAAAAGAGGCAAGTCTTGGTATTTTACCTGGAGTTTTTAATAGCATTACCTGGAAATATACTGTTCAATATCTGTAGTTTGTTAGAATATTTGCGCCATAATCGAAGTACATAGTCTTCCCAGCGAATCATCTTTCCCAAAATAAGCATAACTGGGATGGTAGGCAGTCCAATTAAAAGGAACAAGGGATCAGCTCTTTCCATGACATCAAGGCCTTCTTTATGACCCACAACCTAACAATAAAAAAGTCAGTCTTATATTAAGCAGAACATCTATGTAGCATCGATTTTTGCCTCAAAGAATTTATTATTTTCATATCTTAATTTCAAGCATCATTGACACAGCACATCTTTTCAATATGGCATAAGATCAAATACTTTAGGCTAGTTAACTCTCTCCACTAAAACTTAGGAGAAAATACACAACCAAAGCAAGTATTGACACCCTGGAGGAAGAATGGGGTATAAACATGAAACAATTTTAAGCCACTGCATTTCAACTTTCATTTGTGAAGCTGTTTAAGGAGTCCAGATTGAAACAGAATGATACAAGATATGTTAGATCTTGCTTATACTCATTAAGTGATCAAAAGTCAAAGTTACTCAAAGATCCAGTTCACACATAACTCAGGGTATGGGTCGAATGTGGGTTGTTATTCAATCATGAGTTACTGACTCATGAGTTATAATTATTATTTATATACTGCCCCCCAGCCAAAGCTCTTTGGGCAGTTTACACAATCCATAAAAACAAATAATAAAAATACCATAAAAATCAGAAAGCATTAAAAAGTTTAAAACAGCTAAAAACTAAAACAGATAAAAACAAACAATACAAAGAATGATAAAAATGTGACTCTGCAAATAGTTGGGGACACCCCCCCCCCCCAAGTCCCTGGGAAGCTCAATAAGCACTTAGCCTCAGAAAAGAGGGCTGCCTTGCCTTGGCATGGAAAAGATGACAGATTTGACTGCAGTGGCAAGGTTATTCTACAGCTGGGGGGGGGGCACCATCGAGATAGTCCTCCCCATAGTTACCAATCTCCAGACTTCCCTTGGAGTTAGCACTCAGGTTGAACATAATGTCCGAGTAGATCACAGTTGAGAGAGGTGCTCTGACAGGATTTGCGGTGTTAAGCCATGTAGGGTTTTATCGGTTAAAACCAGCACCCTATATTGAGACTGGAAGCATAGAGGCAGCCAATGCAAGTGGGCCAGAACTGGTCTTTTATGTTTGGACCTAAGGGTCTCAGTTTTTATTCCAGCTGCTGCATCCTGCACCAGCTACAGCTTCTGAGTCATCTTCAAGGGCAGCCCCACATGGAGTGCACTGCAGTAATCTAATCTGGAGATTACCATAGCATAGATTATACGTAATTAGGCACAAACTATGCAGTATAGTTTGCCTATAGATAACAGCTGCACCAATAAACCATGGGCTGTTCATGGTTAACACTCAATAGTTAAATCATAATACAGGGTATGTATGTAATGAAAACATACAGTTCAATAACAACCCACAATTTAATTACAACCGGTATGGGTTGTCATGTGCAACCTAGGAGTCTACTTGTTGTAACACATGAACTCAGTCAGTGTATACAAAACAATTTGAATACTCTAGCATCAAAATTTTTAATAACCATTACCCTTTATTTGATATATGGACAGAATCATACTTTAAAGATAGTTCAGCTCTACAAATTTCATACTGTGTGGAAGAAAGTAGTTATAATCCAATATAGGAGCATTTGCACCTATAACACAGACGGTTTTAAATCATTCTGAATAAACATTTAGGAACACATCCTCTTGTTCTGAGGTAAGAGCAGTCAGAGAAAGTAACTATATGGCTGGTCATGGCAGGAAATAGAGAGATTAGATTACAAAGATCTTTAGTCTGGTACAGTTATGTGTATCACCTTAGTTATGTTCTGAATAAAATATACTTTTAACAATGAGTCATGTATCAGCTGGTGAAACTTACTTAATGTCTTTATCTCCCAATAGCAGAAGCTTGCGAGATATTATATCAACAAATTGGCTACAATGCTGCAGTCACTGGTAACCTCAAAAGCAATACCCACCTGTGTGACTGCCCACTTAAATAGCACCACTGGCGCTCTGATCAATCTTTCCATTACAGAAGCAAAGTAAGGTTACTTACTTGTAACTGACATTCTTCAAGGGCTCATCTGTGCATTCATACTATATGAGCTCTGTGCCTGCATGGGGCCTGCTGCTGGGAAGCTTTTCCTAGCTAAACTCATTATGGAGGGAGTCCTGCCCTTCCCTTCCCATATATACATGAGAGGCTCCTGCCATTTCCCCCAGTTCTCATGAGACCAACATTTTGGCCTCAGAACTGGGGAGTTAGGCCCACACCATCTCAGAATAGATCCTGAAGGAAAAGGAAGACTACAGGAACTGAGGCTCTTGACACTGATATGGGAACAGTGGGTAGGCTGTGTGAATGCACAGATGGCCACTCGAAGGAGTCAGCTATATGTAAGCAACCCTACTTTCTTCTTCATGGTCTCTGTGCAGCACACATATGGGTGACTAGTGAGCTTACTTGAATGGAAGAGGGCTGGTGTTGCCAGTGGAGGACCACCTAGAGGACTGCTTGGCTGAAGGAGCAGTCTTACTTGGCATGGACATTGAACCAGTAGTGCTGGATGAAGATAAAGTGGACCATGTTGCTGCCCTGCAGAGGTCCTGCAGTGAGATGCTGGTGTGCAGTGCCGTAGCCATCACCCTGGTAGAATGTGCCTTTGGTCGTTCAGGGAGGTGCAGGCCTGTTTGATGGTTTTGACAATCCAGTGGGCAAATAGTTGGGGGCTGACAGGCTTGCCTCTGGGCTGTTCCCTATACTCCACAAAGGCTCTGTGACCAGTGGAAGGATTTGGGAAGGGACCAATAGAATGCCAGCTCCCTACACATGTCCAGGGTATACAGGGCTGACTCCTCCAGGGAAGAAACACTGGGAAAAATGCTAGCAGTAAAATGTCTTGGTTCAAATGTAACCTCGACACAACCTTAGAGAGGAACATCTGGTCAGGCTATAGAACCACCTTGTTCCTATGCAGAGTGAGGAACAGTGGATCAATGCGCAAAGTGCACTTGCCTGCCTAGTCATACTGATCATCACCAGAAATCCAACTTTCCAAGAGAGGAGGTCAAAGGTGGCCAAAGGCTCAAGAGGAGGCTTTGTGAGAACCTTCAGGACCACCGACAGCCTCCATCCCAGCACATCTCCATCCCAGAATGAACAGGTGAGATCAGGTTGTGCAGGCCTCTAAGGAACCAACAGAAACTGTTGACTATCTCATGAAAGCAAGAGATTGCCATGAGATATATTCTAACGGAGGACAGTTTTAGGCCCCTGATGTGCAGCATGTAAAGGAGGCTGATAATCTGCAGGATAGGTAGCTGATGTAGATCAAAGGCTTCCCCCGGGGCAAAGGTCACAAAGGCATTTCATTTGGCCTTGTAGGAGCACCTTGTGTTTGGCTACAGGGCTGCATCCAAGATTGCCTGTGTCTTGGGACAGAGAAGGGCCTCCCAATCTATAGTGTGATCCTCCATGCCATCCTTTGGTCACAAGATTTGATGTCCATTCTCACTGGAAGCTGGATGAAATTGCAGTCCGACAGGCAAGAAGGGTGAGCAAACCATGCCTGCTGGGGACACCACAGAATGATGAGGACACAAGAGCAGTCCTCCATCCTGATCTTGGCTAGCATCCTGGTGAGCAGTGGGAACAGGTAGAACAAGGTTCCATCTCAGCAGAGAAGGAATGCGTCTCCCATCAAGCCCTGGCTGATCTCAGCCCAGCAGCAGAAGGGTTCACACACTGTGTTGGTCAGTGCAGCAAGAAGAGTCACAGATGGAGTTCCCCAGGTCTCAAAGAGCTGCTTCAGCACGTCTGGGTGCAGCTCCCATTCATGAGTCCCCTTGGGCCTCCTGCTCAGGGTGTCCACACTGATGTTGTCAGTTTCAGCGAGGTGGATGGCCACAATGCTAATGCTGCTCTCTCCATACACCAGTCCCAGAATTGCAAGTTAGGGGTGCAGACCATGTGCTGCCTTCTTTGTTCAGGCAGAACACCACCATAGTGTTGTCTGTGATGACCTGAACATGCTTGTCCATGACAAGGAGCCAGAATGCGATCAGCACCCTTCTGGATTGTGAGGAGCTTCAGTTTATATGCTCCCTCCCTCCTGATCAGTCTACAGCTAGAGTCCTGCCGTTGGCACAGTGTGCTTCCCATCCCAAATGCAGAGCATCCACCATCAGGGTCAGTTCTGGCATCCTGAGTATGAAGGTGACTCCATCTGTCAGGCTGTGTCAGCAGGTCCACCAATGTGAAGCTCATCTCAACTGAATGTAGAAGCACCAGCCACTGCTAGACCAAGTGCCTCATCTGTAGCCTTGGGAATCAGACAACTATGACTGTCACTACTATGAGCCCCAAAAGCCATTCCACCCGCTGTACTGTCATCCTGGACTCAATCTGAAGCTATGAAGGCAGGCTGACCAGTGCCAACCCCCATCTACTCAAAAATAACACTCATGGTGTTGTGGCCGCCAGCCTTGTCCCAAAGTAGAGGATGGAGTGGGAGGAAAGAAGCTCAGATTTCTTAGTACATAGTCCTAGTGCCTCCAGGATATCCCATGTGGCTCGAATTGAGTTCAAGAGATTGTCTCAATAAGGGGCAACCAGTCATTCAGGTATGGGAAGACCTGGATTCCTGGAGGTGGGCCAACACCACGGCCATGCATTTGGTGAAAACCTGGTGGCTGTAGAAAGGCTGAATGGGAGTACAGAAAATTGAAAGGAACTGGGCCCAGTTTGGAACCAGAGAGAATGCCAGTAGCCTTGATGGATGATGACATGGAAATATGCATCCCTCAGATCAACTGAGGTGAACCAGTCCCCTTGGTGCAGCAATGGAAGAAGGCTCTGCAGCAAGACCATGTGGAACTTCTAGTGAGGAATGAAAAAGTTCAGGTTTTGCACATCTAAGATGGGATAGAGGCTACTGTCCTTCTTTGAAATTGTGAAGTAGTGCAAGTAGAATCCGTAACAGAGATCAGATGGCAGAATGGGTCAGATCACTCCCTTTAAACAGCAGCATGGAACCTCCTCCACCGGCACAAGGACAGTGAGATGGTCCCTAGAGGTGGAAGAGTGTTGGATTCTATGCAATATTCACTCTTCACAAAGGAAAGAGCACACTGATCCAAAGTTCAGGCAGCCTTTAAACCAGGGGGTCAGTTGAAAGGTGACGGTGGTGTGCGCGGGCTGGTGCGGGGGCAGGGCAGTGCATGTGGGTGTGCACACTGAGGCAAGGGCAGGGTGCACAGCGAGGCGAGGTGGGGGCCCGGCATGTGCCACAAGGTGGACGCACAAGGCAGTGGCTTGCTGGCTTGGAGATCTTTTTCTCTGAGTGAGCAAACTGCTGACTCCCCACGTGCGGGGTGAGGTGGGTGGCAGGGGGAGCACATGGCGGGTCTAAATGAGCATGGTGGGCTGGATAAATGGGCATGGTGGGCTGGATTCGGCCCCTGGATCGTACTTTGAGGACCCATGCTTTAAACCATATTTGCATAACCGGGAGAGGGCTGGTTCACTCCAGCAGTAAACAGGGTCACCTTTTGTTGGAGAACTTTTTCTTTTAGAAGTACTGGAATCAAGAGGTGGCATCCCTCTGGCACAGCTGGGCAAGTTGCTGCTGGCATACAGCTTAAAGGTATTGCCCCTGGCACTGGAATGAGGATGGGGCCAAGTCAACTTTTGCGCCCTTGGTGATTGTGAGGATCTGAAGCCCATCCTCCTGCCCATCAACATGGCTATCTGGATGCAGTCCAGCTTTTGTCTGTTCGGGCACTGAAGAGGCCATTGCTGTCAAAGAGTATCTCTTTAATTCCAGAACAAGCCTCTTGGGAGGGGCTCACTGCCTGGAGTCAGGCACAGCACAGGATCACCACCATGCTGACAAGGGCCCATGAGCTGCTATTGACATGCTGGTGAGCAGTGTTGATTTGCTGCCTCAGCAACATGATGGCCTTGACATGGAACACCCTACCCATTTTGCAGTGTAGTTCTAGAAGAAGTATGGTTAGGGCACCCATCTTTTCCCACATGAACACCTGATATCTTTCTATGGTGGCCTCGCAGTGGGAAATCCAGAAGCCCAGTCCCATTACTGCTTAGGCCTTCCTTGCCACAGACTCCAGGCAGTGCCCCTCCTGAACCATCAGGTGGAATGTTCTTCCCATGCCCAGCCCTGCACCAACTCCATGATAACTGAGTTTGGACAGTGATGGTATAGTAGGAACAGAATGTCCCACTCCTGGATCTGGTACAAGGTCTCCAAATGGTGAAATGTTGGCAGTGGTTGTGTTGACATTTGTCATGGTTCCTTCATGGACTAGAGGGGCATTGGAAGGAATGGGATGGCCACCAGCATTGCATCCCCCATCCAGATGACATTCTGGTTGTTAAAGAAGTTGCACAAGGTAAATTGCAGAAGGGCAACAGCCTGTACAACAATGCTTTCATGAACACTTCAGTTGGATCCTTTTCTTGCACACAGTTCAGAAACTAGTTTCATCTAGTGCAATCTTATTTGGATACAATGACACCATTGGATACGGCCTAATGACTAAATACTGAAATATGTCTTATTTGAGTCTGCTGTTGAGGCTCTTCTGAAAACTTCAGCCAGGACAAATGAACCCTTCCTAGCTGCTCTCAGGTGCTACTCTATTTCAGCATTTAACACCTCAACTGAAGGCTGTGGAGTGGCTGCCTTCAGGTTTAAGGTTCTGGTACTAGTCTATGAAGTCCTGAATAACTTGGGTCCAGGGTACTTGAGGTACTTTATCCGGTTACAGAGGTAGCACTCTGACATGGCTTAGATATCTGCTTGGATATCACCAGAAGCAGGGCTTCCCATCCTATAAAATGCTGTTCTGAGGTCGAACATGCACCTACATTGTTTTGTGTTTCTTCTCCCTGTGTGTAGAGAGGAAGAAAATGTTGGTGTATATCTGCTAGATAGAATTTCAAAATCTGTAAGCATAGAAGTTGATAAAGTGGGTGAATGAAACAAGAGGAGTAAAACTCGGATAGGAGTAAACTCTAGAGTAAAGCCTACTAAATAGTGTCTAATTTAGTCCCTATTCGCTCTCCTTACCGGGGGGGGGGGGAGGGGGGTCTTCAGCATATATCTAGCAGTTCCAGCTTGATTACAATAATTTAATATTTAGAAAGTTTATCTGAACCTGCATCACTGTTACAGCCCCGTAAGTGACAGCTGTCCAGTAGATAGAGCCCACCATTATTCCAGCTGCAGCAAATGGACAGGCTTTTGAAATAAGGCGATCTGCAAGATCCAAGACATAAACAACTGGACCTGTAAATAAAGGAGAAGTAAGATTTTGTAGTGAAGGTTGAGTGTTTAAAGTACACATAGCAGTGACACTGTGGCAACTCTCATTTTTGTTAGCAAAAACTGTTGTTTGACTGTACGCAAAGCTCCTGTAATGTTTATAACTGCTACATTTCCAGAGCAAAATGATGTTTTTCTAAACATCCGTGATTACTGTATGACTAGATTTTTGTTGTTGTTTAAAGAAACAGAAATTTAACAAAATACTAAGGCAAAATTTCTTGCATTCTGATTTAGAAAAATCAAAGTTACTGTGTAGTAGTGTATAATGCCAGCTTTTTGGCTACCCTCTGTTCCCACCATCAATTTATCTAAAGACTGCCCTTCTTATGCCAGAAAGCACAGCTACAATCATTTATGTATTCAAATAGTATCCCAAATTTAAAAAGTAACACAAAACCAATAAAGAAATTAGCAAAAAGCAGATAATCATGTTATCATCTGTTCCTGAGATTTTGGAAGTACTATAATTGAGATACAAATGTCACACAGTGCACTTATCAAGCATACAGAATTTTCCAGTCTGCATTCAGACTTTGGCTCCTTGTGCTGTATCAGAGGCAAGTGATTTTCATGAAAATGCCATGTTGAGCAGGAAAGCCTCAGAAGAGCCATAGAATAAAAAACAGGTGCCTTACATTGTGAAAGCCTTGCCTCAATCCAACCTGCCATTCTTTCATTTAGATGCAGTTCTGCACTTTTTAAAATATAGTTTAAAATATTACCTAAAAGTAAGTATTGATGAAATGTTAAAATACTTCAATGGACATTACTTTTAAAGTGGCATATAAAGTAATGTATTTCAATGATATTCTGTTCTAGTACTGTATTTGAATTGAATTCCAATGTTAAGCTTAAAAATTCCATCTTTTAAGCTTAAAAAAAGCTTAAATGTATCCTGTAAGGGCACAAACCAAGACACAAATGTAATGGTTTCTCTTCTAGAACTTTTATTGTTCAAGTGTAAGTCTTTTTGCACATTAGTTTGGACAGGAATCCAATATGTAACACATAACATGGGAATACACCCCACACCATATGAGAAAACATGTCAACTCAGTGCAAAGCCAAACTGAATGCAAAATGCTAGTTTTCTCCCCTTTCCCAGAATTTTCACATGCAGGTGATTGACACATGACATACTGAAAGAAATTATTTCATTTTAATTGATATATGCATCTTACCTAGCTTTGGAAATACTATTAAGTATTCTGCATTACACTGAGGACAGGCAACTCGAGCTGTACTGTTCCCTCTCTGTTTTTCATCCACCCAGCGCTGAAGACAAGTTTGGTGAACCCACTTTGTAGATCCTCTACACCTGCATGGTCTCACCCACTCTGCTGTTCTGTCATCCTCATCAGTAGCAAAACATACCCAGCAACTCCTGTGAAATAAGCAATACTTATATATTAGAAAACTAAACCTTACAATATAGTAAGAGCAAAACATCTCCACCACTTAGTATTTAGACACGGCAGTTCTTACCACTGTGTTTTTGTGTCAAATCCACCAAAACTTAATTTTCTAGATTGTTTAATATATAGTAGAAATATATGATTGTTTAATGTACAGCTGAAATGTTTTTCTGCAAAGTTAGTGCATGTGTGTCCCTATAATTACAAACATTAAATGGCAGTGCTCATATAACAAAAATATAGCTAATATAGCAAATATATTAGTAATTTATTAATAAGCTGGATTTAAACCATAAATAATAGGACTTGTTCCCTTGCTCAAGCTTTATTTCCATAGTGGCATGCTATGTAATTAAGACCATACAGAAATAGAAGGAAAACAGTGCAAGAAACAAGTAATTAACTACCACTGACAACAAAAAGTACAAAAATCAGCAAAACAAAAAAAAAATCAATTGAAATTTTTAAGCTGTTAGAAAGAATGAACACATGGACAGATAGAAGGTATTCCAAAACTGACGCAGTACAACTGCAAGAGCTGTATTTTCAGTGTTTCACATGTGAATATGGGAGTACTACAGGGAGAGGAAAATGGGGAGGGAAGGAGAAGCAATTCTAGCAGCAGAATTAGAAAAGGGGCAATCCACCCTTCCCCCCACCCCATTGCTATACATTCCTACAATTTGCTACAGGGCGCAGGGAAACCTTACAGAGGAGAGTTCCAGGAAGAAGAGCAAAAAGTCTGTCACACTAGTCACCCTCTGCTAGCACAGGCTTGAATTTAAAGCACAGGGTTGAATTTAACCCAATACTTACAATGATCATGAGTAATTATGAAACAAGCTAATGAATTAAACACAACAATGCATATATACAGTCCGACAACTGAACCATTTTTAGCCAATTCCAGTAATTTATAAGATACACTTTAATTTTGTAAAATACTTAAGCTCACCAAAGACCTCAGTGAATGGAGCACAGTAACTTCATTTCACTCTACCAATGAAACATTCAGTCTCCTCATATGGGATTTGATACAAAGGCTTGCTATATAATATTGTTATTGATAACAGTATAACAGAACTCAAAGCAGCTTAAAAGGTTCTCTTCTTCTCCTTTATATCCTAACAACAACTCAATGAGGTAGGTTAGGCTGAGTTACCTAATGATCTCCATGGCTAGTTGGAGACTAGCACCCAGATCTTTCAAGATCCAGTCCAACACTCAAACCACTACACTGGCTCATCGGCAGCCCCCATCCCTGTGGCACCTAACTAGCACAAGAAGCACTAGGTTTGTTGTTATTCATCAACACACATAAAGGCCCATGGACTGAATTATAACATCTAAAGAGACCTTCATGGACCTTACTGCTTTGTTATAGCACAAAACAGATGGAAACAGTCAGCAATGAAGGAATAAAGCCTGGGGTGGCTAAAGACTCTGAAACCTAAAACAACTGTAAGTTTTAACAATGTTTTTTTTTTTTAAACTATTTCCGACAAGAAGCAGATGATGCCTACCTAACATCCTCTATAGGTTGTCCTAGTTGCAGGAAATTTGAAGGTTGCTTTACAATGATTAATGAGGATTGGGTTACTCTGATAAAACCATGGAATGCCTGAGGCAAGCTGATGCTGAGAGAGATCTGAAGTTCATTTAGATGACAAGAATAGAAAGTGACAATACTATATTGCAAAACAACACTCCTGAATTAGTCATTAAAGGCTACCTTTTGAAGTTGCAAATATACTTACTACTAGATTACAAGAATGAAATATAATGCATAGCACTTAGACAGCCCCTAAACTTTTTCTGGAGAAGGAAAAGGCAACCCACTCCATTATCTTTGTCATGAAAACCCCATGGACAGTACCAAAAGGCAAAATGATGTGACGCTGGAAGATGAGCCCCTCAGGTCGGAAGGTATCCAATATGCTACTGGGGAAGAGCAGAGGGCTAGTAGTAGTAGTGCCAGAAAGAATGAAGCGACTGGGTCAAAGCCGAAAGGACACTCAGTTGCCGATGTATCTGGTGGTGAAAGGAGAGTCCGATGCTGCAAAGATCTATACTCCATAGGAACCTGGAATGTAAGATCCATGAATCAAGGCAAGCTGGATGTGGTCAAACAAGAGATGACAAGACTGAACATCGACATCTTAGGAATCAGTGAACTAAAATAGACAGGAATGGGTGAATTTAATTCAGATGACCATCAGGTATAGTACTGCGGGAAAGAATCCCTCAGAAGAAATGGAGTAGCCTTCATAGTCAATAAAAGAGTAGGAAAAGCAGTACTGGGATACAATCTCCAAAATGACAGAATGATCTCAGTTCGAATCCAAGGCAAACCATTCAACATCACAATAGTCCAAGTCTATGCCTCAACCACTGGTGCTGAAGAGGCTGAAGTTGACGAGTTCTATGAAGGCCTACAGCACCTTCTAGAATAAACTCCAAAAAATGATGTCCTTATCACCATGGGGGATTGGAATGCTAAAGTAGGAAGCCAAAAGATAACCAGAATAACAGGCAAGTTTGGCCTTGGAGTCCAAAATGAAGCAGGCCACAGGCTGGTAGAATTTTGTCAAGAGAATATGATGGTCATAGCAAACATTCTTTTCCAACAACCCAAGAGACAACTCTAAACATGGACATCACCAGACGGTCAACACAGAAATCAGATTGACTATGTGCTCTGCAGCCAAAGATGGCGAAGCTCTATACAGTCAGTAAAAACTAGACCAGGAGCTGACTGTGGCTCCGATCATGAGCTTCTGGTTGCAAAATTTAGGCTTAAGTTGAAGAAAGTAGGGAAAAGCACTAGGCCACTCAGGGATGACCTAAATCATATCCCTCATGAATATACAGTAGAGGTGACAAATAGATTTAAGGAATTAGATCTGATAGACAGAGTGCCTGAAGAACTATGGACGGAGGTTCACAACATTGTACAAGAGGCAGCAACTAAAACCATTCCAAAGGAAAAGAAATGCAAGAAAGCAAAATGGCTGTCTGAGGAAGCTTTACAAATAGCTGAGAAAAGAAGGGAAGCAAAAGGCAAGGGAGAAAGAGAAAGATACAACCAATTGAATGCAGAATTCCAAAGAATAGCTAGAAGAGATAAGAATGCCTTCTTAAATGAACAAGTGCAAAGAAACAGAAGAACACAATAGAATAGGGAGGACCAGAGATCTCTTCAAGAAAATTAGAGATATGAAGGGAACATTTCATGCAAGGATGAGCAAGGACCAAAATGGCAGGGACCTAACAGAGGCAGAAGAGATTAAGAAGAGGTGGCAAGATTACACAGAAGAACTATACAAGAAAGAGTTTAACATCCCTGATAACCACGATGGGGTGGTCACTGACCTCGAGCCAGACATCCTGGAATGTGAAGTCAAATGGGTCTTAGGAAGTCTGAGCAACAACAAAGCTAGTGGAGGCGACAGTATTCCAGCTGAGCTATTCAAAATCCTCAAAGACGATGCAGTAAAAGTGCTACACTGAATATGCCAGCAAATTTGGAAAACCCAACAGTGGCCACAGGATTGGAAAAGTCAGTTTACATTCCGATCCCAAAGAAGGGCAATGCCAAAGAATGTTCAAACTACTACACCATTGCACTCATTTCACATGCTAGCGAAGTGATGCTCAAAATCCTACAAGCTAGGCTGCAGCAGTATGTGGACTGAGAACTACCAGAAGTACTGGCAGGATTTCGAAGAGGCAGGGGAACTAGAGATCAAATTGCCAACATATGCTGGATCATGGAGAAAGCTAGGGAGTTCCAGAAAAACATCTACTTCTGCTTCATTTACTAAGCTAAAGCCTTTGAGTGTGTGGATCACAACCAACTGTGGCAAGTTCTTAAAGAGATGGGAGTACCAGACCATCTTATTTGTCTCTTGAGAAACCTATATGCAGGTCAAGAAGCAACAGTGAGAACTGGACACAGAACCACTGATTGGTTCAAAATTGAGAAAGGTTTCAGCAAGGCTGTATACTGTCTCCCTGCCTATTTAACTTATATGCAGAGCACATCATGAGAAAGGCAGGGCTAGATGAATCACCAGTTGCAATCAAGATTGCTGGGAGAAATATCAACAACCTCAGATATGCAGATGATACCACTCTCCTGGCAGAAAGTGAAGAGGAACTAACTCTTGATGCGGGTGAAGGAGGAGAGCACAAAAGTTGGCTTGAAACTCAACATTAAGAAAACGAAGATCATGGCATCTGGTCCTCTCACTTCCTGGCAAATAGATGGGGAAGAAATGGAGGTAGTGACAGATTTTATTTTTCTGCGCTCCAAGATCCCCGCAGACAGGGACTGCAGCCAAGAAATTAAAAGATGCTTGCCCCTGGAAAGGAAAGCTATGGCAACTCTAGACAGCATACTAAAAAGCAGAGACATCACCCTGCCAACAAAAGTGTGTATAGTCAAGGCTATGGTTTTCCCAGTTGCAATGTATGGCTGTGAAAACTGGACCATAAGGAAGGCTGAGCACAAAAGGACTGAGGCCTTTGAATTGTGGTGCTGGAGGAGACTTCTGCGAGTCCCTTGGACCGCAGGGTGATCAAACCGGTCAGTCCTAGAGGAGATCAACCCTGACTGCTCTTTAGAAGGCTAGATACTGAAGATGAAACTCAAATACTTTGGCCACCTAATGAGAAGGAAGGACTCCCTGGAGAAGAGTCTAATGCTGGGAACAATAGATGACAAAAGAAGAAGGGAACAGCAGAGGATGAGGTGGCTGGATGGAGTCACTGAAGCAGTTGGTGTGAGCTTGGGTGGACTCTGGGAGATGGTGGAGGACAGGAAGGCCTGGAGGAATGTTGTCCATGGGGTTGTGATGGGTCGGACACGACTTCGCAACTAACAACAACAACAAACTTTTTCTGTGTGGTCCTCCATCTAGCTTGTTTACTGCTATCACCCTCAAGGCATTTTCCCCAGACCCACGCAATTCCTCCTGCCTCAAGGGGCACCATCTACTGCTGTTTTTCCCATCCCTTTCTTACAAAAAAGACAACAGCAACCTGTTTCTTTTGGTCTCCATGGTTCCTTCTGTCAGCCCCTGCTTGGTCTTATCCTCCATACTAGCAGTTTGGCCATTCTGGGTGCTTTGCTAGCCAGCAGAGCTCAGGTACCCGTACCACTCCGCTTTCTCACTTCCCCTCTCCAGGCATTACCATGTTTAAGGCTACATATGTGTGCAAGGAAGATAAAGCAGCTGTGTGGATGGGTACAGGAGATGTCAGGCCTGCTTTTGCCAAATGAAATGAAATGTGGGAAAAGGAGAGTAAAAGGTCTGCCATCTTGGGAAAGGAAAACTTGTGTGTGGCATGTATTCTGAATTGAAAGCTTCTAAAGCAAAACTAACATTTTTGTGAAGCAAGTTAGTGAAAGTAACCTTTCAAACATCTCATGCTGCAATGAACTAAAATTTGAGGAGGACAGGGATTTACAATTCAATGTTGAAAGTCACATTAAAGCACTGAGTCTATTGCAGGTGGAATTCCAGAACAGAGTCACTGATTGCCATGAGCATGGAAAGGAAATAGCAATGTTTCAGAATCCATTTGAAGTAGCACCAGAGGATGCAAGTGACTTTAGTCAGATGGGACTAATTTCCAAGATGAAAATTGTGAAATCCAAGTGTAGGTCAAAACTTACAGACGAACATTTGCATGGAATTTTAAGGGTGTCTGTCACAAACCTTGACTTAGACATTAATGCCCTGGCTAACGGAAAACAGCCACAAAAATCACATTGACTAGGTAGGCATGTGTAGCTAGATAAAAGGATTCAACAGTAAAATATTGTTCCAAAATGGATTGCATTCAAGTTAACATTTCTTCATCTACCTCTGAATGTTTACTTTTGATCTAAACTGGGAGGTCAATAATTTTGTTACAACTGATTTAAGATGTGCCCCTCTTTAGGCATTGGCCACTCTAATGTAGTCCCCGTCTTCCAGAAGGTTGGGGACCACTGGTGTACAAAAAGAATCACAATATCCTTTACAGTCTCAAGCCTTTAGCAAGTTATGAATAATTAATAGCAAATCCCGTTTTTTCTGTCCTCAGCTTTATTTGCTATTGACAAGTACCTACAGCAGAAGGCTAAATAAAACCATTGACACAGAGATCTTAGTTCTTGCCAGATTTTCCATTTTCTTGTACTGAATAAAACATTACCAACATTACCTTGATTGTAGTACAGAATCAGGTCACTACTCAAACGGCAACCCAAAAAAGAAGCCGCTGGCTAGGTCAAACAAAACAGAGTTTCTGAGAACCTTTAGTGCTTGCTATCTCTACAAACCCAGATCAACTAGCACTAATAAACTTTCCTCTACTTTTTAATACCTTAAAAAAAGACACATATCATTTCAACCCATATACAAAAGAACTACTTATTTGCTCTTTTAAATTGGCAGAATAAACAAAAGTCCAGGAAAAGCAGGAGTAGCCTAGTCCATACAGCATTCATGCAATCACAATATAGAATCACAATGCAGAAGTTTTATAAATCTCTTTACACTTTTTCTTAAATAATCTAGGTCAAAGCTACACAACTGCAAGAGTGCCTATCCACAGGAGAAAATCCTTAAGTTCACACTAACCCTGAACTTTTCCCCAGTTATCAAAACTTAGTACATTGTCTAAATATAACTATGTGCTATCAAAATAGAATTCTTGTTAAAAATGTTTTCACAAATGCCCGGGCACTTTGAGGAGATGCTGTTCTAAACTTTCAATTTCTCTACCTTCTTGTATGAAGATCTAGGCCTATTCTATATACCAATGTCAAATTCTAACTAGGAAAATTGTCTGTAAGGAGGCAGAAAGAAGGGCCTAAGAAAATCTAAAAAAAGCTACAATGCTTTAATGAAATTCTTCATAAGTTGTCATTAAATATTTTACATTCATTACTTTTCAAATGTATTTCCAACAGGTTCCATACAAAACCCAGGATTTTAAAGTACAACTTTTAATATTACTTTGTAGCTGTGGAAAGAACACCTAAACCAAAACAGGGTTGATAGTGGGCACATTTTCAAAAGATCAATATGAAAGTATTCCAAACAAATTAATAAGTATATTAATTATATGACAGTAATGCATGTTTGCTTTCAGTGGAATTGCACAAGTCCTTGTGTATACAAAGGTATGTTTTTAAGCAGTCATTTAAGTACTTAATCTTGATTCTATTTAAAGACTCTACAAAGCTTCCTTATCATATTGCACCACTAGGCTAGAATTTGGTGCCTTGTCATTCTCTGCCAATAGTATAACCTCACTAGTCAGCCATTTGTTTACATTACAGTAAGGACTTCCAAATGAAAACTGGATATGGGATAATTTATATTTATACATACGCACACGTTCGTAAAATAATTCTGCCTTGGGGGAGTAGATCTCCCTTTTGTGAACACCGTAGGCAAAGAACACATACTTCTAGGCCTTACTTGTTTTACCAATTATTTAAAAAGGTATTTTTCTTCTTCCATGTAATCGATTTCCCTAACTCCTTAGGATTAATATTCTAATAATTAACTCAGAGAAAGTAATGCAAATAAAGGCAAAAGTACTTAATCATTCGTTTCATTCAGCACATACAGTTTTTTAAATTAGCATATTAAGAACAAGAAAAAAGGCTCAACATTATGTTTTGAATAAGGCATGTGATAGGAACTTGGTAATCAGCATTAAAAAACACATAGACAGATCTTATGATCACAGTAAATTTAATCTTAATTAATCCTGAAGTTAGGAGTAATATATATAGCATACTACCACTGTATTCCACTATCAGTGGTAAGAGTGCCCCCTCCTTTCTGTTACATAATAAATCACAAGCTTTGAAGTACAGAACCCTTATACAATCCTATACAGAACAATGCTATGCATGTTTACTCAGATGTAAGCCCCTGAGTTCAATGAGACTTATTTCCAAGTAAATGTGTAAAGTCATTCTCTACTCAATAGTCATAAAAAAAAAAACCCCTCAAGTGTTTCTCAGCTGTGGTTCTACTAGGCTCCATACTAATTTGTATCAACAGAATTCTCAGTTCTTTACACTTTTGAGTAAGAGCCTCCATCTTCATTCCTAGAGACTGCAGACTTATCTGCAGCCTAACAAAATTTTGAGCTGTTAAAAGCAAATGTTTCTAGGGAAGCAAAGATCTATTCAACTTTACTATCCCAGTCCCTGATTTTGGGTGCTAACAGGTCACTGTCACTTCATTACAACCCTCACTCTGTACAGAAAGATAATACGATTCAGACCCCTACACATGAGGGCATGTGTGCACATAATAGGCAATATCCAACACCATTATTCCAGAAACTCAGATAGCATTAGTGAACTCTGCCAATTTTTTCTGTTGTGTAAGAAGTTGTGCATTACATTTGCACACCAGCTTGATTAAGCATAATGTGCAACTCAGTTTGCACAAACAAAACTTTAGCTGAATTCTTCTCATTCTTCTTTTCAAAATTCTTCTTTTCAAAAAGGGTAGTAGGAAGGACATGGGGAATTATAGACCGGTTAGCCTTACGTCCATTGTAGGAAAAACAATGGAAAGGCTCATAATAGAGAGAGATCTAGTGATGCTAGATAGGGAAGGGAGGCTGACAGCCACACAACATGGCTTCCGCAGAAACAGGTCCTGCCAGACAAACCTTGTGGAATTCTATGACAAGGTTTCAAGATGGCTAGATGGAGGGGATGCAGTGGATGTGGTATACCTGGATTTCAGCAAGGCCTTTGACAAAGTGCCCCATGATATCCTGGTGGAGAAACTGAGGAGTTTTGGGATACACCAAAGCACTGTCCGGTGGATTAGGGCATGGTTGACTGACTGAAAGCAGAAGGTAACCATTAGCGGGGAATCGTCGGGATGGCAGCCAGTGACAAGCGGGGTCCCCCAGGGCTCTGTCCTGGGGCCGATCCTGTTTAATCTTTTCATTAACGACATGGAAGAAGGGGTGAACAGTCTGCTGATCAAATTCGCAGACGACACTAAAACTGGAGCAGTGGCCACAACTGAGGAGCAGATAGACCAGATCCAAAAGGATCTGGACAGACTATGGAAGTGGGCAGGAGACAACAGGATGGCGTTCAATGTGGATAAGTGCACTTGGGGCATAAGAATAGCTGTCATAAGTACAGGTTAGGTGACAAGTGGCTGGAGAGCAGCACTTGTGAAAGGGACCTCGGGGTACTGGTTGACCACAGGCTAAACATGAGTCAGCAGTGTGATGCAGTGGTCAAGAGGGCGAATGCCACCCTTGGTTGCATAGCCAGAAGTGTGGCTTCTAGATCAAGAGAGGTATTACTACCACTCTACACGACTCTGGTGCACCCGCAACTGGAGTATTGTGTTCAGTTTTGGGCCCCTCATTACAGAAAGGATATAGCCAGGTTGGAGTCAGTGCAGCGTAGGGCCACAAGGATGGTGGCTGGTTTGCAGGGGATGCCGTATGAGGCAAGACTGAGGGAACTGGGTCTCTTCAGCTTGGAGAAGAGGAGACTCAGAGGGGATATGTTGGCAACATACAGGTATGTGAGGGGGTGTCACATGGAGATGGGGAGAGGCCTGTTCTCCCCTGCAGAGGAAGGCAGGATGCGCTCCAATGGAGCACAGCTCAGGGAGCCAAGGTTCAATTTGGATGCCAGGAAGCACTTCCTGACAGTTAGGACCCCGAGGGCGTGGAATGGGCTTCCACGGGAGGTCATTGAGGCCCCATCGGTGAGGATGTTCAAAGATAGGCTAGACATGCACATGGTGGGCATGTCATGAGCGGAGCCGGCTGGTGCCGGAGGTCAGACTAGATGGCCCGGGAGGCCCCTTCTGACTCGCTCTGTTTCTGTTTCTATGTTTCATGTGCACTAGCTGCCACCCATGCAATGTCATTTACGCTAACAGAATAAAAGAGCTGGATAATGCCCTTCGAGTACCATAAAAGAGTTGCTGGATACTTAACCTACGGTATGGAAACAGAATTAGATAAACACCTGAGTCATTAAAGGAGGTCTGGTCAAGCCCTCGGAAACTCTGTGTGGAGTTTGTGCAACACTTTGAGGATAAAATTGCATGGCTCCTTGGATTGTGCAGTTATTCCAGTACCATTGGCAGAAGCGTCCAATGCACTGAATTGCCCCTTCTACCGGATGCGTTTCAGCTTTTGTAGCCTGATGATGTGGACAGGCTGCTTGAATCTGTCCAGCTTACAACCTGCTCTCTCTGGCTGTAAAATCTAAAAAGGAGATTTGGGTTTGGAGTTTGTTAATGCCTCTCTCAGAGAGGGAGTGGGCTGGCTGGATTGGGAGTAGAAGGCACCGTATTGCAGTGGTTTGTTCCTACCTGACCAGCCAATTTCAGAATGTGATGCTGGGGGATTATTGTTCTGCACCACAGCAGAACAAAGGGGATACCACAGGGTCCACTTTATCCCATATGTTATTTACCGTATTTTTTGCTCTGTAAGACGCGCCTGACCATAAGACGCACCTAGTTTTTAGAGGAGGAAAACAAGAAAAAAAATATTCTGAATCAAATGGGCACATAATCACAGGCACATTCCCCATCACTTCCCCATGGGCTGCACATCTGACAGACTTACTGCATGCACATATTCGCTCTATAAGATGCACAGACATTTCCCCTTACTTCTGAGGGGGAAAAAAGTGAGTCTTACAAAGCAAAAAATATGGTATTTATTGCATTTGTATGCCACCCCATAGCCAGAAGGCTCTCTGGGCAGACCCCAGTGCAATCATAAACAATGATACAGATATAAATGAGAATAATAATGAAAATCATAATACATAATAGAGTAAAAATACAATATAAAACAGGATAAACACAATATAAACAATAAAACAATTTAACATCCACATGAAACTGCTGGGGGAGATTAGGATATGCAGATGACAGCCAGCTCTACCTTTTTTTTTTAATCAAACCCAGGTCAGGCAGTAGCCATTCCAAACTGGGGTCTAAGCATGGTAATGGACTGGATATGGGCCAATAAACTGAAATTTAGTTTGGATTATTACATATTTAATATAATTGTTGCTATTTTATTAGTATCACCTTAATGATATCATGGTTTTTATTCTGTGATTTTACAGTGCTGAGCCTGTGGCTAATTGGGCAGCATAGAAATTAAACAAAGGAAGCAAGCAAGCAAGCTAGCTAGTTAGTGGTGGTAACAGAAAAGTCACCAAAAGATACTCCTCTGCATTCTTACTTGTGTGAAAAAATACTTCAAGATAAAGACCGTAAAGACATCATCTGTGAACTGATATTCACTTAGATATTTGGTCTACTGTTGCTGAAGTTTATGTATAATTCTTAGAAAGCTGATTTAAAAAAACACAATTTATGTACATACATTAAAACTGATATTAGAACTTATGTAGCTACATTTTAAATTTTTCTCTTCTTTTGTTAACATTTAAAAATAATGGCTTATTTTTTAAAAATAAAAAGCTGAAATCCAACACATATCAAAGGCACCAGTTTGGGGAAGAATAATATATAGCTCATAGCCTTAGGCAAACCACTTTCTCCACCCCCTCCCAGCCTCAGTAATTTATCTGAAATACTGAGATAGCACTGATGTATCATACAGAGCTGTAACAACAAGAAAATGTATATGAAGTTCTTTCTGCACTTTCAATAACTATATAAATATAATAGCCTTAAAAATTATCTCAGAAGTCAGTGTTTTAAAACACTGGAATGTAAGAGTTAGGATGCAATTTTGTATGTCTACTCAGAAAAAAGCCCTTCTGAGTTGAATGGGATTTATTCCCAGTTAACTGTGTGCAGGGTTGCAGATTCAATCTCCAAGATAGGTTACTACATATGCATTAACTCCAAAACTTTATTTTAAAAAAAAATTATCACAAACTTACGCAGGGCAACAAAATTTATGAACAAAGCATTTCCCTCCTTATCCACTAAGAAAGATATATTTACTTATAAACATAGTCAATAATGAACACCTGGTTTGCATCTACAGTTATTGCCCCAAAATCACATGCATTGTTTCCTATTTCAAATTTTAAGAATTTTGCATTAGACATAGTAGGACCTGAAAACATGCAGACAGCTCAATCAATCATTTCTCCATTAACTATAATTGTTACTGGAATGTAATTTCTCAAATTGCTTGTTGACCATTTAGGGTGCACTCCTATGCATGTTTAGAAAAAAGCTCTACAACTCTCAACGCTGCCCAGCCAGTATTAGAGTTCTAGGGCTTTTATCTTTCTAAATATGCACTGGATTGTCCCTTTAGTCTTAAAGTTAATGAGGTTATTCCCAAACATATGGCTTGGGGACAACAGCTCTCCATTGAGAACCATTATACTGAAAAGAACATTATTTGGAGCTATTTCCGTATTAGTCATAGGCCTTAAGAGAAATGCAAGGTATTGTGCATGAAAAGCTTAGCAGTATCCATATCATTCTCTAACAATGCAATCTTATTTGATTTTTATTTTTACCCCCACCTGTTTACAAAAAACTATAATACAACATGTCTTACAAAAGGTCCTACAATCCAAACATTCACAGACAGTCAGAGATTTTCTGCTTAAATAGGCAAAAGACTGCACCCTAAACTAACCAAGCATCCATACTCTAGGTTAGGGCTCCCTTCTTGGATTTTAATCAGTGCTAGAATTACCAACATTTCTAACCTACGTTTAATGTTTTTTCTCACCAGTGACCAAAAGGCAAGTTTGACTAAGAATTTAAAACATGAAAAATCCAGTTTCTCTATACTAACAAATGAAATTCCTTTGAAGAATTGGGCCTGGAGCCTGTAATGTGGTCAGTGCTGAAAGACAGTGGCAAAGAAAAGAGTACACATCTTTATATATAACAACAGTAATATAAACAGAGGGCCCCAGGGCTTGGTATACAATGAAAGGAAAGTTAAGAGACCGAAACTTGATGTCTCTCCTGCCTCATCTCTTCTTCTTCCTAAGAGTATTCAGCACTCCTCCACTAACGTGATGTCCTCTAGATGTGTTAGACTGAGCATCTCCCAGCCAGCCCCGCTAACCTCTGGGAGCTGCAGTTCAACGGACCCAAAGACATCAGACTGGGAGAATGAGGCTGAACAAAGCTACCCCTGCACCCCAGTCGCTTTTACCCCACCTGTGTGTCTCGAGAGGCCAACGCCACATCAAAGGGGTAATAAGTTACTCTGTGCTTTTTCTTGAGTTCTGTCCGCTCCAGCGCATCAAAACGGGCCGCCCTGACACTGCGCTCATCAGTCCCCCCTTCTGCTTTCCCCGCGTACCTGTCCAGGGTCTGCGGCATCACCAAGCCCGTCTGTTCTGACATCCTCTCCGGGTGCGGGGAGCCCGGGGGCTCAGCTATAACAGGCGCCAGGAGCCGGCCTGCAAAGGAAGGCCCACAGCCTACCACAAAGAAGCCGACACAGGGTACTTCAAAAAGCTCTAGACGTTTTCTTCTTCGCTGCCGCACCAGAGGACAAACAATGCTACCGAACCAACAGGACTCTTGGCCAGACAAGCTACGCAAGCCCGTTGAGAGAGAAAAAGAAGGTGGGGGAAAAGAAACAACAGGGCCGCAGCGTCCCAGCGGTAAGGGAGGAGCGAGAGCAACTGCGCACGCGTCGCCTCTTACCTCACAGAGGAACTACCATCCCTGTGCCTTGTTTTCCCTTTCACCCGCTCCAAGCAAGACACTGGAGAGAGCGCCCAAGGCACCATGGGAAATGTAGTTCCCTCTCCTTCCTACCCCTGAGGAAATTTAAATCCCCCTCCCCCTTCTTCTTCTTCTAACGGCGCGCGCGTTACGATTACACTTACTCCGGCCTTACCCGCAGCTGTGTGCGAGCGCGGGGGCGGGAGGGGTTTATCTTCGGCTGGGGACGCGGCGAGATGGCTACACTCGCTGCGGGAAAGGTCAGCACCTTGCCACTGTCAATTTCTCTGAGGGTTTCTCTTACTCCCCCACCCCGGTTCCTCGTTGTCTTTCCTATCTTTGGGATGGGGAGAGACTGGCGAGTGCTCCAAAAGTGTGTTGCGGTAATATTAACTGACCCCCTTTCTTCACATTCTTCTTTTCCTAGTCAGTAAGGCAGTTCTTGGGGAGGGGGGGGGGTTCCTAGCTACGGTGAGAAGCTAGTATTGTGACTTCCCCCCTCGCCTTTCGTTTTCTTTCCCACGCATACAACCGTGCCTCGTAGGAACCAGTAAATTCAATAGCTGAGAACTTTTACCAATAAGAACCCCCCCCCACCACCACCACTACCACCACACACACGCTCTTCTTCTCGTCATGCATAAAGTGCCTTTTTGTGGAAAGGGATAGCTTGGCTTTTTAAAAAATAGCAAGTTCTTGACTATGTGGTTTTAAAGAATTTTGTTGTCATACCCCTAACCGACATAATTGACTGCTAATTTCTACCAAAAGATGCTACAGCTGTTTTCACAGCAACAAAGAAAATACTTGGTTGTTGGAAATAAGCAAAGAAGCTTTAAGAAAAATTTGGGCCAGAATAATTCTCTTTCAAGAGTGCTGTGATTATTTCTTCCTTTCCTCCTGGAGGTTAAAAGCTGCTGTTTGTGCCAGTGTTTCCTGACCCCTAAATTTCCAAAGCAGAGTTCTAGTCAGCCCTCTTGGATGGGATGAGAGATGAGTAGACTTGATAATACATACTTGTTTACAAACATACATGCTGAGCAAAAGCAAAGGGCAAAACATCTGGGTGGATAGCACTAAATTTCTGGCTGGAAATCCAAATTTTCCCATTTAGTTTAATGCATGGATAATGCAGATGAAAGGCAGCTAAAGAAAAAGTGGCATGTCTGAGTCTCAGTGTAAAAATAATAATCAACTACACTAATTATTAATGCTAATCAAGGTGGGCCTACTTTCTGGAAAGTTTTTGGAATGAGGCAGAAGAATTCTACCGCTTTTTTATTTTCGGCCAACCTTAAAAAAAACTATGCCCAGTCATTTATCAAGTAGCAATATGGAAATAAGTTGCTTCACATTTCTGTCAGTTTAATGGGTTTCAGGTATTGGAGTATGAGCTGTTTCATATAGGTACAGTTTATTCATCGTACATCTTCATTGCAATAAACTCACACTGAACAGATAACATCTTACTAAAATTTCAACGGCAAGAAACATGCCACAATAATTCACTCAGAAGCTAATAGTTTGCCCATTAGTTGCAAAGACTGAATCGTAGAGCTTCCTTGTTGATTATATTCCCTCTTAGAAAGGGAGGTGTAATAGCTAGCAGGTAACTACAAATGCTTAAACTTCTAGCTCTCAGTACCTAATAAAGGAACATTTTGCTAATGTAGAAAATAAGTTATCTTTCATATTGAAAGAGGGTGCTTACAACAGTATGTTGACTTTCAGGGGATTTGCTCTCTTTTTCCTTGGGGCTATGGATATAGTAAAGGTGTAGTTCAGTTAAGCAATAATCCTATAGGATAATTCAGCCATGTGATGCAAAATGTATACCTTTGAAGCTAATTGCTTGTAATTTAATGGGCATACGTATGTCATTTTATTTTATTTTTTGTGTGAGAGGAAACAAAGTTGCTTCAGAAGTGGCACTCTCATTCTAAAAGAGTGAAGTTTTAGAATAAGCCTGCAACATAATTTTTAGTATACTTGATTTTCCCAGACAGAAACCTAATCACTTAATTAGTATTTTATGAAGAATTCAAATTTCTTCTCAGCGATAAATTTTCTCTCTCCAATATTTTGTTTATAGAATAACCAATATTAGATTTGAAGCTGTTAAATATGTCAGGAAGCTCCTGGGAATAAAAATATAGCAGGATATACATTACCTAATTCTCAGTAATGGGGTTAGAATTCTTGTGGGACTAATTATTTCCTTGTGCTGACTAAAGCAGACTTAGAAGGCTTGTGAGAAATGTTGTCATACAATGAAAATATAATCTTTGTGGTGATATCTAGTGATACCAGCTGCTTGTTAGCTTTAATTTATTTGCTTACTGAGGTATGTAGCTTCTGCATACTGGGTTAAATCCAACATGTTAGTAGAAGCCTGCTAGCACAATGGTACTTTTTCTTTCTCTCCTCCTTCTGACACCATTCCTTACAACTGAAAACTCTGATCTGGAAAATTTGCTAGTCTTCTAGAGCAGATTTTGAAGAAATCATCCCGTACTGGTTCTGCTGATGGAAACAGTTTCAGCATTTGTATTATATTCATAATTTGGTCACTGAGTGCATATCTTCTAAATACATGGAGGATGAAGCAACAAATAACCAGGGGCAGACTGATCCTGCCTGTTTCTCTCGAGTCCTTTTTAAATTTACTCCTCCACATCCAGTGCTGGGTCCAGGATGTGGGTATCTTTAGAAAAGGCACCATTATGGACCTCCTTAACTGGAAAAATACAGGTGTGCAAGCCTCACACATTTCCTCTGACCTCCTTTGGACATACTGTTCAAGGCATGAATGTTCTGATGTTGAGGCAGTGGAACTTACATGCCAAGCTTGTCCTAATGCTTGGCATATGATTGATTTGGAACAGTTTCAGTAGTCTGTTATACAGAAATGCAGAATTTTGCTCACTACTGTGGTGGGGAGGGTAAGGCAGGTTGATTAACAGACACTGGGGAGGAATGGATAGCAATAGCTGCAATGGCATCTTCTGCTTGATTAGTAGATGTAAAGATAAGCGCTTCTCTTCAAGACTGCAATTTGATAAATCTCAAAATAAAAGCAAAATTTCAAAATGTTTTCACTGTTACACAATGTTAAGGCTTTGTTCCTAAGTAAAGTGGTATATTTTGCTTTTGCAACACTTTTCTGTATCTTGCAGAAATGTGAGAGTTCCAAATGCAGCTGAATTGCCTTATGTTATCCTACCTTACTCCATAGCTCCTTTTAGACAATAGTGTGAGAGCAAAAAAAGTTTTGGTTTCTAAATGCTTACTGTGCCCTTTGTATATACTTACAAAAGCCATTCCATGAAGTACTCTAATGATCCAATTAAGACTTTCATAATATGTGTTCTGAATGCTTTGTTGGTTCATATTTTAATTTAGGCCACCCCTCCCTTTCCTATGACCAGAAAGGGAAGTAAGCAATTCATTAGGTATTTGGGACATGTTTAATTTCTGTAACCTCTCCTCATGCCTAATACATATTGACCCCAATAGGTGTGTGTTTTAGGTATGACCAGCTCTTAATTATGACTTTTGATCTACATTGTCTCAGAATGTAGTTTCAGAATGGATTAACCTTATTTACATTGAACCTTATGGGGAAATTTGACTTGGGTCACAACCAATTTGGGTCATGATCAGAATCCTGGAACAGATTAAGCTCTTGAGCCAAGGTACCACTATTTCACAACCTGAAGTAAGAGTATAACAATAAAATATTGTAATTGCATATAATAATGCAGTTAAGACCCAGCAGCCTAAAATAGCAAAATAAGCTAAAGTGATGGTAGATTTAAGGGAAGGGATGTCCCCAAGACATTCCAGCGAACAACAAAGTCTGCTCTTATTCCAACCCAAAGGCATCTGAAAAGGTAGGTCTTTACTTGGTGTCTAAAAGTGTTCTGCATTATGGCTAGTTAGACTTTAAAAGATCAAGCCATAGGGTTGACACCAGTGCATATCAAATAGTGCTGTTGTGATATGTTTAATCAATGCTATACAAGACAATGGCATGGCAGTAATATTTTCAATAAACTGAAGTGCAGGAACATTTTTCAAGGTAGGCCCATGTAGAGGATGTATCAATCTAGTCTGGAAACTGAGGAATGAATGATGATGATTTGTACCTGGCATACCAACCAAAGCACTTCTGGGCAATTGTGAACATCACTGAGGGGAAGAGTAGTCCATGAGGCTACAAACCTGATTCTTCAGGAGGAATGCTCTGTCCAAGAGTGGTTGCATTCCCAACCTCAGATCCACCACTCAAATTAGCAGCAGTTGTCTCTTATCTGAATCTATACTCCTTCATTGCTCCAAGCAGCAATTCCGGGTTTCCACTGCCACCCTCAGATCAGATGATAATTAAGAGGGGTGATTTAGTTCTGGGGAAAAGCCCATTGAGCTCTGTTCTTTGAGTTTTGAATAAATTTGTGTAGGATCAGATTTCTCTAATCAGTGTTGGTGGCTGAGATCTTCTATAGTCAAAACCAATGTTATTATGTAAATAAATATCCTTTTATATCTTAGTACTACCTTACTTAAACAAAGCTTTTGCATCTTTTTTTTCCCTAGATATCTGTGGCAAACAAAAAGCTAATTGGTTATAATTAGGAAAATATGCAACACTTTGAATTTAATTTAGGAGAATCACTCCATCTTATTCATTATAACAGAAGAGAACTAAGAGTGATTTGCGCTGATGCTGCATATTACGTAGTCACTCAGATTCACAGCTTTTCAAATACATCAAGCCTATACTATACTGCCTGTGTAGAATCTCTTGCTTTAGTAGAGCCTGAGGGACAGATACTATGAAATGGATATGCCTTGCTTGCAAACTTCAGAGGAGTATATGGCTAGTAACTTTTTTTTGGAAAATGTTTACTAGATAGCTTTCAGAGCCATGCCAAAGAAAGAAGACAGATTTTTTAAAATCAGAAACTTCAGGATGCTCTTTGTGTGAGTACTTGAGGGAGAGAGGCAGGGATGTCTTTTTTTTTCTGAAGATCCCAATACTGTCTGCTTCAGATCTAGCAATGTACTTGCTCACTTTATTTACACACCAGTCAAATCATTTAAAGAAAACACCCTCTAATGTTTTGACTCACGTCTAAGTAAAGATCAAACAGGCATGTTCATAATAATGCTTATTTCCGAAGTACCTGTTAAACCAGTTCTCTCCTGAAGAGTCATATTTATATAGCAAGATGCTTGTCCCCTCGTTAAAATATACACTGAAGCTTTGAAAGCTCTCTTCCCAGTCTGCCTCTAATCAAGAAAAGACTTCAATCCCCACAATTCCATAGGTGCACATGCGTATTAAGCTTGTAGTTGTCAAAGTGCTCTTGTCAGAGCAATTTCTATTTGTCATATAGCAAACCCGAAAGAAGGAAATAGACATACAGTTCCTTCCATTATTGATCTTTAAATACAGAATACTCAAAAGGTAACATTAGAGATTCTGCCTTGACTTGGTGGGTTGCTGCATGCAAATGATGTATTATTATGGGGGTATTGGTTTTCCTGTACTGTACCTTAGACTGGCACAAATGCATATACTGGAAGAGAGAGGGTTTGGGGAATCAGTAGGTGCTGCATATTAGCCACTAAATATTTGGCATGCTTGGTTTTTTTCTTTTTGGACTAATATCCAGTTTTACTGTTTGGGTTGTGTGCGTTCACTTGACCTTGACAAGGAGGGATGGAATTTGTAATGAAATCTTACATGTAGAAGTGGATATGTCAAGGCAATCTTCTGTAGATGTGGGAAACAATGCTAGGTAGTGTCTTATGCTGAAGTCACAAAGGTATGTAAAATAAGTGTTGTACAGCTTATCTGCTGTACTGGAAGGCACAGTTTTCATGTTAGTATTAGCCATTGTTTGTATAAATGTTTTCCTATATAGGCTGTTAAAAAGCCAGAGAGAAACAAGTTACCTAGCTGTTCTTTTTTATATGAAATCTCTTGTATTTATTTTGTCTAACATATCATTGTGTTGATTTTGATTGGTGAGCAGCTAATGGAAAAGTACACAAAGGCTGTAATATTATGGCTTACTGCAGTGCTGCTTTAAAGGTTTCTCTGCACCCCCTACAGCAGCAGTGCTGCGTGCCAGAGATGTGCTAGTTTACTCCTTTTGGGATTAGGAATTTAGCTTAAAGCACTATATATATATTCATTCTCTAAAAGACATTATTTTTAGATTGTTATTCATAGCCCATAAAGAAAATTATCTTTATCTTGGGAAATACTCGCATTATGGATTAGTGCCTATAGATTTTTTTGTTGTTTGAATTCGTTTAACTACCTTTCTTAAAAGAGCTTGTGAATTTAGGAACCTTTTGAATTTAACAGATGTGAAAATGGAAGTTGCTCTCAATTCTCTATTTTTCTCAAATCCAGTGTCATTTTGCTGAATGAAATTAAATGGTAAAGTAATGAAAGTGATTAGAAGACTATGGCTAGGGTAGTATATTGCAAAAATTTGTGAAACTGTGGAGCCTTACCTATGTGGCTATCTTTTGTATGGCCTGTTTTGCTGTTTGGTGTGATAGCATCTTGAAAGTAAGGAGTCTTATAAATTAATCATTCTTATTCTTATTATTTGTTTTCTATCTAATGATCTATATTATCAGTTTCCTTTTAAGTAGTCTTATGAAAATGCTTCTGTAAATTGTCTACAGGGAAATGGTAGACCGTCTAATTACTTTATCCAGTTTTATGTAGGATGACTGTTGGAATAATCTTTTGGCTCAGAGTAATTTCATTCTTTAATGATTAACAGTGCAATCCTATTTATAGCTATTCAGAAATACGTCCCATTACATTTAAGGATGTTTACTTCCAAATTAGGTGCGTAAAGGATTGAACTCAATGGGATTTACTTCTAAGCATACATTGTAGATCGTTATATTTAACATGACTGAAGGAACACGGAATAAGCAGTGTTCCTTCAGTGGGAAACAAAGGGGCAAATTTGGCCATTAACAGGATTAAACAAAAGAGCCAGCAAGCAAAAGTGTATATCCTGTTATGTGTAGAACGCCGCCTTTCCTCGGTAGTTTTCAAGAAATGATAGTTGGTTTAGGCTATTTCGTTTATTCAGGAGACTGAGACTCTGAATATTGAACTGTGTTCCGTTTATTTGGTTGAACCTGTATGTTGATTAATCAAAATGTGCACCCGGCTCCTTTAAAAGTCTATTCATAGGAAAGGGGGTGGGGGAGAGTAAAGGCTGCTGTCTTTTTAACCTTGCTGAAGGACGCAGCAGTATTTATTGACGTATGCAAATAACGGGGAGGAGGAGGAGGGTGTACGGAAAAACAGGAACAAGAATCAGTTTCTCATTGCAGGGCGAGAGCTCTGAGTTCCGGTGTAAGAGAAAGAGACGTGGCGAAATTTCTGTATATCTCTGCCCTATAAGCACATCTTTCCTTACACTGAAGGGAACCAAGACATCGAAAAGGGTGAACCATCTCGAAATGTATTTTTAGAGGCGGCATGGAGCGATCGCTCTGATTCAAACCGCTTACTCCTAAAGAGGGGGGTGGGGTGGGATTATGTATTAGTCTTGCCTTGCAACTTGCGGCTGATTTATATTTACAGTCGAATTCTGACAAACAGAAGATTAAAGCAGCCATATGAATGTTAACAGTCTGTCTTTGTGGTTCTCTCTTCTCTATCCCTTCCTTTCATTTCAGCTGCGCAAACCATGCAGGATGATTTACTGATGGACAAAAGCAAAGCCCAGCCTCAGCAGCAGCGGCAAGATCCAAATACAGCAGAAGCCCCTTCTACACCCATCGTGTCAGAGACACTCAAACCAGAGGACAGCAGTCCAGTCACTAGCATCAGTTTAGCAGCTCCTGCCCAAAATAGCAAAGAAAAGATGCAGATGGAGTCTCCCATCTTGCCGGGTTTAAGTTTCCATCAGCCTCAGCAGGAACCTACAGCTGGCACCTCCTTGTCTCCCTCCTTTGGAAGCACCTGGTCCACTGGGACCACAAATGCAGTGGATGATAGTTTTTTCCAAGGAATTACCCCAGTCAATGGGACAATGCTTTTCCAGAATTTCCCTCACCATGTCAATCCTGTTTTTGGAGGCACTTTCTCCCCCCAGATTGGCTTAGCCCAGACACAGCACCACCAACAGCAACAACAGCAGCAAGCCCAGCAGCAACAAAGGAGATCACCAGTTAGCCCTAACCAGGCATCTTTTGCCCAGAGAAATGCTGCTTATAGCCATCAACCCATTATGACCAGCAAACCTTCCTCCTCCTCAGCCTCCACCTCTTCCCCTTCTAGCTGGAATAACCACCAAAACGCAGCCTGGAGTACACCCTCCAATCCTTGGGGTGGGCTGCAAGCTGGCAGGGACCCTCGAAGGGCAGTAGGTGTGGGAGTGGGTGTTGGAGTGGGTGTTGGAGTGCCATCCCCACTGAATCCCATTTCACCCCTTAAAAAGCCCTTCTCTAGCAATGTCATTGCCCCACCGAAGTTCCCACGGGCTGCTCCCCTAACCCCTAAATCCTGGATGGAAGATAATGCCTTCAGGACGGACAATGGCAACAATCTGTTGCCTTTTCAGGTACTGCCTTTTAATTGAGTGCTGAAAGGAGAAAGATGAGGAAATATTTCAGTATCTGTCTTGTAATCTGATATTATGTAAAATCAAATGCCACTTTTGCCATTCTAGCGTGTTCTTGCATTA
This sequence comes from Varanus salvator macromaculatus, assembly GCA_023646645.1. Taxonomy (NCBI): domain Eukaryota; kingdom Metazoa; phylum Chordata; class Lepidosauria; order Squamata; family Varanidae; genus Varanus; species Varanus salvator. Next base: position 29,676,101 of record JAIXND010000756.1, read on the forward strand.
GCCATCTTCCCTGAAATCATTCCAGGTATGCACTTAATGAGAGCATTCACATATGTCAGAAATCCTGAGTGCAAATTAGGCAGATTATTTTTAGAGTTTTTATTTTTGTTTAAAGGTTAGAAATATTTGCTGATTGAGGCCACCCTTTCCCCACATCCTCCTTCATTGCTTATATGCCTCATATTTTATACATTTTATCTGGTACTTTATTCTTTAAAAGAAAAACTGAACTATAGATGTACTATAGCTCTTGTAAAGTTAGATGTCTTCAAATCTGAAATGAAATAGCTGACTAAAACCAGGAACACTTGAGGAATCTAGTTAATTACCTTCTCCACATTAAGGGCTGAGCCCTGTCTGCTTTAAAAGGCCCTGCCTTATTAATGCTGAGAAATGAGGTTGAACAGGATTATGTTTGCAAAATAAGGCACATGAATGCTAATAAAGTGCTGAAATTGCTGAAGTGTAATCATGATACTGTGTTCAGGGTGTGGGTTTGAATGCACTCAGTGTTGGATTGGGTGTGTGTAGACTAGAGTATCAGTCACTTTTAATAAGAAAATATATTTGTGTGGAATAAATATTTCCATTCCGTTTCATACATTATCAGAAGAAAGATACAATAGGAAACGACCTTCACAGCCATATTGCAATGGAGCCTATTTACTAGCTACATAAGCCCTGAAATATTTAAAGTGGCAGTGTCCTTTGATGGTTTTGTTATCTAAGATGTCAAGGCAGATCAATTGCAAGAATTGAAACTGAGAAAAATAGAAGCTCTGAAATTTTAATGTAGAATGGAATTTGTCTTGGTGTTAAATGCTGCCTTAACTGAATAACTGGCACATGCACTTTACCTTGTGTCCCATATCAGACTATGAGGATAAATGCCTCTTTGGTTTTTTATGGAGTTATCACTTCTAAATATAACTAGACTGTTCTCTGAAGTTCAGTGACACTACCTTTTTTTCTACTTTTAAAGGAACACTCTTGAAAGAGGGTCTGTTTTTCAGTACATGTGATCAATAAAATAAATTGCAGTAAGAGAAACTGTATTGTTAGGGTTAGTTTAAAATGCAGTACACTCAGTGATGCAGAATACAATGTTTAAAAGTGCTGCTTCCTTTCATTTAAACAAGTGTTGCCTACAGACTTCATGTTGCTGCTTCATTTTGTTTAAAGGGAGAGTTGCTATATTCCTGTTGGATCTCCAGTGTTGGGGGAGGAGCATGCTCCTGCCGATCATGCCATGGTGGGCATGTTGTGAGTGGAGCTGGCTGGAGCTGGGGGTCAGACTAGATGGCCCGGAAGGCCCCTTCTGACTCTGTTTCTATGTTTCTATGTCAGTCTGGAAAGCCTTTTGGAGATAGGTGTTTTTTGAAGATAGGGATCATTCTACCTTTACTTATAGTACTTTGTCACTATATTCTATAAAGTCTGCAAGATGATTAGATGGCTCTAGCAATATATAAGTTTCCATATTAATGCCTATGATTATAGATGGTTAGGTTAAAAATATCAAATAACTTCCTATTCACAATTAAACTACTAGAACAAGGAAATGCACGTTTTCTATATTTTCTTTGCAGTATTTACAGCCCAACCATTAGTAAATCTTTGATAAAGGAAAAAGACTATTCAGACTCAAAATAAATGTTTTGTATAGGAAAAGTGAACATAAGGTAGCAGTCTTAGTGCTAGAAATTAAGTGGTTCATTTTATTTAATGCTGTATTTCAGAAAAAGCAAACATAATTGGCATATAAGAAATGTGATCTTCAACTGAAACATGACCTCACCATTGCAGCTTAATGACCTTAGGCTATCCTCCATGAAATAAAGATCCTAGGAATCATTACATTTCATATAGAGGGCATATCTAGTTATTCCTCTTTCTCAGGAATTCATAAGAGTGTTGGTTCTGGTATTGAGAAGGAAGTTACCTATCCAGGGCCAGCCCAAGATACTTTGTTGCTGAAACAGAGCAGCAAATGGTGTCCCTAAATACCCAAGTCACACTGCATAGTACCAAAAGCCAGGCAAGTTGTAGCAGATGCTCACACAAGCATCTCTCCTGATTTCTGGCAGTAAAAATGAACTAATACAATTTGCTCTTCTTTCATAACATCCCAAATCTGTTGCCTGAAACTACTCAACCTAGTGGCAGGGGCAGCCCTACTCCTACAGAATTTTTAGCATTCTCATCAAACTTAAAGTACTTAACCAGATTTAATTGAGACATGATATAATATAACATGATATAAACCTAATATAGCATTGTAGCATAGCAGTATTTTTATTGTGCAGATGTTGACAGTGAAACACTTGGTGTTGGGAACTTGCACTAATAGAAATACAAATTGGTGCAGTTATTTTTAAAATAGCATTGCTTAATATTTTCCTATAAAGTTTGTTACTCATTGTGCTAGTTGGTGCTATTTGACAATATTTTGGTTTTGTAGTTTTAACTCAGTGTGTTTACATGAATGATGTTGGGCCTTGCCAGGTGAATTGGCATGACACAGCAACCCACTGTGTGAATTAGCTATGTGGTGAACAACCCACAATGTGTGGAGCAGATATTGAGCTTACTGAGGCTTATCCAGCTGCCACTTCCGTCTTGGAATTTCACTCAGTATTCCAGGTAATTTGGCAGTTAAAGCTGTCTGTCTTCTCTCCCTGATGTAATTGTGAGCCCTTTTGTGTTCACTGCAGCTTGTTTTCTCTTTCTGCCAGAGATAAATTTTTGGATGTTCCAAAGTCACAGCCCCTGCAGAGTGCCCAGGTGGCACATGAGGCTGGTGCTAGTTTGCCACTCGCTATTTATTTCTAAGTGAAAAGTGTGTATTTTTAGTTTATCATAATTCATTTATTTGCTTTCCATCCACAACGTCCATATGGCCCAATTGTGTGTATGAATTTAAGATACAACGTTATTTAAGCAGATATTTAAGACAAATAAGTAGTACTTACTGGAAAAAGGTCTTGCCTTGCTGAAAGTTTTAATATGATGGTTCAGGGCACAGGCAGTCTCCAGGTTACAAACTGGTACAATGCCTGAGAAAATAGAAATTTGTCTTTAAGTTGATTTTGTATGTAAACGGAATCATGTGGGGTTGACCCTTCACATTTGTGGGGGTTAAGGGTACAGGAGCCCCATGAAAGTGAAAAAACTGCAAATATCTCTAGCCCTCCCCACCAAACTCACCAGCATCTCCTTTTTGCAATAAGGAAATGCTGAGAAGATTTTCTCTCTGGATGGGTGAGACAGGAATGCCTCCCTTTCTCCCCTTTTGCTTCCTCTCTGTGTTGATGCTTTGGAGGCTCCCTCTTTTTGGCAATGGCAATTTATGCCTAATTTCTAAAAAATCAATAGGCTTTGTGCCAGTTTGTTCATACATACAGGCTGTTTGTAACTTGGTCATTCATAACTCAGGGACTGCCTTTATGCCAAAATTATTTGATTGTACACCTGAAAATACTGAAAAAGGCTTTATTCTTCTCCTTCCCCAAGTAATCTTTAGTAAGTCTCTAAATGCAAATCAAGTTGCTATTTTTAATTATTACCTTACTTAGCTAGGTTAATATGGCAGCCATCATACCAGCAAGCAAACCATTTGGCTTAAAAATTACATTGTAGAACAAGATTATGCTATTGCTGATTTTGAAACAATTCTGTGCTTGCATTGTTACCAAGATATTCTTGAATCTCTTAGATGAAGTTTAACATTTTTAAGTGTAGCTGCAGTAGTGTCTCAGTTCTGCTGCACCTATTTTTGAAAAATGGTGCATGTAGTTATGTAATTAATACATTTAATTTTAAATTTACTTTTTTACTGGATTGGGTGTTTGGCATGTTCCTTGGAATAAGTCCATAAAGGAACAGTATCAAATTCTTGAGTGCAGATTGAGAATGTGCACTAGAACTAAATTTTAGTAATGTTAACTCACCTTTAGTACGCTATGCTATGCTAGTCGCGAAGTCATGTCTGACCCATTGCAACCCCATGGACAACACTTCCTCCAGGCCTTCCTGTTCTTTACCATCCCCCAGAGTCCACTTAAGCTCACACTGACTGCTTCAGTGACTCCATCTAGCTACCTCATTCTCTGCTGTGCCCTTCTTCGCCTTCTATTGTTCATGAGTGCACCATTTAACATCATAGCCTATGATTCTAATTATATTTAGCTTGGAAAAATATGTTTTTAATCCATATACTAACATAAGTATTATGTCATATGTTGCTCTAAAAATACAATTCATGCTTACCAAGAGAAGAGGCTAACACTTCTAAAATAATACATATTTTACTTTGTCATTATTGACTATGGTTTGAGAGTGATAACATAGGCTTTATCAGTTATTTTAAGATGTATTCAGTATATTTTAGCATTAAGTATGTTTTTAAGTCATTGCTAAAGCTTGGCTTCCAGAATTACCAGTAGTCAGTATACAAAGGTATACACTAAAATAGTTAGAACACTGGACCAGATTTAAATCTATACTTTGCTGCATTTTTTAAAAAGTGTGGGCCAGTCACTATCTCTCAGCTCAGCCAACTTCACAGGGTTGCTATGAGGATAAAGGGAGAACATCATGTATACTGCTATCTTGAGTACCTTGAAGGGCAGGATAAGCAGACGGTGGTAATACTACTGTTGCATTTTTATTGATACAAAATGATATTTGAGCTTTTGTCAAAGCTGTGGCGGATTATTGGTTATTAATGTTGTAGCTAGAAAACAATAATGTTAATGATGGCTTTACCACTCCTGACATCCTACAATAAGTCTGTTTCTGCTTAGGGATATAATAATGGTTGCTATTAAAACAGTTAATCATAAGAAAAATTGATGGATGGGTTAGAGTGCTGGTTGAATAATTTTTCATGTCACTTAAACCCTAATGTAAAATTAATTATATGTATTTGCCACAGACCATTTGTTGTTCTTAAGAGCAGAATGTTAACTAACTGGTACCATAACTATTAAAATGAATAAAACTGATGATCTAATAATTGAATTCTGATGCAAAACCAAATAGTTCAATGCTGTTATCAAAGGTCACTGCTATTTGGGGATAATCTTTTGAATCAAATTAATGTGATCAGTAGAGATATGAATTTTATTTTGTTCAAATAATCTGTGATCTGATAACACAGTAAATTAAAATGATCAACACAAGTTTTGTAGAATTTTCCAAGGCTGTTTCCTTTATTTCAGTGAGGAACACAGTTGATAACTCTTCCCTGTCATCAATAGCTATAAAAGCTGCTAAACTAAAATAGTACTTATGCCAGATCTTATTTAATACATTGCATAGATTAAGATCAGTAAGTAAAGGTCTTTGAACATTACTATTTGATTATAAATACTCAAGTTGTGGAGGCTACTATAATCAGATATTGGAAACATTTGTATTAAATGTTGATCTGAAAACAGAACTTATAAAGGTGACTGTGAAAAGGAAGATGGTGTTTTGGTATATTTTCTGGGGTGTTTACATACCCTATGGCGGATGCTCATTTGCTCACTGTGTACCCTTACTTGTAGTACAGAAATGTCCTCTTTTACTTCATACTAATTATAAATGTCAGTAAAAATGTGGGCCTTCTGCTCATGAATTCATTTCAGTGTCACTGTTACTTCTGAAAAGTACAAGAAGAGCTCTGTTTTTTACTTTTTTTAAATTTCTTAACATATACAAATACATTAAAAAAAAATAGAACAACCTAAAATAAACAGAGCAAACTAAGATGAACAAAATAAGCAAAGTTGCCAAGGGAATTTTAAACACATTCAACCTATACATTCAATCCCCCAAAACTATCTATCTTCCATCTTTCAACACTGTGAGAGTTTAACAGGAAAAGAAAAACTATTAACCTATGCTGTAGTGACAAATCATCCTATCACTTCAAGTCCTCTACTGCTTTTTTCTTTTTCAAACTCCCCACAATTCCCATTAGTCATACTGAACATAATAAAATTTCCATTTACCATTGAATTCTTCTAATGATCTTCTGTTCACATAGTTAACTTTGCTATCTTGGCAGATTCTACTAATATTTCTCCATTCTCCAATTGTTGGGGGCTGCAATGATTTCGATTTAGAAGCCATTGTGATTCTTGCTGCTGTTGTTATATACTTGAATAACTGACATATTTTTGAAAGGATCTCTAGCACTATATTCAAAAACATATTCTTGGGACTCCCAAGTCCCAACTTAGTCTTGAAAATTTTCTGTATTTCCACATGTGAAATAACAAAAAAAAAAAAAAAAGGAAAGGAAAGGATATTGATACAAGTCCACCCCATATGATAGAAAGTTCCACCCACCCTGCTACATTTCCAGCATTTTGCATTGTAATTCTTGTCTGTTTTTTCAATATCTTTTGGAGTGATGTACCACTGATAAAACATCTTGCACCAATTTTCTCTTAATGCTTGACCAGCAGTGAATTTAATATCTTTTTTCCAAAGAGTTTCCCACTGACACGGTGATATTTCTTCTTCAAAGTTCTCTTTCCAAATTAACATAGAAACAGAGTGAGTCAGAAGGGGTCTCCTGGGCCATCTAGTCTGACCTCCGGCACCAGCCGGCTCCACTCACGACATGCCCACCATTAACATTTCTTATCTTGATGGCTTTCAGTATTATAATATAGTAACAGTTTGTAGAGTCTACCCAATAAGTGATGTGTAATCAGCTTTTCAAAATCTGTCAAATCTCTTAAACTGCCCTCTCCTAGTATTTCCCCTTTCACTCTTGAAATCAATTGATGGTAAACAAGCCATTGTATGTTTTTCTCTTCACCTTTCAGTTGGTGCCAAGATTTGACTTGACCTGATTGATCAATGGTGTCTTGATAAGTTATAGGATCTTTATTTTCTATAACAACATATTCTTAAGTGTTTTCCATATGCTTCAGCTGGGGACATCAAAGGGCAGATTGCTATCTCTTAACACATGGTTGTTGTTTGATATCAAGGCCTTCTTAAGTGACTCCTTAACCCACAAGAGGTTCTGTTGTGAAATGCTGGTAATATGACTTGTGCATTATTTCTTAACTAACAAATAGGATATCAGAGCAAACATTATTGTATACGCTATGTGATTCCTTTGAAGTAGTCCTTATTCCTCAACTTTTAAAAAACAAGCTTTAATATGCGTTGCTTCCTAATTTTAAGAACTACTTCTGTTCCTATAGGTTACTGAGTTTGTTGTGATCTGTGTTGAGCTTTTATGTGTACTTGGGCTGTTTCTTGGAATTAATTTAAAATAGATCATGCAGTAGTAGAAGGAGCTGTGGCAAGCAGCCAGAAGTAAAGGTAAATTCTGTGCATGTTCTGAGAAACAAGGAGCCACTACTGTCATGTCAGTACGGAATGTTTTAAGCTGAGCAACTTTCAGGTTGTTATGTATAGGCTTAATTTACAGGACTGTACTGTATAACTCCTGAACTTTGATTTAAACCTTTAGCTTCTCCATAAATTTGAATAACAGTTTGAATAACAAGCACCTTCTTTAGTGATTTTCATGGAAAAATATGTTCTGAGTGACAATGCCTTCATTAGAACCAACTAATAGTGCACCAAATTATTAGCAAACTTTATCTCTAAATCTTTTAAATAGACTAGATGTTGTGCAAAGTGGGCTGGGGGAGGGGGAGAAGAAAAAGCATAATGCAACACTACTTAATTTGGCTTCTATTGCCTTTTTTGATTTGTTAGAGCAAACTAATCTCTCAAACACAACAGATTTGTGTATAGCTGCACAGCTATGCAAATATGCATTTCTGGATTTTTGAAAAACTTACCTGCAGTTATTTGCAGCTGTATAGGCATGCCAGTAAATGGAAGCAAGACCTCTATCTGCTTAGACAACCCACTCCCCTAGTTGAAGTGAAGTTGGGTAAGAAAGGTTGTCAAACCAGTTCAACAGGTTGAAGCCAGCTTCTTAACACCAAATAAAAATCCACCATAAAATATTTCTGTAAAATACTGGAATATAGTGACAGAATTTGCTGGGGGACCTTGTGCCACAATGGGCTGTGCAAGATAGGTGGGGGTGGGGCGGGATCCTAGTGCAAATCGTTAATGCAGCCTAATCCAACTAAATCTATTTGTCCTTCTGCACTCTTTCTTAAAACTCTATCTGCAAGCCTTATGATTTCACTGTGTAACATCTAGCCACATGAAAAAGACCTTGAAAGTTTCTAACAATTCTGTGCATTGTGGATTGGTTTTAATAAAGTAAATGTCAATTCATGAATTTTTGTATTTCTTTTATGGATCAACATGGCTTTGTTTTTATGTTAAAATGAGGTCACTGTCTCGCATCATTACAGTTTAATTCTTTACTCATCTGTGTTCTTTCCTGCATTGATGTTTTTCTCAGCAGTATGCCATTCTAAACTTTTACTTTAAAAGGAACATAAATTAATCTAGCTTCTGCTGCTGCTGAAATTTAATCACAAGATTTTCATTTGACTGGCATCTTGATTAATATAATGCTAGAGAATTCACATCCCAGTCCAGAAACTGTTCCAGTTTGTACCCAATCCAAAACTTGACATTTTCTTTATATTAATTACTGTACTTAATCAGGCCAAGTTCTGTGAAAGTCTGGTGTACTTTTCCAATAGCAGCTACTCGAACACCTCTGTGTGCTTGCAAGGGGGTCGTGAAGGTGATACTGTTTCCCTATGTTTTGTTTCTAGCAACTGGTATACTGACTATTTAGCTGTGATAGTCAATAGCTGTTAATATAACTGTCAATAGTTTGTATGCTTATTACATATCTTTTGGTAATGACTTTTCATAAGATGACTTATCTTAGGATGGAGAAAGTAGTAAGAGAGGCAGCAAAAGAGTTGTCATAATGAATGATTCATATATTATCATACTGATAGGTGTTAGTCTGAGTTGGAGCAACAGGACCAGAGTTCCACATATAATAACCCGTAATGTAGTCAACTAAGGAGAAACTAATTCTGGGTTTACTCCTGAGTAATGCTCTGTATCTGATATTAGAGGAAAATGTTGAACTAATCAGAAATCATTACTTTCAGATCCAACAAATAAACAGAGTTATCCAAGAAGGTTAGCACAATAATATTTAGACAGAAAATAGAAACATGATTTTAAAATGTGGAAGTCGAATGGTAAGAGGCAAGTGACTTACATCCTTTTGGACAATTGGAGATTATTTAACTGTATTTATAATAATGGATATTACAAATTAGTTATGATACCAAGTCCATCAGGATATCAGCATGTTTACTTAGAGTGGAAAAAGTTATAAAAGGCAAGAAGTCCTTTAAAAAATTTGAGTCTTACTCAAATTAAAATAAAAAATAGCAAAAGTTCTGACAAAAGAATTATAAATTGGTGACAATAGGGCAAGCAAAAAATAATGTGGAGGACCATATTGCTAAAACAATTAACTTACAATAAATAAACACACAAAAAAGTATTTGCCATGTTCTGGAGGCTGTCTGGGCAGCTTACACAAACAAACAACAACATAACAATAAAACAATAGAATAAATAAAACAATTTAAAATTTAGGATAGCAATCAGGAAGGAGGATGGATTGTTAGATTACAAAAGTGTAAAGCATAATTAGGTAATTATTTTCATTTTAACTGAGGAGGATGTTGGACTGATGCTTGAACCATTTTGGGTATATGTGGAAGGGGGAGGATACTTGAAGAACTAAAGTTGCAGTTCTATGCACATGTACTAAATTGTATTGAATACAGTGGAATTTACTTCCAAGTTAGCCTGCAGAAAACTCTGCTGCATGTGAAATAGATGTAGCAAGACTGTAAGTATAGAGTTAATTGGAAAAGTCACCAGATCCAGATACTGTATGCCAGTGAATTCTTAAATGCAGGTGTAATCTTCAGTCAAACACATGCTGATTGCTACTAAAATCAGCCTCTTTACTAATGGATTAGAAATTAGCTAATATAACTTTTTAGAGATCTGCTAGAAAGCAAGGACATTAACAGGGCCATTAGTCTAATGTCCATGCTGAAAAAATTGGGGTTTATTAAAGATGGAATGATTAAGCAGTATAGAAAAACAACTTGCCTTGTTGTGGAAGAATCTAAAGGAAGTCCTGTTTCACCAGTCTTTGAGAGTGGCAGTTCCAGTTGTGTTCCAGTATGTACTGGTACAACCAGGATTTTTGACTCAATATACATTACTTTGTGCTCAAGGCTGGTATTTATGTTCAATATGGATAATGGCCTAACTAGATCCTGGCAAAAGCGGATGCCCCTCTCTATGGGAGCAAGAAAAAGCAGTGCTTACTTAAGCTGTTACCCATTTTTTTTTATAGATGGAATTTAATTTTAAACAAGATACTTAAGGGTCTTGGAATTCGGTTTCCAATATGATCCCCTAAGCACTTGGTTAACTAAGCCAACATACACACATCTTCAGATGTAAGGGCAACTAAATCTATGACAAGCCTTTAAAGGGTGTCCTACTTTTCAACTGTGATATCAAAGAAAGTCATCCAGTGTCTTGGAAGCATAGAAAAGAGAAACAGAAAAAATGCATTGTTCCTGGACTATAGAGAATACTCAGCACATGTATTTAGGCATTCAGAGGTCTCTGCTTTTCTGTGTTTCCACCCCTCTGGATCTATTCAAATGATCTGCCCTCAGAGGTTAATGGATTGCTGAAGGCTCTTTTCAACTGGTAAGTTTGGTGCTTTTGTCAAAGCTTTTGGTGTCTTTTTGAAATGGAGAGAGAACTTGGCAAGTTTAACACTGTCACTTCAAAACACCTTGTTCCATTGAGCAAAGCCCGTGTGGCTTTTCAGTATACACCTGAACTGAAGGTTGTTGTTGCTAGTTGCAAAGTCTCATCCAACCCATTGTGACCCCATGGACAACACTCCTCCAGGCCTTCCTGCCCTCCACCATCCCCCCACCCCCAGTCCACTTAAGCTCACACCGACCCCATCTATCCACCTCATCCTCTGCCATCCCCTTCTTCTTTTGCCGTCAATTGTTCCTAGCATTAGGGTCTTCTCCAGTGAGTCCTTCCTTCTCATTAGGTGGCCAAAGTATTTGAGTTTCATCTTCAGTATCTGGCCTTCTAAAGAGCAATCAGGGTTGATCTCCTCTAAGACTGACTGGTTTGATCTTGCAATTAGATCTCCTAATTCTAAGCAATTAAAACAGGGCTGAAAGAGAGGTAGAGGAAAACGCATGACAAGTCTGATCAAGCACAAAGCTGACTCCTTTACTAGGCATAAGTTGTGGCCGTAATTAAAAGAAGGAATTCTTATCTTACATCCAATGAAGGGAACACTTCTAAGTGATAGCCCCATTACTGCATAAGGGGATTTCACAAATTATTCTAGAATTTGTGTTGTGGGATCATTGCTTCTTTTCTGCTGGGTTCTATTTTTACTCCCATGCTATTTTAATATCTATCTGTCTGTCTGTCTATATGCAACCCCTGGGAGAAGCCATCTAGATATGTGGGGTAAGGTATCTCTAGCATGCAGCAGAAACCTAGCATTGTCTTATTTTCTATCAGTTATAAGTGCAGTTGTGAATATTCTGAACTGATGCTTCAGTATGGTAGTGGACTGGTTGAGGGTAAATACATTGAATAAAGTATTGTAGGTACTTTCCTTCACCTGGGTGAAATTTTAGTTGAGCTTATCATATAATGTTTACTTGCAAGGAGTGCAAGTTTGGAAAATGTGTGCCCACTGCCAATATTGATAGAGTGTGAGTGGATATGATGATGTGAATATTACATTGGCTTAGATATCAGATATTCTATTTAGTTTCTGTAGTAACCTTTTTGGAGGGGAGAGTAGGTAGTGCTTTGCAGCTCTTACCAACTAATACGGTAGGTCCAGCTTCAGTAGTGCTAAGCCAAGGGAAAGAGACTTTGCCTTGAGCAAAGATTTGAACATGGTTTCCCTTGCATCACTCAACATTTTGTCCATTGCATTACAACATTATGCAATTGTCCAGGAAATAGGTTTGTTTTGTGTTTTCTACTTTTAGCAGATACTAAGGGTTGAATTTTTGAAGAAGTTTAGGTGGGTAAAGTTTTATTTTGCCATTTTCATATTTTTCTTATTCCACTCAGACTACAAGTTGCTCCCTAATTCATTTTACTTCTTTTTAGCTGAAAAGGAACTTGACATAAGGACAAATGAATTAATCATTTTTTCCTAGTTTTTATGTGCTATCATCTTTGACCTATGGTAACCCTGTCCATGATAGCTTCATTCAGCTGTTCCAAGTTCAAGACTGTGACTACCTTGCCTTTCTTTATGGAGGTAATATAACTTATATTTGATCTTCCCTTTTGTCTTCTGCCTTCAACTTTCCCTAGCATGATTATCTTCTCCAGCAAGTCTTGCCTTCTCATGCTGTGTCTGAAGTATAAAGGCTCAGTTTTGTCATTTTTGCTTCTAGGGTTGATTGATTTGGTTTAGGACCCACTTTTTTCTTTCTTTTGATCCAAGGTATTTGCAAAACTCTCTTGCAGGACATATCCGTTTTATTTCTGTCTGCTTTCTTCACTGTCCAGGTTTCACAGTCATAAATTCTGATTGGGAATACAATAGCTTGAATGAGCTGAACCTTGGTCTCCAATAAAACATTCTTAAACTTCACAATCTTTTCTAGTTCCTTTAATGCTGCCCTTCCAAGGCTTCTTGGAATTTCTTGGCTGCATGCTCCCTTTGAATTGATGACTGAGCTGAGGTATATGAAATAATTTATAGTTGATAATTTAATTATTACTTTGCATTCTTGGTTGTGTTGACTGATACCATGTTAAACTAAGTCAGAACTTTGAAATGATTAGTTCCAGCTGTCAGAATACATGCAAACTACTCTTGACCTTTATACCACTGTGGTATTTCATATAACCTTTATCAGCTAAGGATGTCCAAGGGTAATTTTGAAGTGGTATTCTAGTGACTTTAGTGTGAATGCTGTTCTTCTGTGCGCATTTAAATTAAATTGCAATGATTGTTTTGTTAGATGCTTTCCTCTGGATAGTAACACTTAAGTTGGAGAACACCAATCAAATTAAAAGTATAGATATTGTCAAATATCTATCCATTAGCAAATCTTCTGGCTTAACTATGTTGCCCATCAATTAGCTTATTATATTAATATTCATTGACTTAAAGTGATTAAATTTTCAGTTCCATAAAAATAGCTAATTTCTGAGTGACATGGTCAGTTATCAAAGGATAGTGCCAGCTTCAATCAACCTGCTTTCTATGATTGTTGGAAATTTCCCACAATCTGTTCACATGAGCAATATAATTTTGAGTTGGAAGTTTGTGGATCTGTAAATGGCAATTTCTGTGACTTCCTGTGGTTGATTTAGACACTGGAGATCACAGAAGCATCTGCATTTGAATGCTGCTTCATATGCATTTGGCCCTAACTGCTCTCTATATCTTTCTGATGTATATGCACACAAAAACTATGGTTGTGCAATTGTCACATCTGATAACATGCATGCTTTATGCACAGCTTTTTCTGTACAGTTTAAACTTTATGCCTGAAACAATCTTGGCTTACTCATGCCATTTGCATGTGCAGTGGAAAATAAGACATTTGTAAGTGCAAAAAAAAAAAAAAAAAAGTCCAAGGGCAACATTTTAATGTCTAAATCTGCAGCAAGTCTCTTGATTTCCAGAAATGCATTCTCCTGTTTATCATGAAAAGTAAACAAAGATATGTCACAGGATTAAAGCTTCACAAAACTGGAACAGGTTGAACAGTTTCTTCACTCCTACATGTGTTGATCCCACACCTCATCTGTCTGAAAGGCAAGGACATTAATATCAAAATGAGTGAGCTAGTAATCCTCAGTTTTTCTACTATTGCCTAAAGAATGACCAATCAGCATTTCTTTTCCTTGTATGTCATAAGAAACCACCCTGAAAATAAGCCACAGTGGGTTCATTGTTTGCTTGCTAAACCATGCTCCTCTCAGCGGACAATTGGTAGCTCTAAAGTGTGTTGTGGCTCATTTCCCCATTAGTTCTACAGCCTCCTTCTGGCATGTATATTATGGCCTTTGCCAGCACAACCATTCTCATATTCCCATCCCTACAGAAAGAAACTTTTTGAACTTCTTACCACACTGATCACTTGCCCCTTCTCTGTGCAATTTTTCTGACTGCATTCTTGTTTTGTGCACGTAGACACAACAGGAAAAAACTAACCCATACTCCCTCAGTAATTATGCTTGCACTTCTTCAGTAATCACAACTGCCTATCCCATAGGTCTGTCTCAATGGGGCAAGTCAACATTTTGGATCCACTTGTCATGATGAGGCAACCTGTAGAATCCAGCAGTGAGCCATGTATTCTCAGTGTGGTTGGTGCATGTTAATAAATCACACTGATGCCGTTGTGTTGAATTCAGCCATGATGATAAGTCATGTCAACATGACCATGTTGTGCAAACTTGTGAGTAACAGAATGTAATAAAAACAAATCTGAGGCCCTTTCTAAAAACACACTGGCTCACATGCTTAGAGGTCAAGAAAGAGAACTTACTACATGACAGGAATGCTTAGAATACTTGGCAACATTTAAAATGTGTTCTTTTATTCTTTTGCAATTTCCTTTTCTCTCTGTGTATGGCAGGGGGCACATAATAAGTAACTGACAGTGAGAATGTTCTTGTACTTAGTAAGATAATGATCTATTTCAGCATATACACTAATATGTAGGAGAAATTTTACTAATATATTGAGTAGAAATACCCTTAAATTCAACCTGTGTTTTTAATGATAGGTTCTCTCAAGAAATAGGAATAGCTAGAAAAGGCAACAAGCCATAGGTTGACAGGGTGGATTGTTAATAAAAAATAAGCCACCTTGTGGAAACCATTCTGGGTTCACCCAACACAGTAACTCACAATGACAGATCAGCCATGATGGACTGTTGTGCCATGTGAATCAGTTCATTATGGATAGTGAGAGCCAGTGTGGTGCAATGGTTAAGAGCATGGGATTGGGACTCAGACGATCTGGGTTCCCCACTCAGCCATGGAGCCAACTGGGTGACTTTGGGCCAGTCACAGACTCTCAGACCAACCTACCTCACAGGGTTGTTGTTGTGGGGATAAGATGGAGGAGGAGAATGATATAAGCTGTCTTGAGCCCTTTGTAGGAAAAAGGCAGGATATAAATCGAAAAATAAATAAATCTGGTTTGCTCATAAAATTAGAATTACAAGTGTTAAATAAATATATTAAAAACTTTAAGATTCAGTTCAGTATACTTGTGATTATTGTCTAAATAAATTCTTTTAAATTCAATATATCAAATATTATAATTTTATGAACAAACCAAGTTATCCATGAATATATTTTTTGTTCTAAGTTCACATCTGGCCTGAAGGATCTTCAGCAAGTAATTCCTGAAGCATCTTAGCCAGAAGAAGCAGGAAGAACTAGAGGCAGATATAGCATGCCTAAACCTGTTCTTGGTTGTAGGATGGATCTTAGGGAAATATGAAACAAAACAATTGAGATGTTATTTAGCTGGGAAAAATTCATTGCTCAGATTCAACATTTAGAAATTGTATGCTAACATATTTAAGTACCTTTAAGTAATCTCAGCCTGTTACCTGAAGAGTGACATTTATTCACTTTTGTAAATTATTTCTGATAATGAACATTTTTGTTTGTTTTTTGAAAGGTCATCTCTAGTGGGAATATTAATCTCATGCCTATGGCATAGGAACTAGGCTATTCTTGTTTTAGGTAGAGTCTTTATTGCAGTAGCAGCAGTTAAAAGATTTTATAGCTGAGGCAGCTTTTTCTAGTGATGGGGTCTGACAGAGAACTCTTTTAAAAACTATGACGGTGAGTTCTATAGAACCAAGTCTCAAAGTTAATTAAAAAAAACATAAAAGGGAAAACTTAAATACTGTTCTGTTTCATCTGGTGAGTGTGGCAGGATAAACAACAGAGGTTTTTTGACATGTAGGTTTTAGATTAGAACTACAAAAATTAGCTGGTACAATTTCTAATGAGTCCAAGCCAAGTCCAAGACTGGTTTTTTTAAATAGCATTATATTCCATATTATGATATGATTACTTGTGTGGGGAAGCTGAGTGTGATTTGGACCATGTCCAAAGGTCTATTGGTAAATGCTACATTAGTCTAATTTTAATAAGAAATAAACTATGCTGGGAACTTGGCTTCAGTATTTCTAGATACTTTACATCTCTAGTCTAAAGCTCTTATTACATGAAAATATTTCATAATTCAAAAATGTTCAGTTTTTCCAATTTTGGGTTGTGTGTGAGAGGAAAGTTACTGTGTTTAAAAAGAAAAAGAAGTTTCTTCCTGAACTCCCCCCCCCCCCCCCCGGACTTCATATCTTTACTTCAGATACTCTGGTACTTGCTTGGTAAAGTAGAGTGTAAGCAAGACTGACGTGGCTTCTGTTAGGAAGAAAGCCTTAATAGCATTAATGGTTTGAATATGAATTCTTGACTTTATTGCTTTTCTTATTAAAACTTCTAATTAGAATTTTTTTCTAAGCAAAAATTTGTTTACCTAAGGATGTATTGAAAGGCTGATTCAGATGAATCCATCTACATATTGTTACCCTATTAGTTTTGCAATTCTAATAGGCTGAACCTAGTGCCAGTTGTTCTGAGGCAGTAAAGGTAGTAACTTTAATTTTGTTTTCCACCCATTGATAACTAAGACCTTCATGTTGGTGACTTACAAAGAGGACAAGCTGTCTATTGATTCACATAACATGATCCTTACATAATAAATCTTCTGGTAATCCTGGCATGCTCTGTGAATTCAGTGCAGAGAGGATAATATTAATGGAGTCCTCCCCATGAAATATAGGGAGAGCAGGTACAAAACATGTAAGCTCTCCAGTAATTTTACTTGCTCAGTCTATCTTTCCCCAGAGCTTTTCATCTGGGGTACTATGGGATGGTCTCTGAACACTAAGGAGGTTGGTTCAAAAGAAGTAGCTGATGCAAGAGCTGCTGAGTGTGCATGAGAAAATGACTGTTCATACTCTGAATTACCAGATCTCATGGACAAACCAGATGAGGAAATGGCATAAGCATGTGTTTTAAATGGAGATCTCTTACAACTGTACAGAAAGAGTATAAGCTAGGGACGTTGGAGAAGTCTGGAATGGATACAGGTGACTGTGGATTTCCATGAATCCAACCTGTGTTTTATGGAGCAGCCAATCATGTAGATTCTACAGCTGTGCAGACAGGTTTTTCACTGGGGAAAGGGGTTGGAAATTTGTTCTAATTCACTTCAGTGCTAATGTGAATTGGCAGAAGTAGGACACCTTGGCTAAGCATTGATTCAAATGGAGACTTCAGCCAAGAAATTCCAAATAAACTGAAACTTGGAAGGGCAGCATTGAGGGATCTAGAAGGGATAGAAAGTCAGAACAGACCTCCTGGGCCATCTAGTCTAGCCCCTGGCACAAACCAGCTCAACTCATATAATGTCCAACATGTGGGTGTCCAATCTTTCCTTGAATGCCCTCACTGATGGGGACTTCACCACCTCTTGTGGAAGCCCATTCCATATTCTAGCGATAGTAACCATCAGTAAATACTTCCTGACATTCAACATAAACTTCGGTTACTTTAACTTTGCCCCATTGGATCGTGTCCTTCCCTCTACTGCAGGGGAGAACAGGTCACAACCCCTCTACCTTGTGACATCCCTTCACATACTTGTAAGTCGCTATAAAATCCCCTCAAAGTCTCCTCCAAGCTGAAAAGTCCCAGTTCCCTCAATCTCATCTCATGTGGCATCCCCCCTCCAATCCAGCTACCATCCATGTGACCCTATGCTGAACTTGCTATGTCCCTCTCGTAATGTGGAGCCCAGATTTGGGCAAAGTACTCCAGTTGTGGGTGTACCAGAACCTCTCCTATCTGGAAGCCACGCCTTTGGCTATACATCCAAGGGTGGCATTGGCTCTCTTAACTGCCATGTCACACTGCTGGCTCATGTTAAGCCTGCTATCAACAAGTACCTGATGATTCCTTTTACAAGTGCCCTTCTCCGGCCACTTGTCCTTCATCCTGTACTTTAGGCACCTATTCCTGAGTCCCAAGTGCAAGACTTTGTACTTAACTGAATCGAATGCCAACTGTTATCCCCCGCCCACTTTCACAGTCTGTCCAGATTCTTTTGGATCTGGAGTGCATGCTCCTCCATTGTAGCCACCACCCTCACTTTGGTATCATCTGCACATTTGGTCAGCAGACTGGTTACCCCCTCGTCCAGATCATTCATAAAAAGTTTGAACAGAATTGGTCCCAGGACTGAGCACTGAGGGACTCTATTCATCACTGGCTGCCATCCTGATGACTCCTCACTGATAGTTACCCTCTGCTTGTGGAGTGTCAGCCATGCCCCAATCCATCACACTGTGCATTGATCTATCCTGAAGTTCATCGATTTCTCAACCAGGATATCATTGGAGCTTGTCAAAGGCCCTGCTGAAATCGAGGTAAACCACATTCACCACATCCCCCACATCTAGCCACCTTGAAACCTTGTCACAGGCTTTGTCTGGCAGAACCTACCATATTTTTTGCTCTATAAGACTCACTTTTTTCCCCCTCAAAAGTAAGGGGAAATGTCTGTGTGTCTTATAGAGTGAATATGTGTGTGCAGTAAGTCTGTCAGATGTGCAGCCCATGGGGAAGTGATGAGGAATGTGCCTGTGATTATGTGCCCATTTGATTCAGAATATTTTTTTTTTCTTGTTTTCCTCCTCTAAGGTGCGTCTTATGGTCAGGCGCGTCTTATAGAGCGAAAAATATGGTATTTTTGCAGAAGTCATGTTTGTGGCTGCCAACTTCTATTCTTTACCCAGGGTTTCTAGAGCTTTCACTTTTATGAGCTTTTCCATCCTTCCGAGACTGGACTTAAGTCTAACTGGCCTGTAATTCTCCTTGTCTCCTCTACTACCCTTTTGATGATTGAGACCACTAATACCACCCTGCAATCCATCAGTACTTCTGTTATCCACAGGGTCTCAAAATTGAGGCCAATGGATATGAGAGTACTCTGCCAGTTCGCAAAATAACCTTGGGTATAACCCATCAGCAGCTGACTTCTTCATAATGTCCAGGGCCCTAAAGAGCTCCTCAGCTTCAAGGGGAATGACTCTAATCTGTGTCTCCAAAACCCCAGCCTCATCTGCCCCCCCAGGCACATCTCCCCCAACCTGCTTTGGGGAGAATACTGAAGCCAAATAATCATTTAACATCTCTGCCTGTTCCCTTAGATCAGTTACCAGATCCCCTCCCTCTCTTTTAAGCAGCCCCATCGCCTGTCTCCCCTTCCTCTTCCTATTTACATAAGAATAAAAGACTTTTTTGTTGTCCTTGTCATTCTTTCCAAGTCTCAGCTCATAATTAGCTTTAGTTTTGCAAAGAGTCTTTCTACATGAAGCCACCTCCTGGTATGCCTTTTTGTGCACTAGCCCTAATGTCCATTTCCTCTAGAGGTCCCTTTTACTTCTAATCAGTCTTACGACTTCTCTTCACATCTACAACAGCACTCTCTTACCCCTTCCCACTTTGCTGATCTGCAGTATCATTAAGGCTTGCCCCTCCAAGGCCTCCCTTTTTAGTGCCATCCATCCCTCCTGCAGTACTTTCTCCTAGGATACTTTTTCCAACCTGACCTTCAACTGACCAAAGTTGGCCCTCGTGAAGGCCCATCTCTGAGTACACAACCTACTGCTCATCCCTGACTTCCTAATCTCAAAGTATAGGATTGAGTGGTCACTTCCATCCAGAGCTTCCCTAGTTTTGCACATCATCCACCAAATCCCCCTGTTAGACAAAACCAGGTCTAGGATGTCGTCGTCCCCCCGCACCCCCTTGTTGCTTTCCAGACCCTCTGAGTGAAAAAGCTTCCAGGAAGTGACAGGACCTAGCCGTTATTACTGAGTGCATCTCCCAAACTAATATCAGGGAGGTTGAAATCTCCCATTATAACTGTGTTCCTCCTCTGGGATATCCTCTCCTCTGGGATTAGTTTGAATCCCTCTGGACATAGCTCACTAGAACATTTCTAAAGGTCCTTTCCCCCATCCTGGTGAGGTGTATTCCATCCCTCGCCAGAAATCACTTGGCAAGATACCAGCTGCCATGGTTGAGGAACCCAGTGCATTCCCTCCAACATCACACCTTCAGCCAGTCATTTGTTTCCAACCCTCCTTTCCCTGGTTGGTCCATGTCCATGGACCAGCAAGTGTGAGGAAAAGGCCACTTGGACTTTCAGGCCTTTGCATTTCCTGTCCATAGCCTTAAAGTCCTGAGTGATCTCTCCCAGCCCCCACCTGGCTGTGTTGTTCTTCTTCACATGGATCACCAGAAGTGGCAGTTGACCCTCTAAGGAAAGAAGACACACTAGTCTGTCCATCACACTCCAGATGCATGTGCCTGGCAGACAACAGACTTCCCTCACCTTTAGAGTCAGCTGGCACACCATCACCTCCGTACCCCTTAGTAAGGAGTCCCCAATGATAATAATTTGTCTTCCCCTTCTTCCTGTGGAAATAAGGGGCCATGTCTCAGCAGCTGCCCCAGACCAAGCTTGACCCCTAGCTGGTCTTCCTGGTCCCCTGAGGGACCCGTTGCCTCAGCCTGCACAAGCAAAGAAAACCAGTTTCTCAGCCTCAGCTCTGTGGCAGGTGTCAGAAGGGGGTGGTGTCCATCTCTGCCTCCTGTGGATGACATGTCTCCATGCCTCCTTGGCTGGTTCCCTGGTGTCCCATCCCTTGTCTTTCTGTCTGGAATGGGGCTGTTCCCAGTTGACCTGGAGGTCCTCTTGGGCAGTGTCTAGGGACTGCTCCTCTTCCCTTAACTCCCAGAAGGAGACAATGGTGTCCTCTTGACCCTTCACTTCCTCCTCGAGGAGGGACACCAATTTGCACTTAGCACAAGTGTATCCTGGCTCCTCCTGGGGGAGGTAGGCAAACATGGTTCAGGTGCCATAAATAATTGCAACACTCCTGCCATGGCCCCCTCTCCTAGTCCAGCATAGCCTACACCCTGGCTGCCCTTATGTCTATTCACTCCAGCTTGTCCTACCTACACTATTGATGCTCAAGGCTGCATGCCCTCTTTCTTCAGGGAAAACAAAGTCTTGTGGAAGAGAGCCACTGGACAACCCAGGTTGCAACTAAGGGATGCAGACAAGGGATGAATTGTTGCTTTACCCTTAGCATGTTGCTTGTTGGTGTGTGCTGTTGGCACCACCAATGGCTGCTCTGGCCCTAAAATAGGGTTTGTGGGCACTGAGCCCATGCAATGTCAGGATGTTTCACTGGAGACCAAGGCCAAGATCATCCTAGCTATTGTATTCCCTTGTCACAATCTAGGCAGTGAACAAAAAACTGAGAGGAAGAAAATGAATGCATATGACACATGGTGCTGGAGGAGTGCTTTGCAGATCTTCTGGACTAACAGAAAGATGAACAAGTGGGGCCTAGATGAAATCAAGCCAGAGCTTTACCTAGAAGCAAAAATGACAAAACTGAACATGTCATACTTTGGACACATCATGAGAAGGCAAGACTTGCTAGAGTAAAGGCAATCTTGCTAGGAAAGATAAAGGCAGAAGAAGAAAAGAAAGGCCAAATAAGAGAGAGTGATTCCATAAAGAAAGCCACAGCCTTGAATTTAGACCAGCTAAGCAGGATGTAATGGATAGGACATTTTGGAAGACTTTTATTCATAGGGTTGCCATATGAGATGATTTTGCGGCACGTAACAACAGCAGCAGGACAAAAGACTGGTAAGAAAATTCCATCAGTGAGTAGACACCAGCATGAAAAACACCTGATTATTTGTAACATAGAATAGTTTCAGGTAAATCTATACATACCTAGGTATAAACATATGTGAGCTTTTGGTTGGAAGAGCAAAACTGGTATATAAATGATGAATTTAGTACAGTGGTATCTCGCCTCAGTTCATGACCAAACTGGGTAGCAAACAAAAATTTCAGAAAAAAATTGCCTCAGGTTGCGAACTCCACATCAGGCATGATCATAGTCATGCTTGGAGGGGGGGGGGGGTGGCCATGATTGTGGTCATAGATGGGCGTGATCACAGTCATGCTCGGGGGGAGAGGAGATGGCCACGATCTTTGTTGTTCTTTGTTACTTTGTTCTTTGTCACTTTGTTTCATATTTTTGTGATTAAAAAAGAATGGATTAACCTTCTTTACAATGAACCTTATGGGGAAATTTGACTTGACTCTTGACTAATTTGGGTCGTGACCAGAGTCCTGGAATGGATTAAGTTTGTGAGTCAAGGTACCACTGTACTTTTATTTTACTTTGCTCTTTGTCCCCTTATAGTATTTTACCCTCTATCACACTATGAAACCAAAAAGAAACCCAACTGGACAAAAGTACTTGCAGGTGAAGGAGATGAAGACACCTAAATGGCTGGTTGGCATAGGTTTACCTGTATTGTTTTTTGCTTTTTAACTTGCTCCAAACTTATGTTTTCTACAGATACTCTTAACCTTTGCTCATAGAGCCTAGTTACAGTGGAGTTTTCTTTCTGTTTAGAATATAGGAGGCATTTCTTAATGAGTTTCTGCATTCAACTTTATATACATTGCAGGGCCACTGAGCAAGGCAATTTAAATGATATGTAAAAGTCTAGATTTTTTTTTTCCAGAAGCAAGGGATGGCATTGTTTGGACAGTTTTTCCATGAGATGGGAACTATTGTTTGTTGGTACACATGAATATTAATAGTTTCAGGACAATATAGAGCTGAGATCAGACAATTGAAGTCTATAAAATAGCAGCATGAGATCACTATGACAGGCACAGTGAATGGTCAGTTAGAATCTTGCTATATTTACCTTTGTGGTGGCCAATGACCATTAGGGTGGTAAATCATCTTCCAACTCATCCCCATCATTAGTCCTTTCTATTTTTTCATCCATATAAAAACCAGTGAGTGGCACTCATTAAAGTGCTGCCCAGTAACTTATTGCCTTGGCTGTGATGCATGCTGCTGCAGCAGATTAAGAGCTTTTGCCAGAAACAGGGACCATAACTTCACCATCATAAAAAAAGCTTTTTCAAGCCAGGCTATTTCATAGTTCAGGAATATGCAAATTGAGAAGAATTTTCCCTTGCCTTTTGGTTTTCTGTAAGTGGTGGTTATCCTCTTAATTATTTAAATATACGAGAATTTTGTACCAGTTTAGTCAACAGAAGAAAAAGTGCCAGTTCACTATAAAAAATTAAATTCCTAAGACAGAATGTGTGAGCAGATTTTTACCTAAAGCCCAGTGCTAAACCAAATATAATTGTAATTTAAATGCCACTGGTAAATGCTCAGTCAATTGTAAAAAAAAAAAAAAAAGTCTGCAGATAATTCACAAGAGTGTAGTCATAAAAGCAAGAACAATGATTTCTACTTTTTTTGTTCAGCAAAAAGGGAAAGGCGTTTATAATGCCCTTAATCTCTTTGCAGACATAAACGGCACTCATCTTTGAAGCGTGAGTTTAGGTAAACTCGGTTTGTTCAACTGTAGGTTTCTGGGTTTTTAAAGTAGGTCAACTATTCTATTACAAAACTATGTAAAAGTGTACCAGAAGAAAGGTTGAATACTTTTTAAAAATACCTGAAACACATAGAATTGGCAGCAATCCAAGGCCCCTACAAAAATTAGGAAGACCAGGGAGAGTGTGGAAATGGGAAGATCTGGTCGAAGGAATCGACCAGGAATCGGGGGAACTGTTTTAGAGCCTAGAGAATTATCTTTTTATTCTGAGATCTGCAATAGCTCATTTTCTCTTTTATTTTATAATTTTTGGTATGGTAGCTATTCCACCCCCTCTTCTTCTGTTGCTTTGAATTGCCAGTTGAATTAAAAATAAATGTGTCTAGATCTAGCTATGTCTAGATCTGAAATCAATCTACTCAGTGAAGGAAATCTGAAATAGGTTGAAATTTCAATTTGAGTTCCTTTTACTCCTTATCCCAGTTTCCTCTTAGCTGAAACAAGGTTAGTATTCTCATTACTATGAATTGAGTAATTGGTATTAAATACCTTCTATACTTACCACCTTACCAGAGAGTGAAATTTTCCTTGCTCCCAGTATTTGGATTAGACAGACTGTAATATTAAGTGAATAGTTAAGTGGATAGATGTTTATTTATTTAAAACATTTTTATGCTGCCCCCATCGCAACGAAGCCTCGGGGCGGCTCACAACAGAAACAAAATACATAAATTTTTTATTGTTATGTTATGTTATTTATTTAAAAACCCTCTGGTGCATCTCGGCTAAAAATTTAAAATCCTGTAAATACAAATAATTTAACAATTAAAATAAGTTTTAAATAAAAAGGTCTTAGCCTGGCGCCAAAAAACAAATAACGACTGCGCCAGGCAGACCTCTCTGGGGAGCGCATTCCATAGATGGGGCGCCACCACAGAGAAAGCCCTCCTCTGGGTACTCACCCTCCTAATATCATTCACAGAGGGTTCCTGGAGAAGGGCATCTGTTGCTGATCTCAAGGGGCGGGAGGGCATATATGGACACAAGCGTTCCTTTAGATATCCAGGTCCCAAGCCGTTTAGGGCTTTATAGGTCATAACCAACACCTTGAATTGGGCCCGGACTTCAATTGGGAGCCAGTGGAGCTGACGGAGAACTGGGGTTATATGAGAACAACGACCAGTCCCCATCAGAAACCTGGCAGCTCTATTCTGCACCAACTGAAGTATCCGGACCGTCTTCAAGGGTACCCCCACGTAGAGCGTGGAGACGTGATTGAGGTGTACAGAATTATGCATAGTATGGAGGAAGATATATTTTTCTTTCTCCCTTACAATAGTGGAGTCCAAGGTCATCCTGTGAAACTGAATAGTATGAGATTCAGAACATTAAAGGAGCATTTTTTAAAATAAAGTGCATATTCACATTTCTGAATTTGGTACTACAAGATGTCATGATGACTATGTATGTAACTATGTAACTATGGATGGCTGTAAAAGGGGTTGGACAAATTTGTGGAGGTTAAGGCTATCAATAATTATTAGACCTAAAGGCTATATATTATGAGAGGCATGCCCACACATCGCTGTGGGCATGAGTGGGAGAGTGCTATTCCCAGTGTCCTACTTGTGTGATTCCCATAGGACCTTCTTGTTGATCACTGTGTAAACAGAATGCTGAGCTAAATAGGTCTTTGGTCTGATTCAATAAAATTCTTGCAGTCTTATGTACTTAATTCCATGAAGTAACTGTCCCATTTGACCAATGTTTCTACAGTTGGGAGACCCTCAAATAATTACAGTGTAGGAAGTTTTACTCCCTTTATATGCTCGCGCGCTCTCTCTCTCTCTCTCTCTCTCTCTCTCTCTCTCTCTCTCACACACACACACACACACACACACAGAGTAACACACTGTGGTTATATAGTAAGGAGGGATTTCACACATTGTGCTGTCTTTTAAAAGGGTGGAAGGATACTGAGGATATGCTTCTACAGGATAAGTTAATACATTGAATGGGTTCAGACAACAAAATAACAGATACTCAAGGGTTAAGTGTGAATTGAGTGTCAGCTGTTGTTGAACTGTGAGTTGTTGAAATAAGGTTATCATGTCTGAATTCACTGGAGATAACAAACCATGGATGATTTGTTAACTGAACAACCAACAGTTCACAACTCAACAAACCATGGGTTGTTCATGGTTAACAAAAAGGTTTGTTTGTTCGGCTAGTTTTTATTTTTTTCTGTACTGCCGCATGGCCAAAGCTCTCAGGGTGGTTTACACAGTCCATAAAAACTCATGATAAAATACAATGTTGTTGTTGTTGTTGTTGTTAGTCGCGAAGTCGAATCCGACCCATCGCGACCCCATGGACAACATTCCTCCAGGCCCTCCTGTCCTCCACCATCCCCCGGAGTCCACTCAAGCTCACACCAACCACCTCAGTGACTCCATCCAGCCACCTCATCTTCTGCCGTCCCCTTCTTCTTTTGCCTTCTATTGTTCCCAGCATTAGGCTCTTCTCCAGGGAGGCTTCCTTCTCATTAGGTGGCCAAAGTATTTGAGTTTCATCTTCACTATCAGGCCTTCTAAAGAGCAGTCAGGGTTGATCTCCTCTAGGACTGACTGGTTTGATCGCCTTGCGGTCCAAGGGACTCGCAGGAGTCTTCTCCAGCACCACAACTCAAAGGCCTCAATCCTTTTGCGCTCAGCCTTCCTTATTGTCCAGCTTTCACAGCCATACATTGCAACTGGGAAAACCATAGCCTTGACTATACGCACTTTTGTTGGCAGGGTGATGTCTCTGCTTTTTAGTATGCTATCTAGATTTGCCATAGCTTTCCTCCCCAGAAGCAAGCGTCTTTTAATTTCTTGGCTGCAGTCCCCGTCTGCGGTGATCTTGGAGCCCAGGAAAATAAAATCTGTCACTACCTCCATTTCTTCCCCATCCATTTGCCAGGAAGTGAGAGGACCAGATGCCATGATCTTAGTTTTCTTAATGTTGAGTTTAAAGCCAACTTTTGCACTCTCCTCCTTCACCCGCATCAAGAGGCTCTTTAGTTCCTCTTCACTTTCTGCCATGAGAGTGGTATCATCTGCATATCTGAGGTTGTTGACATTTCTCCCAGCAATCTTGATTCCAACTGGTGATTCATCTAGCCCTGCCTTTCTCATGATGTGCTCTGCATATAAGTTAAATAGGCAGGGTGACAGTATACAGCCTTGCCGAACTCCTTTCTCAATTTTGAACCAATCAGTGGTTCCGTGTCCGGTTCTCACTGTTGCTTCTTGACCTGCCTATAGGTTTCTCAAGAGACAAATAAGATGGTCTGGTACTCCCATCTCTTTAAGAACTTGCCACAATTTGTTGTGATCCACACAATCAAAGGCTTTAGCGTAGTCAATGAAGCAGAAGTAGATCTTTTTCTGGAACTCCCTGGCTTTCTCCATGATCCAGCGTATGTTGGCAATTTGATCTCTAGTTCCTCTCCCTCTTCGAAATCCTGCCTGTACTTCTGGTAGTTCTCGGTCCACATACTGCTGGAGCCTAGCTTGTAGGATTTTGAGCATCACTTTGCTAGCATGTGAAATGAGTGCAATGGTGCGGTAGTTTGAACATTCTTTGGCATTGCCCTTCTTGGGGATTGGAATGTAAACTGACCTTTTCCAATCCTGTGGCCACTGTTGAGTTTTCCAAATTTGCTGGCATATTGAGTGTAGCACTTTAACTGCATCGTCTTTCAGGATTTTGAATAGCTCAGCTGGAATGCTGTCACCTCCACTAGCTTTGTTGTTGGTCAGACTTCCTAAGGCCCATTTCACTTCACATTCCAGGATGTCTGGCTCGAGGTCAGTGACCACCCCATCGTGGTTATCAGGGATGTTAAGCTCTTTCTTGTATAGTTCTTCTGTGTAATCTTGCCACCTCTTCTTAATCAATTCTGCCTCTGTTAGGTCCCTGCCATTTTGGTCCTTGATTATGCCCATCTTTGCATGAAATGTTCCCTTCATATCTCTAATTTTCTTGAAGAGATCTCTGGTCCTCCCTATTCTATTGTTTTCTTCTATTTCTTTGCACTGTTCATTTAGGAAGGCATTCTTATCTCTTCTAGCTGTTCTCTGGAATTCTGCATTCAATTGTTTGTATCTTTCTCTTTCTCCCTCGCCTTTCGCTTCCCTTCTTTCCTCAGCTATTTGTAAAGCTTCCTCAGACAGCCATTTTGCTTTCTTGCCTTTCTTTTTCTTTGGGATGGTTTTAGTTGCTGCCTCTTGTACAATGTTGCGAACCTCCGTCCATAGTTCTTCAGGCACTCTGTCTATCAGATTTAATTCCTTAAATCTATTTGTCACCTCTACTGTATATTCATCAGGGATATGATTTAGGTCATACCTGAGTGGCCTAGTGCTTTTCCCTACTTTCTTCAACCTAAGCCTAAATTTTGCCACCAGAAGCTCATGATCTGAGCCACAGTCAGCTCCTGGTCTAGTTTTTACTGACTGTATAGAACTTCTCCATCTTTGGCTGCAGAGCACATAGTCAATCTGATTTCTGTGTTGACCGTCTGGTGATGTCCATGTGTAGAGACGTCTCTTGGGTTGTTGGAAAAGAGTGTTTGTTATGACCATCGTATTCTCTTGACAAAATTCTACCAGCCTGTGTCCTGCTTCATTTTGTACTCCAAGGCCAAACTTGCCTGTTATTCCGGTTATCTTTTGGTTTCCTACTTTAGCATTCCAATCCCCCATGATGATAAGGACATCATTTTTTGGAGTTAATTCTAGCAGGTGTTGTAGGCCTTCATAGAACCGGTCAACTTCAGCCTCTTCAGCACCAGTGGTTGGGGCATAGACTTGGACTATTGTGATGTTGAATGGTTTGCCTTGGATTCGAACTGAGATCATTCTGTCATTTTGGAGATTGTATCCCAGTACTGCTTTCCCTACTCTTTTATTGACTATGAAGGCTACTCCATTTCTTCTGAGGGATTCTTGCCCACAGTAGTATACCTGATGGTCATCTGAACTAAATTCACCCATGCCTGTCCATTTTAGTTCACTGATTCCTAAGATGTCGATGTTCAGTCTTGTCATCTCTTGTTTGACCACATCCAGCTTGCCTTGATTCATGGATCTTACATTCCAGGTTCCTATGGAGTAAAGATCTTTGCAGCATCGGACTTTCCTTTCACCTCCAGATACATCGGCAACTGAGTGTCCTTCCGGCTTTGACCCAGTAGCTTCATTCTTTCTGGCGCTACTAGTACTAGCCCTCCGCTCTTCCCCAGTAGCATATTGGACACCTTCCGACCTGAGGGGCTCATCTTCCGGTGTCATATCGTTTTGCCTTTTGGTTTTCATGTCCATGGGGTTTTCATGGCAAAGATACTGGAGTGGGTTGCCATTTCCTTCTCCAGTGGATCACGTTTTGTCAGAGCTCTCTGCTATGACCTGTCCGTCTTGGGTGACCCTGCACGGCATAGCTCATAGCTTCATTGAGCTACGCAAGCCCCTTCGCCACGACAAGGCAGTGATCCATGAAGGAGAAAATACAATAAAATATCATAAAATTGAAAAAAATAAAAAGTACAGAACAGCTAAAAACAGACAATAACAAGGAGTAACAAAAAAGTGGCTCTGTGAAACACCTGGTGATCCCCCTCAAGCCCCTGGGTGGATGAGTAAGTCATTAAAAGCCTCAGAAAAGAGGGCCATCTTAACCTGGCACCAAAAAGATGACAGATTTGGTGCCTGTTGGGCTGTAGTGGGGAGGTTATAATATAGTTGCGGGGGGGGGGGCACCACCAAGAAAGTCTTCCCTGTAGCTGCCACCCTCTGCACTTCCCTTGGAATTAGCACTTGGAGTAAGGCCACAGAGGTGGAGCATAGTGTCTGGGTAAATCACAGTGGGAAGAGGCTCTCCAATAGGTATTGTGGTCCTAAGTCATGTAAGGCTTTATAGGTTGAAAATAGCACCCTGAATTGGGACTGGAAGCATACATGCAACCAATATAAGCAGGCCAGACACAGTCTTATATGTTAGGAACTGCAGGTCCTGGATATTACTCTGGCTGCTGCATCCTGTACCAGCTGAATCTTCTGAACCATCCTTAAGGGCAGCCCCACGTAGAGTGTATTGCAAGAATCCAGTTCAGAGATTACCAGAATGTAGACTACTGAAACCAGACTATCCCTGACTAGATAGGGGTGTAGGTGAGCCACCAGCTGAAGTTGGTAGAAAACACTCTGAGTCCCCAATGCCACCCAAGCCTCAAGTGACAAACATGGATCGAGGAATACCTCCCCAGCTACAAACCTGCTCTTTAGGGCGGGGCAGAGAGAGAGAAACTTTATTGCGGTCAAAGACCAGCTCCATTCAATAAATACATAGATTTTAAAAAGTTAAAGGGGAAGTGTAACTGCACCTAGAACAGTTGAACACTCCCCATCTGGTCAAAGGAACCACCCACCAAAAGCATCTTAGTCTTGTCTGGATTGAATTTCAGTTTAGGCCCTCATCCAATCCATTGTTGTAGCCAGGCACCAGTTCAGCACACTTACAGCTTCATCTGCTGATGATGAAAAGGTGAGCTGTGTGTTGGCATACTCATGGCAATGCATTCCAGAACTTAGGATGACCCCATTTGGTGATTGCAGGTAGACAGAACATACTCCTAGGAACGCCATACTGGAGAGCCCATAGGGCTGAACAGTGTTCCACAAGCACCACCCCCTGCAAATGGCCCTCCAAGTAGGAGCAAAACCACTGCAATGCACTCTCTGCCCCCACTCCCAACTCAGTCAGCTGCCCCAAAGGATACCGAGGTCAATGGTATCAAAAGCCACTGAGAGGTCCAGCAGTATCAACAGGGTCTCACTCCTCCTCCTCATTCCTAGCATAGGCGATCATGTAGGGTGACCAAGGATTTTTCTGAATAAAACCAGGCTGAACAACTGAAATGGATTCAGATAATCAGTCTTATCTAAGAGTGCCTGTATTCAAAAAGCATGGTAACCCAAAATTCACCTTTCCCATAGGTGAGGGACTTTTTGATCATTGCAAAGCAGCTTCTGGAAAGTTGAGGGTGCAAAATAATTGAGATGAGGGTTGCTGTTTGTGGTAGGCTATGCCTATATTTTTTTCTGCCAGAATTCAAGCAGGAGTGTAAGGGTGTAGAAACTGCCAAGGATTTGAATATTGAGTATTGGTTCCATTCCTGTTAATTATTATCCAAATGTGAATCAAACTGTTGAATCACTTTTCTGTTTTTAAGAGAGTAATTATAATAGACCCTATTATTGAATGTTGTATTTTCATGTAAGGTGTCTGAAATACTACCAGTTATTTAGCAAGCGTCTACCTTATGTCCCTCCTTTTCCTGATGCTGCAGTTGCTATCTCTAGTAGTGAAGTTGGGTGATGAGTGAACTTGCGTAAATGAGATACCTGCATGTGAACCCTGAGGTTCACATAAATATAAAAATAAATGTAAGGAACAGAAAAAAGTATTTCAAGGCTGAGTTTGCTCAGTAGCCACAAAATATTGACCATTAGTTGAAAATGAAACTGAAAACTCATATGGGGAGGAACAAAATGGCTTACTGGAGTGGGGTATGACTGGCTGTAACCCTTAACAGGTGCACTCTTATTAGAAAATAGAGATGCATTGCAACCCTTTGTTGCAGGTCCCAGTGACCTATCTTAAAGGTGCTTGGTAAACTTATTGCAATATTTAAGCATGTCAAGTTACATGGGTCGTTGTGGACTTCACTGGGAAGATGATGTAGAAATTCCTATTAAGTCATGGAATTCAATTGTGTATGTTGAGCTGCCCATGTACAAGTAAGAATATGATGGGATAGTCTCAAGCTCCTTTGAGGTCTGAGGAGCAGGAAAATCATAATCCTCATGAAACATATAAATTCATGCTTTTATAGAGAAAAAATTGGCAAAGTCCCTGTAGTGAAAAAGGATAAAGATATTTTGTATGTCATACTAGAGTTCTTAGATGGCAGTGGTACATTCTCTTTGAATAATGCAAGAGCACATAGCATTCTTCTAGGTATACTTTTTGATCCAGGCTTCCATCCAACTGGTGTAATGCAACATTTTTTCAGTACAAAAAGCCTGTTCTTAAATAATTGAAAGCAGAACAATCATCAGTAGAATCAGTCTGTTAGACTACCAGTTTGAGTACATATGAAATACAATCCTCTGAAATGAATAGTAGGTGTTAATTTAAGAAGCTGTGTTTGGGTTATGGCATAAATTAAGTTGCTTTTCAATATTTTATATGTTAATCTGGGTAATCATAAGAAAAAGATAATATTAAAAAATCAATACAAGTATTTACTAGGAAGAAGAGACTCTTTGGAGATTTCATTTTAAGTGGTTTCTGAAAAAAGTGTCAAAGGCTCTCAGGCAAGGATTAATACTTGATTCTATGTGCAATGTGTTCTACCACTGAAAAATAAACTGAACCTGGCAAGGATTTTAAGAGATTATTATTGTGCTTTTATCAATATTTCATCTTAAATTGTTTGCAAAATCTTGCAAGGGTTTTGTGTCAGAATAATTTCCTGATTTTGCAAGCAGGAAGTGCAGAATCTTTCCTTGGGTGCAAAGGCAATACAGTGGTACCTCGGCTCACGAACTTAATCCATTCCACAACTCTGGTTGTGACCCAAATTGGTTGTGACCCAAGTCAAATTTCCCCATAAGGTTCAATGTAAATAAGGTTAATCTGTTCTGTAACTATTTTTTAAATCAGAAAAATTTGAAACAAAGTGACAATGAACAACAAAGTAACAAAGTACAGTACAGTGGAGAACACTAACCTAGGTGGGGGGAGGTTATTGTTTTGAGGGAGAGTCCCCCTCCATAAGGACATTGGGGAGATCTCTTTCAGGGGTTTCCTCTCTTCTTTGTCTCTTAGCTGCAGGGTCAGTTTTGGTGAAAAATGTGTCTATAGCCACTTGTTTTTTGTATAGTTACTGGATGTGTGGGGGGGGGGCAGATGGCTGTGATCGTACTGGTTCGGTGGGGAGATGGCTGAGATTGCAGCCATCTTTCCTGCAGGAGTGCACCCTTGATCACGCATGACTTCCCTGCACGAACGCAACTGTGATCATGGCCTTCTCCCCACTCAGGAGTGGGGGTGGGGAGATGGCTTTGATCTTGGTCGCCACCCAATGCGGAGTCCACGACCTAAGTCAAAATTTTCATGAAATTTTTGTTTGCGACTCAATTTGGTCGTGAACCAAGGTGTTTGTGAGCCAAGGTTCCACTGTATTTTCAAAGACTATTGTTCCTGAGTTAGGCTGACTCTTCCCCTTCCCCTTCCCCTTCCCCTTCCCCTTCCCCTATTAACTCTTACTTCTGTTTAGCAAGATCCTTGAGAATGTAAAAGTTTACCTTGGTTAAACATCTGAGCAGTGTAATTAAAGCAAAATGAAGGCTTCTTTTCTAAATGGTGACTCATATTGCAAGAACTGTAAGCACCATCTACTTAGAGATATCCTACCTCCTTTTTGTTGTAGCCGACTCTGGCCCCTCTGGAACAGCATTTGATGTTTGTTGATGGGGTACTACAGTTTTAGGGCATGCAGGATTCAAAACCTCACACCTTTGCACAAGCTGATATGATCATGGGGTTTAATAGTCTCTCTGGCCCCTTTCTCTGGCCCCTTTCTAGGTCAAGTTTAAGTAAGAGCAGCTTCACAGAATTTTTGTCTCAGTTGTTCAATCTGTCTGCAGTCTGGTTAGCACTCTGGGATAGTATCTTGATTACACAATCTGTGGGGAAATAGGAGGGATATGTGAAAATTTCTGTTCTGGGTGTTGAGTTGGACTTCATGATTTGGCCCTTACCTTCTAATTTTGTGATAGCAAAGCAGCGTTAATGATGTTTCTATTTCAACAATGATTGTGGCATTCTACAGAATTTTGGCTAGTCACTTGCCTAAAGTCTGTCAGGTCAAAATTGTATACTGCATTTATGCTTGTTGTAAGGTTGCATTTATGGAGTAATCAGAACTTCACTTGTTCAATATTCTCTGAAGGACTAGGACTTAGGTATGATGTTTGCCTTGTTTGCTAATGTTACAGTACTTTGTGGTGAGTGGAATAAGTGTTAATAAGTGTCTGCTTTATTTAGTTATGTCTTTGTAACAGACCTTTTTTTTTTGCTTTTTCCTAGGACCGGAATCGGCCCTATGATACTTTTAACTTGCACTCTTTGGAAAACTCATTAATGGATATGATAAGGACTGATCATGAGCCTCTTAAAGGTAAACACTACCCTCCCAGTGGCCCACCAATGAGTTTCGCTGATATTATGTGGAGGAATCATTTTACAGGTTAGGAATATTCATATGTTCATACTCCTTTAAAAGAAAACAGCTTTTTCCTGCTATTAAATTCAAGTGTTACTTTTTTTTTTTTTTTGCTAGTAAGCAAGTTGTTAATGTTTAATTATACTCTTTGGCTTTATAACTTCAGTTAACCAAGGCGAAAAGTAAGTATGCAATTGTAATTAATGATGCAATCAAAAATTAAACTGTGTTCTGTAGAGGATTTTTCTTTTTCAAAAAATATCTTAGGCCTTCAACTTTAATAATAGTTTCTTTCTCCTTCAAAATGGAGAAATCAGTTATTTTGTTCTTTCTTAAAATGGATAATTCTTAGTTTGTAATATTTTCATATTGTTTAAATATCTCTCAATGATAGCCCTTCAAATGTAGATGCAAAAGCAGATCTCAAATGGTTAGGAAATGGTCAGAAGAGAAATTACATTGTGAAGAGTCTTTCTTAGTGGATGCAATGAAATATTGATGGTCTCTTCAGCTGAGTATACCAGATTGTTCTTTCAGCTGCAGTGAAAAAGATTAAACACTCTTTGTAAAACATAGAAGTGAGTGACTTGGGCAGCTTTTCATTTAATAATTCATACTAATGTCTACTATCATATCAATCTATTCAATATGTAGTTAAATACACTGTATAGCCTTTAGAAATGATTGAACTTTGAGGGACAAGAGCGATGAAATTCTTCAATAAATATTGTCACAAATATTCAATAAATGTTGAGCTAAATAAAATTGTATATCATACTTGGTATCCTGGGGAAGCAGCCTATGAGTTCTTCTCTGATTAGGAATTAAATAAGATCCATGGATCACACAGAATGTATCTGTGGTGATATCAAATTAAATGTTTTACAGGATATTTAAAGATTGGGCAAGGAGGGTGGGAACTCATGCAGTGAGGCAGAGTTTTTGCCTGTTGTCACTAACAGAATATTCGGGACTGAAGCCTCATGTAAAGACTGTACCAAAAAGAAGTGTTTATGGTTTTGGAGTGACTTGGTTTAAGTGAGATGAACTGGATATAAGTATTAGTTTTGTTTCCCATAATTCTCACTTCAGGTTACAATGCTTCAACAATGCATTCATCCGCAAAGCTAGTAATTTCCTTGGGAAATGTCACAGTAATTTGATTATATTTCCTTAAAAGTTTAGTTGAAGGAGATATAAATATAACAATATTAAATAATTTCTTGCAAATAGACAGGGTTGGGTTATAGAGCCTTGAATAATCATGGCATGATGGAGTTTACTAATGTGGGCTCTAACTTGAATATAGGATTTCATAATGAACAGTATTCTGTTTACAT
This sequence comes from Varanus salvator macromaculatus, assembly GCA_023646645.1. Taxonomy (NCBI): domain Eukaryota; kingdom Metazoa; phylum Chordata; class Lepidosauria; order Squamata; family Varanidae; genus Varanus; species Varanus salvator. The sequence goes on from JAIXND010000756.1 coordinate 29,711,360, forward strand.
TTGTGCAGAGGTATGAATTTCAGGTTTTCGTCCTATCTGCAAGTCAGTAGTATACATAATGCATTCATATCCTCTCAGTTTGTGAGTTTTTGGTATGAAGCTGCTCAGAAATGGAGCAAACTACCTAGGAAGGGTTTGTTTTTGACATTTTCCTTGTTACTAGAGACTAAATCAATTTTTGTTGCAGACAATCTATTAAGTGAATTAAAAATGTGTGTAAGGAAGTAGACAAGCCGTGACAGTACTCTGTGGCATTGTTTGGGAATTCCTGTGCAAGTTTTTGTCGTATATTCAGGCTACAAGTGTATGATCTGATATAAGTGACAGACTAGTTTTCTGCTGCATGAGTCAGATTCTGAATAGGCAATTATGATAGAAGGAAAGATTACTCTTTAGCATTCTGTCTTATAGCCACTCAATTGTTATAATTTCTTTTTCTGAAATGGATTAATAGACCTTGATTCTGTTGGAATAAAATGGTATGTACGGACTGAATGGAAACTTGGGCCTAGGCCACTCTATGTGACAATAAACCAATGGCTGAAACTGTATATGAAGGGTCACAGGATTTAAAAGGTCATTTACAGAAAGTATTCCTAAATTTAAGCAGCTGGAATGCAAAGGAGAAGATTTGATGAAATTTAGTTTTCTAAATGCTAGGCCTTTTTTAAATAACACATTTAATCCTGTGAGTCTGCATCTGCAGTGGCACAACCCAGATGCAACTTTATTGCATCACTGAAGACTAAGGTTTAAATAGCCTCTAGTGCTTACTAGTATGTTTTATATGCTACTGTGTAAAAAAAAGTTTATTCTTCTACCTTCCTCAATATTACTTAAAAGTAGTACTTGAAGAATACTGTCAGAATTAGCCCTTATAATTAGGCTTTTACTGTAATATCTATGTATATAAAAATGTGCCCTTTCATGGATCACTACCTTGTCGTGGCAAAGGGGCTTGTGTAGCTGAATGAAGCTATGCCGTGCAGGGGCACCCAAGACAGACAGGTCATAGCAGAAAGCTGTGACAAAAGTTGATCCACTGGAGAAGGATATGGCAACCTACTCCAGTATCCTTGCCATGAAAAGCCCTAAGAAAGTGCTTAATGTCCCTGATAACCACAATGGGGTGGTCACTGACCTCGAGCCAGACATCCTGGAATGTGAAGTCAAATGGGCCTTAGGAAGTCTGAGCAACAACAAAGCTAGTGGAGGAGACAGTATTCCAGCTGAGTTATTCAAAATCCTAAAAGACGATGCAGTAAAAGTGCTACACTCAGTATGCTAGCAAATTTGGAAAACTCAACAGTGGCCACAGGATTGGAAAAGGTCAGTTTACATTCCGATCCCAAAGAAGGGCAATGCCAAAGAATGTTCAAACTACCGCACCATTGCACTCATTTCACATGCTAGCAAAGTGATGCTCAAAATCCTACAAGCTAGGCTCCAGCAGTATGTGGACCGAGAACTACCAGAAGGACAGGCAGGATTTCGAAGAGGCAGGGGAACTAGAGCTCAAATTGCCAACATATGCTGGATCATGGAGAAAGCTAGGGAGTTCCAGAAAAACATCTACTTCTGCTTCATTGACTATGCTAAAGCCTTTGATTGTGTGGATCACAACAAATTGTGGCAAGTTCTTAAAGAGATGGGAGTACCAGACCATCTTATTTGTCTATACAGTGGTACCTTGGCTCACAAACTTAATCCATTCTAGGACTCTAGTCGTGAGCCAAATTTGTTGTGAGCCAAGTCAAATTTCCCCATAAGGTTCAATGTAAATAAGGTTAATCTGTTCTGTAGCCATTTTTTAAATCAGAAAAATGTGAAGCAAAGTGACAACAACAAAGATCATGGCCGTCCCTGCCGCCCCACCCCAAGCACAAGTGCAGCCATCTCCCTGCCCCTGCAGCATGACTGAGATCGCACTTGTCATCCCTGCAGGCGCCTGTCATCCCAGCGTGCTGGGGGGTGGTGGGGAGAGACAGGCATGATCGTGAGCGCAAGCAGTGCACTAGGGGTGGGGAGATGGTCTAGATCGCAGTTCCGTTCATGCAGGGAAGGTGTACCTGATCAGAGGCACGCTTCTGCAGAAAAGACAGGGAGAATCTCAGCCATCTTCCCCACGGCTCTGCTTTGCTGCTCCTGTCTTTCCTGCAGCCGCACGCCTCTGATAACCATGCCTTCCCTGCACGAAAGCAACTCTGATCCGTGATCAGAGGTGCGTGGCTGCACGAATGACAAGCAGATTCGCGGCTCTACTTTGCTACACCTGTCTTTAGTGCAGCAGCATGCTGCTGCTGCACTAAAGGCAGCACCAGTGAGCCGAGGTACCACTTTATGTGGGTCAAGAAGCAACAATGAGAACTGGACATGGAACCACTGGTTCAAAATTGAGAAAGGAGTTTGGCAAGGCTGTATACTGTCGCCCTGCCTATTTAACTTATATGCAGAGCACATCATGAGAAAGGCAGGGCTAGATGAATCACAAGTTGGAATTATGATTGGCGGGAGAAATATCAACAACCTCAGATATTCAGATGATACCACTCTAATGACAGAAAGTGAAGAGGAACTAAAGAGCCTCTTGATGTGAGTGAAAGAGGAAAGCGCAAAAGTTGGCTTGAAACTCAACATTAAGAAAACTAAGATCATGGCATCTGGTCCTACCACTTCCTGGCAAATAGATGGGGAAGAAATGGAGGTGGTGACAGATTTTATTTTCCTGGGCTCCAAGATCACCGCAGACAGTGACTGTAGTCAAGACATTAAAAGATGCTTGCTCCTGGGGAGGAAAGCTATGACAAATCTAGACAGCATACTAAAAAGCAGAGACATCACCCTGCCAACAAAAGTGTGTGCAGTCATGGCTATGGTTTTCTCAGTTGCAATGTATGGCTGTGAAAGCTGGACCATAAGGAAGGCTGAGCGCAAAAGGATTGAGGCCTTTGAATTGTGGTGCTGGAGGAGACTCCTGTGAGTCCCTTGGACTGCAAGGCGATCAAACCAGTCAGTCTTAGAGGAGATCAACCCTGAATGCTCTTTAGAAGGCTAGATACTGAAGATGAAACTCAAATACTTTGGCCACCTAATGAGAAGGAAGGACTCCCTGGAGAAGAATCTAATGCTGGAACAATAGATGGCAAAAGAAGAAGCGGACGGCAGAGGATGAGGTGGCTGGATGGAGTCACTGAAGCAGTCGGTGTGAGCTTAACTGGACTCCGGGAGATGGTGGAGGACAGGAATGCCTGGAGGAATGTTGTCCATGTGGTTGCGATGGGTTGGACACGACTTCTCAACTAACAACACAACAACAACAACCACTTTAGTTGTGCACCATGCCCACCTCCACATGAGGCTGTGCCAGTTATGGTTTTTCCAGGCATTCTGTCCCAACGTGGAAGTGCCTCATACTTCCACATTCAGTACAGTCCAGTCTCACTTGGTGGATTATAACACAAAATCTCTTGGTTGGTGTTCCCTTCAATCTAAAGGCATTCAGTTGGAACCAATTACATTAAACTACATTTCCCTACTGGGCCAGTATTCTAACTTTGCTTCTTTTCTTTGTTATTGGTTTCTGCAGTACTCTTTTTAAAATCAGGAAGCCATTCTAGGCAGCCAACTTTAACATAATAAACACTTTAGTTAAAAAGGCTTTTTTTTCCCCCTCAATTTATATCCTGCCTTTTTCCTCAAAGGGCTTAAGGCAGCTTACATCATTCTCCTCCTCCATCTTATCTCCACAACAACAACAACAACCTTGTGAGGTAGGTTGGGCTGAGAGTCTGTGACTGGCCCAAAGTCACCCAGTTGGCTGCATGGCCAAACGGGGACTCGAACCCAAGTCGCCTGAGTCCCACGCTCTTAACCACTGCACCACACTGGCTTTTTCCTGATCTGTTTGGTAAAAGGAGAATAAGACTGGTGGCAATTCCAATGCTTTCTGCCTCATTCTATTATTGGTTGTAATAAATATGTCACACCTGGCGGCTTCCTCTGCCAGTTCCCAAGATTTAGTTTGTGGATGCCACTGGTAACCATATTTCTCAAACATGACTCAGTACCATGATATTATCTATTTTCACTCACATGTTGCTAGGGAGGATCCTGGCTCAAAGCTGCTGGTTCCAGAGGTGCCACCCACACTTTGGGAGAGTGCCATAGGCAGGTTTAATGCTTTAGAACTTGAAATGGTCTGACTTTCATTTTTATCTGAATCTTCATGAATGTTACCTTTAGATTTGCAGCTAGTAAGACAAGGAATGACAGATGAAGTTCTACATTTGCAGGAGTGTGCCCATGCCAGGGTTTCTTTGAGAAGCACCACCCCGACATAAATGTAATGAACAGAGTGTTGAATCTGATGAACAATAACGTGGTCTCTCATTTCCAGAGGGTTATGCAGCACAGGAAAAAACAAGTGATTATAGACAGATTTTTCACCAAAATTGACCCTGCAGCTAAGAGACAAAGAAGAGAGGAAACTCCTGAAAGAATTCTCCCCAATGTCCCAATGACCAAAAACTGGCTCACAACCACATTCGGAGGGGCCAGAATGGATTAACCTTATTTACAGTGAATCTTATGGGGAAATTTGACTTGGGTCACAACCAATTTGGTTCACAACCAGAGTCGTGGAATGGATTAAGTTCGTGAGCCAAGGTACCACTGTATAAGGAATATCTGTGTTTTTCAATATTTTGTTGCTTTTGTCATTCAAGCCTTTTTTCCTGGATAATAGCAGTGTATTACTCTAATAGCAGTAACAAAAACAAGTTGTTTATATCTTAAAAATTATGGATATTGCTAGGATTCACTTTGGACATAGAAGTATTTGTCATGTTGTGAGGGTAGGGGAAGGCTTGCAGTATGCACCAGAACTACCAATAAATAAATAAAGCATTAATTCCTCTTGAACACTTTTCCAACTTGGATTAATTCAGCCCCTCCCTCTGGTACATTCAAGAGAGGGGCTGAGTTGATCTATTTTGCATCAGATGTTGGAGATGGAAGCAGCAGCAATAATTTCTTGCTGTGTTTCTCTTACTGCTTATAAATATCTTCCGAGGTTGATATGAAGTGGGACTGATTCCTCTTAAAAAGCATGTGTATGTACATACATCTATCTGCATCTGTATGTCTGGACCTGGCTCTTTAAGTGCAGCAATCAGAGACTGCCCTCTTTCCAAGTTAACTGCAATGCACAAAGTACACATAAGAAGAGGGTGTTTTTTTGCTACAGGTCTGGGCACAATGTCAATAGAAAGTGCTTGCAGATCATCATTGGTCACCAGATTTCTGGACCTCTGCTGTTATATTTGCAGAGTGGAAGAAAGTAAATTTAAGATTGTTTTATGGTTTGTAAATTTAAGTTTTGCTCTGTCCAGAGTACACATTATAATTTCCCTTTGCATAGAATGAGTATAACCATAACTGGCCAGCACTACTGTGAGATGTAAATTATCTTTTTTCTAACAGACTATAATTCCTTAAAATGTTTCTTATGGAAAATGTTAGTAGAGTCCACTAGGTATATTTTTATCATCTTATTTATGTGATTATTTTGCTAAATAATATTGACACTGTTGCCTGTTGTTATTTGTTATTGTATTCTAGTGTGATTGAGAACCAAGCAGTTAAAGAATAATGTGGTAAAATACAGTTAAGTCTCTGTAGGAATGCTCAAAATCTTTAACCCAAATCCAGTCAGCTGAGGTCACGTGTCTGGAATTACTCAGTAGGCTCCTAACCCTTTTTGGCTCAGTACCACTGGAACTGCCTGCTGAAAAGCAAAAACTAAAGAGAGCATTGTGTACTTAAGCACAATGTTAATGTCAAGTTAATGTGTTTAAAGTCTCTAAATGAATATAATTTTTCATTTATGAAAGAGCGGCCACTTATAACTACAATGTTCATGTTTTTTATTTCTCAGCATGTTTTGTGGAATTGAGCAAAATACAAGGCTTTGTTGCCTGCAAAATTAAAAGTAAGGGTTTAGGTTACCATTGGCTCTCTGACTGAATGCTAACATCTATCTAATCTTTTTACTCAAATGAACATTTGAGGCAATGTACATTTTTTTTAAATAAAAGGGATAGTGTATATATAAACTACAAAAATGTGTATAGAAGTTTGTTCATTAAAACCAGGAATAGTAAAATCAGAGCAGTATTAACTATGAAAAACTCAGTAGACCAATGTTGTCTTGATGAGCCATCCAACCCTAAGAGATAATAAAGAGGAGGCTGACATGACTTCCTAAGGTCCTATCTTGAGTACCTGCCAACCTCCCCTTTCTAGGAGGTGGAATACATAGTGAACATCTGATAATGAACTTCTGGCAGGCTCATATGAGAAGAGGCAGTCTTTCAACTACTCTGGCCACCATCATATGTTCATCCATTGTTTTTGATGAGGACCTTGACATCTAATGGGTTGTGAGCTGTCCACAGTGTGTCCGCAGGTGGCTGATAAGGCCGATACGGGCACGGAGTGTTCTGCCACATATCAGACAGATGTGTAGGCACCACTGTTGCAACACTTGCAACTCTGGCTTTACGGAGTGCTCGCTTCTCTTGTGTTATGGTTGTCCTTCTGGCTTCAGATGTTTGACAGCCTTAGTGGATCAGCGTGTGCCATGTTGATAGGTCTTGTGCCAGGGTCTCCCAGGAAGTGGTGTCAATAACCAGGGACTTGAGAGAGGCTTTCAGTGTGTCTTTGTATCGCTTCTTTTGTCTCCTGTGCGATCACTTTCCTTGAGACAGCTCACCATAGAAGAGCTGTTTGGGGATGCGGTGGTCTGGCATCCTTGCAACATGGCCTGCCCAGTGTGTCTGGGCTTTCATCAGCAGGGTGTGAACTGACGGCAGGCCTGCTCTGGAGAGGACTTCTGTGTCTGGCATCTTGTCCTGCCACTGGATCCTCAACAGTCTGCGGAGGCAAGTCATGTGGAAGTGGTTCAGTTGCCTAGTGTGCCTCCTGTATACTGTCCAAGTCTCACTGGCATACATCAGGGTAGTTAGCACTACTACTCAGTAGACTTTAAGCTTGGTAGCAAGGTTTATTCCACGGCGGTCCCACACTTTGGTCAGCAGTCTGCCGAATGCAGAGCTTGCCTTGGCGATTCTACAGTTGACCTCGATGTCAATTGTCACTGCGTGGGAAAGGGTGCTGCCAAGGTATGTAAATTGGTCCACTGCTTGCAGCTTTTGTCCCTTCACTGTGATGGTGGGCTCTTGGTGTTGGGTTTTCGAGGCTGGCTGATGCATCACTTTGGTTTTCTCTGTGTTGATGAGGAGGCCGAAGTTGTCGCATGCTACTGCGAATTTGTCCATGCTGGCTTGCATTTCCTGCTCTGATTCAGCATTCAGGGCACAGTTGTCAGCAAAAAGGAGGTCTCGTAGCACAGTCTCCTTTATCTTGGTGACAGCCTGGAGTCTTCACAGGTCGAACAGTTTCCCATCGGTCCTGTATTTCAGGCTGACTCCCAAGGAGTTGTTCTGAAAGGCATCTGTCAGCATGGCTGAAAACATTATGCTGAACAGGGTCAGTGCCAGCATGCACCCTTGCTTGACGCCGTTTGTGACGGGAAAGGCCTCTGAAGCTACTCCATTGTCCAAAACACAAACTGTCATGTCGTCGTGAAACTGACGTACCATCAGGATGAATCTGTCAGGGCACCCAAACATTGACATGATGTGCCACAGACCTTCGTGACTCAGTGTCAAAAGCCTTGGTGATATCCACAAAGATGGTGTACAGTTCACGATTCTGCACTTGACACTTCTCTTGGAGCTGTTGGGTTGCAAAGATCATGTCCACAGTGCCACGCTCTTTGTGGAAGCCACACTGTGTCTTGGGTAGTAGACCCTGTTCCAGGTGGTCAATCCGGCGATTCAGCAACACATGTGCAAGGATCTTTCCTGCAATGGAGAGCAGTGATATTCCTCTATGATTATCACATACTTGTCAATTTCCTTTCATCTTGTAGAGGTGTACGATGGACACGTCTTTCAGTTCCTGAGGAATGGAGCATTGACTCCAGAAGGACTGGAACAGCTGAGTGAGTTTGTCGACAAGCACTGCACCACCTTCCTTATAGACTTCCGCTGGGATCGCGTCAGATCCTGGGGCCTTGCCACTGGACAGCTGGCTGATGGCCTGTAGGGTTTCAGTCTTTGATGGTGAGATGTCCAGGCTGTGGTTGATGGTTGATATCCACCTGGGGCATTCTGTCAATCGCCTCGTTATTGATGGAGAATGGGCGGTTCAGTATGGATTGGAAGTGCTCAGCCCAATGCTGTAGAATCAGAGTCTTCTCAGTAATGAGAGTTGCACCATCTGAATCCAGTAGAGGGGAGCTCCCTGAGGGCTGAGGTCCATACAAGGATCTGAGGGCTTCATAGAACCGTTTGGCATCATTTCTATCAGCAAACTTCTGGATTTCATCTGCTTTGGCACTCAACCAGGAGTTCTGCATCTTGTGAAGCTTGCTCTGTACAGTCCTGCGAGCGTTGTTGAAGGCATTTTTCTTAACTGTTGACAATGGGTCATTCTGATGAGCACGGTGAAGGTGGTACTTTTCAGCAAGTAAGGCCTTGATCTCTTCATTGTTTTCATTAAACCAGTCCTGCTGTTTCCTGTGTGAGGATCCAAGAACCTTTAGTGCAGAAGAGAGCACAATATCCCAGAAGTGTTCCCAGTCCTTCTCAGCATTTTCCTCTAATTGCAGCTCTGAGAGTTGGTTGTCAAGATCTTCTGCTAGTGAAGCTGCTGTGTTGGGATTCCTCAGTTTACTGACATTGATCTTTTTCATCACAGCTTTGTTTCCCTGTGAACTTCTCTTTGGCTTGATGTGAAGGCTTAATCTGGAGATGATGAGTCTATGGTCAGTCCAACAGTCAGCACACGGCATGGCCTTGGTCACCCTTACATCCTGTCTGTCTTTCTTCCACATGATGACATAATGAGATGCCAGTGCTTGGAGCGTGGGTGCATCCAGGATGTCTTTTTGCGAGTGGGCAAGCGGAAGATGGTATTAGTGAGGATCAGATCATGAGCCGCACATGTCTTCAGTAGTAGTAGGCCATTGCTGTTACATTTGCCAATTCCATTTTTTCCAATGACGCCATCCCAGGCAGAGTGATCGGATCCTACTCTTGCGTTGAAATCGCCAAGTAGAATCAGCCTGTCGGTGCGCTTCACGGATGAGAGTAGGGCATCGAGATCTTTATAAAACTTGTCCTCTACTTCATCTGGATTCGTCATTGTGGGTGCGTAGGCGCTGATCAGTGTGGCTTGCTTTCCTCTCGGTACTGGGAAATGCAGTGTCATGAGTTGGTCATTCATGCCCTTGGGAAGACTGGCAAGTATGGGGACAAGATGATTCTTAACCACAAAGCCAACTCCAGAATCACAACGTTTGTCACTGCTGCGTCCACACCAGAAGAATGTGTAACTGCCTCCTTTTTCTGTGAGCTGACCTTCATTGGCTAGGCGAGTTTCACACAGGACCGCAATATCGATGTTAAATCTTGCGAGCTCTCTGGCAACCATGGCTGTACTTCTTTCTGGTTGATCTGCTGAGGGGTTGTCTTGAAGTGTGCGTATGTTCCCTGTGCCAATAGTAAGTGGTGTTACCTTGCATTTTGTTTGAAGTTTTGTTGTTTGATCGCATGAGATGGGATTCCCTCCAGCCGTGGTAAGCTGGCCAGGGTTCTGTGAAGCAAACAATGTTTAGGGCACCTTTTCTAGCCCCTTCCTCTTGCTACAGAGATTAGCAGTGCAGTCCTAAAGAGGGCTGCTCAGTCACTCAGGTAGATGCCTAATCCAGCTGTTGCTTCAGTCAGCAAGAAGACGACCATTAGATCTGAGCCACCTGTGTGCAGGTCTGAGGCTACAACTCCCAGTGTATCCACACCTGCTGCTTCGTCGCTCGCCCATTGCCACAGGACTTTGAGGTTCACGGGACTTGGGGGTGTCAAAACTTGCATGTGGATTGGATTAAAGTGAGGGAGAAGTGTGTATAGTCAGCCTCGCTCTCTCTTCCCAGATTCCATCTTGCTCTGGTGACAGGACAAAAGTCAAGACGGTTGGAGATTGGCTGGGCGCAGTGGTTGACTAGGGCATCTTCATGTCTTGCCGTGCTCTTAGCATACCACAACGCTTGCAGAAACCACCTTCATGACTGTTGGTCCTATTCTAGTAGGTCTCATCTGCTCAATCTGCCAGAGTCTGTCTTCACATGCTCGGGACAGACAAATTCCTATCTCACCAAAGGTCTTGTCCCAACAGCTACCCTCAACCTGGTTTGGCCAGCCTGTCGAAGCTGTTGCCTGGGGTGTGGCTGCTGTGCATGCTACAGCTACTGGGAGCCACAGGTGAGAGCTGGATGACAAGTGGGGACCAAAGGTGAACGAGCTGCCCTAAGAGGACACGACATGCCCTACACCAGAGGTGCTACCCCTCCCTGATCACCCAGTACACGCCACCAAGCCATTTATAAATAAGAACTAGCAGCTTAATTAGGTGCAGAAACAAAATGAAAACCATTGTTACAATTACAGTGGTGCCTAATGCTTCAAACTTAATTCATTTCAGGAAGCTGTATGAACTCTGAATCGTTCAAAGTCTGAACCTATTTTCCCCATTAGAAATTATGGAAAGTGAATTAATCTGTTCCCAGACCCTAAACAATACCTGTTTCAATAAACTTTACAGCAAATATGGTTTCCTGAATCAAAATAAGTTTGAAGCAGGAGGCACCAATGTATTAGAATTAGTTAGTAATGTTATGTTGGTGCATTTACTGTACCTTAGTGAGGAGGGGTATATATATATATATATAAAACCAAAAAAATAAAGCAAAAACATGCACACCGAAAACATATGAGTATTATTCAAGAGATGTTTTACAGCAAGAGATGACTTGGGTGCACAACAGATAACTCTTACATTGTGATTGCACTTTTTTCACTTCATCTGCAGTTCAAATGTAGAAGCATCACTTGACCTTCAGAACAATTTTATTTCAACTTTAACATTTGAACTCTGGATTGTTCAACATTAGAGTCATTTGAAGTAGGAGGCACCACTGTATTTAAAAACACATCAGATAACTATGCTTATTTGTCAATTTGAGATTTTTTTCTTGGTATTATCACAAAATATCACTCCTTCATGGATCACTGCCTTGTCGTAGCAAAGGGGCTTGCGTAGCTCAATGAAGCTATGAGCTATGCCGTGCAGGGTCACCCAAGATGGACAGGTCATAGCAGAGAGCTCTGACAAAACGTGATCCACTGGAGAAGGAAATGGCAACCCACTCCAGTATCTTTGCCATGAAAACCCCATGGACAGTACCAAAAGGCAAAAAGATATGACACCGGACGATGAGCCCCTCAGATCGGAATGTGTCCAATATGCTACTGGGGAAGAGCGGAGGGCTAGTACTAGTAGCGCCAGAAAGAATGAAGCGACTGGGTCAAAGCTGAAAGGACACTCAGTTGCCGATTTTATTTTCCTGGGCTCCAAGATCACCGCAGACGGGGACTGCAGCCAAGAAATTAAAAGACGCTTGCTCCTGGGGAGGAAAGCTATGGCAAATCTAGACAGCATAGTAAAAAGCAGAGACATCACCCTGCCAACAAAAGAGTGTGCAGTCATGGCTATGGTCTTCCCAGTTGCAATGTATGACTGTGAAAGCTGGACTATAAGGAAGGCTGAGCGCAAAAGGATTGAGGCCTTTGAACTGTGGTGCTGGAGAAGACTCCTGCAAGTCCCTTGGTCTGCAAGGCAATCAAACCGGTCAGTCCTAGAGGAGATCAACCCTGACTGCTCTTTAGAAGGCCAGATAGTGAAGATGAAACTCCAATACTTTGGCCACCTAATGAGAAGGAAGGACTCCCTGGAGAAGAGCCTGATGCTGGGAACAATAGATGGCAAAAGAAGAAGGGGATGGCAGAGGATGAGGTGGCTAGATGGAGTCACTGAGGCAGTTGGTGTGAGCTTGAGTGGACTCCGGGGGATGGTGGAGGACAGGAAGGCCTGGAGGAATGTTGTCCATGGGGTCGCGATGGGTCAGACACGACTTCGCGACTAACAACAACAACATCACAAAATGGCTGCCTTGAGAGGTGTAGTAAGTAATCCACCCTGAACGCTAAATATAAGGCAGAGATGGTGGCTGAGTCCCAAGAAACTAAACTCCTTTGAACCGACCATTTTCAGCACAACAGAAACCTCTTTTTAAACAATCTCAGCTGCTGGAAGGAGTGTGTGTGTGTGTGTGTGTGTGCATTTTAAGGTGGGAAAGCATAGGGCACTTTACCAAGCAACCCCCCCTCCCCCCCAAAAAAGTAGCAAGGGCACATTGGTGTCTCTAGGCAGCATGTTGCCTTCCTTTGTTGTACAGCTTCCTTGTCAGTTGGAAAAGAAAAAAGAAAGAAAAAGCTGGGTATCATTGATACAGTGCTGGAACTCAAGAAACCCAACTCAAAACTCTGAATCATCTCTTCATACATAAGTGGCTTCATACACTTTTTGAAATGAAATCACAGTGGACAAATTAAAGCCTTGAGGAAGATCAGTGGGGCCATGGGGCTGAACAATAGCCCCTAGTGCTATCTATTCGTAAAGAATAAACAGAAAAAACAGCACAAAACACACACTCGTGTGTAAACAAACAGTGCACTCCTCCACTGGGACCATTAATTTCTTCTTCCTTACTAGTACTTCTAAATTTCTGCTCTTTCAGAAATAGGGTAAGAATGGTTATGGCCCTATAAAGGACTACAAGGCTATATAAAGTCTTGTGACTAGACACTTTCTTAAGAACAGCAACTTTTTTCATATCATTGTGTATGATTTCTTCCTTTTATGCTTTGACTCTTCCAAGTAAGGTAAATATGAAGTAGGGCTTTAGCCTTTTCTTTTTATGTGAAATGGGATGCATATAAAATAGTTTACTTGCATATTGGTACCTCGAAGTAAAGAATTATGCTTTGAGTCTAGAGATTATGATGTCACTACTGTGACTTCTCCTGATGTAAATTGCTGTGTTTATGTTGAATATTTTTCACTGCAGGAAGTCTTGTCAATCTGAATAATACTCTTCTCATTCCAAGCAGAATTAGAATATCTGCTGAATAGAAGATGTTAATTTAAAAAAGTATTTTCCCCCTAAGTAATTCTTCAAATGGACCTAATGATCAACTGAGGCATCTAAGCACAGTAACATGCTCCGACCATAAGAACATAAGAAAAGCCATGCTGATTCAGACCAAAGGTCCATCTGGTCCGGCACTCTGTACAAACAGTGGCAAATCAGCTGCCCACAGGATCACCCAGTTAGGATGGGTGCAAAACCTCCACCTGCCTGATCTTCTCAGCAACTGGTGTATGTAGACATACCACGTTAAATTGGCTTGTTAAAATAAATTCAGCCTGATACTTAGATTTGAATTTTGGCTTAGCAGAACAATAGTGACATCTGATTGAATAGTACTGTTCCATCTTTAGCAAAGGAAAGGAGGAATTTTAAATATGTATTCAGAACTGTAATTTGTAGTATGACCACTTACTAACTGAATGAAGTACTTCAAGAACACCTGTAATAGTCTAAATTCTAATCTAAGTCTTTCCTGTCATACTACATATCCTTTTACATTTAATGAATAAGCTATCATTGCTGACTTATCATTTCTTCAACATACTAGAAGCATATGCTTTCTCTGTGTATAAGAAAAAAGGTCTATGTAATTATCCCAGAAGATTATTCTGCTCCAACTGCCTGCTGCCCTGGGTCTGTAAAGCAAATGTAAAACACATTTTTTCATTGGCAAGAGAAACAAGGGCTGTTGGATTAGTTTGCAGCAACATCTCCATCCCCTTAAAACCACCAGCAAAGGAAGATTAGGCAGCAAGTTGATAAAGAAATGCTTATTTTCAATTCACCAGTTTCTTCTGGTGTCAAATGGATCTCTGTCCTTTACTTTTTCCTTCTACTTACCTTTCTTCATGTCTTTTAATGGTGTTTTCTTTTTCTTTTTAGTTTGTATATCTGAGTATCCTAATTGAGCACTTCCCTAATTGTTTTCAGAGCTGCTTACCACTGAGAGAGATAGATGAGAGAGAATACATATGGTGTAGATATAGCTCCCTGCTGTGCTTTCTCAGTTAGGAAATGCCGCTGCACTTGCCAGAAAAACAGAGAATACTGTACCTAATTAGAAGAGTTGGAATGAAATGGGAGTGTAGAGGTCATGTGTCAGGTCATGGGCTGGGCAACACTTTCCAATCATAACTTGCCAGCTGAATAAGGGATAAGAAAACTTTAATGTGATATATGTAAAACTATATTTCCCTTAACCACTTCAAACTTGAAACTAATAATACCAACCAGAAAACAAGGTTGTGTATGTGTTGGTTTCAGTCAGTCACCACCTAGGTTTTTTTATTAAGTACAGTTTCCTTAAAAATGTGTGAGTTCTCTGCTAAATCAAAACAGAAAATGCTCTGGGTTTTATACATTCTTCGTCGTGGCCTCTGTGCATCATACATATGGGTCCTGTGCCTGTGCAGTGCCTTTGGCCGGAAGATTAACAGCTAATGGTTTGGCGGGAAACTCCGCTCCCCGTCCCCCCTAGTAGTATATAAGGAGCTGCGTGTCCACCATTTTCCAGTCTTTGCGACTGCCATTCATTGTGCCTCATGCTGCTTCGCTCTCGCTTAGATCATGCCTCATGCTCTCTTGTTCGAATCTTTTTCTCTTGTTCCTTCCAAGTTAGTATTCCCTTTTTACCTTAACGTATTACTCTAGTTATTTTCTTCATTTTCTCTCTCTTTTTTTGCTTGTTTCTCGTTCCTATAAAAAGCAAAAACAACAAAAATATTATCTATTTCTGCTTTACTATCTTCTTTTTCCACGATGGCTCAATGAGTGGTGTTCCGTAAGTGCGGAGAGTGTGGCTCTAAAATGCCTGCTGCCGACCCGCACCACCTGTGCCTCCTCTGTTTGGGGAGGGCCACAGGACGGACAAGTATGTCCATTGCCTGACCTTCTCGAAACAGGCCAGGAAGAACAGGGAGAACCGTTTACAGAAACTCCTATGGGACCAGGCCCTCCTATTATCCGACCGGTTGGTGGCTAAGCCCGCTACAACCTCGGCCCCACCAGACCGCCATCCAGCCTCTACTGAACCACCGCAACGTCCAGCCCCTTCTTCTACTGCTCCGCCCTTACCCCCTTCGGGCGAAGGTGCTTCTGCCATCTGGGAGCGGCCTGTTTCTCCACCCAAGAAACAGAAGGAAAAGAGGAAGCACAGTGCTCTTGAGAATCTGCCTGGGCACAAAAGGGCCAAGAAAGATAAGGCCGAGAAATCGGCAAAGAAACCGAAGAGGCCTGAGCATTCGAAACATTGATGCTCGGGTTTGGCGGCCTCTTCGGTTCTGACTGTGGCCCCGGTACCGACACCTTCGGGTCCAACTATTCAAGCGGCGATGGGAGTCACCCCTCCAGCCTCCCCACGTCATATGGGATCAGAGCTACACCAAGATCCACCTCGCGGTTCGATCTCTGATGGCAAAATCCAAGATTCTCCGCCGAGCGCTCAATCTCCAACTCCTATGCCACCTGTTGGGTTCGACCCAGGTACTGGATTGTCCCGACCGAGAGATCGGAGGAGCCGCTCTTCAGAACCCCGCTCTGATGACTAGTACCATTCCCAGTACTCGTCTGCACCGAGATGGTCCGACTATCCATTCTTCGGATACTACCCAGCTGCTAGAGCTCAATCCCCCGCAACTGAACATCGGGATCGATCCCATTCTACAGCTTTGAGGGGTGCCGGGCGTGCACCGTCTCGGGAAAGTGAGAAATCCCAGTCACCAGGGGATTCCTCCTCCAGCGTCCCGCCTCCATATTGGGTAGACTCGAATGAGTCTTAGGTCGATTTGACTTCACCTGATGCTGCAGTCACTTCACAAGGTCTGGCATTACCAGAAGAGCTGCACATCACGTTTGCCAAACTGATGTCCAGGCTGGTGAAGTCATTGGAAAGTGAAGCGAGCCAACAACCAGGGCCTAGCACTGACCATTTCTACGATGTCATGTGGGGAGAACAATCGACCTCCATTGCTTTGCCACTTATTACAACCCTCCGACAAGCGATGACCCAACCGTGGGACCTTCCGGTGCAGTCTCAACTGACCTCTAGAAAATATGAGGCAATATATCGAATCCGTGAAGGGAACATTCCGTTCCTCCTCCGCCACCCCAAGCCAAATTCGGTGGTGGTAGAATCGTATCAGGGTCGGGAGGTACGGGGTCATGCAGCACCCCAGGACAAAGAGGGAAGAAAGATCAACTCCCTCGCGCGCCGGGTCTATGTGGCTTCAGATCTGGGCCTAAGAATCTCTAACTGTGAGGTGACCCTGGCACGTTATCAATACTTTATAATGCAGAGCCTGGACAACATCACCACCTTCCCTGATAATCAAGGCGACTTAGCGAGGGTGTTCGTAAAGGAAGCAATGCAGGTCTCTGTGCAACAACTATCCACCGCCAGACACCACGTGGATATGGACTCGAGGGCTGTCATCGGTGCCATCTCTCTTCGGAGACATGCATGGTTGCGTAACTGCAACTTTCCCGAGGAGATGAAAAGGAGGATTGAGGAGAGGCCCTTTGATGGATCCGGCCTCTTCAACACTAGAACCGATCACAAGTTGAAGAGGATCCACGAGTCGAGGATGACTGCCCAGAGCATGGAAGTACAACCGCCCCCTCGATGTAAGTGGTCGTGGACTCAGCCTCAGTATAGGCAGCAATATCTACCACGCCAACAGCCACAGCATCGCCAGCAGCGCCGCAAGCAACCGCCTCAACGTTTCCAGCAAGGCCACCGCCGCTTCAATGGAGATAAACGCCAGCGCTGATGGGACAGGCGAACCTTTCCTCCCCTTCCAACCCCACCCTCCCCCCTCTCATTTGGGGACCGGCTGAAAAGCCGACTCCCCGTTTGGGAGTCCATTACATCTGATGGGTGGGTGTTATCCATCATCCAGCACGGATACAGAATTGAATTCGATGTTGTTCTATCATTGTGTCCTATCCGGTTTACGCCATGCTCCCCAGTATTGTTAGACAAAATTTACCAACTCCTGTCTAAAGGAGCCATTTGTTGCTTATCTTCATCGGAAGGACTCCACGGTTTCTATTCTAGGTTCCGAAACGAGATGGAGGGCTTCGGCCAATATTGGACTTGAGAGCTCTCAATAAATTTATAACACCAGAGAAGTTTCGGATGACCACACTTCAAAATATCCTCCCGTTGCTGGGGAGAGGGGATTGGTTCGCCTCGCTGGACTTGAAGGATGCCTATTTTCATATTTCAATACATCCACAACATAGGCGCTTCCTCCGTTTTGCAGTAGCCTCTGAAATCTACGAATTCAAGGTGCTGCTGTTTGGACTGGCCACCACACCGAGGGTCTTCATGAAGTGTATGGCTCCCATCTGTGCATACCTTCAACTACATGAAATTCAGATATACCCATACCTTGATGATTGGCTGTTGGTTTCCCGGACTAGGGAAGGACTTAGCTCCGCTGCAAATATGACCTGTTAATTATTGCAAGACCTTGGACTCTTCTCCCTACAATCATCAGACATCTTCTCTTCTCCAGATGATCAACTTTATTGGAGCCCGACTGGATTCTATGGTGGCGAAGGCCTTCCTCCCTCGAGACAGACAACGTGCTATTGCTTGACACATTCGCCGAATTCGACAAGAATGAATTGTTCCTGCCCGATCTGTTCAAAGACTTGTTGGGACATATGGTAGCATCCATCACCGTAGTCCCACATGCCAAACTCCGGCTGCGCCCCCTCCAATTGTCCTTCAATGGGAGGTTTTGACCACAAAGGGATCCGCCTATGAAGCGGATTTGATTCCTGTCCTCCGTTCTTCAGTCTCTACTATGATGGACAGAGTCAAGCAACCTAAACATCGGAGTCCCGTTTCTGCCTCAGTATCCGACAGTGACTCTCGGTACCGATGCATCCCTTCTGGGATGGGGAGCCCTGTACTCCGGTCTACGCACCCGGGGCGTTGGAACTGTCAGGACTCCAGGAACCATATCAACTTCCTGGAACTTCTCGCCGTGTTCAAAGCACTACAGTCATTCAAGGATGTGCTTCACTGTCAGGTTGTCCAGGTAACCTCGGACACATAGCCAGTTTTTTACTTAAACAAGGGGGGACAAAGTCCCCAAAATTAGCTCATTTGTCGATGCGAATCTGGGAGTGGTGCATAACGAGATGCATCACTCTTATTGCAGTACATCTCGCGGGCATGGACAATGTGGAAGCAGATCTCTTGAGCAGACACGTGTCACAGTCACACTAATGGGAAGTGGACCGCCAGATTTGCGACAGGCTATTCCAGTGATGGGGCCTCCCAGATATAGACCTGTTTGCCACCTGACAAAACAGGGTGTGCAAGAATTTTTGTTCGAGAGCGGGAATCATGCAGGGGTCATCCAGGGATGCCTTCATGATTCCCTGGAGTGGATTTTACGCTTCCCCCCCCCGATTCCCCACATCATGAGAGTATTAGCAAAGGTGATTCACGACGGGGCCACAGGGCTACTGATAACTCCTTGGTGGCCATGCCAGCCATGGTTCTCGACACTTCTTTGTATTTCTCGGGAGGAATACCTTCAACTTCCTCCTGTCCCTTATCTTATAACTCAGCGGGAGGGCTGGATCCAACACCCGGACCTACCGTTGCTGAAACTGCCTGCCTGGCGAATTCGATAACATTGAACGCTGGCACGGTACCGATCCCATCTGCAGTCCTTACTCATTCCATTCCTACCACCGACACACAGGTCCATGCTGTGAATTTGCCTACCGCCTCTGCCTCGTCGGATCCAGTGGATATGCTGTCAGATTCGCAAGCTTTGCATCCTGATATACAATATATTCTCGACTCTGCATTAAGATCATCCACTCAAAAATTGTATGTGGCAAAGTGGCATAGATTCTCTAGTTTTGCCAAATCTCATTTGTATTCAGTGCCCTCTGCATCTATATATATCAGATCCTCCAGTTCCTCTTTGAGCTTCACCGTTCTGGTCTTAAACCTTCCTCCATAAAAGTGTTTACAACGGCAATCTCCTATTACCGCGGGACTGTGCAGGGGTTTTCCATTTTCTCTCAGCCATTGATTAAGAGATTCCTCAAAGGACTTTGCCGTTTATGCCCACTTGGAGTCTCTCAGTGGTACTACAGGCACTAACACGGCCTCCTTTGGAGCCCCTGGCAACAATTGATCTACGTCTTGTCTCTTGGAAAACTGCCTTCCTTATAGCAGTTACTTCAGCCTGTAGATCTGGTGAACTTTGTGCCCTCAGAGTAGATCCTCCATTTTTGAATTTTCACAAGGAGAAGGTAGTGTTAAGAATGGATCCATCTTTTCTCCCAAAGGTGGCTATCTCTTTCCACATGGATCAGGAAATTGCATATGCTAGATGTTTGTCATTGCCTAGCTTTTTACAGATCAAGGACTGAGTCTTTTCGTCACTCTAATAGACTCTTCATTAAATATTCGGAACAAAACCAAGGCTTCCCAGTTACTCCTCAGAGAACTATCTAAATGGATAGTTAACACTATTACTCTGCCTTATCAGTTAGCCAAGATAGACTTACCGACAACTCCAAGGGGCCACTCCACTAGGACTGTAGCTGCCTCTTCAGCCTTCGCATCAGGAGTCCCGATTGAGGATGTCTGCAGAGCTGCCACCTGGGCTACTCCATGTACTTTTGCAAGACATTATAGATTGGATGTTTGTGCTAGACAGGACTGTTCTTTCGGCAGAGCCGTTCTTTCATCTATTCTTCGTTGATGACACCTCTGCCATTTCGGGTAAGCTTGTTATTCTACCCATATGTGTAATGCACAGAGGCCACGACGAAGAAGAGCAGGTTGCTTACCTGTAACTGATGTTCTTCGAGCGGCCATCTGTGCAGTCACACAACCCACCCACCGGCCCCGCTTGGTGTCATGGGTGGTCCGACTTTTTTTTTTTGGTACCGAGTTATTTTCTCTGTTTGTTGTACCACTGAGAGGTTTTGTTTTATTCCATACCAACAAACATTTTCCTGTTACTTTAGTTCTTCTTACAATTTTTTGTTAGGGAGCGAACGTCCGGTCTGTCAAAGACTGGAAAATGGCGGACACTCTGCTCCTTATATACTACTAGAGGGGAGGGAGAGTAGAGTTTCCCGCCAAACCATTAGCTGTTAATCTTCTGGCCAAAGGCACTGCGCAGGCTCAGAACCCATATGTGTGACTGCACAGATGGCCACTCGACGAACATCAGTTACAGGTAAGCAACCTGCTCTTCTTGAGATATATTTTAAAAATGATGTAATAAAATGTGCATGTCTCCTCATACATTTAGAGATTCTTGTTTTTTGGGGAAAGTAGTTGTCAAGAGCAACTTTTAAAATAGAAAGCCAAGGGCAGGTGACAAAATGTCATGCAGGCACCACCTGGCACAGTGATTGAATGAACACCATCCCTCCTCATGTCACACATTTGATTCTATTTTTGTATTTGGTTGAATAGCACAGTGCAGCCCAGTTCCAGCTTTGGCAAAGGCAAGAACGAATATTAAATATGCATACAGAACTCCAGTTTATAGCATGACCACATATTAATTCATAACAAATTATAAAATGATTTTAATTGTTAGAAAACTTAACATTCACACATTATGCTGATAACTATTTTGGTTGGCATATGTCAAATCATTCAACTGGTGAGCATATTTCCTAGTCAGGAAATATGCTTTACAATATTTTTCCTCCCTATTGAAATGCAACTAATTATTTGGTGATTACAGATTAATTAAGAGATGGGTAGTGGGTGATCTGAAGTTCTGCTAGATTTTAGACCAGAAATTATACAGTCAAATAGTTTGATTTTATTCTGTTTCATCAGTTAAAAATGATGTACACATTTACAAAACTAGTAGCAGCAAAAGCAAACTTGCAACTTTGATAGTTTATGAGTTCCTGCTTTACAATAGCTCTATTCTCTTTCCCCTCTTACCTTTGGAAGGAATAATCCATTTATAGGTTAGAGGTGCCTCCCTTCCACAATCCAGCTGCTTTTTCCAGGGAGGAAGTATGGCTATACCTACTTCCTAAATTACATAAAACTGTCGTTCACCATCAGCCAAGAAGTTTTTTTTCTTAAGTTCAGGACTAGCTCTGCCTTGTCACAATGGGAGATCAAGATTCAATTTGCTTGTTAGATATTCCTTGAAAGAATGTGAAGTAGGTAATTGGGTAGTGGTTTCCCCTTTTGACTTTCCAACTTCAAATAAAGGCTGTAACTCATTTAAAAAATTAAATTTCCACACTGCCCGAAGTTTTTAAAGACACTGGCCTATGTTTTTTATAACACAAGAGAAGAAACACTTTCCAGCATGGTCCTTTTGCAAACTCTGTCCTTTTTGGGTTACCATGTAAGGCAGCTGAGTTGTTGGAAAGTGCAAAACACAGTAATACCTGCTATTCTACCTAAATTGTTTGCTTTATTAGAGTTTGCACTTCAAAGTTTACGTAACTCTGTATGGATGATTTTGCTAATTTTGTGTTGAATGTTAAAAAAGGTAAAATTACAGCCTGGTTCTCACTTAACAAGACTGTGAGTTGTTTTAAACTATGGAGTGGTCAATTTGTCCTCCCACTCCAGCTTTGCTGAATAATCTAGGAACTCCCAGCTCTCGGGTCACAACATCTGAAACTAGCATTCTGGTTGCAGAGTATTAAAACTACTTAGAATTTGAATACATGGTTTGTTGAGTTAAAAATCTAGGCTGTTAAACCCCCAACTGCTTAGTTGAGGAGTCATAACTAAAAACTCAGAAAAGGGCATTCCTTTGGCCAAGTGGAACTATCAAGCAGCTGCTACACAGCTCCACCAATTAATGAGTTGTTTATTATTATTAGCATCATTTATTATATTTATTTATTTATTTAAAACATTTATACCCTGACAGGATCTCTGGATGGCTTACATAAAAAGTAAAATGAAAGTAACAAGTACAGCAAAATCCACAACAGCACTTGAATAAAATAATCAACAATATGTAATAAAAGTATTCTAAACATTAAATATTAGGCTAATAAAAAGGTTTTGGCCTGACACAGAAAAGAATAAAGAGTCAGCACAAGGTACACCTCTCTGGAAAACAGATTCCACAGTCCGGGTGCTACACTGAGAAGGCCCTTTGCCTAGTAGTCAGCCATTCTTCTAGCCTTTTTCAATGAGGTCTCCTGGAGAAAGACCTTGGCAGATGATCTTAAGGTCTGAGCAGGTGAATGTGGAAGGAGACGTTCTTCAGACATGTCTATACTAACTATTGGCTTAAGCTGTATAAGTGCTTTACAGAGCATTAAACACTTAAATATGCAAAACTGAGTCCACAAAACATGATTATTTTTGGAATATGTCACTGGCAAGAGCTTCTGTTGATATTCACAACTGCTCTTTTAGAAATAAAATTCTTAAGAGTGCCTATTCCTGGACTATACTGGGGGGGGGGGGTTAAGATTTTTTTTTAATTGTTCTATTGTTGTTTATTTATTTGTATATTTGTATATTTTGCTTTGTTGTAAGCCGCCCCGAGGCTTTGTTGTGATGGGGCAGCATAAAAATGTTTTAAATAAATAAAAATAATATCCCTCTTACAAGCAATTGAAACCAGCATACCTGTATCTAGTTTCAAGTTTGTCACTAAAGCAAAAATCAGTTTCCCAAATATGGGGATCAGGCACTTATGCTTGCCTTAATTCCTGGCTCTTACATGGTCAGCATTGCATATTAGTTCATAAAAAGTTATTAGCTCACAAAGATGTATCCTGTGCTCTGACAGTAGTTCTCTGCTATTTGTGAATGCTTGGCAGGGTGTGGTGGCCATAACAGTGTATTTTATTTATATAGCATTTCAGAGTCTACAAAGCACTTTGCACTCATGATCTTGTTTAAATCTGTAAAACCAATCAGTAACATGAATACTGTCTTCCTTGTACTATAGAGAGAAAGATCAAGCTGAGGACAGACATAAGGCTACCTTCTGAGTTCATAGTACCCAGGATTCAAATCTGGGAATTTTTTATTTGTAGTTCATTCTGATAGCAATACATTTTGTTTCTCCAAACTACCTTAACCTTCAGAGAAATAAACGTGCCTTTCTAGAGCTCATGATTTTACTTACAACATCAATTAACAGGCCACAGTTGTATATTTAAAATGTGTGATCTATCACAATAAAAATCACAATATATAAAGTCTGAGTTGAAACAAACATTAAATTTTATTGAACTAATTAAAAAGAGATGGGCAGAATATTTGCGAAGTTGTTCCATTCTCTCCTTGTTTGATTTTTGTGATGTTTGTGACACTTGGTTTATCTTTAGTACACATAATACAAAATTATTATTACATATTTTGAAGAGCTCTAGAAAAGAGCATTAATGGCATACTTTTTCCATTGATGTCATTCTTTTTTTACTTAGACTATTCTTCAATATTAGATTTTGCAACTAATGTACATACAGCATAATAACAAAATGTCTGATTTCATTTTTAGGTCGTATGGGTATAAATTTTCATCATCCAGGAACAGATAACATTATGGCTCTCAATAGTAAGTTCAAATCCATATATCCAACTTGTACGACATTGTATATAATTCTTCTATCCTATATGCTTTTACATATTTCTATTTATGTTAGTTACAAAATACAGAATGTGAAAATAGATAAAATGATGATGTAAATCTAATCTGACCTTTTGTAGCTGCTATCATGTTATCACAAATGAAAAACTTAATGAAATCCTCCATGTGTACTTTTTGCAAAAAGCACATAGAAGAAGATTATTTTTCAGATAATACCCTTTTAAAATCTATTTGATTTGAAACTTCGTTTGGCATAATAGTTAGAATGTTTGACTGAGACCTAGGAGATCTGTATTTTAACCCCCATCCAGTCTTGAAGCCCCTGAGTGGCTCTTGACCAATCACTGACTCTAAACCCAAGGTTGCTGGAAGGTTAAAATGGACAGAAGGATTATGTGAACTAAGCTAAGTTACTTGGAGGGAAGAGGCAGGTTATAAAAATAATAAATTAATACAATAAATTGTGTCTGTGTAGTTCTATGTTGCAAGTCATGCAGAGAACCTAGTTATGGGCTATTGTAGCAGCATATAAATTCATTAACTAAATAAATATGGTGCAGTTCTATTGAAAAAGTAATGGTTTGTGATTTTCAGAGGTGTGTATGAGATATTCCCACCAGGAGTTCTGCATGAGATGTTCTCACCAGTCACTTCAATGAAACAGACTATTTTCATCTCTCACTGGGCATGGGGTTTAATATACACAGTGAGGCTTGTGCCTAGAAATGATAATTGGGGAAGAGTAAGTCTGTGGGAAGGAATGACATTTTCAGTAGCGTTAGCAGCATTACTTCTGCAGTGCATGTTTAAGGCTCAGGATTATTTGTTTAAAAACTTGTAAAATTGTTCTTCTCAGTGCAAGAATTAGATTTGCCCCAGAATTTGCTGTAATATTGATTGTTAGTGTTTGGCATAAGGAAAATAAACAATTTTTCATTTCACAGGATGAGACACTGTGAGTTTTGAGGATTTTTTTTGCTTAAAGTTTGTGGTCTGAGGACATTTAAGTCCTACATCTAATGTGCTCTGAGATTAATATGGAGCCAGAGCATATTAATTCCATTGTGATATTCTGTTTGTTGGTTTGAGTCAAATGAATGTAGGGAGTGTATCGCTGTTACTCAAATGTTAATGAGAGATCCAAAGCAAATAGTGCTTCCCTGCTAAGTTCATACATTGCACTTAAGCTTTCTGTGTGTGGGTGGGTGGGTGGGTGGGGGGGGTACATGAATGTGCCAGGCACCTATCCGATACTATCTATGATATTGCTGGTTACAGTCAATGCACTTGTCTGTCCTTGTCTGTGCCACGTTGAAATATTGTATTAATATTTGCTTTTCCAAGTGAATCAGAATAGTAGAGTTGGAAGAGGTCAAGAAGGCCATCAGGTCCAACCTTCTGCTCAGTTCAGGATTCATCCTTGGCTGTTAGCTGCATCTTGAATGCCTCTAGTGTAGGAGAGTCTACAACCTTCCTAGGTGATTGGTTTCATTGTCGTACTGCTCTAACAGTCAGGAAGTTATTCCTGATGGTCAGCCAAAATTCAGCTTTCTGTAACTTGAGTCCATTATTTTATGTTCTGCACTGCAGGATGATTGAGAAGAGATCCTGAACTCTTTCCCGTTAGATTAAAATTGCAGCAGACTGTCATCTTCTGGAATGTAAATCTCAAGAACCTGGGAGCAAGGTTAATTCCTTTCCAGGGTCACCAGGATCATTTGGTGATGAGTGTCAAGATGTCTCTGATTTAAATGCTGACTATCTATCTATGTATCTATAGTTTTAATATACCATCAATTCATTACAAAATCTCAAGATGGTTTACACAGAGGAAAAATATTAAAATAATTATTATGATAAAACAATTAAGAACTCCTAAGTGCCAGCACATGATGAAACTAATTAAAATACCATTTAGCAATTAAACTGGGAAAATAAAAAGGTTTTGTCCTGGTGCCAGAACAAATAAAGTGTCCATGTCAGGAACACCTCTCTGGGGAGTGAGTTCTATAATCGAGGTGCTATCAAGGAATAGGCCTTCCTCCTCATAACAGCCCTCCTCACTTCTTTCAGGGAGGGCTCTCATAGACCTCTGCAGATGACCTTAGGATTTGGTCAAGCTTGTATGGAAGGATATGTTCCTTTATATAACTAGGCCATAAACTATTTAGGATTTGAGATACTACTGTTAGTACCTTAAATCAGGCCCAGACTTCAATTGGTAGCCAGTGTAGTTGATATAAGACTAGTGTAGTATGTTCTTGTCTACTGGTTCCAGCTTTCCAGATAATGGCTGAAATACCAGCCTCCATTTTGGAGCATCATTTTAGCCATGTCCCAACTTACAGTTCTGAAATACCCAAAGTAGACTGGCAGGAAAAGGATCAGCCCCCCTTTTGCCAATTTTTGCTTTTCTGCAGTAAACCTAGGTACTGACTGCCCTTTTCCTTGATCCCATCCTGTATATGTTTGAACCTGTACCATTGGCCAGTGTGATTGTTGCTGTCATCAATATTACTTCAGTCAAACAGAATAAAACACAATAGTGCTGTGTTATGTTGTCCCTCTTTTTCCATCCTTGCTCAACATGAGGCATTTCATTGATGCTGAAGTAAGGCTGGTGTTTCATTAGATTATACAACATAGACTTGAAAGTAAATTGGGAATGTAACTTTTGTTTCTCCTTTGGGTGTATACATACTTTGATTTTATTGGGTTGGTTTTAGATTTCTGTTTACAAGTTCAAGGGCTGTTTTTAACTCTAATGTAGCCTAGACTTTTTGGAGTATATTTTCCATATAAGTCGAAGAGGAAGGGAAGAGAAGACAAAGTGATTGCTTAGCCAGTGGCAACAGGGAGCACCTTGAGAGCTGGAAGATACCAGTTTGTTTTAGCTTGCATTAGCTAATGGTGGTGGCAGAGAGAATGACAGGCAGAGGGATACATCCAGTGAACTAATGTTTAATGTTTAATTTTAACTATGTTTTTATGCTCAGTTTGTGGATTATTTATATTATATGACTATATATGTATTTATTGGATTTGAATTGTAAGCTGTCCAGAGACCCACTGGGTATTGAACAGGGAAAAAATACCCAGATAGATAGATAGATAGATAGATAGATAGAGGGCTATTGCTGGATGGCCTGATTACTACCATGACAAGAGCCCTGGAGTGAGACTGGGAGAATCCTAAATTAATGTGTTGGTACTTGGGCCCTAGGCACTGAACTTCTAAATCAATTTTGCGCTAAATGTTTGGTCCTGCCCAATGTATTAGTATTTTGATTAAACTTTTTTTTTGATATTACACAAACATAAAACCTCAAGTCTTTCTTGCAACTGTAATAATGTTTCATACAGTTATTTGATCAGTCACTGAAAAACTATTGAAGGAATTGAAATAAAGTGGGCATTGGAATATATTGTTCCTTTTTAAAAAGTAGAAATGGAGGAGTCCACTACATGCTGCAATAACTTGGTAGCATGTAGCTAATCCTAACTCTTTATTTTAGGAAGGCTTTGCTCTAGCTTAGTACCACTGCATAAGTAAGTGTGTGTGTGTGTGTGTGTGTGTGTGTGAGAGAGAGAGAGAGAGAGAGAGAAGCCATCCCACCTAGCCTCTAACTCTTCAAAATGTATGTTTTCTCTATGTGCATGCATGCACATGGGGGTTATAAAAAAGAAAAAAGATCTATGTGGATTTTTTTTTTAATCAGGTAGTAAAGTTTCAATTAATTTTCATTTAACAAAGTTAGATTGTAAATTAATGGGAAAGAAAAAAGAAGCATGACAGAATCGGTAACAGAGTGTTAGAGCATAGCATAGCATCCAGTTATACCTTACTTAATTTGTAAAATTATGTATGCCTTCCCTGGAAAACAAACCTTGGTTTTGTTAGTTATGTCTGAAATTTTATGTTAAAATAAGTTAGCATTTGTATAAAGGTATAGTGCTGTGAGACCAAAATGAATGCTAATTTAATGTAAATTTTAAATATTAAAACCTGTGTTTGTGGAGCCAATGCATATGCACTGTAAAATGGCACACTATCAGCCATATGGGGAAAGGTTATTTCCTTTTAACCATTTGTCCACACCTGCATTCTTCTCTGTAGAGAGACTGGAGGGTGTGGTGGGCAGGCAGAGATATTACTCAGTGTTCTTACATACCTTCAGACTTAGAATCTCATTTCCTAACATGAAGGAGGGAGTATGTGTGCTTGCTGTACAGGGCTGTACACATGCTTTTTTTGTTTGCACTTCTTAGCATAGAGAACACAGCTTAGAATAGTCTCAAATGAATTTCAGTTCCCTTCCTCCAGACTTGTAGGAAGAACAAGTATGCTGTAAGATAGTTTAGACATTATTGTCATGTCCTACCTGGAGGAGGATTCCTCAGATGAAGAAGGCCAGGGCAGTGAGCTTCAGCCACAATCAGACAGAAGGGTCATGGCTACAGATGACTGTCCTCCTTTAAAGTACAAGGAGCCAGGACCTTTAGTAGAAGTCCTGTAGTTCCCCAAGAGCAGGAGTCAGAGACAAAGGAAATCCACTCTGTGGAAAGAAGGAGGAATGCATGGCAAAAAATCCAAACACTCTGAAAGGGCCGTGGTCTCTGTGCATTACACATATGGGTGCTGCCCCTGTGCAGTGTCTGTATTTGGGAAGATTCTCAGCTAGTAACATTTTTGGCGGGAACTCCACTCCCACACCCCCTCATATAAATGGGTTGGAGTCCCCTCCCCTTTGCCAGTCCACTTTCAACCACTGTGCCTCGGGTTCTCTCATTGCTTTTAATATTCCCTCACAAACTTCTACCTTAACTTTAAACTTTAAATTTTATCTTTCTTCAATCTAAATTCCTCACAATCGTAAACCCTTCCACAACTTCAAACCCTCCTCACAACCCTTCTTTCTCCCCTCTCCCTCACACATCCCCTCCCCCCCAAAATAAAAACATTTTAAAAAATCTATTGTCTTTCTCTCCCTCTATTTTCTTATTCTTCCTCAATGGCACAGCATTCTGCTTTTAGAAGATGTGGGCAGTGCAGAGCAGAGATGCTTTCTATGGACATGCACTTGCTCTGCTTGCTATGTCTAGGTGAAGGACATCTTGTATACAAATGTGTCCACTGTCAAGCCTTCACCAAAATTTCCTCAAGAAAGTCCTGTGGTATATAGAACCTTGATTGCAATGAAAGAGGCTACTGTGGGTCAGTCTGCTGGCCCTTCAACCACCGAAGGAAGCACCCCTCTATGTGCCGATCATGGTGAGAGCACCAAGTCTGACAAAGAGTGCTCGGGATGATCTCAGTATCCTAAGAAAGAAAAAGGAGAAAAAGAAACACCTTGAGACTGAAGGGACTGCTAAAGACAAGTGTCCCAGGAAGGAGAAGCTGGAGAAGAAAAAGAAGCAGTATTCTTATTCGGCACAGAAGGATGTTCCATGCCAACATACAATGGAAAAGGGTGCCTCAGTACCGAGTGAGCCTCCATTCTGTTCTCTCTCAGTATGGATGACACCAAGACACCTTGCCACATTCCAAGCCTGTCACCAAGACCTTCTCCATGACCTCACTTTAGCCCAACTGAGACTCAAGCTGTGGAACTGACTATCAGAACTTCCATCTTGGAAGGAGAGATTCAAGAGTCTTCCATGCACCATCTGACTGATCAGTATACTCAGTTCAAGATTACCAGGAGCCAATACACCTGCCTACTCCAACCCTATGTGGCCACCTGTCACTGGTGATCTCACCAGAATGGATCCGGAGACCACCTCCTCCATTCAAACCTAGCTCCCTTGGTAAGGAAGGAGCCAATATTGGAAGCCTTCCCATACAGAGACATTGGACATGGATATCTGTGGGAATATTTCCCACCCTACAGATACCCTTACATACCACCTTCCCCACTTCACAGACCTCAACAATCTGCAGACCTACCATCCACATCTCGGGAAGAAACAACTGCTGGAGCTCAACCGGTGGAAGAGGGATCTCCAGCACAATCATCCTCATTTGAGTTAGATGAGTCAGATTCATAAGACACAGAGCAGGCATCCACCTCAACTGACCTTATGGTTTCAACTCAAGGCCCAGGATTGCCCGGAAAGAGTATGGGATGCTTCTCCAAACTACAGGTCTGTATGTCAACCTCCTTAGCGATCGACATCCAACAGTGCAGAATTCTGGATTCAGAACAGGACGTGGTTCAAGTGGCCCTACCTCTGATCTCCACCCTACACCAGGCCATGATGGTACCATGGGAACTACCAAATCACCCACATCCAACCTCCACAGTGCCTTGAGTCAATGTACAGGGTCAGGGAACAGGACATTCCATTTTTGCTGCGACACTCCCATCCAAACTTAGTGGCCATTAAGTCTAGACAGGGTTGGCAAACCAGAAAGCACTCTGCACTGGTTGATCACGAAGGATGTAAGATCAATATGATCAATAATACATCCATCAAATCTCAGGTCCACAATGCAGTCTCTGGACATGAACTAGCCTTCCAGTTCAGAGAACTACTGGTTTCATTAGAATAATTCTATGTAGAAGCAATCTGATATTTATTTAGCCCCCATAGATGTGGCATGTATCTTACAAATGCATGTGCAAGATGATGTTGATTAAATGATATATTTAAGATCATACAATCTTTGTTAACAATACTGTTCCAGAGAATATGAAGTAAACCTCCCAAATTGCATGCCCTTGGTTTTTAACAGCTATGTGAAACCTTTGAGTGTAATAATATGAAGATATAGGCTGAAATGTTATCAGGATACAGATGATACTCAGATGCAACTCTTAACAATTTTTAGTTAGGCAATAGGGCTCACAGGACTGTCCAAATGGATTTTATTACTCCAGTTTTGTGTGATACTTGGTTCCCACTTTATTTCTGAGCTCTGCCCAGGAAGCTGATTCTTAACTTTACCCACTGCCTCAAATTAGGAAATGTGTCACCCCTCCAAAAAATAATAGAGGTGCATAACATTGGCATATAGTATTTGTATATAGGCAGACTTAGAAATAGTTGCTCTAATTTTAAAATAAACATGTTTCACCATAGTGATCAGGTATTGACTGTAGCTAACAGCTACAGTCTGTTCTCCAGATGCTAACTTCTAGTAAACAGCATGCTTTCCTATTTTATATGTCTTTGTTTTGGCTGGACAGCCCTTCAGACAGGGGGCTGTCCTTTGTAAAATGCAAGACATTTACCAATTTCATGTGTTCAGCATAGCTGGTTGTGGATTATTTAAGTCACAATGAGCCATGGCACCTGTGAAAAATCAAGCCATGACTGCAATTTGTTATGTCATCTGAGCCTGGTACAGGTGGCTTGTTTGAGGATTAAAGAAGCATTGCATAATGTTAAAGCAAGTCATGAATTCTGCAAGGATTGTTTAACCCTTGGATAATCCACCCCTGTTTGGTTTTCAGATGATATAACAAGACACAGTTGTTTTCTGTGGTTGATACACAAAATGCAGCCTATCTTAGTTTATTTAAATAAGTCTTGGTGGGCTGTTTGATTTTGTGAACAGGCTCACTGCTGCTCTAACTTTAAAGCCCTAAATAGTTGAAACCTGAATGCCTTAAGGACTATTTCCTCCTTTATTTATATGCTCACTCCATTCTACTTCTGATGCCCTGCTCAGGTTGGCTATGTCATCAGAAGTTTTGGAAGTGAGTACAAGGAGCAGGGTCTTCTTGATTGTAGTGCCTGGAAAATCCCGCTTGGTTCCATCTTTGTTTTTCTCCACCTCACTAAAGCATGGCCTTTGGCTTAGATGACCAACCACTGAGTTCATTTCCTAAGAGTTTCACTCTGCTTTTATGTTTTATTGGAGTTTTTTTCTTTTTCAGTTTTTATTACTTTCTCTGAATACTGTTTATTATAACCAGCATTTATTGGTTTGTTGTAAGTTGCTTCAAGTTTAATAAAGAAAAGGGAGGGCTTAAAAAGGTCTCTAAAACTTCACCATTCAATTAGAGTACAATGCCTTGTATACATCTTTATGGTAGTAATTAGCATTCTTAAAAGTTTCTAATATCAGTGGACACTTGTATGTTTATAGCAAATCCCTCCTATTCTTATCCAGTATGTCTCTTCTAAGTTTGTAATCCATAGCTGAATCAATACATTCATCTAACATTACATAACTTAAAACAATTAAGAAGTGTTTGGTAATCTTTGGGGCTTTTGAAAAAATATTTCTATGACATCCCCCAAATGTACCTTTACAGAGAAAAAAAAATCAATTTTTTTGACTTGCAGACATAAGTTATTTGTTACTTTTAGTAGAAAATATCTCACAAGTTCATACAAAAGTTAGCATGCCTCTTGTGCTGGCTTTCTAAAAGGAATTACTTGCTTGGCTCAATCCCATAAAGATGTAGGCTTAAAATCATGTCCAGTTCAGTAACTATAGGAACATACCTTTTGAAAAATTTATCTCAGTCATTCAACCTGGCAGTGTTACCTACCGTATTTTTCACTCTATAAGACGTGCCTGACCATAAGACACACCTAGTTTTTAGAGGAGGAAAACAAGAAAAAAATATTCTGAATCAAATGGGCACATAATCACAGGCACATTCCCCATCACTTCCCCATGGGCTGCACATCTGACAGACTTACTGCACACACATATTCGCTCTATAAGATGCACAGACATTTCCCCTTACTTTTGAGGGGGGGAAAAGTGAGTCTTATAGAGCAAAAAATACGGTAGTTCATGGTGATGAATACATATAGAAAATGCAGATAATTCTGGGATTAATGGTGCATGGAAGAAACAGTATTAGAAAATAAAAACCCCATCTATTTCCTGTTGTTAGTGTGGTAGGATGTTGCAGTTCTAGGCATCTTCTGTGTCACTGCAGTGCAGAGAGGTAATATTGTGATGCTTCATATTTGTGATGTTTAGTTGCTTAAAACAATGTATACCTAATTTGCACTAACCAATTTAACTAGTTTAGGGCTTGAGTTACCAAATGGCTTGTCTCAGGTGCCTGGCCCTATTAAATAAGTATCCTTCCACTGTTTCTTCTAATGTTTTTAATTGTTTTGAGTAATCCTTGTATTCTTTAATATCATAGCTCACTTTTGATAAAAGTTTGCGAAGAAAGTATTGTTTTGAGTTGTATTGAGGTAACAGAAAATCACACATTCTGAATTGTATACTCAATCACTCACACATCCAGTTAAAATGATTTGATGTAAATAAACTTAATTGGGTGTTTTGTATATATTTGTAAATTTAATTCTATCTCCCTAACATTCTGTAGACAGCTTTTTAAACACTGCTGACTATATACCGATTGCTCAAGGCAGATTGTTAGAAAAATGTCAGTCTCCTCTAAATACCTATTACAAATTGATTGTTAACAAGGAAAGTGTTGATCAGATAATCTTCAGAAGTCTTTGATTGTGTATTTTAGCTTATACTAGGACAAACTGAATTACGTGAATTAATTCACTCAAAAGATGAGTTTTCCATAAACCTATAAATAGAGTAACTATTATTATGCCAGTACCCAATATGTTTTTCTGTATTTACATGCAGCCAGGAGCTATGGACGGAGACGAGGTAAAAAAAAATCTTTTAAATGTTTATAAATATGGGTCATAGGGGCAAAAGATTAAGGCTATAAACAGCTGATTATGCTTGTGCGGTAATGGGATAACTTTTCCTTTACTACTAAAGTAGCATTAGTCATGATTCTGCTTCAGTAGCTTCATAATTTTAAGAGTGTAACAGAATGGGAAAGTAGAGATTTTGTTTGCGGCTCAAAACAACCAGTCTCATTCTGAACAGGACTAGTAGTTAAAAGAGAAACTGTTTTGGGTTTTTTGTTTTTTTCAAGAAAATTGATCTTGAAATGTTAATTTCCATGGTAAGCAAGTACCATATTTTTCCCTCTATAAGACGTGCCTGACCATAAGACGCACCTAGTTTTTAGAGGAGGAAAACAAGAAAAAAAATATTCTGAATCAAATGGGCACATGATCACAGGCACATTCCCCATCACTTCCCCATGGGCTGCACATCTGACAGACTTATTGTACACACATATTCGCTCTATAAGACGCACAGACATTTTCCCTTACTTTTGAGGGGGGAAAAGTGTGTCTTATAGAGCAAAAAATACGGTAATGCTTTTTCACTTTTTTTTTTTTTTTTTTTTAACATGAGCACGCATTTTGATAATCAAACTATGGAAATGTGTTCTTTTCAATTAACTAATTCCAAAACTATACACCTTCCTGAAAGATATACCCCGGTATGAGTGTGTGCTTGTTGCATTAGTACTGCTATGCTTCTGGGGAATTAAAACTAAAATACATGTAAAATTTGCATTGCTTGTCTCATGTATGTATGTATGATTTATATGTTCTCCTGCACTTTAGCTTTCTAAATACAATGGCTGAATTTGAATTGTAGTAAAAAATATTGAATCATAGTGAATTTGCTATTTATATTTAAAATTCTTATTTAATACCTGGAACCATGAATTCTTGTTTGTTTCCAGTGCATAGAATCTAAGAGTCAGTCAACTCATATACCACATTCCTTTTTAAACACATTTGTTTAAGATACTGTGTGTAATCAGTGTTCACACAGCTACTTCTCTTTAAGGTTCTAGCAGACTTCACTGTTGTCACATTAAAGTTAAGAAAATGGTTTCTATTTATGTAGGTACTTTATGAAGTAGAGCTTGAAATTTCCAGGAGATAAAAGTGTAGCCTTAGAAATATTCCACAGTGGGCCCATCACTTCCAGTTCACCCTCTGGCAGCGTGCTTTGAGCACGAGTGTACCCTCCTGGTTGGACTCCAACAAGCTGCCCTCCTCTGAGGGCAACCAACTTCTCAACCAACTAAATTTGGTTTAAAACTTCTCAACCAACTAAATGATCAGAGAGGAGGGCTGCTGCCTCTGCCCCCTTGGAAGGACCATCTGGGACCATGGCAGCCCTGAGTACAAGAAGCGCTGCGCCACCAGACCACCTTCCTCGGCAGCTGACTCACCCTGCATGGACCACCCATGCACACCAGACCCAGGTGTCCTCATACCACACTCTTGTGCCCTTTGAGCAGAATTCTCTGGGTGGATGCTCTCGGTTGTAGCCTCGTGCCACCCCAGGACATGCCACCTCCACTGCGTGCCCTGACTTCTTTGCCGCAAGAGTCACCAGATTGCCATCTTGCCACCTCACCTCGTGGCCCACAGCAGGCATTGCTTTCCCTGCTTGCCACCCAGAACACTGCTGCAATGGAGCCTGCACTGTCATCCCATTCCTCCTTCCCTGACTGAGATGGCTTGTTCTAATGGTTGCCAGCATTGATGCGCTCACTCAACCAATTGGACTCCTTGGACCTGCCAGCTCAGAAAGCTACATGTCAGAGGAGGTGCCGCGTCGTGTTGGATGACCCCTCCTTTAGCTCTTCTTCTGAATAACGGCCTCCTGGTCAACCACTGGCCTCCCAACACTGCCACCACTACACTGACAGCCCACACACTCATGCGAGGCCTACCTCCTGGCAGCCAGACCTCCATGTTGATTGTGCCCACCTCTGGTCCTTGGCAACAATTTGGCAACTGAGGATTGATGCCGGGCTCTCACAATGCCTCATTGCCAAGAACAGGAGGAATCACATGGTGTCAGCAAAGGCAGATGCCACCACTTGGAGTGTCGACTCAAGGCATCCTCCGTCACCAAGGAGTCCTATCCTACCCACTGTGCCAGCAAAGCCCAGCATCAGGGGAGCAGCGACCTCTCCTCCTGCCTCGATCACTAATGCCACTGCAGACTCTGAGGGGCAAACTGATGCAGGAGCTCCTTCAAGAACTTGGACAATGACCACTGGGCCTCTGCTCCTACAGAGCCCAAGGCTGACCCTGTGTACAACCTCCTGTCCTCAGACTACTCAACACTGGCCTTGTTCCCCTTGCTGCCTGCCCTACTGTGCACAACTCAACAGTCTTGGAGAACTCCTGTGGCTCTTGGGGAACTCCTGCTCTCTGTGTCACAAAGGATTGACCTCCACATATAAGATTTCAGAGAAAATATTCTCTTTTCTGTACCAGCACCCTAAGCCTAAATTAGTCATAGTGGAGTCTATGCAAGGAACCTCCCAGAGGGACCACTCCACGCCTGTGGACAAGGAAGGGTGCCATTTGGATGGCCTAGCAAAAAAGGGCTATGTGGTCTCTTCCCTGGGCATAAGCATCTCCAACTACAAGGCTTTCATGTCTAGGTACCAGCTCTTCCTTTGGGAAAAGCTGGGGGTTATGGCAGACCACCTCCTGGCCCACCTCTGTGATGCTGCCAAATTGATCCAATCTGAAGCTGTTAAACTGTCCAGGTACTAGATGGAGTCCGTTGGATATCAGGTAGATTGTCATAGCAAAGGTATGCTGTCATTTGTGGCAGTCTGCTGTCACACCCGGTTGCAGTCAACAGGCCTCCCTCAGGACTTGCCTTTTGACACGGAGGCCCTGTTCAATGCCCATACAGACGAGAGTGTGAACTCGCTGCATAAGGTGCGCACTACTGCTAGGTGTATGGGCTTCATACTGCAGCCCCACTCCCCCCAGCTGCTGCTTCTTCCCAGACTGGCCTCCCCCTCAACCCCGGATGAGGCAGCCCCTCCAAAAAGTGTGATACTCAGCCTTGCCAGTGGCTCCTGCCCAAGCACCAAGATGCCAGGCACAGGCTCTAAGAACTAAGTCCAGGCAGCCCACCCCCCCTGCCCCCCTCCACCTCTGACTCTTGAGTCCTCTTCATAATCTGCTCTGATTACAGAATTGATTACACCCTCCCTCCACTGGAACGCATCAGGACTCACCTGCCTTAGTGGCCGAGGTAGAGAGCCTTTTGTCTAAAAATGTGTCTTTTGAATGTGTCTCATTGGACCTCTCACAATATTTCTACTCCCAATACTTCACTCTCCCCAAAAGAGGCGGAAGCTTCAGGCCAATATTAGACCTACAGGCCATCAGCAAGTTCATCACCCCCCCCCCCCACCATCAGAAGTTCAGGATGACCACCCTCCGGAGCATCTTCCTGCTCTTTAGGCAAGGTGACTCCTTAGGCAAGGTGACCATTGAACTCAAGGATGCATACTTCCACATTTCTATCCACCTGACCTATAAGTACTTCCTCCACTTCCAAATTGGCCAGGAGAACTTTCAATTCACTGCCCTCCCCTTTGGACTGGCCACTGCTTCCTGAATCTTCACCAAATGCATGGCAGTGGTATGTGTGTACCTTAGGCTTCAGGGAATCCATGTCTTCCCTTACCTAGATGACTGGCTCCTAGCTGCTCCTTCTATGGACAACCTGTTCAAAGGGCTACAACCCACACAAGACCTCCTAAGAGACCTTGGCCTCATGATCAATTACGACAAATCTGTTCTTTCCCCCACACAATCCTTTTCATAGGGGCTTGCCTGGACTCCATTCCCATCATTGTTTTCCTCCCTCTACCATGGGCAGAGGCCCTGGCCTGGCTGGCTACGTCCATCAGGATCACTCCATCCTCCACTGCACACACCAGAGGTTTCTAGGCCTCATGGACACCACGGTGTTTGTGCTGCACCTTGCACACCTCAGAATAAGGCACCTTCAGCTCTAGTTCATAGAAGCCTTCGTAGTGGACGAAGGCCACCACCCTGTTCCCCCCTCCCCATGGGTTAGGCACTCCCTCTGCTGGTGGGGCATCACAGACAATCTAACCATGGGGGTCCCCTTCTCCCCCCGGGACCCTCTGCCACAGTCACACCCGGGACCCTCTGCCACAGATGCCTCCCACTCAGGGTGGGGTGCCCACTGCGCAGACATGAACACACACGGCTTCTAGGACAGGTGTGATTCTTGCCTCCACATCAACCTGCTAGAGATGCTAGCAGTGAAGAAGGTATTCACCTCCTTCCAGGATTCCCTCCAGGGACGACATGGTCAGGTGGGCACAGACAATACCACTGTCATGTATTACCTGAACAAACAGGGCAGGACCCACTTGACCCTACTCACCACACTAGTAGTTGTCCCTCTCCTTGAAGCAGTTCCAAATGTCATCACCATCTCCACTATCCACATCGCAGGGCACCTCAACTCCCTGGCAGACTCCCTGGGCCGCAACACCGCCCCACATGAGTGGGAACTACATCCTGAGATATTTCCACAGAGATGGACCTTTTTGCCTCTTCCCCACAACACCAAATGCGACCATGTGTGCTCATGGGCAGGCTGAAGGGCTTCCTCTCTGGGGGGTGCCTTCCTCCGTTGGGAGGAGGTGCTGTTCTCTGCCTTCCCTGCAATCCTGCTGATCACCAGGGTGTTGTTCAAGATTCAGAGGGACAGGACAGACTGCATTCTCGTTACCTCTTGATGGCCCCGACAGTCATGGTTCACCCTTCTCCTTCACCTCTCCACTGGAAATCACATCAGGCTGCCACAACACTACAACCTCCTGTCCCAGGACAATGGCCGAAAACTTCACCTGGACATCAGGATTCTGTGCCTGATGGCCTGGAGGATCCTCAGCTAACAGACTCATATCACTCTCTGCCACCTGCAGTAGCAGACATACTCGGGGCTGCCCTGAAGCCCTGTACCCACAGATCCTACCTGGCAAAGTGGAAGGCCTTCAAGACTTTTGCTACTGCTCAGGGTCTTGACCTTGTCCACACTCCTATTGACCACATCCTGTCCTACCTTCAGACCCAATTCAGTGCCAGACTCTCCCCCTCAACCTCATTTCTCACTTGCACTTGCCAGTCCAGGTTACTTCAGTCTTCACATGTTTCTTGTTGTACCACTTCCTCTTGGGCCTCCAGAACCCTACTCCACTGGTACGATCCTGCACCCCCACATGGAGCCTCTCTGCTGTCTTACAGGCCCTCACAAGGGAACCCTTCAAACCCATGGGGACAGCCAACCTATGCCTGCTGTCATGGAAGAAAGCATTCCTTGTGGCCATCAGGTTGGTGCACCATGCCATTGAGCTGACGGCACTACAGGTTGATGCACCTTTCCTCATATTCTACAGAGACAAGGCCATCCTGCAACTGGACCCAAATGTGACACCCAAACTCATTTTCCATGTCAACCAGGACATCTTCCTTCAAGCCTCCTTTCACAACCCCTCCATCCCAATAGAGACCACGCTCCACCTCCTCAACATTCGCAGAACCCTCACCTTCTACAAATCCTGGATCTAGCAGATACGCCGCTCTACTTGGCTGTTCCTGTGCTATGAGGGGCCAAGGAAAGGAGAGCCTGTCTCGACCCAGAGACTTTCCTTGTGCTTCCAGGATTTACTTCAATGTTTAACTTCAATATTTTTTATTCAGATCTTTGAATTTAGTATATTCTCTGTGCTTACCATTTTTCCTTAACCATTCTTTAGTTCATTGTTCTATTTGAATTACATTAAACAAAGTTAAATTTTCCCCTTTACCACCTTTATTTTTTCTTCATTATTTATTTTCTCTAACCAGTCTTTTTAACTTAATAGTTTATTCTTCAATACTTTCCCTAAACTTCCTCTCAAATTTTCTGGGAATCCTTCTAATTCTATATGTCATGAGCTAGGCGTTCCCTTCCAAGCAAGACGGTCTCTCCAGCACTTCTTGTAAGTGCCTTTATTCTACACAGAAGACTCTGAGCTTTCACAAACCTCTAAAAGAGATGTTGAACCTTCTCTGCCCCCCTTTACCCAAAGCTTTGCTTATGAACCCTTCAGAGCCTGTCTGGAAGGAGGGGTGCTGTGGACTGGGCACGTCTGCGTTCTGCACTCTGAGCCCCCTAATTTGGCCAGCCTGCAGCTGTGATGACAGACCCTCAGATCCACATCTTCAGGAGGCTGACATTCTCCATCCGAGAGACTACCTTTTTCCAAATCTCCTCCCTCCTGTCTTCCTTCTGTTTCATTCCCACAGGTGGGGAGACTGGGCCCCATGGGTGTCCTTGAGCTACTTTCATCCAGAGCAGGCTCAGACTGATACTAAGAGATTGAGTCCGTTGCAACAACAATTCTGTTATCAGAGTTTGAGGTCTGAGCCTTGTCTAGTTCAACCAGCACCACATCATCCTCAGAGTATGAGCTATCAGTCCCACCACACCAAAACAGGCCGCTTCTTGTGTGTGCCTGGGAATCTTGCCAGAGCATACACACACGACACTATAATTGGATATAATGGCAAAATTGATGGCAAAAATGTTTCCCTATACTTATTCCAAATTTGTACCATATTCTTAAGAAAAGGGGTTTGTGTGTTTTTAATAATATTCTTATTATCTTGTTTTTAAAAAATTGACAAGGATCCCTGAAGTTGAAATTCTAGTTTTACCCATATTACTTTTTCAGGTTGCAATATATCTGGCATATGCCTCATTTGATTTGCCAGATAATATAACTATATTAAGAATACCTAACCCTCCTTTTGTATGACTTACCGTATTTTTCGCTCTATAAGACGCACTTTTTTCCCCCTCAAAAGTAAGGGGAAATGTCTGTGCGTCTTATAGAGCGAATGTGTGTGTGCCCGACGCCCGAGACGCTGCCGGCTTGCACCACCAGGCCGGCATGTGCTTGGCGCGCCCTGCTCCACCCCACACTCTGGGAACTGATCACCCTCACCAGGAAGCTCCTCGCATCCGCCCCACGCCATTGCTCCACACCACCGTGCACTGCCGCCCCATGCTGCCGCCGCGCACCGCTGCCCCACGTCGCCGCAGCCCTGCACCACCACCGCCGCACACTGCCGCCCCGCGCCGTTGCTCCGCGCCACCGCGCACCGCTGCCCTGCACCGTTGCTCCGCGCCACCTCCCTGCGCCGCTGCTGCGCACCGCTGCCCCACACCTCCGCCCCATGCCACTGCTGCCCTGCCTCTGCTGTCAAGGAGAATGGGCACGTCAGGATAGCAGGGTGACAGTCTGAGTAAGAAGGGAAAGTTTATTTATTTATTTCATTTTTATACTACAAATAGCCCAGGCTCTCCAGGTGGTTAACAAAAGTTAAATTTAAACACTGAAAAGACACACCAAAAAAGTTAATTTAAAAGAACAAAATCATAATAATTGCAATTATTCAGCACAGAAGCATAGCAGCACTATAAAATAAAATGGAATTTATAAAAACTAAAAAGACCCTCTTCTTGGTAGCCACCTGACTTACTTCCTTTGGAAGGGACTCCTGAAGAAGCAGCCCCAAAAATGACCTCAGGGACCAGGAGGCACATATGGAGGGAAGTGATCCTCAAAGATCACATGGCCCCAAGCCATTTAAGGCTTTGATTGTTAGTACTAGCACTTTGAATCAGGCCCACACTTCAACTGTCAGCCAGTGTAGCTGGAAAAGGACTGGAGCAAGGTGTTCTCATGAGCCAGTCCCCACTGACAGGCTTGGGACTCTTTGGGATAAGTTGAAGTTTCCATACTGTTTTCAAAGGCAGCCTCATGTACAGCACTTAGCAAGAGATTACCAAGCATGGGTAACTGTAACTGGGCTCTCTTTCTCTCCAGCTAGGGACATAACTGGCATACTTGCTTAAGCTCATAAAAGGTGCTCCATGCAAGAGTGCACTGTGCCTCTTGCATATAGAAGAACTAGCCCTGCTTTAAAAGAAGCAACATGGCTTCTGCAGGGGTAAGCCCTGTCTTGCTAATCCAGTAGAATTCTTTGAGAGTGTCACTACTACACGTGGACAGAGCAATCAAATAGACATTGTTTTCTTCCAAAAGCCTTTTGATAAAATCCATCAACAGACTCTTGAGAAAACCTGGCAGTGATGGAATAAGGGTTGTGTGTGCACACACATGTTGTCCTATGGATCAGTAACTGATTACAGAATTGAAAGCCAGCATTGAGAATGCATGGTATTCTCACAAGATTCTGCATTAGGATCAGTGCTTTTCAACCTGTTCATAAATGATCTGGAATTAGAAGTGAGCAATAAAGTAGCCAAGTTTGCTGATGATACTAATATAAAACATTTAAAAGGGATTGTGAGGAATTCCAGTGGGATGTCTCTGAGCTGGGAAAAAGGGCATCAGAACGGCAAATGCTGTTCAGTGTAAGCAAGTGTAAAGTCAGCATGCTGGGGGAAAGGAATCTCATCTTCAAGTATAAGCTGATGGAATCTGAACTAGTGCTGACAGACCAAGAAAGGGTCTTGAGAATGTGGTGGACAGCTTGATGAAAATGTCAAATGTTAGGAGGGAATGCCATAATTAGGAAAGGAATTGAAAATCAAATTTCCAAGATCATATTCCTCTTACACAAATCTTTAATATGACCATACTTAAAGTATTGTGTACAGTGCTGGCCACCACACCTGAAAAATGACATTGTTGGAAAAAGTGCAAATAAGGGCAACTAAAACAATCAAGGGATTGGAGCAGCTCCCCTATCAGACTTTGTTACAACAACCAGGATTGCTTCTCTTAGGAAAATGATGAGTAATGGGAAGCATGGCAAAGATGTTCAGAATTATGCATGGTGTGAAAAAGTGGAAAGTGGGACATTTTCCTCCTCTCTGGAAAAAAAAGGGGGTTAATCCCCATGAAAACACCCATCACTCCTTTGTTCTGAAGAAAAAAAAAAAGATTCAACAGCAGAAGTGTAGTGAGCTTGAAATACCTTTTGGGAATGGAAGGGAAGTTCCCCACAATTCAGCTTTGTCTTTCAAGGGTTGGGCCTTTTAATACCTCATAGATAATTAACTGGGACTTCTAAATGCTTAACAAAAACAATGTGGATATAAAGTTCCCTTCCCAATTGAGGATACAAGAAACACAATTATTATAGTGATCTCTGCACCTGTGCAAATGTTAGATTTTCATGCCCTTGGCCCAGAGGAAGAAATGACACACAAGAGACCACTGAGTGAGCATTTCTCTCGACTCAAAAGGATGTGTAGATGCAGCCCGAGTTTCTTAAGCTTCACTTTTAAATATGAAAAAAAAAGAGAGAGAAAAGTTGGAGGACTGAATTTAGGTCTCTCCTCATTGCTCACCTTCTCTGTCTAAGATAGAGGCAAGAAAAGCCAGAGAGAGCAGGTAAGCTGGGGGTGTGCAGTCAAAAGAATATTTACAGTTTATTTATACCTACAGGAAATACATGTGGCATTGAAGGGACTGCAGAGATGGATTCTATACAAGATGTTTTCATCCCCTAACAGTTACATGCACAGTCTGTGGGGGATGGGGGGGTCATGCACACGGTATGCTAGAGGCACATGAGAGTAAAGCAACTGGGATTAAGACATCCCAACACATCCCATTCTGTTATAGTTTATTAAATAGTTTAGTAAACCATTTGATTCAGAATATTTTTTTTCTTGTTTTCCTCCTCTAAAAACTAGGTGCGTCTTATGGTCAGGTGCGTCTTATAGAGCGAAAAATACAGTATACCATCTTTTTAAAATTAATCCTTGCTTTTTTATCCCTGTTAAAAAGGGGATTTATTAATCATACTTTGTCATTCTTTCAAATATTTTTGTATTATCTTAATTGTTAACATAAGCAAAAATATGTTAGATCAAATTTTCATTTTAAATATTGCTATTTTGTTTGCCGAGCATAACATGACTACTGCTTTAGAGGGCAACATGCTGATTTTTGGTTATCTCTGAAATCAGATTGATGTGGAGCATTCTCATTATTGATGCTCTTAAACTCTGCTTCCTACATTACAGTTTGAAGCTCTTAGAATAGAGATATTGACACCCTGAAGACCTATGATGACTGCAATACTTAGAATTAAAATATTGATATCAAAGAGCCCTTAGCATAGAAACATAGAAACAGAGCGAGTCAGAAGGGGCCTCCCGGGCCATCTAGTCCGACCTCCGGCACCTGTCTTTGAACACCCGCACCGATGGGGCCTCAACGACCTCCCGTGGAAGCCCATTCAATGCCCTCGGGGTCCTAACTGTCAGGAAGTGCTTCCTGGCATCCAAATTGAACCTTGGCTCCCTGAGCTTTGCTCCATTGGAGCGCGTCCTGCCTTCCTCTGCAGGGGAGAACAGGCCTCTCCCCATCTCCATGTGACACCCCCTCACATACCTGTATGTCGCCAACATATCCCCTCTGAGTCTCCTCTTCTCCAGGCTGAAGAGACCCAGTTCCCTCAGTCTCGCATCATACCCCATCCCCTGCAAACTGGCCACCAATCTTGTGGCCCTACACTGCACTGACTTGAACCTGGCTATATCCTTTCTGTAATGAGGGGCCCAAAACTGAACACAATACTCCAGTTGCGGGCGCACCAGAGTCGTGTAGAGTGGTAGTAATACCTCTCTTGATCTAGAAGCCACACTTCTGGCTATGCAACCAAGGGTGGCATTCGCCCTCTTGACCACCGCATCACACTGCTGACTCATGTTTAGCCTGCGGTCAACCAGCACCCCGAGGTCCCTTTCACAAGTGCTGCTCTCCAGCCACTTGTCACCTAACCTGTACTTATGACAGCTATTCTTATGCCCCAAGTGCAAGACCTTGCACTTATCCACATTGAACGCCATCCTGTTGTCTCCTGCCCACTTCCATAGTCTGTCCAGATCCGTTTGGATCTGGTGTATCTGCTCCTCAGTTGTGGCCACTGCTCCAGTTTTAGTGTCATCTGCGAATTTGATCAGCAGACTGTTCACCCCTTCTTCCATGTCATTAATGAAAAGATTAAACAGGATCGGCCCCAGGACAGAGCCCTGGGGGACCCCGCTTGTCACAGGCTGCCATCCCGACGATTCCCTGCTAATGGTTACCTTCTGCTTTCGGTCAGTCAACCATGCCCTAATCCACCGGACAGTGCTTTGGTGTATCCCAAAACCCCTCAGTTTCTCCACCAGGATATCATGGGGCACTTTGTCAAAGGCCTTGCTGAAATCCAGGTATACCACATCCACTGCATCCCCTCCATCTAGCCATCTTGAAACCTTGTCATAGAATCCCACAAGGTTTGTCTGGCAGGACCTGTTTTTGCGGAAGCCGTGTTGTGTGGCTGTCAGCCTCCCTTCCCT
Organism: Varanus salvator macromaculatus; assembly: GCA_023646645.1. Taxonomy (NCBI): domain Eukaryota; kingdom Metazoa; phylum Chordata; class Lepidosauria; order Squamata; family Varanidae; genus Varanus; species Varanus salvator. Next base: position 29,756,172 of record JAIXND010000756.1, read on the forward strand.
ATCTAGCATTACTAGATCACTCTCTATTATGAGCCTTTCCATTGTTTTTCCTACAATGGACGTAAGGCTAACCGGTCTATAATTCCCCATGTCCTTCCTACTACCCTTTTTGAAAATTGGACCACCGATGCCACCCTCCAGTCCTCTGGAACTTCACCCGTTCTCCACGAGGCCTCAAAAATGGAGGCCAGCGGGCGTGAGAGAACCCCCACCAACTCTCTAAGTACTCTTGGGTGTAACCTGTCAGGGCCTGGCGTCTTTGTAATGTCCAATGCCCTGAGGAGCCCCTCGACTTCAAGGAGGGTGACTCTAATCTCTGCCCCTAAGCCCCCAGCCTCATCTAATCTCCTATACGGATATCCCCCGTCCTGCTTTGAGGAGAACACAGAGGCAAAATAGTCATTTAGCATCTGTGCCTGTTCCCTCATGTCAGTCACTGGATCACCTTCCTCCTTATTTAGTGGTCCCACCACTTGTCTCCCCTTCCTTTTCCTATTTACATGCTGAAAGAAGCCCTTTTTGTTGCTCTTGATATTCTTGGCAAGTCTCAGCTCATAATCAGCCTTAGCCTTGTGAAGAATCCTTCTGCAATGGGCCTCCTCCTCCCAGTATACCCTTTTGTCTATTTCCCCCAGTACCCATTTCCTATGGAGGCTCCTCTTTCGTCTAATCCCCCTAACCACCTCCTTTCGCATCCATGGCGGCACTCTCCTCCGCCTCCCCACCTTACTGACTAGAGGTATCATCAGGGCTTGCGCCTGCAAAACCTCCCTTTTGAGTGCCATCCACCCCTCCTCAACTCGCTTACCTTCCAGTAACCTATCCCAGGAGACTTTCCCCAGTCTGGCCTTCAGTTGGCCAAAGTTGGCCCTCTTGAAGTCCCAGCTTCTAGTGCTCGCCCTGCTGCACGGCCCCAGTCCCCTGATCTCAAAGCAAAGGATGGAGTGATCACTCGCATCCAGAGCTCCCCTAATCTGTACTTCATCTATCAGCTTCTCCCTATTGGTCAAGACCAAGTCCAGGATGTTTCCCCCCCTCGTCACCTCTTGAACCCTCTGTGTGAAAAACCCACCCTCTAGAGCTTCTAGGAAGCGACGTGACCTGGCTGTCACCGCCGAGTGAGTCTCCCAAGTAATATCCGGGAGTTTGAAATCCCCCATAATTACTGTGTCTCTCCCCCGAGATATCCTTAGAATCTGGCCTGTCAGGACATCATCCAGGGTCTCAAGTTGACCTGGAGGGCAATAACATACCCCCACTGTCAGGTCTCTTTCCCTGTCAAAACCCCTAAGTTTCACCCGGACCGCCTCTACCGAATCCCCATCTGTGCTGCATTCTATCTCACTGCATCCTATCCCTTCCCTGACGTATAAAGCCACGCTCCCACCCCTCTTTCCCTTCCTGTCCTTTCTAAAAAGGTGATATCCTTCTATGTTCACATTCCAGACTTGCCTTTCATCCCACCAAGTTTCTGTGATTCCCACCAGATCATACCCTCCTATTCCCAGGAGAGCTTCAAGCACTTCCTGCTTATTACCCATGCTCCTAGCATTGGTACCTCCCCACCGCTTCCTTTCCTTGGAGTTCCCAGCATCCTCCTTCCTCCCATCCTCCCTGGTACCTGGCCCCTCTCTGTAGGAGTCCTGTCAGTCCCTGCAGTATCTCTAAAGCCCTGCTCCCAGAGCCCCGATCCTCCCCGCCCACTTGTCCAGTGCAGACACATTACTGGGGGGCCTGAACCCACCCCCCACTGGCTCAGTTTAAAGTCTTCCGGATGAAGCTCGCTAGAGCATCTCCAAAGGACCTTTTCCCTATCCTCGTGAGGTGTAACCCATCCCTTGCCAGAAGTCCATTGGCAAGAAAACGAGTGCCGTGGTCGAGGAACCCGAAGCGTTCCTTCTGGCACCACACCCTAAGCCAGTCGTTCACCTCAGAGGCCCTCCTGTCCCTTCCTGGCCCAAATCCCCGGACAGGTAAATCCCCGGACAGGTAAAGCATCAAATGGTCTGTTTCCTTGTGGGGAAAGGTTCAGTTTTCTCTGCTAAAAGATGAGAGACATTGAGTGAAAAAAAAAAAAAAAACCCATAAAGGAAACACAGGATGAACTTGTTTATGTGCCCCAAAGGAGTTGTATCTATTATCCATTTCTTCATGGCACAAAAACAATTTAATAACAAGATAGGCAAGTTTGGCAGTTGATAATTGTTTTAGATTGTTTGTCATGCTGTTAGCCACCCCGAGGCTTGTTTGCAAGGGGGCGGCATACAAATATGTTAATAAATAAATAATAAATAATACAGGAATAAAGGGCTATAGTTCAGATCACAAGGGTAAACTCTCCTGGCTCTCAGATGTGAATTTAAGCACTAGGATATGTTTAATGGCATCTCTTCTATAGCAGTTGACCTGTCGATAAGACCAACAACTAGACCAAAGAGTTTGGTTAGAACTTGAATACCATGAGCAATCTGAAGTCTGTTTTTCTTCTAAGGTAGCCACTTCCACTAACAAAATGTTAGTTCTGCACCCATGTGAATGTGGACTGGGAGTCATTGGAGAGCTTATTTCTCTTTAGGAAAGACCAATAATTTCTTCTTATGTATGCCTGTAATCCCATTAATAATGAGGGCAAATTCAAGTATAAGGCAGGAAGACATGACATGATTCTTGTACTTCCAAGACAGATGTGTCTGTTTCTGTTCTTTTCATACAATTACTACATTTGCTGGAGGCTTCAAGCCTTTCCGCTGATGAACATTTTTCACCCCAGTGCCCTCAATCTAAAGCTGATGGTTTAGTGTATCTAATTTTAGTTTGCTTCCCAAACAGAATACAGTTGTTGCCAAACCACAGGCATCTTATTCAACCAAACGATCTCATTTTACAGGAGTTTTGGGTTGCCTATTGTTTGATGTCCTAAGCTTCCTGACTGTACTTCAAAAAGATGGACTAGTGTTTTCTCTGCTCCAAGTTTCTTTCATGACCATTTTAATCATACCCATTGATAATTGTACAGGGTCTTTCCCCACACCATTCAGTGAAGGAATTCATGAAGAGGTTGTTAAACTTCTATCCTACTGTCTGAATCCTATGCTGTTTTGGAGTCTCTCACTGATTCTCAAGCTGTTAAGTTTGAAGCCCTTTAAAGAGCTGAGTACTTGTGATCTTTGGCTGTGTATGTTCAAGGTGGCCTTTCTCATTGTTGCTATATCTGAAAATAGATCTAGTGAACTCTGTGCTCTTTATTCCAGACTGTGTTAAATCATCTTGCATAGGAACAGGGTGCAGGTCAAGCTAGACAGTTTATTTGTGCCAATGGTACCTGCCAGTTTGAACTATGCCTTATTGCCCTTTCTGTGTTCTATTTGAACCCTTTAATCAAGTATTTGCTATTTGTGTTGGGTGTAAGGCAAACCTTCACCTCATACACTGGTGGAACTACAGGAATCCAGCTTGATCCTAGTTCCTTTATCACCCATGAGAGTTCTCAAGAGGGTCAGCAGGTGTTTTTTAATGATTTTTTAATGGATTTCATCCACCATGAAACTTGCTGATTCCCTCCGGAATCCATGTACAAATGAGAGAGGCTGTTGCTTCATTCATAACATTCCTCAGGACTCTCCCCATTTCTGAACTTAACCATTTTACTCTCTGGTCCCTGTCCTTGACATTCAGCAGGCACTGTGCTCTTGTATGTTCAGGCTTGAGTAGCTGCATTATTTGGACAGTAAGCTTGGTGGTTGCATGAAGTCACTTGTACCTTCAAATAGGTTAGTTTGCTATTCTCCCATATGAGGGTTTACATGAAGATAATGAGAAAGAAAAACAGGTAGCTTATCTGTAACTGTGATCTTTTCGGTAATTATCTCTTCAGTCATAACCTGCCTTCCTTCCCTGCTGCAGATGCTTCTAATATGTTCTGTTGCACTAGCAGAGGTTACTGCAGCAAGTTGATAAGAAACTAAGAAAGATGGTTGGACTGCTTTGACTGTATCACCTAGCATTAGAACATTTTGAACTGTACTCTGCTCAGGCAGAGAACTGTGTATACTTGTACAGATGGTCACTTGAAGTACCACTGAAGGTAGTAATCTGATTTTAGTCAAATGTATTTACGCTGAAGACTCATGAATTAACATTCTATGTCAAATGCTGTAGAATTTTCAAAAGATGGAATCTAATTGCCACTGGAGAAGGAAATGGTAACCCATACCAGTATCTTTGCCATGAAAACCCCGTGGACTGTACCAAAAGACAAAAAGATATGGCGCCTGAAGATGAGCCCCTCAGGTTGGAAGGTGTCCAATATGCTACTGGGGAAGAGCAGAGGGCTAGTACTAGCAGTGCCAGAAAGAATGAAGCGACTGGGTCAAAGCCGAAAGGGCACTCAGTTGCCCATGTATCTGGTGGTGCAAGGAGAGTCCGATGCTGTAAAGATCTATACTCCATGGGAACCTGGAAGTAAGATCCATGAATCAAGGCAAGCTGGACATGGTCAAACAAGAGATGACAAGACTGAAGATCAACATCTTAGGAATCAGTGAACTAAAATGGACAGAAATGGGTGAATATAACACAGATGACCATCAGGTATACTACTGCGGGCAAGAATCCCTCAGAAGAAATGGAGTAGCCTTCATAATAAAAGAGTAGGAAAAACAATACTGGGATATAATTTCCAAAATGAGAGGTCATTGAGGCCCCATCGGTAAGGGTGTTCAAAGATAGGCTGGACATGCACATGGTGAGCACGTTGTGAGCGGAGCCGGCTGTAGCCAGGGATCAGACTAGATGGCCCGGGAGGCCCCTTCTGACTTGCTCTGTTTCTATGTTTCTATGACAGAATGATCTCAGTTCAAATCCAAGGCAAACCATTCAGCATCACAGTAGTCCACGTCTATGCCCCAACCACTGGTGCTGAAGAGGCTGAAGTTGACCTGTTCTATGAAGGCCTACAACACCTTCTAGAATTAACACCCAAAAATGATGTCCTTATCATCATGGGGGATTGGAATGCTAAAGTAGGAAGCCAAAAGATAACTGGAATAACAGGCAAGTTTGGCCTTGGAGTACAAAATGAAGCAGGGCACAGGCTGGTAGAGTTTTGTCAAGAGAAAACAATGGTCATAGCAAACACTCTTTTCCAACAATGCAAGAGACGACTCTACACATGGACATCACCAGACGGGCAACACAGAAATCAGATTGACTATGTGCTCTACAGCCAAAGGTGGAGAAACTCTGTACAGTCAGTAGAAACTAGACCAGGAGCTGACTGTGGCTCAGATCATGAGCTTCTTGTGTTGCAAAATTTAGACTTAAATTGAAGAAAGTAGGGAAAAGTACTAGGCCACTCAGGTATGACCTAAATCCTATTGCTGATGAATATACAGTAGAGGTGACTAATGGATTTGAGGAATTAGATCTGATAGGCAGAGTGCCTAAAGAACTATGGATGGAGGTTCATAACATTGTACAAGAGATAGCAACTAAAACCATCCCAAAGAAAAAGAAATTCAAGAAAGCAAAATGGCTGTCTGAGGAAGCTTTACAAATAGCTGAGGAAAGGAGGGAAGCGAAAGGCAAGGGAGAAAGAGAAAGATACACCCAACTGAATGCAGAATTCCAAAGAATAGCTAGAAGAGATAAGAATGCCTTCTTAAACCTAAAGGAACGTCTGCGACCATATATGCCCTCCCGCCCCTTATGATCAGCAGCAGATGCCCTTCTCCAGGAACCGTCTGTGAGGGAGATAAGGAGGGTGAGTACCCGAAGGAGGGCTTTCTCTGCGGTGGCACCCCACCTATGGAATGCGCTCCCCAGAGAGGTCCGCCTGGCGCCGTCATTATTTGCTTTTCGGTGTCAGGCGAAGACCTTTTTATTTAAAAGTTATTTTAATTGTTAAATTGTATTTATTGTATTTTAACTTGGTTATTCAAGGTGGGCCAGTTTTAAATAGTTTTAAATTATTTTTGTGTTTGTAATGTTGTGAGCCGCCCCGAGGCTTTGTTGCAATGGGGGTGGCATACAAATGTTTCAAATAAATAAATAAATAAACAGTGCAAAGAAATAGAAGAAAACAATAGAATAGGGAGGACCAGAGATCTCTTCAAGAAAATTGGAGATATGAAGGGAACGTTTCATGCAAAGATGGGCATGATAAAGGACCAAAATGGCTGGGACCTAACAGAGGCAGAAGAGATTAAGAAGAGGTGGCAAGATTACACAGAAGAACTATATAAGAAAGAGCTTAACGTCCCTGATAACCATGATGGTGTGGTCACTGACCTCGAGCCAGACATCCTGGAATGTGAAGTGAAATGGGCCTTAGGAAGTCTGAGCAACAACAAAGCTAGTGGAGGTGACAGTATTCCAGCTGAGCTATTCAAAATCCTGAAAGACGATGCAGTTAAAGTGCTACACTCAATATGCCAGCAAACTTGGAAAACTGAACAGTGGCCACAGGGTTGGAAAAGGTCAGTTTACATTCCAATCTCAAAGAAGGGCAACGCTAAAGAATGTTCCAACTACCACACTATTGCACTCATTTCACATGATAGCAAAGTGATGCTCAAAATCCTACAAGCCAGACTCCAGCAGTATGTGGACCAAGAACAAATTGTGGCAAGTTCTTAAAGAGAAGGGAGTACCAGGCCATCTTATTTGTCTCTTGAGAAACCTATATGTGGGTCCAGAAGCAACAGTGAGAATTGGACACGGAACCACTAATTGGTTCAAAACTGAGAAAGGAGTTTGGCAAGGTTGTATACTGTCACCCGGCCTACTTAATTTATGCAGAGCACATCATGAGAAAGGCGGGGCTAGATGAATCATAAATTGGAATTAAGATTGCCGGGAGAAATATCAACAACCTCAGATATGCAGATGATACCACTCTCATGGCAGAAAGTGAAGAGGAACTAAAGAGCCTCTTGATGCGGGTGAAGGAGGAGAGTGCAAAAGTTGGCTTAAAACTCAACGTTAAGAAAACTAAGATCATGGCATCCAGTCCTCTCACTTCCTGGCAAATAGATGGGGAAGAAATGGAGGTAGTGACAGATTTTATTTTCCTGGGCTCCAAGATCACCGCAGATGGGGACTGCAGCCAAGAAATTAAAAACGCTTGCTCCTGGGAAGGAGAGCTATGGCAAATCTAGACAGCATACTAAAAAGCAGAGACATCACCCTGCCAACAAAAGTGCATATAGTCAAGGCTATGCTTTTCCCAGTTGCAATGTATGGCTGTGAAAGCTGGACCATAAAGAAGGCTGAGCGCCAAAGAATTGATGCCTTTGAATTGTGGTGCTGGAGAAGACTCCTGTGATCAACCCTTCAGTCCTAGATGAGATCAACCCTGACTGCTTTTAGAAGGCCAGATACTGAAGATGAAACTCAAATACTTTGGCCACCTAATGAGAAGGAAGGACTCACTGGAGAAGAGCCTAATGCTGGGAACAATAGATGGTAAAAGGAGAAGGGAACAGCGGAGAATGAGGTGGTTAGATGGAGTCACTGAAGCAGTCAGCGTGAGCTTAAGTGGACTCCGGGGGGCAGTGGAGGATAGGAAGGCCTGGAGGAATGTTGTCCATGGGGTCGCGATGGGTCGGACATGACTTCGCGACTAACAACAAAACAACCAATTGCCTTTTTTATTGGTTTTTGGTGAGGTTTTTGGTTAGATGAGGAGGTTGTTTTTTCCCTTTTTTCGTTAATAAGATTTTATTTTTCCTCTATGGTAACTTCTATTTTGTACATACATTAAACCAGGGCTTTTTTTTGTCATAGAATGCACCGAAACGGTATTCCAACACCTTTTTCTGACGGATTTTTCCACGTGATTTTGAATAGCCCTGTTGGGTGTAGTAGGTCGGCAGCAAAATCATTAAAATAGTGCATGCGGGCTGCTTCTGTGTCCGCGCTGGTTGTGATGGTGCTGCTTGGCTTTTGACACTGCTTGGCTTGTGATTGGTCGTGTGGTCGTGCTTACTGAGGGCGGCAACCATTATGTTTCATTACACAGTGTTGGTGTGTATAGAGTGACTGGCTATGTGCAAAAGGTAAATAATTTCTTTATTTTAAAAAAAGTTTGTGACTTGAAAATCTTTTTTTAATTTTTAGTGTAAAAGTGTGACCCCAAATTTAAAAATGAAAAAAATTACTAATTACTTCTCAACCACCGGTCCTGCTAATAAAAGATTACCCTAAAAAAAAACCTAAAGAAAAGATTAACAAGGTGTGAGTTCTGGCACCTTTTTTTTTTTTTTTTTTTACAAAAAAAGCACTGCATTAAACAATGTGTTTCATACGTGAAAGGAAAACATGGGAAGTATATTCAAATTGTCTATATGATAATCCTACCTCTGTTTGCATTGGGTCTCCTGTTTTAAGTCTTAATTTGAAACTTACTGTGAATTTTGGCTTCAGATCTTGGGTTAAACAGGAATCTTGCTTAGATTCAGTGACACTGCTTACATTCTGTGGGACCATGTCAAATACTGCATGCTACTTAGTTGGAATGTGCAGCTGCAATAATAGCCTACCCAATCATATGAATTTATTTATTTGATTACTATACTACCTGTTAACTAAAGGAGTTCTCTGGGTGGTTCACAAAATAAAAGAACACAAACACACACAATATACTACAACAAAACAATTGAATAGCAACAGTGAGTCCCACAACAGATGCATTCCAGTTAGCCCAAGGGTATTGCAGCAATAAATCCATTAACATGCAACACAAACAAAACAAAATGATTTTTATAAAAAAGATTTAAAAATATTTATCTGTTAAAAGATTGGGTGAATAAAAAGTTTTTATCTGGTTCCAAAAAGAGAGAAAGAGTGAGACCGAGGCATACCTCCTTGGGGAGCTAATCCCTCAGGCATGGCACCACAGTGAAAAGTCCCTATGGCTAGTAGCTATTCTCTTTATTTCCTTTCGAGGTGGCTCTCTGAAAAGGAGCTTTGATGATAACCTCAGGATCTGGGTATGATTATATGTGAAGAGGTATTCCTTTGGATAACCTGGCCTCAAGCCATTTTTGGCTTTAGATATTAATGTGGGAACTTTGAATTGTGCCTTGACCTCGATTGGTAACCAGTGGAGTTGAGAAAGAACTTGTGTAATATGTTCATATTGGTCAGTTCCCTGTTAGTAGCCTTGCTGCTCTATTTTGAACCAATTGAAGTTTCCAGACTGTCTTCAAAGGAAGTGCCACATAGCGTGCATTACAATAATCTAAGCAAGAGGTTACCAGAGCAGGGATCATTGTTGCCAGGCTCTACCTGTCCAGATAGGAATGTAGTTAAGTCAGCCTGAGCTAATAGAAGGGCTCTGAACCACTGAGTCAACCTGTGACTTTAGTAACAGTTCAGGATCCAGGAGCATCCCCAAACTACAAGCCCTGTCCTTTAGGGAGAGTTCAACCCCATCCAGGACAGATTTCCACCCACGAACAGCATCTCCATCTTATCTGGATGAAGACTTAGTTTATTAGCCCTCATCCAATCCATTACCAAGCCCAGACACCAATTCAGAATGATCACTTGCAATGGAAAGCCATCAGGGATTCCCCAGCCACCTGGGCACATTCCCGTTCAGAATCTCCCTGGTCCTAGAACTCTGGACTCAGCACTGGATTCAGCACATGACAAATCCAAACTTGGGAAACAAAACAAGTTTATTAAAAGGTTAAAATATGAACTAAAACACATAATCTAAAAGGATAAAACCAGGAGAGCATGAGGAAGGGAGGGGGAAGGGGGAATTGGACAGCAGCAACAAGATAGGTTACAGCCAACCAGGAAACCCAACTCCCAGGGCCTTGTTGGCCCACTCAGACAGAAAAATAACAAACTACTTCTAGAGTAGCTTAGACACAGGAACTCTACCTTCAGCCAACACAAGATAAATGGGATGCCACAGCACTCTTCAGCAAGGAGAACTGGCAGCACACAGAACCTCCCAAGAGAGGATCAAAAGGCTGCTCTGTTTCTTGAGCTTTATCCCCTGCCAGCCCACGTCAGCTGATCTGTGGGGTGATAGCCCATCTTCTCAGTCTTTGGGGCCAGCCATTTAATCCAGATGTCAGTTATTAGCCAGTCATCGCTATTATCTCTAATTGTTTCCAGTCATTGCTATTATCTCTATCACTAAATTGTCCTGTCTCTTAATATGGACCATAGAAGAAATCATAATATTTTAGGGCCAAGCTCCATTGCAAGTTTCTGGTTCACGTTTTTCATTTTACCCAACCAACACAAAGGGGAATGGTCTGTCTGCAGTTGGAAAGACGGGCTCCACAGTTACGGGCATAATTTACTTACTGCCCATACAATGGCCAAACACTCTTTCTTGACCATAGCTAGGGGTCTGGGTACAGGTTTCCCAAGGAAGTAACTTTCAATTTAAGTAGGCAATTGGCCACAGTTCTTTCTCCCCCTTCTTCCTGTAGGAGTATCATCTATTTCAGAGGCATCTGTATGTAAAACAAATGGAGCTCCAGAATCTCGATTTTACAGAACAGGGACAGGCTGGCCTTTACCACATCCAATGCCTGATGGCAATCCTCTGTCCATCGAACCTGCACAGCATCGAACCTTACATAAATCAGGCAGGGGAGTACTAATTGGCTAAAATGTGGGACAAACTGGCAGTAGTATCCTGCTAATCCCAAAAAAAGATTAGACTTGCTTTATTGTATGGGGCTGCAGCCATTGTTGGACCACCTCCACCTTTGCCTCCACCATTCACTCAGTGCTCCAAGTAAACAACTTGTCCTAACCCAAATTAGCACTTCTGGGCTATCCCATGAGCCTGACTTTCTGAATCTGACTAAACACTTCCCAAATATGTACCCAATGATACTTCCAAGTAGGGCTAAAAAAAGACACGTCATCAAGGTAGGCACATGAGTAGTTCCCAAGTCCATTGATAAGCCACTAGAAGGTAGCTGGACCGATGCACAGGCCAAACAGCAAAACAGTAGAGTCCCAAGGATGTAGCAAACACCATCATGGCTAATGAGTCCTCATCTGGAGGCACTTGCCAATAACTCTTAGTAAGATCAGTCATTGTGATATACTGGGCTTGAGCCAAGTTTTCCAGCAAATCATCCACCCAGGGCATAGGAAGGGATCTGGTAACATGAACTGGTTCAGCATTCTTTTAAAAAAAAATATTTTAATTAATTTTTCAATCTAAAATACAACCAAAAAACCTTACATCTAAACTAGAAACATATAAAGTTAAGCATACAATTAAAACAATTCTTACAATACAGTTGTCCCTACCACCAGGACCAATGATGCATGTTACCTCCCCTTCCCCTCCCCAAAAAGAAGGAAAAACTCCATTCAAACATTTCAAGATATTCCCCCTTTCCAGAACTGTAATAATTCTTTCAAGGGCTCAAATCCTTTCCCCTTTTTAAAAACATAATAAATACACCCCATATATCATTAAGCTTATTTTTCTTTAAATATCCTTTTCTCACTTTAGTCTCACATGTTAATTTATCGTTAATAGCTATATTCCAAACTTATTTATACCAATCAGAAAATTGGTAATCATATTTTACTTTCTAATTCTTAGCTATAATTAATCTCATTTCAGTTATTAAATTTGCTATTCTTTATTATGGCAGCTCCATGGTTTTGTATCAAATACTGAGAATAATGCAATTCCAGGGCATATAACTATATATACTTAGTATTTTATTACATTTTTAAAAACCTCTTTCCAAAATTTCATTATATATTCTCATTCCCACCACATGTGGAAATATGTACCCACTTCATGATCACATTTCCAATATAGGTTGAAGTATTTGTTACCTATACGGTTCAACTTTACTCGAGTCAGTACTTTATTCGTACTGACATACATTTTAGTATCTTCTTCATCTAAATATTTTCCCAGTCTTTATTCTTTCCCAAATCTGTTTCCCATGTTGTTCTAAAAGAATCATATTGATCCTGTTCTTCTAACAATATCTTATAAAATTTACTTGCTGTCCCTTTCATCTTCATATTCTTTTGTTTTCCCTTTCTATAATCATATCTTCAAATTTTGAATACTTCTCACATCTCTTTTCTTTATCCATTCTCTAGTCCAACTTTCTAATTGAACCACATTATACCAAGTTATTTTCTCCTTCTCAATGCTGCTTTTTCCTCATTTATATTTATTTTCTCTAACCAGTCTTTTAATCTAATTGTTTATTTCTTAATATTTTCCTTAATATTGCCCTTAAGTTTAATGGAAGCTTTTCTAATTTGGCAGTTGGGCATAATGCTGATTGTTGGCATTAACTTTTCCTTATACTTATTCCAGATATGTGGTATATTTTTAAGGAAAGGATTTTCTACCTTGTTTCTACTTTTTTTCTTTTCATATTTAAAAATGAGATCAATCATGGATCCTTTCTTATTTGGAAGATTCTAATTTTAACCATATTAACCTATTGGGTTGTAGTATAATATCCGGTATATGCCTCAATTGATTAGCCCCTATCTTTTGTGATCTATACCATCTTTTAAAATTTAATCCTTGCATTTTTATCCCCATTAGAAAACTTTAATAAGTTCACCATCATATCTTGCCATTCTCTTAAATCTTTATCTATCTTAATCAGTAGCAACATAAATTAAAAAAAAAGATCTTAGGCAGTATTTTCATCTTACGTAGTTCTTTCTATCAAACCAACATTTTCTCTTTCATTTCATTTTTAACTTATCAAAATTATCCTTTTTAAAACATATTTCTTTAATAATATTAATACCTAAGTACTTGATAACTCTGGATATCTTAACATTATTTATTTAACTCCTAATTTGGCTTTTTCTTCTTTACTACTATTAAATAATATTATCTCTGATTTATCCCAGTTTATTCTTAAACCTGCTATATCTTCAAATTCTTCCAAATGTAATCTAAGCTTATCCATACTTTCTAACTCAGCAAATAAGTTGATCTTAATATCATTTTTAAACCCATACCTTTTATTATATATAAATAAATGTATTTATTTGTATATGTTGTAAGCCACCCCGAGGCTTTGTTGCAATGGGGGCAGCATAGAAATGTTTTAAATAAATAAATAATAAATTATCATTCCTAACACTATTTGCTAATAATTCTATAACTAACACAAACAGTATTGAAGAAAGAGGACATTCTTGTCTAGTACCTCAGCCCATGAGTATTTGCTTTGTTATGCCATCATTTAGTATTACATTTGTTACATTGCTGAATATAGTTGTTTAATTACACCTTTAAATTACCTTTTTATTTTCCCATTATTTTAATGTTTAATTGATTTTAATTGGGATTTTAGTACATTAATGGTCAGATGCTGTGGGGGCTGTTCTATTCTGTTTATTTATTGTAAGTGATTCTGAGAAGTTCTGTAGGGGACAGGATAGAAAAGCTTTTAATTAATTAATTGCTTTCCAAATCCTAATGTTTCTAATAATATCTTTATTGCTAACCATTCTACACAATCACAAAATCAAAAGCTTTAAAAGTATCTAGGGATATTATACCAGTGTTGAATTCCGCTTTGCCTAGAAACTCTAATATATTCAAATTTCTTCTAGTCAGATCTGCTATATAGCCACTTTGATGCATTCTAATGTATTTATCAAAAATTAATTCATTTTATTTGTCAATCAATATGTCTTGATTTATCAGTGATACAGGTCTGTAATACCCTGGGTCAGTTGAATCTTTATTAGGCTTAGGAATCAAAACTATTGTAGACTATTTCTAAGATGCTGGCATATTTCCTCCTCCTAGTATTTTATTTCTACTAGGATTCTTAAATCTCTCTTTTGTATATATTTCATCTCTAGTTCCTTCATTTCCCTTTCAAAAATTTCTACCTGTTTACTCTTTTTTCTTTTTAAAATAGTTGCCTCTTTAATACTTATTGCTCTTGCTACTGCTTTCACTGTATCCAGTATCAAGCCTTCATCACTACCCTCCTTGTCAATAAGTTCCCATATTTCCTTTATCTCTAGATCTTTAACATTCAGAGATGTTAGTCTCATAGTTTTAACCATATCCTCTTAAAATATGCATCTTAATTGGTCCTTAGTGCACTTTCTACACCTATATAAAGAAAAAAAACTTCCACCCACTACAGTCCCAACCCCTATTTCCCCTTCATCCCCATACATATCTAATATGAGTGTCTTCCTCTTCTCCCAAGGAGTTAACCTCCCAAGTGTTGCCAAACTGCATTTAAGCAGAGGGAGGGGAGGAAGGGACAGCCGTGGATTCCAGCTCCTAATGCCTGATCACTTCCATAGTTAATCCTAATCAATTCCAATTTACACATATTTACACATCTTCACTTCTCCATCTCTCTATTCCCTGTATCTTAGTTTATTCTACTCTCTCCTAATGAATTAAAGAAAGATAACAAAAAGCAGAGAAGAGAGCTGATGAGGGAGATGAAATATAGAAAAAGAATATATACTGTGTGTGTGTGTGTGTGTGTGTGTATACACACACACATATAAATATACATACACATACATATTTACATTTACATATATCCATAAACTTATAAGAAGATAACCTTAACAAAGTCTCTGTTAAACTAATTATTACCTTGTTAAACTTATTTGTTCTCTTCCTTCTCCATCCCTGAAACTCTCCCTCTATTTCTTCCCCTTCTTCTTAACCACCTGCTTGTCTGCCTGTTTTGACCTTTCTTCTGCTAGGCTGCTTCCTCAAGTTGGGGAATGTCCACCAATTGCTCTAGTCTCTTTTTCTTTACCTCTTTGACCTTCTTCTTCTGATGCCTTCACTGTCTCTCCTCTTCCAATCAGCCCCAACATTGTCACCTTTGTCTTCTTGATCATGTCCTTCTGATGCTGTTTCCCAACCTTTGTGTTCAGTTTTTGCTAATTGTTGTTTCCATTGAATTCTTCATCTATTCAACCCAATTCATATAGCATATTTAAGATCTGAGGCAGAGTGTCAATCCTATTTTATTTTCCATTGTGAAATACTCTCATATATATTGGATAACCCCAACAAGACCTAATCCTAAAAATGAATGATATTATCTTGATTATATTTAGAAACATAGAAACAGAGCGAGTCAGAAGGGGTCTCCCAGGCCATCTAGTCTGACATTCGGCACCAGCCGGCTCCACTCACGACGTGTCCACCATGTGGATGTCCAGCCCATCCTTGAACACCCGCATCGATGGGGCCTCAACGACCTCTTGTGGAAGCCCATTCCACGCCCTCGGGTCCTAACTGTCAGGAAGTGCTTCCTGGCATCCAAACTGAACCTTGGCTCCCTGAGCTTTGCTCCATTGGAGCGCGTCCTGCCTTCCTCTGCAGGGGAGAACAGGCCTCTCCCCATCTCCATGTGACACCCCCTCACATACCTGTATGTTGCCAACATATCTCCTCTGAGTCTCCTCTTCTCCAAGCTGAAGAGACCCAGTTCCCTCAGTCTCACCTCATACCCCATCCCCTGCAAACCGGCCACCAACCTTGTGGCCCTACGCTGCACTGATTCCAACCTGGCTATATCCTTTCTGTAATGAGGGGCCCAAAACTGAGCACAATACTCCAGTTGCGGGCGCACCAGAGTCATGTAGAGTGGTAGTAATACCTCTCTTTATCTAGAAGCCACACTTCTGGCTATGCAACCAAGGGTGGCATTCGCCCTCTTGACCATTGCATCACACTGCTGACTCATGTTTAGTCTGCGGTCAACCAGTACCCCGAGGTCCCTTTCACAGGTGCTGCTCTCCAGCCACTTGTCACCTAACCTGTACTTATGACATCTATTCCTATGCCCCAAGTGCAAGACCTTGCACTTATCCACACTGAAAACCATCCTGTTGTCTCCTGTGCACTTCCATAGTCTGTCCAGATCCTTTTGAATCTGGAGTACCTGCTCCTCAGTTGTGGACACTGCTCCAGTTTTAGTGTCATCTGAGAATTTGATCAGCAGACTGTTCATCCCTTCTTCCATGTCATTAATGAAAAGTTTAAACAGGATTGGCCCCAGGACAGAGCCCTGGGGAACCCTACTTGTCACTGACTGCCATCCCGATGATTCCCCGCTAATGGTTACCTTCTGCTTTCGGTCAGTCAACCATGCCCTAATCCACCAGACAGTGCTTTGGTGTATCCCAAAACTCCTCAGTTTCTCCACCAGGATATCATGGGGCACTTTGTCAAAGGCCTTGCTGAAATCCAGGTATACCACATCCACTGCATCCCCTCCATCTAGCCATCTTGAAACCTTGTCATAGAATCCCACAAGGTTTATCTGGCAGGACCTGTTTTTGCGGAAGCTGTGTTGTGTGGCTGTCAGCCTCCCTTCCCTATCTAGCATTACTAGATCGCTCTCTATTATGAGCCTTTCCATTGTTTTTCCTACAATGGACGTAAGGCTAACCGGTCTATAATTCCCCATGTCCTTCCTACTACCCTTTTTGAAAATTGGACCACCGATGCCACCCTCCAGTCCTCTGGAACTTCACCCGTTCTCCACGAGGCCTCAAAAATGGAGGCCAGCGGGCGTGAGAGAACCCCCGCCAACTCTCTAAGTACTCTTGGGTGTAACCCGTCAGGGCCTGGCGCCTTTGTAATGTCCAATGCCCTGAGGAGCCCCTCGACTTCAAGGAGGGTGACTCTAATCTCTGCCCCTAAGCCCCCAGCCTCATCTAATCTCCTATACGGATATCCCCCGTCCTGCTTTGGGGAGAACACAGAGGCAAAATAGTCATTTAGCATCTGTGCCTGTTCCCTCATGTCAGTCACTGGATCACCTTCCTCCTTATTTAGTGGTCCCACCACTTGTCTCCCCTTCCTTTTCCTATTTACATGCTGAAAGAAGCCCTTTTTGTTGCTCTTGATATTCTTGGCAAGTCTCAGCTCATAATCAGCCTTAGCCTTGTGAAGAATCCTTCTGCAATGGGCCTCCTCCTCCCTGTATACCCTTTTGTCTATTTCCCCCAGTACCCATTTCCTATGGAGGCTCCTCTTTCGTCTAATCCCCCTAACCACCTCCTTTCGCATCCATGGCGGCACTCTCCTCCGCCTCCCCACCTTACTGACTAGAGGTATCATCAGGGCTTGCGCCTGCAAAACCTCCCTTTTGAGTGCCATCCACCCCTCCTCAACTCGCTTACCTTCCAGTAACCTATCCCAGGAGACTTTCCCCAGTCTGGCCTTCAGTTGGCCAAAGTTGGCCCTCTTGAAGTCCCAGCTTCTAGTGCTCGCCCTGCTGCACGGCCCCAGTCCCCTGATCTCAAAGCAAAGGATGGAGTGATCACTCGCATCCAGAGCTCCCCTAATCTGTACTTCATCTATCAGCTTCTCCCTATTGGTCAAGACCAAGTCCAGGATGTTTCCCCCCCTCGTCGCCTCTTGAACCCTCTGTGTGAAAAACCCACCCTCTATAGCTTCTAGGAAGCGACGTGACCTGGCTGTCACCGCCGAGTGAGTCTCCCAAGTAATATCCGGGAGTTTGAAATCCCCCATAATTACTGTGTCTCTCCCCCGAGATATCCTTAGAATCTGGCCTGTCAGGACATCATCCAGGGTCTCAAGTTGACCTGGAGGGCAATAACATACCCCCACTGTCAGGTCTCTTTCCCTGTCAAAACCCCTAAGTTTCACCCGGACCGCCTCTACCGAATCCCCATCTGTGCTGCATTCTATCTCACTGCATCCTATCCCTTCCCTGACGTATAAAGCCACGCTCCCACCCCTCTTTCCCTTCCTGTCCTTTCTAAAAAGGTGATATCCTTCTATGTTCACATTCCAGACTTGCCTTTCATCCCACCAAGTTTCTGTGATTCCCACCAGATCATACCCTCCTATTCCCAGGAGAGCTTCAAGCACTTCCTGCTTATTACCCATGCTCCTAGCATTGGTACCTCCCCACCGCTTCCTTTCCTTGGAGTTCCCAGCATCCTCCTTCCTCCCATCCTCCCTGGTACCTGGCCCCTCTCTGTAGGAGTCCTGTCAGTCCCTGCAGTATCTCTAAAGCCCTGCTCCCAGAGCCCCGATCCTCCCCGCACACTTGTCCAGTGCAGACACGTTACTGGGGGGCCTGAAACCCCCCTCCCCGGCTCAGTTTAAAGTCTTCCGGACGAAGCTCGCTAGAGCATCTTCAAAGGACCTTTTCCCCATTCTCGTGAGGTGTAACCCGTCCCTTGCCAGAAGTCCATTGGCAAGAAAACGAGTGCCGTGGTCGAGGAACCCGAAGCGTTCCTTCTGGCACCACACCCTAAGTCAGTGGTTCACCTCAGAGGCCCTCCTGTCCCTTCCTGGCCCAAAATCCCCGGACAGATAAGATTGACGAGAAGGCCACTTGGGCCTTCAGCTCCCTGAGTTTCTTCCCCAAGGCCTCAAAGTGCCTGGTGGTCCCAACCACACCCTGCCTGGCCACATCATTTGTGCCCACATGGATCACCAGGAGCGGTGGGTGACCCCCAGAGCGAACAAAACGCTCCACTCTGTCCTTCACATGCCGGATGCGTGCGCCTGGCAGGCAGCAAACCTCCCTTGTCTCCAGGTTGGGGCAGCACACTGCCGCCTCAGTGCCCCTCAGCAGGGAGTCCCCAACAATAATCACCCGCTGCCGTATCTTCCCGGTGCTGGTGGGTGGCCGTGCCCTGGCCCTCGCCTCTCCTGCAGTGGTCCCCTTGCCGCCTGACGTCCCAGGCTGGGGGTCCTGCTGGTCCCCCGAGGCCTCATCAGCCCCAGCCTCCCCAAGCGGAGAGAACCTGTTTCCCAGCTCCAGATTGGTGCCAGGAGAAAGAGGAGGCCGTGCTGGCCTCCTCTTCCTGTGAGTGACATACCTCCATGTCTCCGCAGCTGCTCCTCCCGTGGTCTCTCCCTCAATCCTCTGTCCAGAGGGGGGCTGCTCCGGGGGGTCCTGGAGAGCTCTCTTGGCCCTCAGGCACCTCACCTCCTCTTCTAGCAGGGTCACCAGCTTGCACCAAGGGCAAGTGTATCCCTGCCTCTCTTGGGGGAGAAGGGCGAACATGTCACAGCTCTCACAGCGGACAGCAACACCCGTGATTCCTGCCACGGCCATCTCCTGGTCTACCATCGGTATCCCTTCCGAGACCTTACCTTGGTCCCCTGCCTTGTTAGTCCTGTAGTTCCTCTCACTCGCCCAGTTCTTCCAGATGAAAACCCACTTGCCTTCACCAGTCCCCTGGCCACTCAGCACTCTCTCCCAGCCTGTGCCTCTGCTGCTCTGCTCCTCTGCCAAGATGCCAGAGCCAAAAGGCAAGAAGGGCTCATCCGGGATTTAAGGAGCACCTAAATGCTATACTCTGATCGCAAATATCTTTCTTTCTGTCTTTCTGTCTTTCTTATTTATTTCCATTTCTATGCCGCCTCATAACCCAAAGGTCCTCTGGGCAGCTTGATACACTTAAATAGGAGCTTCCTTGGATTTCATTTGTCCCATCTCATCTCTCAATTTGCTCATAAGCAATTTTTCTTATTATAATTAGTGAACTTGATCTGCACATCTTTGGGGAACCTTCTAGATCCATGCTTAGGATTGCCCCTATGTATTCTTTATATGTTTTCATGCTCCCATCTCTCTTCTGGGAGGACTTTTTTAAGCCATTCCAACATGTCAATCCTAAGATGCCTCTTTTCTGCATATGCTTGTTCTGGAAACCTGTGTACTTGAACATTGGAGATGTGACTCTTGTCCTGCAGTAAAATCACCTTTTTTCCAATTCTGTTATTCTTTTTGATTGATGATATATCTTCAATTTCTTAGCTTTGGTCAACATTTCTGTCTGTTTTTAACAGTCAGCATTGTGAACTGATCAAAGTTTCTTAAATTGTTTTATTTTCAGCTTTCATTTGCATTACAGTAAGATTCATCATTTCCAGTATTATCTCCTGTTTCACTTGCCTTTATTCTTTCCAATCTTAGTTTTAATACCTTTCAAATGTTGGTCGACATTTTCAGTCTTCTCTCTTAGCTCTTCAGTGCCTGTCTCAAGAATTTTTCTGAGGCCTTTCACCTTTGTTTCCCTTGGAATCCTAATGTTTGACTCTCCAATTCTGAAGATGCAGTTCTTCACATGCAGATGTGATGGCTTTCTGGTCTCTCTTCTGGGATTTCTGTGTGACATTTGCATATTCGTGGCATTTGCTTATTCGTCCAGCAGAGGGAACTCTTTAACCATATTCTCTCTGCTTTCTTGTCTTTCATCTCAACAAATTCCTTCCATCCTTCTTTTCCTTCCTCTTCCTTTACTGTCTGTAGCAATGTCCACAGCCCTTTAAGTTGCTCAATATTCCTCTACAGATTTATCTTTAGTGTTATGTTCAAATTTACCAAAACTATTGCAGTATTTTTTAATCCTTGAATTTCAGAGCTCTTTCTCAGACCTTTTTCAAGCTGAGACAAATCCACTATGATGGAAAAGTGTGAATTTATTTATGATATATTTAATGCTGCTTCCTTCTTTTCAACTTCCCTTAAAATCAGAATGTTCTCCTATGATTTACTCAAAAATCAACATAATCATTCAGTCTTTGCCCATAATGCCTCTCAGTGCAAGTGGCTTCAAACAGAGAAATGAAATTCAGAAGTCTTGCCTGGACTTGCAATGGAAACCCTTTAGAGTTAATGAACAGCCCATTGTCCTGGCTTTTGCCCATCCTGGCCATTAGGTCCATGGCTGAAAACTGCTTTTACTTGAACTGCTGTTGCATCCAGCAAAATCAAGGCATCTCCTGGCACCAACTCCCCATAGGCCCCACTATGGAAGTTTCAACTCTGCTCCCACTATCCATCCCATCCATGGGACAACTGGAGGATTTCCCCTCATCCAGGGTAACCTCCAAATCCTACACCAAATCAGGTGCTCCTTTGTCCACTGAAACAGCATGCAGACTCCACTGGTCACTACTCCTCTTCTCCCCTGCCATGCTCATCCTGCACAACAAAACAAACTAGCTTGAGTGTACCAAGAAAACCTCCCCAAAAAAACCCCTCCTCCACCCTTGGATTGATTTATGTAAGCTCAACAGTTGGCCATGTGTGTGATGCACAAAAACAACAAAGAATAAAGATAGGTTTCCTTACCTGTAACTGTTGTTCTTCAAGTGGTCATCTGTAGATGTTGTAGACATACATACATGCATGCATGCATACATACATAAATACATAAAGTGCTTCAAGTTGCCCACTCCTGATCCCAAAAGACACTCATGTTTTCCCTACAATTCTGTACTAGTACAGCATTTTAAAGTGAAAACTGAGATGTCCAGCATTCTATCTTACAAGTTCCTTTATAACTAATATAACATTTTAGCAAACAGCATTTAAACATGAACAGTAACTGATACAAACATTTCATACATAGGTTTAGATCCTAAAATAAATTAATCTAGAAGTTTAATGGAAAGTTTTCCATCCCTTCCTTATCCCTGCACTTACCTGCAGCCCTCAAAAATCAGGTCAGGAATGCTCCTGAACAACATGGGATGAAGCAATGGAGCTGCTGGCATGTTCTTTCAATACTGAGCTATCTGTAACACAGACTTGGTTGCTTTTCTTCTCCACCAGTGGCCCCAGCACACCATTTCATTCTATTCAGGAAGACTGATTTTTCAGTTAAGCATTTTGGAGAAGGCAGGTAGCTTTGGGAGTTGGAAGAATCTCTCCCTCTGGGAGCTTCTGTATGTATGTATGTATGTATGTATGTATTTATTTATTTATTTATTCTCGTTTGAGTAAAGTCAAAACAAATTATTGGTTAGCTGTATGAATTAGGCACTGTTTATATTTCTACGTTATTTTATGTTTCTAGAAAGAAAGCATATTATACGATCAACATTGCTTCAAAAGAAGCACCCCTGAAAAAACAACAAAGGGTTTCCCCCTATGTGATAAAGAGTGCTTCAGGTTTTCTGTGCAGTTGGACTTGCCAAAGCTAGTTTTAGTTTGATAAAGTTAAACTAATTTGCAATGAATGCCTACTATGATTTTACAATGCAGTTTATACCACATAAAGATTACAAGTGACAGAAGGGATTAATGTTTCATATTGGATTTTTCTAATACTTTATTTTCCATTTAAGAATCTGGGCTCTGGATAAAGCACATTGAAGGTGACAACTTAATTACAGGTTATAGTCTAATCAATATTCACTGTGAAAATGCCCACAAAAAATAACAGGAGATGTGTTTTAAAGGTTTATTTTGTAGTCTATATTTTCTGTTAAAAGTAAAGGTAGTAAAGTCTTTCCTGTTCCATGTTGGCCAAAAGTAACTTCTGAATTCACTTGATCTCCCTCTCATTCTCTCTCCGTGTGTGTGTGTGTGTGTGTGTGTGTGTGTGAGAGAGAGAGAGAGAGAGAGAGAGAGAGAGAGAGAGAGATGCTGATATTAGGCCACCCCCATCTTTGTTCACATGCACATGTTCAAACCAATCATTGCTGATAACACACATTAGTATCAGAATTAATACTTTGCACATGTGTTTGTAGGCTACACATGAAAAATTGGCATAGTAGTATAAAGTGAACTCACTCATACTTGACCAGGAGTCTTGAAAAATGAACTTCATGCTTGTCACTCACTTAGGGTAACAATATTTTCTAAGAGAATGATTTAATAGGCACTGTTCAAGCCTTCCTCTGTGCAACTAGGCAGGTGAAAGCTTCTAGACTGGTAATTTTTTTGTGCTTACCTGCAAGGTTGAATTCACTTATCTGATGACAGTGATACAATAGGAGTTAAAAACATTGATGAGAAATGTCAGTAGCAGCATCTTAAGCAGCATATTTGTTCACTGAATATGTCTTACCAGAAAAGTATAAAATTCTGATTTCTAAATCACAACTTATCTGTTGCAGGTCGGTCTTCTCTCTTCCCTTTTGAAGATGGCTTCTTAGATGACAGTCATGGTGACCAGTCTTTATCATCAGGTCTCAGCTCTCCAACCCGCTGTCAGAATGGTGAAAGAGTTGAACGCTATTCTAGGAAAGTGTTTGTTGGAGGTCTGCCTCCTGACATTGATGAAGGTACTGTGAAACTGGGAAGAAGGTATAATTAGTCTTTTAAAAGCAGCTAACAAGATCCAACAGTATTTCAGTCTCTAGTCCAGGGATGGGGAAGATGTAGCCAAGAAGAGATAGAGGACTGGAGTGTTTGCACCTTACCATAGCCAGAGGGAGAGCTCTTTGAAGCCATCACTCAGTCTGCTTCTCCTTTTCCTTCTGCATTTGTGAAAGGCAAGGAGGAAATGAAACCAGCTGTGCACTCATTCTGCGTTTGGAGGAACTGTTCTTTCAGGTGCTGGCTAAGTGTGCAGCCACTATGGGTGGCAAGAGGTGGGAGAAGTTGTTGGTTTGAGTACCTTTGTCTGTGCAAAGAGGTATACAGTGATAGCTCCATGCTTCTCTCTATACTGAGAAAAGGATAGCTCCTCTCAGGAAGGGGAAATAGCTTCATGAAAGCGACACCCACCTGCTGACAACATACAATCCTTTGGATTGGCCCTAGAATCAGTTTAGCTCTTGACTCCTGAACTAGTTCTTTATTTGTAGAGTTTAAGTTAACAACAAGTTAACATGTTGGATCTTATAAGATTTCTTAAGCCCTGTTTAGACTTTCAGTAGTTCATGTGAGGGAGCGGGTGGGGAAGCTGGAGCATGGTTACTAGATCCACTGCATGGAGTTGCTACCACCTTCTCTACATAGCAAGGGGAGGATCTGAAATGGGAAACCTTCCATACATGGATAGGTCCTCCATTCTCATACAATCTACATGAGCTAACTCGCTACACTCTACATGGCTGAGAATGCCAAAAGAAGGCTTAAATGTCCAAGGAATGGCTTTCCCTAGAGGAACACTCAATCATGTGAGCCTTTACCTGTAGTCTGAATAGTATAGTCTAATTAGTATAATTGATACCACTAATATTCTTGTACGTAGCATTTAAAAAAGAATGAGAAGGCAGACCCCTTATGTTAAGGTGTTTACAGTCTAGGAAATAAGAGTAAGCAAACAGGTTAAGGGGAAGTGAGAGAAAACAAAATAGACAAAGATTTTTTTTATTATTATTTCAATTTATACCTCTTTAGACTTAGTTTACAGGCTTATTCTAGATTACAGGCTTATTCTCTCAGTGAGAATTAGAACTCAGCAATTTAGGTTGCAGTCCATGATACAAATGCCTGGGAATAAGTCCCATTGAGTTCAGTGGGGCTTTCTTCTCAATTAATAAGCATAGGACTGCACAGTTAGTTGTAGTATAGTTACACACAGAGAAAAAGTAACATTTTGGATCAGATGACTTGGGAACATTTGTGCACAATATATAGCTCTAGAAAAATTAGCCTGAATTCTTCTCTTATAGCAAAATATCACAACAGAGGTGAATTTAAATCAAATAAACTTGAACTAATTACTAGATGAATAAGCCATACAATTAAGATCACTTGTCTTCACTAGTTATTGAATGTAAAACATGTTGAATTTTATTAGATTCTTAATGTTATCCTAATCAAAACATAAGTTTTTTTTCTGTTTGGAGCAATTTCACTTTCTGCAGAAATACAAAGTTTTCCCAGACAGATTGGAAAAAGAAGAATCTTAGGTTTATGTATAGCTAGAGAAAAACCTAGATCACATGTAACTTAATATACTAGCATTGCTCACTGGCCCTTAATTTAACTGGCCAGAATCTATTTTTCTGTTTCTATCCCAACCTATGATGGGTCACTGAAAGACCCTGGTGCCTTCTGAAAGAAATATCAAAGAGACAGAAGGGAACAGAGGGAGGCAGGGAGGAAAAAATAGGAACATACAGTATAAAAGTAAATAAGGCTTGTGGTGA
The DNA here is from genome assembly GCA_023646645.1 of Varanus salvator macromaculatus. Taxonomy (NCBI): domain Eukaryota; kingdom Metazoa; phylum Chordata; class Lepidosauria; order Squamata; family Varanidae; genus Varanus; species Varanus salvator. Next base: position 29,781,046 of record JAIXND010000756.1, read on the forward strand.
TTCAAGGTTGGTCCCCAATGTGAAAAAATGAGCCACTACTGGCTCTTCTGATATTTAAAAAAAACTAGGTAGTATCAACAAATAATGATTAATTGTGAGTTTTCTGTGTTTTCCTTCTAAGGATCCTGAGTATTGTCTGCTTTTTTTAAATATAGATGAAATTACTGCCAGCTTTCGTAGGTTTGGACCTCTTGTAGTGGATTGGCCTCATAAAGCTGAGAGCAAGTCATATTTTCCACCTAAAGGTATTTATTTTAATATCAATTTTTTGGGGCAGGAAACTACTGTCTTCAGCCTGACATTTTAAAGTATACTTTTATGTGTTTCTCAGTTAAGGTGCTACTGAAGATAAAATATAAATTAGCCCTCCCCAGTCTGTTGCTCTTCTGATGTTTGGACTGGGACTCTCATCAGTCTCAGCCAGTAGTCAGGAATGATGAGAGTCATTGTCCAACACATTAAGAAGGACTCAAGTTGGGAAGGCTAACATAATTTTTTAAATTGTTTAGTTTTTAGAAATGAATTTAGAATTCTTCTTTGTGGTTTCTGTGCATCACATATATGGGCTCTGTACCTGCACAGAGCCTGTTCTTGGGAAGCTTTTCCTAGCTAAACTCATTCTGGTGGGAGCCCCACCCCTCCCTCATGGTATATTTAGGAGGGGCTCTTGCCATTTTCCCTAGTTCTTTTCCAACTGTTGTTCTGAGTGTTTCAGGTCTTTTCTAGCATTTCCCCCCTTCTTTCTAAAAGCTTCTTTGATCTTCTGTAGATCTTTTCTTTTGTTTCCTCCTTCCACTCTTCATTTCTTGATCCCTCCCTTTTTTGATGAACCATGTTTTTATGCTTGAAACCTTAAAAAAAAGAATCTTAAAAAACCCCTCCTATTTGTCGTCTCTCTTTTTTATTTTTTTTTTCACTTCGGTATCTCTCTTTTCTCTGCCCTGATGGCACTCAAAGTTGACTTCAGGAAATGTGTCCATTGTGGGATCCATTTGCCCACTATGGATGGACACTTGCTGTGCCTTTTTTGGCTTTGTGAAGACCAGTATTTGTGAAGACTTCTGTCCTCACTATCAGGCATTTACTCAGCAGGCTTGGAAAAACTGAATCAATATCTTGGCATGATTTTTCAGGCATCAGGAACAGGGACAGCTCAACAAGAATATGCTGTGGAAAAGGCTTCACATACCATAACATTTTTGAGACAGGATTCTTTATACCACAAAGGTCAGAGTTTCATACCAGCAGGGCTGGGAATTTATAGATCAAAGCCCTTAGCTCAGATGCCATATGGGATTCCAATCTGGGCCAATACAAACTTAAAATCAATAGAAATTGTGCAGTCTAAGTTTCTTGGATAATTATTTGCCATATCAGTCTGTGTTCCAAATGCTTATCTGAGGTTGGAAAGTGGTCTTCTTCAGTGTCTACACAGGCCTGGTTCAGGACATTTTACTTTTGGCTCCATCTGGTCTGCTTTCTTTTGTTATGGAGGATTGACATGAGAGTAAGTAGATGAAAGCTATTAAGCCCAAAATACTTACTTTTGAATTATCACCTGATTTTTTTTTTACTGACCATTGGTTATAGCAAGGCAAGAAATTTATTAAAGCAGCACCTACATGATATTGAAAATAAAAGTATCTGTCTTTCACTAAAAGATCATGTCCTTGGTATGACTGCTCTTTAATAAGTCATCCAAAAAGAATGGCACAGTATTTGCAAGTGCTAACAGTCCCAAAATATAGAAGGCCTTTACATGTGCAAGGCTTAATGTCATCATGCCTTCAATGTTACTTGCAGGTCATTTCAGAGGAGTTCCATTTTCTTGATCTTGTATGCTGATTTTATATTTTATGCAAAGGCATATGGCTAATGCAAATAAATTTCATTTCATTTCATTTCAAACTGTGAGCGGGTCAGCTCAAGTTGGAAATGTGGAGCCATGCTCTTATGGCTGTCAGCTCAGTCACAGCAGTGCCCCTGGAGCACCCATCCACCCCACAGGTGGCTTCTGCTTCTCATCCTCCATCAGTGGCTGCTGGGCCTCCACCAGCTGCTCTGTCTGTGCCACCACATCTGAATGCACAGATGAGGAGGATGAAAAAGTGGGTCAAGAAGACCCATAAAATGGCAGAGCCCAAGAAGGGCAAGGACAGGCACAAGAAATGGGCATCATTCACCATTAGTGGATCACTGATGATCAGTGGATCATCACCATCATTCACCATCAGTGTCATCTACACAGGCACTCACACCCAATGAGTGCTGTCAACTGATGACCACTCCGTATGCCTCTTCTGCTTGGGGGAAGAGCATTGTGTGTACAGGTGCCCACATTGCCAAGCCTTCACCAAGCAGGCCCTGAAAAGCAGGGCTAGTGACCTAAAAATGGAAAAGTGGGAGCATGCTCTCTTCGCTGTGAAGGACATTGCTGGTGATGAGAGTGAAGGCCCCTCAACTTCAAGAGAGGCTGTGAAAAAGCAACCATTGACCGGTGCTTCAGGCAAGCCAAAGCTGACCTCAGCAGCTTCAAAGCCGTTAGCTGCCTCCAGTATGTCTAAGAAGTACAAGGAAAAGAGAAAGCAACTCAAGAGCAAGGGCTTTTAGGAGGATAAAAAGGCATGCAAGCCTAAACTTGTGAAGACAGGTAGTGCGAGGGAAGAAAATAGCCTTGACTTGGTTTTGACCAACAGGGAAGACCTGGTAGATGAGGTGCAGATTAGTGGAGCTCTGGATGCGAGTGATTAGTCCATCCTTTCCTTTGAGATCAGAGGATAGGGATGAATGGCAGTTCAAGTACTAGAAGCTGGAACTTCACAAGGACTCAGCTTTGGTTAATTGAAGCCCACACTGGGGTAAGCCTCATGGGAGAAGGCATTAGAAGGCAAGGGAGTTCAGGAGGTGTGGATGGCACTAAAAAGGGAGGCCTTGGAGCCCAAGCCTTGATGATACTGCTAGTTAGCAAGGTGGGGAGGGGAAGGAGACCACAGCCATGGATGCAAAAAGAGGTGGCAAGAGGGATTGGAAATAAGAGGAACCTCCATAGGAAATGGGCACTGAGGCAAGTGGACAAAAGGGTATCTCGGTAGAGGAGGAGGCCTGTTGTAAGATTCTTTGCAAGGCTAAGGCTGAGTATGTGCTGACACTTGCAAAGAATAACAAAAAGGGCTTCTGTCAACATGTAAATAGCAAGAGGAAGGGGAGACAGGTAGTGGGACTGCTTAATAAGGAAGAAGGGGATTCAGTGACTGCTGTGACTCTAAACAAATTAATACTACCCACCATCATATCACCTGAGACTTGTGGACCCTCGTCAGCATGGTGACAATTTAGTATATACATGACTCTGTGCAGAGAGGCTCTCTCAAGAGGCTCGGATCAGAATTGAAGGGTTTCCCTTCAACTGAGAGGGCCTCTTCAATACCTGAACCTATGAAAAAACTGGACTGTGTCCAAAAAGCCAGGACCACAGTCAGGAAGATGGGCTTTATGCCCCCACTGAGAGCACATAAATGGACTGGGGTCCCCTTCTCATACCAACCCCAGGGACAACCCTAGGACTGTGTGCCAGCTGCCTGCCCTGCCTCACCAAAGGGATGACACTTCATGGTTCCAGCACATGCAGAAGAAGAAGCTGGACACCAAGAGGTGATGCTGCTGACTGCTGTGCAAACCACCCCACCTCCAACCATGCAGATATGGTCCAAAGGCTGCCTGACTACATACCTTCTCAAGTAGGAAGCCATAACTTCAAACTAGTGGGTTCTCTCCATTGTGGAGAATTTGACATCCTTCCACTGCTCGGGACCATGTGCACAATATTGCCCTCTCCCATGCTGGTGGAGGATGTTGCCATGAGCCACACTAGACACAATCCAGTCCATTCCACTATGGATTTTACTCAGAGTATTTCACCATCACAGAGGAGGAGCTTCCGTCCCATCATAGACCTGCGAGACATCATCTTGTGTATCCCCCACAAGAAGTTTCACGTGTTCTCACTGTAGAATCTTCTGCCACTGCTTCCCCAAGGGAACTGATTCTCTTCAATCAATCTGAGGCATGCCTACTTTCATGTTATCATCTACCAGGACTACTGGCATTCCTTCTGGTACCAAATTGGGCCTAATGCTTTCCAGATTTCCCTACTTCCATTCATCCTCTCCTCAGCCTTCCAGGTTTTAGCATGTCTAGTGTGTGCCCACCTCCTGCTACAAGGAATCAAGGTCTTTCCATGCCTGGAAACTGGCTCCTGGTTACCCTGTCCTGAGACAGCCTTTTGGGTTTCATCTAGGACTGGGACTGTGCATTAATACCAAAAAATCTGTGGTTCTTTTCTCTCTGTCCATCATCTACATCAGGGTGAAGGTGGACACTGCAACAGCACAGGTACCTTCCAGCAAACATGGCATCAGCACGAATTGGCCTGGCTTTGCAGTTCCAGGTCAAGTCAAGAATGAAGGTGCAGCAGGTGTAACGGCTCCTGGGGCTCATAGCAGTGATGGTCACTGTCACCTCATTCACCAGACTATTTGGTGGCCGCTGTAGCTCTGCTTCACACGTGCCTACCAGCCCCAGTGCAACTTGCTCTGGAAGTGGCTGGTGCTCCCACATTTGGTTGGGGCAAGCCTCACCTGATGGACTTTCTGACACAACCTGACAGACAGTGACTCCTTTGTCCTCAAGGAACCAGATCTGACCCTGATGATGGATGTGTCACATCTGGGATGGGGAGTACACTGTGCTGACAGCAGGGTACGTGAAGTATGGACTGATTGCAACCAGAAGGAACATACCAACTACCTCAAACTCCTTATGGTCCCAAAGGCACCAGTTTCAGAAAGTTCCAGTTTCTCCTGGAACATTCAACCAGCATGTTCAGGTCACCTCAGATAACACTAAAAGCAAGATAGTACGCAGTCTGTTTCATGACTTACTTCATGCTGCATATCTGGGACTTGGAAAGAGACATTACCATTGTGACCATCTACCTGGCCAGGGCTGACAACACTATGGCAGACATCTTGAGCAAGAAACCCAAGTGGATCCATTAATGAGAGCTGTACCTGGACAACCTGATGCAACTCTTCAAGACCTTTCTGCTCCCAGGCTGGGATCAGCCAGGGCTTGATGGGAGATGCATTCTTTCTCCACTGAGAAGGAACCTTGTTCTACCTGTTCCCACTGCTCACCAGGTGCTAGCGAAGATCAGAAGTGAGGGCACCTCCTGTATCCCCATCAGTCTGTGGTGGTCCCTGCAGGTGTGGTTCACTTATCTCCTCTGCCTGTTTGTCCGCAATTTCATCCAACATCTGACAAGACTGGACATCATCTCCCACAACCATGGGATGATCCTACATCTGGATGTCAAGACAATCCATCGGATGATGTGGAGGATCAGACAGTAGATTGAGAGGTTCCTCTCTGTCCCTGAATACAGGTGATCCTGGATGTGGCCTTGTGTCTGAACATAAGCTGCTCCTACATGGCCAAATGGAACATCATTGCAACCTTTGCCCAGGGAGAAGCCTTCAATCCACATCCATCCGTAACTTCCTCCATGTGCTGCACACTAGAGGTCTGAAACCATTCTCCATTAGAATATACCTGTGAGCAGTCTCTTCCTTTCACAGGATGGTCGACAGCTCCTTGGTTTTTGTTTTGTTTTTGTTTGTTTGCATCCTCTGTCCCATCAATTCCTTAGAGGCATACACAACCTGATCCCACCCCTCTGTTCCTTCGTGCCAGGATGGAGCCTGTTGGTGGTCCTGCAGGCTCTCAGAAAGTCTCCCTTCATGCCTTTGGCCACCATGGAGCTACATCACCTCTCTTGGAAGGTTGTATTTCTGGTGGTGATCACTTCAGCCAGGTGAGAAAGCGAACTTTGAGTTTTGTGCATCAATCCACCATTTTCACATTTCATAAAGACAAGGCAGTTATGTGACCCAACCAGGCATTCCTCCTGAAGGTTCCATTGCAGTTTCACTTGAACCAGGGTACTTGTACTGCCTGTGTTCTTTCTAATGCTTTCTACCAGTGGAGTCAACTCTGCATACCCTGGATCTCATCATTCCTCAGCAACTTGCTCACTGGATCATTGAGAACATCAAATTGACCTACCAATTGGCTGGACTGCAGCTCCCTGAGTGACCTAAAGCACATTCTACCAGGGCTATGGTAACATCTACAGCACTGCTCAATGGGCATGCCACTGCAGGACCTCTGGAGAGTGGTGACATAGTCCACTCCATCAGCCTTTGTCTGGCACTACTGGCTCAATTTTCACTCCAGGTAAGATTGCTCCTTCAGCCAAGCAGTCCTCTCTGCAGTCCTCTGATGATGACACTGGATGTCTCCCATTACAAGGTAAATCACCCATATGTGTAATGCACAGAGGCCATGAAAAAGAAAGTAAGGTTGCTTACCTGTAACTGACATTCTTCAAGTAATCATCTGCATTCACACAACCCACCCACTCATCTACCCCACATCAGTGTTGACAGCTGCAATATTTTTCTTTCTTGGGAATTGAATTGACACGGTGCAAGTTGGGTTGTTGCTGACCTTCCTCCCCTGTTCCAAGACCACAATGTCAGTCTCACAAGAACTGGCTTGTTGTTAATTTTTTGAGCTCTTGGGAACAGATACCTTTGTTAATTGGGATGCTGTGTTTTATTTTGTTTGCTTATGCTTTGCTGTCAAACCATCCCGAGACCTCAGTGGTGGATGGTATTAAAAAGTCTTAACCAAATAAATAAATAACTAAATCCTACTTGGATGGTAGGCTCCAGAAGGTGGTGCTTGGGGGAATATTGCTCTGCCCCATAGATCCTAGAGCAGGGGTCCCCAAACCTTTTAAACAGGGGGCCAGTTCACTGTCCCTCAGACTGCTGGGGGGCCGGACTATAGTTAGAAAAAAATATGAACAAATTCCTATGCACACTGCACATTAAAAATTAATTAAAATTAGTTTAGAAAAAACATCTCACAGTCACTCCAAACAAATATATATGCAACCTTGGCAATGGACTCACCACCCATGCGAAAGCTTGGATGAGTTGTGGCTAATGAGTCACAGCTTGTGATGTCATTGCCTGGCGCCGCTGCTCCTTCCTGAGCATGGGCATGGCCCTATATGTGCTGTTATCCGATGCTCAGGTGCTGGGGGGTTGCTGAGGTGACTTGGCCTGCATGCCAACAGAGAGGGCTCAGTGCCTGCTGTGGCACATGTGCCATATGTTCACCACCACTGCCCTAGCCCTACCCTGATGCACTCCCCTAACCCTAATATACGGGTAAAATAAAGCGATTTTGAAAAAGCCTGCCTTGAGTAGCTTTTTCTTCACAGCTCATCATTTCTGCCCATTCTAAACAAATTCCAACCATCAAAATTATACCAGGACACCTCATTTTTCTAACCCCAACCCAGCGATGGTGAACCTTTTAGAGACCGAGTGCCCAAACTGCAACCCAAAACCCACTTATTTATCGCAAAGGGCCAACACTGCAATAAAACCTGAAAACAGCCTGAGGATGTGAACAAGGTACTTGGTAAAGTTTGGCCCACCACCACAACTCTTGTCCATTGTAGTTTATTATAAACATAGAAACATAGAAACAGAGCGAGTCAGAAGGGGTCTCCCGGGCCATCTAGTCTGACCTCCGGCACCAGCCGGCTCCGCTCACGACATGCCCACCATGTGCATGTCCAGCCTATCCTTGAACACCCGCACCGATGGGGCCTCAACAACCTCCTATGGAAGCGCATTCCACACCCTCGGGGTCCTAACTGGCAGGAAGTGCTTCCTGGCATGTAAATGGAACCTTGACTCCCTGAGCTTTGCTCTGTTGGAGCACGTCCTGCCTTCCTCTGCAGGAGAGAACAGGTCTCAACCCATCTCTATGTGACATTCCCTCACATACCTGTATGTCGCCAACATATCCCCTCTGAGTCTCCTCTTCTCCAGGCTGAAGAGACCCAGTTCCCTCAGTCTCGCATCATACCCCATCCCCTGCAAACTGGCCACCAATCTTGTGGCCCTACACTGCACTGACTTGAACCTGGCTATATCCTTTCTGTAATGAGGGGCCCAAATCTGAGCACAATACTCCAGTTGCGGGCGCACGAGAGTCGTGTAGAGTGGTAGTAATACCTCTCTTGATCTAGAAGCCACACTTCTGGCTATGCAACCAAGGGTGGCGTTCGCCCTCTTGACCATCGCATCACACTGCTGACTCATGTTTAGCCTGCAGTCTTAGATGGTTACTCTTGCTCATTAGCTCCACAGATCGTGCCAACTTTTCCGCTCGTACAAAACAAGATGCCTGTAATAAATCATGTAATAAATCATGTCCACCCATTGCTTCTTTGTTTAGATTAGAATGATGTGGTGTCTGCAGTAGATCATGTGTCTTAGACTGTAGCCCAACTGTCTTCTCTTTTTCCAGCATAACAAGAAGATCACGTGGAGGCTTATTTATTAAATTTACTGGTTGCATTGACTTTCCTGATGCTTCCAAATATCCATCTGCTTGTTGTCTGTTTATAGGCCCATCCCATAATAATTCACTTGTTATCTTCTCAGTTTCAAATTTTTCTTCTGCTTGCTGGATATTTTGCATATTCTGCTCGGTACAAATCGTTTGATCAAAGCCTGATTAATAGAAAAATCTAACTTATCAAACCCAGCTTTTTGTTCAAATAGGAAAGAGTCAAGTTGCTTAATTAAAACAGTCTTCTGTTGTATTATTATTGCCTGTTGGGATAGTTGCAAGGCTGCTAAAGAGGCCTATATTTCCGAAAGTGTCTTCTGTATTTCTTTAATTTCTTCCATACTGGCAGTGATTTCGCAGCCTTGGCAGGGATCCAAGAGTCCCAGAAACAAAGGAGCAAGATGGCCGTTATTTCTTGGAAGTAGTCCAACACACAAGAAAGATACTTCTACCATTCAATTAAACATTAATTTGTTATTTTAGTTCTTTGCCCTTGGAGAGATTAAAGAAAAAAAAGATCTTTTCCTTAATTACAAAGAGCTCTCTCTCTGTCTCTGTCTCTGTCTCTGTCTCTGTCTCTGTCTCTGTCTCTGTCTCTCTCTCTCTCTGTCTCTCTCTCTCTGTCTGTCTCTGTCTCTGTCTCTCTCTCTCTCTCTCTCTCTCTCTCTCTCTCTCTCTCTCTCTCTCTCTCTCTCTCTCTCTCTCTCTCATGTAATTCTCTGCCTTTCAGTTCCATTGAGGCGGGGGGAAGAATTCTTTCCCTCCTCCATCTGAAGGGCTTTGTTTCTTCTTGTATATCAATTAGCAAACGATGCAGCTTTTTCCACGGGTATCATTGCAAATAAAATAAAAATAGTTCCCAGTGGATCTGATGCTAATAGCTAAAGTAGACTAAACAAAAAAAGTATGCCAAGGACTTACAAAGAGCTGAAATTCTCTCCTGTACCATCCAGCTGAGAAAAGGTTGATTTTCTCCCAGTAAGCGCAGAATTGCCATTCAGACACATGCTGGGAACTTTGCTAAGCAATCTGTCTTCACCCCTACAGGGCTTAGATTGGGCCCCCACGGCCCACTACCGGACAGTTACTGGCATGATAATGGAGCTTCGTTAATCACATCTGTCCCGTCTCGACACCATACTTGTCTCCTCCTCATCTCATCTCCTATGCGGATATCCCCCGTCCTGCTTTGGGGAGAACACGGAGGCAAAATAGTCATTTAGCATCTGTGCCTGTTCCCTCATATCAGTCACTGGATCTCATTCCTCCTTATTTAGTGGTCCCACCACTTGTCTCCCCTTCCTCTTCCTATTTATATGCTGAAAGGAGCCCTTTTTGTTGCTCTTGATATTCTTGGCAAGTCTCAGCTCATAATCAGCCTTAGCCTTGCAAAGAATCCTTCTGCAGTGGGCCTCCTCCTCCCAGTATACCCTTTTGTCTATTTGCCCCAGTACCCATTTCCTACGGAGGTTCCGCTTTCATCTAATCCCTCTAACTACCTCCTTTTGCATCCATAGCGGCACTCTCCTCTACCTCCCCACCTTACTAACTAGAGGTATCGTCACGGCTTGTGCCTCCAAAACCTCCCTTTTGAGTGCCATCCACCCCTCCTCAACTCGCTTACTTTCCAGTAACCTATCCCAGGAGACTTTCCCCAGTCTGGCCTTCAGTTGGCCAAAGCTGGCCCTCTTGAAGTCCCAGCTTCTAGTGCTTGCGCTGCTGCACGTCCCCAGTCCCAATCTCAAAGCAAAGGATGGAGTGATCACTCGCATCCAGAGCTCCCCTAATCTGTACTTCATCTATCAGCTCCATAAGAATTGTTTGTACTCAGGTCCAGGACGCTGTAAATGCCTCCTTGAGAGATGGAGTGGTGCCAACCTCTTTAAAAGAGTCTGTAACTAAGTCACTCCTGAAAAAGCCCAACCTGGACCCAGAGTATGTCAACAACTACAGGTCAGTGTCCAACATTCCCTTCCTGGGTAAGGTGCTTGAGCAGGTGGTAGCAGAACAGTTCCAAGCAGTCTTGAATGAAATGGACTATGTTGATCCATTTTGATCAGACTATATGGCTCCTTTTGGAATGGAAACTGTTTTGGTCGCCCTGTGGGATGGCCTTTGCCAGGTAAACAACAGAGAGACTGCAACCCCATTGATTCTCCTTTACCTCTTTGCAGCTCTCAATACCATTGACGATAGTATACTTCTGGATAGGCTGTCTGGGTTGGGAGTAGGAGGCACTGTATTGCAGTGGTTCTGTTCCTACCTGACCAGCTGATTCCAGAAGGTGGTGCTGGGGAAGTACTGTTCTGCACCATGGCAGTTATGCTATCAGGTACTACAGGGCTCCATTTTATCCCCTATGCTATTTAATATCTACATGAAACTGCTGGGGGGGGGGGTTATCTGCAGGTATGGGCTGAGGTGTCATCAATATGAAGTTGACAGCCAGCTCTACCTCCCTTTTCCATCAAACTCAGTTCAGGCAGTAGCTGTTTTGAATCAGTTTGTGAGCATGATAATGGATTGAATGAGAGCCAACAAACAGAGACTCAATCCAGGTAAGACAGAGGTACTGTTAGTGGGGGGAAGGTGTCTCTCCAGCTGGGTGATATCCAACCTTTCCTGGATGGGGTTGCACCCCTTAAGGACAAAGTTCATAGTTTCGGGATCTATGGGGATCTATCTATGTTCCTGCATCCCTGTTGCTGCTTCTGTTGTTAGTTGCAGTCGCGTCTGACCCATCGCGACACCATGAACAACATTCCTCCAGGCCTTCCTGTCCTCCACCATCTCCCAGAGTCCATCTAGGCTTACACTGACTGCTTCAGTGACTCTATCTAGCCACCTCATTCTCTGCCATTCTCTTCTCCTTTTGCCCTCAGTTGTTTGCCCTCATTAGGGACTTCTCCAGTGAGTCCTTTCTTCTCATTAGGTGGCTAAAGTATTTGAGTTTCATCTTCAGTATCTGGCTTTCTAAATCAGTTGAGGCAAATACCAGATCATCATCATCATCATCATCATCAAATTAGAATAAGATGTAGAGGAATCCTTAGTAAATAGTTTTCTTCAAGATAATAAAACTTTATTTAAAAGATAGGAAATCCCCTTTTTAAGAATATGATCAGAATTTGGAATAAATACAGGGGCATATTTATCCCATTGATTTCACCATTCTATCCAATAAAAAAAAATGAAAAATTCTCAGTAGTATGAGGGAAGTACTGAAGAGTAAACATGTTATTAGGTAGAAAGACTGGTTAGAGAAAATGAAGAGTAAAGAAATGATACAAACAATACTGGAACACAAGCAACGATCCAAGCAATACTGGTGAAGTAACTTAGGTTAATATACTTCAATTAGATCATTGGACTGAAGATTGGTTGAAGAAAAATGGTCAATGTAGAAAATATGCTAAATTTAAAGATATACTTTTACAGAAGAAAACCCCAAGATAATATGTGGATGATAGGACCGACAAGTAAAATTTACAACATACTACTAGAATGGGAGAACCAATACGATTCTCTTGCGAAATAGATTTAAAAAGAGATATTAGTACTGAAGAGCAGAATAATATGTGGGATAAGAAAATTTTAAAATATATATCAATAAGAATTAAAGCGAATGTTTACAGATTAGTTTGAAAATGGTATTTAACTCTGATTAAATTGAATTATATGAATAATAAATATTCCAATGTATGTTGAAGATGCAACTGGGAACTGGGTACATATTTCCATATGTGGTGGGAGTGCAAATATATAAATGAGTTTTGGGAAGTGGTTTTCCCAGTATTAGTAAAATACTGAATTGAAACATTGAAGCAGATCCTAGACTAGCATTATTGTCATTATTTAGAGAACAAGTGGGACAAAATATTAAAAGAATTGATGGCAAATTTATTAGCAGCATTAAGATTAATGATAGCAAGAAATTGAAAAGTAAAAAGTGATTACCAAATAGACAAGTGGTATAAAGAAGTTTGGAATGTACCTATTAATGTTAACTTGCAATATTAATTGGAAAAAGGTTTGATAAGTGAAAATAATTTTGAAAATATTTTGGGACTATTTATTGAATACATCTTAATAAAAGGAAAGGGGTGTGAACCATCACAAGAGTTAATGCTATTCTGGAAGGGGAGTGGGAGTGGAGCAACCTGAATGAATAAATGATCTTACAGAGTAAGTAGCATTATTTGTTGGTCCTGGTGGAGGTAGCACTGTTGTTATCATATTGTTTATTTATTTATTTATTTATTTATTTGGAAATTTATAGGCCGCCCCTTGCCACAAGCCTCGGGGCGGCTCACAACCAAAAGATTGAATACAAACATTAAAATTTCCAAATATTAACAGTTAAAAACTAATTATGCTTAGTATTATTATATTCATTGTATGGTTTGTATTCATTTAATTAATAGAATTTAATAAAAATTTAAAAATACATTATATGTTGAATAGTTCATCAAGTCTCCAATATTTGTACCCTTCTCAAGCCTTTTATAGCAGCTACTAGATGGTTTTAAAGTATTCTAAGTGAATTGGTGGCAGTGGGAAAGGCTTGTAAAAACACTGAGTTATAGTGGCAGGAAGTGGTGGCAGTACTGGAAAGACGTAATCCCACATAATTCTGGACAGGAATTATGTTGTCTCTCTGTGGTTCCTCCTGTGTAGATTAATCCTTATTGTTTACAGAGCTAGAAGCAGTTCTATATTATTTGTATTGCTGAGATGAAGATGCTACAGACAGATATAACATAGGAATTATACTGTACAACTGTGTTTTGCCTTCATGTGAAATTGTTTATCCACTGTTTTCTTGATTAAGTGGATCAGCCGTACCATGTACAATCTGTACATTGTACCTATATAGAGAATTGTTAGTTTTACAGCTTAATATGCAGCATCAGTCTTCTGCAGTAGCTAAAATAGGATTAGTCTCTTCTATTTTGCATTTTTTTTTTGGTCACTAAGGCCTTTGATTTTTTTAAAAAGCCAATCACACCGCAACAGTTAAAATTAATAGTCTGCACATTTTTTTAAAGCACCTCTGGGTTCCTTTTTTAAATTCAGTACTTTTTTACTGTTCATTTTCTCTTTAGACTTAGAAGTGTAAATTTATTAGTGCTCAAAATGTGTAGTTACCAAATTATAACATGTGACTGACTCTGGGGAAGTGACAATTTATGCCAGTATTAACTTATTTTAAAAATTGCCTAAACTTCGTAAATGTTATTCTGAAGTTTTTCTTTAGATAGAGAATTATATCTTATTTCAGTAAATATATTCTTAAAACAGTTCGCCGTCAATGTCAACATATCAGAACTATGACTGTAGAGCGTGGATGCATTTTTCTCCATTCTGCAAATAAATTAGCTGCCTTGAATTTGAAATGTTACATTTACCATATTTTTAACACCATCTATGCAAAGTTTTTATACATCTAAGCAACATGTTCTATTGCTGAGGTGTTTGCAATGAGGAAATTTACCCAAATCTTCAAATTCTTCTTTATCCTCTTCTAGGAGAAAATATATTTTACCTTATATTTTTGACACATTTGAGCCAGTTTACACATTTTTAGATCTTAACCTAAGCCATTTTATCTGATATAGCTTTTCAGATGTTCAATAGGCATAAATGGAGCATCTCTGGAATGAGTTTGTAACAAAGTTTCTACCACAACTTTATGTTTGAATCAACTGAATCACCAGCATGCATTCTACATAATTCATGCTATTTTCTGCTTCGGTTTATATATGTATTAGCATGCTTCTGGAACTTGTGCTTACTGACTTTATCCTTGTTTTGTAATTGTTTGATCCCAAGGTTATGCCTTTCTGTTATTCCAAGAAGAAAGTTCTGTTCAAGCTCTGATAGATGCCTGTCTAGAAGAGGATGGGAAACTGTACCTATGTGTATCAAGTCCCACCATCAAGGACAAACCAGTAAGTAAACCAAATATACTAGTAAGAAATTGGCAGTTCACTAATCTGTTGCTTTTAATATTATGCTGGCATACTGCCTTAGCCTTCACTGACCATGAAAACTCTGCAAGATATCAGTAAATGTCAAAACAATTCAGTGTCTAAACTTTCCTTTACCAATCTATATTGGATCAATTCCCTGATGCAGGTACCTGAGTTCTAATGTGGACACAGAGCCTGCTTGGAACAGTTTTCTCATATGTTTTAATATAATCAGTTTTCATGTGCATTTCTTTGTATGCATGAATTTGCTCCTTACATTGAAATGGGGATAATCTAATACAGGAGTGAACAGAAAGTAGATTTCAAGATGTTGTGGACTCCCAACACTTTAACTCCTAATATTCTTAACCATTGGCCATGCTGACAGAGGCTTCTGAATGCTGATATCCAAAACATGTGGGGATCTACCTTCTATCTAACTCCGTTCTAATATACAGAGGTTTCACATACCTAGAAATAAACATGGATCTTTGGGTTGGAATATGAGCCAGTTGTGTATATTTGACAAAATAAAAACAGTTTCAACTGCTTTTACTGTAATGTTTATGTTGTTGTAGGGAGTAAAAATAAGTAATTTTCTAGATTGTGGGCAAACTGGCTGTACCACATGAAATGTGAAATAAAAGTAAGAAATCAAAATTTAAAATATTTTAAAAGTGTATTTGTATAAAATAAGTACAATTTCTTGGTGTAAGGTGACCTTCCCTAACATAGTGGCCTCCAGAAATTTTTAGACTTTAAGTCCCATCAGTCCTATCCAGCCTGGCCAGTGTTTAAGAATACTGGGAGCTGTCGTCTAAAACAATTTGAAGGTACCAGGTTAGGGGAAGATGCTAAAAGACAATGACTATTTAGAAGACCTGGGTCTTACTTCCTTTCATAATAACTTTGTTTGGACTCATTCACTTCACCCCTTCCTTTTTCTCCTATGACATGGGATGATGAAGAGACCAATTTTGCTTCTGTTTTTGTTTTTAACTGACTCTGATTTCTCTTAGTGGTCTCTGTGTATCACACATATTGTCTCTGTACCTGCAGGGAACTTCAGTTTGGATAATGTCTATAGCTCAGGAATTTTTTGGCAGTAACCCTCCCCCACTGATTTAGTGTGTACGTCCTTCACAGGTTCCCACTTTTTGTCTGTTTTTCTTTGACTGCTGTAGTAGTTTATTGCATGAAGGAACTGCTGTTTTGTTAGAATGTGGTTTGTTGTGGTTGCTTCAGCTGTGGTTTTGCTTTCTTTGTTAATTCTGTCTACCCTTATCATCATTATTTTATTTTTTTCTTCATTTGCAGTCCTGCTTAGGGCTTACAGTTCTGAGGGTGCTTTTCAGAAAACATGTCAGGTGTGGGTAAAAGCTCACATGACGAACTGAGGAACAGTCACTTGCTTTGTTTGTTTTGGCTTGGGGAGGGACACAAGGTACACAGTACACAAGTCTGTACTGAAGACTTCCCATATGATGGGGAAATCTTGTTAATGCAGGCAATGATGCTGTGATGGACTTAGTGCAGAAAGCCAAGACTATGGTATGCAAGATGGGCCTAAGTCAATATCACCTCTGTTCCCACAATGCAAGTTGCCTCATCACATCTCCTACTATCAGCCAAGATAACAGAACATCTGTATCAGCGCTAGCTACCAACTACACCAGTGCCAGTACCATCTGTCAAGAGTACACACCTTTTGGTATAAAAAGGACCAGGCCTCTATATTCTATCTTTGATTCCTCCATTCACATTTGTCCCTCCACCTGTACCCCATCTTTGGATCTCATCTGTTCCCCTTTTATTGTTAGTGGATTTCTGTAATATTGGACGCTTGGGTTCTCTCCATTGTCCACAGGGGCCATAGGATTGAATTTGGTGCCCTCTCATCTTTTCCCTGTATTTGTACTATAGCTCCATCACTAATTCTAGAAATGGAAGTTGATGAGCTTTGTCAGTGGTTGAGCAGATTCCACAGCATAAATCCAAGAAGGGCTTCTGTGCCTTTAACTTCCCAGTGTCCAATCGGGATGGAGGACTGAAAGCTATCTTAGAAATCTGAGATGTCAATTTAGATGCAACACGGGAAATATCAAATGATCTCACTGAGCTCAATACTGCCTCTTCTATGCAAGGCAAACTGGTTCTCCAGTCATCAGCCTCAAGGATGCTTATTTCCACATTGTGATTGCAGATAGTTTGCAATGTAGCTTTCACTACATAGTTGGGCCCAAAATGTATCAGTTCCACATTTTCATGTTTGAACTAGCAAGAGCATCTCAAGTGTTTCCAAAGCGCAGAGCAGTCTTTCGCATCCACCTTCATGGTGTAGAAGTTTATCCCTACATCAGTGATTCTTGTTGGCCCTACAATCTGTTGAGCTCTCTATATTTCTGCTAATCTTCTTCAAATCCTTGGCCTCTCTGTGTCATCCCAGAAAGATCAATCCTTGCACCAACTTATTCTGTCCAATGTGTCAGAGCAATTCTGGATCACTCTCAGATTGCACATATCTTCTATAGTTCAAATCTTGACAGATAGTTCAGCTCAGAGACGAAGTAAAAGATTTTATTATCAGTATGGGGTGCATGGCTGCTATGGTGGTGGTGATGCGGTTTGTACGACTCAAGTTCAAGAATTTTCAGAACTTGTTCCTCTGGCTTCCCCTCAGTGGTGGATGGATCCTGTCTGTTGCAGCATCCCATTTCAGCCTCCTTCACCATCACAAATACTAACAATAGATGCTTCATTATTATGTTGGGGTGCCACTGTAGGGAGCTTCAGGTGCAAGGGACTTGGTCCCATGCATAGCAATCTGCTAGAAGTTCTACCAGTGAGGAAAGCCCTGCAGGTGTTCAAATTTAATTTCTGCTATTTGTCACCTGCAAATTTGACAATACTACTGTGATCTACTGCATAAAGAAGAAGCACATGGTCCGTATAGCTTCCCAGCCTGTCAGTGGACATCTGAGAATAGTCCCTTACTTGTAGTAACAGACATACTAAAATGCATATTGCAGGAAGGAACAGAGCAAGTCACCATTTCCCAAGAATGACAACTCAAATTGGAGATGAAGAAGTGTTTTTTTCAGTTAGTGGAAGCAGCTACTGTAGATCTCTTCACAATACAGCATGCAAGAGGTTTAGCAATTCAAAAATATGTAGGAAGTTCGATCCTGGATCTGTGCCTGTGGCTGAAGGAGTTCCATCCGTTAAAGACGTTGCAATGCACTTTTTTGTGGGGGTGGGGGGGCGGGTACCTTCATTGATGTGAAAAATTTTAAGTGGGCTTGGGTGGCTGTCATGGGGAGGAAGATATGGGGATGTCCACTTTCCCCAGCTCAGTTGCAGATTCCTACATCTGAATGTGGGAAAAACAAAAAAACCAAATTTGCTGCAATCCCTAACTGCATTAACAATATCCCTGAGGATAATATGACTGTATGCATGTGTGACAAAAGGATTCAGGCAGTCTGTGTTTCAGTATAGTAAACATGTGAGGAGGAGGAGACACTAGCCTTGCATCCACCTTCCTTGCTTTTGTTACCTGTACTCATGGAGGCTAATTTGCTGAAGAGCAGAGCCTTCTGCATCTGTTGAGGCTTTCCATGCAGTTAGAAAGGTGCAAAATTGGTGATGCAAAATAGAGAGCATTTCCACAGATATGAGAGAGTCTATTCTTCAGAAAGTCTTCCTTCACATGTAGAGGGTGCCAGAAATGCAGGAGCAGGACCTGGGCCTACCTGGCACATTTTCCATTCTCACATGTTTGTCATACTTAGATGTAGAATACCTGAATTGTTGGAATAAGCAACAGTCATTAGCATAAATCCACTGTATGGAGTGGGAAATACTTAGACTAGGCATCGTAGGAGGTACTTCGGTGTACCTCCTTTTCTTTCATGTTTTATTTATACGATGACACCTCTTAATATTATGTAGAGATCCTGTTTAAACCTTTCTGTTCTTTTCTGCTTCAAATGCATTCAGACAAACATGAATTCAAGTGTGGTCTGCAAGATGAGACAGGCTTAGCCACCACCTTGTCTCTCTCTCTCTGGTTAATTGCTTACATTCCAGATGATAAGTCCAGCTGTAAGTGATGCTGTGCTCTTTTGGCCCATCCCCTCCCTGATTCTATCATGGAGGAGGGAATTCTCTTGAGATCCCCCCTGCTCAGGCCCAGCTGTCCAACCTGCCAGATCACTTTGTTACAGATGCAAACTAATATTTTATTAGGCATTATCTTATTCTTATATTCTGCTCCTACTTTCTGAACTTCTATATGTATATGGTGTCTACAAAATGGCAATGCTAACCTGGTGAGAGGAAGTGGTAGTGAATACCTGGGAGATGCAGTAGTTTGGGACAAGCCAGCTGCCTCAGGTTCGTGAGCACAGCTAATGCTCATCTTCAGAAAAGAAACAAGTTTGTTCTTCTAAAGTGGAACTCTAGAATATCCCATGTTCATTGATTGCTGTTGATAAAGAATTATATTGATTATACAGTATTCTAATACAGTTAACTATTTTTTAAAAGGGCAAATGATTAGAAATCCACTGACTTCTCTGGTTTTTCCAAAATAAATTTTAAATGAAGTGGATCTTATGGCTTTTTCAGGTTCAAATTCGACCATGGAACTTAAGTGACAGTGACTTTGTAATGGATGGTTCTCAACCTCTAGATCCTAGAAAAACTATTTTTGTCGGAGGAGTTCCACGACCCCTTCGAGCTGGTGAGTGCAAATGTAAAAGAGAGAGAGATAATAGTCTCTCTAGAGCTTTTCAGCATATTTCAAATTGGTTAAGTGTGTTCTTTTTCAGCAGCAAGATGATGACATACTAACCTGGATTACATGATGTGCCAGGCTTTCCAGGGTGTTACTTTACCTATGATGAGCAATGGTTATGTGTTGGGCACCATTTTAGAATAGGCAGCACTCAATGGAGTTTCAGCACGTTATCTAAACCTTCATCGAGGATTATGAAAGAGTTAAAAAAAGTATCGCATCACCCTGATGGCCAGATTTGGATAACATGGTGCAACTCCAGTGGGAATTACATATTCAAAATGGTGCCTTGCATGTGTCATGACTCATAATAGGTTAAATAGCCCATGTTGAGCCCAGCACTTTGTGTGCACTGCGCCTTTACGTTTGGCCCAGAATTGTCTACAGTGGAAAAATGGTATTTACTCATTCTCCCTAGGAGCTTGCATTCCCCCGTCTCTGAAAATCTGTTCTGGAGGGTCGAAAGACCTTCTGGAACAGTATGTGCAGGCACTTGGGACTGTAGAACAAAAGGAGTGATCAGCAAAGAGAGATCTTTCCTCTAGATCTGGGTTCTCCTCTGTAAATGGAAAGGCTGAGAAAGGACAGTGGTGCAGTTCAAACTCAGCCTAGCTAAACTACTTTGGATTTTTAAAACATCTAGGGGAAAAAATCCCAGCATCCATATAACTTACATTATCAGTCTAAAATCTGAGAGAGAAGGGTTTCACTAATGGCATTCAAAGACAGTCATTGCTTAGCAAAAACTAAAGTCATTCTTAAGGTTCTAGAGCATCTTGTTTTTGCTTAGACAGCTAGTACTGTGCCTTCAGAAATACAAATGGATCCTTGCTTTGACAGTATTCTCTCTTCCTCAGAAAAGAAACTAGACAATTAAAGTTAAAATTCTTCTGAAATTTCTAGATACTTATGCAATTATATCCAATGTTGTGCCCCCCCCCTCGGAATACTGGGGGTATATTGGTATTCTGGTTCTCTTCATGTATGGTTAGTTTTAATTAAAAGAGCTTTCAAATACTGAATATGGAGCCCTGTTTTAAAGAAAAAAATATTTCTTGTATATGTATAATGAATTTTCATCAGTTGACTTTAAATTGTTTTGCCTTTAACTTCATTATGACATACTACTTTTCAATAGACTTTCTCTATAATGATTCAGTTTTTAACTCAAAAAGACAGTGTATGAGCCTTTGAAACATTACCTACTTCCTATATTGATTTTGATTTGTACTAATACTTTGATTTGAGTTTACAGTCTCTGAGCAGGGCTGTCAAGGACAGGACAAATAGGAGAGCATTCATTCATATGGTTACCATGAGTTAGAGACAACTTGATGACACATATTCAAATATTTATTAGTTACAATCCATTTGTTTAAATACAATCTATCTTCATTTTTCTTTCCAAGTATTTAGGATGCAGTAAACCTGAAGAACTATTATCATTTATAATTCCTTAAATTCCTCATCTTTCACTGAGATACTGATTATAATGCTATTTAATCAGTTAAAGATGAATCAGTTGATTTAAAAGTTGACAGAAATAAAAGAGAGGGACTTCTTCACTTTTCTTCTGTTTTGTTTAGTGTGGTTACTCTTTTGGATTGTGGGATTTTAGTATGCATGTTTCTTGAGTGGTCAATGATATTTCCTGTTTTACCAACTCTAAACTTTATGTTGTTACAGATGCTGTAATTTTATGAACATTTTTACCTTTACACACACACAGACACACACACGTACACTGCACTTAAGAGCTTCTAGAGATTGAAGGAATGCATAGGTCCTTTGCTGTTTAATTTTGTTTTATAGTTGAACTAGCAATGATTATGGATCGTTTGTATGGAGGAGTTTGCTATGCTGGCATTGATACAGATCCTGAGCTGAAGTACCCCAAAGGTGCTGGTAGAGTGGCTTTCTCCAATCAACAGAGTTACATTGCTGCTATTAGTGCACGTTTTGTCCAGCTTCAGCACAATGACATTGATAAACGGGTAAGACATCACAGGATAATGGAGCACCACTGACAAACTGCACACGTTCTTAAGTTGGGCCTCCATTGAACCAAGTGAGGTCTCCTCTGAGCAAGACTGGTTCACCAGAGTTCTGGGCTCTGGCCTTTCCAAGCCCTGTTAGCCTGGTCCATTTAACAGGGTTAGCAAGGAATGAGTATGCAGCCATAAGCATGTAACATATTTGCTTTACTGCTAAGGCATGAAACTCCTCCAGGAGTTTGTGTTTGTTCTATTTTTGAAGATTTACATCCTCCTTATTGGGCAAAATAAAGTGAAAGTTAGACTTTAAAATTTAGTTTTTAGAACTTTCTAAGTTTAAAACAGTTTGTATAAAGACATTGCTGAAACTAAAGTTGTGCAATGCCTTTGCTCCCGCCCCCCCTGCCCCCTTCATTCAGAAATCTTTTTTTATGGAACATCCTTATGATTTGTGAATATAGTTATTAGGAAGTAAATGATGAACTAAATAATAGTTGAGTAGAAGTGTCATGACTGAATGGGGAAAGGTGGAAAATGTATGTATGCAAAATAGCAAATCTGTGAGGTTGATAAAATAATCCTTTTTCCTTGGAAACATGATTTCCTTCATAGTCCTGATTCATTTCCACAGGGAAAAATGCTGCAAACAGTATATTTTCTAAGAAAATTATATAATTTTTGTTTGAATTTGGCCCTATTTGCCTAGAAATATAATCATTTATTCCAAAATAAAACAAACTGTGAAATTTTGCAGTAGCAAAATCGATAGACTTATGTTTATGGCTGTTCATTGCTGGGTTCTAAATAAATAGGAGCACGCATATTTGCATATTCATTTTACTGGGGAATATTTAGGCATGTACTTAACACTTCCATTGAAAGCAGTGGGACATAAATAGTATTAACTTTGGCTGAATCATGACCTTACAGTTTTATAACCTGAAGTGTGATAACAAAGCTGATAGAATTAACACTGACTGTTCCAGTCATTCAAAAATAGCTTTATAAATTATACTATCATGCTTTTGTCTCAGAAGGTGCATTTAGAATGTCATTACTATGACCATGAATCCTTGTCAACTTATTTTGACAATATCATCTAATGCTTTGAGAAGAGAAATAGGACAATAGAGAGAGATGGGAGTGTTTCTTATTCAGTTCATTTGCTTAGTGTTTTCTATTGGCTTATCAGCTTCCAATTTAGGTCTGTACCAATACTTAGTACAGAAAAAATGGCTTCAGTGTAAAGCTGAATGAGCATGACTAGTGTTATTGAAACATTGCTGGTTCAAAACTGAAAGAGGAGATTTTGAAATGAGATGCCTTATTGGTAGTGACATGCTTGAGTTCTTGTGGATGCTGTGAAGCATGGCAAACTTGGTCTGACTGTGCTGATGTTCTAAATACCTTTTCACTTCCCCATACCCCATTCTGTCCCAAACTTTGGTGCAGTCCTCACTAACCACATTCAGAGAGCTATAGTCAAGTAGACTTGCCCAATCCAAAACTGGAAACTACAGTCTTGGTTCAGAGAGAATCTTTACCATCACTGAATGGTTTGTGATAAAGGACAGTTATGTAATTGACCCAGAACACATTTTGATGCTCTTTTCCTGAAAAGATTATCCTACCTATTATTCTCTTTTGACTATTTCTTTCTTTATATTCTCCATTTGGTATTTAAACATATTCAAAACCCTCTGAAGTGTTAAGTGTCTTTCAATATTATTGCCTCTGTAGTTTTAAAAATCTGTTTTGAGGTTTGCACTGCAATATAATGACAACACACATTTGTTGCTGTTTTGACAGTTACAGTGTTCTAAATTTTGCAACACTGGCATGACAATCCACTGAGTTGATTGACCCTCCTGTGCAAATTATTAAAGGAGCAGGGGCCCTAATATTGGAAAGCTGGCTCTAACCAATTTAAAAGCTTTTCAAAGCAAAGGAAAGTCTGCATTCTGGCCTGTTTATACAGGATAGAGGTGTCTCCTGTATTCAGATTTATGAGACTAATTTACAAACTCTTCCTCATTTCCTGAGCTCCTTTGTTGGTTTTTCCTGTTTATAGGTGGAAGTGAAGCCATATGTGCTTGATGATCAGATGTGTGATGAATGCCAGGGCACTCGCTGTGGTGGAAAATTTGCTCCATTTTTCTGCGCCAACGTTACCTGCTTGCAGTATTACTGTGAATACTGTTGGGCAAGCATTCACTCTCGTGCTGGACGAGAGTTTCACAAACCACTTGTGAAGGAAGGAGGAGACCGGCCTCGCCATGTCCCATTCCGCTGGAGCTGAAGCAGCAAGTACTGGAACTGAAGAAACAGAAGGGAGAAGAGAGTGCTGCCTCAGGGCTTTAGTGTTCTGGAAATCTGTGCATTCATCCTTGACTTTAATGAAGAGATGGGTCTTTTTAGTATGATTACTATTATTATGATTATTATTATTTACAGTCACATTACTGAACTCGGTGTCCCATATAATACAAGCCTAGCAGAGTGTAACTGTACTGATTTTGCACTTTGATTCACACAAACATCTGCTTGGTACCTGAATTTCTTACACAAGATCTGTCACATCTGACAATAAGTAGACTGCCATTCTCATCAGCCACCACAGTGCTGATGTGTATGTGATGACGATTTTAAAAATGACTTTTTTTTAAGCTGGAGCATGCACTTATTTTCAGAAACTTAGACTTGCCCCTAGCAAATAACTTACCAAAGGTAACACTCACAAGTAGTTGGCAGATGTAGCAAAAACATTAAATGGATATTCAGCAATCATTAGGTTGGGTCATGTAGAATAGGAATAGCCCTACAAAGTCTTTAGTTGCTCTCCATTTTTACTGGTAAGGATGATACCTCATAAACTGGATCACACTTTCTCCACCCCACTTCCCTACCCCTTTTTGTTATGCTGAGGGTTTCCTATTTCTTTAGGCCTTTTAGTGTTATGTAAATGTATGCTGCAATAGCTCTTGCTGCTATTAAGATGGTATTACTAATACCACAATACTCTATCCAAGCTAGGGTATCAATTTAAAAAGATGATTATGTGATTTAAAATCATGATGGCTGCTGAAAAGAGATCAGTATAGCGTTCAGAAAGCTTCCAAGGAAGGTCAATAGTTTTGACTGCATGTTTACTTAATCAGGTTGCTGCATGCAATAAATTTTTATATATGTCTAATATGAAAATCTGCCCACAATGCACCAATTAAGAATCTATATAGGCTACAAAGTACTCAGTAATTTCACACACACACAGATTACTGACTGGAGGGAAGGCATGCCTCAGTAAATGTAAGTGCTTCTGAAATTAGGATCAGCCCATTGCAGTATGACCTATATTACAACACATATTTTTTGAAAAAACTAGATCTAGAATTATCCTTAAAATCAATTTTTCAATGATAGGCAAAGTACTTTGCGGTGCTCTGTTATATATTGTGCAATTTATTTTATATAGTAAAGTGATTATGTCTAGTACTGTGATCAAACTTTAACTGTTTAAGCCTCTGTGTCTAATATTCACACACTTCTGAAAGTTAAACAGATACAAATGAATATGCACACTCACAAAATTAAGAAATGAGCTCTTAGTGTGAAACTCATAAACACTTGCACCATTCATGTAGCTGCAGCCTTTGCCCAGGAAAAACAAAGAGCTCAGAAAAGCAGATGTACACTACAAACTTAGCTTAGTAAGCAAATAAACATTTTAAGAAAGATAAGAAAAGAGTTGTGCTAAAGAAATGTCTGCATAAAAGGTTAACTTGCAAAAAGTCTGTTCTTTGGGTGTGACATTTAATTCCTTGAACCCTGGATGTATCCTGTGAAGCTTGAATATATTTGAGATCGACTATATATAATGGTGGACATTTTTTAGCATATACTACGGGGCTGCAAGGCAAACAGAGAAACACATATTAGTGTGCTAACTATAAGAATGTGGGAACGTGTACACTATTCTTTTAGGGGTTTCTTCTCCCCCCCCCCCCCAAACACAGTTTTTGGAGTTCTGGGGACAATCTGGCTGGATCTGGCACCGCATAGATTTAAATGTTCTAGTTTTGTGTGCTGTGATGGCCTTGTTAATGTCTAACTTTTAAAGTTTTCTTTTAATGTTTAATTGGCAATTATTGATTTTGAACAACACTTTCTGTGTTAAAAAAACTAGTTTTTTACTGGCTAAAAAAATCATTCTTATCCCTTCCACTGTTTTTTCTGGGCATTTTTGTGATATTGCTTTATCTAGCTCAGCTGTCTTTTTTCTGTTTGGGGTTTTCATTTTTTTCATCTATATAAGATTTGTTATGCACTACTTTTTGTACCTAGACAGTTTTCAATAGTTGGCAGATTATTCTTTTTTAAAAGAAAAAGGCATGCTTTCTGACTGACATGATCTTTTGCAATACCTCAATTTTGAAATATAGGAAAGAAAATATTTTCTAAGTAAGTTTATTCAGAAAAAATATATATTAATTTAATTCTGCAAGAAAATGATTTAACAAATGGGTAACTTTATTTTTTTCATGCTTATTTGTGTTTTTGAAAATGAAGAAGTTAGAGGTTTATAACTGTAATATTGAAGATCATAGCTAACCTACAGAAGTCTACCTAATTATGTGAAACAATATACATTTTGAAGAAATTTCCGTCTTTCATGTACAACATCAGAAAGAAAGAAGGGAAAGAGAGAGAGAGAGAGATGCTGGATGTTATTTGAGTAATAACATTAAAACAAATACACCAAGGAAAGATGTAAAACCAACTGCATTGGTGCTGGAAGTTGTGAATAGAAGGTGAAAAAATATTTTCCCTTAATTTGTATATTTATAATCAAGCAATTACGCACGACTGACCAGAATTGTGAGAGTTCTTCTGTTTGTATTTTTTTAAAGGTAATTTTTTAGTTTACTAAATTATAACATTGTCCCTTTTTTTTTTGTAAAGGAACGTACCCCTTAAGTTGTTATGTTATATTATTATAAGAGGGTCCTTCAAGAAAAGAAGTTATTTTTTAAAATAAGTATTCTGAACTGCAACTTGACTAAGAAGCCCCTGGGTACAACAGGTCCTCTTGTGGCCTTCTCTTGATGTGAGACTTGAACTAGTCGATTTTGTTTTTTTTGTTTTTTTGAAGGCAACTTAACCTCGACTATTTGTTGTTATGTGCAATACTGTTTGTACTGTTTGTATAAAAAAGAAAAAAAGAAAAGAAAAAAGGCATAAATCTTTATTGCAGATTTATTTTCATTGCAAACTTTAGACATTGTGATTCACGAAGATCATTTTTCTACTGTCAGATATGTACCTTTTCTTCATGCTGGTATTTTTTCAATAGTAATGTAGCCTTTGTACTGAGACAAATTTTCATTGTTATTTTTAGAAAGATTTTTTGCTAAGAGAAATTTAAACATTGACATATTTTTCATTTTTATTTCAGATTTTCTTTAAGGAGTGCTTTCTCAACCATTAGTATAGTTGTTTCTGGGAGAGGCTTTCATATCTGGTCAATGTCATTAATATTATTTTGTACTTTTACTTGGAATAAATTAATTTTATGATGCTAATTCTTTAAAAGTTTATTTTTTTCATTTTCAGTTATTTTTGAAGCTAAAAACCTTTGTAATATTGTTACTAAAGTGTCTAGTTTTTTGAAATGCAAAGCTTTATGTATTAACTTGCTGATGTGGTTTACAATGGTGTGAAAATGGTTGGATATGTGAAATGATTGAAAAACTGTTATGAATAATTGGGCAATAAAATTACAGAATGAAGCAGGAAAATGATGTGATATTTTTGAGAAGCCTTTTTCCTTTTTCAGAATGATTTAGGAATATAATAGGGATGTCACAGTACCAGTTTGCTGTCTAGATTTATACACCAATGCTGACAAACACAACTGTTGTAATTAACTCCAGACCATAAAAATATCAGGTTTACTACCTTGCCTCTTGAGCATAACACTACTTTCCTTCCTCCCCACTCAATCCGACCCCACTAGGACAGGCACTGCTGCTGCATAGTGGGGTGCAACTGAGAACATAAACACACTATACACAGCATGAACGCTTGCATACTATTTACAGCCTCTTGGGCTGTTAATCTGAAATCTCTCCCAAGTTGTTACAGTGTGATCGACCACGCTTTTATTTATTAAACTCACCTCTCATGCTGTATTTCTGTGCACTTCTTTACATGGTACCCCAGAACATATAGAGGAAATTGTATAGCATCTGCATAATGTTAACAGTGCAATGACCAGACAATGTAATTTACGACATAGTTAGTGCTAAATGCATGTGTAGCAATCTATTTTGCTGTCTTTGTGCCCCCCTTTTAAGCCACTTCTATAATTCTCTTTCTTTGTGTCAGCCTCTCTGCATCACAGGTGCAACATCTGTTGCTTCTATGAAAACACTGCTTCATTTTATGTACTTCATGTCCACCTTTGCCCGGCTGACACCTACCATTTTGCTGCTAACCTGGCAGAACATCTGTGCCGAAGCTAGAGATACAATTATCTGTCCCTTAAGATCCTGCAAACCAAGCTGGTGTTATCTAAGCATAACATACAAATTGCCTTCCTGAGGTGCATCAGTTTTGAGATTTTAGCTGATGAAGGGAGGCATTGTGATCTCTTGTAGAAAATGTCTAGAGTCGGCCCATTGTGTCTTCTTTGTAAGTAATGTATAGGCAAAATCTAATAGTAAAATTTAGACTCTAATTAGGTACTACTGGTTGGGATGCTCACAAATTGTAAACGTATAATAGAAGTGAAAGATATTTCTCAAATTCCTGCAAAGTGGTACAAAGTGTGTGCTTAGATTTCTGCCTACACACTTGCCTATTAGGAAGGCAGGGTCTAAAAGAAAATTGTAATGCATATATGCACAGTTAGCAAATTAACTTTGCTGATTTCACTATCTTTGTTAGAGTAGTACAAAAATATATAGTGCTTCTACTGGGGAAAAACCCCATGTTAATATTTCAGTATTGTGACATCTCTACTTGCAAGATATGAGTGAAAGATTAGTCACAGATTTGTAAGAAAAAAAAAAAGAAGAAAAAAAGTCTTTTGTTAAACTCTGGCTTGTATGTAGTTGCTTTTTACACCTGTTTGTATAATGTCAGCTTAACCTCGGGTTTTTTTTTTTTTTTCAATCAAAAAATTTTTCTTCTCAGTCTCCACTGTTACAGTGTTTCTGTCTTACAACAGAGTATTTTATATTCATGCAGATGATTTGCTCTATACCTTAGATGGGTAGCAAATCAGGAGCTTTTATTGTCATTCTACACATTTGAAATTTACCTAATAACATTTAGCAACAAATAGATATCCAGGGTGCTAATACAGGATAATCATTTCTGCTATTTTTTGTTTCTGGATGTGGTTCTGTTGGAGTATAAAGTACTATAGGTATTTGTAATTTGCTGTCAAAATAATGGACATACTTTTAGAATGTTCAAAACTAAGAACTCTGTACTTGTTTTTTCAACTAATTTTAAATGTATCATTTCTTTTACTACATGTTCTCTTAGACTGGTTTTGCTAGTAACCCTGAAAAGCTTTTATCTTTTTTTGGCTTGGACTAATGCTTTGTATGGAACTGCAGTACTGTGACTAAACATGGAGCTCAATGCTGCTAATTGCTTACAACTGCTTCAACTTTGTAGTTTGAACTTAATTTTTCTGTAATAACTTATTAAATCTAGTTGTATGAAGTACTGACACTTGTCATCCTTTGCATGTGTAAAAGAAAAAGCTATGGGGGAAAGCTGCTACTGGACTATAGACATGAGAAAAAGGACTTCAATTTCCTTAACAATGAACATGCTTGTTTTATTCTGATAGCAGGTCTTGTTGAATCAGTTCTCTTTACCTTACCAGAGATACTAATTATCACATTTAAGCTTGCTGCAGTACATGTAGGCACTTTGGAAGGGTCTATAGACTGACTCTCAGTCTTTGCATGAATCTCCAGTGCAGGCTGGGAAAGACTTTTGCCTGCTTCCAGTCTAGATGGACCAGTGACTTGGCTCAAAATACAGCAGTGTCCTGTGTTTGTGCCTATGTAATTTGAGCACGTCTATTATTTTGCCAAATGACAAGACAGGTTGCTTACCTTTAACTGTCATTCTTCGAGTAGTCATGTGTGCTTCAGCAGGGCTTGCGCGTGGGCTTCAGCAGCTGCACAAGGCATAAGAGTGGAAGAAACTGCTACAGCTTAGTGTCATGGAGTGGGTGGGAGCCCTCTGCCCCTTCCAGTTTCTGGTTATATGAAGGAGAGGGGGCTCCTGCACAGTCCCTCAGTTGACTTGGAGAAGGCATCATCTCCGGGTAGCTGAAGGACAGAGATGTAGTTGAAATGTTGCATTCCTGCACCCGGCATCCTGGGAGTGGGGAGGCACAGCCCGCTGATGACAGCCAGCGAGGCAGACAGCGGGTTGTATGAATATACAGATGACCACTCAAAGAACAATAGTTACAGGTTAGCAACTTTCTTCATAGTCTCTCTGCATCACACATGTGCAAACTTATCCTTTGCAGGATGGAGGGCACTGTCATCACTGAAGAATCGATGGGAGGACCACCCTGCCAAATGTGCAGTCCTGTCTCGTGTGGACGTTGAATTGGTAGTGCCGCATGAAGGATGATGGTATAGATCATGTGGCAGCTCTGCAGATGTTGTGGAGTTGCATAGTGGCTAGGAGGGTGGTTGATGTGGTCTGGGCATGCATGGCATGTGCCTTTGGGTGCGTGGTGAGCTTGAGTCCTACTAACTCATATCCTAGGCAGATGGTGCTGGATGCCCATTTGATGAGTCTTTGGAACAAGATGGGTTCCTTTCCTCTGGCCCTCGTAGCAGACGAAGAGGTGGTCTGGGTGGCAGAATTGCTTTTTGTGACCTGTAGAATGCAAGGACCCTGTGGGCATTGAGCAGATGTAGTGTAAACTTGATGGGGGTGAAGGGGTTAGGGAAGAAGGCTGGGCAACAATGTCCTGGTTGATGTGGAAGTCAGAGGTAACCTTGGGTCTGAACTGGGGGGGTCAGTGGAAAATCAGGGTGCATCGACTTGTCGCACCAATCGTTTGGTGCAGCAGTGGCAGGCAGATGTGATGGCCACCAGGAGTGTCATATTCCATGACAGGAGCTGCAGGTCCATTGTTGTCATAGGTTTGAGTGGTGTTTTGGTGAGGGGCTGAAGGACCCCTTAATAGGTTCCATGATGGTGTGCAGGGATGGGCCGGTGGGGCAATTTATTGGAGTCCATGGAGGAACCTGCGAGCCAGGGTGCGTGTGAAGATGAATGACTCCCAAACTGGGGGGGATTTGACATAGCCACCAGGTGTACCTGCAGTGAGGATGG
Organism: Varanus salvator macromaculatus; assembly: GCA_023646645.1. Classification (NCBI taxonomy): domain Eukaryota; kingdom Metazoa; phylum Chordata; class Lepidosauria; order Squamata; family Varanidae; genus Varanus; species Varanus salvator. The sequence goes on from JAIXND010000756.1 coordinate 29,811,687, forward strand.
GATGAGGCCTGTGCTAAAGCAGATCTGTAGGTAGGTGAGAATATGCTCTATGGAGGTCTCAGATGGCTCGAGTTCTGCTGACCTGGTGAAGGTTATGAAGGCCCTCCATTTGACCAGGTAGAACTTGCAGGTGGAAGGCCTAAGAGTGGTCTGCAGGATGGAGGAGATGGCAGGTGGGAGGGACAGGTAGGGGTCCATTGCCTGTTGATTCTCCAGGCAGTCAGGCTCCTGATGTCTGGGTGGAGCATGTAGCCCCTGTCCTGCAAGAGTAGGCTGTGGCGCAGTGGTAGGTGAAGGAAGGTCCCACTGGAGAGCTGGAGGAAGGGCAGAAGCTATGGTTGCCTCACCCACCAGGGGATTATGAGGATGCAGTCCATCTTGTCCCCTCTGGATTTTGGAGACCACATGGGTGATGAGGGGAAAGCAGGGGAAGCACAGAACAGTGCCCCTTCTCATTTTAGAAGAAACACATCTCTGAGGGATCTGGTCCCTGCCCCTACCCTGAAGCTGAAGAGGCTGCATTTCGAGTTCTGGGGCATGACAAACAGGGCCTATCTTATTTATTTATTTTATTTGGAAATTTATAGGCCGCCCCTTGCCACATATCTTGGGTGTGCCCCATTTGTTGCATAGGCCCCTGAGGGCTGCATTGTCATCCTGCCATGACTCAGGGTGTTGGTCAGGGTGTTTAGCCAGCCAGCCAGCCACATGGATGGCTGTGATGGAGTCTTCCCTGGATATTCACCATTCCTGGAGGGTGGATGTCAGGGTGGTGAGTGGGGCAGATTGTTCCAATAATACATGGTAGTGGTGTTGTCTGTCACAATTTGCACATGGTGACCTCTCATGGAGTCTTGAAAAGACACCAGGGCTTTGTACACAGCTAACATCTCCAGGAGGCTGATGTGCCACCGTGCCTCATAGTGATTCCATGAGCCCTGGGCATGCATACTATCTCAGTGTGTGCCCTAGCCCCAGTTGGAGGCATTTGTTGCAACAGTCACCGTAAGTTTGGATAGGGTGAACTGGACCCCAGTGTTGAGGTTGTCCAGGGTGGACCACCAGTGCAGGGGATCCTCATCTGTCATGAAGGTTACCATGAACCAGAGCTGGAGTGGTCTCATGTGAAGGTGGGCAAAGTATACTACACACACTGTGGCAGCCATGAGGCCCAGGAGTCTCTGGATGGTGTGTGCTACAGAGCAGGCCGCAGTCCTGACGGACATGGCCAATGCACTGAAGGTCTCCACTCTCAGTTGTGGGAGGAAAGCTTTGGCAGCTGTGGAATTCAGGTGAGCCCCTATGAACAGGATGGACTGGGTGAAAGAGAGAACAGACTTAGTGTGATTAATTAAGAGTCCCAGATCCTGTAGGTGGTGTGTGCCGTGTGCAGGATGTCAGTCCTTGAGAGGGCTGCCAGAAGCTGGTAGTCTAGGTATGGGAAGACAGACCACTGTCATGCATTTTGTGAAGACTTAGGGGGTGGTGGCAAAGCCAAAAGACTGAGATCTGGAAAGTCTCCAGCCCAATCTGGAACTGGAAGACATGTCTATAAGCAGGGTTGATGAACATGTGGAAATAGGTGCCCTTGAGGTCAATAGATGCAAACCAGTTCCCTTGCCAATGGGGTGGAAATGCCTTGTAGGGATGTCATTCTGAACCTCACAGGGTGTAATGAACCTGTTGACACCTCTGAAGAAGATCAGTTTGAGATCCTGTCCCATTTAGGCATGGTAAAATAGTGGGAGTAAAATCCTCTGCACAGGTGTGTGGAGACCTTCTCTATGGCTCCTTTGGAAATGGCATCCACTTCTGCCAACAGCACCCATAAAGGTGGGATGGTCCTAATCTGACCAAGGGGTGGGAGGGCATCAAACTCGATCCAGCAACCCCATTCCACTATAGGCAGGACCCAAGAATCAGAACTTACTGCCTCGCATGCTGGAGGGAATTGTGCTAGGTGTCCAGTGAAGTTGGCGGGGCTAAGTAGGGCAATGCCATGAGGGGCTCCTGGCCACTTCCATTGTTTTGGCTCGTGGTCAAATCCCATGCGTCTGGCTGTGGTCAGGGCTTTGTGAAGGGAGTCCATGCTGTCATCTGTACGAACGTTTAATTAGACCCTCTTCATCAAAGGGCATGCCCTCTATGTGCACCCACGTCTCTTGGGAAAGATCTGCAAGGCACAGCCATGCATGGCAGCAGATGACCACTGCGTCCATTATTGCTTTTCCATTCCAATCAACGTGGTTTTTCTGACTAGTTTTTCTGCCTCTCAGTGGACCATCGGAGGTCATCTGGGAGGTGTCCAGTCATGGCTCCTAAGTTCTCCCACAGGAAGAGCTTGTACCTGGCCATGATGGCCTCATAGTTGAACTCCTGGAATCCCAGCAAGATGGCCTGATAAGATAATCCTAGAAACAGTAAACAAAGTCACCCCCCCCTGCACACACACACTTATCTTTTCCTTTTATCTTTCTTTTAGTTTTTATTAGTCTATTATGACAGTTTCTTTACCAAGGGAATAGCACACCAATTTGATGCAACTCTTAAGGCATTTTTATTTGCATATTTTGAAGTGGCTCTGAAACAGATAATCGTTTGTTGATAGATGGAGTCTTATTCGCAAAGCTGTTTAACGTCTCTAGAACCATAATGAATACTGTAAACTGACCTTGGTATGAAAATACTAGCTGGGTGAATTTTCATGCTTAATTGTACTTTTTGAATTGACAAGGACAACAGTGCTTTTTGGACAGCTGAGACTTGAGGTTATGATTTAGGTTGTGTTCCAGATTTTAAGCCATTTCTGTTTCTCTTCTTGGAAAGGACTTTGAAAAGGGTAATATTCTGCTTAATTTTGCAACTGTAAGTTGTCTGATAATTTTGCAACTGTAAGTTGTCCAGTCAAGAAACCTGGACATTATAAATTGACTTTGGTTGAAGCTCACTGCAGCAGAAGAGATGGTTCTCTTCCCTTTCATTGCCATGTTTAGAGGAGTTGCTGTTGTTTGAGCCAGGTGATCTTTTTGTTCTTGTTTTTGATGTAAACTATACATCAGGGGTCCTCAAACTTTTTCAACAGAGGGCCAGTTGAAAGGTGCTGGCGTGGGGATGGGCTGGTGAGGGGGCGGGAGCTGGACATGCATGCGTGGCGATGCGGGGGCACATGCGCAGTGAGGCAAGACAGGGACAGGCCCGTGCGGAGATCATTTTCTCCAAGCGATTCCAAAATGATATCTGCGCAAGTCGCCGCCGGGCACACGCATAGCAAGATGGTGGCTTGCTTGTGCGGAGATCATTTTGGAATCACTTAGAGAAAACAATCTCTGCACAAGCAAGCTGCTGCCTTGTCCCGTGCGTGCCCGCAGCAAGTTCAAAACCTCTGCGGCAGGCCAGATATATGGGCATGGCAGGCTGAATCCAGCCCACGGGCCGTAGTTTGAGGACCCATGCTATATATGATTTGCTCGAAGGAACAATTATATCTCCCTGATGGGACTTGGGGTTTTTCTTCACTGGTCCTGGCCCCGCTTAAGAATAAAAAATTAATAATTCTAAAGAACAAAAGACAAACATGACGTACTATGAGAAGAAAACCATTAGGTCCTGTCTATTGGACTTGGAGAAGATTGGAAGTCAAGACCCCTTGCTATGAAAGTTGGAACAATGTCTCTTCTTAACAAACTAATTGAAACTAATATTTTAACAGAGATAGAATGGGACTAATAATTATAATATTGATAGAAGGCTGACTAACTAGCATTATCCACTTTCATCTTGTCCTTTTTCTTTCTCTCCTGCCCCTCTTATCTTTTCCTTGTTTTTTCTCTTTCTTTCCTTCTTTCTTGACTCTTCTCCCCTAACTCTTCTGCTTTAGGCTGTACTGTCAAAATGTAGTTTACTTATAGATAAAAAGAAATGTGAAAGGTGGAAGTGCAGAGGAGCAGAGAAGAAGAGAAAGAAAAGAATTAATGCGAGAAGGAAATCTGAATTGGATGCTGGCAAGCTGATGACAGATTTGAAAAGAGATAGTCTGAGCTCCTTAGACTGGGTTTTAGAGACAGAATGAAGATATTATCAATATTAATACATTGAATTTTTCTTGTAAGAGAATCGAAGCAGTTTTTCCAATCACTTTTAAGTCCTCAACTACTTTCTAAAGAACTCCTTTTTACATCTCATTAATCATGCTGGGTATATTTTCCATTTATCATTAAATACTTCAACCTGTCTTCTATTTACATAATTAGTTAATTTTGCCATTGCTGCATATTCTGTCAAGAAAACAAAGGGTTGATATAGTATCTATTCAAAAAATTGCTCATATTTTGATTTATAAGAGGCTGCACAAAGTGTATGGAGCCTCAGGTGACACCAAAAGGAGTTGCCCTTTATATTAATAATCAAAGTTTAAAAGTTATAGAAGAATTAAAAGATCAAGAAAGAAGATTTATTGTTCTGAAGATAAGACTCCCAAATGGGAATACAAATACATTGGCAATGATATACGCTCAAACGATGCAAAATAAACATTTTATTATTTTTTTTCAATTGATATTGGATTTTCAAGAAGTAGTTTTGATTATTGGTGATATGAATGGTATTACAGACTCTAATAAGGATAAGTCTAAAAAAGTAAGAGGGAGCAAACTTCCTAAAAAATTTTAATTATATGGAAATGTTACATTTAGAAAATGCATGGAGATGTAAAAATCCTGGACTAGAGACTACTTTTTTTCTGACAGACACCACACATACTCAAGGATCAATGTGTTGGCAATTGAAAAACCTAATTATGAGGCTGTAAAGATCCAACCAAAAACACTATCTGATCACAACCCATTGGAGATAATATGGTGGGAAGAACAAGTGGGAGGAAGAAGACTTAATGATAACCTTTTGTTACAAGAAGATATTTTGACAAAGTCAGAAGTATCAGGCTTATCACATTGTTGACTCATATTCAGCTTGTTATCTACAAGTATTCCAAGATCCTTCTCACTTGCAGTATTGTTAAGCCAAGTATTTCCCATCCTGTAAGAATGCATTTGGTTTCTTTTTCCTAGGTGCAGAACCAGGCATTTGTCCCTACTAAATTTTATTCTGTTGTTTTCAGCCCTGCACTCCAACCTATCAAGATCACCTTGAAATTTCTTTCTGTCTTCCAGGGTTTTAGCTATCCCATCAGTTTTGTGTAATTTGCAAATCTGATAATAATTCTCTGCACTTCCTCATCCAAGTCATTAAAGAAAACATTGAAGACCAGGACTGAATGTTGCATTATTCCACTTGTTATCTCTCCACAGTTTAAGAAGGTACCATTGAAGTGCACACTTTGAGTATAATTCTGTAGCCAACTGTGGATCCATCTGATCACTGTTCCATCCAGCCCACTTTTAGCTCATTTGCTAATCAGGATATCATGGGGCATTTTAAAAGCTTTGTTGAAGTCAAAAGAGATAAGTCCACAGCATTCCCACAGTTCATCAGCGAGGTTACAAAGTCAAAAAATGAAATCCAATTAGTCTGGCAGACTTTGTTCTGGAGTTTGGCAAGGCTGTATACTGTCGCCCTGCCTATTTAACTTATATGCAGAGCAGGGCTAGATGAATCACCAGTTGGAATCAAGATTGCTGGGAGAAATATCAACAACCTCAGATATGCAGATGATACCACTCTCATGGCAGAAAGTGAAGAGGAACTGAAGAGCCTCTTGATGCGGGTGAAGGAGGACAGCGCAAAAGTTGGCTTGAAACTCAACATTAAGAAAACTAAGATCATGGCATCCGGTCCTCTCACTTCCTGGCAAATAGATGGGGAAGAAATGGAGGTAGTGACAGATTTTAATTTCCTGGGCTCCAAGATCCCCGCAGACGGGGACTGCAGCCAAGAAATTAAAAGACGCTTGCTTCTGGGGAGGAAAGCTATGGCAAATCTAGACAGCATACTAAAAAGCAGAGACATCACCCTGCCAATAAAAGTGCGTATAGTCAAGGCTATGGTTTTCCCAGTTGCAATGTATTGCTGTGAAAGCTGGACCATAAGGAAGGCCGAGCGCAAAAGGATTGAGGCCTTTGAGTTGTGGTGCTGGAGGAAACTCCTGCAAGTCCTTTGGACTGCAAGGCGATCAAACCAGTCAGTCCTAGAGGAGATCATCCCTGACTGCTCTTTAGAAGGCCAGATACTGAAGATGAAACTCAAATACTTTGGCCACCTAATGAGAAGGAAGGACTCCCTGGAGAAGAGTCTAATGCTGGGAACAATAGATGGCAAAAGAAGAAGGGGACGGCAGAGGATGAGGTGGCTGGATGGAGTCACTGAGGCGGTTGGTGTGAGCTTGAGTGGACTCCAGGGGATGGTGGAGGACAGGAAGGCCTGGGGGAATGTTGTCCATGGGGTCGCAATGGGTCGGACACGACTTCGCGACTAACAACAACACTAATAATCACTGCATTGCTTTCAAGGGGTTTGCAGACTGAATGCTTTATAATCTGCTCCAGAATTTTCCCAGGGATTGAAGACAGACTGACAGGTCCATAGTACCCAGGTGGTTCTTTTCTTTCCTTGAAGAGTGGGACAAAATTTGCCCTTTTTCAGTCATTTGGTACTTCCTCTGTCCTTCACGATTTCTCAGAAATAATACAGAATGGTTTTGAGAGCTCTTCTGCCAGCAACTTTAGCACTCTAGAATGGAGAGCATTGAACCCTGGAGATTTGAACTCAATCAACGCAACTGGATGATCCTTGACCATTTACCTATTAGTCTCAAGCTGCTATCCTGCTCCTTCAGCTTGTACGTCCACTTCATCCGTTTCCTCTGTATTTTCCCTTCCCACAGGATTCTTCTCTTCTGCTTCAGCTTGTTGTTGCGCTTCTAGCTTCTGTTCTACAGTTAATTGTTGCAGTTCCACCACTCCACCTAAAAACTCTTCTTCTTTTATTACCTTGTGAGTGGACACTCACTGCTCTAGCACTCTTACCTTTTCTTCTAACAGGGTCACTAGCTTGCACTTGTTGCACATGTAGGCCATGTTGGCCTTAGGCAGAAAAACACATTTTACAGATGTTGCATGTCACTACCACTGTAGAGCCTTCTTGATCCCTTCTTTCTGCTACCTTTTTGATTCTACTTTGTTGGGCCTGTTGTAACAACCAGTGCTTTCATTTGTCTTCAGTTAAGGTTAACAACACCATCCTACTAGTAAATGGTGGTGTATTACAAGGAAGAAAACAAAAGGGGAAAAACTAAGAGGAAAAAAGTGAGGAAAACAATGTTAGGGACCTCTCCTGCCAAACTGCCACCAAACACCTGTTTTACACATTCCTAGTAACTTGACTGCTTGTATTCTAGAGTTCCTAGGTCAGCTGCAGCAGCTTCCTCTGATCTGCTCAGCTAGGAGTCAGGGACCAGAATGAATCTCTCCACCCACACAGCCACTACTAGTAATCAGGACATGCCTCCTTCAGGTGCAGTTCTCAGGAGCACATGGCCTCTTGGAAGAGACTGCTTGCTGGGTTAGTCTAGGCCCCTTCCCCCTTTTACCTCTGCATTTCTATCTTCTTCCATTACTATTCCTCTGTCAGACTTTTGTTAGCCTTCCCTGTTCCCTCACTCTGGCTGCTCACTCTTTGGGAGCCTGACTACTCATAATCCAAAGTCCCTAGACCAGGCAGGTTAGCTTCTTCTGATCTCCTCAGAAGAAGTCAGGAACTCCATTTCTAAACATGTTGCCAAAATGAAGATATATGGGATCAGTTAACAGCACTGTGTACAATGGAAACCCAATCCAGACAACCCTCTGTGTATATTTAATGACAACCCTTTCCTTATTCTCTCTCTCTCTCTCTCTCTCTCTCTCTCTCTCTCTCTCTCTCTCTCTGTGTGTGTGTGTGTGTGTGTGTGAGAGAGAGAGAGAGAGAGAGAGAGAGAGAGAGAGAGAGAGAGAGAGAGAGATGATGGCAGTACTTGAAACAGGTATGAGGCAGAAGATCAGTTGAATGTCAAATTTCAAGAAACACACATTTTATATACACATTCTAACAGAAATAAGGCACTGGCGCAAACCTTGCATATTCTTGTGTTGTAATAAAAAAGAATGTCATGATGTTTTCATAGAAAGCTATATTAGGCTGTGAGGGCAGAAGGGATTTGACATTAAAATCCTCTGCTAAAGCAGCCAGGCCTGACAAGGCAGGATAAAGCTGCATTAGTTTGCTTTTCCTAAAATATGCAGTGAAAGAGCCAGATCACACAAGCAACAGAAATATTCATTATGTGTCACCAGCTGTGTTTGCCCACACAAATTACTCATTAAGTTACAGAAATGACATTTTTTTTCCATGCAGCTACAGCATGTATGCCTGACAATGCAGAAAGAACTACATGCACCATGTAAGGGGCTGATTAATGCCAGTGTGGCTTTTTTATTTTCTTGTTTTTATGGAATGCTAGTTTGATGTTACAGCATGGCAGTTCATATATCTACCAAAATATGACACATGTTCACTCATATTGGGATGCTGCAAAATGATCCTGCTCCATAAACCAATTTTTTCCTCTTAAAAAATCAAAACAATTACTTGACATTGTTGAAGTCTCATAGCTAATCCAGCTGTGATGCTGAAGTGCACAGCAAGCTTCAAACCATAGTTATGACATCTATACATATATGTATGCATTTAGACAGCTTATGTAGGTTTAATATATTTAGAAAAATGCATATGTATGCTTTTGGTACAGACATGCACACCTTTGCACGGACATATGTCACCACTTACTCCCTTTAAGACACTTTTAAAAATATGTACAACTGTTATTATTCTTAATCTTCTTTATAACAACCTCCTCAAATTTGTTTTACATGATTTCTACTCAAACATTTCATTCCCTCTGATGCATGTAGGCATTTCTATGTAACATAGATTGTACCCAATATTAGACTAAGTCCATTTCAATGAACCTGCTTTAAGTAGGACTAACACTGGATACAGCTCAATGTTTATATCTGGATTACTAAATAAAGCATTTCCCCTCTACCATTTTCAGAGGTTCATGCACTAGTGCATTAGAGAGTCTTTCCAGCACAGATTTTCAATTTTATACGATCTGCTGCTGGAAAATCTCTTTATATAGTTTATTTTTTAGTTACAAAAATTATAGGATTGAAACCTACTGCTTACTTATCTCTCTGAACGGGGCTATGCTGTAGCCATATACATATATATATGTACACGCATATTTATATACACACACACAAATTTAAAAATGACATCCTCTAAACAGGATGTGAAAATGGCAAAAATTAAGCCATTGCCTGTAATTCCTATTAAAAAGTCTACTGCTCTGAAAATGTCAGAAGACTGAAGAGCACCACACACTTAAATATATATAAAGATGGGAACTTTAATACTTGACATTTCATTTAATTCCCCAATAATTTTCTGGGATGGTTGGCTTTGCCTTTATGTCAACGTACATCAGTAAGTGAACTAAACATTGCTGTAACATGTTGAATTGAACATTCTTAAAGTATATAATTAAAGCAAGCTAGGTTTAAAAGAACAAAATACTCAAAACAATCTGTACAAGTCATTTTAGTTTCAGAAATGGGGGAATGATAGACATATTTCATAAAGAGAAGTAACACTTATCAACATGTGCAAAACCTGCTAGGTTTTATTTTCTATCAAGTCAGAATTCATAGCTATTCTGGAAATTCAGATCTATCTTATAGTTTACTTCCACAATGCAAGTATTTAAGACTTAACTATCTAGAAGGGAAGAAGGTGGCTCTGTTGAATGCATGAATTCTCCCTCCTATTTTTCCATATGTATAATATTATGCTAGAGGTCCTCTATAAATGCTTTGAAATTTGCTGAATATCAGCTCAAAATGTCAGCTATCAAGAATGGTTATTTGAGTGAGTGCATAAACTTTTCAAGACTATATTCTGAATCATACTGTTCTTGATCCCAAAGGTCTCCAAGATTTTCAAGAACTGACTTCATACTTGTTTTTCCAGAAGCAGTAGTGGCACCATCCGATTTTTCTGATTTTCCATCCTTGAATGCAATGGAAGGCAAGGTGGGAGAAGGAAATAAGAGAGAGAGAGAGAGAGAGAGCACAGCATCTTAAAACCTATGTGCCAGAAATGGTTTGTGCATTCATAATTATGTGAATGATGAGGAAATAAATACTTCAATAAAAGCAATAATTCTAAGGTGCCTTCTACGTTGCAAAATATACTAAGCAGAAATAAGAGGGCATTTATGTTTCTCTCATTATTGTATCTACTTAATTGGAGACTCTCAACATTAAGAAAGAATTACTGTAATAACAGTTTAGATCTTACTGAACTTCATGTAACTTCTGCAGCAATAGCTGCTACTTTCCAGATTACTTAGGAAATTTTTTTTTACCTTATCAAGAGTGAAGAGGTCAAGAAGCTGATCTGTCCCCATGCTTTGCAGACTGGTATTCTCTTGACTAATCACAGTATTGGCAATATTCATTTTGAACTTCTGCAGACCCATTATTTTTTCCTCCAATGTTCCCCTTGTTATCAAGCGATAAACATTAACAACTCGTTTCTGCAGGAAATATTTTTGGACATTTAATATAGATACCCTAGCCATAAGAAGCCACTAACTGGCAGAAAACACATAATATACCATTACATATACCATTAGACCAAGATGGAAATAATAAATAAGTTTCCTACATGATTTTTCATTTCCATGCTGCATTCTCCAGATCTTGAACAGCAATTCATTGCCTATGAGTAGCAGATCTGCTCAACTGAGAGGGTGAATCTCAACGCAGACTAATAAGGCCTTTAAGGAGTAGAGAAGAAATGGCCTCATGCTATACATAAATAGCCTCTTTCCCTGAGAGATCTGTTGGCTGTTAAAGAGACTGGTAAACAAAAAATGTCTAATTTTTGACAGGATAAAAAGTAAACATGGTAGGAACTTGGGAGTTTAAAAGAGATTTGAGTAAAATGCAGATTGGTGAGCTTGCATTCCTCTTTGCTAATTAGTCTGATCTAATGAGTTCCACATTTGTTTGACAAGCTTCAGGTCTCCATTATTTTTTTAATAGAACAATGGTTATAAACAAACCATTTAGGACAGGTTGCTTACCTGTAACTGGGGTTCTTCGAGTGGCCATCTGTGCATTCACACATATGGGTGCTGCGCCTGCGCAGTGCCTACGCCGGAAGATTACAAAGCCAACGGTTTTGGTGGGAAAACTCCACTCCCCTCCCCCTACATAATATGAATAGAGCGGAGTGTCTGCCATTTTACTCAGTCTTGAAGACCGAACGTTCGCACCCTAGAGGTTGAAATTGCGCGGTAGCGATGCAATTAATGCAACGGCGGTACCGACCAATTAAGGACAGCGGTACCGATAGAAGAAGTATCCACTCACCAACACCAAGCGGGGCCGGCAGGTGGGTTGTGTGAATGCACAGATGGCCACTCGAAGAACCCCAGTTACAGGTAAGCAACCTGTCCTTCGTCGTGGCCTCTGTGCATCACACAAATGGGTAGAGTAACAAGCTTACCCGATCTGGAGGAGGGAGCTGTCATCACCGAAGAAGAGATGAGAGGACGGCTCTTCCGAAAGAGCAATCCTGTCTAGCATGTACATCAAGCCGATAGTGCTTGGCGAAAGTGCAGGGTCCCGCCCACGTGGCAGCTTTGCAAATATCTTGGAGTGGAACTCCTGCAGCAAATGCGGACGAGGTCGCTATCGCTCTAGTGGAGTGACCCCGCAGCATGACAGGCAAGTCAATTTTGGATAATTGGTACGCCAAGGTGATAGTTTGGAGAGTCCACTTAGAGAGTCTCTGCGATGAGATGGGGGATCCCTTGTCATGTTCTGAATATTTGACGAAAAGTCTATTGGTAGTATGGCAAGACTCTGTTCTGGATCTGTAGAAGGCTAAACATCGATGAACATCGAGTGTGTGGAGAGCCCTCTCAACTGAATCCGACGGGGACGGAAAAAATACTGGCAAAACAATGTCTTGGTCCAGGTGGAACGGCGTAGCCACTCTGGGGAGAAAAGAAGGGTCCATACGTAGCACAACCTTTTCTTTGTGGAAATTCAAGTAGGGCGGGTCTATGCAAAGGGCACAAATTTCACTAGCCCTGCGTGCCGATGTAACTGCCACAAGAAAGGCAGTCTTCCACGACACCAGTCGTAGGTCCACAGTTGCCAAGGGCTCAAATGGTGGTCTCGTCAAGGCTTGAAGTACTATGGAAAGGTTCCATGTCGGCATAGTTGGACGGATCATCGATTTAAATTCTGAAGTCCCTTTAAGAAACGTCAAATCAGAGGTAAAGAAAAAACTGAATAACCCTGAATAGAGCCACGAAAGTATGATATGGCAGCGATGTAAACCTTAATAGATGAAGGTTTGAGTCCTAGATGGTGAAGTTGTAGGAGAAATTGTAAAATATTATCCACCAAAGCTGTTTCTGGAGCGAAGGCATGCTGTCAAGCAAAGGAGGAGAATCTAGTCCATTTGGCGTTATAGGAACGATGAGTGGACGGTCGTAAAACAGATTTGAGAATCAGTCTGATTTCTTGATCGGTATCATTCAGGACGGGATCGATGTGTGCTGAACTTTGAAGGCGTTTGGAGGAGAACCTTGCAGAGTAGACCCTTCCGTACCGTGAACAGCTATCGGTATCTCTTCATCAGGAAGGCTCAAGCAATCCGCCATGCCATCAAGTTCAATGATGTTGGGTCTGGATGTCGGACCGCTCCACCCTGCTGTGTCAACAAGTGGGGAATATTCGGTAGGTGTAGAAAATTCCCTTTGGATAAGTGGAGAAGGGAGGCGAACCACAGTTGTCTTGGGCACCACTGGGTTATCAAGATTCCTTTGGCCTCGTGGTATTATCCTTGCCACCACCTTCATCAGCAGTGGGATTGGTGGAAAAACATAAAACATTAGAGAATCCCACAGGATCATGAGAGCATCTCCCTTCGATCCTGACCCGATGCCTGCCCTGGAGCAGTACAGAGGGCATATCTTGTTGTGTTGTGCAGTGCAGAGGTCTATCTCTGGATAACCCCATAAATGGAAGAGTTCCTTGCATATCAAATTGTCCAATTCCCACTCGTGTTGTTGACATTTGTCTGCTCAGTCTGTCCACTTCTACGTTGTCGGTTCCTGCCAGGTGAACCGCTAGAAGTAGAATGCGTCTTTGTATGCACCAGTCCCAAATGTTCATGGGCAGACGAGCTAAGACCGGTGATTTCGTGCCTCCTTGCTTGTTTATGTAGAAAACAGCGGGAATATTATCAGACGTGATCTGAATGACCCAGCCTAACAGGACAGTCTTGAAGGCCTTGAGGGCACTGAAAATCACTTGAAGCTCCAAGACATTGATGTGTTTCAGGGCTTCTCGTCAGGTCCAAGTCCCTTGGACCCAAAGGTTCAGGCACGTCGCACTCCATCCAATAAGCGACACGTCTGTGTAAAGAGTAATCTCTGACTGCAGCGGTTGGAATGGCAGTCCAGCAGAGGTTTGTCGATATAGTCCACCAAGTCAGTGTGCGGAGGACAGAAGATGGGATCCGAACTTGTTGGGAGGATCCCGCAGCGAACGGAATACGGCGTTGAAAAAGAGCTGAAGAGGCCGCATGCGCAGTCTTGCATATGGAACAACAGCAACTGCAGCGGCCATGTGCCCCAGAAGTCTTTGGACAAATACAGTCAGTACCGTCCTGCGCAGTTGGATTTGACGGATGAGGCTGCATAATGTCTCCCGGCGTTCCGGCGGCAAGAAGGCTATTTGTCATATGGAGTCGAGGCGTGCTCTGATAAAATCGATGACCTGTGTAGGAAGAAATGATGATTTTTCATAATTAATGCAGAGACCCAGGTCATGCAGTAGAGTGCAGGTGAGTTCTAAAGACGCTAGAAGGCCTTGTCTGGTTTGAGAGACCAACAGCCAATCGTCCAAGTATGGATATATTTGGATTTCACGAATCCGTAGGTATGCACACACCGGTGCCATGCACTTTGTAAACACTCGTGGGGCTGTAGCCAACCCGAAAGGCAGGACAGCAAATTCAAATAAGTCGGAGCTGACAGCAAAGCACAGAAAACATCGAAAAGAAGGATGGATGGAAATATGAAAGTATGCATCCTTCAGATCCAGTGAGGCGAACCAATCCTCCCTCTTCAAAAATGGAAAAATGTTTTGTAGAGTGGTCATCCGAAACTTTTTTGGAGTGATGAACTTATTTAAATTTCTCAAGTCCAAAATCGGACAAAGGCCACCGTCTTTTTTAGGGACTGTAAAATATTTGGAGTAAAAGCCATGTAACCCCTCCGAGCTGGAGATTTGTCGAACCGCACCTTTACGAAGCACCTGCGACACTTCTTCACATAACACCGATGAAGGAGGTGTGTATCGAATCGGGCTCGACGGAGGGACTACATCGAATTCAATCCTGTATCCAAACTGGATGATAGACAACATCCACCTATCAGATGTAATTGACTCCCAAATGGGGAGTCGGCCCTGGAGCCGATCCCCAAAGGGGAGAGGGGAAGGTGGTGTTGGGAGAGAGAGGATGGTTCACCCAGACCATCAACGCTGGCGCCTGTCGGGTTCAAAGCATCGGCGGCCCTGGGGGAGGCGTTGTGGTGGTTGCTGCCTCTGGCGCTGCTGTCTCTGTTGGAAGTGCTGACGGGGGTTATATTGTTGCCGGTAGGAGGACTGAGGCCATTGCGACTTACGCCTCTGCTGGGGAAGCTCCATGCGTCACACCGTCATTTTGGATTCATAGATAGCCTTGAGTTTCTGGTCAGTCTTTTGGTGGAAGAGGCCAGTGCCATCAAATGGCATCTCCTTGATCCTCCTTTTCATCTCCTCAGGGAAATTGCAGGATCGAAGCCATGTGTGGCGGCGCAACGATATGGTGTTGACCAAGGCCCGTGAGTTGGTATCGACATGGTGTCGGGCAGTTGATAGCTGCTGTACTGCCACCTGCATAGCTTCTTTAATTATTACTTTAGCCAGGTCCGCTTGCCGGTCAGGGAGGGAGGAGGTGATGTTATCCAGCTTTTGCATTAAGAAATACTGGTAACGCGCCAGTGTTGCTTCATAGTTAGATATGCGCACGCCGAGTCCAGATGCCGCATAGACTCGGTGTGCGATCATACCTATTTTCCTCCCTTCCTTGTCCCAAGGGGTGGTATGGCCTCTGGACTCCCAACCCTGCGAAGATTCGACGACCACAGAGTTGGGTCTAGGGTGCCGAAGTAGGAAGGGGATGTCATCCTCCCTGACTTTGTACATATTCTCGTATCAGCGGGACGTGGCCTGGGGTTGAGCTGGTTGGTCCCAAGGCTGTGCCATAGCCTGGCGCAGGGTTGTTATTAGCGGCAGGGCTATGGCTGCAGTCTGCTCTCCTCGCACGATGTCATAAAAACGGTCTGTGGAAGGGCCAGCCATCTGATGAGCCTCTATATCGAGGGCATGGACGAGTCAGGACATAAGCTCCGAGAAAGATAGGTAGGGTTCATCCGGTGAAGCTGGTCCCTGAGGCGCGACGACCATGTCAGGCGATGTGCAGTCAACCTCCGACTTGTTGGACCCCTCCTCATAAGGGTCAACGGCAGAAGAGGAGGAATCGGAGGCCGGGTGTTCTGGCTCCGCATGCCGCAATGTAGAGGAAGCCCCTCCTGGAACCGACGGTGACCTGTGGTCCCGAGAATAATATGGGAAGGCATGGTAGGCCTCCCAGTCAGGGTACGTGCCAGTCGCGTTCATGTTGTTCTGATGAACGACTTCGCCTCCGAGGAGGGGAGGACAAGTCTGGATGCATCTCAGGTAGCGGCATCGGAGTCGGTGAACGGTCCCTCTGTGGGGAGTCTCTAATCTCCCCGTCAGAGATGGACTCCCGAAGCGGCTCCTCTATTGGCTGAGGTGGCATGCTCTCAGGCCTGTCAGTTGGCCTGGGGGATCCCGGCGGGGTCACTTGCATTGTGGATTGCAACGCCGGTCCTGAGGGGGTCGGTACTGATGCAGCAATCAGTACCGACAAGCCAGACGATCCCGAGCCCCGATGTTTAGGGCGGTCGGGCTTAGTGCCCTTACGAGTGGGCTTGTCCACCTTCTCCTTCCTCGGTTTTTTACGGGAGGAAGGCTTATCCATGCTGACATGCTTGCACTTCTCCCTCTTTTTCCCTGGGGAAGAAGGCAGCGGATGGGCCTCCGTAAGAGTGGCACTTTCAGCCGAAGGGCGCTGCGGAGGAGCAGCAGCAGGTTGTTTAGGTAGGGCGCTCGTGGTTGGAGAAGAGCGCAAAGGAGGTGCGGCCAAAGAGGAGGAAGCAGGCTGTATCTGATCAGCTTACATTAAGGCCTGATCCCACAAGAGTTTCCGAAGTCTATTCTCTCGTTTCTTTCTTGCCTGCTTGGTAAAGGTCAAGCAGTGGCCGCACTTGTCTGTCCTATGCCCCTCACCGAGGCAAAGGAGACGTAAGTCATGTGGATCTGCTGGTGACATTTTAGATCCGCACTCAACGCATTTGCGGAAAGCCGCTCGCTGCGCCATCGCGAAAAGGAAGAAAAGCAGACAGTATAGAGGGTAAGATAATGTTTTTGTTTTTATATAGGAACAAGGAAGAAGAGAAAAGAAGATATCAACTAGGAAAAGGGAGTGAGGAATCAAACCTGGTAAAGGGGAAAAACCGAGAAAGAGCAAAAGCACAAGGCAAGTATCTAAGCGAAGGGACGTTAACAGGCACGAGGCACAGTGAACGGCGGTCACAAAGACTGAGTAAAATGGCGGACACTCCACTCTATTTATACTATGTAGGGGGAGGGGAGTGGAGTTTTCCCGCCAAAACCGTTGGCTTTGTAATCTTCCGGCCTAGGCACTGCGCAGGCGCAGCACCCATGTGTGTGATGCACAGAGGCCACGACAAAGAATTACGTTTATGTATGTTGTTGGTATGTTATGTCTGTCTGTATGTATGTATGGTATTGGTTTTGGAAGCTTTAACCAATTCTGATGTTATTTGAGCGGTGTTAACTTATCCTGAATTGACTACATTTTTTTTTTACCTGCCCAATACGATGTGCTCGATCCATTGCTTGGAGGTCTTTCATTGGATTCCAGTCATGTTCAACAAATACCACTGTATCAGCTCCAGTTAAGTTAAGACCCAGTCCACCAACATGGGTAGTAAGCAAGAGAACATCTATGGATGGGTCATTGTTAAACCTTTGCAAAAAAAAAAGAAGAAGTTTACAATGTACTTGGTTATACATGCACGGCTTACGCCCACACTGGTAAGACAGAGCTAGGAGTGAGAAAAGAGGAAGCAAGGGAAAATGCAAAAAGAAATTTTGGATTAAATTAAAAATAGACCACAGCTTTATTACTTCCAGATATTTGGATGTTGCAAGGGCAGGAAAGTCTTTCTAAAATCAGCCTATTTATTAATAGCACCACTCCTAGCCTGCCTATTCAGGGATGTGGTGGGGGAAGAAGAGAAGACAATGGCCCACTTAACTTAGTCCATTTTATGACCGATTTCTACTGCCAACATCAACCTGAGATTATAGCATGCCAGTACCAAGGTGGGATGGACCCTATGCTGGGAAGGGTTAATTTGTGTCTCTTTTAGATGTTTTCACCTGTAATCTCTATCATATATCACAGATGGCTACAGTATATCACAGAAGGGAGTACACCCCTCACATTTTGTAAATATTATATATTTTCATGTGACAACCCTGAAGAAATGACACTTTGCTACAATGTAGTGAGTATACAGGTTGTATAACAGTGTAAATTTGCTGTCCCCTCAAAATAACTCAACACATAGCCATTAATGTCTAAACCACTGGCAACAAAAGTGAGTACATCCCTAAGTGAAACTGTCCAAATTGGGCCCAAAGTGTCAATATTTTGTGTGGCCACCATTATTTTCCAGCACTGCCTTGACCCTCTTGGGCATGGAGTTCACCAGAGCTTCACAGGTTGCCACTGGAGTCCTCTTCCACTCCTCCATGACGACATCTGGTGGATGTTAGAGACCTTGCGCTCCTCCACCTTCCGTTTCAGGATGCCCCACAGATGCTCGATAGGGTTTAGGTCTGGAGACATGCTTGGCCAGTCCACCACCTTTACCCTCAGCTTCTTTAGCAAGGCAGTGGTCGTCTTTGAGGTGTGTTTGGGGTTGTTATCATGTTGGAATACTGCCCTGCGGCCCAGTATCCGAAGGGAGGGGATCATGCTCTGCTTCAGTATGTCACAGTACATGTTGGCATTCATGGTTCCCTCAATGAACTGTAGCTCCGCAGTGCCAGCACACTCATGCAGCCCCTTACCATGACACTCCCACCACCATGCTTGACTGTAGGCAAGAAACACTTGTCTTTGTACTCCTCACCTGGTTGTCGCCACACATGCTTGACACCATCTGAACCAAGCAAGTTTATCTTGGTCTCATCAGACCACAGGACATGGTTCCACTAATCCATGTCCTTGGTCTGCTTGTCTTCAGCAAACTGTCTGCGGGCTTTCTGCATCATCTTTAGAAGAGGCTTCCTTTTGGGATGACAGCCCTGCAGACCAATTTGATGCAGTGTGCAGCATATGGTTTGACCACTGACAGGCTGACCCACCACCCCTTCAACCTCTGCAGCAATGCTGGCAGCACTCATACATCTATTGCTCAAAGCCAACCTATGGATATGACGCTGAGCACATGCACTCAACTTCTTTGGTCGACCATGGCAAGGTCTGTTCTGAGTGGAACCTGTCCTGTTAAACTGCTGTATGGTCTTGGCCACCGTGCTGCAGCTCAGTTTCAGGGTCTTGGCAATTTTCTTATAGCCACGGCCATCTTTATGTAGAGCAATTCTTTTTTTCAGATCCTCAGAGAGTTCTTTGCCATGAGGTCCCATGTTGAACTTCCAGTGACCAGTATGAAAGAGCGAGAGCAATAACACCAAATTTAGCTCCCCATTCACACCTGAGACCTTGTAACACTAACAAGACACCAGGGAGGGAAAATGGCTAATAATGTCCAATTTGGACAGTTTCACTTAGGGATGTACTCACTTTTGTTGCCAGCGGTTTAGACATTAATGGCTGTGTGTTATTTTGAGGGGACAGCAAATTTACACTATTATACAAGCTGTATACTCACTACTTTACATTGTAGCAAAGTGTCATTTCTTCAGGGTTGTCACATGAAAAGATATAATAAAATATTTACAAAATGTGAGGGGTGTACTCACTTCTGTGATATACTGTATGCTGGCTAGGGCTGATGAGAGTTGATTTCCTATATTACCCACCCTTACATTAAAGACTCCTTAAACGGAATCTTTCCTGGAATGATTTGAGAACCTATCCTAAGAATAGTCCCTTCCTGATGACTATGTATCATAGCCTGTTAGTGGCAAAGATCAGTAAGAGTACTCTAAGAACAAGTTTCAACCAAATTAGTTTGCAGGAAGGCAATCCGCCCCCCACCCCACAAGTTCCAATGAATATAAGATTACACCTTGTGCTGTTACTAGCAGCTGACTAATGGTCCATAGAAAATAAGAAACCAGCTTGGGGTGAAGTGTAGACAAGAACACATTAGCCAAACATGACTCAAAGCCCAATTTATAGTTCATGAGGAGACCAGAGGCAACCATTCTACCTAGTCCACTACTTAGGTTCCAAGCAACTTAGCACAATATAGAAAGGCAGGTTTCTTCTTCATGGTTTCTGTACATCACACACACAGGGGTGACTAGCAAGCTTAGCCTTCCTGAGGGGAGGGGCTGTCATCACCAGAGAATTACAGAGAGGACTGCCCTACCAAACATGGAGTCTTGTCTGGCACAGATGTCTAGCTGGTAGTGCTGGATGAAGGTGGATGGTGTGGACCACGTAGCAGCTCTGCAGTTTTCATGTAGTGGGATGACAGCCAGCAGGACAGGAGATGCGGCTTGTGTACGACTGGGTTGCACACAGGGGAGTGTGGGGTGCTTGAGCCTTGCCATCTCGTAGCCCAGGGAGATGCTGCTGGACATCCAGTTGGAAAGCCTTTGGGTTGAGACGGGCTCCCCTTTATTCCGACCCTCCTAGCAGAGGAACAGGCAGTTGAAAAGCCTCAACAGTTCAGTCCAGGCTTTGTAGAATGTCAAGGGCTCTGCAGACATCAAAGCAGTGCGGCATGGCCTGTATTGGGGTGGCAGGGCTGGAGAAGATGGCCAAGAGGACAATGTGTGTGAAGGCCTCCTCAGTGGGGGTGAGTCAGACATGATGCTGAGTCTTATGGTGTTGGGTCTGTTCAATGCCATGCAATGTGATGTCAGCGTGCTTTCAATGTCAAGTGGAGTCCTGTGCATGCACTTGGCACTGAGCATTCGGGTTGGCAGGAGAGTGATGATGGTATCAGTTGGCATCAGGCCAGTTACTCAGCTCCATGACAGAGTCATCAGAGGAGTCGAAGTCCCCCCACTCCATGTGTAGCCTCCTTTGGCAAGCTGCAACCATAATGGGGGGGGGGGGATCTGAGATGTCAGACCAGTTGTCTGAGTAAATGGAAGCTGGCGACCAAGATGAAGAGCCATCCCAGTTGAGAAGGGGGGAGCAGAGCAATCCCCGGAGTCCCCTGGCAGGTGATGCATGGCTTGCAGTTGGTGAGAGCAGGCCAGTGGCAGGTAATGTGGCAAGGTGGAGGTGCAGTGGCTGGGTGGCATGGGCAACAAGTTGCATGTTGAACACCTGGCAGTGTGGAGACATCTCCACAATGTGCCCCTCATCAAGGCAAAGGATGCAGCAAGAATGGTCATCCACTGTGAGGAGGTGAACAGCACACAAGGCACAATAGCAGAAAGCTGGATTGGCCATGAGGCAAGAAACCATGCGAGAGGAGAGAGGGGAGTCTTTGTTCCCCTTCCTCACAGGCAGGAGACAGAGATGGAAAGGAGTGGCCTCGAAATGAGGAGTGTAGATCAGGTAGCTTATGAGCAAGTAGTTGTAGAAGTGTATTAAGGAGAAGGTAGAGAGATTTTTTTTTTTAAGAAAGAGCAAATGAAGAGAGTGAGCTGGTTGGAGAAGAGAAACAGTGGTTCTGACAAGCACTGCAACTGCAAGTGCGGTCAAAAAGGAACTGGGGGGATGCACAGGAGTCCCCTCTTTACCTAGAGACCTGGAAGGGGCAGGGTGGGGCTCCTGCCCACTCTGTGATGCTGAGCCATGCAAGTTTCTTCTCTGATTCAGACCTTGCATTGTGTGACAAAGCCCATGTGTGTGATGCACAAAGACCACGAAGAAGAATGCTGGTACTTACTATGCAGCTTTTCCTGGGTTGGTGTGCAGAGGTATCCAGAATGGATTGACTCCTGCTAGTTCAGAAGGCAGGGAAGCATGTTACTTAGCTTTTTGGACTATGCTCTTAGTTTACTCTTTCCAAGTCCAGTACAATGCCCAAGCAGTTAACATAAACAAAATTGCAGAAGTGGAAACTAGAAGGTAATGGGAGTTGGGTGAGTAGGACCAGGAGTAAAAATAGCTTGTTGTGAAGCCTTACTTAATACTGTGACTACAGAGGAGTTAATCCCTGGACAAAAAAAGGACACCAATCACTGAAAATTAGGGAGGAGACTGTTTCATAGATACCTCTCCACACCAGACCAGAGGGAACCTTGATGGTAAGCACCAATATTCTGTTGTCTGGGACATGAGGTACTCAAGATGGGATATGTAAAAATTATGGAATATTCTGGGTGATCTGGGTGTTGTTATTGCTCTATTACATTTTAACAGTGAGGACAATTCAAGATTTATGCAACCTGTATGATGCAAGGAAAGTCATAACCTTGTGTGATACTCTACGTTTTGAAGGACTGAAATCTTTTTGGTTATACAACTTGCAGGCAACTAAATGGAAGACACAGCTTTGAATAGAGGAGGCAAGGAGTCATCACTATGAATAGCAAAGATGTACAGTATGGGTCCTCCTGGTGCAGGCTCAGACTACTCTCTGTCCTCCTCACTTGAAAGGAACACAAATCATATTTACTAAGATGACACACAATATTTGACTTTATGGAACCAAGCTCTGAAGCATAATCTTTATCTGGCTCTTCCCTAGATTATAGGGGGTTTTCCAGAAGGTAGATGGTGTGGATTAGCTGAATCATTGCCCAGACTCATGGGAAGAGAGTAAAATAGCCAAGTTTAAGTTTTGACATGGTCTCTGAATCCTTTGGTTTAATTAATTTCAATTATGATCAGGGAAAAGGGAGACAGAGGCTCCAACTGTATTGTTTATTTACTTGTGTTGGAAAGATTCTTAAGTGGGAGCTCCCTGCATTTTCTGCATTTACGGCATGGCTGTTCACAGGTTTGCTTGGAGGACATTAGTAGAGAGGAAGGGGAGAAGCAAGGATGGGAGAAAATTAGGATTTAAAAAAACTAAAAAACAAGTTTAGAGAGGGGAACTTAAAATTTCCAGATACTAAGGACAAAGGAAAAAAAGAGGGATCTTGTATTGCTCCTGATCAAAGGACTGAAGTAGTAGATAAGGTGCACCCTCTGAGAAAGTATAAAGAAAAAGCTCCATTACATGATTCCCTGCTTTCTGAGCAAGGAAGAGAAAACCCACCACACACTATACAGAGAACAAGCTGGCTCTGAATGTGGCTAGGTGTGGACCAAGTTGCATGCTGTCTGCCAGTCATGCTTCTGCTCTTGTGGCACTTACAATAGTGAACAAGGCTTTTATCTACCTAATCCTGCACACCCTCCAGATGTGTAGTACTACAACATCCATCAGCTCATTCAGGGCAGTCAGTTGAAGAGCAGCAGGTTGCAGAAGGCCCTACTTGAGCAAGTATTCAGTTAGAGGCTCTTGGTATTATCAAAGGAGCTGTGATTATACCAGAAGTACATTGGTGACAATAGAAGAAATGACAAACCAACCTAAAGTCAATCTGAATGGCCCTGAAGACAAGTAATGGAGTGCAGCTCCAAGTTTGTATTAATCAATAGGTCTTATGGCAATGGAATTCCCTTGTAGGGTGCTACATCTCTGGCTAAGGCCAGAATGACTTATTTAGTATCATGAAAAAACTACTGTTTGTGCGACATCAACTAGAGCAGCTTAAAAAGTCAGCTGCATCCACCCTTGCTATCATTCACTTTCATAACTGTACTCAATAGATGAAAATAATCAGAAAATCCATGAGCAACTAATGAAGTTTAGAAGTCGCACAACTCTTTGCAAAGAAGGCTAGCACTATACCTGCCTTTCTATACTACATACAACCTGTGAATACTCTAAATCAAAATCTGCATCAATAAATTCTGAATTTTCTTCTTACACGGATTAGCATATCATCTACATTTGCATGTTTAGCCAGTAGGGCCCCATTGAAAATCTCCTGTACTTCACCAACAGTGGAAATCCAAGTGCAAAAGCCCTTCTGTTAGAAAGCAGCTTAACATTGGCTTTACCGTGAAACGATGGAATGCCTCTGACCAGCAGGTATGCTGCCATCCAATCGCAGATAGGTAATAGAGGGCAAATGGGGCTTGAGAAGATCATACTCTACTATATCCAACATGCTCTTGAGTTGGCAGAAGATTAGTATCCTGTGTTGTGCAACTATGGTTTCTGTACCACTTTCTGAGGAACCGCCATTGCCCAAGCCACAATCCAGCAGCAACTTAAAAGATCAATAAGAAAGCATTACACCAAACACTGAATTTAGCAAGTTTACTTTCTCTAGTTGATACTATCTGATAAGATTTCATACACACAGTTCTATGGTACAACAGATATTTGACATGCAGGATGTTCCATGTTCAGCCTTCAGAATCTCTAGGTAGCAAATGACATGGAAGGCCACAGCTTGTGATTCTGAAAGGTCACAGCCAGTCAGGGTATGTAATACTGTGTTAGATTTGCAAATGGTTTGATGAGGCATGTGGCACATTATACAGCCTTCTCAAAATATACCTTACAAACGTGATCACAACTTCCAGCATTCCTGAACAGGTAAAACTGGTTGGGGCGGATGAGAGTTCAAGTCCAGCACACTTGCATGGTACTAGATTGAGACAGGCTGCCTTATAATATATAAGTTAAAATGAAAAGTGTTTTATTTGACTTTGTATAGCAGTGTAAAATTAAAAATCTTTGATTATCAGATGCTCTGAAGGGCACAGCTTTATGGAATCAGCTAGCTTCAATGGCATTTGTTTTGAGTTTTATAGCTGATAGTATTAATAACTCATATGCCACTGAAGCTTACATCAAAAGAAGAACTATACTGGCATCTCACTTAGACAGCAAGAAGAGCTTTTGTAGAGTTTTGGTCAGTACAAATGTAGAGTTTTTGTCAGTACAAAAATCAAATAAATAAAAGAGTTTGGAGTCAATAATGTAACAAAACAAAAACTTAAAATTTCACATGGATATTACAGGAGTGGTATTTTTCATGCATATAGTTATATAACAATTCTATAAAAGCATTGGAAACTTTTCTTTTTAACAGTTGGACAGTTAGTACTTTCCTACTATTTTTAGCATTTTTAGCTTGCTTACTATTTATAAGACAATTCTTTCTCAACTCTTCCTTAATAAGATTTAGAATGAAGTATGCAGGAACTAAAAAGAACTTCTTTTCCACAATTTAAAAATCTTATTTTAAAGTCAGATATAGCATACAGATTTTGCCCACCTGTTTTAAAGCAGAGAGTTTGGGGGCATGCTGAATGTCTCGAAGGGAAGAATTCTCAGTTGCCAGCTTTTCCGTGATTCTCTTGTGTTCAGGATGATGGACAGTTAAAACTAATGCTGGATGGTTACAAAGTTTCCTTAAATACTGCAATGCCTTAAAAATAAAACCATGAAGTGAGCAGTTTTGCACACTTAATTACAAATACATCACTTTATCACAGTTACCATATTTTTCGCTCTATAAGACGCGCCTGACCATAAGATGCACCTAGTTTTTAGAGGAGGAAAACAAGAAAAAAAATATTCTGAATCAAATGGGCACATAATCACAGGTACATTCCCCATCACTTCCCCATGGGCTGCACATCTGACAGACTTACTGCACACACGTATTCGCTCTGTAAGACTCACAGACATTTCCCCTTACTTTTGAGGGGGGGGGGGAGGAAAGTGAGTCTTATAGAGCAAAAAATACGGTACATTGTGGAGAATAGAACTAAAATGTGTTACCTGTGGAAAAACTAACCCCTCCTATATTCCAAAAACTGTGCCTATCTGTTTGATCTTGAATAATGATAATTCACTTGCTGTGAATAATATAATCTCTAACTTACAGATTCTATAACCTGGAAATCTTAAGGACTATGGACAGTGAAGTTCTTCTCAGTCCTAAGACTGATACTGTTCTTAGAAATAAAAATCATTGCACACATTAATTGCCACATTAAAGCTGTTTTTGGAAGTTTTGCCAATGAAGTGTTGACTCGGTAATGCTTTATAATTCATCTGAAACTCTGGATTAACAGTTCAATCCGTTTTGGGTCTGCAGCTTTTTGAAATGTGTTCACCTTTAAGTCTCTTCCATCTTCTTTTTTTGCACTGTTTTGCCAAAAAAACCCCCCTGCAGAAAAATCATATTTAAATGTGTACTTTGGATTGTATTTTCTCATAACATAGATATATCTAAATAGATATTTCTAAAATGAAATGAATAAAAAATAAGATTTCTAAATAAAATATATGTAAAACAGTCCTTTACCCTCTCCATTGGTTGCTGATTGAAGTTCAGGGCCAATTCAAGGCATTAGCACTTATGTATGAAGCCCTTGATGGTTTAGGGCAGTGGTGGCAAACCTATGGCATGTGTGCCACAGTGGGCACGCAGAGCCCTCTCTGTCAGCATGCAAGCCAAGTTGCTCCAGCATCATCCCAGCAGCTGAGCATCGGATAACAGCACACATAGGGGTCATGCGCATGCTCAGAAAGGAGTAGTGGTGCCAGGCGATGATGTCACAAGCCGCAACTCATTAGTCGCAACTCATTCAAGCTTTCGCATGGCTGGTCAGTGTGCTGCCAAGGATATATATATACATTTGCTTCGACTGGCTGCAAGTTGCTTTTTCTAAACTGACTCTTTATACTTTTCAGTGCCAGACCAAGACCTTTTCTTTTACCCAGCATTTTAATGGTTGAATGTTTTTTACTGCATATACATAAGAGGGAGAACAAGAGCATGTTTAGGATTCAAGTGTTGTGAATTTAGCTGTACCGTTTTATTCTCTGCCAGCTGTCTTTAGATTCTGACTGGATATAGGACAGGGGACAAACAACCAAACAAATAAATGCCCTTTCTTAAAAATACACATTTCTGCATGTATTTCATCCTAAAATATGTATTTTAGCAGTTGCATAATATAATTCAGTGAAGTAAAAAGTCTAAAGGATAACTGCATTCCAATGCACACATTGGTCTGTGATTGGGTGGGTTTGCTGACTAGAGTTGGGATAAATCATAGCAGAATCTGTCCCTCTAGCATTCACAGACTTCCTTGTGTGCTCAGACTGGTCTTACAGAACAAGTGGAATTCAGAAGAAGACTGCACAACTGGCAACCTTCTTCCATGTCACGTGCAGCAGCACAACCATTAATACATGCAGCATGGAAGAGATGCTGCTTGCACAGTGTGTATGGCCTGATTCCTGGCAAATGCTCTGCAAATGCTGAGTGCTCTAGCCTGGAACTAGAAACACACAGAGAAAGATTATTTGGTTTTAAACCTACAAGAACATTTTGCATTCTCTTTTAAAAGCTATATACATTTTTAAAGAATACATTCAATTTTAACTTTATATATCATATATATTCACTCTGGAAATTCAAATCAGAGGTATGATACATATTTGGATCAATTTAACTATAACATTGAAACAAACAGTCCCAGTATGCTTTGGAGTCTGACCATGTTTTAACTGCACCTGCAAGAATTACATAAAATTTCTAGTCTGGTAAATGTTTGTTGCCAAGGAATAACAAAACACAAAGAAATGTCAACCTGAAATACATGTCCTGTAGCTTTAAGCTTTGGCTTTTCAGTCTCCTCAGTGAGTGAAGCTGCTGAAACAGTTTCTTCCACATCACATTTGGCACGTGATTTGGCAAAATCTTCATAAAGCTGAACCTATGAAAACAGAAGGAATATATGCTTATGAAACCACTGTTAACTTAAAATTTCCTCATGAGTAGGTAGTTCAACAACATGTATCCTTTCAAAAGGAAGTCTACTCCTACATTAACCTGAGCAGCCATGAGTACTACTGCACTCTTCTATATGCTACCATTTCAGAATTAAGACACCCATTTTCTATTTTACAAGGAATATAGAGCTGCCATGAGCTTCTTTCTCAGCATCAGTACAAAGCAAGGCAAATGCTGCTTGAAGAAGGCATGCTGCCCAGCAACTTTTGTCCAAGGTGGGCAGATGTTTTTGATTCACAACAGAAGAACTGCCACATCATTCGGATTCTTCTAGGATATTCAAACAATTTTAAATAGCAGTCCAGCTAACAAGCACTACCTGTACATCTATGGATTGCTGCCCCCAATCAGCTTGTTTACTGCTATCACCCTCAAGGCATTTTCCCTGAGACCCACGCAATTCCTCCTGCCTCAAGGGGCACCATCTACTGCTGTTTTTCCCATCCCTTTCTTACAAAAAAGACAACAGCAACCTGTTTCTTCTGGTCTCCATGGTTCCTTCTGTCAGCCCCTGCTTGGTCTTATCCTCCATACTAGCAGTTTGGCCATTCTGGGTGCTTTGCTAGCCAACAGAGCTCAGGTACCCGTATCACTCCGCTTTCTCACTTCCCCTCTCCAGGCATTACCATGTTGAAGGCTACATATGTGTGCAAGGAAGATAAAGCAGCTGTGTGGATGGGTACAGGAGATGTCAGGCCTGCTTTTGCCAAATGAAATGAAATGTGGGAAAAGGAGAGTAAAAGGTCTGCCATTTTGGGAAAGGAAAACTTGTGTGTGGCATGTATTCTGAATTGAAAGCTTCTAAAGCAAAACTAACATTTTTGTGAAGCAAGTTAGTGAAAGTAACCTTTCAAACATCTCATGCTGCAATGAACTAAAATTTGAGGAGGACAGGGATTTACAATTCAATGTTGAAAGTCACATCAAAGCACTGAGTCTATTGCAGGTGGAATTCCAGAACAGAGTCACTGATTGCCATGAGCATGGAAAGGAAATAGCAATGTTTCAGAATCCATTTGAAGTAGCACCAGAGGATGCAAGCGACTTTAGTCAGATGGAACTAATTTCCCAGATGAAAATTGTGAAATCCAAGTGTAGGTCAAAACTTACAGATGAACATTTGCATGGAATTTTAAGGGTGTCTGTCACAAACCTTGACTTAGACATTAATGCCCTGGCTAACAGAAAACAGTCACAAAAATAACATTGATTTGGTAGGCATGTATAGCTAGATAAAAGGATTCAACAGTAAAATATTGTTCCAAAATGGATTGCATTCAAGTTAACATTTCTTCATTGACCTCTGAATGTTTACTTTTGATCTAAACTGAGAGGTCAATAATTTTGTTACAACTGATTTAAGATGTGCCCCTCTTTAGGCATTGGGCACTTTAATGGCCATCACCTCCCAGATGGTTTGGGACCACTGTTTTAGATGTTGCACCAACCATCCAGTGCAGATACTTGAGGGAAATCAATGAAGACTGTGCTCCATGAAAATGTTCTTGCTGTTCAGAAGTTTCAACAGACAGAAGGAATCCTTCCATTTGTGGGAGACAACAAGCTGGATCTAACAATGTTTTGAGTCTGAACATACTTTGTTTTCCCCATTTAGAACATTTAAAATCCCCATTTAGAACAAGTTTGGGATTTGAGAACATTCAAAATTAGTTCTATTATTGCTTACTAATGCCAGTGTAATACAAATCAGGGAACTTGCCTGTAGAGGACTGAGGATGCAGTAATAGTCTTGAATAATTTTTGGTGGAAGATCTTGTAGCACATCTTCTTTCATTCTTCTCAACAAAAATGGCAGGACTTGCCTGTGCAATGCTTCCATTGCAAGCACACCTGCAAATGCCCACAAGAGGAAAGGCATGTGGATTGGTGAAAGTATTAAAATGGATAGTAAACGTGTCATTTACTAGCACGTGAAGAGCAGAATGCATGAAGCTTCCCAAGAATAACAGTATTTTCAAGCAAGGATAATTTGTTTCTTACCTGCCTCCTGTTCTCGACTGGAGCTCCTGGCATCCCTACTTGCTAATATGGGTTTGCCATATCGAGCTGCAAATTGGCGCTCAGTACCCAAAAATCCTGGCATAAGGAAGTCAAACAGTGACCACAATTCTAAGACGTTGTTCTGAACATAGGATAAGCATTAGTTAGGAAAACAGTAATTACAACAAACTTCAATTGTTCTTATAAATTCACCACATTATAACTAAGTAGCATCATGATTATCTGCAGGTACTTCTCTCATCTCCAAACTTGACTGAGGTTCTTGCATGTATGACTTTAGACCTTCTCATGAAAAATCTAGGAAGCATAAACTCAACATGTGCAATCAATTTCCTTCACAACATTTCACTATCAAGTGGACCCTCAGACATGCAGTTTTACTTCCCATACATGCCCATTCAGCAGTTCCAGAATCGGCACAGATCCTTATGGAGTGTGGCTGTGATGCTACATGCATCCGGAAATAACTGCGAACTGTTTTATTTTTTTCTCTTTTCACGTGTTTTAAAAATTTTCCACTAGTCCCTTTCCACTTTCAAGGAAGACATGAATTACCTGAATTGGTGTCCCAGAGAGTATAATCCTATAATTGGCAGTCAATTGCTTTATTGCTTTTGACAGTTTGGTTTTTCCATTTTTTATGACATGGCCTTCATCAAGAATGCAGTAGTTAAATTTAATATTTCTAAGAAAGAAAGTACAACCAATCAACTTTAACAGGACAGATTAAGAGAAACAGAAATATTAAAAGGAAAAGAAAGCATGATTGTTCTCACCTAAAGAAATCAATGTCATTTCTCACAACATCATAGGAAGCTACAATTAAGTTGTGTCTTTTAACATGGTGTTGTAGCCTTGAGGACAAAGTATAAACAAATTAGGTCTTTAAATACAATGGTGAAACAAACACAACCTTATAGAAATATTGTTTAGATTAATGAGTTATGACATTATTTTCTGAATAATCCCAGAAAAGGGAAAAATGATTTCAAGCCAGACAGTAAATAGGCTTCTACAATATATTCCTTACCTTGCCCTTTCTGTGGGAGGGCCAGTGTAATGCAAAGGATTCAAATATTCTTTGGAACAAAATTTACCCACTTCATCTACCCAATGGCCTGTAAGGGTAGGAGGGCAAACCACCAAGGATGGGAGAGGAACACAATCAGCCATTTTAGTTCTTGCATATTCTTGGGCCCTTTGGAAAATAAAACCACATTATACGAAAGATGGTATCTCAGAGGTGGCCAAACCAAAGCTTGGAGCCACATGCAGCTCTTTGAATTTATTTTGCAGCTTGTTGCTCACCACCCAAGGCACCTGCAGGCACCTTCTTGCTGCTCGCCAATGCCCACTTACCACTTGCCAACCACAACCACTGCCTGTGAGCACCCACTTGCAGCTCTCAAACAACCAACATTTACCATATGTGACTCTTCTGGCCACCCCTGTCATATCTTCTGTAATGTGAAAATCCCAAAATAAGATTAATCAGCAATCATTGCTTAGGTTACCTAAGACAGTGATCTCCTGCGAGAATACAGATGGATTGCAGGGTTTTTCCTAAGCCCATATCATCACAAAGGATACCATGAAGCTTGTATTTATTGAGAAAAGCCAACCAATTTACACCTTCCTGAAAACAGAAAGGAAAAAAAATATTTAGAGGAGGGAGACAGGAATGTAGTTTAGCTTCTCCATACACCAGTCCAGGTCCCTTGAAGGACTCTAATGAGTCACATACAACCATTTAAATATCTTTAAAATTTAAAGGAAGTATTAAAAGCATAAAGGGATGCCAAGAGGGGGGAAAAACGGTAAATTCAACAATAGAAGCCCAGTAGAAAGGCAGGTTGCTTATTTGTAACTATTGCTTTTCAAGTGGTCATTTGTGCATTCAGACATATGGACTTCACACTTGTGCAGAGCTTAGAACGAGGAAAAAGCTAAGAGTTCAGAGTTGTGAGCGGGAGGCTGTGGGAAAGGTTCCTGCCCATTCCTCAGTTCCTTTGCAGATGGCAAAGCGTCTCTGGACCAAGGGGTGGGAGAGGGGTGACCCCCAACCCTTTTGGGCCCCAACATCCACAAAAAAGGAAATAATTGTTGTTTAAGGACAACAGCAAGTGGGGCCACAGAATGAGTTGAGTGAAGGCACAGATGACCACTTGAAGAGCGACATTTACATGTAAGCAACCTGCCTTTCTTCTTTGCTGTCTCTGTGCATCACACATTTGGGCGACCAGCTAGCTTACCACATCAAGAATCATGGGTGGTTAGAAGAGAGGACAACCCTGCTGAAGGCATAGTCTGCTCTCGCTAGGATGTCAAGTCTGCAGTGCTTGACAAAGATTGAGTGGGTCAACCACATGGCAGCTCTGTAGATGTCCTGGAGTGGGACTCTGACAAGGAGGGCCATCTTGGTGCCAAAGTGGGCCCTGGGTCTTAATGTGAGCTGGAGGTCAGAACTCTTGTAAGTCAGGGTGATGGTGCTGGGTGTGAGGGCTAGGCTGTGGATGGCAGCAGGAATGAGCAGAAAGATGGGTCCAGAGCATGAGCTCAAGCAAGAATTTGACCTTCAGCTCAAGCAAGAGTGCTGGCTGAAACATCTCTGGGCCTAAAGGGTTCTGTAGTCCCCTGCCATCCAAATATACTGCTGAGGCCCAAAACCACACTCCCTTGCAATGTGGGGAGTCAAAGGGTCTGTTGCCTCCATGTATTGGTGGGGTCGTATTTCATGAATCAGAAAATGCCCAGGATCATGAGGTAGTGCAGAGTTGCAATCAGGTCATAAGTCATCACCTCCTGATGCCCTGGGGCAGCCAGCACAACCAGAGGGCAGGTTTGCTGGGAGACAGGGCCAGATACCAACTGGGTATCAAGGTGCTCCACAATGACTGGGATGGTCTTTGCTTGAAAGGGGATGCAATGTTCCCTGGTGAAGTCCCAGTCAATAAACTTGGAAGCGGTCTCAGAGTCTATCACGGCCATCACCTGAAGGAGTTTCCCATGGGGCAGGAGGAACCAGACTGGGAAAAGGAAATGGAGTTTAGATGTTGCAGTCCCCAGAGAGTTTCCCCCTAATGTGTCTGGGAATGTCCATTTCCTTGGAGCATTTTCTTAGATGGGCAGGTGGTTGCAAAATGGCCCTCCCAGCCACAATAGAGGCAGAGACCCTGAGTCTGCCGCTGTTGCCTCTCAATCTCTGTCAGGCAATGCCAGGAACCATCTGTCTTTATGTGCTCAAGCCTAGGGTCAGAAATCACATGTTCCAGTGGCTTTACTGGGAAAAGTTCAAATCGGCCAAGTTCCTGTCACTGTTCTGCATTTCTGTCTGTAAGGTGAGTGTCAATAGCTATGCTCCTAGTTGATGGTGGCTGAAAAGATACTAAGGGAATGGGTGGGAACTCCTCCCACAGTCTCTTGGGAAAGGTAGGTTGCTCACCTGTAACCGATGTTCTTCGAGTGGCCATCTGTGCAGTCACACACATGGGTGCTGCGCCTGCGCAGTGCCTCTGGCCGGAGATTGCAAGCTAACGTTTTTTTTAGGCAGGAAAGCTCCGCTCCCCTCCCCCCTAGACCTATATAAGAGCGGAGCGTCCGCCATTTTGTTCAGTCTATTGCGACCGAACGTACGTTCCCTGCCAAGAAGTTAACCTAGTGAACAGATGAAAAAAAGGTCGGTACCGACAACAAAAAATATACATCGGTACCGACAAGCTCCACCTACCGACACCGAGTGGGGCCGGCGGGCGGGTTGTGTGACTGCACAGATGGCCACTCGAAGAACATCAGTTACAGGTGAGCAACCTACCTTTCTTCATCGTGGCCTCTGTGCATCACACACATGGGTAGAATGCCAAGCTTACCAGAAAGGAGGTGGGAAAGGTGTCCTTACTGCAAGACCGATGAAAGAACAGCTCTTCCAAAGGAGCAGTCTCGTCTGGCTCGAACATCAAGGCGGTAATGTCTTGCAAAGGTGCAAGGAGTCGCCCACGTAGCAGCCTTACAGACGTCCTCGAGGGACACACCTGATGCGAATGCAGAAGAAGCAGCAACTGCTCGGGTCGAGTGGCTTCGAGGAGCCACAGGCAAATCGAGTTTGGCGAGTTGATATGACAAAGTGATGGTATTTACTATCCATTTCGCTAAACGCTGTGAAGAAACAGGGGTTCCCTGATTCACTGTGGAATATTTAACAAAAAGTCTGTTCGTATGCCGAATGGATTCTGTTCTGGATCGATAGAAGGCCAAGGAACGCCGAACATCGAGAGAATGCAGTGATCGCTCAAGAGGGGTTGTAGGCGACGGAAAAAAGGCTGGCAGAACGATGTCTTGTCCCAAATGGAAAGAAGTTGAAACTTTCGGTAGAAAGGAAGGGTCAAGTCGCAAGACAACTTTCTCCTTGTGAAAGTTCAGGTATGGTGGATCGATACGGAGCGCACAGAGCTCACTGGCTCTCCTCGCTGAAGTGACGGCCACCAGAAATGCAGTCTTCCAAGACACCAGCCTGAGGTCGATTGTAGCCAAAGGTTCAAACGGGGCTCTAGTCAAGACCTGAAGAACTACCGAAAGACTCCAGGTCGGCATCAGAGGTCTTATGACAGGAGTGATATTATGAAGTCCTTTAAGAAATCTCTTAACGAGTGGTTGAGAGAATACCGGAAGTCCCTCAATCATCCCTCGATGGTGGGAAATCGCAGCGGTGTAAACCTTAATCGAAGATGGCTTAAGCCCAGAGCGATGAAGTTCTAGCAGGAATTGAAGAATCTGAGGTACAGACGATTCCAGTGGAGAGAAGGAGTGAGAATCGGCGAAGATGGAAAAACGATGCCATTTGGCTGAGTAAGACCTTCTTGTAGAAGGCTTCAATGATGAATCCAGGATAAACTGGATGGACGGATCCAAGCCTGTTGGATTCGACAAATTACGGACCGATGTCGAAGAGGTAGTCGAGGTCGGCAAAGACAAAGTTGCTGACGGTACCGATAAGGGCACAGGAGCTATCGAATCCGCCAGGCCGTCAGGTTCAACGTGAGCAGGTCTGGATGGCGTACTGTTCCCTCCTGCTGAGTTATGAGATCCGGAAGCAGCGGAAGGCGACGAAATTCTCCGTGGGAGACAGAGAGAAGCGTGGCGAACCAAGGCTGGCGTGGCCACCAAGGGGTGATTAGGATTCCCAATGGAGTGTCGCAGGTCATCTTCACTACCACTTTCGTTATCAGTGGAATTGGTGGGAAGGCATAGACGTGGAGACGGTTCCAAGAGATCATGAAGGCGTCCCCTAGGGATCCGATGCCGATCCCTGCCCTCGAGCAAAAAAGGTCACATACCCTGTTGTGCTGGGTAGCGAACAAGTCCACGTCTGGAGTTCCCCAAAGACGAAAAAGCTGGCTGTATATCCGAGGGTGTAATTCCCATTCATGGGAGAGAAGCATGTGGCGGCTGAGAAAATCCGCCTGGGTATTGTCCACGCCCGCTAGATGAACTGCTATCAGGGTGATTCCCTTCAGGATGCACCAATCCCAAATCCGAAGTGAAAGTCTGACCAAAGCTGGGGACTTGGTTCCCCCTTGCTTGTTCAGATAAAACACCGTTGTCATATTGTCCGACGTTATCTGAACAACACGATGGCGAAGTACATCCTCGAAGGAACGGATTGCTTTGAACACTGCCAAGAGCTCCAGAAAATTGATGTGCTCCTTGGATTCGGAACGGTTCCAAATGCCCTGAGTTCGAATGCCGTTACAAATCGCTCCCCAGCCCAAGCGGGACGCGTCGGTCGTAACCATCACCGATGGAAGTGGTTGCCGAAAGGGCATTCCCACAGACAGGTTCGCCGTGGAGGTCCACCAAAGGAGTGACTGGAGAACCGAGGATGGGATTCGAATCGGCTTCGACTGTGGATCGCACTGCGGATTGAAGGACTTGATGAACAGTAGTTGTAGTGGCCGTAGGCGAAGCCTGGCATAAGGCACCACAGTGACCGACGCTGACATGTGACCAAGCAGGGTTTGGAGAGCACGTGCCGGTACCGTACCGTCGCGACGAATCCGAAGAATATGTCCAATCATCGTATCTTGACTGTCGCGGGGGAGGAAGGCTCTTTCCAGCGTCGAATCCAGGCGAGCTCCGATGAAGGTAAGTATCTGTGTTGGAACAAGAAATGATTTTTCCGTATTAATACGAAGGCACAAGTTGTCCAACAGGGAGCATGTCAAATTGATAGAACGAAGAAGATCGTCTCTAGACTGGAAAACCAGGAGCCAATCATCCAGGTATGGGTAGATCTGGACGCCCTGGAGGCGGAGGTAGGCACATACCGGGGCCATGCACTTAGTAAACACCCATGGTGCCGTAGCCAGTCCAAAGGGCAACACCATGAATTCATATAGGTCGGATTCAACAGCGAAGCGAAGGAAGCATCTATAGCCAGGATGGATTGAGACGTGAAAGTACGCATCCTTCAGATCAATGGAGGCGAACCAGTCCTCTTTCCGCAGCAATGGCAGGATATTTTGAAGAGTGGTCATCCGGAACTTCTTGGTTGGAATAAAATGATTTAGAGGACGCAAGTCCAGGATTGGTCGGAGACCACCGTCCCGTTTCGGGACTGTAAAATACCTAGAATAGAATCCATGAAGTCCGTCCAGAGGGGATAATTGACGAATAGCCCCTTTAGATAAAAGTTGTTCTATCTCGTCGAGCAAAACCGGCGAACATGATGTAAACTTTATCGGGCTCGATGGAGGGACGGTATCGAATTCAATCCTATAGCCATGCTGAATGATGGACAACACCCACTTGTCAGATGTAATGGACTCCCAAATGGGGAGCCGGCTTCGCAGCCGACCCTCACCTGAGAGGGGGGTGGGAGTTGGAGAGGAAAGGGGAGAGGTTCGCCCGTCCCATCAGCGCTGGCGCCTATTCATATCGAATCGGCGCCGGGCTTGCTGGTACCGTTGTTGAGGCTGTTGACGGCGACGCTGTTGCAGTTGTTGCCTCTGCTGGGGCTGCTGCCTAGCCTGGAAAGGCTGTCTATAAGTAGGGCGGTTCCACTGCCACTTACGCCGGGTCTGGGGTGGCAGCTCCATCCGGTGCGCTGTCATACGGGACTCATGCAGCTTCTTCAATTTGTGGTCAGTCCTGGAATGGAACAGCCCGGACCCATGGAAGGGCATGTCCTCGATGCGACGCTTGGTTTCGTCGGGGAAGTGGCAGTTCCGAAGCCAAGCATGCCTCCGAAGGGACACGGCACTGACGAGGGCCCTCGAATTTGTGTCCATGTGATGGCGTGCTGTGGACAACTGTTGAATGGCCACTTGCATGGCCTCCTTTAGCAGAACCTTGGCCACATCTCCCTGGTGATCCGGTAGGGTCGAGGCGACGTTGTGGAGGCGCTGCATTAGAAAGTACTGATAGCGCGCCAACGTCGCCTCGTAGTTAGAGATGCGGAGCCCCAGTCCTGCCGCCGCATAGACTCTGCGGGCGAGAGAGTCAATCTTCCTCCCCTCTTTGTCTCGCGGCGCGGTGTGGCCTCTGGCCTCCCTACCCTGGGAGGATTCGACGACGATCGAGTTCGGCTTCGGGTGTTTGAGGAGGAAGGGGATGTCCTCCTCTCGAACCTGATACATCGTCTCATACCTCCTCGATGTAGGTTGGGGATGGGAGGCCAGGTCCCAAGGTTGGGTCATAGCCTGCTTGAGAGTTGTTGTGAGGGGGAGAACGATAGATGTAGACTGTTCTCCCCGAACAACGTCGTAAATCCTGTCCGACGACGGGCCCGGACGTTGGACAGCGTCGATTTCCAAGGCCTGAACCAGCCGACCCATCAGGTCCGCGAATGATCCATGAGACTCATCCGGCGAGGCTGGGTCCTGAGTGGTAATGACGGCCTCGGGAGAGGTCGAGTCGATCTCAGAATCATCGGAATCGGCCATGTAGTATGGTTGGGCCGATGATGAGGATTCAGGTGGTGACTGAGAGCGGCTGCTGTCGTGCCTGGACGGTACCGGTGAGTCCCGTCTCGGGTCCCTGGGACGAGAACGGTCCCGAGGAGGTGAAGAGCGACCCCGAGGGGCCGGGTAGTACCCCACGGAATAAGGATCGGGCCAATGCTGATACGGTTGTCGGTACCAGCTGTCTATCGGTCTCTCAGCAGACCGGCTCCGACGGCCTCGAGGTGGAGATAACACGACATCCACTGCAGCAGAAGGCATCGGTGTAGGGGATCTCGCCTGTGGAGGGGAGTCCCGTATCTCTCCGTCCGAGATAGAATCCCTCGGAAGGGTAGGAAGTGGATCTGGAGGACGGTCGATCACACGTCTAGGGGACCCTTGCGGGGTAACCCTCATGGCCTCCTGAAGCACAGCGTCGGGTGGTGTCGGTACCGAAGTTGGGCCCGGTACCGATGGCGCTGATGAACCCGAATCTCGGTGCCGTGGGCGCTCGGATTCCTTCGGGCGCTTAGAAGGCTTTAGGGGCTTATCTTTTTTAGCCTTCTTGTGGCTGCTCGACTTCGAAGAGTCAGAATGTTTCCGTTTCTCCGACTTTTTCTTAGAAGTGGGAGGAGCCATCACCGATGAGGCGCCTTCGTCCGAAGGACGCCGTTGCTGGGCCACAGAAGAAGGAGCCGATTTCGCAGCAGTCACCACGGGGTCGGACTGCATGAGAGCCCGATCCCATAACAGCCTGCGAAGGCAATTTTCTCGGTTTTTCCTGGCTTGCTTGGAAAACGCCAGGCAATGTGCGCACTTATCCGTTCTATGCCCCTCACCAAGACAGAGGAGGCATAGTTCGTGCGGGTCGGTAGGCGACATCTTCGACCCACACTCCACGCACTTGCGGAAGGCCGCCCGCTGCGCCATCGTTAGAAAAGAAGAGAAAGGAGATAGTGCAGAGGGTAAGTATATATTTTTGGTTTTTTGTTTTTTGTTTTTATATAGAAAAAGAAGAAAGAATAAGACAGAACCAACAAGAAGAAGAAGAGAACTATACGAACAGCAACGAGGAACGAGGGCAAAAAACTGGGAGAATCTCGAAGAGCTAACCAACAGATAGTCAGAGCGAGAGCGGAGCGGCACGAGGCACAGCGAACGGCGGTCACAAAGACTGAACAAAATGGCGGATGCTCCGCTCTTATATAGGTCTAGGGGGGAGGGGAGTGGAGCTTTCCCGCCTTAAAAAACCGTTAGCTTGCAATCTCCGGCCAGAGGCACTGCGCAGGCGCAGCACCCATGTGTGTGATGCACAGAGGCCACGACGAAGAACACTTAACTTTAGCAGCTTTCTCATTTTAGGCCATGCACAGGAGCGAAGCCCATATGTGTCATGCAGAGATCAGAAACAGGAATAAAAATGTGTTAGCAGCCTGTCTAAAACAAATGCAACAGAAGAAGCCACTCATACCAATCTTTGGAGAGAATCTGATCCCTGGGGCACTGCCATTAAGATCTCATTAAAGTTTTCCCTACCAACTACATCTGTCTTGCCAGTGGAACACCTCTCAGGAGAGAGAGATTCCACTAGAAGAAAAATCTTAGTCATCTTCTGCCAATCAAAACTTTAATGTTTGTAGTAAACCACCACACAAACATGTCAACTATCAAACCAGAAATTTGAAGAGTATTTCAAAGGTCATGCTATCATGTATTTTTCCTTAAAATGCTTTCAGTGCTAGAAACAAGTGATGGAGCTAGAACACGGAAATTTATTTTCAACCCTGCTTGTCCATTTTTAATTAACCTAGGCAATTTGGTCTCCTTCATGGATCACTGCCTTGTCGTGCCGAAGGGGCTTGCATAGCTCAATGAAGCTATGAGCTATGCCATGCAGGGTCACCCAAGACGGACAGGTCATAGCAGAGAGCTCTGACAAAACGTGACCCACTGGAGAAGGAAATGGCAACCCACTCCAGTATCTTTGCCATGAAAACCCCATGGACAGTACCAAAAGGCAAAACGATATGACACCGGAAGATGAGCCCCTCAGGTCGGAAGGTGTCTAATATGCTACTGGGGAAGAGTGGAGGGCTAGTACTAGTAGCGCCAGAAAGAATGAAGCGACTGGGTCAAAGCCGAAAGGACACTCAGTTGCCGATGTATCTGGAGGTGAAAGGAAAGTCCGATGCTGCAAAAATCTTTACTCCATAGGAACGTGGAATGTCAGATCCATGAATCAAGGCAAGCTGGATGTGGTCAAACAAGAGATGACAAGACTGAACATCGACATCTTAGGAATCAGTGAACTAAAATGGACAGGAATGGGTGAATTTAGTTCAGATGACCATCAGGTATACTACTGCAGGCAAGAATCCCTCAGAAGAAATGGAGTAGCCTTCATAGTCAATAAAAGAGTAGGAAAAGCAGTACCGGGATACAATCTCCAAAATGACAGAATGATCTCAGTTCGAATCCAAGGCAAACCATTCAACATCACAATAGTCCAAGTCTATGCCCCAACCACGGGTGCTGAAGAGGCTGAAGTTGACCAATTCTATGAAGGCCTACAACACCTTCTAGAATTAACTCCAAAAAATGATGTCCTTATCATCATAGAGGATTGGAATGCTAGAGTAGGAAGCCAAAAGATAACTGGAATAACAGGCAAGTTTGGCCTTGGAGTACAAAATGAAGCAGGGCACAAGCTGGTAGAATTTTGTCAAGAGAATACAATGGTCATAGCAAACACTCTTTTCCAACAACCCAAGAGACGACTCTACACATGGACATCACCAGACGGTCAACACAGAAATCAGACTGACTATGTGCTCTGCAGCCAAAGATGGAGAAGCTCTACACAGTCAGTAAAAACTAGACCAGGAGCTGACTGTGGCTCCGATCATGAGCTTCTGGTGGCAAAATTTAGGCTTAAGTTGAAGAAAGTAGGGAAAAGCACTAGGCCACTCAGGTATGACATAAATCATATCCCTGATGAATATACAGTAGAGGTGACAAATAGATTTAAGGAATTAGATCTGATAGACAGAGTGCCTGAAGAACTATGGACGGAGGTTCGCAACATTGTACAAGAGGCAGCAACTAAAACCATCCCAAAGAAAAAGAAATGCAAGAAAGCAAAATGGCTGTCTGAGGAAGCTTTACAAATAGCTGAGGAAAGAAGGGAAGAGAAAGGCAAGGGAGAAAGAGAAAGATACAAACAATTGAATGCAGAATTCCAGAGAACGGCTAGAAGAGATAAGAATGCCTTCCTAAA
Source organism: Varanus salvator macromaculatus (assembly GCA_023646645.1). NCBI lineage: Eukaryota > Metazoa > Chordata > Lepidosauria > Squamata > Varanidae > Varanus > Varanus salvator. The sequence goes on from JAIXND010000756.1 coordinate 29,852,192, forward strand.
TGAACAGTGCAAAGAAATAGAAGAAAACAATAGAATAGGGAGGACCAGAGATCTCTTCAAGAAAATTGGAGATATGAAGGGAACCTTTCATGCAAAGATGGGCATAATAAAGGACCAAAATGGCAGGGACCTAACAGAGGCAGAAGAGATTAAGAAGAGGTGGCAAGATTACACAGAAGAACTATACAAGAAAGAGCTTAACATCCCTGATAACCACGATGGGGTAGTCACTGACCTCGAGCCAGACATCCTGGAATGTGAAGTCAAATGGGCCTTAGGAAGTCTGAGCAACAGCAAAGCTAGTGGAGGTGACAGCATTCCAGCTGAGCTATTCAAAATCCTGAAAGACGATGCAGTTAAAGTGCTACACTCAATATGCCAACAAATTTGGAAAACTCAACAGTGGCCACAGGATTGGAAAAGGTCAGTTTACATTCCGATCCCCAAGAAGGGCAATGCCAAAGAATGTTCAAACTACCACACCATTGCACTCATTTTACATGCTAGCAAAGTGATGCTCAAAATCCTACAAGCTAGGCTCCAGCAGTATGCGGACCGAGAACTACCAGAAGTACAGGCAGGATTTCGAAGAGGGAGAGGAACTAGAGATCAAATTGCCAACATACGCTGGATCATGGAGAAAGCTAGAGAGTTCCAGAAAAACATCTACTTCTGTTTCATTGACTACGCTAAAGCCTTTGATTGTGTGGATCACAACAAATTGTGGCAAGTTCTTAAAGAGATGGGAGTACCAGACCATCTTATTTGTCTCTTGAGAAACCTATATGCAGGTCAAGAAGCAACAGTGAGAACTGGGCACGGAACCACTGATTGGTTCAAAATTGAGAAAGGAGTTCGGCAAGGCTGTATACTGTCACCCTGCCTATTTAACTTATATGCAGAGCACATCATGCGAAAGGCAGGGCTAGATGAATCACCAGTTGGAATCAAGATTGCTGGGAGAAATATCAACAACCTCAGATATGCAGATGATACCACTCTCATGGCAGAAAGTGAAGAGGAACTAAAGAGCCTCTTGATGCGGGTGAAGGAGGAGAGTGCAAAAGTTGGCTTGAAACTCAACATTAAGAAAACTAAGATCATGGCACCCGGTCCTCTCACTTCCTGGCAAATAGATGGGGAAGAAATGGAGGTAGTGAGAGATTTTATTTTCCTGGGCTCCAAGATCACCGCAGATGGGGACTGCAGCCAAGAAATTAAAAGACGCTTGCTCCTGGGGAGGAAAGCTATGGCAAATCTAGATAGCATACTAAAAAGCAGAGACATCACCCTGCCAACAAAAGTGCGTATAGTCAAGGCTATGGTTTTCCCAGTTGCAATGTATGGCTGTGAAAGCTGGACCATAAGGAAGGCCGAGCGCAAAAGGATTGAGGCCTTTGAGTTGTGGTGCTGGAGAAGACTCCTGCGAGTCCCTTGGACCGCAAGGCGATCAAACCGGTCAGTCCTAGAGGAGATCAACCCTGACTGCTCTTTAGAAGGCCAGATACTGAAGATGAAACTCAAATACTTTGGCCACCTAATGAGAAGGAAGGACTCCCTGGAGAAGAGCCTAATGCTGGGAACAATAGATGGCAAAAGAAGAAGGGGACGGCAGAGGATGAGGTGGCTGGATGGAGTCACGGAGGCGGTTGGTGTGAGCCTGAGTGGACTCCGGGGGATGGTGGAGGACAGGAGGGCCTGGAGGAATGTTGTCCATGGGGTCGCGATGGGTTGGACACGATTTTGCAACTAACAACAACAACAACAAGGCAATTTGGTAATTAGTAGAAGCAATATAATTTTAGCAACTTTATTTCAGATCAGTATTTAATCAGAAAATAGATTAAGGTTCTCAAATCAGGGCTGGAAATAGCACACAAAAGTCTACAAACTGGATACTTTTTGATCCTATGATTATCAGGTCACATACAGCTTTTTAAAATAATGACCAGATAAACTATCCAAATCAATCTAGAGAAAAAAGTCTCACATTTGAAGAGAAAGATGGGTGTACCTGTGCATGCATGTGAGTGCACAGAAAAGTGAAAGTTTCCTGTAATAACTTACCTGCTGATATTTTCTGAGTTCTGCTTTAATTGGTACTGGAATTTTATAGTTTTCTAGTTTTTTCCCATCTAATAATTGTTCCAGAAAATGACGCTCCTTGGCTTTAATTTTGATTAAGTCTTCAGACATATCTGGTGGGTCTGGAATGCCAGCCTGAAGCAAAAAATGGTAAAAGAGAAGAAAAAGGTCAGTTACAGGTACAGAACAACAGTTACAGGCAGGCAACCTGCCTTTCTTCAGCATGGGCTCTGTGCATAACACATGAGCAACTGGTGAGCTTACCTCTTGGAGGAGGGTGTTGTTGCTCAGCATAGAAGAGATGCGACACACCAGCATACATGGCTATGGAGGTTGCTGTTGCTCTAGTGGAGTGTGCACAGATCAGACCAATGAGTGGGAGGTCAGTGAGATCATACTCTAGGTGGATTGTATGAGATATCCACTTAGCAAGTCTCTGAGAGGAGATAGGTGAGCCTGGAGAAGGCTAACTCAACCAGATTGAGTTGAGTTAGGCAATGAAAAGTCTTTGTGACTTAGGAATAGACTGTGTTATGGATTTATAAAAGGCTAGAGTCCTGCAAATGTCTAAGGAGTAGAAGGCTAACTCAACCAGATTGGAAGGCAACTGGAGGAAGGCTGCAAGTATAATAGATTTGTTAATGTAGAGACAACTTTCAGTAGGAAAGTTGGATCAGGGTGGACTACCACTTTATATTTGTGGAAGATGAGATAAGGTGGATCGATCCTGTGGATCGATCCTGAGGACAGCTAAGTCTCTGGCTCAATGAGCTGAACTGTCACCAAAAATGTCTCAAAAGAAATGAGACAGAGGTCCACAGAAGCCATGGGTTAAACGGGTATTTGTGTAAGTGCATGAAGGACCACTGAAAGGCCCCATGTTGGCATGGGTGTCAGAGAGGTGGTACAAGATTAACAAGGTCTATAAGGAACCCCTGAATGGGGGCATGAGAAAATACAGAGTAGCCTTGGAGCAGGGTATGGAAAACAGAAATGGCAGATGCATAGACCCTGACAGAAAAGGGTTTGAGGCCCTGCTTGTATAAGGAGTTGAGAAATAAGAATATTTGGCTGGTGGAGGTTTTGTCTGATGGAAAACTGTTGTGCTTGCAAATTCAGAGAATGCAGTCCACTCTGAGTTGTATGATTTGTGAGTAGCAGGCTTCAAATGAAGAGCTGAGGACCAGCTGAATGTCCAGAGAAAGATCAGTCATTGTATTGGAGATGGCATGCTCTGCGCTTCCTCCATGCTCTGAGGAAGAGTGTGTGTATAATCAGATGGAGAACTTGATCCTGGGAGATGAGGCCAGGCAGGAGGGGGAACCAGTAGTAGGTTAGACTGGAGAGGTTGAAAAGATGGGGAAACCAATGCTGTCTGGGTCACCAGGGAGTAATGAGGATTGAATCTGTTTGATCTTGACAGATCTTTGCTAAAACTATTAGAATGAGAGGGAAAGGTGGGAACAGGTCGAATAAATCTTTGCTCCATTGTAGGAAGAAGACATCTTCCCCCATCAATCCTCTGCCCACACTGGCTCTGGAGCAAAAAAGGTAGCAAATGGAATTATCCTTTGTTGCAAATAGGTCTATGTGAGGGTGACCCCATTGGTTCCACAGGGAGTGTAGTATTGTGGGGTGAAGTTCTCATTCATGGCACTGTGTCAAAATGCAACTCAGTGCATCTGCAAGGATGTTGTTGGTTCTTGCAGAATGGATTGCTAGCAGGGTGGTACACTGGACAACACACCAACTTCATATCTTGGTGGCAAGAACAGCAAAAGGCAGAGATCTTGTTCTTCCTTGTCGGCTGATGCATGTGGTAACAGTGATACTGTCCATAATAACTGGGAGATGTCTATCTTGGAGTCTGAAAAGCTCAGAACAATTTCTGTACTGTGAGGAGCTCTTGAAAGTTTATATGGCATAAGTGTTCGTGTGGGCCCCACTTTCCCTGAATCTTGGAAGGGACACAGTAAGGTCCCCATTCTGAAAGGCAGGTTGCTTACCTGTAAATGTCGTTCTTCGAGTGGCCACCTGTGCATTCACACATATGGGTGCTGCGCCTGCACAGTGCCTAAGGCTGGAAAGATTAGAAAGCTAATGGTTTTTGGAGGGAAACTCCGCTCCCCTCCCCGTCAATGCTATATATAGAGCGGAGTGTCTGCCATTTTCTCAGTCTTTACAAGACCGAATGTTCGCCCCCTCTCGGAAGAGATACATATTACAATGGCTTCCTTAGGGACCATAACAATCAAAATGAGACATGGTACCGATAGATCCACTCACCAACACCGAGCGGGGCTGGCGGGTGGGTTGTGTGAATGCACAGATGGCCACTTGAAGAACGACAGTTACAGGTAAGCAACCTGCCTTTCTTCATCGTGGCCTCTATGCATGACACATATGGGTGATTAACATGCTTACTAGACTCGGTGGAGGGCAGTGTCGCCATCGAAGGATGGCGGAGAGGACTGCCCTACTGAAGGAGCAATCCTGTCTGGCACGCACATCAAGGCGATAATGCTTGGCAAAAGTGCACGGAGCAGCCCAAGTTGCAGCTTTACAGATGTCCTGGATTGGGATTCCCGTGGCAAAGGCAGAGGAAGCTGCTACTGCTCTCATGGAGTGACCCCTCAGAACAACAGATAAGTTCATTTTGGCAAGTTGATATGCCAGCACAATAGTTTGCACAATCCATTTTGAAAGTCTCTGCGACGTTACAGGAGAGCCCTTGCCCTGCTCAGAATATTTCACGAAGAGTTGGTTAGACTGTCGAAAGACTATGTACGCGATCTGTAGAATGCTAAGCAACGTCTCACATAGAGGGTATACAGGGATCTTTCAATTGGGTTCGATGGTGATGGAAAGAAGGCAGGTAAAACAATGTCCTGATTAACATGGAACAGAGTGGCTACTTTAGGCAAAAATGTCAGATCTGTTTGAAGAACCACCTTCTCTTTGTGGAAGTTCCAGTATGGAGGATCTACTCGAAGAGCACAAAGTTCACTAGCTCTCTGAGCCGAAGTGACAGCTACAAGAAAGGCTGTTTTCCAGGACACGAGACGTAAGTCAATAGTCACCAGAGATTCAAACAGAACTCTGGTAAGTGCTTGAAGTACAACTGAGGGACTCCAAGTAGGCATAACAGGACGAATTGTTGGATGAAGATTCTGCAGTCCTTTGATGAACTTTCTAATAATTGGTTGGGAAAAAACAGATGAGCCTTGCACCACACCGTGGTAATGAGAGATCGCAGCTGTGTAAACCTTTATGGATGAAGGTTTAAGTCCCGAATGATGTAGCTCTAAAAGAAACTGTAGTATATTCTCGATAGAAGTCAATGCAGGGGCAAACAAATGGGATTCTGTGAAAGACGAGAATCAACGCCACTTTGCCGCATAGGATCTCCGCGTTGACAGTCTTAGAGCAGATTCAAGAATTCGCTGAATATCTGGATCGAGAGTGCTCGATCCCGAGGCAAATTCTATCGGATCCAAGTGAGTGAATGATGTCTCGGTTCTGTAAGTGGAAGTTCCAAGTGCAGGAGTAATCGTCGGTACCAAATTGGTAGCATGGGTCATTGGATTCGCCAAGCTGTGAGGCTCAAAGAAGTCAAGTCCAGGTGACGAACAGCTCTGTCTTGCTGCATTATCAAATGAGGTATCGATGGTAGACGGAGAAAAGTGTTGTTGGACAGTCGGAGGAGGATGGAGAACCATGCTTGACGGGGCCATCAGGGTGTTATCAAGATTCCCATGGCATTGTCATGGATAATCTTCGATATGACTTTCATTAAAAGTGGAATTGGAGGAAAGGCGTAAAAGTTGATGTTGGACCACGGGACCATAAGGGCGTCCCCTGCTAACCCTGGTCCGCTGCCCGCTCTGGAGCAGAACGTTTCGCATACCCTGTTCTCATGGGTAGCGAACAAGTCCATGTCTGGATGTCCCCAGTTCTGGAAAAGCTGATTGCAAATCTGTCGATCTAACTCCCACTCGTGAGTCGTCGACATTTGCCTGCTCAACACGTTGGCTTCCTTGTTGTTGGTACTGGCTAGATGAACCACCAGAAGAGTTATGCCCCTCGGGATGCACCAGTCCCAAATCTTCATCGACAGCCGAGCTAGGGCGGTGGACTTTGTCCCGCCCTGTTTGTTCACATAGAACACAGCAACCACATTGTCTGATGCAGTCTGAACCACATGTCGTTGGACAGTATCCTCGAAGGATCGAAGAGTTTGAAGATCGCCAGTAGCTCAAAATAGTTGATGTGCCTGGCTGATTCCTGTCAATCCCAAGTGCCCTGTGTTCGAAGTCCTGCACATACCGCACCCCAACCGATCAGCGATGCATCAGTATAAAGAGTCAGGGTTGGATGAGGTGGTCGGAATGGAACACCTACATTCAGATTGCCTGGTACTGTCCACCATGCTAATGTGTGTAGAATGGATAGCAAAAGGCGGATTGGTTTGTTGGGCGAGTCCTGTTGTGGATGAAACAACCTGTTGAAGCATAGCTGAAGAGGTCATAGTCGAAGTCTGGTGTAAGGAACAATGGCCACTGAAGCAGCCATATGACCCAAGAGCTTTTGAGTTGAAAGAGCCGGGACAATCCGAATTCTTGTCGAATTCGGTGGATCAATGAGCAAAGATTGTCTTGACGAGCCAGAGGAAGAAATGCCCTCGCTAGGGTGGAGTTGAGACGAGCTCCAATGAAGTCAATCACCTGCGAGGGGACAAGGGATGATTTTTGATGTTTAATACACAGTCCTAAATCGTCCAGCAAAGTACAAGTTGTGTCCATGGCCGAGAGCAGACCTTCCCGGATCTGGGAAGCTATTAACCAGTCGTCCACGTAAGGGTATACTTGAATACCCTGAAGCCGGAGGTGCGCACACGCTGGGACCATGCATTTAGTGAAGACCCATGGAGCGGTGGCTAATCCAAATGGAAGGACATTGAATTCAAATATGTCGGAACCGACAGCGAAGCGTAGGAGATGCCTATGACAGGGATGGATAGAAATATGAAAATAGGCATCTCTTAAGTCCAGGGAGGCGAACCAATCCTCTCTCCTCAGCAATGGAAGGATATTTTGAGGAGTAGTCATCTGAAACTTTCTAGGTTTAATAAACCTATTAATGTCCCGTAAGTCCAGGATTGGACAGAGACCACCATCCCATTTAGGGACAGTAAAATATCTTGAATAGAACAAGTGAAGTCCCTCAGAGCAAGAGAGCTGCCGAATCACTTCTTTAAGTAGTTGGAGGACTTCATCTACTAGCACCGGCGAGCGTGGTGTAAATCGGATCGGACCCAGTGGAGGAACGATGTTGAATTCTATTCTGTATACAAGCTGGATGATGGATAAAACCCAACGATCAGATGTGATGGGCTCCCAAACGGGGAGTTGGCTTTGCAGCAGGTCCCCAAACGGGAGAGGGAAGGGTGGGTATCACAGGAGAGGAGAGGTTCGCCGGGCCCGTCAGCGCTGACGCTTGTTGGTATTGAAGAGGCGATAGCCCTGCTGGAAGCATTGTTGTGACTGTTGTTTCTGACGCTGCTGGTGTAGCTGGAATTGCTGTCTAGCTGGAAATTGCTGTCTATAAGATGGGAGAGACCAGGACCACTTACGTCTAGGTTGGGCTGGAAGTTCCATCCATCGAGCTGTCATCTGAGACTCATGGACAGACTTCAATTTGTGGTCTGTCCTAGCATGGAATAGTCCCAAGCCATCAAAAGGCATCTCTTCAATACGCCGTTTCATTTCCTCCGGAAAGTTACAGCTCTGGAGCCATGCATGCTGGCAGAGAGAGATGGCACTGACCAGAGCCCTGGAGTCGGTGTTGACGTGGTGCCATAGATAGCTGTTGTATGGCGACCTGCATGGCTTCCTTAATAAACATCTTAGCCAGGTCTCTCCGCTGGTCCGGCAAAGAAGCAGCAATGTTATCCAGCTTTTGCATGATGAAATATTGATATATGGCCAGCGTTGCCTCATAATTAGAAATACGAAGGCTGAGTCCAGAGGCTGCATAGACTCGGCGTGCCAGCATATCAATCTTTCTTCCTTCTTTATCATGAGGAGCCGTATGGCCCCTCGACTCTCTTCCTTGGGACGACTCGACTACCACCACAGATAGAATGCATAGGAATGGTAATCCTCCCAGCCCGCGCGATGACTGCCATAGCGGGGTTGGTCCCATTCCTCCATGAGTCGGTCTGAGGAGCGACCTCGGTGCCATGGCGGAGAAGTAATCGGATCCGCAGTAGGCCTAGGCATTGGCGTAGGTGAATGAGCTCTCGGCAGAGAATTGTGAATCTCCCCATCCGATAGCAATTCACGTAACGGTGTCTTGGGTTGCTCGGGGAATGAACGTGCCGAGCGTGTGGCCTGCCTCGGAGACCCGGGTGGAGTAACCTGCATGACAGTCTGCAGGGTTGGTACCATCACGGCCGCCGAGACTGAGGGCACTGACGAACCCGAATTGCGGTGTCGAGCGTGGTCGGGTTTCTTGGGCTTGTGGGACGTCTTGTCTGCCTTATCCTTCTTAGCCTTCTTGTGGCTAGAGGCTTTATCAGAGCTGCCATGTTTCCTCTTCTCCTTCTGTTTGTGAGGGGGAGGAGGAGGTTGTTGAGCCTCCGTAGTTGGAGCACCATTGTCCGATGGGCGCGGTGGAGGCACGGCAGAGGCAGGTTTTGCAGCCAGTTGGTTGGACTGCATAAGGGCCTGGTCCCAGAGCATTTTCTGCAGGCAGTTCTCCCGATGCTTATGTACCTGCTTAGTGAAGGCCTGACAATGGCCACACTTATCAGTTCTGTGCCCCTCGCCTAAGCAAAGGAGACACAGATTGTGCGGGTCCACAGGGGACATTTTTGACCCACACTCGGAACATTTACGAAATGCCACCCGCTGCGCCATTGGAAAGAGGAAATGAGAATAGAGAAGATAGTAAAGAGGGAAAGATAATCTTTTTTTTTTTTTTTGAAAGTTAAGAGTGAACGAGAGAAGAACTCTAACAGGGGAAAAAAAACTTGGAGATATAGAACAATGATCAACAAGGAATAAGGAACAATGGAGATCAATACTAGCGAGAGAGAAAAGGCTCGAGGCACAGCAAACGGCGGTCGCAAATGACTGAGAAAATGGAGGACACTTCACTCTATATATAGCATTGAGGGGGAGGGGAGGGGAGTTTCCCACCAAAAACTGTTAGCTTTCTAATCTTTCCGGCCTTAGGCACTGCACAGGCGCAGCACCCATATGTGTGATGCACAGAGGCCACGACGAAGAAAGCAAGGTATCTGCTGTAATCACCAGGGTTGGTTCTGGTGGGTTCATGTGGGTTCTGGTGGATTCATGACTCCAATCGTGGTATTGGCCACATCAGTCCACCACCTGAGGTCTGTCCAGATTGAGGGGGAACTTGAAGCTTGGTTGGGTGGGGCTCTGTCCTGATGTCAAACACAGGCAGGAACCAGAGGTGAAGTGATCACATTTATTTCCATTTCCATTTATATGCTGCCTCCTACCAAAGTCTGATGATCAAAGTGCATATGAACTTGGTAGCTGCTATGGATGCTTGCTGGGATGGAGCAACAATGAGCCTATCATCTAGGTTAGGATATATGTGGATCCCTTTGTGGTTGAGATGTACACAAAAGACAGCCATGTAATTTGTAAATACACGTGGGGCCATAACAAGGAAAAAAGGAAGAACAGTAAATTGAAAAAAATCATCTCTTACTTGGAAGTGGAGAAAGTGCCTGTATGACTCCTCAACAGAAATGTGAAAGTATGCCTCTTTAAGGTCCACCGAAGTGAACCAGACATTTTTGTGTAGTAGGAGTAGAATAGATTGGAGTGAAACCATCCTGAAGCATTTTGGTTTTATATATTTACTGACCCCTCCAGGTCAAGGATGGGCCAAAGGTCACTAAACTTCTTTGGGACCGTGAAATGCTTGGAATAGAAACCAGGAGTTCCAGGGTGTGCCCTCTCTATGGCTTCCTTTTGGAAGAGGGAAGATATTTCTTCAAGGAGGGGCTTGAAAGGAGTAATCCTTTTTACAGTACTGGGTGGAGAGAGGGTGTTAAACTCAATGTGGTGTTCATGGACAATGATGGAAAGCACTCATGAATCCAAGGTGATGGCAGCCCAAGAGTGGAAAAAGGGCTGAAGGCAGTAGTTCTAGTATGGATTGGAGGAGTGAACAGACTGGAGAACAGGCTGGATCTATTTCAATTGGGGTTCAGGCCTGGTTTTGGCGCACAAACAGCTTTGATAATCCTATAGGATGACCCACGCCAGGGAAGGGAAGGGAAGGGAAGGTGTGACCTTATTGATACTACGGAACCTCTCAGCAGCTTTCAATACCAAGTCTAATGATTTGTATAAGCTACTGTAGCATTTCTGTATTTCTTTAAAATATGGTTTTAAATTTTGTATAGTTGTAATAGGCCTGAACCCCAAAAAAACCAGGCCTGTGACTCTAGCTCTTTAAAATGCTTGCTTTACTGTGCATTAAAGTCCAGTTGCTTATAATACTACAACAGAGATTTAGTCAGCCTTTCCCTGAAAGTTTGCTTTCATGAAATAAAGGAATTTCCCTTTCCGATATTAAGAAGGCAAAAAGCACACAGAGAAACAGCACATCTGCAGCCTTGAATGTTGAATGCAGGTGAAAGGCAGTGCAAGCCTATGCTTTGATGTCAGACAGAGGTGGAATCTTGGCCATTCAGGCAGGAATACTCCCTAGTAGCTCATTGTATGTCATTATTTTAGTATCTCTAAATACAGTAGTATCAAAACTATTCTAGTAATAATATATTTTAATTATATAGAATGCTGTATGTATGCATTATAATGCCTTAAGTTTGTAATTATAAAAACTTGTCACTTTCTTTGTGCTCTGGTTCCCACTACTTTTGAGGGGGATTCTGCTGTTCTTATCTGAACTCAGCTGATGGGAATCTTATCTTGCAGAAGTCCCCACTGTAGAGAATAAGAGGCTTGCTGTTAAATGCAATAGGTCTAGCTAACTTGTTTGGTATTATTGCAGTAATAAATAATCTTCTGAGCAGACCTCGAGTTGGCATATCACTCTCTGGAAATCTTAAAAGAACCTACTGCCCATGGCCAGGGCAACACAATAGTAATAGTGCTTTTATTGCTGTTTATATATTATACAGTATATTATATTCTGTAAACTGCTCAGAGAGTTTTGGCTATTGGGCCAGTAGAGAAATGAAATGAAATGAAATGAAAACCAAACTATTTTGAATAGAGAAGCCAGGCAATAGTCCCTTTTGGATGTTTTGAAAGAAAACATAAGCTGACACCAATAAGGAAGGCTCAACTATTTGAAAAAAAATGTTTTTCCTGGACTATTTATTGATAGTTTCCCAATAATTCAGTGTTAAACTGAAGGATCTTGGAAGACAGTCTGTGTTATCAAATGCACAAAGGCAGATTTATTAGAAGCCTAGAGAAGCCCTAGAAGAAAGAATGAAGTAAAACTGAAATAAGGCATTTATAACTGAAAAACTCAGTAATCATTTCAAGTATCATTCTAAGGAAAAAAAAAATCTCATTTTAAGCCGATAAAAAAAATTATCATACATTTCTAATACAAACCACACAATCCTTTTACCTATTCAGGAATATTTTTTGGAAGAGTGTTCAAGAATGGGTGCTAGAAGTTAAACAAATTATAACTAAAGTCACTCCGTTCTGGGCTATACCCTAAAACCGTGATGGCGAACTTTTTAGAGACTGAGTGCCCAAACTGCAACCCAAAATCCACTTATATATCACCAAGTGCCAACACTACAATAAAACCTGAAAACTGAGGTTTTAGGTTAGAAAAAACAACTCACAGCCAGTCCAAACAAATGTATATATATCCTTGGCAGCACACTGACAGGCCATGCAAAAACTCAGATGAGTCACGGCTAATGAGTCATCACTTGTAACATCGTCACCTGGCACCCAACTCCTTTCCGAGCATGCGCATGGGTCCAGTGTGCGCTGTTATATGAAGTCTGGCTGGAGGGGCGATGCTGGGGTGACTTGCCTCGCATGCCGACAGAGTGGCACATGCCCCTTAGGTTCAGAGGCAATGACCTAACCCTATGCTAGTGCACACCCGAAACCCTAATATAGGGCAAAACTTCCATTGAAAAGAGGGCGATTTTGAAAAAGCCTTCCTTGAGTAGCTTTTTCTGCACAGATCATTTCTGCCCATTCTAAACACATTCCAACCATCAAAATCAGGCCAGAACACCTTGTTTCTCTAACCCTAACCCTACCCTGGTGCACACCCCTAACCCTAATATAGGGTGAAAGTTCCCTTGAAAAGGGGGCAATTTTGAAAAAGCCTTGAGTAGCTTTTTCTGCACAGCTCATCATTTCTGCCCATTCTAAACACATTCCAACCATCAAAATCATGCCAGGACACCTCATTCTTCTAACTGTAAACCCTACCCTGGTGCACACCCCTAACCCTAACACAGGGCGAAACTTGCATTGAAAAGAGAGTGATTTTGAAAAAGCCTTCCTTGAGTAGATTTTTCTGCCCAGTTCATAATTTCTGCCCATTCTAAACACATTCCAACCATCAAAATCATGCCTGGACACCTCGATTTTCTAATCCTAACCCTACCCTGGTACAGACCTGTAACCCTAGGGGACTCCCTGCTGAGGGGCACTGAGGCGGCGGTGTGCCGCCCCAGCCTTGAGACAAGGGAGGTTTGCTGCCTGCCGGGCGCACGCATCCGGCACGTGAAGGACAGAGTGGAGCGTCTTGTTCGCTCCGGGGGTCACCAGCCACTCCTGGTGATCCATGTGGGCACAAACGACATGGCCAGGCAGGGGGTGGTTGGGATCACCAGGGACTTTTCGGCCTTGGGGAAGAAACTCAGGGAGCTGAAGGCCCAAGTGGCCTTCTCGTCAATCTTACCTGTCCGGGGATTTGGGCCAGGAAGGGACAGGAGGGCCTCTGAGGTGAACGACTGGCTTAGGGTGTGGTGCCAGAAGGAACGCTTCGGGTTCCTCGACCACGGCACTCGTTTTCTTGCCAATGGACTTCTGGCAAGGGATGGGTTACACCTCACGAGGATGGGGAAAAGGTCCTTTGGAGATGCTCTAGCGAGCTTCATCCGGAAGACTTTAAACTGAGCCAGTGGGGGGTGGGTTCAGGCCCCCCAGTAACGTGTCTGCACTGGACAAGTGTGCAGGGAGGATCGGGGCTCTGGGAGCAGGGCTTTAGAGATACTGCAGGGACTGACAGGACTTCTACAGAGAGGGGCCAGGTACCAGGGAGGATGGGAGGAAGGAGGATGCTGGGCACTCCAAGGAAAGGAAGCAGTGGGAAGGAGTTGAGGTGCATGTACACCAATGCTAGGAGCATGGGTAATAAGCAGGAAGAGCTTGAAGCTCTCCTGGGAATAGGAGGATACGATCTGGTGGGAATCACAGAAACTTGGTGGGATGAAAGGCAAGTCTGGAATGTGAACATAGAAGGGTATCACCTTTTTAGAAAGGACAGGAAGGGAAAGAGAGGTGGGGGTGTGGCTTTATATGTCAGGGAAGGGATAGGATGCAGTGAGATAGAGTGCAGCACAGATGGGGATTCGGTAGAGGCAGTCTGGGTGAAACTTAGGGGTTTTGACAGGGAAAGAGACCTGACAGTGGGGGTATGTTATCGCCCTCCAGGTCAACTTGAGATCCTGGATGATGTCCTGACAGGCCAGATTCTAAGGATATCTCGGGGGAGAGACACAGTAATTATGGGGGATTTCAATCTCCCAGATATTACTTGGGAGACTCACTCGGCGGTGACAGCCAGGTCACGTCACTTCCTAGAAGCTATAGAGGGTGGGTTTTTCACACAGAGGGTCCGAGAGGCGACGAGGGGGGGAAACATCCTGGACTTGGTCTTGACCAATAGGGAGGAGCTGATAGATGAAGTACAGATTAGGGGAGCTCTGGATGCGAGTGATCACTCCATCCTTTGCTTTGAGATCAGAGGACTGGGGCCGTGCAGCAGGGCGAGCACTAAAAGCTGGGACTTCAAGAGGGCCAACTTTGGCCAACTGAAGGCCAGGCTGGGGAAAGTCTCCTGGGATAGGTTACTGGAAGGTAAGCGAGTAGAGGAGGGGTGGATGGCACTCAAAAGGGAGGTTTTGCAGGCGCAAGCCCTGATGATACCTCTAGTCAGTAAGGTGGGGAGGCGGAGGAGAGTGCCGCCATGGATGCGAAAGGAGGTAGTTAGGGGGATTAGACGAAAGAGGAGCCTCCATAGGAAATGGGTACTGGGGGAAATAGACAAAAGGGTATACCAGGAGGAGGAGGCCCGTTGCAGAAGGATTCTTCGCAAGGCTAAGGCTGATTATGAGCTGAGACTTGCCAAGAATATCAAGAGCAACAAAAAGGGCTTCTTCCAGCATGTAAATAGGAAAAGGAAGGGGAGACAAGTGGTGGGACCACTAAATAAGGAGGAAGGAGATCCAGTGACTGACATGAGGGAACAGGCACAGATGCTAAATGAATATTTTGCCTCTGTGTTCTCCCCAAAGCAGGACGGGGGATATCCGTATAGGACATTGGATGAGGCTGGGGACTTAGGGGCAGAGATTAGAGTCACCCCCCTTGAAGTCGAGGGGCTCCTCAGGGCATTGGACATTACAAAGGCGCCAGGCCCTGACGGGTTACACCCGAGAGTACTTAGAGAGTTGGCAGGGGTTCTCTCACGCCCGCTGGCCTCCATTTTTGAGGCCTCGTGGAGAACGGGTGAAGTTCCAGAGGACTGGAGGGTGGCATCGGTGGTCCCAATTTTCAAAAAGGGTAGTAGGAAGGACATGGGGAATTATAGACCGGTTAGCCTTACATCCATTGTAGGAAAAACAATGGAAAGGCTCATAATAGAGAGAGATCTAGTGATGCTAGATAGGGAAGGGAGGCTGACAGCCACACAACACGGCTTCCGCAGAAACAGGTCCTGCCAGACAAACCTTGTGGAATTCTATGACAAGGTTTCAAGATGGCTAGATGGAGGGGATGCAGTGGATGTGGTATACCTGGATTTCAGCAAGGCCTTTGACAAAGTGCCCCATGATATCCTGGTGGAGAAACTGAGGAGTTTTGGGATACACCAAAGCACTGTCCGGTGGATTAGGGCATGGTTGACTGACCGAAAGCAGAAGGTAACCATTAGCGGGGAATCGTCGGGATGGCAGCCAGTGACAAGCGGGGTCCCCCAGGGCTCTGTCCTGGGGCTGATCCTGTTTAATCTTTTCATTAACGACATGGAAGAAGGGGTGAACAGTCTGCTGATCAAATTCGCAGACGACACTAAAACTGGAGCAGTGGCCACAACTGAGGAGCAGATACACCAGATCCAAAAGGATCTGGACAGACTATGGAAGTGGGCAGGAGACAACAGGATGGCGTTCAATGTGGAGAAGTGCAAGGTCTTGCACTTGGGGCATAGGAATAGCTGTCATAAGTACAGGTTAGGGGACAAGTGGCGGGAGAGCAGCACTTGTGAAAGGGACCTTGGGGTACTGGTTGACCGCAGGCTAAACATGAGTCAGCAGTGTGATGCGGTGGTCAAGAGGGCGAATGCCACCCTTGGTTGCATAGCCAGAAGTGTGGCTTCTAGATCAAGAGAGGTATTACTACTACTCTACATGACTCTGGTGCGCCCGCAACTGGAGTATTGTGTTCAGTTTTGGGCCCCTCATTACAGAAAGGATATAGCCAGGTTGGAGTCAGTGCAGCGTAGGGCCACAAGGATGGTGGCTGGTTTGCAGGGGATGGGGTATGAGGCGAGACTGAGGGAACTGGGTCTCTTCAGCCTGGAGAAGAGGAGACTCAGAGAGGATATGTTGGCAACATACAGGTATGTGAGGGGGTGTCACATGGAGATGGGGAGAGGCCTGTTCTCCCCTGCAGAGGAAAGCAGGACGCGCTCCAATGGAGCAAAGCTCAGGGAGCCAAGGTTCAATTTGAATGCCAGGAAGCACTTCCTGACAGGACCCCGAGGGCGTGGAATGGGCTTCCACGGGAGGTCGTTGAGGCCCCATCGGTGAGGGTGTTCAAAGATAGGCTGGACATGTACATGGTGGGCATGTCATGAGCGGAGCCGGCTGGTGCCGGAGGTCAGACTAGATGGCCCAGGAGGCCCCTTCTGACTCGCTCTGTTTCTATGTTTCTATGTTTCTATAGGGCGAAAGTTCCATTGAAAAGAGAGCGATTTGGAAAAAGTCTTCCCGGAGTAGCTTTTTCTGCACAGCTCATCATCTCTGCCCCTTCTAAACACATTCCAACCATCAAAATCATGCCAAGATACATCATTTTTCTAACCCAAAGCCATCCATCCATCTGAAGAGTGCACTAATGTGCACTCTACAATTGTGTGCACTCTACAATTCTGTATGCTTTGCATCCTTAAAGAGACACTGAAGTTAGTTCTAAAAACAAATGTTCTTCATCCCCTTTGTATTGCCTGGATTCAATCCAGGAGAAATATACTCTGTGGAAACTGGGAATCTGCTCAGTCCAGGTGGAGAATAGGTTAATGGACTATGCAGAGTCAGGCTGTAGAGGAGAAGCACTGAACCCAAGGGCAGGGACTGAGAATATCCCTCTAGGTATCTGCAGAACTTCCACTAGTCCTGACCCATTAAAAAATCCACAGAGAAAATGAAATGCCTGTTCGCATTACTAACAACAGCTGCTAGACTTCCAAGCACAACAGACCCTTTTTGTGTCTTACCAATTACTGTTCCACTTGTTCAAGCAACCAAGAGTTAGAGAAAACAGAATATACGTATTTTCTGTCAGAACTGAGAAGTGTTCGGGACTTACCTCAAGAGGCATCAATCTAATTAGGGTTGCAAAGCACTGAGTGGCCATGAAACGCACGCTATCCGTCTGATCGCTCATTCTGCCCAGAACTGGGACCACAAGTAGAACTATGTAGGGAATAATTCCAACATCCAGCTGCTCCATTACAGCTGCATTAGTAATTAAGGAACTTTATGCCAAGTTCAGAGCCACTTTTATACGAGTAACAATTATGGCTTATTTTAGGTTTATAGCATCTTTTCTAAAATATCTTTTCTAAAATGATTTAAAACTGAAAAAGCATCTAAACAGTATATTATACAGGCTTGGATCCTAATCCTAACAGAGTTTCCCTCAAAAAACAGGGATTTCTGGCTTCTTCCTTCCCACTGCACTCCCCTGAAATGATATGCCTGAGGACTGGGGCACCTTTGATAAAGTTACAGCATATGTCAATAGGCAGAAAAAACAGGGATATGTGCAGAAGCTTAAGTACCTTCAGTTTATACAGAGGTACAATTGAATCTAAGCCATAATTACATAAGAGAAAATGTATTTGAGATTTAGGATACAACTAGTCTAATTAAAAACACATTTTGTGACCACTGAATTACTGTGACTATTGTAATACTCCCCCCCCCCCCCATTATTGATCTATACATTATCTTCTTACGGGTCAAAGTACACTGAAAGACCTTCCAGCTCAGCCCTGTAAAAAACTAAGATAATGCATTAAAATGGCATCAAAGTGGAATTTTAATCTTTTACACATGCTGTACAGTATAATCTCAAGGGAAAACTAACTTGATTCTAAAAGGAAAGAGTTTAGGACTATTTGAGCAATAGGACAAGAAATTCCACTATTGCCTTTTAACTGCCAGAAAAAGGGATATATATGGGTCTCATGCAAGCAGCAAGAAAACTAAACAAAAATTATATTAGCCTTAGCCTTGTAATATGTACTAGATTAAACTTAATTTCTACCTTCTATGTCAAAGTGGTATAGTAGAAGACTATTTGAATTCCACCCAAGAAAATCTAGGTTTAAGTTCTAGTTTGGCCTGTTGCTCACTGCTGTATCTCAGTCTACCATTACCTGTCACAGTTCTTGAGAATAAAATATACTAAATACAACCATACATATACTGCTTTGATTCAGTTAATAGAAGGACAGGATACAAATGCAGTAAATTGCCCTTTTCAGGCCTGCTTCCTAGTTGCAAGCGTGTTTACAATTTAGAGTAGAGAATATTTGTTATTTTGCCCTTCTCATTTGCACAAACTCCCTCCCTTCCTCATTGTTGATTTCCCTACTATAATATAACATCTATGCATTCTCTCTCTCTCTTTCTTGAAGAACTGGATAGAATTCAGAAGCATAATAGTGCCTTCTGGGGGACTGAAGCATGCTAAATATCAAATTGATAAAGGGCTACTGTATTATAGACTGATATCCTATTTAGGACTTGTATCCCTTCACCTACACTATTAAAATTGGTAACAAATTCTCAGTTGAAATGCTATTTTAATGTACTTTAGTGTTTACAGAATTCAAAGCACACTGGCACTGCAGTTTACCATGGTGCATTACAGGCTTTAAGAGCTAACAATTTACTACTTTAGCCACCTCTTCCTTACATTACCCAAACAAAGCCTGTAACCAGTTAGGCTCATACTGCATGGTTCTATTTTCCTTCTATTCCTTTCTGATTAATAGAACACTGTGCCTCTCTTGCTTTCTTGTTCTCGAAGCATTTTGCAAGTACTAGCTTTTCTCCTAGCCCTTCAGCTGCTACTTTAATCAAGTGGAGTCACAGCAACTGTTACTTCCACTACTCTAGCTATCCCATTACATCTTAACACCAAATATTTATTTATTTAAAGCATGTATATACCATCCTTCACTAAAGAGTCCCAAGACAGTAGTACAATGAAATAAGAGTGCAGCATCAGAGGATAAAATTGAAATAAAAATTCAAATATGATGGATTTGCTGTTCTCCTTACAGGATTAAGCTTCAAGAAGGGGAGGATATCTAATGTGTTCGCACAGTTGCTTCACTGTGCTTCAAATATGCTCACGGAGGCTCATAATCGCCATACAATTGTGGGACTATTATTTGTCTTGCTTTTCCTAGCTGAGGCTTCTTTTAACATCCTGCTGCTGATGCAGTCGGAATACAAAAATAAGAAGCTTTAACCCTTTGTTCTAGTTAGGTGGAGCCTAGGACTTGTTATTTCACTGTTCCACTTCCACTTGACACCTTTCTGCTAAACCTGGAGTTCAAACTCAAAAGCAACATGGAGAGAATTCTCATACAACTATAAATATGATCCATGTTAATACATGTAATTCTGGGCAAGTGGAGCAAAAGACTGAAGCGTAAATAAGTCTTCTGAATTTTCTATACAGTTCTCTTTCTGCCACCATGCCTAGAATCAAATAATTACACATACTATTCTAGTCAGAAGCAAAGGACTCTGGTCTAATACAATCCTGAAAAAAATCACTTTAGTTTTACTTCAAGGTTTCACAAAGCTTACGAAATGATTCCACTAAATCATACATTGAGTATTTGATATTTAAAGTAACACATAAACAATTTTGTCTTATAATTAGGAAAGGATACAGGCAAGAGCTTCAATTGCACCCTCTTGCTTAGTGCTGTCATCTATTGCTCCCAGCCAAGGAAGGACCTTTTCCAAGAAAATGTTAATTGTTTCTATGGTAGCTATTTTGCTCATTACACCTACACAACGAGCAGCCATATGTCGCACTGCAGTGTAAGGATGTTGTAGGCACATACAAAGATAAGGCAAGTGCTGTATCAACTGCAAAAAACAAAAAAAAAACACAAAACAAAAAACAAAAAAAACCCAATATATCCACTTTTATAAACATGTCAGATGCTATTTAAAAAATATTCTAGTTGCTTAAAATGGTGTGACCTGCATGATTAAAAAATCTCATGTATTAGAGATATGTCTCTAATCTACTTGCACCTGAAACAGGTGAAAAATGAATAGTTTACGTGCACATTTCAGCATACAAATGAAAACATATTAAATGTTTTGGCTATCTGACTATCTCTAAAGTCATGGTAATCACACTTAGGGTGGAAACCAATGAAGATGAACATAAGCCTCCAAACTAAATGGCTCACACTCAGTGAATGCAGAGCCAGAGGAGAGTCAGAGAGAAACTTTGCCTCCTCACTTCTCTGATTCTGTATTTTTGTTAAGACAGTTATTTTTGGCCATCTAGCAAGAGAGTTTTGGAAGGGGAGTGACGGAAGACAAGAGAGATATTCCGGCCTCTCCAATCAGCATTCCTCCTGCCCTCCAAAGACCCCCTTCTTTCCCTTTCTTCTTAACCTCAGAGAAGCTGGTATGGTTCTTTCCATAACTGCATGGGGGTAGAAGTGGAGCTCTGGTCCCAAGGTCCGAGGCCAGCCTTCTGTTTCTGACCTTGAACCAGGGAATCTGAAAAATCATATAGTCCCTCAGGTAATGTCTAAGATCTTTTCCTGAATTCATACTTCCAAAGATCAACTCAGAAAAAAGGAGAGAATGTTTGTATTACTCCTTCTTATACTACTGAAAATCACTTTACAAATGATTTCAAAATAGACTCAGGAAGTAAGTTGCATCTTTCAAAGCACATTACAGAAATTCTAAGAACTGTGTTACTACTCAGTACTCCATTTTAAAATACTCATATTTGTAATGGGAATGTATGCTAGAAGTTACTTTCAAGTCAATTTAATTACCAAAGGATGAAGTTGAGCATCCATAGAAGCTGCGGTTGTTTCAAAAACCTGTAGAGAGTTCACCAGTTCCTGGGCTGGTCCGTCTCCTTTTTCCAATAGTGATTTTCTATCTATTAGAAGAAATAACTTGTATCAGGAAACTCAAAACTGAACAAGAAGCAGCTAAGCAGAGTGGGGCTTAATAGTAGGCAAAAAAACACCTACCCTACTGCTTGATCTGTAAGTGCCTGCCAACAGAAGACTTTTTTGCTTTGGTTTTCATTTTAGATTTGTTTACTTGCTTTGCCTTATTTGTCTGACTGTGGCAGCTTGCTGCTGTTTGCAGCTGGGGACTGAACTGTGCTGTAGATGGATCTAGTTGGTTGTCTTTGTCTCTTGAGGCTTAGGTAGCCTCAGTGGCATGGAGTGCATGCTACCATCTTTGGTTAGTGGTCCAGTTATTTCCTCTTTTGGAAAGCAACAGCAATAACTGAAAACAGACAGTTCAGGCACAGAACACCAATGCTGGCTTGCTTGTACTGGTTGTCTGTCAACTTCTGAGCCCAATTCAAGGTGCTGATTCTAAACTATTCTAAACTATAGAGCATTATACAGCTTGGGACACCAAGACCTGATGGAGCATCTCTCCTGACCTGAATACTACATAGTATTACTAGATACTACACTCAGATACTTCATTCAGATACTAGATACTACATTCAGTATTTGAGATTTCCCTTCAAGTACAACCTCTAAGGGAGTCCTGAAAGGTAATAACAAGGATAAGAAGATTTCTCAGTGGTGGTCTCCAATTACAAAATGAGCCCTCAAATGAGGCACCAATTATTCCTTTGGTACCACATTAAGATCTTCAAGATATTCAGTGTCATTGAATAGCATATGGGGGAATGTTCATACTTGTCTAATTGTATTAAAATTATTTAGTTGTTCCAAATGATTTCTAATCTGTTTTAAATTTTTGAACATTAAATTTTTATGCAGTTTGCATGGTATTATAATTTGCATTTTTATCAATTGTTGTGAACTCCTTGGATAGCTTCAGTTATCCAGTAGTGTAAAACTGAAAAAAAGGAATAAACCTTATAAGTAGGTGGATTTGACTTAAATCAAATCAATTTAAATCACGATTTAAATCACTAGTCAGTAAAATGAGATTTAAATCATGGTTTCACACACATGCCTGCCTTACTCATAAGTAGATGAACTTCATTAAAATATTCCCAAACTGGGTCTCTTTTACAGCCTGCTGCCATTAGTTTTGGTTTTCTCCTCCAAAAAAAGAGTAATACGATAAGCCTCAGGCTATACACAAAACCATCCAAAGACATGTGGAGTATTTTGCTCAAAAGGGTTCACTATCATTTTTACTGTTTGCCCCTCCCTCCTCACACTTAGCTTCTTCTGCAGATCTATTCCACTTCCAACAATCTTCTATTCATTGAATTTTCTGATACTTAACACTTGGTAAGGGGTTGATTCTGTGTACATAGATTAAGGTATTTTTCTCAACTATGTATATTTTATAATGTTTTTGCTGGGAAGAAGATGCATGTGATCTTTGCAGATACACATTTCCAGTTTTGAGAACTGTAAAACCAAACATCTATGATGCTATCTACTAGATAGAAAAACTGCCCGATAATCTTACAGAAAAAAGCTGGAAGAGCATGACATTGTGACTAGATTAATGGAATTCATTTACCAAAACATTTAAACATTGCATGAATATACAGCCCTATGCTACATAATTAAAAACTAATCCTTATTTCATGATGAATAACATTTGGACTATAATATATCTCAGAAAACTATATTTGGACAGATTCTTCCTCAAAAAGCATTTTACTGAAAAAAACCAATTAAAAAATCTGTTTTAAATAAAATCCATTGAAAAATCATTGCTTTTTATCCACCCTACTTAAGAATTATACATACCAAAGCTGTTAATGTCAATATTGTTCCTTAAAGAACCAATCATGGCATCCCAGAGATGAGGCAAGCCCACTGCCATTTCACCACCAAAATGCTTGGCAATAGTGGACAGAGCAAATTCTGCTCCTCTTCTTTGAACAATATAGGGCTTTTGAGCCTACAATTTAATAAGAGGGAGAATAAAAGGGAGAGAGAATAAAGCACACTTCCATCCATCTTTCTGCCCGCCCCACTCTCTGCAAAATTAAGGAACTGTCCTAGACTCTGCATATCAAGCTGGTAAGAGAAAGAAACAACCTATAAGACATCAGGCTTATCTAATCCAAGTAAAAACAGCAAGGGCTAGACAACTGTCACTGATCAGCCAGCACTTGGAGACAGAGGTAATTATAAAACACTTATTTCTCCAGAATTAGAGCTAAAAAGACAAATAATACAGTGGTATTACCACTGTATTGGCAAAGCAGTGCTTCCAACCCCAAACCCAGCCAACCCATCCAGAAGGACACCATGGTTGATGGTGTTGAAGGCTGCTGAGAGGTCAAGGAGAACCAACAGGGTCACACTCCCCCATCCCTCTCCCTGCACAGGTCATCATACAGGGCGACCAAGGCTGTCTCCATTCCAAACCCAACTAAAGCCCAACTGAAATGGATCCAGATAATCTGCATCCTCCAAGAGTGCCTGCAACTGTCCAGCCACCACCCACTCCAATATCTTGCCCAAAAATAGGAGATTAACAATGGGCCAGTAGTTATCCAGTACCCCTGGCTCCAGGCCTAGCCTTTTAAGGAGTGGTCGCACTACTGCCTCCTTTAAAAGGGCAGGGACCACGCTCTCTCTTAATGAGGCGTTGACAGCCTCCCGGACCCAGGGCAGAACCCCATCAGATCTCCCAATCAACCAAGATGGGCAAGGGTCAAGAAGGCATATGGTGAATCGGACAGAACCAAGCACCTTGTCCACATCCTCAGGTCTCCGTAACTGAAACTCATCCAATAATGGACCATTAGGTGGTGCACCAGAAACATCTGAAGATCGCACTGCACAAATGGCAGAGTCAAACTCCAGGCAGATCCAAGTGATTTTTCCCTCAAAGTGAGAAGCAAATTAATCACACAGAGCTGTCGAGGGCTCTGGGGTCTCATCCGGAGAACCAGATTGTAGGAGAATCCCAGACCACTTTAAAAAGTGGTCAGCTAGATGGCACTGTGAGGAAGCAATCAGGGAGGCAAAGTACCTACACTTTGCCTGCCTTATCGCCACTAAGTAGGCTTGATAATGAGCTCTTACATGTGTCTGATCGGACTCATCATGGGACTTCCACCACCTGTGTTCTAGCTGTCTCCCTACCTCCTTCATTGCCCTCAGCATATTATTATACCACAGCACTGAATGGGCTTATTGAGTAGGGAGAGGGCACTTTGGCGCAATCAAGTCACTAGGCCAAGCCATTTTCCTATTCCATGAGATAACTTGGGCATCAACAGAAGCGCCAACCGTATCAGCCAGCTATTTCCCCAAAGCCCTTTGGAAGCCATCAGGATCCATCAGACTCTGAGGGCAAATCATTCTAATTGATCCCTCTCCCTTGCAAAGGGGGAAAGGAGGCAACAGCCTAAACCTAACCAGGTAGTGGTCCGACCATGACAAAGGGACAGATGTTAGTCCCTCCACATCAGAATCCCCGTCACTCTGTCCGATAGAAAAGACCAGGTCCAGAGTGTGACCTTTCTTGTGTGCCAGGCCAATGACATGCTGAGACAGCCCCATGGTTGTCTTGGTGGCCATGAGGTCCTCAGCTGCCTTGGATAAAGCAGCCTTGGCATGGAAATCCCCCAGGACCAACATTCTCACAACCAGGTGTGAAACCACCTCCAGCTCTGGTGTGCCCACAGCTGGAGTACTGTGCCCAATTCTGGACTCCACATTGTAAGAGAGACATAGCCAGGTTAAAATCAGTTCAGAGCAGTGTCATAAGGATAGCCAGATTGGGGGGATGCCATATAAGATGATATTGAGGGAGCTGGGTCTTTTCAGACTACAGGAGACTCAAAGGGGATCTTATAGCTACATACAGGCATGCAAAGGGATTCTACATTCTAGAGGGTCATGACCTGTTCTCTCCTGAAGTAGAGGAAAGGATGCAGCCCAAGTGGGGAAAGTTCAAGGAACCAGGTTTTGGGTTGGATTTCAGGAAGCACTTCCTGATGGTTAGGACCCCTAGGATATGGAATGGGCTTCCACAGGAAGGGAGGGGGCATCAGTGAGCGTGTTCAAGGAAAGATTAGACAACCACATGTTGAATATTAAGTGGATGGAGCTGGTTGGAGCCAGGAGTCAGACTAAATGGCCTGGGAGGCCCTTTCTGTCTTGCTATGTTTTTATGAAGTTTTCATATACATATAACTTCTAATCTACAAAACTAGCTGAACTTTTTCTAAGGGAATAAGACATTCATCTTAAAGGACTGGTTTATTCACACATATTTCCCAATGAAAGTTTGCATGAGCCAATGAAACACCACTAGCTAAGCAGAGCTTCATATATTGATCCCAAAAGACTACAATATTTTTCAAAAATGAAGCAAATTAACATAGCTACATACATTGGCATATACGGTGACCCTTGGAACCAAAATATCAAAGCAAAAAAAAGTGTGTGTGTGTGGGGGGGTCATCTTATATGCCTGACATATGACAAATACTAGAAAAACAGTTCAAAATATTGACCTTGTCTTATACATGAGTCAATTCATATATATGGTAGTTTCTAGTAATCAAGTGTGTGAAGCAACATTAAAAGGAACCAGGAACAGGCTCCAGAAATGAGCACTGCCAGGTGTTTTGCTCTCTCCCCACAATTTTCCAATACTTTCTTAAAACTGATCCCACACGTGGAAGGAATCAACATGAATATACATCAGTGCCATATTTTCCTTTCAACAGTGAGAGAATAAAAAAATTTGGAACAAGAAAAGCCAAACCATGCAGACAGAGAAGCTTCTCTCCCAATTCATTTTTTAAGAGAGAGAGAACGAGGAGAACAGTTATGGGTAGGAAAATGGAGTAAGCAATTGTTTTTAAACACAATTACACATGGAAAAACTATGTTTTCCTCTTTATGTGATCCCTTTGGTCCCCACAGAGAAATCAGAATACTGAAGCAAAAGCATATCATCATATGCATCTGCAGTGGAACACATATAATAATGACATTTTATATATAAAATAATATATAAAATATCATTATTATATTTGCAAATATAATAATGACATTTGCAAAATTGAAATATAAAGTTTGTACCCACTTCATCAAGCTCTGTGGTTAGGTTTCCACTACTGCTGGTAGGTAAATCTCCAATTTGGGCCTTGGGAGCCTTTGGTGTAGGACCTCGTCGACTTGTGATAGCAAATGCAGCTTTTTGATGCCTATAAAGTGTAATTATACCTCTATGCTTGGTGACTGTGTGATGCATTCCATCTCTTTCAGAAACAGATCCTACAATAAATAAAGGTAATTAAAATGCTTCTATGACTAGGCAGCAACAGGAAAAGTCAGCAACAGATGTTTTTGTATCAGAATTTGGAAGGGCAGGGAAAGCAGAAGAGAAAAGAATCAGGAAGGAGAAAAGAGAATATAAGGGACTTGGTTTGAACAAAACAATAACCTGCTGTAGGTAACTAGCCATAGTGTGCTACTGCACTGCATACTTTGCATTGTGACCTATACTACTTCTCACAGGGTGGCTTATTTTTCAGCAAAAGGACACTCCAACAAATCATACCTTGTTCTAGTTTATTTATGTATATTCTGCCTTCTTGTTTTTTAAAGAACTCAAAGCAGCTTACATTATTCTCCTTCATCTTTCAATCTTATCCCCACAACAACACTGTGAGGTACGTTGGACTCAAAGTCTCTGATTGGCCCAAAGCCACTCAGCTGTCTCCATAGCTGAGTGGGTACTAGCACCCAGATCGCCTGAGTCCCATACCCACACTCTTAACCACAACAGCTCTCTAGTTCTAGTTGCTTGATCCATGATAGGATGCAATGCTATCTGTACCCAGAACAAGTTCATTATGGACTGCAGAGAGTGGCTAGCACATGCTGGAGTGATAATCCCTTGTTCGCTACTGTTTTTACATTGTGCAAAATGCATCAGTAATTAATTGTTGTTGTTGCTGGTCTTTTCCAAGTGCACATGTGCATTCTGTGATACAGTTGTGCCTGGTCAATCCTTTTGTTTCAGTTCTCTAAGCTGTTAAAATGGTATATGTGCATATTTAAAGGTTGGTAAGTAAATGGAGGGGGAAATCTGTGTTACTGTCAGAGAACCACAGTAACTCTGAGAGCCAGGAAAATAGGGGCAAGGAGTTAATATCTCCCCTTTCTGGAATAACTGAAGACACAGGAACTTGTTGAAAAAGTATAAGGCACTGAGAACTGACAGTTCAGCACTTAAATGT
Organism: Varanus salvator macromaculatus; assembly: GCA_023646645.1. Taxonomy (NCBI): domain Eukaryota; kingdom Metazoa; phylum Chordata; class Lepidosauria; order Squamata; family Varanidae; genus Varanus; species Varanus salvator. The sequence continues at coordinate 29,879,296 of JAIXND010000756.1, forward strand.
GAGAGGGTTACATTGCCATGTGGGTGTTATTCTCCCTACTACACTTTGGCTCACCTACTTTTGTCACTTTCTTCTCCCTTTGGTGCTTTTCAGTAGACAGTCAGGCAATTGGTTCCTGACAACTGTAACTAAATTAGGTACAGTTATTAAAAACAATGGATTCCTGTTGATACTTTAAAGAGGTTTCACTTTCACATGGCTAGATAAAGGCAAGTTGCTTATCTGTAACTGTCATTCTTGAAGTGGTCATCTGTGCATTCACACATGTGGGCTTGGCCACATAGTGCAAGGCCTGGATTAGAGAGAAACGTTCACAGCAAAATATCACAAGGTGGTCAGGAGTCCCCCTGCCCCTCCCCCCCAGATCCTGGGATAAGAGGGGGGTCCTGCCCACTTCCTCAGTTGCCTTGCAGACAGTGTCCTCTCCAGGCATCTAAACTGAGAATGTGACGTCCAGCTCTGTTGAGCACCTGTGGCAGGGATAAGAGGTGTGGTGACTGACAACAGCCAGTGGGGCAGAGGGCGGGATTTGTGAATGCACAGACGGTCACCTGAAGAACAGCAGTTACAGGTAAGCAACTTGCCTTTCTTCATCGTGGCCTGTGCATCACACATGTGGGCAAATGGCAAGCTTTTCCTTAGCAGACGGTGGGGCTGGCTTCATTACAGGATATCTGATAGGACAGCTTGGCCAAAGGTGCAGACTTGTCTTGCGTGGATGTCCAGTCTGTAATGCTGGATGAAGGCCAATGGTGTGGACCACACAGCAGCTTTGCAGGCTTTATGAAGAGGGATGTCAGACAGAAGAGTGCTGGATGTAGCCTGTGCATGTGCAGAATGTGCATGGGGTCGTGTGGGATGGTCGAGCCCAAGCATCATGTATTCCAGAGAAACCCATATGGATGATCTTGGTCCCCCTTGCCTGTGGTCTGCACAACAAAAGGCCTCTGTATGTGATTTATAAAGATAAGGGCTCTGCAGACATCCAGCAGGTGGCTACAGGCCTCAATGAGGGTGGAAGGACTTGGGAAGAAGGCTGGAAGGATGATATTCTTATTCATGTGTAAATACAAAGCAACCCTGAGATGAAACTGTGGGACTGGATGGAGGCCCATCATGTCCTTGTGGAAGGTGAGATGGGGGGAGTGGAAAGGGTCTTGTTCTTGTTGTTGTTAGTCGCGAAGTCGAGTCCGACCCATCGCGACCCCATGGACAACATTCCTCCAGGCTCTCCTGTCCTCCACCATCCCCAGGAGTCCACTCAAGCTCACACCAACTGCTTCAGTGACTCCATCCAGCCACCTCATCCTCTGCCGTCCCCTTCTTCTTTTGCCATCTATTGTTCCCAGCATTAGACTCTTCTCTAGGGAGTCCTTCCTTCTCATTAGGTGGCCAAAGTATTTGAGTTTCATCTCCACTATCTGGCCTTCTAAAGAGCAGTCAGGGTTGATCTCCTCTAGGATTGACCGGTTTGATCGCCTTGCGGTCCAAGGGACTCGCAGGAGTCTCCTCCAGCACCACAACTCAAAGGCCTCAATCCTTTTGCGCTCAGCCTTCCTTATTGTCCAGCTTTCACAGCCATACATTGCAACTGGGAAAACCATAGCCTTGACTATACGCACTTTTGTTGGCAGAGTGATGTCTCTGCTTTTTAGTATGCTATCTAGATTTGCCATAGCTTTCCTCCCCAGAAGCAAGCGTCTTTTAATTTCTTGGCTGCAGTCCCCGTCTGCGGTGATCTTGGAGCCCAGGAAAATAAAATCTGTCACTACCTCCATTTCTTCCCCATCTATTTGCCAGGAAGTGAGAGGACCAGATGCCATGATCTTAGTTTTCTTAATGTTGAGTTTCAAGCCAACTTTTGCGCTCTCCCCCTTCACCCGCATCAAGAGGCTCTTTAGTTCCTCTTCACTTTCTGCCATGAGAGTGGTATCATCTGCATATCTGAGGTTGTTGATATTTCTCCCAGCAATCTTGATTCCAACTGGTGATTCATCTAGCCCTGCCTTTCTCATGATGTGCTCTGCATATAAGTTAAATAGGCAGGGTGACAGTATACAGCCTTGCCGAACTCCTTTCTCAATTTTGAACCAATCAGTGGTTCCGTGTCCGGTTCTCACTGTTGCTTCTTGACCTGCATATAGGTTTCTCAAGAGACAAATAAGATGGTCTGGTACTCCCATCTCTTTAAGAACTTGCCACAATTTGTTGTGATCCACACAATCAAAGGCTTTAGCGTAGTCAATGAAGCAGAAGTAGATCTTTTTCTGGAACTCCCTGGCTTTCTCCATGATCCAGCGTATGTTGGCAATTTGATCTCTAGTTCCTCTCCCTCTTCGAAATCCTGCCTGTACTTCTGGTAGTTCTCGGTCCACATACTGCTGGAGCCTAGCTTGTAGGAGTTTGAGCATCACTTTGCTAGCATGTGAAATGAGTGCAATGGTGCGGTAGTTTGAACATTCTTTGGCATTGCCCTTCTTGGGGATCGGAATGTAAACTGACCTTTTCCAATCATGTGGCCACTGTTGAGTTTTCCAAATTTGCTGGCATATTGAGTGTAGCACTTTAACTGCATCGTCTTTCAGGATTTTGAATAGCTCAGCTGGAATGCTGTCACCTCCACTAGCTTTGTTGTTGCTCAGACTTCCTAAGGCCCATTTGACTTCACATTCCAGGATGTCTGGCTTGAGGTCAGGGACCACCCCATCGTGGTTATGGCCCACTGATTTGGAATGGCATGTGGACGTACTCTATTTAGCCAGATAGTACTTATGTGTGGAAGACTTAAGAGCAGACTGAAGGATGGAAGCAACTGTGGGGGGTAAGGATAGGGGTCTACTGTCTGCAAATCATCCAGGTAGTCAGGTTCAGGGTTCTGGGGTCCAGGTGGTGGACATGGCCCCCTTCCTGGAAGAGGAGGTTGTAGATCTGTGGCAGGCAGAGTAATGTTCTGTTGGAAAGAGGAGGAATGGAAGCCATGGCTGACGCAGCCAATAGAAGGTAAAGAGTAGACACTCATTTTGGTCTTTCTGGATTTTGGCGATCACCTGGGTAATAAGGGGGGAGGACAGAAGACGTAGAATAGGGTTACATCCCATTTCAGGAGGCAGCATTCCCTTTGGAGCCCCCTCCTGCATCCTGCTCTGGAACAGAAAAGGCAGCACTTGATGTTCTGGGGAGTAGTGAAGTTCACCTCTGGGGTGCCCCACCTGGTGAAGAGGTTGTGGAGGACTGCATCATTGAGCTCCCATTTGAGGCATCAAGGTGTCATGGTCAAGGCATCTGCCAGGGAGTTCAGTTGTGATTGCGATGTCTCTTCAGGCACCACTCCCAGATGGATGGGTAGGCAGAGCGTTACCCTGCTTGTTTGGGTAATAGCTGTTGTATTGTCTGTGGTGATTTGGATGTGGCACCTCTTCAAGGAGTCCTGAAAGGAGAGCAGGGCTTTGTGAGTGGCCAACATCTCCAAGAAGTTGAAAAGGCTTTGGGATTCTTGGGCAATCCAGAGGCCCTGGATGTGGACATCTCCACAGTGAGTGCCCCAGCATCGGACTTGATCCGCAGTGTCAGTGTCTATTGTCCTGGAAGTCCTGCCTCTTAGGGAGGGCAGGCGCCTTAGCCTTGAAAAAGCAATCAGGGAAGAAGGGACAGTGGCTGGTGCCAAGAGGAGCCCTTTGCCACTTATACAGTTGAGGGTACTGGGTGAACCCCATATGCTTGGCAGTGGTTCTGGCCTTGTAAAGGGAGTCCATGCTCTTGTCTGCTCTGGCACTGAAGAGTCCCTCCCTGTCAAACGACATATCCTCAATGTGGGTGTGGGCATGGTGATGGATAGTGATGGCTTCTAGTAGTGCCTTCTTGTCACAGTCCATGTGTTCTTGTGCTGCCTCTAGCTGCTATCTGGAGATCTTCTTTGCCTCCATGTGGAGCAGCTGAGCTGTCATGTTGCTTGGCTGGGAGGTGCTGCACCAAGGACCCAATCTTGTCCTGGAGGAACATCTGGTATCTGGCCATGGCCACACAAAGGCCCAGAGAGACTTCAGCATAGGCCCTTTGGGCAAGGCTATCCTGGTGTTACCCCTCCCTGTCTGCTTGTGCAGAGTGCTCCCGATGGGAGATGCCATGCATTGACTCAGTTATAATAGAGTTGGGCTTGGGGTGCCGAGTCAGGAGAGAGTGATGTGAGGCCTGGAATGTAGTTTCAAGGTGGTGCAAGGTGGTAAGGATAAAGGGATAAATTAAAATTGTTATTGCTATTGTATTTTAATTCATGCTATTAGCCGCCCCGAGGCTTTGTTGCGATGGGGCGGCCTATAAATGTTTTAATAAAATAAATAAATAAATAAGCCCTGCCACAGGGGATTTCCAAAATTGCTGTGCGGTGTGCAGCAGAGCTGGAAGAATGAGAACAAGAGCAGAGTGGCCTGAGGTCAGGAGCTGGCTGTGGACTGGGAGACCTCAAGGCTGAGGTCATTGGCCATGCGCAGGACCAGTGACATGAAACATCTCCTTTCCCCCCAACATGCGAGTACAGCTCTTGCTCGTGGGCCTGGATCTCGGGAGAATATCTGGGGAGCAGGCAAGAGAGCACAGACGGAGTAAGGAGAGCAACTCTGACCTGAATTGGAGGACTGCAGCTGGAAGCAATCATTTTCTTCTAGGGCATGCATAGGCCTTATCAAGGCCTGTGCCAACACGGGAGGGCTCATAGTGTTGGTGCAGCTGAGGGTTCAGTGCGATAGCTACAGGAGCAGTGGCACACTCTTGACACCAGGAAGCAATGTGCATATGCACGAGTTGGTGCGGATCCTCAGGTTCAGCCTGGGAATGGAGCCAACAATGTCCAGGGTCTGCCTTAGTGTAAGGTGAGGCAGGGCCAACAATGTTGTGGCAGTGATCTGCATGGCAACGTGGGGTGCAAGCATGTGGTCTAGTGTGGCTATGGCCCAGAGCTGAGTCCTTGCTGGATGAGGTGGCCTCCCAGACCACTTGGCATGTACAGGAGATTACAGAGGGCTCCGAGGTGTTGACTGAGGGCTCAGATAGCTCCTTGCGATAAGTGGACACGGGTGACCACAGTGCGTCACAGGACCATTCCAGAGGGGAAAAGTGGGGAGAGTCCCAGTTTCCCCAGTGTGCCTCAGCTCTGTCCGTGGGTGGAGTGAGTGGGCTGGGCAGTGAAGTGCACAATGAGGCAGTAGCACAGTACTTGGGAGTTGCAGAAGTACCAGGCAACAGAGGGGAGGCACACGCAGACTGTGGAATGCTAAACTGGTCTAGGCCCATCACCAGGGCAGCAAGAGAGTCGACTGGTGGTGTTTCAATGTCCAGGGTGGGCAGCTGAGTGACAGTTCAGTGGCAGGCAAAGGGGGAGGACTGACCATGTGGTATTTCCTTCTTGGAAGAGGTGGCTGCAACTGATGGCCTCACCTTGTATTTCCTTTTCGTGTGATCACTTCCTGGCTTGTGCGGTCTCAGCAGCCTGGGAACTATTGGGCCTCATGTGCTCCAGTTTTCCAACAGCCATGTGTGGGCAAATATATATATGTGGAAAGTAGAGAGACTTTTATTATTATTTTTTAATAGGAGAAACAAGGAAGGGAAGGATAAAGAAGGAAACAATGGACAAGAGGTAAGTGACGAAGCTCAAACTGATCAGACAATGCAGCAAGGTGGATGGTTGGAAAGAAACTGAGGAAGTTGGCAGGACACCCCCACCCCCATCCCAGGACCTGGAAGGGGCAGGTGGGGCTCCTGCCCACTTCGTGATGTTTTACTATGTAAGTTTTTCTCTGATCCAGGCCTTGTGTGATGCAACAAAGCCCACATGTGTAATGCAGAGAGTCCACAATAAAGAATTCAGGTTAACTGTGGGACAGCAATTTCTTCTCCTTGCATTAAGTAGGGTCCATCTATTATAAGTAGCATTAAGTCCAGAACTATCTCTCCAATGGTGGATTACTGGGAACAGTCAACAACTGATTTCATGTGCATGGCCAAAAAAAATGGTATACACAAGGAAGAAGTCCATTTAAAACAAGAAAGGAAAACAGAAATAATAAACTGGCAGTACTATAGGCGTTGCACAATGAAACAATTCTTTTAAAAATGTTTTTCATTTAATAAGCAATAGAAGCATAAACTGGTAGACACTAGTGACCACTTGATAGGCAGACAACTTTTTCTAAGAACAGTGCTTGTTTGTAATATTCTATTATTCTTAGAATGCAAAGATCATCCAGATGCCAAATTAAATTAATATCCAGGAAGCATTCTTTGTAAGGCAAAGACAACAATTTCATTATTAGCATCATTGAATCCTAAATTCCCCAAATTCTTTTGGACAACCTCTCCTGTACAGCCTTCATTTGTACCTTACTGTGATTGTATAATTTAGTAAAACTTCCTTTGGGCTTCAAAAGCTGTACAAATACCAAAATTGAAATTTCCATTACTATAAAGATTGGCAGCTTGTCAACATACCTTTTGAGTTTTCATGGCTGCTCTGGGGTTGCGCAGGACATGATGCTAAAGGAGTAAGATGTGGATCAACACAGAGTGAGTTGCAAAGATTTTTTATTATCTTTGAGTTGGGACATGGAGATCTTGTTGTGCACTGCTGAAGTAACTTTGCTATGCACAAAGCTGAATGGTTTTGTACTAATGTATTCTCTTCTTTCTTCACAGTCTCCATCAGTGGTTTTATGATAGGGTTTAATTTTTCTGGAAGCTGTCCCAGGTTCACAACAGCACAAGCAGTAAAAGTGTGCACTCTCAGTTGCAATGTTTGCCATTCCTGATTTGTTTCTGCAACAGTCATTAGAACTTGTTGTCGTTTGCTTTCTAGTTGCTGTAAAACTTTTGCATTTAGATTAAGAGAAGATATAACTTCACTAAAAATAGTAGTGACCTAAGAAAAAGAAAAGCAGTCAACATTTACTTATTACTACTGGTAAGAGAAAGGACACTGAAGCAGTTTTACACATGGTACTAAAAGCTGGTACCCATCCACACATTCGATCTGTTTTTGACCTCTGGCTCCAGAAATAGCCAAGGAAGCTAAAAATATTTATGTATTCAGGTTCCAAATAAGATTGCACTTGTGAAATATTAAGAAGTAGGAAGCTTCCTGGCACATCCATGACAATGCTCAGAAACGTGTAACAAAATTGCTACAGCTGGTAAGTGGATAACCGTACAAACACCGAGTTTTCTAATTAGATATATCTATTACTTTTTAATTTTATTAAGTTTATATCCCACCTTACTTTCTCACAAAGAATTCAAAGTGACTTATATAATACTCCTCCTCCTGCTCTCAATCGTATCCCCGCAACAACTTTGTGAAGTTGGTTGGGCTGAGAATCTGTGACTGGCCCAAAGTTACCCAACTAGCTCCATGGCGAAGACTAGAACCAAGATCACCCAAGTCCCAGTCCTATGCTCTTAACTGCTACAGCACACTGGCTCTTGTATAAACACACCTCGAGCTGATGCTATACACATACTGATGCCAGGTTAAAACATTTTTATTTTGCCACAATTTAAACTGTTGTCAATCTAGTTTTATATTGGGTTTTAAATTGTCTGGTACACGTGGAATAGTTATTTATTGTACTGTGGTGGTGTTGCATAGACTTGCAAAATTTTTATTGTACAGTTTTTTATTGCTGGAGAATCTGTTTTAAATAGTTTAAATTATTGGATCTTGTATATTTTAATTATATTGTATATACTATTCTCAGAGCGTTATGCTAATCAAATGATATATAAATGCTTTAAATAAATAAATTACTAGAAAAATATATATCTTATGTTCCCAAGTTTAAACTACTTGAATTGCTCTAGAATGTTGTTAGTTTCCCTGCATTACACGTTAAACTCATAATTTTCTCCCCTTTATTCCACATACAGAAAACTGTGGGAAATACTGATAAAGTAAATTTGTCCCAAGAGTTATGATTGTAACAGAATGGTTTGCCTGTGAGGTAGAACACATTGCAAGCTTTAAAGACCACCTTTACTTAATAGTGGCATCTTCTTATTACACTATTACAGGCATTTTATTACACCTAAAACAGGCTAAGTAAATAGACAAAGTAAAACCTAAACCAGCACCCTGACATGCATTAACCATTTACAAGCTTTTGAATCAGTTACTTTCCCCTCCATCCTGCAGCTTTTAACTAATGGATGTTGCTAATTCCAGTATCACATCTTAAAATGTAAAGTACAACACCAAACCTACTCTTTCAGTTGTCCTGTGGTCAGACATTCAGAGAAATTTCTCTACAGTTTTCTTTCAAATAAATTAGTGGAAGCCAATTAATATTTTGACAACAACATGTACATATATAGATCTGGTGTAAATTTCTGAAATGAATTTCTTCTGCTGCTATCATTATCTAACAGGACAATGATGTCCAAGAAGCAATCTTAAGAGACCAGTTAGCATAAATATGATAATTATTTACTAGAGGGTAAGAGAAAAATCAGCATTGCAGCCCAAGGAAAGGAAATTTCAGCACACATCCTTATAAAAATGATCTATTATATTTTGTGTTTTAGTAGTAATGTCAGGTGACAATTCAAACATTCAAGATTCATAAAATGGGGGCAACCATGTGAGCAGAAAGATGTCTTTATACGAAAGAGTCTTACTAAAATAGCTCCTTTAGTATGCATGGCTGTCTTTTACATGGTCGCAGATGATTGTAGCCAATGCCCTTGGTAAGTTCCTTCAATCAAATTACATCTTAACAAAATGTGTCAGAGTACTAATGTTCTCCTTTAAAAGTTTAATGTGTATTTAATATATGATATTCTAAAATCTTCTTTACAAAATTAAGTGATGCAACTATATTTAAAGTTATCAATTAATCATAGACAATCCAAGATGAGAAAATCTTGTGAAATGGAAAAGAAAAATATAGTCTAGCTTTCACATTGCTAACCTAAACATTAAATAAAGATAGTCCTTTTGTTGATTCACTCACCAATTCGTTAGCTTGATCTATTGTAAACACACTGCAGTTAACTTTGCTGGTTATGTCAATGTTTGCATCAGTGAATGAGGAGATGAGTTGTTTACATTCATTTTGCATTCGGGTGAAGGGAACAGCAATTTCATCATAGTAAAGATGTTCCGAAAGGACACCAAGTAAACGTGACTGGACAGAAAGAGCCACTGCTTTACTTTCCTAAAAACACAAAGTTCAATAATTTAGCTGTCAAATGTATGCCTTTTACACATTAAATACAAGCATTCTTCATTTTTATGAAGGTTAAAGTGATTATAAACACAATGAATCACAATTCATTAGTGATTTAATGATTTATGACACATACATATACATGTTTACTCAAATGTTTAAACCCACTGTGTTTAACAGAGCATATTCCTTGGCAAGTGTAACCAAATTTACAGTGCTATCAGATTGCTAGATTGCTAAAGGGAGCTTTGAGCTGACAGGTGGCAAAAAATATATAATTAAATAAATAAACAAACCAAAAATTCAAAGTGCTTACATGGGACTCAAACAATCCAAACAGTGATTCATTCTAAACAGTGACATTCAAAGAGTGACATTCAAACATCCACTTTCAAGTCTCAAGGAAGTTTTGAAACAGTTTTTGATGTAGTATAGGAATCTACCATTCATGCATTAAACCTCTTAAACACAGTCCATTTGCTAAACCACAGCCCTGTCAGTTACATATTTTCAACTTGAAATTTTCTTATGTACCGATGGTTGACAACATAAAAATATGATCTGCTAGAACAGGAGCATTCAAACTTACTTGATGGAGGCAGATTTTTTTTTTTAATTTGAGAAGAATTTATTTTTTAATATTAGTAAACGTCCTACCTTTTGCAAGGCAGCCCACTCACAAATTACTAGTGCAACACTAAACCGCTGCAAAGCAGACTTAGAATTCAAGTGGAAAAGCAATAGTTGGGCTAGTGATTCAGCTGGCTTTATTTCTTGAGAAATGGCATTCAGACTTTCATCACAAATGCAGCAGCAGAGCGCTCCTAGCAATCTGAAACAATCAATTTTATATCAGTTACATTTCAAGTATCAGAATGTTCTGTACAAAATATCATGGGTTCTTTATAAACTTATTACTTTTTTCAAATATTGTTTTTAAAAGCATAAATAATGAACTGACTTTGCTGCCATTATCCGGGCTCTCATAACAACATAATCTCTGGTTACTGGATCCTCAGTGATGCTTTCTGCACCAGCAATGTATTCTTGTATTACTTCTTTAGTCTGGGTTTGCCCTTGCCGCACCTTGCCACCAGTCTTTTCCTGTGAAAATGATATAAAACACTGTTCAGGCAAATGCCTCAGAAAACACTATTCTTATATACATTTAGGCTGCAATGTTTAAGAGAACATATTCCTACCACAGGTTAAACCTATACAGGAAGGAAATAGTCTCAGGTCAGTTACGATTTATAAAATAATACAAATTTGTGGAACACTTAATTTCTAAATATATACTGCACCTGTTAAATATATTTGCCCAGTACATAGTATATATTTATGACATGTTTCAACTATTGAAAGGAAGAGTTATTTTCTCCTTAATGTGTCTGAATGCTCTGGACTCCTTTCCTACAAAGGCCTTTTTAAGCCTGCATTATTTCCCTCTGTTTACTAGATACAGATTTTTTATTCCTTGTCATGTTGATCCTAAGCCTTCACATGGCTAGTGTGAGGGAGGGGAATTTATTTATTTATTTATTTATTAAAAGCCTTTCTAACCCATCCACTACAAATGTCTCAGGACAGCGTACAAAAAATGAGTAGAATAAAACTCAAAGAATGATATAAAACAAAAAATGATATAAAACACTGTTCAGGCAAATGCCTCAGAAAACACTATTCTTATATACATTTAGGCTGCAATGTTTAAGAGAACATATTCCTACCACAGGTTAAACCTATACAGGAAGGAAATAGTCTCAGGTCAGTTACGATTTATAAAATAATACAAATTTGTATTATTTTATAAATCAAATAATACAAATAATACATATATCAAAAAATGATATAAAAATGATATAAATAAGGAATTGTTTTTTCTACTCAGAGAGGCTCTACCAGGAAAGCTGAGAAATCTGGTTTACCTAATTTCAACTACAATTATGCTATGCTTCATCTGTTACATTTCAAAGGAAATGAAGAAAACAAACAATGTGAAATTTGACTAAGTCAAACAGCTGTGGTATAACAATACATTATAAAACAGTCAAAGAAAGCTAATCAAATGATCTGACAGCTTTCCAAGATAGCAAAATTCTTCAATATGCTTTAACAGCCTTCAAAAAACCCATTTTGCCATTATAATGTATTTCTTCCAAATGCAGTCAATAAGTTCCCAAGTCACTGTGTTCTACTTGCACGAAGACATTTTAAGAACAATGAAGGGCTGCTCTGTAAATTGACAGATTGGATGGAAGAAGAGAGAAGGCAATTTCAAATCTCCTTTTTATTTCCCTCAGCCTTTTTCTATTCCCCAGCTTCCACTGTAGCTGAATTGCCTCACACTTCCCTTTTCCACACTAGAAATAAGCTGCTGCATAGAAAAAGAAAAAAACAGTTAATTTCATGGGGGAGTTAATTTCATGGGGGGGGGGAGGGGAAGAAAGATTGTCTACTAGTCTTTTAACCTTGGTTCTGAAAATAAATACTGCTGGGCAAAGATATGCTGAAAAAGTGGGTGCTTTATTTAATTTTCAGAAACATTTAAAAGAGAATAAGTCTATAAGATGAACTGTCTTCCAAAAAATAGATCTGAGCATAATAGCCTTTCCCTTTCCATACAGCATTCTGTCCCTCCCACAGAATTAAAGAGAATGCTGTATGGAAACAGAAAGGATGTATGTTCAAATGTTTATGGATAGAGAGCAATAAGACTCAAGTAATTATATTCAATCTCAACAGTGAAACTGGGGAGAGTAGTATAGGCTACTACTAGTATAGCGTACTACTAGATAGTAGTATAGTGCAGACAAGGTACAACAATTTCATGCAGTATACATCCCAAAACACTAGAGACACTTCAGGGTTAATAAGCTTGGAGATGTAACACTGTTCCATTAATGGAATTATTCAAATACAATTTAATTTGACCACTTAATATTAGTACAGGAGCAGGCAACCTTATTGCCCCCACCAGATGTTTTGGATTACAGTAAGACCCAGTTAGCATGGTCAATGGTCAAGAATGATGGGAGTAGAGGAAGAAACATGGCGTCGGGACAAGACAGATGTGTCTAATGGGGCTCCGTTAGCACGCTGGTTATCTTCTGGCCGAGGGCAGCTGCCCAGTCTTAATGCTCTGTAGGGGTGAAGATAGATTGCTTGGCAAATTCCCAGTAGGTGTCTGAACAGCAATTCGGAATTTACTGGGGAAATTCAAGCCTTTCTCATCCGGAAGAATACAGGAGGGAGTTTGCCCTCTACAAGTCCTCGACATGTAGAAATAGACTATCTTAGTTATTACCATCAGATCTACTGGAAATTATTTTTCTTTCTTTCTTTTTCTTTCTTTCTTTTTTTTTGCAATAATACACGCGCAGAAAGCCACATTGTTTATCAACTGATTTAAAAATAAGAAACTGAAAGCCCTCTGGGTGAAGGACGGGAAAGAATTCCCCCCCCCATGGAATTTAAACGCGGCGTCTTCCATGACAGAGAGATAAGACGGTTCGTAAATTTTCTCTTTTCTTTAATCTCTCCAAGGGCAAGACTTGAACTAATAAATTAATGCTTAATTATATGACAGACGCAATCTTCTAGTTTATTGGATGGATGCCAGATACTGGCCATCTTTTTTCTTTTGTCTCTGAAGTGCATGGACCTCTGCCAAGGCTGTAAAATCATTGCTAAGATGGAGGCGTTTAATATAGAAACTAAAGACTTTTCAAAGATAATTTTGGAACTTCATAATTCCTTAAAAGCCATATTAAACTTCCAGGAGAACGTTTTAATTAAGCAACTTGACGGTTTATTAATGGAATCAAAAATGGACTCTGACAAGATTGTTTTTTTTACTAACAAGACTCTGAGCAGACAATTCGTACCTGAGCAGAATAAACAAAATATCCAGCAAGCAGAAGGGAAATTTGAAGCTGAGAAGATAACAAGTGGATTATTGCAGAAAGAACAAGCAGCTGGTCATTGGAAAACATTGCAGAACGGACAAGCAGTTGGTTATTTGAAAACTTTAAGGAAGATAAGCGGAGTGCAAGAGATAATGAGCAGACACATTTTAATACATGATTTATTACAGGCATATCTTTGGAAGAAGCTGGTGCAGAAAAAGAAAATAACTAATCATTTAAGGCGATTTTATAACCTGAAGACAGATATATTTGGTAGAGGGGTAAAGAAGAAATTTAAAGGGGAGACAGGAGAACTCTGTTCTCGTTGTTTCGAAAAGGGGTGATATATTGAGGTTGGCGTGCTCATATGTAACATAGAAAAAAAATGTGCTACTGTTTTTGGTGAAGCATTATACTTTTGTTTCCATCTGTAATCGAAAATAAGGGAATTTATTATAGGTATTAAGGTTTAAGCTAAGATGAAATATAAAGCTATTGTTAAACAGGGTATAGTGGCCAAATAGAGCTGTGGAGTTATTTTTTCTTTTTTTTTGTCTTTCCTCTTTCTACTTTAAAAAGGGATGATTTAAATAGACTGGTATGTAGATACGAGATAAAGAAAGGCTGACTTAATAACTTAGCTTAATGAAACAGTGTTAAATGGGTATCCCTAACTATATCTGAAATTGAAAACAGGTGAACCTATCTTATAACTAAATATATGGAGTCAACTATATTTGTTTAAATGGAGTTTAAGCTAAGATGAAATACTTGTGAGTTTAAAGAGGATTGGTTTAAAGATATTACCAAGCAGGGTAGCTAGAATGCTCAATGAGACGCTAAATAGATTTTTTTTTTTTTGAGGTTACTATTAATTTTGATAGTGAGGAAGTTATTTTGTATAATAATAAAAATAATAGATAAGCTTTTGAAATGTTTAGAAATGTCTAGAGGAAACCTATTACTGAAAGAAAAAAAAGATGTAATTACACCCAACTTGGAGAAGCCCCCCTTGAATAATGGACAAGAGAAGCAGAACTGTTCAAGAGAGAAAGATGGGACTGACATTATGGAAGAAGGAAGATGGTGACTTTTATCAAATTTGAAAATATATCATGAATTGGCAAAAAAAAATGGGACTTGGTTCTAAAGAAGTTTGTATATTGTTATAAAAAGGAGTATAATAAGATTATAGTAGGTTAAAAGACATGTTGTAGAGGCTGATCCAGTAGATCTAATGTGTGTTTGTGATGATGGATATGTAGTTCATAGTTCAAAAACTCCAATAAAATTGATTAAAAAAAAAAGAATGATGGGAGTTGTTCTCTAATGCATCTGCAGAACACCAGGTTACCTACCTGGTTAGAATTCATAGCAATTTTAAAAAAAATAAATACACATGAAAGTGCCAGAACTATTCAAATGATTTTGAAAGGGGTCACTGTTGGGCTTCCAAGCACTAGCCCATGTTAAGGAAAGTGTCAGTAGGAGCTACTACAAAAATATTAGCATATAAAATATTTAGTTCTTTGACCAGTTTGGTACCAAATTGTGGTCCTAACCTTTTAAATTAAGTGAAGAATCTAACTAGGTGTTACAAAGAATTCTATTCTACTATGCATGTCATTGTTAAAACAGTATTTGCTTCCTAATACATGCTGTCAGTTTCAATATTCTTCTTACCTTAAATCTGGCTTTCACTTCTAGCAACATATTTAAATCAATGGGCAAATGAGAAGGCTGCATCATTAAGCAGAGCCAGGCTCCCATCCATGGACATGCTGCTGCTACAACGTATTGTAGAGATGCCTTGCTTAACAATTCAAGCCACACCTACAAAAGGGGGAAAATAAGATGTTCATTCACGGTTTAAAGATACTTCATCTTCAGGTTTGATTACTGATTTCTTTAAGACTTCTCAGGGTACAAATCAGCAATCTGCATCTACATGTTTTCAGCAGCATAATTTCACATTACATAGTATAAATACAATCAGTAAGAATTAGCCAAGATTAAAACATTAGACATTAAAACTATAACTATAGTTAACTATATCACCAGACATATAAATAAAATATATATCACCAGACATACAAATTACTATATCACCAGGCATATGAATAAAATATATTTAAGGTACAAAAAGATACATACCTTATGTATTAGTTCCAGAATTTCCTGATTACTTTCTAATATACAAAACTGAAAGATATGTCTTAACATGTCTTGCAAAATGGGAGTAAGCCAGACAGCAGAACTCTGAAAGAGCAAGTAAGAAAGTACCAATGCATGTTACTTTTAATAAAGCAAGCTGGGAAGCATTGTTATAGTGCAACATTTTGTGTGCTGCATATCAATTTATTATTTTAGTTGTATTTATATATTTCTATATTGTGCAAGTTAACTATTTTGTAAGGTTCTTAGAATATGTTTCAGAGAAAAGTAGTATCAAAGTCAAATAAACAATTCTGCATAATTATATATGAAGTCCATCTGAACGTACCTTGTTAGTTCTCCTAATGTAAGCCAATTACATGACTAGTTCTCACCTGATCATGAGTAGACAACAGAGTAAACAAAGTTTCTAATGCAGCTTTTCGAACAGAAGATATTGTATGATGTAAAAATGGCCATACACGTGGTACCAGAACTGAGAGTGACTGCTGAATACTGGAGTGAAGAGAATATGAAGAACAAGAAAAGGTCAGATTCTACCCTGCAATTAATAATTCATGTTTTAAAATAAAAATGCAACTATTACACATCTATATTAACAAGCAGAAATACCCTATATATTGTAAAGTTAGAATATCAAGAAACTGTGTTGCATAATATAGGACTCTTGGACCATCTACCCCAGTAACATCTAATCTGATTGGCAATGGCTTTTTAAGATTTCAAGCATGATCTCTTTCATACTTCTTCTATTAATCTTTTCCATACTTGCCAAATATTCTTTATTAATCTAAATATTAGTGTTAGAAAAAAACCTACAATGTATTTATACATAATACTGAAACAAAGACATTATATTTTATTAATGACCTTTTAGGAACAGAGATTAGAGTGATTATATTTTTCCCCACTTTATTTTATTTTTTTAAATACAGAAAAAAACATAAATACAAACATCTGAAATACAAATATATACCATTCACAATATCAATAATATAACACATAAAATCCAACTAATAAGTAAAGTAGTAAATAATACTGTTCCCCCACCACCCAGGAGATCAATAATACCTGCATTTCATTTCATATATTATAACAATTAACAATATATACTATACTTCAATTATATCCATATCCCTTCCAAAAATTCATATAATTTTGATTAGGCTCACAACCTTTACCTTCTATCAATACTGCTTTCACAAAATCTTCCTAAATTTCATTATATTTATTTGCTTTTATTAACCTTTTAAATTTTTATTTCTGTCGTCAGTTTATCATTAATTACCATATTCCATATTTCATTATACCATTCATGCCTTTGCATAACCCAATTTGTTTCCAATATTTAACTATCACTAACCTGGCTGCCATTATCAAACTTAGGATCAATTCTTTCTTAACTTCATTTATATCTTGTTTTTCAATCAACAGAATAACACAATTCTTGGTGACATTTCTAAATCTGTATCTAAAATTTCTCTAATTTCATTAAACACCATAATCCAAATCTTTTCTATAGTATCACAATCCCACCACATATGTTTATAACTTCCAATCCCTTTCCCACATCTCCAACATATATTAGAATATTTATCATCACTTTGATTTAACTTAAGTGGTGTTAAGTACCATCTCCATGTCACTTTATATCCATGTTCTTTAATTCTAACCAACATGTTCTTATATACTCTTCTATTCCAAATATTCTTCCAATGCTTGTCTTTTATTTCACCTACATCCATTTCCCAAATAGATTTTAAACTTTTTGTCTGATCTCCTAACTCTATTAATATCCTATAAAGTTTAGCAATTCTTCCTTTGCTTGTATATTCTTCCTTAATCTCACATTCTTACACAATCATTTTGAATTTTGTTGTCTTTCTTCTTCTTTAAATTTATCCTCCATCTTTAGCCATTTTTCTAATTGAAATAAATTTAACCAATTTAATTTGGCCCCTGCCAATATATTCCTTAATTCTGTTATATTTTTTATCTTATTTTTCCAGTCTTCCCATATATATATGTGATTATTTTTAATTTATTAATCCAATTTTATGATTGGATAAGTTATTTATCCAGGTGAGGAAGTGGCTGTCCCAAACCGCTGCCTGGTCGAGGTAATAAAGGGCCAATAAACTGAAACTGAATCCAGATAAGATGGAGGTCCTTTTGGTAGGTGGTTCAGGTTTTCAGGTAAGTGATTTTGGCCCTGTCCTGGATGAGGTTGCACTCCCTCTTAAGGACAGGGTCCACAGCTTGGCAGTGCTCTTAGACCTGGAACCGTCCCTGAAGACCCAGGGGGCGGCAGTGGCGAGGAGTGCTTTCCTTCAGCTTCGGCTGATCCATCAGCTGTGTCCTTATCTAGATGAGCACTGCCTAGCAACAGTGACACATGCTCTGGTAACCCCCGCCCTCTGATTGGACTATTGTAACATGGTCTACATGGGGCTGCCCTTGAAGACAGCCTGGGACCAATTTAAGTTGCTGGTTATGACCTATATAGCCCTAAATGGCTTGGGACCAGGATACCTAAAGGAACATCTTTTCCCCTACATGCCCTCCCAGCCCTTAAGATCTGCAGCAGAGGCCCTGCTCCAGGAACCCTCCTTGAAGGAGATTAGGTGACAGAATACCCGGAGGAGGGCTTTCTCTGTGGTGGCACCCTGGCTACGGAATGCACTCCCTAGAGAGGTCTACCTGGTGTCGACATTATATGCTTTTTGGTGCCAGGTCAAGATCTTTTTATTCACCCAGTATTTTAATGTTTAAAAGATTTTAATTAGGTTTTACTTCAGTCATGGGTTATTAGTGGGGGTTTTAAGAAAGTGGGGGTTTTAAGAAAATTTTACTGTTACATTGTTATTTATTTATTTGTGTATTTTGTTTTGTTGTAAGGTGCCCTGAGGCTTTGTTGCGATGGGGCGGCAAAAAATGTTTTAAATAAATAAATAAGTCTCATTATTGTTTGGGGAATTTATGATCTTTTATACTGTTGTATTTATTGAATTTGTTTGTAAGTCGTCCAGAGACACATACTGATTGGATGGGTTAGAAATATCCCAAATAAATAAATAAAAGGCAAAGAAAGCCACCTTTCACCACCGCACCCCACCCCCATGCCGTACCACCGCCGCGCCGCACCGTGCCATCGCCGTGCCTGCCTGCACCGGGAACTGCTGCCAGCCATCGCGCTGGGGACCGGGATGCTGGGACGCTGACCAGCTGTGTCGGAGGCCGACCCGTCGCCGCCGCGTACGCCCACCGGCACCGTGGCCCGTTCCGCACCCCCCCTCGTGTCATGAGTGGCAGACGCGCCGGAGGAGGAGGCTGGAAGGGGGCGGCGGCCGGGAGGCCTCAAAAGGCCGGCAGCGCCTGGGGCTGGTGGCCTAAGGGCGGTCGCCGCTGTTAGGACCGTTGGGGCCGCTAGGGCTGGGCTGGCCATGGACCCTGCCCGTGCTTGGTCGGATTGGGCTCGGCGGGGGTTAAAGGTGGGTGTATGTTTTTAGGGGTTTTAAGATTTTAAGTGTTTTAGGGGCCCATCTCTAGTCTGATAGGAATGTTGCCTGGGGAGTACGTGGGGGCCACTATTGGGGTGGTGATGGGCAATGGTCGTTATGGTCGCAGTGGGGGTTTAACGTTCCCGCCTAGGAGAAGGCGGGACAGATGGTTAACACCTGTCCCTCCTTCTGGTTACTCCCCCAGCCGGCGGGTGCCAGGTAGTCTTATCAGCTGCCCCACGGGACTCACAGTGCTGCTGCTTAATGCCAGGTCGGTCCATAATAAAGCCAACATCATCCATGACTTGATTGTGGATGAGAGGGCTGACCTGGCCTGTATCACCGAGACCTGTGTGGGGGAGGGGGGAGATGTTGCCCTCTCTGAATTGTGCCCGCCCGGGTACGCAGTTCAGCACTGTCCACGCCCGGAAGGGAGGGGAGAGGGGGGGTCGCTGTAGTTTATCGAGTTTCTTTTTCCCTCACGGGGCTTCCTGTCTCCTCGAGACCGGGGCTGGAGTGTCTCCACTTGGTGTTGGGTGACCGAGATAGATTAGGGATTCTGTTGGTGTACCGAGCACCCTTCTGCCCAACAGACTCCCTGCCTGAGCTGACGGAAGTCGTCTCGGACTTGGTGTTGAAGACCCCAGGATGTTGGTCCTGGGGGACTTCAATCTCCATGCAGAGAATGACCTTTCCAGGGCGGCTCAGGACTTCATGGCTGCCATGAGGCTGTCTCAACATGTCAGCGGCCCGACCCATGAATGTGGACACACTTTGGACCTGGTTTTCTCGAAGGGTCAGGAAGAGGGTGATCTGAGGGTGAAGAATTTACGTTTGACGCCCCTGTCATGGTCAGACCACTTCCTCGTGAGGTTTGAACTCGATAGTGACCTCTCCCTCTGTAAGGGTGCGGACCAGATTGTGATGGTCCGCCCCCAGAGTCGGATGGATCTGGATGGATTCCTGAGGGCTCTGGGGGAATTTCCAGTTGATAGGGCTGGTGCTCCTGTTGAGGCCCTGGTTGATGTATGGAATGGGAAGATGACCAGGGCTATCGACATGATCGCTCCTAAGCGCCCTCTCCAACCGGGCACAGCCCGTCCAGCTCCCTGGTATACACCTGAATTATGGGCGATGAAGCGGGTTGGCAGACGGCTAGAGCGTAGGTGGAGGAAATCACGGGACGAATCCGATCGAGCACAACTTAGAGCCCAGTATCGGGCCTATGTTGTGGCGGTAAGGACGGCGAAGAAGCGATTCTTTTCCGCGTCCACTGCCTCCTCACAATGTTGTCCAGCGGAGATCTTTCGGGTGGTCCAGGGGCTAATTAAACCTGGCCCCACAAAAGATCTTGTGCCACCCTCAAAAGCCTGCTGTGACGACTTTGCCAAGCATTTTAGGGAGAAAGTTGCTCAGATTCGTCACGAGCTGGACTCCACTGTTAATACAGATTCTTGTGGGGAGGGGCCAACCATGCCGGCTTGTCCCTCATTGATGGATGAATTTCAGTTTTTGCAGCCTGATGATGTGGACAAGGTGCTTGGATTGGTACTCTCAACCACCTGTTTACTGGACCCGTGCCCATCTTGGCTATTAAAGAGCGCCAAGGACGGGATTGTGCCCTGGATCTTGGAGGTGATCAACGCCTCTTTAAGAGACAGCCGGGTGCTGGCCCCTTTAAAGGAGGCGGTAGTCCGGCCAGTCCTAAAGAAGGCTTCCCTGGATCCAGAGGTGGTCGCCAACTATAGACCGGTGGCCAACACCCCCTTTTTGGGCAAGGTGCTAGAGCGGGTGGTGGCGGGACAACTCCAAGCACTCTTGGATGAAACGGATTATCTGGACCCATTTCAGTCCGGTTTCAGACCCGGTTTTGGCACTGAATCTGCCTTGGTCGCCCTGTATGATGATTTGTGCAGGGAGAGAGACAGGGGGAGTGCGTCCCTGTTGGTTCTCCTGGACCTCTCGGCGGCTTTCGATACCATCGACCATGGTATCCTTCTGGATAGACTGACGGGGTTGGGGGTTGGAGGCACTGTCTTACAGTGGTTTCGCTCCTACCTCACAGGTCGATTCCAGAAGGTGGTCTTGGGGGAATATGGCTCTGAGCCATGGCAGCTATGCCATGGAGTTCCGCAGGGTTCCATTTTGTCCCCCTTGCTTTTCAATATCTACATGAAATCGCTGGGAGAGGTCATCAGGAGGTGTGGGCTGCGGAATCATCAGTACGCTGATGATACCCAGCTCTACCTCTCGTTTTCCACTGATCCAGGTGAGGCAGTGGCTGTGCTGAAACGGTGCCTGGCCGAGGTAATGGGCTGGATGAGGGCCAATAAACTGAGGCTCAATCCTGACAAGACGGAGGTTCTGTTAGTGGGTGGCTCGGGCTACAGAGCGGGGGACCTGACCCTAGTCTTGAATGGGGTAGCACTCCCTCTGAAAGACAGGGTCTGCAGCTTGGGAGTGCTCCTCGACCCGGAGCTGTCCTTGGTAGCCCAAGTGTCAGCAGTGGCGAGGAGCGCTTTCCATCAGCTTTGGCTGATCCATCAGCTGCGTCCCTTCCTGGAGTTCGACTGCCTAACAACGGTGACACATGCGTTGGTGACCTCCCGGTTAGATTTCTGTAACGCGCTCTACGTGGGGCTACCCTTGAAGACGGTCTGGATACTTCAATTGGTGTAGAATAGAGCTACCAGGATGCTGACGGGGACTGGGCGTGGTTCTCATATCACCCCAGTTCTCTGTCAGCTACACTGGCTTCCCATTGAAGTCCAGGCCCAATTCAAGGTGTTGGTTCTTACCTATAAAGCCCTTAACGGCTTGGGTCCTGGTTACCTAAAGGAGCGCCTGCGACCATATATGTCCTCCCGCCCCTTACGATCGGCGGCAGATGCTCTCCTCCGGGAACCCTCTGTGAAGGAAGTGAAGAGGGTGAGCACCCGGAGGAGGGCTTTCTCTGCGGTGGCACCCCACTTATGGAATGTGCTCCCCAGAGAGGCTCGCCTGGCGCCGTCATTATTTGCTTTTCGGCGCCAGGCAAAGACCTTTTTATTTAAGAAATATTTTAATTGTTAATTAATTAATTAGTTAGTTAGTTTAATTGTAAATTTTAGCTTTTTATAGGTTTATTTATAGTTTTAATTGGGGACTCTGAGATGGGCCAATTTTAGTCTTTATAACTTTGTTGGTTAGTGTGAGTTGGTTTATGTTTTTGTTTTATATTATATTTGTTTATATACTTGTTGTAAGCCACCCCGAGGCTTCAGTGCGATGGGGCGGCCTATAAATATTTTAATAAAATAAAATAAAATAAAATAAAATAAAAAAATAAATAGAGTAGTCTTTCCTGGGGCAAATTGGTAGCAAGGGTTCAGGTGTAAACATTACTGCTTATATGCAATAGGGAGGTATCAACACATGTGACAGAGTCCCAGACTGCAGAAGTTTTATTTTTAAAAATATTTAGGAAAAAAAATACTGAGGGAGAAGCCCAAACATCATGCATGTTCAGTGGGCACACAGAGGTGACTGACAATTGAAGGAAAAAACTGAGAATTGGTTAAGAGGGGAAATGGAACAAAGTACCAAAGAGAAGGCAAAGCACAGTGCCTGATCAAAAGTACTACCTAGTGTAATGCTACAAGTCTACCTTGTTCCTATAAATGTATTACCCTCCCTGTAATGAGAAGGAGGGTTATCCCCAGAATCTAACACAGGAACATACCCCACATAATACAAGCCCAAGTGCCTTTTGTACTAGTATATACAGTAACTGACAATCTTTTATGTATTCCAAATTCATTCACTTTGTAATACCCCTTTCCTTTACTTTTTCTTCTACACATGTAGGCAACTCACGACTGTATAGGCTTGCAGTTTCTTTTTAAGAGTATGTTAAATGTATCCTAAGATCCAAACAAATCTGCTATGGATTTTTTTACTAACTAAAGAAAAAGTGACATCCTAGGGATAAAGGATCTTCCATTAAGCTCCTTACCTGCATTTTCGAACCTGAGAATATGTCAAAAGGGAAGAAAGAAGGATCATGATGCTATTTGTGGAAGCTGTGAGGTCATCCAAATCCATTAGTGCATCCCATAGTATATTAAGAATAGAGGGCACCTAGATTATTAGCACAAAAATTGAAAATGCATGAGGCCAAGATACTGCCAAAACTTTGGTTCAACACAATAAAAAGTGTCAGCATATTCTACTCACTTTCTCTGGCTGAAGGTGGACAAGGCTTTCCACTACTGGTACCAAAGAAGCTGCGGCAACAGCTCTAACATCATCATCCAGATCTTGCAGACCTTCTGTTATGGCAGGTAGGACTTTAGGCAATAAAGTTTCAATTAAATCCTGCCAAAGCAAGAACTGTTAAACTTAAGTTCAGTAGATAAGGCTGTGCAATAGCCTGCATGCACAACAACTGTCTTTTCAAATAGCACATTTTTGAGGCACATTAACATCATTCTCTCTAATGGCAAAGTTGGAAGACATCTAAAACATAAATGTTGGGAAAAGGGAGTGAATAGCATCATTGGAAAGAGCTCATTGTTGAGACTCTTCTGTTCCAGTGAAGCAATCTTTCTCTACTATCACTGGGCTTCTTAAAAGTCATTCAGTGGAGATTTTGAGCAGTTTGGGGCCTAAATGGTAGCAAACCTGTTAGTGCTATGACATTGTTTCAGGGCAACTTAATCTTTCACAACTGGAACTCCACAGTTGGCACAGGTGAATTAAGCCAGTGTCCAAAGCATTATCTGGCCATATGTTTTTGAATGGATGTCAGTTTGTGAGGCCTGAAGACAAAGTGCTTGATAAGTTCATCTTCAAAGGGAAATAAAACTGTGGGGACATGAGGGGTGTTGTACCTGACAGAACACCTCCTCCTACAGATAATTATGGAAGTCCTTCTCTGAGTGTTCTGTAATTCTGAGTTATGGAACTATGCAAAAAGGAAAGGTGTTTTCAGTATGCATTTAGTGATTTTGCCAATTTAAAGTGGTGAATTTTTAGCTTCTATACCTTATAATTGTCTTAGCATTTGTAATCAAGCTAATCATCATAATCTCAATTATGATGTTGCACTGGAATGTGTTTATTTTGGTTTTAATCCGTACTGTATTTTAGATTATTGCACAATAACGTTTTTACAATTAACTTTTACAATGCCTAGATAATTAATTTATAGGTGTTTATTTTTTATTTTATTGAAGGACAAACCCTTCCCCTCCAGGTTCATGATATTCAAAAAGGCAATATCCTAGCACTGCTTGGTTGATACTCTCTCACTCATTCTCACCAGCACAACAGGACATTAACAGAATGGGAAAGTACCAAGTGTAAGTTGCTCCTACTATTTCAAAAACCATGGAACAATACTGCATTGAAGAAACTTAAAGCCATTACCTGACGAACTGCCAGAGCATACTTTATTCCTAGTAGACCACCATGTCTCACTTCCCACTGCTCCTGTGCAAGTAATTTTAGCAGGATAGCCACAGTTTTATGAACTCCACTTTCATTCATGTATTTCAGCACTACTCCTAAAGTCTGAGCACAAGTTTCTCGTACTGGTGCTACAACCTAAGATTTAAAGAGAACACCCCTCAGCTGAATAGTAGAAAGACACCATAAAATTGCAACCAATGTATACACAGTAACCATCCAAAGCTGATACTTACTTCATCTGAAACGAAATCACCAAATCTGTCTAGTGCAAACACACAAAGAAGCCTGATAGCCAAGTCTTCCAGCCAATCTTGGTGTTGCTGAGTCATCTGTTTAACAAAAAGTAAATTCCAAATTGGTGACATGTTGAATGATTATTCACCCTCCTTACTTTCAGAGACTCTTACAAAAGCAAGTATGCTGCACTGAACATGTGGAATAAATGCAAAGTAAACATTATACTTTTTGTGCTGCTGGAAAACTAACAGCAATATTCAACAACACTGCACTGGGTAGAAAATATGAATCTGACATTGGAACTACAGGGGTTTCTAAGTCAGAAAGTTAATTCACTGTATCTACATTAAATATTTAAATACTCTGCAAGACATACAAAGAATTATCATCCCATCTTACAGATGTGGCTACATGATCATTAAAAAACTATAAAAACAAAGGAACAGTATGTTCCATGAAACTATATCACACTTCACTGATGAACCACAATGTATTTGGAGCTGGCTGATACCTACAAGAGATTGAAATGTTAAATCATGAGGTGTTAGAATGCATTTACAACTTCAGGCTACACATAAGGGTGTCAGTCTGCCATGCTGTGCTATTTTCCACCTGATTTTTTTTTTTAAATTCAAAGTCAAACATAAGAAATATGACCCTGGCCCTCTCCCAACTCAGCAAACCAAATGGCAATTTATTTCATCATTTCTTTCAGGTACATGTCTGGACAAGACTTTGGGCAGAACTAGTGAGAGTTGAGTCATTTTATTTAATCACTTTTTTTAAAAGAGTGAAAATTAATGACAAACTGTCAACACTTTTCCAGAAAATAAACCAGAAAGGAAATAAATAAAGGAAACAAAGCTGGGTTACTTACCTTATTGATGGCTCTTTGAGCAGTCATTTGTGCATTCACAAATATGGGGGCTCTTCAACTGTATGCAACCTTGCTTCAGGAAGCTTCTATAGCTGAGGATCCTTTGGCAGGAAACCTCTTCCATCATTACAGTATATATACCCCAATGGCTTCCCATCCCTTAACCTCAGTTCCTAGAGACCATCACTGTGGCCCCTGAACTTAAGAGGGTCCTTGAAATCAACATAGGTATAATAATTGATGTCAATACCAAGAAGACCAACTTCAGTACTAGTATCACCTGTAATGTTCATTCAGCAAGAATGCGGTGGTGAGGTTGTATAAATGCACAGATTACTCAAAGAACCATGGTCACATGCAAGCAATCAGCCTTTCTTCTTCATCATCCTCTTTATAGTACATATGGATGATTAGAAAGCTCGTTCAGTGGGGCTATCAAAGCACTGAAGGAACTACTGCATTTCCAAAGGAACAGTCTGATCTGACAGACTCACAGGCAGTAGGGTTTGAGGGGTTGACCATGTAGCAGGTTTACATAACTCTGGCACCAGCTCAGAAAGCAAACAAGGCTGCCATTCCCCTGGCAAGGTGAGCTTTAGTGGTCCCTGAAAGTTCCAAACCAGCCAAATGGTATGAAAGAGAAACTTTCTGAACCAGGAAGAAAATGGAAGAAAATTTTCTTCTTTGGAAAGAAAATGAAAGTCCTTTATTCTGGCCAACATAGTACAAAAATAGCTTCTGCGACTGATGCAACGGTTCAATTCAGAATATGCAAAACACCAAATGCTACTGAATATGAGGGTGTGGAAGACGGACTCCAACAAAAGGATGGGGGTCTCATCCTTAATGTGAAAACTGAAGACAGCCTTAGGGAGAAAGGAGGATCAGGGAAAAGCACAACCTTTTCCCTCTGAGAAATTATGTATAGGCAATTGACCTAAAGTGCACACTACGCAGGGTGAGCAGATGCAATTACTACCAAGAAGGCTACCTTTTGTGACAACAGTCAGAAGTCTACAGCTACCAGAGGCTCCATGGGCTTAGACATCAAAAAATGAAGAACAAACAGGTTCTAGTTTAGTGTGGATAAACAAATGGAAATAGCCATGTTTCAAAGGCCAATTGAATTGCAGATATAAGGGGTGAGTAAAAACTGAGAAACCTTTTCATATGGTTGTGGTATGCCAAAACAGCAGTCAACCAAGCATGTATGGACAAAAATTTGAGGGGTTTTTTTTTCTAAGAGAGAATGAAGGAGGAGAAATACATGTTCCACCAGTCATTAAAAATTGTTGAATCCAGCCTGTGTTATACAATGAAAAAGTCTTCCATTTCTTAGGTATATTTAGTAGTTAGCTTCCATGCTGCATGCAACTTCCATGCTGCATGCAGTATAGTACAGAGACCCTTAGTAAAGATGTGAGATGTTAGTGAAGGATTCTCCAGGTTGTCAGACACCATAATCAAGAACATGTAGAGTACAACAATGTCAAATAAGCTATAATCATTTTAATATGTTTGGTAATTTATGATTTGAACACAGAAGAGCAGGACATGTAGAGAAAGTAATGGGATCTACTACATTCAAATGATAGGCTATTTGACATATTAAAAATTACCATAGTTAATTTGGCTTTGGCTTTGACAAAGAAAAAGCATCAGAAACAGAGTCAAGATGTTCCAGCACCACTTCTAGTGTCAGACAAGCTTGAAAGCCTGGCACTATAAAGTGCCCAAGGTTGCATCATTAGTAGTGAAGGTAGTCAAGGTTAAATTGACACTACTGAAGCTATCTTATGCTTACGTAGTCTCTTATTTTTGCCCTCTTTTGGCAACGGAGAGGCAAGAAGCTTAGCTATGGGTTCCTTGTATGTTCCAAGGTTGAGGGACATACAGGCTTTGATAGCAGAAGACAAGAGATACTGAAGGGTTTCAACTGGTTCCAATAACAGTGAGACTGAGGCCAAAGTCACAGGAAATGCTGCAGATTATGGGTCCAATACGGACTCCACTGCAGACACCAAGGATGATGAGGGAGGGATTTGTGAGTGTCAGTGGGGAGCAGAGGGTAGGAGAAGGGTAGGCCAGGCTGATTTTAAACTGCCAGATCCACAAGGTGCAAGATGTATACAGCCCATGAAGAGAAACACATCTCACAACCTGCACTGGGATGGAAGTCCCTACTACTCTTCTTTCCTTGATCTGTCTCATCACTTAATTTTCCTGATAATGCCAAAAAACACTTCTGATAATGCCAAAACCTTTCTAATAATGCTGACAAAATCAGGACCAGTTCCCCTGTAACATACAAGTGCTGACTATGCATTATCTAGAGTTACATATTAATCTTACCTCTTCTAGAGTACTGTCTCCTATTTTACCTCCACTTTTCCCATGAGCTTTAAGCACTTCTCTCAGTCCAATACCCGCACCATGCCGAATCTAAAAAGTTGCAAAAAGCAAACAGATTTAAGATTCAAAAGATTTAAGAACAGGTGTTTATTGTACAATATTGAATTACGCACATACATAGAGTGGTATATCAGGGTAAGTCTTAGGACAGCTAAGCATAGCATGCTGTGGTTATCTCTGGTTATCAAGAATTGAATTGATTTGTATATTTTATTTAGAACTCTCATGTCACAACTTTCAGATTTCCTTCCTCCAAGGCATACAATAATGATTAAAACACTATTTAATGTTAAAAGATATAAAGGAGATAAAAATGCAGGGCCAGTTAAAACCAGAACAGCAGGTCAATATAAAATTATTTATTTATTTATTTATTAAAATATTTATAGGCTACCCCATCGCACTGAAGCCTCGGGGCGGCTTACAACATAATTAAAATACAATTATTGTATAAACAATATTAATTTATCCCTCCCCCCCCCCTTGCCCTCGGTGCATCTCGGCAAAAAAGTAACCTTAAATTAAGCCCTAATAAACCCAATAAATAAATCAAACCTACTAACCAAATACAACATTAAATAAACATATAAACAAATAAGGCAAAACAAACACAACACTAAGAATTAAAATAAGACTTAAATAAAAAGGTCTTTGCTTGGCGCCAAAAAGCATATAATGACGGTGCCAGGCGAACCTCTCCAGGGAGCGCATTCTATAATTGGGGCGCCACTGCTGAAAAAGCCCTCCTCCGGGTACTCACCCACTTCACCTCCTTCACAGGAGGCTCCCGGAGGAGGGCCGCTGTTGCGGATCTTAAAGGGCGGAAGGGCATATAAGGGCGCAGGCGGTCCATTAGGTATCCGGGTCCCAAGCCGTTTAGGGCTTTATAAGTTAACACCAAAACCTTGAATTTGGCCCAGACTTCAACTGGAAGCCAGTGGAGCTGACGGAGGACTGGGGTTATATGAGAATATTGCCCAGCCCCCGTCAGCAACCTGGCAGCTCTATTTTGAACCAGCTGAAGTATCCGGACCGTCTTCAAGGGTAGCCCCACGTAGAGGGCATTGCAGAAATCCAGTCGAGAAGTCACCAACGCGTGTGTCACTGTTGTTAGGCAGTCGTGATCTAGGAAGGGACGCAGCTGATATACCAGACATAACTGAAGGAAGGCACTCCTCACCGCTGCCGTCACCTGGGCCTGCAACGACAGCTCCGGGTCGAGGAGTACCCCCAAGCTGCGGACCTTGTCCTTCAGAGGGAGTGCAACCCCATCCAGGACAAGGCCCAAGTCCCCAGCTCCAAGACTCGAACCGCCCACCAACAGGACCTCCGTCTTGTCTGGATTGAGCTTCAGTTTATTGGCCCTCATCCAGCCCATTACCTCGGCCAGGTACAGCCACCGCCTCACCTGTTCAGCACAGCCACCGCCTCACCTGGATCGGTAGAAAACGAGAGGTAGAGCTGGGTGTCATCAGTGTACTGGTGACTCTGCAGCCCAAACCTCCTGATGACCTCTCCCAGCGGTTTCATGTAGATGTTAAAGAGCATGGGGGACAAAATGGACCCCTGCAGTACCCCATGGCATAGCTGCCATGGCGCGGAGCCATAGTCCCCCAGCACCACCTTCTGGAATCGGCCGTCGAGGTAGGAGCGGAACCACCGCCAAGCAGTGCCTCCAACTCCCAATCCCTCCAGCCTATCCAGAAGGATACCATGGTTGATGGTATCGAAAGCCACTGAGAGGTCCAGGAGAACCAACAGGGACGCACTCCCCCTGTCTCTCTCCCTGCACAGGTCATCGTACAGGGCAACCAAGGCGGATTCAGTACCGTACCCGGGTCTGAAACCGGACTGAAATGGGTCCAGATAATCTGTTTCCTCCAAGAGTGCTTGGAGTTGTCCCGCCACCACCCACTCTAGTACCTTGCCCAGGAATGGGATGTTGGCCACCGGTCTATAATTGGCGGCCACCTCTGGATCCAGGGATGCCTTCTTTAGGACTGGCTGGACTACCGCCTCCTTAGGAGTGCTGGCACCCGGCCGTCTCTTAAAGAGGCGTTGACCACCTCCCGGATCCAGGGTCCAATCCCGTCCTTGGCTGTCTTAAGTAGCCAGGAAGGGCATGGGTCTAGTAAGCAAGTGGTAGGGCATACTCGTCCAAGCACCTTGTCCACATCATCAGGCCACAACAACTGAAATTCATCCAATAAGCATGGACCAGACGGCGTCGAAGGCAACTCTTCACTAGAATTTGCTTCCAAAGCAGTGTCGAGCTCACAGCATATCTGAATGATTTTCTTCTGGAAATGCTGGGCAAATTCGTCACAGCGGGCTTCCGAGGGCGGCACCAGATCCTTCTTAGGTCCAGGGTGTACTAGGCCCTGAACCACACGAAAGAGCTCCGCTGGACGGCATTGTGAGGAGGCAACAGAGATGGAGTTGAATTTCTTCTTCGCCATCCTCACCGCCACAACATAGGCGCGATAATGCGCGCACAAGCATGTTCAGTCAGATACCTGTCGTGATCTCCTCCACTTGTCCTCTAGTCGTCTCCCAGCCTGCTTCATCGCCCGTAATTTGGTCGTATACCACAGAGATGAACGGGCTCGGCTAGACGGGAGAGAACGCTTGGGAGCAATCGTGTTGATCACCCTGGTCATCTCCCCATTCCACAATTCTACCAGGGCGTCAACAGGATCGCCAGCCCTGTTAGCCGGAAAATCCCCCAGAGCATTCAGGAATCCTTATGAAAGGCCTAGAAATTTTTAAAAAACTATTTTATAAACATCAAGGTTGGTAATGGTTGGTAGCACAGGATAATATGCAATTGTGGGACTGTGCACTGAACACTTCAGCACATCCCTGACAGCCAAACCACACATGTGAAACATGAACTAAACTTTGACATTTGAACCCTAAACCTTACATAATATTCTCACTGCATGCATATGGAGCATTTGTGGCACTGGTAGTTCTACAATATCAAAATTAATTATGGATAAATGCAACAGAACCAATAAGAAGTAAACTTATTAAGTTAAACTGGAACCAGCATGGCTAGAAAGAAATATGCAAGTCCATTCTGGGAAGGAAGCATCCAAGGACTGGGTTATCTCTTTTCACTGTCTAGGAAGGCAGGGATCACATGATTAAATTTTCTTTGAAGGAAGAGTGACTCTGATTTCAGTATCTTAACATGACTAAACTTGAGAAAATACTGGAGAAAGGACCAAGGAAGGACAGAACAGCAGAGCCAGAAAATACATGAAATAAGCCAAAGAGATCCATCTGGAGGACAACATAGAGTGAGCAGAGACTAATCTCTGGAATAAAAGGCAGGTTCACATGTAACAGCAACCTATCCTGGTGTATTACCAGGATGGATTGCCATTAAGTATAAAGAACCCACAAAGAGTCCAACAGACAAATGGACTCATCACAAGTGCTTTGCCCCCCTCCCCTCCCCTCCCCTCCCCTCCCCTCCCTGTCATTCTCCTGTAGTATTAAAGAGGACACCGTGGAAACGAATGACGCCCCTTTGCGAGAGACAACTGTGAGCAATTTCAGCTTATTGTGGCTAGATTCCCTCCAGTATTAAAAGGGGTGAAACACAATTAGGACAGGGGAACTGGCACCTTTGCTTCTGTTCCACAAGAGACCTCTGCAACAGGAGGCAGGAGTGCCTGCTTTACTTCATTCTACTGTCCCATTCTACTGCTTGGGGCAGGGCTACCAAGCAAACTGCCAGCTCCTGTCTAAAAGGAGAGCTCTCAGGCAGGAGATGGGTGGCTGAACAGCTTGGTGGTGCTATCCTGTTCTTGGGGCAGCCCTACTGAGCCAACTGTGACCTTCCTGTTCCTGCCTGACAGCAGGATTCTTCACAGGATCCAAAAACCCAGGCAGGAATCAGGAAGACAAAGGGTAAATAAGAACTGCTGAGCCAACTGCTACCTCATGTCCAAGTGTTCTATTCCCAAGCAGAAGCGAGTAAGACCCTGGGAGTGCAAACTGTTCCTTGGTGCTACCCTGGCAATGGGGCAGCACTGATCGCCCTATTGCTTCCCAACTCCTGCCTGGGTGAAGACTCTCAGTGACCCTGCCATGAAAACAGAGCTATGCTTTAAGCCCATCACTGGCTCCTGCCTCCTGCCCAAAGTGGGTCTCTCAGTGGATCACTTGCCAAGTGGTAGGTACATAGTAGGCATGTTGTGAGAGGAGCCGGCTAGAGCCAGGAGTCAGACAAAATGGACCAGGAGGTTCCTTCTGACTTGCTCTGTTTCTATGTTTAAGTGATTTGTGGGTAGGCATGGACTGCTGAGGCTGGCAGTTTGAAATTACTCTAACCCACATGATTGATGTTATCTTTTTTTTCAGCTACACATGCTTGGTTGCTTTACCCTGCCAGAGGCATCTGGATGGGAAAAATGAACACTCTCCCACACTTGCAGAGAAGCTAAGATGGATTAAATCAGAAAACAAAGAAACTAATCATCAGGATTAAAAAAATAGAAGGAATTGCTCAAAAGTAATGACTACCTTGGATGAAGGCAGGGAAGGAACTAGAAATGGAGAATCAAGACTTCATTTCATTATTCATGTAACCCCCCTGCCTTCCCAGGTAATGAGAAGAGATAACCCAATCCTTGCATGCCTCCTCCTACTAACCAGAGGAAAAAGTGCCATATGCATGTTTTAAAAATAAGAACACAGTGTATATAAAGCAACCTCCTTCTAATCGCATGTTCTTGATGACATTAAGAGAAATGCTTACCTCCCATGAGGGGTTAAAAAGGTCATTGCACACTTCTTCACAAAAACTTTCTAGAGGCCATTCATTTGTCTAAAAGAGACAAAAATAATGTCCATGACTACTTAACTAGTTTCCCTGACAAATTATTTTCAGAAAGAGCTTCAGAAAGACACATTATTACACCAGACCTGAATCTACATTTTAAATAACCAGTTGGATATAACTGGATACTCAAGTAATTCTACACTAAGAAAAATCATGAATTATTAATTTTAAAGTGTAAGATAATGGATGTATTAAACATGTGTGTGTGTCAGAAATTCAAGTCACTTTTCCAAGGAAAGTTTGAGGCTGAACTACAGTTTTGCCTTGCTTCTGTTTCACTATCTCCTTCATTCTTAGATCTACTGCCTGATAATTTTTCTTTTCTTTAAATGTTTTACTCACTTCAGCAGTTTCCAATTTCTTGTCTAATTCAGTTCAAATTACTGCTTGGTACTTTTAACTGTCTTCACACTTTGGCTTCTTGATCCTTGCTATCTGTGAGGACTGGGCCTGCTTCTCCAAAAATACAGCATTCCAAGCTAGAGAGCTCAGACTTTGAAGAGGAGGAGGAGGGGTTGGAATGTCAAGGATTAACAAGTCAGGAAATTAGCAAAGTAGCTTGAAAGAACCAGGCCACCTCTGGTTCAGGGGGAAACACTGGAGAAAAAGGAACATTAAGAGTAGGAGGAGTGGAAGTTCATTGATTCAGTGGTTCATCACCAAGTCAAATAAGAGGATCAATTAAGTCATATCAGTATTTGACCTACAAGCAGTGCAACAAGACTGCCCTTGCTGTTTCTGCTGCCCTATTGGTCAAAGTGACCTGGGAAGTTTAATTCTTACTATTTTAAAGTAATTAAGTTTGGGGGAAGAGGAAGAGATTGCAAGAGGTAAATACTAATAAAGTTCAATGAGCCTGAGCCCAAATTTTATTAAGTATTTAGTTTGTACTTAGTCTTTCTACCAAAACAGGTATTCAAGATGGGTTTACAAGTACAATCAAAATAAAGACAATAAAACAATACAATGAAAACTATGTTGTAAACCGTCCTGAGACATCTGTTAAGAACAGGGTAAAAATACTGTAAATAAAATAAACAAAACAATGAAAACTTATCAATTATACAATTTTTAAAAAGGAAAAACAGTGCCCCACCCAACAGTTCATTTACAGGTCAAAGGGGCTCTTAAATAAAGCAGCCTTTGCCTGCCAATACAAGGACAGCAGTGAGGATGAGAACCAAACCGCCTTTGGGAGGGAGTTCCATTGCCTTAGAGAAGCCATCTAAAAGGCTACACTGCATTGCCATCAAATGCACCACTGAAGGTGCTGGTCTTGGAAAAAAGGCTTCTCATATAGATCTCAGGAACTAGGTAGGATTGTATGGGACACAAGAGTCATTTGGGTAGCCTGATCAAGTCTTAGAGGGCTTGATAAGTCATAGATACTACTTTTAATTTTGGCCACAAACAGCCAGCTGCTTTAACAAGGAAGTCATATGATCTGTATAGGTTTTGAGGATCTGGGTTTGCTTTGTATTAAGGCAAGAGAGTCAAACTGGGAAATTGTAGAATTTGTATTCTTTACTCCAGTAATATGAACTTTATCTTCACCCCTATTATAGAGAAGAAAATTGGTCCATAATTCATTAACTTATAAGAGTTCTGTACCTCTTCTGGAATATTCTCTACCAAAAGTCTGGAGTCAGTTGCAGGTTGACTGATGATAACATTTGCAATTTTTCTTTTCTTTTCTTCTGGTTCACCATCAGTGCTATCATTACTAGAAAAAAAATTGAAATATTTCTGAAGTGTCATGCCATACAACTTAACAGTAATCATGTAATATACTGTATGCATTTATATTTTAATTATGAATTGCATTAAACTCAAGATTGTTCGTGTTAAACGATGCCTTAGCTTCTTCACAGACAACAACTCATTCTGAGAAAATTATAAATGATGAAATTGTGGACGCAGATAGAATCTTCACTGGGAAGATCAGCAACCTCCAGAACATGATTTTTGGAATTAGAAGCACTTACAATTTACCATTATTTCTCTTAGGATACTGTTTTGTTAGAAGAAATCTGAAGTTCTATTGGAAACAACGAGAATGACTAACAGCTGCTAGAATAGCTATATATTAAAGGACCAACCAAAATATCCAATTTAAAACCCATTTTGGTGATTTGGAAAATAGTCTAATTGGTCCAATCAGAAGGTATCCTAATTCAATTTAGAGCTGAATCAAAGTGATATTCAGGAAGCAGAAGTTTTATGTTTAACTAGCTATAACTTCTTTACTTAATAGAACTGGCTAACATTTGCAAATATTGTAGACATACAGTGGTATCTTGGCTCACCAATGCCTCAGTTCATGACCAAATTGAGTCGCAAACAGAAATTTCAGAAAAAAATTGCCTCAGTTCACACATTCCACATTGGATGACAAACACGATCGCGTCTGTCTCCCCCCGCACGAGCATGCCCATGATTGCGCCCATCTCCCCCCGCGTGAGTGCAATTGCACGATTATGGTTTCGACTCTCCCTCCCCCCTCCCCAACCTAGATTAGTGTTCTCTACTGTACTGTACTTTGTTTGAAACTTTGGTGATTTAAAAAATATTTACAGAACAGATTAACCTTATTTACACTGAACCTTACAGGTAAATTTAACTTGGGTCAAGACCAATTAGGGTCATGACCAGAGTCCTGGAATGGATTAAGTTCGTGAGCCAAGGTAGCACTGTATTTGAGGACCGAAACCTTCCAAATATCAGTCAGTTAGAGGGACATGTTGGATACTAGGCTGCTTTACATATTAATTAAGGCAAGTACCTTTTATTTTTTGACAGAAATACATGCCACTTGGAAACAGCTGCCCATTCTGGGAAAATAAAGCCTGCTGAGTTTCAGTCATATAGGTACAGAGGGCTGTGTACAAAACAGGTCCAGGTCTGTAGCAGTTAGAAAAGGTTGGTAACATCTATTATTGCCTGGTGAGCATTTATATGAAGGCTGCAAACACTGGAATTACACCAGCTAGTGAGAAACATGCCAAATTATAAAAGGAGATGCTGTGGCACAATATGCTGTATAGAAATGTTTAAAATAAATAAATAAAGATAGGCACATGGATTTTTGTGTTAGGTGCCAAAGTTGATTTCGGGTTTGTACAGGCAACAAATGAAATTTAGCCAACATATATCCAAGCTGCTGAATGGTTTTGAAAGAAAAAGGAAAGCATTTAGTGAAGGATGGAAGCTTAAGCAAGAAAGAAAAATAGAAAGACAAGACAAGACAAGACAAGACAAGACAAGACAAGACAAGACATAGGCACATCCAAAAACTGTGTTAAGGCTGGTAGACCCTCAGGCCCGCCCTTGCTGCTCTGACTGCCTCGACTCCCAGTGTAAGTGGAAGTTGTGCCAGGATGGCGGGCATAGGCTGCGGGGGAGGGGGACACGGCCTATATCTTGCTGGCTGCGGTCAAGTGCTGGAGGCCTTGGGCTGGCTGCCAAAGGGCGTTGGTCTAAGGGCGCTGAGCCGTTTGGGGCCATGTAGCTGGGCCAGGGACTTTGTTCTTTTATTTGTGGGAGGTTTGGGGATTTTTAATGTTAACATATTTTAATCTTACTGTATACC
The DNA here is from genome assembly GCA_023646645.1 of Varanus salvator macromaculatus. Lineage (NCBI taxonomy): Eukaryota > Metazoa > Chordata > Lepidosauria > Squamata > Varanidae > Varanus > Varanus salvator. The sequence continues at coordinate 29,915,512 of JAIXND010000756.1, forward strand.
AATGACTGAGCTGTATTTTATTGCTAGGTTTTAAATTTAATTTTTTAATGGGTGTGCCTGGGGAGCATGAGGGTGCCACCATTGGGGTGGTAATGGGCAGGGGAGGATATGGTGGTGGGGGTCTAACAAGTCAGCTAAGAAGAAGGAGGGACAGATGTCTCATATCTGTCCCCTCTTCTGGTTATTCCCCCACCTGGAAGTTTCCTGGTAGTTTTATCCCCTGCCCCTCAGGCCTGACAGTGCTGTTGGTGAACGCCAGGTCCGTCCATAATAAAATATCTCTCATTCATGATTTAATCGTGGATGAGTGGGCCAACCTGGCATGCATCATGGAGACCTGGCTGGGAGAAGGCGGGGATGTCTCCCTTATTCAGTTCTGCCCGCCTGGGTACCTGATTCAGCACAAGCTCTGGATGCTTCCCGTAATGGAACCCACAGTTGATAGGGTTCCATTATGGGAAGCGTCCAGAGCCCTGTGTGGTCCATTATTGTTGGATGAGTTCCAGTTGATGTGGCCTGATGATGTGGACAAGGTGCTTGGGCTGGTACGCCCTACCACCTGCTTGCTTGACCCTTACCCTTCCTGGCTACTTACCAAACCCAAACACAGAATTGGTTCCTGGGTGCAGGAGGTCATCAACGCCTCACTGAGGGAGGCCCGGGTCCCCGCCCCTTTAAAGGAGGCAGTGATCAGGCCTGTCCTGAAGAAGGTCTCCTTGGACCCAGAAGTGGTCGTCAATTATAGACTGGTGGCCAACATTGTTCTTGGGCAAGGTGTTGGAGCGGGTGGTGGTGGGACAACTCTAAGTACTTTTGGATGAAACTGATTATCTAGACCCATTTCAGTCTGGTTTCAGACCTGGTTACAGTACTGAATCTGCCTTGGTTGCCCTGTATGATGACCTGTGCAGGGAAAGAGAGGGACAGGGGGAGTGCGTCCTTGTTGGTTCTCCTAGACCATGGTATCCTTCTGGATAGGCTGGCTGGGTTAGGACTAGAAGGCTCTTCTTGGCAGTGGTTCCGCTCCTATTTGGCTGGCCGATTCCAGAAGGTGATGCTGCGAGACTATGGCTCTGTGCCATGGAGTACCACAGGGTTCCATTTTGTCCTCCTTGCTATTTAACATCTACATGAAACAGCTGGGAGAGATCATCAGGTTTGAGTTGAGGAGTCACCAGTACGCTGATGATTCCCAACTCTACCTCTCTTTTACAACTAATCCAGGTGAGGCAGTGGCTGTCCTGAACCACTGCCTGGTCGAGGTAATAAAGGGTCAATAAACTGAAACTCAATCCAGATAGACCTCTCCAAAGTGGCTGGGAGGTGGCAATGCATCCAAGGCCCACTCAGGGTCTGAAAGGGGAGAGTGGGAATGATGCTGGTGTCCTCTAGCCTCCTTATCTAGTGTTGAATTCATATCAGAGGGAGATGCCAGCAAGTGTCGTGCAAGTGACATGGGCAGTGTCACGAGGCCAGGAGCCTGTTGAGGCTTAGGACTGATGGGGACACTATAGGGTTCTCTCCAGGCTTATCCCATGATACAGTGGAGGGCTCCTCCATGGGTTCCAGGGTTCTTGGGCAGTCAGTGGGCTCTGAGGACCTGGTGGAAGAGGTCATTGGTCTGTCAGGGCTCACATGGCACCTGCACTTCTGTTTTGGCATGGCAGGGACAGCTATCTTTTGTGGGCACTAAGTGGATCTCCTGGAAGTGCATGTATCTCATGAGCATTGTTGCTGTGGCTCAGGTGGGAGGCCCCTCAGAATGGATGTAGAAGAGTGAGTGGTTGAGCCCTTTGAAGAGTTGGCCATCAAGAGGGCCTTCTTTCAGAGGGTGGCCTTGAGACAAAAAGCACATTGTTTGTGAGTCTGTTTACTGAAGGCCTGACAAATAGTACAGGCCTCCACCACATGTCCCTTGCCAAGGCAGAGGAGACAAGTCATGCCTGTTTGAATGTGGCATTTTGCTGCCACAATTGAGGCAGTCACGAAAAGCCGCCTATGCCATCATGGAGATGGGATCAGAGGAGGCGAAAACTGATGGGGAAAGAAAAAAAGGAGATGCCAGGGTGAAGAGTAGTTAATAGAGCAGGACAAAAACTAATGTTTAATTTTTTAAGAGAAAGTGTGAAAAATGGGGAAAGATTACTGAGAATAAAAGGTTAGAAAAGGAAGGGAGAGTACACAAAAGAATACTAGTATCTAAAGGTGGGTGAGAGAGAAGCAATTCCTAGTTTAAGCTTCATAGCAGTTGAAAAGGAACCCCTCCCAGTGTTTCTTGGGAAGAAGAAGTGGACTTTCACCCAAACCAAAAGCTACAGAAGCTTTTCCTGATTCCAAGCTTTGTAGAGGGGCAAAAGTCCATATGTGTGATGCACAAAGACCACAAAGAAGAACCACAGAATCCCTCTGAAGCAGCCTAATTCAACTTACTATTTGGCCAAATCCAATGAACAACCCACTACAAATCAGACCTGAAAACAATGAATGCACCCTCTTTAAGGAATGAAAATTAAAGGGAAGGGTGCATCACACGCGGTAACTGCAATTAATGCTAGAGAAAGAAGACATACTCAATCATATCCTGCTTGCATATATAAAACTTCTTTACTAATAATTTTAATTCTATATAATATACTGGAATAATAAGAAAGGTGCTGAGGCTATTGAAAAGGAACAGGCAAGACTTAAGTCCCACTACAAAGACTATACAATAACATGTTGCAGTGTAAAAGTGAGTTGCAGTCAAGCAGTCTTTCCTTTTTTCAAGATTGATTGATTGATTGATTGATTTATTAGCCCATTTATATGCCGCCCCATCACAACAAAGCCTCGGGGCGGCTCAAGAGATAACACTCTTCCACCAGTCATGCAGTATTTCATGGACATACTCAATCCATATTGGGCCATTTGGCCCCCTCTGAATGTATTCACCTCACCCCAAACAAGATTTCTAGTTCTACACACCTTATGTTCCCCCAGAACCTGACATAACCTCCTTATGTATTGTGGTGCCATTTTGACTATACAAATAACAGCATTCACCCCTGAAGTTGGAAAAGAGATGGAATCTTATTTTTTCTTGTCATTTATGCTTTAATAGTACTTTTTGGCAAGTATTTAATTAAAAGGAAAAAGAATACCCAGCCACTACTGTACCTCTTCTCACTGGTTTCTACAGCATCTCTTGATCTCTGCTTTGCAAACAACTTGGCCATTCTTTTAGCCTTATTCTTTTGTCTGTTACTCATACCAGCTCGAAATTCAGAATCAATCAATTCAGCAGCTTGAAGAGTCTGAAAAGATGTAAAGATTAAGTGACTACTCTGGTTTAAATCCATGGAAGTGTGACCAGTGTTTCATTTACATAAAAGCATTTTTCTGTGAAAACTACTTGGGCTCCCTCCCTCCCTCCAATAATTGAGGAAGCTATGGAAAAGCGTAAGATCTAGCATATCCTGTTAATAACTGGAAATCAGGGACCAGCAGAACCCTTTCAATCTCATTTATATGCAACTTAAGGGAAACAGACTCCTATAATTCATCATACTGTCTCTAGCTATGATTTTTACAATATATTACAAATTACTGAATGACATCACATATCTTCTTAAAACTGATATTATGATATAGTACTTAAAGCTTAATGCTGAATAGCAGAAATGCAAAGCAAACTCACTGTATAAGTCCTTGTAGTGAAACAGCTTGAAGTTTTACCTACAGGTTGTTTGTGTACCAGAAATGACGAAGCAGGAGTGTAGTCCAAATCCTCATCATTGAACAGGTCTTCTGTATTCATTCCAATTGCTGCACCCATATCAAGGCCAAGTTTCTTTTGGAGCAGTTTTCTCTGTCGTGCTATCCTCTCTTTAGGATCAACTTCACCTTAAAAGTGAAATGGCCCCAGTTCTTAAAACTATGCTTATTCTTTGCAAAAATGAAAACACTTAACACATTTTAAATTTAGAAGCAAAAAGTCAATTAAATGTACCGTATTTTTCGCTCTATAAGACACACTTTTCCCCCCTCAAAAGTAAGGGGAAATGTCTGTGCGTCTTATAGAGCGAATGTGTGTGTGCCGGACGCTGCCGGCCCGCCTGCACCACCAGGCCGGCATGTGCTTGGTGCGCCCTGCTCCACCCTGCACTCCAGGAACTGATCATCCCCATCGGGAAGCTCCGCACCGCCATGCCGAGCACCACGTTGCCCCGCGCCACCTCCGCCACGCACTGCCATCCCGCGCCGATGCAGCCCCGCACCGCCCCCACGCCACTGCCCCTGCAGGCACAGATGTCACTTTAGAAGCATAATCCTTTTATTAAAATTTAACAGGTTAAGAAACAGTATAAATTGAAGCAGTGTTCTCTTTGAGATGTGAGAGAAGCAATTGACAATGTAAAGAGCTGGATCCAAACTTAAACTTCCCCTTCTTCCATTCCTTTCAGACAGAATTCAGCCCTGAAGGTGGCCCCTGCTGCGTGAGGGCTAGACAGCAGCAATGCTGCACACTTCTGAATTGGTCCACTTGTTTAGCCTGTCATATCCTGTTGGTGCCAAGGACACCCTTTCCATCTCCTCCCCACCACTCTGAAATGTCTCCCTCCTTTTCCAAAGAGGGCTGGTTCTCTCTCTTTGCCCTGAGCATCTTCAGTAAATAACCTATAAATCGCCAACTCATCTACTCAGCTCTGCCTCTTCCTCCTCAGAATCAATTGATGACTTTCTTATGCAATATGTACATCATGTCCCTAAGATCACTCTCTAGCCATGTACCAGCACTCTAGGACAATTTTTAAAAAGGGATCTGGAAAATTATATGCTGCTTTGCTTTCTGTTGGTTCTGCGTAAATTGGTTGAAAGTGTTATTCAGGATAGATTCAGTTAACATATAGAAGAACTAGCCCTGCTTTAAAAGAAGCAATATGGCTTCTGCAGGGGTAAGCCCTGTCTTGCTAATCCAGTAGAATTCTTTGAGAGTGTCACTACTACACGTGGACAGAGCAATCAAATAGACATTGTCTATTGAATTTGATGCTTTTGTTATTGTGAGCCGCCCCGAGGCTTGTGGCAAGGGGCGGCCTATAAATTTCTAAATAAATAAATAAATAAATTGTTTTCTTCCAAAAGCCTTTTGATAAAATCCATCAACAGACTCTTGAGAAAACCTGGCAGTGATGGAATAAGGGCTGTGTGTGCACACACATGTTGTCCTATGGATCAGTAACTGATTAAGGAATTGAAAGCCAACATTGAGAATGCATGGTATTCTCACAAGATTCTGCATTAGGATCAGTGCTTTTCAACCTGTTCATAAATGATCTGGAATTAGAAGTGAGCAATAAAGTAGCCAAGTTTGCTGATGATACTAAAATAAAACATTTAAAAGGGATTGTGAGGAATTCCAGTGGGATGTCTCTGAGCTGGGAAAAAGGGCATCAGAACGGCAAATGCTGTTCAGTGTAAGCAAGTGTAAAGTTAGCATGCTGGGGGAAAAGAATCTCATCTTCAAGTATAAGCTGATGGAATCTGAACTAGTGCTGACAGACCAAGAAAGGGGTCTTGAGAATGTGGTGGACAGCTTGATGAAAATGTCATATGTTAGGAGGGAATGCCATAATTAGGAAAGGAATTGAAAATCAAATTTCCAAGATCATATTCCTCTTATACAAATCTTTAATATGACCATACTTAAAGTATTGTGTACAGTACCACACCTGAAAAATGACATTGTTGGAAAAAGTGCAAAGAAGGGCAACTAAAACAATCAAGGGATTGGAGCAGCTCCCCTATCAGACTTTGTTACAACAACCAGGATTGCTTCTCTTAGGAAAATGATGAGTAATGGGAAGCATGGCAAAGATGTTCAAAATTACGCATGGTGTGAAAAAGAGGAAAGTGGGACATTTTCCTCCACTCTGAAAAAAAAAAGGGGTTAATCCCCATGAAAACACCCATCACTCCTTTGTTCTGGAAAAAAAAAAAAAAGATTCAACAGCAGAAGTGTAGTGAGCTTGAAATACCTTTTGGGAATGGAAGGGAAGTTCCCCACAATTCAGCTTTGTCTTTCAAGGGTTGGGCCTTTTAATACCTCATGGATAATTACCTGGGACTTCTAAATGCTTAACAAAAACAATGTGGATATAAAGTTCCCTTCCCAATTGAGGATACAAGAAACACAATTATTATAGTGATCTCTGCAACTGTGCAAATGTTAGATTTTCATGCCCTTGGCCCAGAGGAAGAAATGACACACAAGAGACCACTGAGTGAACATTTCTCTCGACTCAAAAGGATGCGTAGATGCAGCCCAAGTTTCTTAAGCATCACTTTTAAATATGAAAAAAAAAAAGAGAGAGAAAAGTTGAAGGATTGAATTTAGGTCTCTCCTCATTGCTCACCTTCTCTGTCTAAGATAGAGGCAAGAAAAACCAGAGAGAGCAGGTATGCTGGGGGTGTGCAATCAAAAGAATATTTGCAGTTTATTCAGACCTACAGGAAATACAAGTGGCATTGAAGGGACTGCAGAGATGGATTCTATACAAGATGTTTTCATCCCCTAACAGTTATATGCAGTCTGCGGGGGATGAGGGGGTCATGCACGCTGTATGCTAGAGGCACATGAGAGTAAAGCAACTGGGATTAAGACATCCCAACACATCCCATTCTGTTATAGTTTATTCAATAGTTTAGTAAACCATTTGATTCAGAATATTTTTTTTCTTGTTTTCCTCCTCTAAAAACTAGGTGCGTCTTATGGTCAGGTGCGTCTTATAGAGCGAAAAATACGGTAACTTTGCTTCTTCATCAACATTAGCTGCAATTTATTAGAACCTCTTGACTAGTGTAACAAGGCAAATTTGAAAAAACATCAGACATTTTCAAGAGGTAAATTTCTGCCTGTTGCAAAGTATTATTCTATGGCCATTTAAACACTCAGACTCCTTCATGGATCACTGTCTTGTCGTGGCAAAGGGGCTTGCGTAGCTCAATGAAGCTATGAGCTATGCCGTGCAGGGTCACCCAAGAGGGACAGGTCATAGCAGAGAGCTCTGACAAAACGTGATCCACTGGAGAAGGAAATGGCAACCCACTCCAGTATCTTTGTCATGAAAACCCCATGGACAGTACCAAAAGGCAAAACGATATGACGCCGGAAGATGAGCTCCTCAGGTCGGAAGGTGTCCAATATGCTACTGGGGAAGAGCGGAGGGCTAGTACTAGTAGCGCCAGAAAGAATGAAGCGACTGGGTCAAAGCCGAAAGGACACTCAGTTGCCGATGTATCTGGAGGTGAAAGGAAAGTCCGATGCTGCAAAGAACTTTACTCCATAGGAACCTGGAATGTAAGATCCATGAATCAAGGCAAGCTGGATGTGGTCAAACAAGAGATGACAAGACTGAACATCGACATCTTAGGAACCAGTGAACTAAAATGGACAGGAATGGGTGAATTTAATTCAGATGATCATCAGGTATACTACTGTGGGCAAGAATCCCTCAGAAGAAATGGAGTAGCCTTCATAGTCAATAAAAGAGTAGGAAAAGCAGTACTGGCATACAATCTCCAAAATGACAGAATGATCTCAGTTCGAATCCAAGGCAAACCATTCAACATCACAATAGTCCAAGTCTATGCCCCAACCACTGGTGCTGAAGAGGCTGAAGTTGACCAGTTCTATGAAGGCCTACAACACCTTCTAGAATTAACTCCAAAAAATGATGTCCTTATCATCATAGGGGATTGGAATGCTAAAGTAGGAAGCCAAATGATAACCGGAATAACAGGCAAGTTTGGCCTTGGAGTACAAAATGAAGCAGGACACAAGCTGGTGGAATTTTGTCAAGAGAACATGCTGGTCATAGCAAACACTCTTTTCCAACAACCCAAGAGGCGACTCTACACATGGACATCACCAGACGGTCAACACAGAAATCAGATTGACTATGTGCTCTGCAGCCAAAGATGGAGAAGTTCTATACAGTCAGTAAAAACTAGACCAGGAGCTGACTGTGGCTCAGATCATGAGCTTCTGGTGGCAAAATTTAGGCTTAAGTTGAAGAAAGTAGGGAAAAGCACTAGGCCACTCAGGTATGACCTAAATCATATCCCTGATGAATATACAATAGAGGTGACAAATAGATTTAAGGAATTAGATCTGATAGACAGAGTGTCTGAAGAACTATGGACGAAGGTTCGCAACATTGTACATGAGGCAGCAACTAAAAGCATCCCAAAGAAAAAGAAATGCAAGAAAGCAAAATGGCTGTCTGAGGAAGCTGTCCGAATAGCTGAGGAAAGAAGGGAAGCGAAAGGCAAGGGAGAAAGAGATACACCCAATTGAATGCAGAATTCCAGAGAATAGCTAGAAGAGATAAGAATGCCTTCCTAAATGAACAGTGCAAAGAAATAGAAGAAAACAATAGAATAGGGAGGACCAGAGATCTTTTCCAGAAAATTAGAGATATGAAGGGAACATTTCATGCAAAGATGGGCATAATAAAGGACCAAAATGGCAGGGACCTAACAGAGGCAGAAGAGATTAAGAAGAGGTGGCAAGATTACACAGAAGAACTATACAAGAAAGAGCTTAACATCCCTTATAACCACGATGGGGTGGTCACTGACCTCGAGCCAGACATCCTGGAATGTGAAGTCAAATGGGCCTTAGGAAGTCTGAGCAACAACAAAGCTAGTGGAGGTGACAGCATTCCAGCTGAGCTATTCAAAATCCTGAAAGACGATGCAGTTAAAGTGCTACACTCAATATGCCAGCAAATTTGGAAAACTCAAGAGTGGCCACAGGATTGGAAAAGGTCAGTTTACATTCCGATCCCCAAGAAGGGCAATGCCAAAGAATGTTCAAACTACCGCACCATTGCACTCATTTCACATGCTAGCAAAGTGATGCTCAAAATCCTACAAGCTAGGCTCCAGCAGTATGTGGACCGAGAACTACCAGAAGTACAGGCAGGATTTCGAAGAGGGAGAGGAACTAGAGATCAAATTGCCAACATACGCTGGATCATGGAGAAAGCTTTGGAGTTCCAGAAAAACATCTACTTCTGCTTCATTGACTACGCTAAAGCCTTTGATTGTGTGGATCATAACAGATTGTGGCAAGTTCTTCAAGAGATGGGAGTACCAGACCATCTTATTTGTCTCTTGAGAAACCTATATGCAGGTCAAGAAGCAACAGTGAGAACTGGGCACGGAACCACTGATTGGTTCAAAATTGAGAAAGGAGTTCGGCAAGGCTGTATACTGTCACCCTGCCTATTTAACTTATATGCAGAGCACATCATGAGAAAGGCAGGGCTAGATGAATCACCAGTTGGAATCAAGATTGCTGGGAGAAATATCAACAACCTCAGATATGCAGATGATACCACTCTCATGGCAGAAAGTGAAGAGGAACTAAAGAGCCTCTTGATGCAGGTGAAGGAGGAGAGTGCAAAAGTTGGCTTGAAACTCAACATTAAGAAAACTAAGATCATGGCACCCGGTCCTCTCACTTCCTGGCAAATAGATGGGGAAGAAATGGAGGTTGTGAGAGATTTTATTTTCCTGGGCTCCAAGATCACCGCAGATGGGGACTGCAGCCAAGAAATTAAAAGACGCTTGCTTCTGGGGAGGAAAGCTATGGCAAATCTAGATAGCATACTAAAAAGCAGAGACATCACCCTGCCAACAAAAGTGCGTATAGTCAAGGCTATGGTTTTCCCAGTTGCAATGTATGGCTGTGAAAGCTGGACCATAAGGAAGGCCGAGCGCAAAAGGATTGAGGCCTTTGAGTTGTGGTGCTGGAGAAGACTCCTGCGAGTCCCTTGGACCGCAAGGCGATCAAACCGGTCAGTCCTAGAGGAGATCAACCCTGACTGCTCTTTAGAAGGCCAGATAGTGAAGATGAAACTCAAATACTTTGGCCAACTAATGAGAAGGAAGGACTCCCTGGAGAAGAGTCTAATGCTGGGAACAATAGATGGCAAAAGAAGAAGGGGACGGCAGAGGATGAGGTGGCTGGATGGAGTCACTGAGGCGGTTGGTGTGAGCTTGAGTGGACTCCGGGGAATGGTGGAGGACAGGAGGGCCTGGAGGAATATTGTCCATGGGGTCACGATGGGTCGGACATGACTTCGCGACTAACAACAACAACAAACACTCAGATTTGTTATTGTTAAAATTAATCTTTCAACCCACTAGTTAGTATATTTAAGGAAGAATTCTGAAGTCAAATCAATATGCTTACACATCTACTGCGGAATGCCAAAAGTTTTGGAAAAGTGTGTCTTGCCCTAAAACACAGATTTATTTTTATTGTATATTTCTTATATACCATCTGATTATAAAATCTCAAGACGATTTACATAAAAAGCCAAAAAGATAAATATATATTAAAACCATATTGCAATCATAAAATAGTTAAAAATTCCTTAGTGTTCACTTTTGCTACAACTAATTAAAATATATTATTGGTTAAAAAACTGGGAGAATAAAAAGGTGTTGGTCTGGCAGCGAAACCTAGTGCTGGTGCCAGATGTATATCTCTCGGGAGTGAGCTCCATAATCAGGGCACTATCATAGGGAAGAATTTAGTGTTTCCACAACTAGTAACAAGACATTTGAAACTTACTAAAGAATATGTAGAAACATAGAAACTGAGCGAGTTGGAAGGGGCTTCCTGGGCCATCTAGTCTGATCCTCAGTTCCAGCCAGATCATGACATGCCTACCATATGCATGTCTAATTTAATTAACTGAAAATCTTAATGTGTTTTGTAAAGGACTTTTCATGGTTATTGACTAAATTGAGAAATTAAAACTGGCAGATACATTAATTATGCCAGTAGTGAGGAACCAACTTCAGCCCCATTCAATTTTGCAGATGCTCTCAGTACTACATTCCAGTAGTGGTCAGGGCTAATACCAAAAAATACTAGCATCGTTTAGCTTACTGTTCTTACTACAAGAAACTAAGTCTCAGGGGAAGCATTTCAATCTTTTGGAATGGGAAAAATGCAGTGCAAAAGTCTGAAAGCCACTAAACAATTGGTGGTCAGGGAAAGGGAGTGGAGACTCCAGAGCAGGCATGGTCATCTGGACATGGAGGGCCAGAATAGGACCTGTGGGCCTGAAGTTCCCCAACCCTATTTCATAAGTGTATGGTATTGTATATGTGTATGATATTCTGGGCTTAAGCCACAGATTTCCTTACTTACCAAAATAAGATACATAAGAGTTTGTCAATCAACTAGAGTTAGCATTCAAATTTACAAGGGCAGAGTACAAAAGTTGCACTGCGTGCATTTTAATATGATCTGAGAATTATTTCAATTTGCAAGACACAGTAAGCCCTGATGGCTAATTATGCTGCCTGAATGTGGTACATTTCCTGGGGTGGCTTATAAGCCACCCCAACTAGTTATGGCTTGTTGTAAAGTTTATTAAATGTACTATAGTTTAAGATGTTGCCCAAACCCAGCTGCCAATTTCTTTGTGCCTTGAGGTGATCTGCTAGCAAAATGAAAGGCGGGGATAGGGGGACTGTAGCCATATCTACACTTGCTGGAAATTTTGTTTTACAAGTTCTGCCTTCTAACAAGTTTGTGTTCCAGAAGGCATCCCTCCACCCCAAGTCTGCCTGACAGCTGGTCCTGCTGTGATCCCTGTTCCTGAAACTGTTTACAAAGGCAAGTATAAAAGATCCCCTGCAACAGGTTTACTTAAGGATATTTCCCTACCCAAGATATTGTACAAGAGAACTTTTGTTAAATCTGCTTTTCACAGCCCAATTTTTTCTTGGCAATGGAATGATGTGCTCTGCAAAGTTATTTGAATTTCAAATCTATACAGCAGAACCACTGTACCTACTGACTCAGCAACTATGTTCTTGTTTAACCACGGCTGACCAGTCATAAATGTCAGATGTTTGAAAGCTGCAAACAGGTGCCCATGGGTGGTGAGTGGCAAAATAAACTCAAACAGCTACATGCAGCTTGCAAGCCTCAGTTTGGCCACCCTGGTACACATACTGGGTGGGTGGGGGTGAGTAAGAAGGCAGAAGCAGGAAGAGGCCTGTTGTTGGGAGAGGAGAGAGGGATGAACTGAGGCTCAGGCTAGGCTGATAGATGGCAATTTAGAAGCAGTGAGGTATGGGCTGGTTGCTAGCCTTTTTGCAGCAGCTGGCACTTTCTAGGCTTGTGGTGCAATGTCTTATTGTGTCTAATTTATAAATTAAATTTTATCACAGGTTATGTATAGCAGGTACAGTGTAGTATTTGCTTCTATAAACTGTTTCAGGCATCCACTGGGGGGCTTGGAGCTTATCCTTGTGGATACATACATACATGCTGTTATACTTGGTAAGTCCTTGCTGGTGTCCATTCTGAGTTGAAATACTTTACAATGGGGTGGTCCAACACCAGTCTGAAGGCAGCATGCAACCCCCTCCCCCCAAGGCCTTGTTTGATAGCCCTCTTGCTGCTCAGAGCCCCTGCCCCTTTCTACCTTGTGTCCAGATCCTAGCAATGGCACAGACACGATTGTGGCAAGCTCTCCTGAGGCTCAGGAAAAGAGCAGGTCAGGCTGGCAGCCTTGCAAAAGCTTCCCCCAGCATGCTCCATACTGTTCCCGTTGATGAGCACAAGGACGTTCAGAAGCTGAGCACCTTTGCACTTGTCAGCAGGAATGGATGGGGTATGCTGAGAGTTTGTCGGCTCATGCACAAGAGGCTCAGCATGCCAATTCCAAGTAGGAAGGGGGCCCAGTGGTCACATAGGAGAGTTTGAGTGGAGAAACAGGGAAGAAAGGGATGTGATACAACAGAGGATCAGTCATTGTGCTTGGTCAAAAGAGGAGTTGCCTGTGCCTGTGATCTCACAGGCCCACAAAGCATTCTTTTTCACTCATTCAATTAATCCTAAATCCATCTTAAAATTAAGCAGCTGCCTCTGATCCCTGCAGCAAGTAAGCCTAGGCTGCAGAGGTCTGTAAAGGAATCAGTTGATTAACCAGTGCCAGAAACAGCAATAAGTTCCAGAAAATTCTGATTAGCACAGAGGGACCAATTTATCTCATTAAAGAAAACTTTAATTACTGGCACAAAATATTGGTGCTCTAGTGCAAACTGTAGTTTTGTCATACTGAACTGTAAGGTCACTATACCCAGTTCCTCAGTTACAGATGTTCAAGTTAAGAACAACCCCTGCTTACAAACAAGCAAACCCAGAAGTCCTCCTTTGTCCTCAAGTGGGAGCCCATGGTGGCAAGCAACAAAGATGAAACTAGTGCCACAGAGATGGCAGAACTACAATAGGTTTTTTTGCTTATGAAAAATGAGTGTATCCAAACCAGTGTGTTTTGGCTTGGAGCTGGTGTTGCCATCTGTAACTTTGTATTGTATCTGATTATAAGCATGCCTCAAACGCCAGTCCCATCTGCATCATCATCCAGTTAATGCTAGGTTTACTGTTCACTCAAGCAGTGTTAAACTTTAATTTTTTAACTGTTTTTTTCCTATTAAAATCTAACTATTTTATGAACTGTAGACACATATAAACAGATTCTCTCTCTTCAGTATTCGTAGTTACTTTATTATAACTGTATTGTTGTTATTATTTAGTCATGAAGTCGTGTTCGCCCCATCGCGACCCCATGGAAAACATTCCTCCAGGCCTTCCTGTCCACCACCATCCCCCGGAGTCCACCTAAGTTCACACTGACTGCTTCAGTGACTCCATCCAGCCACCTCATCCTGTGCCGTCCCCTTCTTCTTTTGCCATCTATTGTTCCCAGCATTAGGCTCTTCTCCAGTGAGTCCTTCCTATTAGGTGGCCAAAATATTTGAGTTTCATCTTCAGTATCTGGCCTTCTAAAGAGCAGTCTGGGTTGATCTCCTCTAGGACTGACCAATTTGATCGCCTTGCAGTCCAAGGGACTCGCAGGAGTCTTCTCCAGCACAATTCAAAGGCATCAATTCTTCAGCACTCAGCCTTCCTTATGGTCCAACTTTCACAGCCATACATTGCCACTGGGAAAACCATAGCCTTGACTATACACACTTTTGCTAGCAGGGTGATGTCTCTGCTTTTAAGTATGCTGTCTAGATTTGCCATAGCTTTCCTCCCCAGAGGCAAGCGTCTTTTAATTTCTTGGCTGCAGTCCCCATCTGCGGTGATCTTGAAGCCCAAGAAAATAAAATGTGTCACTACCTCCATTTCTTTCCCATCTATTTGCCAGGAAGTGAGAGGACCGGGTGCCATGATCTTAGTTTTCTTAATGTTGAGTTTCAAGCCAACCTTTGCACTCCTCCTTCACCCGCATCAAGAGGCTCTTTAGTCCCTCTTCACTTTCTGCCATGAGAGTGGTATCATCTGTATATCTGAGGTTGTTATTTCTCCCAGCAATCTTAATTTCAACTGGTGATTCATCTAGCCCCACCTTTCTCATGATGTGCTCTGCATACAAGTTAAATAGGCAGGGCGACAGTATACAGCCTTGCTGAACTCCTTGCCGAACGGCCTTGCCAGGGTAACTGTATTATCGTTATTAAAATGCTACATTGTGCTTAAGATGATTTACTGTATATGGAAATATTTATATGCTTTTTATATACAGTGTATCACAGAAGTGAGTACACCCCTCACATTTTGTAAGTATTTTATTATATCTTTTCATGTGATAACACTGAAGAAATGACACTTTGCTACAATGTAAAGGAGTATATAGCTTGTACAACAGTGTAAATTTGCTGTCCCCTCAAAATAACTTAACACACAGCCATTAATGTGTAAACCGCTGGCAACAAAAGTGAGTACACCCCTAAGTGAAACTGTCCAAATTGGGCCCAAAGTGTCAATATTTTGTGTGGCCACCATTATTTTCCAGCACTGTTTTAACCCTCTTGGGCATGGAGTTCACCATAGCTTCACAGGTTGCCACTGGAGTCCTCTTCCACTCCCCTCCATGATGACATCACAGAGCTGGTGGATGTTAGAGACCTTGCGCTCCTCCACCTTCCATTTCAGGATGCCCCACAGATGCTCGATAGGGTTTAGGTCTGGAGACATGCTTGGCCAGTCCATCACCTTTACCCTCAGCTTCTTTAGCAAGGCAGCGGTTGTCTTGGAGGTGTGTTTGGGGCCGTTATCATGTTGGAATACTGCCCTGTGGCCCAGTTTCCGAAGGGAGGGGATCATGCTCTGCTTCAGTATGTCACAGTACATGTTGGCATTCGAGGTTCCCTCAATTAACTGTAGCTTCCCAGTGCCAGCAGCACTCATGCAGCCCCAGACCATGACACTCCCACCACCATGCTTGACTGTAGGCAAGACACACTTGTCTTTGTACTCCTCACCAGGTTGTCGCCACACACACTTGACACCATCTGAACCAAATAAGTTTATCTTGGTCTCATCAGACCACAGGGCATGGTTCCAGTAATCCATGTCCTTAGTCTGCTTGTCTTCACCAAAGTGTTTGCGGGTTTACTTGTGCATCATCTTATGCTGTGAGCCGCCCCGAGGCTTTGTTGCAATGGGGGCGGCATACAAATGTTTTAAATCAATCAATCAATCAATCAATCAATCTTTAGAAGAGGCTTCCTTTTGGGACGACAGACCTGAAGACCAATTTGATGCAGTGTGTGGCATATGGTCTGAGCGCTGACAGAATGACCCACCCCCCTGTCTTGCTAAACCGCTGTATGGTCTTGGTCTTGGAAACATGGGCTGCAGCTCAGTTTCAGGGTCTTGGTAATCTTACAGCCTTGGCCATCTTAATGTAGAGCAACAATTCTTTTCAGATCCTCAGAGAATTCTTTGCCATGTGGTGCCATGTTGAACTTCCAGTGACCAGTATGAGAGAGCAACAACACCAAATTTAACACACCTGCTCCCCATTCACATCTGAGACCTTGTAACACTAACGAGTCACATGACACTGGGGAGGGAAATGGCTAATAATGCCCAATTTGGACAGTTTCACTTAGGGGTGTACTCACTTTTGTTGCCAGCGGTTTAGACATTAATGGCTGTGTGTTGAATTATTTTGAGGGGACAGCAAATTTACAGTGTTATACAAGCTGTATACTCACTACTTTACATTGTAGCAAAGTGTCATTTCTTCAGTGTTGTCACATGAAAAGATATAATAAAATATTTACAAAATGTGAGGGGTGTACTCACTTCTGTGATATACTGTATGTGATTCAACTTATATACAACTCTGACTTAAAGATGATCTCAGGAATGGAACTCGTTCTTAACCAGGAGACTAGGAGCACTTATTTCCAGTTCTGAAAAAATAAGTGCTAGAATTAGATTTAATTTCCATTTTGAAAAATGCTGCATTTCATCATTATTTGTCCCAACACCATGAGAAGGAAGAGAAACAGATTGGTTCAAGATGTTTTCAGGCTCATTGAATGTTGGACTATCTTTTTGTGCAATCCAGTGACAAAGCACAATTTGTCTTGAGTACATACAAGTAGTTGATATGCTCAAAAATACAATATCAATCATCCTTACATACTGAATCATGCCTTGAAGTATTATAATGTCAAAGATGAAGTGAGAGAAATCCTTGTTAAGGAACCAAGCAGGAAATTTGCTCATCAGGTGCAACTCTTTCAGAAATGGACCTCTGACCAGGTATCTGCTTGTAAAGCATTGTTTGTTGTGGCAACATATCAATTGGGCAACATATGAAACTGTTTTGTGATGGTTTATTTGTGAAATCCTGTGCTATTAAAAATAAGTTATGGCCAAAGCCTTTCATGATGAAAAAACAATAAAGCATTTTTAATTGGTGCCTCATTGCTTCAAACAATATTGCGCTGGATGCAGTCTTTATCTGAGAATGTGTTGGTCAAGGTGCATGAGGCTCTCCCGACCACAGAATATATTTCCATTGCCATTGACAAGAGCAAATTCACTGTGTTTGAGGCGCTATTAGCCATGGCTTCTCTTCATGAAATAGGAGAAGCTATCTACAAACAAGTTGTAACCATACTGAATAAAATCAGAGATCTCAAAAACCTACATTCTGTAGCAACAGATAGTACCCCATGGATGATGGAGAAACTTTAAGACTTCTGAGTTTCCCTCAGAAGTGCAGCATCAAGTGTCCTTTCATTCATTGTATCATCCATCAGGAATCTCTGTGTCAACCAATTACAACTAAAGGATGCCATGAAGATGACTATTAAGATGATAAATGTGAAAATACTCCTTCAAAAGGGTTTTCTTGAAGAGCTTGATGAGAAGTATGCAGACTTCCTTCACTCTAATGTCTGTTAGCATACCGTATTTTTCGCTCTGTAAGACGCACTTTTCCCCCCATCAAAAGTAAGGGGAAATGTCTGTGCATCTTATAGAGCGAATGTGTGTGCCCACCCCCACCGGAAAGACCTGCCAAGCACTGCCGCCCCGCACGCCGCCACGCGCCAACCCCCGCGCACCAACCCCCGTGCGCTCCGCCGCCGCGCGCCAACCCCCGCACACTCCGCTACCCCGCACGCCGCCCCACACCAACCCCCATGCGCTCTGCCGCCCAGCACGCCGCCGCACGCAAACCCCTGCAAGCTCTGCCGCCCCACACGCCGCCAGCATGTTCTTCACAGGGTGACTTAATTTTCTATTCTCTGAAGAGCAATAACTGAACATTGGAAAAGGTGAACATTGAGAAGTAATAGTTCAACACTTAAAAGTGGGAAGATCATATTGCCAAGGGGAAGAAATTGTTCCTACCTCTTTGAGCATACCTACTTCATTCACCTTCCCCACCCCTTTTGGCTCTCCTGAATTGTGACACTTTGGCTGCCTGATCTCTTACTGCTTTTTCTCTTACAGTATGCAAATTGTCCTATTCCACCCCACTGACAGTTGAAACACATAAGGAAATTGACTAGTTGCAAAAGACTAATATTCAATTGCAGTTAAAAAATTACAAAACCATTTGCACACTTAGTGGTCAGATTTACACCACTGTTCAGGAATTATATCAAAAAGCTTCAGTGGGATACCTGATTCAAACCAGTGATTTAAATCACCCTTTTTTTCTTGTTGATTTTCTCATAATTTAAATTGCCCTTATTTAAATCAGTCTGTGCCATGCCTGAGCAGTGGTGCAAGAGTCATTTAAAATTTAGAGCAAAAATTTAGAGTGACTCTTAATGCCACTGTTGACTGCTGTTCACTTTACAAGGTTGAAATACGGTATTACTGTATTCTGTTATAGTTTATTAAATAGTTTGGTAAACCATTTGATTCAGAATATTTTTTTTTCTTGTTTTCCTCCTCTAAAAACTAGGTGTGTCTTATGGTCAGGTGCGTCTTATAGAGCGAAAAATACGGTAATTCAGGGAAATGTCTTGAAAGATTTTTTGCAATCAGGAATGAATTACAGTGGAACCTCATACTTCAAACTTAATTAGCTTCAGGGGCCATTTGAATTCTCAATTGCTCAAAGTCTGAAATAATTTTCCCCATTAGAAATAATGAAAAGTGAATTAATCTGTTCCCAGACCCTAAACAATACCCATTTCCATAAAATTAATATAACCTCCTGAAACAAAGTTCAAAGTTGAATATGTGGTGTGATAAAAAAATATGGTGAATGCTTAAATTAAAAAAATTACAGTAAAAGACACATTGCCATTAATCCCCCTCAAAATACTCTCCCTCGCTTTGAACACACTTGTCCTATCCTTGCCACACATGACATCACAACTAAAGACACTCACAAAAGAGGACTTCCAGAACTGCTTCAGAGAGTGGCAAGAACAAGTGCGTTTGAAGCGAGGGGAGTATTTTGAGGGGGATTAACTGCAATGTGTCCTTTACTGTAATGTTTTGGGGGGGGGGTTGACTTGGGTGCACAACCGATGATGTTTTCACTGCAACTGCATTTTTTTTTTTTCACTTTGCTCGCAGTTTGAACTTAGAAGCATCACTTGAACTACTAGGCACCACTGGACATCTGTTCTTCACTGAAACGAACTGTGATGAGTCCCTTCAGCAGATACTGAGTTTACTGGAGAACTGGCATTTATAGCTGATATTCACATCTTAACATTCTCAATAAATCTTTTCAGGATATGAATCAAGATGTTTCTTGGCTGTACACTGCAATTTCTGGGTTTCAGCACAAGCTCTATGCTTGTAGAGCAGCTTGAATGCAGCATTTTTTTTTTCATTTTCTTGCTTACAAGATACATGATGAACTTGGAGATTCTGTGAATTTTAGCACCTATCAATCCCACTTGGATGTGCTGAAATGTAAATTTGAGATACATTTTGTGACTTGCTGAACTTCACCCCTCACTCACACTATTCAGCAATCCCAGAATGATTGACATCTCAACTGTGGAATGGCACTTTCAGATGGAATTTTGTGAACTTCGGGCTGACCCCTTTCTTACACAATGGACTAACATAGGTGCAGAGTTCTTTAAATTATTTTCAAAGGAGCAGTTTCCATTGCTTTGTGATTTCAGGCTTTGCATACTATCAATGTTTGGCTCCACATACCACTGTGAACAAGCTTTTTCAAACAGGAACATCAGTAAGTCCAAAACTCGAAAAAGCAGACCATTCACTGGAGAATTGCCTGCAGATGTCAACAGCACAATTCAAGGCAGACATCAACTTGTAAAGAGTTTTCAAGCTCAAACATCCCATTGAGGTTGCCAGCATGTTTGCCTGTGACTCCAAATCAACCATTTCCCTACATATGTATCCTTTCAGTGTGAACCTGGTTTTTTTGGGGTTTTTTTTGCACACAGATAGTTTTGTTTCTTCGAACTTGCAGAGAAAAGACAACTCTAAGACCTCATACTGGTTTTCTCCCTCGTTCAATGATTAAATATATTGTGTATATTAAACTAAATAAATATATTGCAAGCACTTTAATTTACAATATGGAAATGTAATTCATCGTGTGGCCTCAGGATTTGTGACCCTTGAGATATGAAAAGTTGGAATACTCTTCTTTGGAACCTTGCAAAGCATATTCTTCAAGTGTTAGGGAAAAATTGGGGTGTGAAGCTACTTTAGCAAAAGAACAGGACAAATTAATGAGGGGAGAGACTATCAGTGGCTATTAGCCTTGCTGGCTATGTGCTACCTTCCTTACCAGAAGTGGCATGCCTGCATGCCTCAGTTGCTGAGGAGCTTGGGCAAGAAGAGGTCTTGCACCCAACTTGACTGAGAGATCCTGTGGACAGTTGTTTTGCCACTGTGTGTATGGACACAGTGCTGGACTAGATAGACTTTAGGTCTGAACCTGCATCAGTTTTCTTATGTTGCAATCACTAGGTTTTTTAAGGGTACTTTAGGTGTTTGTGGGATTGTCCTCACTTTTTCATGTGAGGATAAACCAGGATGTGCACATAAATTCCTTGTATCTATCCCACAGTTAGAAGTCCAACTGTAAAGAAAAAACTTGCTCCTCTCTACACATCTAGTTGAAGTGTGCTTAGCTGAGAAGCACAGAGGAGTGGTGAGTCCCACTCCACACTCCCATCTGTCAGTCTTCTCAGAATGAAATTTCACCCTTTTTGTAGATGCAATTTTAGGAATCTACACAGAAGTAAATCACATTAAGTCGCTGAGAAGGTGACATACACAATCGACTCCCCTGCCTTAATACTTCAGTAAGTGATCTAAAAACTCCATTGTCCCAAAGATGGAACATTCTATAGCTTCAATACAAAACATTGGATATATTTATAATAATTAGGTCTTAGTAAAATAGATCCCTCCTTCATGGATCACTGCCTTGTCGTGGCGAAGGGGCTTGCGTAGCTCAATGAAGCTATGAGCTATGCCGTGTAGGGTCACCCAAGACGGACAGGTCATAGCAGAGAGCTCTGACAAAACGTGATCCACTGGAGAAGGAAATGGCAACCCACTCCAGTATCTTTGCCATGAAAACCCCATGGACATGAAAACCAAAAGGCAAAACGATATGACACCGGAAGATGAGCCCCTCAGGTCGGAAGGTGTCCAATATGCTACTGGGGAAGAGCGGAGGGCTAGTACTAGTAGCGCCAGAAAGAATGAAGCGACTGGGTCAAAGCCGAAAGGACACTCAGTTGCCGATGTATCTGGAGGTGAAAGGAAAGTCCGATGCTGCAAAGATCTTTACTCCATAGGAACCTGGAATGTAAGATCCATGAATCAAGGCAAGCTGGATGTGGTCAAACAAGAGATGACAAGACTGAACATCGACATCTTAGGAATCAGTGAACTAAAATGGACAGGCATGGGTGAATTTAGTTCAGATGACCATCAGGTATACTACTGCGGGCAAGAATCCCTCAGAAGAAATGGAGTAGCCTTCATAGTCAATAAAAGAGTAGGGAAAGCAGTACTAGGATACAATCTCCAAAATGACAGAATGATCTCAGTTCGAATCCAAGGCAAACCATTCAACATCACAATAGTCCAAGTCTATGCCCCAACCACTGGTGCTGAAGAGGCTGAAGTTGACCGGTTCTATGAAGGCCTACAACACCTGCTAGAATTAACTCCAAAAAATGATGTCCTTATCATCATGGGGGATTGGAATGCTAAAGTAGGAAACCAAAAGATAACCGGAATAACAGGCAAGTTTGGCCTTGGAGTACAAAATGAAGCAGGACACAGGCTGGTAGAATTTTGTCAAGAGAATACGATGGTCATAACAAACACTCTTTTCCAACAACCCAAGAGACGTCTCTACACATGGACATCACCAGACGGTCAACACAGAAATCAGATTGACTATGTGCTCTGCAGCCAAAGATGGAGAAGTTCTATACAGTCAGTAAAAACTAGACCAGGAGCTGACTGTGGCTCAGATCATGAGCTTCTGGTGGCAAAATTTAGGCTTACGTTGAAGAAAGTAGGGAAAAGCACAAGGCCACTCAGGTATGACCTAAATCATATCCCTGATGAATATACAGTAGAGGTGACAAATAGATTTAAGGAATTAGACCTGATAGACAGAGTGCCTGAAGAACTATGGACGGAGGTTCGCAACATTGTACAAGAGGCAGCAACTAAAACCATCCCAAAGAAAAAGAAAGGCAAGAAAGCAAAATGGCTGTCTGAGGCAGCTTTACAAATAGCTGAGGAAAGAAGGGAAGCGAAAGGCAAGGGAGAAAGAGAAAGATACAAACAATTGAATGCAGAATTCCAGAGAACAGCTAGAAGAGATAAGAATGCCTTCCTAAATGAACAGTGCAAAGAAATAGAAGAAAACAATAGAATAGGGAGGACCAGAGATCTCTTCAAGAAAATTAGAGATATGAAGGGAACATTTCATGCAAAGATGGGCATAATAAAGGACCAAAATGGCAGGGACCTAACAGAGGCAGAAGAGATTAAGAAGAGGTGGCAAGATTACACAGAAGAACTATACAAGAAAGAGCTTAACGTCCCTGATAACCATGATGGGGTGGTCCCTGACCTCGAGCCAGACATCCTGGAATGTGAAGTGAAATGGGCCTTAGGAAGTCTGAGCAACAACAAAGCTAGTGGAGGTGACAGCATTCCAGCTGAGCTATTCAAAATCCTGAAAGATGATGCAGTTAAAGTGCTACACTCAATATGCCAGCAAATTTGGAAAACTCAAGAGTGGCCACAGGATTGGAAAAGGTCAGTTTACATTCCGATCCCCAAGAAGGGCAATGCCAAAGAATGTTCAAACTACCGCACCATTGCACTCATTTCACATGCTAGCAAAGTGATGCTCAAAATCCTACAAGCTAGGCTCCAGCAGTATGTGGACCGAGAACTACCAGAAGTACAGGCAGGATTTCGAAGAGGGAGAGGAACTAGAGATCAAATTGCCAACATACGCTGGATCATGGAGAAAGCCAGGGAGTTCCAGAAAAAGATCTACTTCTGCTTCATTGACTACGCTAAAGCCTTTGATTGTGTGGATCACAACAAATTGTGGCAAGTTCTTAAAGAGATGGGAGTACCAGACCATCTTATTTGTCTCTTGAGAAACCTATATGCAGGTCAAGAAGCAACAGTGAGAACTGGACACGGAACCACTGATTGGTTCAAAATTGAGAAAGGAGTTCGGCAAGGCTGTATACTGTCACCCTGCCTATTTAACTTATATGCAGAGCACATCATGAGAAAGGCAGGGCTAGATGAATCACCAGTTGGAATCAAGATTGCTGGGAGAAATATCAACAACCTCAGATATGCAGATGATACCACTCTCATGGCAGAAAGTGAAGAGGAACTAAAGAGCCTCTTGATGCGGGTGAAGGGGGAGAGCGCAAAAGTTGGCTTGAAACTCAACATTAAGAAAACTAAGATCATGGCATCTGGTCCTCTCACTTCCTGGCAAATAGATGGGGAAGAAATGGAGGTAGTGACAGATTTTATTTTCCTGGGCTCCAAGATCACCGCAGACGGGGACTGCAGCCAAGAAATTAAAAGACGCTTGCTTCTGGGGAGGAAAGCTATGGCAAATCTAGATAGCATACTAAAAAGCAGAGACATCACTCTGCCAACAAAAGTGCGTATAGTCAAGGCTATGGTTTTCCCAGTGGCAATGTATGGCTGTGAAAGCTGGACAATAAGGAAGGCTGAGCGCAAAAGGATTGAGGCCTTTGAGTTGTGGTGCTGGAGGAGACTCCTGCGAGTCCCTTGGACCGCAAGGCGATCAAACCGGTCAGTCCTAGAGGAGATCAACCCTGACTGCTCTTTAGAAGGCCAGATAGTGAAGATGAAACTCAAATACTTTGGCCACCTAATGAGAAGGAAGGACTCCCTAAAGAAGAGTCTAATGCTGGGAACAATAGATGGCAAAAGAAGAAGGGGACGGCAGAGGATGAGGTGGCTGGATGGAGTCACTGAAGCAGTTGGTGTGAGCTTGAGTGGACTCCTGGGGATGGTGGAGGACAGGAGAGCCTGGAGGAATGTTGTCCATGGGGTCGCGATGGGTCGGACTCGACTTCGCGACTAACAACAACAACAACAACAACAAAAATAGATCCTTCCCAGATATGGCTCCATATACCCTGTTGTCCAAGCCTATGCCACTTAAGTCAACTGACTTTTTAAAATGGTTTTGAAGAGCCATACACAACCATTTTCATTCTAAGGACTGGTTTAAACAAGAGACTTGATTTGTGCCATGAGCAGATTGGGATAGAAAAGCACTCGGTACCTTATCAGAGGCATTCTTAACTTATGTTTCAACACCTTATGTTTTACATCCTTGCGTAACAATCTAAGTCACAAGGAATGACTTATTCACTGCTCCCAAAATCAATTCTCAAAGGGGCTGTTGGTGGCATAAGGTCAAGTATCACTGTTTCTGCACATGCGTACACACACACACCCTGGGCTATGTGCCACTTACTACTGGATGACTGAAGGGCAAACTGGGAAAACAAGAGGCCTAGGGAAAACTGATTATCAGTTGGGCACATGGAAATAGCGTTAATATTCCCATGGGGTTAAAATGTCATCCAAATCCCAGAAGTGTCCCAGAATTCTGAAAGAGCTATCATAAAATCCCAGTAGCATAAATTTCTGTTTGGGTCATGCTAAATTAAGGATAGTTTAATTTAAAAAGACATCTTCAGATATGTAAATTGAGAACATCCTTTTGTGTGTGTAAATTTAACAGCAGAAATGGCTTCTTGCACATGCACATAAAATGCTATGGTAAGCAAAGGAACGCTGGGAGTCATCATTCTGAAAAGGTCTTATCTTGTAGGAAGATACTGTACTGTGTTTCTCCAACAAGAAGTCATACAGTTTCAGTAAAGAAACATTGCTCCATACACAGTCCTAAAGAATGGCTGTCAAAGAAAACTCTGGGAAAGCCAGGCTGAATTCACTTTTTACATTTTGCTTTAAAAGCTCCATAATTTGGTTCCCTGCTCTTTGGCATACTGAAAAATAACTATACATGATTATTACAGCCAAATAAAAGCTGCAACTCTTATTTCCCACACCAAACCTCAATATCCTATTGAAGCCATGGTGACTTATTTTGATTGCATGACCTTCATCAGTGGTGGCGAACCTAAAGCACGCATGCCACAGCGGGCACACAGAGCCCTCTGTCAGCATGCGAGTCAAGTCACCCCAGCATCACCCCTTCAGCCGATCATCAGATAACACCAAGCTCATGCTCGTAAAGGAGTAGAGGTGCCAGGCGATGTCGTCACAAGCCACGACTCATTAACTGTCACTCATCCCAGGCCCTGCTCCGCACCCGCCCCCTCGCGCGGTGAGTGGCAGGCACGCCGAGGTGGGCGGGCCGGGGCGAGGCCGGGGCCGGAAGCGGAAGCCGCGGGGCCTTGAAGGCCACGGGCCCGCCCGGGGGGGCAGCCGAGCGGCCTGATACCGCCGCTGCCGACGAGCCGCCCACCCGCCGTCGGAGGAGCCCGTGCCGCGCCGCGCCGGAGCCGGAGCCCGCGCCGTTCCGCCGTCGCCGTCGCCCCGGAGGCCGCCGGGGACCGGGAAGCCCAGCTGCTCCGCGGACCACCACCGGGCGGCCGCCGCGCCTCCCGCCGGCTCCCAGGCCCTGCTCCGCACCCGCCCCCTCACGCGGTGAGTGGCAGGCACGCCGAGGTGGGCGGGCTGGGGCGAGGCCGGGGCCGGAAGCGGAAGCCGCGGGGCCTTGAAGGCCACGGGCCCGCGGCCGGCGGCCTCGGGCCGGCGGCCGAAGGGCGTCGGCCTAAGGGCGGTGACGCCGCCGTTGGGGCCTTGGGGGGCTGGGCTGGCCGGGACTTTTGGTCTTGGGGCTCCGGCTAGACTCCACAATAACCTCGGCCATGTTGGGCTGAGAGGGTAAGTGGGTGGGGTTTTTTAATGTTGATATTTTAACTATTTTAGAGGCCCATCTCAGGCAAGTTGTTAATATGTTACCTGGGGAGTGCGGGGGCGCCGCCATCGGGGTGGTGATGGGCAATGGTCGGTATGGTCGCAATGGGGGTCTAACGTTCCCGCCTAGGAGAAGGCGGGACAGATGGTTAACATCTGTCCCCCCTTCTGGTTATTCCCCCAACCGGCGGGTACCAGGGAGTCTTGTCAGCTGCCCCACAGGCCTAACGGTGCTGCTACTCAATGCCAGGTCGGTCCATAACAAGGCAAACATCATCTATGACTTGATAATCGATGAAAGGGCCGACCTGGCTTGTATCACCGAGACCTGGGCGGGCGAAGGGGGAGATGTCTCCCTCTCGGAGCTTTGCCCGCCCGGGTATCTAGTACAGCACCAACCACGCCTGGAGGGGAGGGGAGGGGGGGTCGCTTTAGTTTATCGGGCTGCTTTTTCCCTCACGGGGCTTCCTGTCCCTTCGAGACCGGGGCTGGAGTGTCTCCATTTGGTGTTGGGCGATCGAGACAGATTGGGGATTCTGTTGGTGTACCGAGCACCCTTCTGCCCAACAGACTCCCTGCCTGAGCTGACAGAAGTCGTCTCGGACCTGGTGTTGAGGACCCCCAGGATGTTGGTCCTGGGGGACTTCAATCTCCATGCCGAGACTGACCTTACTGGGGCGGCTCAGGACTTCATGGCTGCCATGACGGCCATGGGGCTGTCTCAACATGTCACTGGCCCGACCCATGAACGTGGACACACTTTGGACCTGGTTTTCTCGACGGGCGAGGAAGGAGGTGATCTGAGGGTGAAGAATGTATGTTTGACGCCCTTGTCATGGTCAGATCATTTCCTCGTGCGGTTTGAGCTCGAGAGCGGCCTCTCCCTCTGTAAGGGTGCGGACCAGATTGTGATGGTCCGCCCCCGGAGTCGGATGGATCCGGACGGATTCCTGAGGGCTCTGGGGGATTTTCCGGCTGACAAGGCTGGCGCTCCTGTGGAGGCTCTGGTCGAAATATGGAATGGGGAGATGACCAGGGCCATCGACACGATCGCTCCTAAGCGCCCTCTCCAGCCTGGCAGAGCCCGTTCGTCTCCCTGGTATACATCGGAATTACGGGCGATGAAGCGGGTTGGGAGACGGCTAGAGCGCAGGTGGAGGAAATCTCGTGATGAGTCCGATCGAACACATCTTAGAGCACACTATCGTGCCTATGCTGTGGCGGTGAGGGCGGCGAAGAAGCGATTCTTCTCCGCGTCCATTGCCTCCTCACAATGCCGTCCAGCGGAGATTTTTCGGGTGGTGCAGGGGTTGACGAGACCGGGCCCCGATAAAGAACTGGTGCCACCCTCGAAAGCCCGCTGTGACGAGTTTGCCACGCATTTTCAGGAGAAAGTGGCTCTGATTCGTCACGAGCTGGACTCCACTTTTGATACAGATTCTTTTGGGAGGGGCCAACCATGCCTGCTTGTCCCACGTTATTGGATGACTTTCAGTTTTTGCGGCCCGATGATGTGGACAAGGTGCTTGGATCGGTACGCCCAACCACCTGTTTACTGGACCCGTGCCCATCTTGGCTATTAAAGACCGCCAAGGACGGGATTGTGCCCTGGATCTTGGAGGTGGTCAACGCCTCTTTGAGAGACGGCCGGGTGCCGGCCACCTTAAAAGAGGCGGTAGTCCGGCCAGTCCTAAAGAAGGCTTCCCTGGATCCAGAGGTGGTCGCCAATTATAGACCGGTGGCCAACATCCCGTTTTTGGGTAAGGTGCTGGAGCGGGTGGTGGCGGGACAACTCCAGGCACTCTTGGAGGAAACTGATTATCTGGACCCATTTCAGTCCGGTTTCAGACCCGGTTTTGGCACTGAATCCGCCTTGGTCGCCCTGTACGATGACCTATGCCGGGAGAGGGACAGGGGGAGTGCGTCCCTGTTAGTCCTTCTTGACATCTCAGCGGCTTTCGATACCATCGACCATGGTATCCTTCTGGAGAGGCTGGCGGGATTGGGGGTTGGAGGCACTGCTTTGCAGTGGTTCCACTCCTATCTCAATGGCCGATACCAGAAGGTGGTGCTGGGGGACTATGGCTCTGCGCCATGGCAATTATGCCATGGGGTTCCGCAGGGCTCCATCTTGTCCCCCATGCTTTTTAACATCTACATGAAACCGCTGGGGGAGGTCATCAGGAGGTGTGGGCTGCGGAATCATCAGTACGCGGATGATACCCAGCTCTACCTCTCGTTTTCCACCTATCCAGGTGAGGCGGTGGCTGTGCTGAACCGGTGCCTGGCCGAGGTAATGGGCTGGATGAGGGCCAATAAACTGAAGCTCAATCCAGACAAGACGGAGGTCCTGTTGGTGGGCGGATCGGGCTACAGTGCAGGGGACTTGACCCTAGTCTTGAATGGGGTTGCACTCCCTCTGAAAGACGGGGTCCGCAGCTTGGGAGTGCTCCTCGACCCGGAGCTGACCTTGACTGCTCAAGTGTCAGCAGTGGCGAGGAGCGCCTTCCAACAGCTTCGGCTGATACATCAGCTGCGTCCCTTCCTGGAGTTCGATTGCCTGACGACAGTGACACATGCGTTGGTGACTTCCCGGTTGGATTATTGTAACGCGCTCTACGTGGGGCTTCCCTTGAAGACGGTCCGGATACTTCAATTGGTGCAGAATAGAGCTGCCAGGGTGCTGACGGGGACTGGGCGTGGTTCTCATATCACCCCAGTTCTCCGTCAGCTCCACTGGCTCCCCATTGAAGTCCGGGCCCAATTCAAGGTGTTGGTTCTTACCTATAAGGCCCTAAACGGCTTAGGCCCTGGTTACCTGAAGGAGCGCCTGCGACCATATATGCCCTCCCGCCCCCTACGATCAGCGACGGAGGCTCTCCTCCGGGAACCCTCCGTGCGTGAGATTAGGAGGGTGAGTACCCGGAGGAGGGCTTTCTCAGCGGTGGCGCCCCATTTATGGAATGCGCTCCCCAGAGAGGCTCGCCTGGCGCCGTCGTTATTTGC
The DNA here is from genome assembly GCA_023646645.1 of Varanus salvator macromaculatus. Classification (NCBI taxonomy): domain Eukaryota; kingdom Metazoa; phylum Chordata; class Lepidosauria; order Squamata; family Varanidae; genus Varanus; species Varanus salvator. Next base: position 29,944,355 of record JAIXND010000756.1, read on the forward strand.
TTTTCGGCGCCAGGCGAAGACCTTTTTATTTAAGCAATATTTTAATTAATATTATTGTTTAATTTAGGTTTTTGTTTTGGTTTTAGTTTATGTTTAAATTATGTTTAATTTATGTTTAACTAATTTATGTTTAATGTTTAATTTGTTTAAAAGGTTTAATTTATAATTCTGTTCATGTTTTATATTATAACCTGAGATGGGCCAGTTTTTAATTTTTTTTTTAGTTTTTAATTTTGTTATATATTTTTAATAATGTTACTATGTTGTAAGCCGCCCCGAGGCTATTGCAAGGGGCGGCATATAAATTTTTAAATAAATAAATAAATAAAATAAATTCGAGCTTTCGCACGGCCTGTCAGTATGCTGCCAAGGATAAATATATATTTGCTTAAACTGGCTGTGAGTTGTTTTTTCTAACCTAAAACTTCAGTTTTCAGGTTTTATTGCAGTGTTGGCACTTTGTGATAGATAAGTGGGTTTTGAAGTTTGGGCACTTGGTCTCTAAAAGGTTCACCATCACTGGGTTAGGGTTAGAAAAATGAGGTGACCTGCATGATTTTGATGGTTGGAATTGATTTATTTTATTTATTACATTTATATACCACCCCAAAAGCCCAGAGGGCTCTCTGGGCGGTTTACAAACATTAAAACCTCACCAATCCTAAACAAATAAATAAATAAATTTGTGTTTAGAATGGGCAGAATGTGTTTAAGAAAGGGCAGAATTGATGAGCTGTGTAGAAAAAGCTGCTCAAGGCAGGCTTTTTCAAAATCGCCTTCTTTTCAATGGAACTTTTGCCCTACATTAGGCTTCAGGGTGTGCACCAGGGTAGGGCTAGAGCAGTGGCTGTGAACTTATGGCACACATGCCACAGTGGGCATGCAGAGCCCTCTCTGTCAGCATGCGAGCCAAGTCACCCCAGCGTTGCCCCAGCAGCCGAGTATCAGATAACAGCTCACACAGGGGCCATGCGCATGCTCAGAAAGGAGTAGCGGCACCAGGCAATGATGTCACAAGCCACGACTCACTAGCTGCAACCGTCTGAGCTTTTGCATGGACGGCCAGTGCACTGCCAATGGCTGTGAGTTGTTTTTTCTAAGCTAAAACCTCAAGTTTTCAGGTTTTATTGCAATGTTGGCACTTCGCGATAAATAAGTGGGTTTTGGGTTGCAGTTTGGGCACTCGGTCTCTAAAAGGTTCACCATCACTGACCTAGATCCTTAAGCCCATTAAGGTATAAGCTGTTGGGAATAGCGAATAGAGGGAGTTATTGGGCCAGCACATACAACCAAAATAAGCCACAGTGGCTTATTTAAATTGTGGTGCATAGAGGGAATGTGTGGGGCCAGATTTCCATAATCAGCACTTAGGCAGGCTGTCATGTTGTTCAAAACCAGCCAACATGTCATGAGCGAAGCCGGCTGGAGCCAGGGGTCAGACTAGGTGGCCTGGGAGACCCCTTCTGACTCACTTTTTCTATGTTTCTAACTTGACAATAATCTACAGGCTCTTGCACTGTTGTCGGAGGGGACAATAACCTTACCATTCAAGTGTAAATGACATAAGCTGTGCCCCAGCACAATTTATAAAATCATGTCCTTTATATAATGCAATTTCAATAAACCACTGTGACTTAAACACAGTGATGGCTTATTATCCTCACTGGCCTTTCTCCTGTTTTTTCTCCTTGGTAACCAGCCATATGTGCAGCCTCCTTCTCTTGGCAGATTGTCCTCCACAAGAAGGGCTTTATGAATTCCCCATATGATAAAATGGTCCAAAACTAGTAATTGCATTTTTATTAAAATTAGGTACAGCACAAAGTGAACTTCTCGCTGACCTGACAAAACAAAAATGAAGAAATTGGCTCATAAAATTTAACCCCAGCAAAGATTACAGGGGAAAAAAGCGCCTGTCAAACTGCTGGATATCAGCTGTCAAACTTTAGATTCCTGCCAGAAACCCTGCCGCCAAAAGACCCGCCGCGTCTGATCGGCACCCCGACGCCTGCTGAGGACGCCGCTGCCCCCGAAGGACGGACGGCGCCATCACGGGACTGGGAGCCAGGACGCTGTGGCCCTGCTCCTGCCCTCTGCTCCGGCGTGGGCGAGAACTGCGCCAGTCCGGGGGCGGGGTGTGGGGGTGGGGCTGCTGCCTTTAACTCGCCAGCAGCAACTGAGCCGGCGGTTTAAGGGAGTTGGCCTAAGGGCAGTGATGTTGTTTGGGCCCGTTTGGGGCCGTGCGCGGCGGGGCGGGGGGGGGGGGCTGAGCCGGCCAGGGTCTTTGTAGTTGGCTGGTGGGTGGGGCTGGTTATATTGGGCTGCGGGGATTGTGGGGGTGTTTTTAAGTGTTTTTAGTTCGTTTTAATGGATTCATCTCCAGCTTTAACTATGGGGTTGCCTGGGGAGCGTGTGGGCGCCACCATTGGGGTAGTTACGGCCAATGGACAGTATGGCGTTGGGGGTTTAACAAGTCCGTGTAGAAGAAGGAGGGACAGATAGTTAACACCTGTTCCTCTTTCTGGTTATTCCCCCAGCCGGCGGGTTCCAGGTAGGCTTGTCAACCACCCCATGAGCCTGTCGGTGCTATTGCTTAATGTCAGGTCGGTTCATAATAAGTCATCACCCATCCACGACTTGATTGTGGATGAGGGGGCCGACCTAGCTTGCATTACACAGACCTGGGCGGGAGAGTGGGGGGATGTCTCCTTCTCTCAACTGTGCCTGCCCAGGTACTTGGTCCAGCACTGACCATGCCTGGAGGGGAGGGGAGGGGGGTCGCTTTGGTTTACCGAGCCTCTATTTCCCTCACAGGGCTTCCTGTTCTCTCGAGGCCGGGTCTAGAGTGCCTCTACTTGGTGTTGGGTGGGAGATTGGGGATTCTGTTGGTGTACCGTGCACCCTTCTGCCCTGCCTGAGCAGATGGAGACTGTCTCAGACTTGGTGTTGAAGACTCCCAGAATGCTGGTCCTGGGGGGCTTCAATCTCCAGGCCGAGACTGTTCTGACCGGGGTGGCTCAGGACTTCATGGCCTCCATGACGGCCATGGGGCTGTCTCAACATGTCACTGGCCCGACCCATGAACGTGGACACACTCTGGACCTGGTTTTCTCGACGGGACAGGAAGAGGGGGATCCGAGGGTGAGGAACTTGTGTCTGACACCCTTGTCATGGTCAGATCACTTCCTCATGAGGTTTGAGCTCGAGAGCGACCTTTCCCTCTGTAAGGGTGTGGACCTGATTGTGTTGGTCCGCCCCCGGAGCCGGATGGATCCAGATGGATTCCTGAAGGCTCTGGGGGAGTTCCTGCTTGATAAGGCTGGTGCGCCTGTCGATGCCTTGGTTGAACTGTGGAATGGGGAAATGACCAGGGCTATTGACACAATCGCTCCTAAGTATCCTCTCCCACCTGGCAGAGCCCGTTCATCCCCCTGGTATACACCTGAACTATGGGCGATGAAGCGGGTTGGGAGACGTCTAGAGCATAGGTGGAGGAAATCACGGGATGAATCTGACCGAACACACTTAAGAGCCCATTATTGGGCCTATGCTGTGGCAATGAGGGCAGCGAAAAAGGAATTATTCTCCACTTCCATTGCCTCCTCACAATGCCGTCCGGCAGAGCTCTTTCGGGTGGTACAGGGGCTAGTTCACCCAGGCCCCAAAAAAAGACCTCATGCCACCCTCAATGGCCCGCTGTGACGACTTTGCCAAGCATTTCAAGGAGAAAATCGCTCAGATTCGTCACAAGCTGGACTCCACTAGTGACTCAGAACCTTCTGGGGAGGTGCCAATGTTGCCCTCTGGTCCAAAATTGATGGATGAGTTTCAGTTGTTGCAGCCTGATGATGTGGACAAGGTGCTTGGACAAGTATGTCCCACCACCTGCTTACTGGACCCTTGCCCATCTTGATTACTTAACAAAGCCAAGCACAGGATAGGGGCCTGGATCCTGGAGGTTGTCAATGCCTCTCTAAGAGACGACCGGGTACCTGTCCCATTAAAGGAGGCGGTAGTCCAGCCAGTGCTAAAGAAGCCATCCCTAGATCCAGAGTTGGCCGCCAATTATAGACCGGTGGCCAACATCACGTTCTTGGGTAAGGTGTTAGAGCGGGTGGTGGCGGGACAACTCCGAGCACTCTTGGATGAAACGGATTATCTGGACCCATTTCAGTCCAGCTTCATACCCGGGTATGGTACTGAATCTGCCTTGGTCGCCCTGTATGATGACCTGTACAGGGAGAGAGACAGGGGGAAGGCATCCCTGTTGGTTCCCTGGACTTCTCAGCGGCTTTCGATACCATCGACCATGGTATCCTTCTGGATAGGCTAGCGGGATTGGGAGTTGGAGGCACTGCTTTGCAGTGGTTCTGCTCCTATCTCAACGGCCAATTTCAGAAGGTGGTGCTGAGGGACTTTGCCTCTGCGCCATGGCAGCTATGCCATGGAGTCCCGCAGGGGTCCATTTTGTCCCCCTTGCCATTTAACATCTACATGAAACCGGTGGGAGAGGTCATCAGGAGGTGTGGACTGCGGAATCATCAGTACGCTGATGATACCCAGCTCTACCTCTCGTTCTCCACCGATCCAGGTGAGGCAGTGGCTGTACTGAACCGGTGCCTGGCCAAGGTAATGGGCTGGATGAGGGCCAATAAACTGAAGCTCAACCCAGACAAGATGGAGGTCCTGTTGGTGGGCGGTTCGGGCCTCGGGATAGGGGACTTGGGCCTTGTCCTGGATGGGGTTGCACTCCCTCTAAAGGACAGGGTCCAAAGCTTGGGAGCGCTCCTCAACCCAGAGCTGTCATTAGAAGCTCAGGTGACACTGGCGGCAAGGAATGCCTTCCTGTAGCTCCGGCTGATACATCAGCTGCGTCCGTTCCTAGAGTACGACTGCTTGGCGACAGTGACACACGCGTTGGTGACTTCCCGATTAGATTTCTGTAATGCGCTCTACGTGGGGCTACCCTTGAAGATGGTCCGGATACTTCAATTGGTGCAAAACAGAGCTGTCAGGTTGCTGGTGGGGACTGGGCATTGTCGTCACATAACCCCAGTCCTCCGTCAGCTTCACTGGCTTCCCATTGAAGTTCTGACCCAATTCAAGGTGTTGGTTATCACCTATAAAGCCCTCAACGGCTTGGGACCTGGTTATCTAAAGGAGCGCTTGCGTCCATATATGCCCTCCTGCCCCTTGAGATCGGCAGCAGAGGCCCTTCTCTGGGAACACTCCATGAAAGATATTAGGAGGGTGAGTACCCGGAGGATGGCCTTCTTTGCAGTGGCACCCCACCTATGGAATGCGCTCCCTAAGAGGTCCGCCTGGTGCTGACGTTACTTGTTTTTCAGTGCCAGGCCAAGACTTTTTTATTTAAAAGTTATTTTAATTGTTAATTTATTGATTGTATAGAAATTGTTTAAATAAATAAATTTCTTACGCTTTCTAATTCAAATCAGCATGTATCATCCTCAAAACACTGAGAAGTTTGAACCAGACCAATCTTCTCAGCCATTTTCTGAGTGTTTCAGAGAAAAGTCTACTGTTCTTCTAATGTCTGGTTATAATGGTAGAGTATGAATTGGATGTTTCATCCTTAACATTAACTCAAAGTTATACTTCATAGGGTTGAGGGACAGCCTAGTAAAGTGGAGAAGATTCAGCAAAGACTGTATCACTCCCCTTTTCCACAAGCCACGGCACCCTGAATGGAATTCTGCTCAGGGAGTGCTTCTGATAGTAGTGGAAAATCCTATATCTATCAGTACTGTCATAATATTATATCTGTGTTATCTAGGATCTATTTGCAAATATTAACAATTTGAAAATATATTGAATCATTTTCTATGAACATTTACAATATAGTTCAGTTACACATAGAAGATTCCTTGGCTTTGCGAAGGCTTGTCTCATGAAATTATACCATGAATATAATTTCCCTGCATCCAAGCTAAGGAGCAGTACGACTGCTAAAGAGTTATTTAAGTTGAACATACAAAATAAGAATATAGTCCATAATTATGCTATGTGCGAATTCCTCATTTTCTTACCTACCTAAGGTAGAAAGACTGTTGCAAATGTGATTAAATATATATCTGAATTATGACAAACACAGGTATTCCTCTAAGTGTAGAACAAAAGCACCTAATTTTCCATTTTTTGAGTCAGAATATAAAATTACAAGAGATGCTACAATGTATGATGAAAAATGGTGCTTAAATCTATCACACAGTTTATCAAAAGTATTAAATGAGCAAATACCAGATGTGTCTTCTTGAACTTCAAACTCTGCACCAGCAGACCCAAGAAGAGAAGCACCATGTTTTAAAAGTCGGCAGATATCAAATCTGTCAAAGCGCAGACGATCCGAGGTAGACAACTCTTCCATCAGACTTTCACAGCCATATTCTGGATTTAAAAGAAATGCAGAATGAGATTGGTGCTGTTGAAGGAGAGAGGTTGTATATACAACTCAACAGGTCTCTAGTTTAATAATGGGTGGAAGCATTACACATGTAAGCAAGGTGAAAGGGTAGGCAATAAAGAATGTACTTTATAGAAAGAAGGAACATTTTATTTATTATTGATTTCTTTGTTAACAAATAAGCATTTTATACAGTGCAAGAGCTGATGCAGGACACATTTAGAGATATGCTTGAACTCAAATTAAAAATTATAATTTATAATAATTCTAGATCTTTTTAAAGCACCTTGTTTTGGTCGTGGAGCTGGATTCCATTCAGGTACGTTTTTCACTATTGCTTCTACAGCTTGACCAGCTGCAATGCGGGTATCCCAGTTTGTACTCCTTAAGTGTATCAGTACCTTTAAGAAGTTCAACAATGAATGAGTTATCTTTATAGCTTAAAACCAAAACAACCCACAGGAGCAACACCTCCTAAAATAATCTTGGGGCTTTCAGAGTAGCTTGTTGCTCTCAAACAAGCCACCTTATGAGAAGCTGTATGGATTCACACCATGACAATCCACTGTCTTGTCACTTATGGGTAAATATGAATGAACTCAGTTACTGTTAGAGAAATTTCTCCTCAGCATCCACTCACCCTCCAAAACATTTAGATTGTCAAGTTCAGCCAACTAATTGCTTTGTTCTCATGAGGAGGAGGGGCTGAGGTAGCCCCTGGTTTCTATGGACAATTGTAGTGCCTTGTCCTTTTCTTCACTTAAAAATGCCCCGTCCCACTGCCTGTCCTGAAGCTGGTCTTCACCAGTTGGTGCATTAGCTGGCACAGAAGAAAACATGCTGGCTGACAGGGTGAAGGGGGGCTACAACTTGCTACAACTTTGTTACAACTTCAGAAGGCTTCAGTTGTAGCGGGGACTCCAATTCTTCCTATGGCCAGTCAGCCAGCATCAACCAGCTACAGAACTGTGCACTATAATAGCCAGGAATAATGGCACTTCACATTGCTTATGAAAATACTCAATAAAATGCTTACTTTAGCCAAGAGATTATTTAGCTCATGTGGATGAAGCTTCACAACTTCCCCCAGTTGCTGTGCAGCGGCTTTCCTGGTTACTGGTGTTGTGCCAGTGTCCAATAAGATAAAGAGACGATCAAGCCTAGTATGAATAACAAAATAAAATTTATTTTTTCTGCCTTTACACTCATTTTCCATTCAAAATGTTTACTTTTCACAGTCATTTTGACTTTGGGCACGAGCCAGAAGTCATAGGGTGCCAGATCTGGTAAATAAGGTGAATGAGGATGCACCTTAATGTTTTTATTTGACAGAAATTGCTGTACCAGAAGTGATGCACATTTTGAATCGATTCAGGACATTGAGGCAGCCACAACAACACAACTAAAGACGCTCATGAAAGAGGACTTCCAGAATTGCTTCAGAGAGTAGCAAGAAAGATGGGGTAAGTGTTCGAAGTGATGGGGAGTATTTTGAGGGGGATTAAAGGCAATGTCTTACTGTAACTTTTTTTTAGTTTAAACATTCACCATGTTTTTTGATGACACCTTGTATATAACCACTTCTCACTAAGGTACAGTAAATACACATAACATTATTACTTCAAACTCAATATGTTTCAAGATGCCATATTTGCTGTTAAAGTTTATCGAAATGGCTATTGTTTAGGGTCTGGGAACAGATTAATTCACTCTCCATTATTTCTAATGGGAGAAACTGATTCAGAGTTCAAATGATTCAAATGGTCTCCTGAAACAAATTAAGTTCAAAGTATGAGGCACCACTGTATAACTTTCCAAGGACTGCATAACAGTGGTGAGCATTACCATTGTATTTCCCTTGCCTTCTGCCACTCAAAATTTGAGGTAGGTGGCAGTATATGAGGTAAGGTATCCTTTTCACCCAGCTGACACACCCTTGTAAATGCCACCCCTATTAACCAGACTTAGAAAAATAATCCCATTTGTGCAGGGTTCACATGTAGCATAGCCACATACTCAGAATTAAGTCTCACTCAAGTCAAAGGGAATTCCAAACTTTTTTAATCTGGGGAAACACACACAAGCTTCATGAGTGCAGAATTAAGTGGAAATACAGTTTAATAGCTAGAAGGGGAGGTTTGCAATGAATTTTCCTCCATTTACTTCTCAGCTCTAATATCTGTGTATATTTCTCAGTAAATACACACACTAATGTTCTAGGAAGTTTTAAAAAAAAACCCTTAGGTGACAGACTGGAAAGGAGCAAGTGGAACACCAGTGGCACTTAGACCAGTCCACCACATGCACACTCATTCAGTTTCCCATCTAGAATTTTTACAACCATCAGGAAACTGCAGTAAATGCAACAGTAAGTGCTCTGGACAGGTGCCATGAAAAGGAATATTGGCCCTGTCTGGATGATCAGAAGTCTCTGGGAAATGTTAAAAATGGAGGGCACTGAGAACTGTCAGGTCAACACTTGAAACAGAGAGGATTACTTCGCTTAGACACCCCCTTTCATGGCATCTACTTTTTTCTCTCTATCAGTGATTTTTTAGCAACTGAGCATGATTAGACTATATGCAGGCTGCCTTGTCAATATCCATCTATGTTACCAATTTACAGCTGAAACTTACAAAACATTAACCAGAGAAGACTACACATACATGTGTGAATGCATTAGACTAACAAAAATAAATAGAACACAAGATTATGAAGGCCCCTGTGCATATTCCTGAGGCCAAAATAAGGTGGCGAATCATTGATGGTTGCTCCAAAGTGCGTCTTTAGCATTGGCAGAAGGGCTTTCATTGGCAACAGTATATGCAAACAGTAGCAAGGTTCAGTAGTACCTTGGCTCACGAACTTAATCCGTTCCACGACTCTGATTGCAACCCAAATTGGTTGTGAGCCAAGTTAAATTTCCCCATAAGGTTCCATGTAAATAAGGTTAAAAAAATAGTTAAAGAACAGATTAATCGCAAAAATTTGAAGCAAAGTGACAAAGAACAACAAAGATCGTGGCCATCCTCCCCCCTGCCCCGTTCGCACCCATGTTCCCTGCACGGGCATGATCGCACTCAGGCAAGGAACACAGGTGCGATTGCAGCCATCTCCCCCCTCCCCCCCAAGTATGGTCACTGCCATATCCCCCCGCCCCAAGCACAATTGCGGTCATGCTTGTGCAGGGAAGACCCAATGCAGAGTTTGCAACCTGAGGCAAAATTTTTCCTAAATTTTTGTTCGCAACCCAATTTGGTCATGAACTGAGGCGTTCATGAGCTGAGTTACCACTGTAATTTGGCTGTTCTTGACAAGTGGTCCAACTAGTTGCTCTCTTCAAACCACAGTGAATTTGGTCACAGAGGTTCAGATGACACAACAGTCTCCTGTGGTTAGCTATTACGGGCTGTTATGCTGTAAGAACTCAGATGCTTCCTCCAGGGTGGCTTATTTAGGCTTGTTCGAGGGATTGTTGGACTTATTTGAGGGGTTGCTGTGTCTCTGAGAAATGGTGAGCAAGCTGCTTGATTAAAGCAAAACAAAAAAACAAACCCTTACAATACTCTTGGGCCTCCTCTAGGAACAGCGGCGCCACCAAGTTCCCGACTTTACTAACATGCTCTCCTCTGCCATAGTTATGAGCCTTTCTGCAGCTGCCACTTGTGAGATTGATTTTTGCAGTATCAGAAGTTACAGACCCTCCAAAGTGTCAAACTGCACACTCAAGAGGCCACTGCTGGGTCTCCAACTTTTTAAAAATTGCTTGTGCCATAAACATGCACAGATATTTTGCTATTCTTTTAAAGGATTTTGCTGGTGTTGTAAATATTTTGGAGGTTTAAACTGTCTTTACCCTTTTGTATATTGCAAATTTATACTGTCCTAAATTTGTTCATTGGATTTTATTTTCCACTTTTATTCTGTATTTTTAAATATAGTCCAAAAACCATGCACAACTCCAACTATTGAAAATCTAAAGTTTTGGCAATGCCCTGGTAACTGTGCACTCTCAAAGCAAGTATCATCTATGAACAATAGCAAAAGCAGGGTGGGGGAAGGACAGGGGGATATATGCATGTCACAGGCAAAACCCCATTTTAAAAGAATGTCTGCTACTGACATTTATTTAAAGCTTTTGTATGTCGTTCTATTATACAAGCTCTCAGGATGGCTTACAATATTTAAAAAAAACAATTAAAACAACAATTTCAATAAACAGAACAGAACAAAATAAATCACAAAAAACTAGAGCAACTAAACTTGAAAGCTGTTAAATGTTAAAATACTGTTTAAATAAAAAAGTTTTGGCCTGGTGCTGAAAAGGGTATAAACTTGGTGCCAGGCGTACCTCTCTGGGAAGTACGTTACAGAGTCTGGCCACCACAGCAGAGAAGGCCCTACTCTGAGTTAATGACCTTTTTACCTCTCTTAGAGAGGGTTCCTGGAGCAGGGCTTCTCCTATAGATCTTAAGGGGCGTGAGGGCATATAAGGAAGGAGATATTCCTTCAAGTATCCTGGTCCCATGAGCTTTTCCAGGCACCTAAAGGCTTGACAAAGGGTGGAATATATCAAGATCTGCCAGGTCCACATTTAAAACTTAGGATCATTCTCTGCAAAGATATTTTCATGGCTAAACATTATTAGTTTTATGTCTCAATAACCCAAAAGCTGAAACACTCTGGGCAGTACAAAACAAGCACAAAAAAAGAAATACATTAAAATATGGATACAATAAAAACACAAGATAAAAATCTGATGAACAAATTTAGAACAGTATAAATTTCCAATATATAAAAGTGTAAAACAATTTAAATCCCTAAAACAATTGCAATACAAATTACACTTAATAAAACAGCTGGAATAACTCAACATATGAGAGAAACCCAGGAATAGAGGGCAGTTTTAGCATGTTGCCAAGAAGATGACAATGTTAGGGCCAGGCCTGCCTTACTGGAGAGTTTGTTCCAGCTTCATAAATGGGAGGCCACCACTGAGCAGGATGTCTTCTTTGCTGCTTCCTCCTGGGCTTCCCCTGAAGCTGGCAACCAGAGGAGAGTCCCAGGTTCAGATTGTAAGGTTCAGGTAAACTGAGGCCAGGAGAGGCATTCCATCAGGCCTTGTGGTCCCAAGCCATGTAGGACTTCCTAAGTTAAAAGCAGCACTTTTAATTGTGCTTGGAAGCATACAGGCAACCCCCCCAAAAAAGCTCCACTAGACAGCAAATACATTATTGAATAGAGGCAGTGAGATGTTGTTTCTTTGCCCCTTTCAGTGCCCCTAAGTATACCTGATTACAGGTACACAGCAGGGCTTGATTATATTACGATTTATAGCCTGCTTATCTCTAAGTAACTGAAAGCAGCTTACATAGTTCTCCTCTTTCTCCTCTCCATCTTATCCCTCAAACAATAACCCTGTGAAGTAGGTTGGGCTGACAATCTGTGACAGGCCTAAAGTCACCCAGTTGGCTCCATGGCTGAACAAGGACTAAAACCCAGAATGTCAGAGTCTGCTAGGAATGTTCCTATATTTGCACTCAAGTTGTTTCCTATTTTGTTTCATCACACTTGGTTCCAGCATATATCCACCTTCTGATATGTCAAGCAAAGTGAGTGCAAGTAAAGTATTTCAAGACTGCCTTTAGCAAAAATCCATGGATGCTGCCTAGCTGGACAGTAGACACTTTCCAGAACACTAAGCAAGCAATGCTTCTAATTCAGCAAAAGGAATCATTATTATAGTAGGGAGATGAGGCAAGACTAGTCTTGTCATGCAGGTCCCTGGATACCTGTGGGAGGACCAAGGCAGCCAGACAGAGAACAACCTACAACGAACCCAGCCCTATGTTGGATGCACAGTGGCTGATTCTGGTCTCTTGAATAATAGTTCTAGTCAAACTCAAGCATGGTACAACTGAAAGTATTTTACTGCTTTATTACTGCAGTTACTTTACCTTTATATCTTGCCTTTCTTCCTCTTGTGAGAAAGGAAAGATGGCTTCTATAGCTCCATTTTATGCTTACAGCAACCACTCTGTGAGGTAGGTTGGGCTGAAAGAAAGTGACTGGCCCAAAATCAACCATTGAGCTACATAGTCAAGTGGGGAGAAGAACCCAGACCTCCCAAGTTCCCAGTTCAGCACTCTAGCCATCACACTGTCTCTTCACAGTACTTTAGAAATTCCAAAGAATCCATAGTGTTAAAAAGTAAAGACAAGCAAAATACTAGAGATGAATTATTACAGACAGAATCATATACATGCATACAAAGATATGCCTCCCACATACAAACTATACCATGTATTTTCCTAAAAAAAAAAAAAAAAAAAAGCCTACCTAAAAATATTATCTAACCTCTATCAAGTTAACAAACCTATTGTGTGTTATTTTCTAAATAGCAACCAAACCAATGAAACAATTAAAATACACATGGAAATACACATGCGCAGAGGCAAAGTCCCCCAGCACCACCTTCTGAAATCGGCCGTTGAGATAGGAGCGGAACCACCGCCACGCAGTACCCGACTCCCAATCCCGCTAGCCTATCCAGAAGGATACCATGGTCGATGGTATCAAAAGTCGCTAGATCCATAGAATAGTTGTAGTGAGCCAGGAGGTCACTAGGTCCAACCTGCTGCTCAGTGCAGAACTGAATCCCTCTCAGATGGCTATCAGTTGCAACTTGAACACTTCTGGGAAAATGGGTAGAAGACAACAGAAGAAGCCCATATGACTTCAAAAAAGCTTAGAGACAGGCTGAACACAGAAAAAAGTCATATATAGGAAGGGGAAGAAAGGTAAGGCTACAAATGAAGAATATAGGCAGAAGCAGAGAACTGCAGGGAAGGCATCAGGAAGGCCAAAGCCAGGAATGAACTGAGACTACCAAGGGATGCTAAAGGCAACAAAAATCCTTTTTAAATATGTCCAAAGCAAAAGACATAGGGAAAGAAATGAGGTACAGCTACTCAATGTGGATGGTAAAATAAGATGATAATGAAAAAGCAGAAGTGTTCAATTCTTACTGTTGCTATCTTTCCCTAAAAGATCTGTGGCCTTCCTGATCAAGGGGAAATACAAGCTGAAGGAGCAGAATGGCAAGCTCAAGATTGATAAGCAAAAGGTCAAGGATCATCCAGTTGCGTTGAGTTCAAATCTCCAGGGTCCAATGCACTCCATCCTAGAGTGATAAAGGAGCTGGCAGAAGAGCTCTCAGAACCATTCTGTATTATTTCTGAGAAATCATGAAGGACAGAGGAAGTACCAAATGACTGAAGGGCAAATATTGTCCCAATCTTCAAGGAAAGAAAAGAACCACCTGGGAACTACAGACCTGTCAGACATCAATCCCTGGGAAAATTTTGTAACAGATTATAAAGCAGTCAGTCTGCAAACCCCTTGAAAGCAATACAGCGATTACTAGCTGACTACAGAATCAGACTCAAAGAGTATGCATCAGTGGTACCTTTCTCAAACTGTAGAGAGGTAACAAGTGGGATACTGCAGGGTTCAGTCCTGGGCCCAGTGCTTTTCAATGTTTTCATTAATGACTTGGATGAGGGAGTGAAGCTATCAATTATTAGATTTGTAGATGACACAAAACTGGTCAAACAGCTAAAACTCTGGAAGCCAGAGATAAGATACAGGGAGAACTTGATAGGTTAGAACACTGTGCAGAGAACAGAATAAAATTCAGTAGGGACAAACGCCAAGTTCTGCACCTAAGAAAAAGAAAGCAAATGCATTGTTACAAGATGGGAACTATTTGGCTGAACAATACTGCAAGTGAAAAGGAACTTGGGGTTGTTGCAGATTACAAGCTGAAAATGAGCCAATAATGTGATGCAGCTGCAAAAAGGGCAAATGCTATTTCGGGCTGCATTCTCACTTCCAAATCACATGAAGTACTAGTTCCCCTTTACTCAGTACTGGTTAGGCCTTACCTGGAGTACTGTGTCCTGCTCTGGATACCTACTTAAAAAACAACAAATTCAGGGACTGGAGACAAAGCCCTATGAGGAAAGAGTGAGAGAATGAGGCATGTTCAGCCTCAAGAAGAGATGGATGAGGGGTGATATAACAGCATTCTAAAAGTACTTGAAAGGCTGTCAAAGAGGAAGGACAAGATCTTTTCTTGTTCATTCCAGAAAGCAGGACAAGGAATTATGTACTTACATTGAAAGAAACCAGATTTAGACAAGATGCCAGGAAGAATTTCCTCACTGTCAGAGCAGTGCAACAGTGGAATCTATTACCTATGGAAGGTGTGGGCTTTTCCTCAAAGATATTCAAAAAGCATCTGGAAAGTCATCTGAATGGGATGGTGTAACATAGTATCCTGCAGTAGCAGGGTGTTGGATTCAATGGCTGCCTGACCCCTTTCAACTCTGCTGTTCTGATTCTAAGATTCAGTGATGTGACTTTGCTGCAATACAGGCAAATATACTATTTTAGGCTGCATTAATATAAAGCATCATTTCCAAATCCTATGAAATACTAATTCCCATATTCGGCACTGGTAAGGCCTCATTGGGAGCACTGTGTCCAGTTATTGGCACCACAGTATAAGAAAGGTGCAGACAGGATGGCAGGGCTGAGAGGACAACAACAAGGATGATCCAGGGTCTGGAAACAAAGCCCTGTAATAAGACATTAAAATAATTGGGCATGCTTAGCCTCAAGAAGAGAAGGGTGAAAAGAGATAAGATAGTACTCCAAAAGTACTTGAAAGGCTGTCACAAACAGGATGGACATCTTGATCAAGTTACAGGAAACCAGATGCTGGGTAGATCTCAGGAAAAATTCCAACCATTAGAGCACTACAACAATTGAACCAATTACCTAGGGAGGTTGAGGGCTTCCCCACACTAGAGACATTCAAGATGCAACTGGACAGCCATCTGAGAGGGATGGTTTAACTTGGAGTTTTTCTCTGAGCAGGGGGTTGGGCCTGAGGGTCTTTTTGCCCCTTCCAATTCTACTATTCTATGGTTCTCTAGCACACATGTTTAAAATAAAATGTTAACACATTTAACTTCTAATTTCATGAAAAAACTTATTAGCTTTAAATTGTCATTGTTTGCCTAGTTTTAAATATTTTGGCTTTTTCTAGAGCAAGTTGCATACCCCGTCAAGTTCACTTTGAACATATCCTGAGTTAGTTATTAATAGTTTGCAGTAAGTAGCACAGCTACTAATGTGTAAAGACCACACTAGTGACCAGCACAAAAATCTCAGTATGTACAGAGCGCTGGCTGCCAGCAAAACAATCACACATTTGTTAATGCATTTAACACAGTTCAGTAGACTACAACTTAAAACAGCAAAAAATGTAAAAAGTCTGACTAGTTGATAAATGTATAACTAGCTATTAAACACACAGCAGAAATACAAAACCATCTAGTTCAGTGCAACACAGTTGCTTATGCACAAGCCTAAGCAAAATAAAAGGACTTTTATGTTCTAGGACTATATGCACACTTCATATATAGAACCGGCATACACATACAAAGAAGGCCATCCCGATTGATTTCATGACTCCTCATTCATTTATGTGAAGTCAAAATCTGACTCCAGTACTTAACGAACGTTTCCTGTGGCTCTCTCAGCATGTTTTACGTTGCAGTTCTTCCTCTAAAACACTTCTTAATGTTAAAGGCAGGATGGGGAAGTTTGGCAGCTTCCATACATTGAAGCCCTAACATTTAGGGAAAAACTAAGGGAGTTCCTACTTTCGGTGTGATGGGCCCAGTTGCTCTGGATTTCGTTTTCCTAGCTTTTAATAGCAGAAAAATTCTACTTCCAGAAGACTCAACGAACACACTCACCTCTGCAACCCCACGCGGCCTGTCTCGCTCAGGAGAAAGAAAGCTAAGCGCCAGGGGTGTCCACCTGAACATTACGATGACTGCTTGCCTAAGCGAACAGACTCCCATAAAGACCACCAACTCCCCACAGCCCACATCCCCACCACCTTACACTGACCTGGAGACGGCCATGACGAGAGACAGACAGAACCGGGGCCTGGCAGAGCAGCGAGAGAGCTGCCACGGCTCTGGCAGGAAGGAGGGGGGCAGGGCCCTGGCCTGGGCCTCCGGAAAGCGCGCAGCGGCCCACCAGTAGGATGGCGACTAGTCGAGATTGTAGCCAGCAGCAGCTCAAACCCCCCTCCCCCCTTCCGCCGTCTGTGCAAGCAGTAGCGACGCAAAACGCTACCACCGCGGATTAAAGTCTCAATTCCTCCATCACCAGGGAGAAGCCCGACGCCTGGTTTTATATGAGCAGCCATCTTGTATTTATTCCCTTCCTCCATGGAAGCCGCTTCCTGATTGGCAAGGACGCTAAACCGCAGCCAATAGCATGCGTGCTTTGAAGAAATGCACGAGGGTTGGGACAAACTGGGGCTAAATAGGAGTCTGCTATTGAGTTTGGAAAGCCAGCTGAAGAAGGTGCTGGCGGTAGCAATAGCTCATAGTGAGGGGTAGTACCATTTGTCCTACTAGCGTGCTTTTAAAAAATAGAGACGCAGCAAAATCTATTTCTCATCCGCAGGTGGCAGGAAGACGTCTTTTTTCAGTCCTCAGATATGACTAGTATGTTTGTAAAATAAAGCCCTAAAGGTGTTAAGATCATTCCATGCAGCTCCCCCCATAAACTCTTGCGATGGAATAAACCACAATTCATGGCTTGAACGTAGTCTAGAGAGAAGGACTAACGTAGCCTATACTTTGATGCTAGGATGGGAGGACTGCAAGTCCCAATGTTCGTTGCACAATAAAAGCTTCGAGTGGTTGTATTTGTGTTCTGTTTAAGATGCAACCAAACTGCTTGTGGGTTGGGTTTGAGTTCGGTTTGGGTCCTTTGAGGCAAACTTCGTAAAGACATGGACAAAGCCGGATAGACGGGAAAAGCAAACTGCCGGCCACTTCGAAATATTTCAGGATTCAGTTAAGGTTCAACATACTTCTCCAAAACGATTGAGGCTTACAGAATAGAAATAAAACACAAGGGTTTTTTTAACAAGCACAATTCGGAAAAAAAGTTTTCTTAAAAACAATAGAGTAGAACAGCTAATACGTTTAGCGTTATAGCCTGCTGAGAGTTCTAGAATTTTTTTCTGTCTAAACTTGCATAGGATTGAGCTTTAAGGCTATAGTCCTACGTGTGCTTTCATGAGAGTAAATGTACTGACGCATTTGGTTTCTTTTTCCTAGCTGGAGAACTTGACACTTGTCCTTATTCAATCTCATTCTGTTGCTTTCTGCTCAGTGTTCAAGTTTATCCAGATCACCCTGGATCTTCATTCTGTCTTCTAGGGCGTTTGCTATTCATCCAGTTTTGAATTGTCTGCAAATTTGATTATCTTTCCTTGTATTTCCTCATCTAAATGATTAAGATGTTGAAGAACACTGGGCCCACTAGTTACTTCCCTCCAGTTTGAGAGGGTGGAGTTGATGTGACCTCTTTGTGTCTGATTTAGCAGCCTATTTTGGATCCATCTAATAGTTTTTCCATCTAGTCCACTTTTTGCCAATTTGCTTATCAGAATGTCATGGGGCACTAAGTTAAAAGCTTTGCTAAAGTCTAGGTAGATTATGTCCACAGTGTTTCCTCTGTCCATTTGGGAGGTTACCCAGTCAAAAAATAAGATTAAATTACCGTCTGGGATAGTGATTTGTTAACCTCATTTTGTCTTAAATTTAAGAAATTCATCTTTTGTTACCACTATTTCTCTCAATTCCTCAGACTCTCTTCTGGAAAACATTGATAGGTACAGGTAGCTGTCCTCTACTGCAGCATAGACAAATCAAAACAATTAATTTAATTTCTCCATAATCTTCTTACCCTCCTTTAATAATCTTTTATCTCCATTATCACCCAACAGTCCAACAGCATCCCTAGCTAGTATCCTGCTTCTTATACATTTGAAGAATTTTTGACACCACTTACTTAAAAAAATGTTGGCTTACAGGAAGCACTTCCTTTGGCACTCTACACCCGCTTACAACTTCTCTTTTGGGCTGAGGTCAACCATGATTAACTGAAATCTTGGTAAATGAGCCAGTGGATACAGGGGTCCTGCTGTAGTTTCTTGACACTGCTTGTTAACTCTGCTGGCAGCCTCTTGGTGTTCCTTTTCCTAACCTGTGATGTACATTCTAGCTGAACTTTGAAGTAAAATGTGACTGGGTTAAACTTCCTTGGCAATTTTCCACTTAAATATATATATTAAATCTGATAGTACTGTAGTCACTACTACCAGCTGATTCAATAATACTTACAACTCTTACATGCCAAGTCCTGAGTGACACTACTAGGATTAAATCCAGGGTTACCTCCCCTCTGGTCAATCCCATTAGTAACCATTTAATGACATAGTCATGTAGGGCATGGAGAAATGTAACCTCTGTCTGTCTGTCTGTTGCATTTCATTAAAGCATTTCTATACTGTTTGATTAGCATAGTCCTAAACTTACATTTATCCTATGTGGGGCTAATTGAAGTCACCCATTATTGTAACACTTCCATTTTTAGTTGTTGTTGTTAGTCGCAAAGTCATGTCCAACCCATCGCTACCCCATGGACAACATTCCTCCAGGCCTTCCTGTCCACCATCCCCTGGAGTCCACTTAAGCTCACGCCAACTGCTTCAGTGACTCCATCTAGCCACCTCATCCTCTGCCATCCCCTTCTTTTGCCATCTATTGTTCCCAGCATTAGGCTCTTCTCCAGTGAATCCTTCCTTCTAATTAGGTGGCCAAAGTATTTGAATTTCATCTTCAGTATCTGGCCTTCTAAAGAGCAGTCAGGGTTGATCTCCTCTAGGACTGACCGGTTTGATCGCCTTGCAGTCCAAGGGACTCGCAGGAGTCTTCTCCAGCACCACAATTCAAAGGCCTCAATTCTTCGGCACTCAGCCTTCCTTATGGTCCAACTTTCACAGCCATACATTGCAACTGGGAAAACCATAGCCATGACTATATGCCCTGATTAATATTTACTTCATGTTCTTTCATGGGTAATATTTTGAAGAGTAGAAATGCTCACTCAGCAGGTCTGATGCTTTTCAAGCTTTTATTCTTCGCTATAGCCGGTGGTCGATGGCTTGCAGGAGGCTGATTTCCCCCTTGTGTCATTCAGCTGAAAAAACTCCAAGTTTCTCTCAGCAGATGCAGAGCTGCTGCTCCACACCAGCCAGAAATGTGCTCGAGCTTCTAGTCCCTGCCCCGACAGGGCTTGGATGGGCCTCTTATGGCCCCCTGTCGAACGGATTACCGGTGTGATTTATGGGAGCCCCTGTTCTTCACAGCCATGACGTAGACCAGAAGTGACATAATATCCTTTTATGTTGTGCATGAGGTCACGACAGGAGCTGCTACTCATAAGGAAGACCTGACCTTAACAGCCTGAGTTCAAGAGACTCCACCACAGCTGGATATGGATACAAATCAGCCTGTTTCTGAGAGCCCCTCTAGTCAACAGCCCACTACACAGATGCCGGGCCCTTTAAGTCAGCCCGACTACGAGAAGGAGGAAGACGCTAGAACAGAAAAGAAACATGACAACTCCTCCTCTTCCGAGGCAGAGCTGACAGGGCCAGAAGCAGAAGGCATCATGGGATATGTTGACTTTAAAACTGCACGTAACAGAAGAATTATTAAACCTTATCAGTTGAAAGCCAAAAGGGAACAAGTGAGGAGGGAGGAATGAATGAGGGAGGGGGAGATGACGTAGCGGGGAGAAGCTATCGCCATTCAGAGGTGAACATCTGCTCACCAAAGACTATCATTAAGGAGCTCTTCAGTAGAGTTGTAAATCTTGTAGATAACTAGCAATAAATAGATTTAGTTTTATTGCTCTTGTAAGTGTGGTTAATTATGACCAAAGCTATCGGTCCTCTGGCTCCCTTGACATTTTAAGGTTCTCTGAGTATGTCAATAAAGATATGAACAGAAGTGTGATCCAGTAAGCATTGTTTACTTGAAGTTCTAAAAGCCTTTTGACAAAGTCAAAAGACTCCTATATCATAGACCTTTAAACAAACTTAGCAGTCATGGTGTAAGAAGATTATGAATTGCTAATTCATTGAAGATCAGAAAATAAAGAATAAATCATCTGTTCTTACAATAGAGCATGGGTCCTCAAACTATGGCCCACGGGCCAGATTCAGCCCGCCATGCCCATTTATCCAGCCCGCCTCAGAGGTTTTGGATTCGCCGTTCCCATGCCCACCACTGCCAGCCTTGCTCTGCGCGCAGGGAGGCAGCGGCAGCTTGCTCATGTGGAGATTGTTTTGGACTCACATGGAGTGCCTCGACCATGCATGCCTGCTCCTGCCTCGCCTCCCCTTGCTGTACATGCCTACGCACGCACCCGCCCTGCCTCACTGCCCCTCACCTCACTGCCCCCTGCCCCCTCTCCGCCCCTGCCCTGGCCCCACATGCCACTGGCACCACCTTTCCAGCCCATGCCCACCACTGGCACCTTTCAACTGCCCCTCTGTTGAAAAAAATTGAGGACCCCTGCACTAGAGGGATGTAAATGATGGTGTCTCCAAGGACCAGTGCTTTTTGACTTGTTCATAAACTGTTTGGAGTTCCAGCTGCAGACCGTGTTTGTTACAAAGACCAAATTATGTGGGATGGTTAAAACAGAAAGGGACTGTGAAGATGACTAGAGCATTTTTTCCAAAATGGGCAAAAAACTACTTGCCCAATATAGTGTTGGGGTTTGCCCCATATGCCAAGCATTATAGCATTACAAGATGAACAGGATGTCAAGGAAGAACTATTGCAAGAACCGCAAGAGATGCCTATGCAGTGACCCAGAGGGTAGGTGTTGGGGTAAGTGATAACCTGCTCCTCATAGTCATACAGGTGGGGGATGTTTCCCTCCTTCATCTTGTCTCAAACTTCAATGGGAATTTCAGATGTTTTCAGTAGAAGCCCACAGCCATCAAAGGAAATCTTGCCATCTCTAGTTATGCACATTTCAACTATTCAGCAAATTCTGTTTGATTTGAAATCATTGTTCTCTCTGATCAAACATACAATGGTGGGTCTTCAATGCCATTCACATGTCTTTGAAAAGATATTTTTGATCCATCCTATAAAACAAGAAATCTAACCTCAAAAGTGAAAGGAAATGTCTGCTAAGGTTATATAGGTAGGATAGTAATAGAACACAAGTCCTCATGTTGATAATTCTTACTAATGATAGGTTTCATTCTGAAACAACCCTTGACTTCAACCCTTTAAAAAACAGGAACTATTTAAAAAATCCAAATCGATAAGCATGAATTAAACATGTTATTATAGCTAGTTTATTTTCATATTTACAACAGAATCCTTCCTTTTAAATCATATTCCACAGTAATTATTGACAGCAGTATTTAAATTCTTTTATTACAAGTTTTATATACTGAAATACTTATATACATTACAAAATGGAGAAAGGGGAAACAGCTTATGATGTGCCTTATGCATGGCCTTCCAATTTCACTAAAAGTAGTCACAATTGTTATTTCACATAAGTTGAACATGTCTCCACATAGACTTAACAAATGTACTATCTAAATGTTTTTTTTTAAAAAAATCATACATAAAACAATTGTGAAACATCCTATTACAGAAGCTAGTTTTGTAATTGTGAAATATATGCTTCAGTTTAGGAAAAGCTTTGGTCCACACACAAAGGAAAACAGGCGATACATGCATGCACAGATGTATCTGGTTCATTCCCAACAATAGCGTTCTCTTGAATGTAAATCATAATGTATTCTATCTTCCTCCTCAGATGCATAGTCTAAAGGTAAACCATAATTGTAATCAATTGTTACAACTGGTAATCTTTTCCCTTGACCCATCTCCCTTGTAATTTCACGTTGAGGTTCCCTTTCATGGTCCACTGAAACTGAATTAGTTTCCTGATGTATAGATGAAGGATATGGTGCTTGGGAGGGATATGGTGCAAATCTACTTTTCCCTTCTCTGTTAACTTCATCTGAAGGATGAATTCTCTTGTAATCTTCCAGGTAATCAGGCCTATAATATGAAAACAACCATTAGTTGAAAGCTTTATCAGGGATTGATTAACAACAGTGTGATAGATAAGGCTTAATGGTTACATTTAAGCACCAGAAGTTGAGTGAAATGTAAGAAAAACAGAACTATATATAATTTGCCTTAACATGGACTTTCTCTGGAAACAAACCTTTAAAGTGAAAATGGAAAAGTTGTCCTTCTCCAAATTATGTTTATTAGAAACTGTGTGAAAGAAAGCAACATTTTCCCCCCACCCCCAACTGCCACCATTGGTTTTTTTTTCATTTCAATACATTAGATAGAAAAAATATTATCAATATAAGTCTTAGTGTATGGCAGAATCCTGTTTTGCTCAGCCTCCTCTCCAGAAGGCATTTCTCTGGTCTTTTTAATATAATAGAGAATTCTCCATGCATGCAATGGAGCAATCATGGCATGTATATGGAAGATTTGTCCTCATAAATAAAAAGAGGAACCTGAACCCATGCTGAGCTCCTTGCGCACATCAGCTCCCAAAGAACTTTAGACCTTATTTATGGTATATTAGGCAGCAATCCTATATACACTTTTCTGAGAGTAAGTAGCACTGAACTCAGGGGAGCTTAATGTTAAGTAGGCATGCATAGGAATGCACTGATGCAGCATATATTTATACATGTTTACTCAGGAGTAACCCTTAATTAATTCTGTGATTCTTACTCCCAAGCAAGTTAGTGTATAGGTTTGCAGCCTTAGGGAAAGCTCCTATGCAGCTATTCTGGCTGGAGCATGCTATTAATTTTAAGTGTGTGTGTGTTTTTGTCTAAACATACATAGGATTGCTTCCTGAAGTGTTCTAAATTGTTTGCAAGTTATAATAAAAGATGTATATTCTTTTTGTGCTTTGTCTTTTGTCTTTTATTTAGGTGATCAAGTATCTTTATAGGAATATAACTAAATACATTGTTTCAATATATTCTCAAACGCATTTGTTCTCTATTGAAGAGACCACTATTTTTGCTACTTCACGTCACTACAAATTACATTAACTTATACTGAACTGGACTGTCCTTTTACTTCTTGATACATGTACATAAAATGTGCTCTGTTATATGAGGTGTTCCACAATTACAGAAAAAGGCAGGTTGCGTACCTCTAACCAGGGCTTTTTTTGTCATAGAACACACCGGAACGGTGTTCCGGCACCTTTTTTTCCAATGGATTTTACGAAGTGATTTTGAATCGCAGCAGTTCAGCAGCAAACATCATTAACATAGTGCTTGCAGGCTGCTTTTGTGTCTGCTATCTGCTATCTGACAGTGAGATAATGAGGGCCCTGCTCTCGCTCTTGGCTTAGGATGCTGCTCTGCTTGGGATTGGGGTGTGTGGTCGCGCGCTTACTGCCGGCGACGTGAGTTCCGGCACCTTTTTTTTTTTTTTTTTTACAAAAAAAGCACTGCCTCTAACCATCATTCTTCAAGTGGTCATCTGTGAATTCACACATATGGGTGCTGTGCTGGTGCAGTGCCTGCGTTAGGGAAGGTTCTTTCAGCATTAATAGTTTTGGTGGGAAAAATGCACCCCCCATATAATAGATGGAGTCTAATTGGAAACTGGCTGTTCATTTTACATAATGCTGGTATAACATAAGGAAATAGTTCAGCATCAACCTGAAGTGATCACGGACACCAACACAGTGCTGGAGGGTGGGTTGTGTGAATACACAGATGACCACTCCAAGAGACATGTACAGGTAAGCAACCTGCCTTTCTTTGCCATGGTCTCTGTGCATCACACATATAGGTGATTAGCAAGCTTACCATGTGGGAGGAGGTCATCACTGTAGAATGAGAAAGAGGACCGCATGTCCAAACAAGCAATCTCTTCTGGCTCTTCTGTCACCGTGGTAGTGCCATATGAAAGTGCATGGTGATGCCCACTTAGCAGCTCTGCAGAGACCTTGTAGGGCAATACCAGCATGCAATGCTGTTGAGGTGGAGACAGCCCTAGTTGAGTGTCCTTTTGGGATGATTGGAAGTTCTATTTTACCAAGTAGATATGTGAGCTTGATGGTTTTGGTCACATATTTGGATAGGTGTTGGGATCCTATTGGTGTTCCCTTGTCATGATTGGAGTATTTTGACAAAGAGACAGTTAGTCTTTCTGAACTGTTCTGTTCAAGAGCGATAGAAAGCAAGCACTCTCTTGATGGCTAGTGTGTGATGTGATCTTTCAATAGGTGTAGATGGAGCTGGAAAGTAGGATTGTAGGACAATGTCTTGGTCGAGGTGAAATGGTGTGGCTACTTTAGGTAAAAATGTGGGGTACCTTTTCTTTATGAAAACTTGGGTAGGGTGGATCTACCTGGAGTGAGCATTGCTCACTTGTCATTTGGGCCAATGCTATAGCAAACAAAAAGGAAGATTTCCATGAAAGCAGCCTTAAGTCTGTCATTGCAAGGGGTTCAAATGATGGCTTGGTTAATGCATGCAGTACTATAGACAAGCTCCATGTTGGAACTGGTGATCAGTTTGGCGGATTTAGATTCTGTAGAGCTCATAAGAAGCAGTTCACTAGGTGCTAAGAGAAAATGGAGGATCCCTTGATCTGTCCTCTGTGATACAATATAGCTGCCAAATATACTTTAATGGATGTTGGTTTTAGTCTTGATTGGTGTAGGGACAGAAGAAACTGTAGGATGTTTTGAATTGTAGCATGTGATGCTACAAAGTTATGATTAGTGCTGAATATCTGAAACCTCTTCCTTTTCAATGAAGAGCTGATTGTAAAATGGCTTGAATTTCTGGATCCAATAATTGTTCTGTGGCTTCTATTGAATCAACCAGGCTGTCAGTTTGAAGGTATGAAAATCTGGATGAAGGATCTTGCTTTGATCCCTGGAAATCAAGTCCAGCATTTTGGGCAGGTGATAAAACGTCCCCTGAGACACGTGTAGGAGGATCATGAACCAGGTCTGATGAGGTCACCGTGGAGTTATTAGAATAGACTGGATCTGTCATGTCTCAGTTTGGTTATAGTTCTATAGTCAGCTCCCAGTCGTGGGTGGAACTGATATGGTGGCATAGAAAATCCACTTCATCATTCTCAGCACCAGCCACATGTACTACTTGGAGGTTGATACTGTGGTGTAATCATCAGTTCCAGAGGTGCATTGCTAGCTGGGTTAGTGGAACTGATCTTGTCCCTCCTGTTTGTTGACATAGAAGACTGTGCAGATGTTATCCGTTGCTATCTGGATGTATTGATCCACTACAATGTTCTGAAACAAGTGAAGAGCTTTGAACACTGCAAATAGCTCCAAGTAATTTATAGATTTTGGCAATTTGCATCTGTGCATCTCCCCTGCATTTGATGTTGTCTGCAGTGGGCTGCCCATCCAGTCTGGGATACATTGGTATGCATGGTCACCATCAGATCTGATGGCTGGTTTAGACTGGTATCTGTTGTTCACCAGTAGAGTGTTTTCAAAATTTGATGAGGAATTTTGACCTGTTGGTATGGATCATCTTGCTTGGGATGATAAGTCTGGTTGTACCACAGTTGAAGTGGTCTCATTCGTAACCTCATGTGTTGGACCAATCAGTCTAAGAGAGTACAAAATGAAACTAATAACCAATCATCCAAGTATGGGAAAATTTTCACACCTTGTAGTCAAAGATGGGCACAAACTAGTGCCATGCATTTTGTGAAAATTCTCGGTGCTGTTGAAAGACCCAATGGGAGCACCTTGAATTCAAATGCCTAGGTACCTACTTGGAATTGGAGAAACGTCTGCAACTGGGGTGAATGGCTATGTGAAAATAAGAGTCTTGCAAATCTATGAATGTGAACCAGTCCTCTTTTTGTAGTAAGGGAAAAATATTCTGCAGTTTTGTCATTCTAAACTTTTTTGCTTTTACGAATTGGTTTACTCCCCATAAATCTAAAACGGGATGAAGACCTCCATCCTTCTTCAATACTGTAAATATTTTGAATAGAAACCTTGCTGTCTCTCTGATTGGTCTACTCTCTGGATTGTTCCTTTCTGTAACAGTGTTTCAATCTCTTGAAGGAGAACCAGAGAATGTGTTGTTTTTCAGACCGTACAGAGAGGAGGCATGGTTTCAAATTCAATTTGGTATCCATGATTTATGATGGACAGAACCCACCAATCAGATGTGATGGATTCCCAAATGGGGAGATGATGTTATTGATGCCCAAATGGGAATGGAGGAGGAGAAACTGAAGTCAGAAGAAGGCCAGTTTGCGCTGCCCATCAGAATAAATGTGGCATAATAAATATGGTGATCCTCGCAGTCAGTCAGTGTGGAATGATCACAAGATTGTCAACCTTGCATTGCCTCAGTGATGATCAAATTTGGTCAAGGGTGGTGAAGGAATGGTATATCCTGCTCCTTCACTCTATACATGCTTTCTGCGTGATGTTGGATGTGGTTGATTATGGCCATTCACATTGTTCCATCATTGCCTCTTGAAGTGTGGATATAAGTGGCAGAGCTACTGGAACTACATCCTCAGTATGTATGATGTCGTAGATAGAGTCCTTGTCAGACGTGCTGTTCTGCTGGACACTGACTCCCAGAGATATGTACAGCCTGCTCAGAAAAATGTCCCAGATTTTCACCCGACAACCCAGGACCCTGGTTTGAAATTATGTTTTCTGGAGATGTTGAGGTGGTCTCTTTGGTATTGATGGTTGAATCAGAATCCAAATCAGAATTGTATGGTACACTGGAGAATGAAGAACATGCTGGAGAATCATGTTGTGGAAGAGGATTGGTTTCAGCAGCTTGAGAGGTAGATGGAGCCTCGTGTGTATTCATCTCTCTGGCCTGGGGACCGGTAGGTATTGGTAGCATGGCATGTAGCCCCATCCATACCTAGGAACATAGTAAGGGTATGGAGGCATCATCCAGTATGAATGTGTCTTGAATCTTGGAATGTTTGGTTGGAAAGCATGTAGAGTATTGGGTCAAAGCAGGCAAGACATTGACTGTTGGCAACTCATATGGGCACAGTGTTGGTGGTCATTGAACTTGTGGCCCTGCGGCCAAATCTGAGAGGGCTCGTGCAGACAACTTGAAGTCAAAGAACAGGCAGGAGAATCTCTTATTTTTCCTTCTGAAATGGAGGTTGGAAGTGGTGGCTCCATGAGGGACCTCAATGAATGGTGAAGATCTTGGGATCAATCAGATCTGTGGAAACAGTCTAATAGGAGAGGTGTGCCAAAGACAGGTGTTCAGGGCTTTCCATCGGTACAGATGGAATGGTTGTTACCATGTCTTCATTTGTTTGGCCAAGCAGGAAGAATGGTGTTTGGTGTGGGAACAGTATTTCTTCTTTTTCTCTGGCTTATTCTTACTGGAGTGCTTTTCTTAACAAGCCTCTTTCATTTCAATGTATTTTCATTTCTCCTTATGTTTTTTAGGCATTTGAGATGTTCCAGGAGTTTTTGTCAAGCCCGAGGTTTTAGCGACTCCCTCAGTCGGTATGGGTTCGTGTTCAGGGGTGCCTTCCTGAGAAGTAAAAAAAGCGTCTGATTTTTCCACTGAGGCTTCTCTCTATCCCAGAGCTCTTTTTTCAGATGGCTCTCCTGGTTTTTATGTGCCTGCTTCATAAAAGCCTGAAATTTGTCTGCTTTGTGGCCCCTCTCCAAGGCAGAGTAGAGCGAGTGGGTATCGATGGAAGGTGTCTTTGCCACACGCTGAGTGCACTTTCAAAAACCAGAGCACTACACCATCAAGGAGAAAAAGAAAAACTGGAATCAGTAGAGTTTAGGAGGTAAGTTTAGATGATAAGAAGGGTTTTTTTAAAGGGAATATTTCTGTGGGGAAGTGCGGAGAATAAGGGGGAAAATGAAATTGGTCAGGAAAGGTGTATTTAGGGATAGTAGGATTTAAGTACAAGAACGAGGATAAAAGAGTTTTAAGATTGAGTTAAAATATTTGTGAGAAGAAGCAGTGAGAGAACCCGAGGCACAGCGAACAACGGTTGAAAGAAGACTGGCGAGAGAGCTGGAACTCTGCCTATTATAGTGGGGCAGGGGGCATTTTTCCTGCCAAAATTATTAATGCTGAGAGAACCTTCCTGAACAGGCACTGTGCAGGTGCAGCATCCATATGTGTGATGCACAGAGATCACGATGAAGAACAGTAGTAAAAGAGTACGAACCTATAAAGCAATTGTTTATCCTAAGGATGAAAGATGGTTGGCTTCAAGTCTGATTTGCTCATTTGGTGTCAAATTTCAGTGCATCTTAAAGTTGTTGAGTTCACTCCTTTATTGCTTTTGCTCCCACATCATCACAATAGACTTTCAAAATAGTGACAGAACATCATGGAAAATAACTTATGGTTACAATCCTGAGACCAATCACAGTGAAAGCAATGCAATTTAGGTATGGATACTTGGATTGTCACTTGGGTCACTGCATCATGCACATATTCCTCCAAATCTTTCCTCTCTTCAGGGTAACTCCAGAGATGCGCTGGAACTCACATTTGCCTGGATCTCCAATTAACCAAAATTTGAAACTGCAGTTTAATATTAGTTACAAATCCTGTTAAACAGGAAAATGTTGTAAGTTTCAATGTGTCCCCTAACTTAGATGGGAGTATATCATTTATTCTAGAATTGAGAAGCTGTGAGTTCTATAGCCGCCAATTTTTTCACTGCAGTTAAGAAAGAACTAAGTGTCATACTTGCTCCAGCCCAAACAGAAGAAAGTTATTCTCATAGCTAACTTTCCAAAGATAATTTGTTTCAAGGGTTACATGATGTCCATGAGCAATTGGATTCTTAAAGTCTTAAATTCTTAAAGAGTGATGGCAAATACTGTTTATTTATCTTATGTAGTAATATAAATGGTCTGCTATTTAATTTATATTTCAAAGTGTGAATAAGTGATGTGCTTTATATGTATGCCATGACAACTGAAATTTTACCTGCAATTTATATTATAGCCATTATCAGAGCCATAATCTTTGTGAACTTTGGAGGATTCTGGGAAGTGCTCACATGAAAGAAAAGGATGACCTCTGAAAGAATAAAGCAAACTTAGTAAAACAGTGTAAAGTTAGAACAGCAGCAACAACAACTAGGTGCAAATAATGGATTGGATCCAGAGTTGCCCCTCTGCAAATGAAAGGCCTCTTTCTGTAAGTGACAGGAATGTATATCCAGTGGAAGAATGCGACAGGTTGATGGCTTTTCCCTGATTCCGCCTTTCCCTGCAGCTTCCAGTCCCAGGTTGCACACTGCTCTGGAGGTTCTTTCCAATAATTAGTAAAAACTGCCTCCTACCTATCCACCTGCAGGATCATCCAATGTAGAATTATATAAAACAATAGGCATAATGTAAAATAAAGTTTGAAATATGAAAATGGTGTGGTCTAAACTTTTAATTGTTTTTTCAAAACTGCATAGAACCAAAAAATAACAGTGTGTGTAATATGTTAATCATTATCAACTATGTACCACTGTTTTCAGCTTTATAAATATCAGACATTATCAAAATTATAACTTGCTAATATGAGTGAATTTACAGAAATTAATGGCAGGCAGGAATATAAAAATGGTGTAGCCAGGAGAACAGGCTTTTATACCTCAAACAAGAGGAATCTGTCAGAAAATAAAAGGGAATGAATCCTCCCCTAACCACTTCACATGCTACTTCAGTTGTGTCTGTCAATGGCCCAGTATACATAGAATGAGAAGCTACCAAAGGTGAATTTCCTGTGGGGCTTCTTGTCACAGCAACAGCTACCAAGAGTCCTGTGTGACTTTCAACCACTAAAATGTCATGTCCACTGTGTGCATATGTGACAAGAAACTACAAAGTGTCCCTGCAGCTTCCCTAATTTTCAGAATGGCTGCCATGATGAGAAGACTCATAGGGAAATGCACTCACAGTAGTTTCCCTGTATGTGTGAATCAGGTCAATAACTACTCTCAAGGGAAAATAATATTAAAAAAGAAAGAAAGATGAGCACGGTAGGCATATGGTCAGCGCTAGTAATTCATCTCACCTTTCTAAATAGCCTTCATGTGGCATGTTATCATTGGTTAAATGGTCATTAAAAGCCATGATCCTTTGTTTAGGTACCCTGTTTAGAAAATCATTCATTTCATTGAAATCACTGTAAGACTGATGGTCCTGAAAAGATCCACATCTTGATTCAGAATCTCTGTCATCAAAATCTTCTAGTGGCATGTCTCTTTGTGACTCACTAGGATGCTGGTGATCAAGCATTCTTTGTCCATGTCCCCTACTAACAAACTCAAAATCTCCCATGGGGGGTTGCATATTTTCATGAGTGGGACAGTCTTGAAATGGTCTCATCCGTTGCACAGGTCTCTTGTTGAGGTAAGCCAGATCTTTTAACTGCATATGTGGTTGAAATTCATCATTAGACTTCTGGTCATAAAATGATCTTCGCCTTTGTCCATGGCCTCTGTTAACCTGAGAATATGTTAACATATCGCTGTGAGGAGGGATAGCAGGAAAATTTCGCTGTCTCTGTCCACGCCCCATATTAATGATCTCTTCTGAGGGTGCACTTTCTGGAATGTCCTCACAAAGCTGCTGATCCTGGAAAGGTCTCAGTCTCTCTCCTGATGTCCTTGGGGCAAAATCTAAATCCTTCAGCTGCATTTCCTCTTGGTAGCCATTGTAAAATGGGTGGCTGGGAAAATGCCTTTGCCTCATTGATATTAATGGTTGCAAATCATCTTGAAACTCATGATCATGATATGGTCTGCGCTGATGTCCAGGACCCTTATTAATAAAATCAAACTCTCTCAATCGGATTTGTTCTGGGAAGTCACTGTGGTCACTGTCATAAACTCGTAATCTTTTTCCAGGCCTGTTAAAAAATTCAAAGAGTTCACTTTCTAAGAGTAGCAAGTGCCAAAATTCTCTGACAAAAATGAAGCATCAAGAAACAATTGATATTTTAAAAATATTTTAAAGCTGAAATTCTTCATAATAAGCACTAACCTATCCCCACTAAATACAGCAAAACACACACACACACACACACCTGGCTAGAAGTAATATGGCTTTTAGCATTTGTTCACAATTCTAAAACATAATTCTTATTTGGGCATGTAGGTTCCAATCAACCCATATTAAGCTAACCCATGGGTTGGCTGGAATAACCCATGGTGTACTTGACAGATGACTGGGCTCACTGTGAGTTGTTTTCCCACTCCTTTTGATCTCCCATCAGGTATCCAGTGTCCTTTATGGCAAAACCTGACTTGGCTCCCTGTCCCCACTCCACCTTTTTAGTTTTTTTTTTTCCTTTTTGAGCCTCAGAAATACTTCATATTTTGAGGTTTTCTAATATTCCTAAAAAATTGTACAGTTGTATTTGTAATTTTATTTGGGGTGGGAGGCAGTCTTTCTTATGTGCAGAAATGCACACTTATCACTTTGTGATATTTATAGTCTTACCAGGTTGATGTTTTTACCTGTTTTAGTTGTCAATGTGAGCAGCAAAGTGCAGGAGGCTGGGAAAGCTGGCAATTTTTTATTTTTTTTTGACTGAGAAATATACAGAAATTTCAAGATTTGGGATATATGTAGGGCTGCAATGAGGAGAAGGGGAAAGAAACTCCCACTGAGCAAGAGGAAATCCTTTACCATAATGGAGAATTCAGCTCTGAAAATGGAACTATACAGATTTAACTGCTCTAACAAACATTTTTCTTCCTACCACTTTTAATTTAAGATAAGTTACCTAGGAAATTCTTCATTTGGTAATCTATCAATATGTCTATCCATATCATTTGCTGGTGACACAGTATCTCCATCAGCGTCCCACAAATTCATTCCCAAATTGCTAGAATAAGTCAAAAGAGAATATAACAAATTGTATTTGCTGAAATTACTGTTACAAAAAGGCAAAATCATATAACAGCACTAATTCCAGTAAAGAAAGATTGGTTGCCAACTCTATTTATAGGTTAATTCTGTTTTCACTACTTCTAGATAGCTAGTCCCTGGGATAATAGTTGTGCTTTTGTGAACAACTGATAGGTGTGCTCTGTCTTGGATATCCAAAATCTGTATCAGGACTTACTAACTGCTTACAGGTTAAACACAATGTGTATTTGGTCAAAGCAACAAGTGACCAAAGCAACAAACTGGATATTTTTTACACCCATCAGATCCAAAGTCTAGTGGGGCACTGATTTCATATAAAACATGTAACAACAGAAATGGAATATACTGGTATCATTTCACAAACTTAAATTCCACCAGTGGAAGTCTGCTGAATCTTTGCATTACATGAGCAGTTGTGCATTATACTTATGAATGGACTGCACTATTCAGTGTGCAACGGTTATGCAAATGTAATGTGCATCTGATTGTACAACCTATTATGCAAGGAGGTACACAATAGTAATACTAGTAATAGTAATACGAGGCTTGTCTGCAAGGGGGCGGCATATAAATATGTAAATAAATAAAAAAATAAAAATCAGTGCTTGTGCAAAAGTAATTTCATCTGGATTCTCCTCCTCCACTTTCAGAACTTAGTGTCCGCTAATGCAACATCATTTGCATTGACAGAATGACAAACCGGATATTGTACAATAAACAGAAATGGGTCTTCACTTACCTTCTCATTGGTTGAGTTTTGAGATCTGTCAGATATATATTACCATCCATATGGTGACCACGAGCCTCCCCAAAAGCTAAACAGATTGTAAGAATATTAGCTGTATGGAAGGTTATGTTGTGAAAAATGCTATTGATGAGGCTTAAAGTATAGTAGGTCTTAGCTTTTTAAAGAAAAATTCTAGCATCACATTCCTTCTGATACTGGCAGAGTATCATTGGGCGACAGTAACAATAGCTAGAGGCATATCACTGGGCAAGTATAACTGCAAAAGGACAGTGCTGATGTAACAGCAGCTTCTTTTTGACTGCTGTTGACAATTCAAGAGGTTTCTTATCACTGAAGTAACTTCTTATGTTCACAAAAAGAAAGTAGTTCAGCAACACCAATATTAATTACAGTTTAGATTAACCAGACTTCTTGTTTAGGTGTAATATGAACATGCAGAAGAGGTGGAGGGCAGTGTGAACCTGGAACTGAAAAGATGACAATGCTGGCATGAGGCAGGCCTCAGTAGGGAGATCATGCCATAATTGGGGGTCTCTAAAAGAGGCCTCTACCTTGTTGCTATCCTACAAGCCTCCCTTGAAGGTGACACTCAGAGGAAGGCTTTAGATGTAAATTGTAGGTTCAAGTCAGGAGAGGCATTCTGTGAGGTATTGGAGTCCCAAGCAGTGTAGAGCTTTAATACATTAAAACCGTCACCATGATTTGGGCTTGGGTGAAGACAGGTTGCCCATGCAAGCAGAACAGCATTGGTGTTGTATGTTGGACTTTATGGCCTCAGTTATTAATCTGACTGCCACATTTTATATAAACTGCAGCTTTTTTCAAGGGGAGTCCCATGCAGAATGTATTGCAGTGGTCTATGAGGTTCAGTCATGTTATTCTTGTCCACAAAGGGACATAGCTGGTTCACAAGGTGCAGCTGATAGAATAAACTCTGTGCCACCGAGGTCACCTAAGTCTCTTATACAAAAAGAGCCTGGAAGCTTAAACATTCAAATTAATTATACTTCCCAGCTATACCTGTACTTAGGAATTATAGGTTTGCTCTAACTGTAATTAGTTTTTTTTAAAAAACTAGGATCGAACATGAAATATGGTTGTTTGTTTTTCACTAACTGCAGCCAGAAGAAAACTCAGGTTGCTTACCTGAAACTGTGGTTCTTTGAGTGGTCATCTGTGCATGGGCTCTGTGCCTTCATGGAGCCTGTTCTTGGGAAGATTATACAGCTGAGCATTAGTTTGGGTGGGAGCCCTCCCCTTCCTGTTCCCTGCATCCATGGGAAGGGCTCCCACCCATTCCCTCAGTTCCATTGAGACTACCTATAGGTCCCAAGGCTCAGGGAGGAACATTTGTATCGCCCTGGTCTGTGACCCCCACATTGGGGGGCAGGGAGTAGCTGTTTTCAGTTTTACCCCCAGTGGGGCCAATGACAGGTTGCATGACTGCACAAATGACCACTTGAAGAACAAAAGTTACAGGTAAGCAACCTGACTTTCTTCTTTGTGGGCTCTGTGCATCACGCATATGGGCAACTAGTAGTTTGGTGGGCTCTGAAGAGTCCGATTCCACATAGTCCATCGGATCTGATGACTTGGAGGACAGAGAGGGTGACTAGAGATGGACTTCCATAGGCAGCTGGGTCCAGAGACAATTGGCCTTTGGTCATCCAGATGGAGGTGGCTCAGAGGTGACCACTGCTGCGGCCCATATCTAGGTGGTGCTGGCCAGTCATATCACTGCAGACTGATTGCAGGGTCATGCTGATATCTGTGATAGAAGTGGGCTGCAGGTGGATACTAATAAGGATGTACCCAATACCACTTTAGCCATGGAGACCGACCAGTGAGATGAGGCCAGAGATGGATGCGCGGATGAGGATCCATAGTATAGTAATGATGTGTGAGGTATCAGATCCAGTGTATCTTCTTGTCGAGCTGAAGACATTGGTGGTGATCAGACTGGAGAGTCCCTGATTTCTCTATCCTGAAAAAGAAGACAGAGCCGCAGGATCAGGCTGGACCTCTTGCTCCAAATGCACTGGTGTTGGGGACCAATGAATTGGAGACCCTTGGAATGGTGGCCCTCTCGTTTTGGAGGGACATCTTGGAGAAGTCTCCTTAGACATCCTTAGAAGTCTCCTAGGGTCTGTGCTTTTCCACACCGTTAGGAGAACAAGTCGACCATTTAGAGTGCTTCTTCAGTCTTTTAGCCTTCTTAACCATTCCAGCACTTTTGGATTTGAGGTGCTTCCTTTTCTCTTTCTTCTTAGGTACCTCCGAATCAATGGGAGGTGCAGAACGAGAAGCAATCAGCTTGGTTTTAGTCAAACTGCTGGCCGCTGGTCACTTCTTAGGGACCTCCTTCGGAGCTGATTATTCTTTATCTGTGTCACACATGACTCCCAGTGAGGAGTCCAACATTTCTATGTGGAGTCTCCTGGCATTATTGCTATGAGCCTGTTTGGTGAACACCTGGCAATGCTGGCATTTATCAATTCTGTGCTCCTTGCCTGGACAGAACAGGCGCAAGGAGTGTTTGTCACAGGATGATATTTTCACTCCGCATTTGGCACAGTTTTGAAAAGCTGGTTTACTTGGAGACATCAGGTTAGCAGAAAGGATAAAGATGGTAGAAGGTTTTTTGTTTTTTGAAGGACAAGAGACGGGAGGGAGGTGGGGTAAGAGACTAGGAAATAAGTGAAGAATAAGAGTAATAGAATTTCATGAATAAATAATAAAGATGAAGATGTTGAGGGAAAATCAGTCAGAAATGAGTTCTAAGGCACAAGAAATGCAACAAACAGGAGAACACTAGAGGGACCAATGCATTGTGCAAACACCAGTCGAAAGCAAACTGATGAAATTGTGGGAGCCTGTCTTTTATATGGGGAGGGAGGGGATGGGGCTCCCATGTAAAGTTCTAGGCTAAGGTAGAGAATCTTCCTGGATAAGGCACTGGGCAGGCGCAACACCCATATGTGTGATGAACAGAGACCACGATGAAGAACCAGAAGTGATGTCCGAGAACCACTGCACTGATGAGCATCCTGGAATCACAGTCCACATGATGTCTTGTCATTGTCAGTTGTTGCTTGGATAGTTGCATGGCTTCTCCAATGAAGACCCTCACCAAATCGCATTTGTCTGATAGAAATGTGGTGAGGGATTCCATTTTCTCCCAGAGGAAGTATTGGTAATGAGCCATGGTAGCCTCATAATTTCAGATTTGCAGTCCAAGTCTCATTGCTGAGTATATTTGGTGAGACATCATGTCAATTTTTCTCCTTTCTCAATCAGCTGGTGCAGTGTGTTTTTGGTTCTGACAACTCTGTGCAGATTCAATGACCACCGAAGTAGTATTAAGGAAAAGGTAATGGATGCTGGAAAATACTCAAGTTGAGAAGAGAAGGACTTCCTGTTCTAGCCAAAGAGGCAGATGAAAAGAAACTGAGGGAATGGACAGGACCTTCTCCCTTGGATGGAGGGAACAGGGAGGGGAGGGGCTCCCACCCAAACTAACACTTAGCTGGAGAAACTTTCCAACAACAGGCACAAGTGCAGAGCCCATATGTGTGATGCACAGAGACCACAAAGAAGAAGCAGAAGCTTTTGATTCTGTCCTTGCGTGCACAAATAAGAGATGAGAGTGAGCCAACATTTTTACAAGCACCTTCTAGTAATAACCATAGCTTGTTGAATAGACTATTATCTTTCAGAGAAATACATTACTTTTTCACTCACAAGAATTATCCATTTGGATAAGCATTCTCATATGAACTAGTACAGATCAGATTTCATTCTTGGGACAATGGTCTCTAAATATAATATATATTGTGGACAAAGATAATGGAAGTTGTATCTGACAGCACATGCTAGGTATTCAGGCAAATGGACACGTACATGTAAAAATAATGCAGATATTGTCAGGACTGGTTCACTATGGACCAGTTCCCTTTCCCCCCAACCATACAGAAGAGGAAAGCATTTTTGTACATATATGGGAAGGTTGACCATTTCCACTTTTAGCTTCCTGCTGTTTCCAACTTCTGAAAGCAACTTTCTGGATGGCATGAGACTAAAGTGGGAAACAAGGCAAGAAAAGTGGTATGGGCATGGGTGGTATTCTTGGAGGAGTCCTTTTGGATCCCAGCTATAGCAACCAATACTACTAGGTAGTGTATGCAGAATTTTGGATTTTGTTCAAACAACACACAGATACCTT
The DNA here is from genome assembly GCA_023646645.1 of Varanus salvator macromaculatus. Taxonomy (NCBI): domain Eukaryota; kingdom Metazoa; phylum Chordata; class Lepidosauria; order Squamata; family Varanidae; genus Varanus; species Varanus salvator. The sequence continues at coordinate 29,981,681 of JAIXND010000756.1, forward strand.
GGATTGCTGTTTCAGGATCCCAGCCTTCAACATCAATAAGGTATCTAAAAGAATATAAACATATGTGAATAACTTAATCAGAACTTATCACTGTAGTAAAAATAATAAGTACAGAGTAATTTAATATCTGCTAAAATACTTACCGACATATAAGGTAACCTGTTCTATTAATTCCATTAGTACAGTGTACTCCAATGAGCTTGTCTATATAAAAAGCAAAAAGAAAATGCTTTTAAAAAAGCAAATTGACTTCAAAAGCACTGCAGCTGAATAAAGTATTGGTACAAATGTGCACCTTTGAAACTTTGATTCTGGATACATTCTCCATGGAATGCGCTTTTTAGAGGTCTGCCTGGCACCGTCATTATATGCTTTTTGGTGCCAGATCAAGACCTTTTTATTCACCCAATATTTTAATGTTAATAGATTTTAATTATAATTAATGATTTTAATCTATTTAATTTATTTTAATAATTATTTTATTTATTTCAGTAGTGAGATACCTAGTTTATTATTGTTTAGGGTATGTATGTTATTTATTTATATTGCTGTATTTATAGATTCACTATGAGCCATCCAGAGACAAAAGTGATTGGATGGGCTAGAAATATCCCAAATAAAATAAATATCCCAAATAAATAAATTTAGTAATCTACGAATTCAGCAGAAGGCTGTATGCTCTTTGCTGCACTGTCAAAACCCCATTAAAATGTGATCAAAACTGCCAAAACAAGGATTGACCACTTGTTTGATGGTGGGAGACATAGAAGGCTGCCTTGCCAAAGCCTTCAGCCACCCTCCTTCTCTTTTGCTTATCCTCAGAGCAAACAGCAGAGAGGATATCTTAGCTGATTTGCCTGCAGTATAATACGCATTTCAAGTACAGGCCTGATTGGGCTTCTTTCCCCCAGATGATCTGTGCTACGTAAAAACCTGTTTCTATATGTGAACTGACTTCTTTAGGACAAAAATGTGGATGTAAAATTTCACGGTGGGATTCAAAGAAGCACACCAATAGTTCTGCATTCTTGAAGGGGCTTTGAATTTCTTGAATAACAGTCTCCTCATGCTGTATGGAAACTCTGTTTGGAACTGGGTCAAACCACACAATACATTAATTATATGAGTATTTAACATGTTCAATTTTTCTGTTTTATTAGCAACTGCATAGAGGTCACCCAATTGGGATTGGAACCACAGGATGAGAGAATTATTAACCCTTGCCTGCCAAATTCCACTCCCAATGAAATCCTCCTGAGTTGCTATTTATGCTGGGAGGGAAACTGATACAGGCAACAATACCAGCTTCTTTTCAGGGAAGAATAAGGAAGTCATGGGGAAGATTTTCAGCAATGGAGCTTTAAACCCTCTTCCCTGGTTGTTGTGCTCCTGATAAGAATCTCTTTGCTATAGCTATTCTATATATGACAGTTATTGAACTATCACATAAACCATGCTTGCTGGGTTTGCATGATAATCCTCAAGTGGGTGCTGCAGATGTAATGTGGCATGCATGGGTGCTATGACTCACCATGGCTAAATACAGTAGTACCTTGGCTCACGAACTTGATTTGTTCCACGACTGGTCGTGATCCAAATTGGTTGTGAGCCAAGTCAAATTTCCCCATAAGGTTCAATGTAAATAAGGTTAATCCATTCTGTAAATATTTTTTCTAATCACAGGGAAGACATGCACGATCGCCAGCATGCTGGGCGGGGGAGACAGGTGCGATCACTGTTGAAACCATCAGAAATTAAAATTAAAATGTTTTATTTTTTGAATTACCAGAAAATGACAAAAGAGAGACTGTACCCCCTTCCTCCGCACAACACACATCCATTCTAGGAGGGCTGACAGAGTTTTGGATGATATGACAGATTGCTCCTTGATCTACTTAGTTTCCTATACCCATTTTGAACAAAATTAAATGCTGATAATCACCATTTTGTGCATTTTCCCAAAGGAACTTTCTGACCCATTTTTTGAATTGTAGAATAGTAGGATCATCTGGGACCTCAAGTCCAACAGTAAAAAGTTTCTTATACTCCATACTTTTAGGCAAATCCTAGCAATGGGAAGGTAAAAAAGTGGAAAAATTAGTAATTCAAACTATTTTATATCTCTAAAATTGACACAATATTTTAAATACAGGTTCTGAGTAAAATTAAATGTGTAGGAATGAAAAGTTATGCTGTCAAATTAGTAATTATTTAAGTAAATAATTATTCCAACAGCTGTAGCATGACTCATACTTTTGAGGACCATTGTTTGGTACAGATCTATCTTCAAAATTAGAAAATTAATGATATTGCATTAACTCCACTCAGAGTTGTGTCAAGTTTCTTCCTTGCATCACTATTTTCTTTGTACAAGATTGAACAGGAATCTTTGTCTTTGAGATAACTTTGGAAAGAACTAAAAGGTATTATATATGACATTACAGTAAGATTATCCAGGCCCAACATTTTGGGTGTCATAGAATCACCATGATAATTGAAAAATACACACGGTGCTGTCAGCTGAGAATCAGTGCTTCTTTTGGTTTGCAACATTTTGAGAATTTATTCAGATATTCCTTCATAATCTTTAAATGGTCTCTCATTTTCTGATTTTGGTAGTTAAAAACAATGAATAGCAGGATCCTAGTATCAAACTGGGCAAATCATATCTTCTTGATCCACCACTATGAGTCACTGTACTGCATGTTTCCCAGTCACAGCATAACCCATCAAAATGAACCAGCTAGTGTGGCCAGGAGTCCACTTTCCTATGGCATCAAGTATTTTAAGTTTATAAGTATTCCATACTAGACAAAAATGTTGGCGACTGCTGCTCTTCTTTATTGATTGCATTTTGCATGGTCTTTCTACTTTATAGACAAACATTCAGGAAAAAGGATAAACAAATGCAAATATAAGAAATTATACAACTTTAAAATTTTAAACCCTAAATTAGAAAGATACATTTGATCCTCCTCCTGAACACATAGAGAGTGGGGACTAGTAACTCTAGTGGACTAGTGTTTTAGAATTTGGAAGCAGCAGAGGAGAAAGCATGAGTGGGCCTCTGTAAATGAAGATGTCTTCAAAAGTGCTTCTCCTGCTGGTTTTAACAAGCAAGCAGGTTCATACTGACATGGTTGGTCCTTCAGATAGCTAGTCCCTAAACTATGTAGGCCTTACCATGAATATCCTGAACTGAGCTTGAAAAACAATTGGCAATCAGAGCAGATCTTTCTGTAATGGAATGATGTGATCCTAATAATGTACACAGATTAGCAACCAATTGGAACAATCAAAGCATTTGCACACTATTCAGGAGCAACCCCATCTAGAGCATCTTGTGATGTAACATGGAAAAGTGTTGCCAGATCATATTCACTCAGAATCATCCACAGTTAGCATACTAGGTTGGGAGAATTCAAGAGTATGCCCAACCTACAAACCTTTTCTTTCAGGGAAGGGTACCCAGATGCAAAGAGAGTGAGTTCCAGTCCCGAACCGAAGCTTTCTGTTGACAGTAATCCTGGATGTAATCTGGATGTAATCTCAGTTTGTTCACCCTCATCCAGCCCATTATCAAATTTAAGCAAAATCCAAGCATTGCAACTGCTTCCTTACAGATAGGTAACACGGGTGAGTGTCATCAGCATATTCACGGCATCTCACTTGAAGTTCTCAAAGACTTCTCTAAGGAGTTGCATAAAGATGTTAAATAACACTGGGGACAGGGCACAACCCTGTGGGACACTACAGACTGACTGCTGTGGTACTGAACAGTACCCCACTGGAGTACCCCAAAGCCACTTTTCAGATATGATACTATAAGAAAAGAGGACTGCATACAGTGCCTCCAAGGTTTGATGGTATCAAATGCTACCAAGGGTTCTAAAGTCCTGTTGAAATGGTTAAAGGTAAACAATATCATTCAAATGGATCTGAAGTTGCAAGGCCAAGATCTTTTTACTTGACTAAGTATAGAGTATTTGAGACTGCCCTGCAATTCTACAGATCTGTGGGGTCAAAGGAAGATTTTTTAATAGGTCTTATTGCTTCCTCCTTCAAGCAAATAGGAACATGCCCCACCTCCCAGAGATATTAAACATTTCCATTAGTCATCTAGCCAGTCCCAAGAGCAAACAAACTGTAATTCTGCTTTTCCAAATACATTTGTCCATCTTGTAAAAAACATAATTAAGCAGCTAAAGGCAAAGTGCTACAGCAGGAACTGAGCTGTTTGCCCTAGAGAATGAATGGACTTCAAATATCTCTAGATAGGGAAGGAAGGAAGGGAAATTGCATAATTTACATTTTCTTTACAGGAACCATTTTTATTTCATACTGTTCAATAGCTGAAGCTCCGTGGGAGGTTATAACCATTCATAAAATTACAAAAGGATAAATGTAGATAATACAACATAAAATTCAATAAAATGAAAAACAATTTAAACAGTTTCAACAATACTACCAGAAATGTTAGAAAGATAGCTGACATAATACCATGAGATACCATGAAATGCTTGGGAGTAGAGGGCAGTACTTAAAAAGAAATGACTGCTTTTCTGGGCGACTTATGGGGGTGGCCATTACCTTTTCTGGACAACTGTCCTTGTAAAGAGTTGAAAATATTGTCTTCCTCCTCTTTATTCAGTGGCATTTGAAGTTTCAATTTGTGCCACAGAGAGGTTCGCCTGGCGCCGTCGTTATTTGTTTTTCGGCACCAGGTGAAGACCTTTTTATTTAAAAGTTATTTTAATTGTTAATTTATATTTGTTTATTTATGTTATTTATTGTATTTTTACCTTTACCTTGAGATGGGCCAGTTTTTAATGTTAGTTTTAAATAATGCAATTAGGTTGCCAATTTATTTATTATTGTGAACCGCTCTGAGGCTTGGTAGCAAGGGGGCGGCATACAACTTTGTAAATAAATAAATAAATAAATAAATAGGAAGTTCAGCTGCTACAGCATCTTGCCTTAGCTGCCTTAATTGTGTTTTAAAAAATGAAAGCCAGATCATCCACTCACCCAGCCATCTTGTAACTTTGATTTATTTTTATTTATTTATTTCACAGATTTATATGCCACCTCCTGCAACAAGCCTCGGGGCGGCTAACAATAAATCATCACATAAAAACAATAACATCCAATAAAACAATCCAATAAAACACACAATGTTAAAAACTAGCCCATCTCAAGGTCAGAAAAATAAAACAATTAAATAATACAATAAATACATTAACAATTAAAATACTTCTTAAATAAAAAGTATTGGGGTTCATTGTAAGAACCCCAGTCCCACCACCAGAAGAAAATCACACGTGGACCTTATTCATTATTAATTTAATTCTATTTGCAGGGGAGGTAATGATGTGGATGACTGAACTAAAAGGTGGCAATTTATTGAAGAGAAATTTATTGTGGAACTGAATCTAAATAATCTGGTGCTAAACTAATTAAATAACTGATTTGGGTGGCCTACATGGGATATAAATTAATCAAAGAATATTGAATGTTGATTTGGATGGGTATTTAATTGGTTTATCTTCTGTGAAATTTAAATGCTAAGTATTTATAATTTACAATATACATAAAATCAACACTTGCAAATTCTATCCAAATTGCTACTCTTTTTTCAGTGAAATGTACTGTCTATGATATGTATGATTTGTAATTTCTTCTGTGTCAAGTTTTAAATTGTAAGTTCCTTGCAAGCAGAGTTCCCTATTACACTCTGTAAAGCACCATGTGCATTAATGTCACTAAGCATAATTAATTCAAATCCAGGAAGAGCTCATCAAACTCTTTTAGTGTCAGAAACTGCACACCACTTGGACAATTTTGTGTCTGGCATTAAAAGCAAAGAGTGCAATTGGAAAAAATCTGAGATGATGCTGTTTAATTGCAACAGAGAAGAAAAGATGAAAATTAAGAATAAATTTTAAATTAGAATATGTGATATTATTAAATATTTAGGCATCAATATTTCAAAAAAAATACTCAATGTCTAAAAAAGAACAATTTTGATCTATTAAAATCTGAAATAAATAAGAAATTGCAGCAATCTAGGAAAATAGAATTATCTTGGTTTGGGAGAATAGCAGTTTGCATGAAGAAAAATTTACCTAACATTAATTTCTTATTTGGGATGTTGCCAATTAGGATATTAGGGAAAGTGTTAGAAGATTGGCAAAAATAATTAATAAATTTTGCAATGGAGATAAGAAAGCAAGGATTAATAAGTAAAGATGGTATAAATCACAAAAAGAAAGAGGACTAGGTATTCTGACTATTAGAGAAGATTTCCAAGATGGCAACTGAGCAACAGCCTTTTTGTTGAGCTCCCTTTGATACTTTATCAGTTTTATCAGTTTTAATGTATTTTTGTTATCCACCTAGTTATTCATTTTAACTTATTTAGTCATGTTTTAAAACCAAGCCTCCTACAAGAGATACTGTATCTTGCACCTGTAAGTTCTTGGAAATATTATACAAGCCCCTGTTGCAATGGCAAGGAACAAGAACAAGAAACACAGCAGGACTAGCCCTGGCTTATCTACTCTACCCAAGCCAACTAAACAACCTAAAATTGAAGATTACGTGACACACAGGGAAATCTTAAGTAATAATAACAAGACAAATCTCCTATTTCTGCTTCTAACAGCTACGAATCACTAAACTGGGACTTGCAATCAGAAATCGTGAAACAACAATTATTAGAGTTGTCCTCCACTCTGCATGAGAAGTCTACTCACTCAAACGAGCCTTTGCTTACATTACCCTCTCCTGATGTTTATACATCTTTGGGGCATGAAGAGCAAGGCAATCAACCAACAAAGGAATTTACAATAGGCTTTCCTGCCAAACAATGTCTATTAACTTCCCAAACTGTGATTTCAATCTTCAAACAGTTAACTCTAATAAATACAAAAGTTAATTCTTTAAAAACAGCTTTTGAAACCTTTGTGCAGGGTGTTGCAGACAAGTTGGCAGCTTCTGAAACAGCCTTTAATTTTGGCACCAATTTGGACCTGTCCACAGTTAGTCAAAGGAAGCAAAACTGTTTAGAAGAGCTTGCTAAGACCAGAAAGGATACATGATCAGAGGCAGTGTGTGCAGCTCTACCTTCTGCCAAAGAGTTAAGTTCAAATATGTGCAACTGTGTTCTTCAAACACTAAGAATTACACCCAACATATTTAATATAGGATGCTGGTCCACCAGAAGAGCTATTATTCTATCTCTTAGCCCACTTCTCCAATGCCAATGTTACATTATTGACTTAAGTGCTGTTGAATGGCTCCCTAGTATGGGAGATCACAAACGTATTTTGTTGTCTTTTAACCATTCTACTATTCCCAGTATGCTGTTCAAAATGAAACTATACAAATATACCCACTGCAAGTCTTCTGCAATGAAAAAAGAAACGTCCTTTCTGGCATATCTTCCCAAGCAGACACTCCCCAGCGTTATGCCAAGGGTAAGGAGCCAAATAATAAAAGTCATAGTAACTCAGCACCTTCAGGGACCTTGATGAGACTTTGTCGGAATAATCATGCTGAACTTACATGAAAAAGATCTGGCACTGATGATGCCTTGGAACCAGGTCTAATTACCTCCTTCAAAGCTCTACCAAATAAAGAGCAAGACGAGAGATGGTTGGATGAACTGAAACAAACACTGCTGCTGACTTGAGCAGCAGCAAAGCCTTTATTTGATCTAATATCTTCAGACTATCAACTTGGCATTAATCCTGAAGAAAATCAATACAAACCTTCCAAATTGTCTAACCAAACATCCCTGTTAGAAAACAACTCAAAGTCACCTGGCCTGTCTTCATCACCTGAGAATTGCCCTGATACTACTTCACTTCCGACTCCTCTTATTCCATTGAGGGCAAATATAAGACACTCAGAAGTCACTTCCTCCACTTCTACTCAAGGGAAGGCAGGATGGAACACACCTGTCCTCATTCCTGCAGCCAATGTTGGAGTGGTGGAAGGCCCCCCAAAGTATGGTTGCTCTTTTAGGGTCACTGTTGAGATCCAGAATAAGATACCAAACACAGATTGACAACTTGAGTTCCTTCCTTGGGACCTGGGGGGTTGGCACAATAAGCTTTATGACTCCAATTTTATAACATTCATCCATGGCTTTGATATATTATGCCTTTAAGAAATATGGCTCATGAGCCCCGACTCTGGATATTCAGGGGTTCAGGACTTATTTTGTCCCTGTAATCAAAACTAATTTAAAGGGTCAAGGAAGTGGAGGCTTGGCTACATCTGTATTAGTGGATCTAAACATTGACATCCAGGTTATAGAGAATAATTGCCCCAGTAATTTACAGACCCTATTCCTTAAAGATGATTATTTTAGAAGTTTACTATGTGTAAACGTCTACATTCCACATAAGAGTTCACCTTTTTCAAGTAGGGGCTGTATCTGGGACATGTTAACTGATATGCTAGACTCACTACTATCTTGTTTCCTGTATGTGCATGATATTCTATGTGGGGATTTTAAATCAAGAATAGGAGCGGGCATCTTTGAGGAAGGAAATGACCTGAATGCTCAGCACGCTAGGCATGTTCAGTTTCTAGATTGATCTTCAAAGAATTCAGTAGTAAACAAGTATGGGTTAAATTTCTTGGAGCTCCTTTCAGTGTCTAATCTCCATGTACACCATGGCACCTCTTCTGATCTAATTGGTGGGACCTATACTTACCTTGGGACTGGCAGGGCCAGTACAGTAGATTATATAGCCATTACTCCTGCCTTAATGAATCTGGTGGCTAAGTTCAAAGTTTTAGACTTTACTTTGAGCGATCACCGCCCACAACACTTGTCCCTTAAAATTAATTCTAATGTCATGATGAAACCATTTACAAATTTTGAAAAGGATTTAATTCCTAATTTCAGGATACATAAATGGTCTGACAGAATACACTCTATTTTAGCTGATACGCTGTCAGACCAAGAATTAAGCTGTTTGAGAGACTCTCCTGCAACACAATTCCAATGTTATGCAAATTTTCAATGAGATTAAGAACCATCTCAAGCCTCTTGTTATGAACAATGGGCCAAAAAAATGGATAGTTCACACTCAAAATGGCTGGTTTGATCATGACTGTAAAATCTTAAAAAAAAAAAAAAGAACTGCTATGACACATGAGACAAGTCAGGTGCAGTAGGGAAGGAGGATTGTCTAATCTTTTATTACTTAGGCCCCAGTATAAAAACTTAATTAAGCATAAGAACATGTGTGACAATGTTATGGAACATGTTAAGTTTCTTTCGCAAGAGCTAGACCAAGCATTCTCTAAAAAAAATGATTCATGTTTTTGGGAACTGTTTACTAACCATAAGAATAGTCCTTATTGCCAGGTTGATTCATATATACCAGGCAATGTTTGGTTTTCTTATTTCAGTACTGTTTTTGGGTCTCAACAGCCACAGGAAGCATTTTCCTTATCCATGGAGACACTGGAATGGTTGCTAGTTTCAGTTGCTGAAATCAGAGGTCTAATCACCTCTCTGAAATCCGACAAATCCCCTGGAGAGGACATGTTTCCACCTGATTTATTTAAAGCCTTCCCAGAAAGGTGGGCTCCAATTCTGGCCAGAATGTTCTCCTTGGTTAATGAAACAGATCCCGCTCGGCTGGAAGGTAAGCATCATAGTGCCTATCCATAAAAAGGGGGATAGAACAGACCCACAAAATTGTAGACCAATAAGTTTACTCGATGTTCCAGCAAAACTTTATATTAAATACCTCCTGTTAAAATTGGAAGATTGGGTGGATATGGAACATATTCTACACCCAGTACAAGCAGGTGTTTGGAAAGGCCTTGGAGCCATTGGCCACAGCCAAACATTGTATCAGCTGGCCCACTTTGGTATTAATGGGCACAGAAATGGATACTGCCAGGTTGTTTGTCGACCTGGCAGTAGCATTACTACTAGGTATTACTACCACTCTATATGACTCTGGTGTGCCCACAACTGGAGTATTGTGTTCAGTTTTGGGTCCCTTGCTACAGGAAGAATATACCCAGGTTAGAGTCAGTGCAGCATAGGGCCACAAGGTTGGTGGCTGGTTTACAGGGGAAGCTGTATGAGGTGAGACTGAGGGAACTGGTCTCTTCAGCCTGAAGAAGAGGAAACTCGGAGGGGATCTGTTGGGGACATACATGTATGTGAGGGGGTGTCACATGGAAGTGAGTAGAGACCTGTTCTCCTCTGCAGAGGAAGGCAGGACACAGTCCAATGGAGCAAAGCTCAGGGAACCAAGGTTCAATTTAGGTGCCAGGAAGTACAATTTAGATGCCCGAGGGTATGGAATGGGTTACCACGGTAGGTGGCTGAGGCCCCATTGGTGAGAGTGTTCAAGGATAGGCTAGACCTGCACATAGTGGGCGTGTCATGAGTGGAGCCAGCTAGAGCTGGGGGTCAGACTAGATGGCCCAGGAGACCCCTTCTGACTCGCTCTGTTTCTATGTTTCTATTTGACTCCATCAATAGATCATGCCTATGGGCAAAGCTCACTGCAATGAACATAGATAAAAGACTTCTTTTTCTGCTCCAGGAGATCCATTGAGACCCAGTTGCACAAATCAGGGTGGGAACCTCTGGCTCCCTAACAAAAGAAATTCCTATTAGAAAAGGTGTGAAGCAGGGTGTGTGCTGGCCCTAGTACTATTCAATCTTTACATAAATAATATTATAGAGAGCTGATCAGAACCACAATTTACACCCCCATCACTGGGTCAGCTAAAAACTTCAATTCTATTAAATGCTGATGATATGGTCCTGATCTCCCAAACTAAAATTGGTTTAAGAAGGCTTTTACTACAATTAGGGCACTATTGTAAAGAAGATCTTAACATAAATTATGCTAAGGCCAAAGTAATGGTCTTTGGAAAAAAACCCTCAGAATTTCATCTTGGAGTATCCTTGATAACCCAATCAAACAATGTCATTTTTTAAATATCTGGGGGTCACATTTAGGGACACTTTAAACTGGAAACTTCACTTTAGCTCAGCTCTTAGGATTGTAGGGGCTATCTCACACTTTTTTTATACTAAAGGAGGACGTTTAATAGATCCTGCATTGAAGCTATTGAAGACCAAGGTCATTCCCCATCTCTTATATGGCACTGAAGAAAGGAGATGGAATGAGAGTATACTATCTCGCTTGGAGGTAATTCAAAATGCTTTCTTGAGCCATATACTTGCCCCTACCTAGGGGTACCCCGGCTGCTCTGTTAAGAGCAGAAACGGGTCCCTTCTCTTAGGCCTTGTGCACACCTTGCCTTATTAAAGCGTTGGAACAGGAACATCTCCTCCACCATCAATTCCTAAGGGCATAAATCATTCAAACTGTTATCATCAAAAGACCCTAAATGACTCAGGTTCTTTAACTCCATCACTGACAGACACTTCATCCCCAACAACCTCCTGGGGGTCATAGATGATAATTCCCATTTTAGGGATTGGATGTATCATTCAGATGCCGTAATTGACCAATTTTCAATTCTGCACTCCAAGGCTGATCCTTGGTTTAAACGAATTCAACATGACCATCTAAGATCTGATTATTTAGTTTCCATCCCTAATTATAGCCTTAGCGTGGCCTTTAAAGCCCTTCATTTCCAAACTGTGTATACAGCTTTATTAACCGGTTGCTATTCTCATATTCCAATGGAGCAGCATGTCTGCATCTGTGGATCCCCTGAGTAGAGGACGTTGTGCACTGTATTCTTTACTGTTTGTTATATTGTGAACCTAGGGAAAAAACTGACTGCCTTTAATGCTTACTCTGATTCAGAGAAGTTAGTTTTTCTGTTACCAGATGCTGATGCACATGTATCTTATTGAGTATCTCTTTTTGCTCTTGCACCTAAAATGAATAGAGCTAGAGAGGTTTTGAAGGGAACACTGTCCAGTATTACATCTGGTCTGTCTTTTAGTATTATGTTTTCATGCATTTGATTTATGATTTCATTTGTTAATTCAATGTTTTACCTTATCAACTTGCAATGGTCTATGGCTAAATGCAATAAACTGACTGACTGACTATTAAACTATATTGTGAAGTGAATCAGTTAAGATTTATACCAAATATTATATTGCAGCCAGATGAAATAATATGGGCAGAGATAGGATAGCAAATAGAGGGATCTCTTTTAAGTCTCTTTCTTAAACAGGATGATAAGAAGGTTGTAAAAAGGACAGAAAATACCTTTTTTAAAAATTGTTGTGAATTTTTGGAGAAGTACAGGGAAGAATTTACACCATTTCTCTCACTAGTTACTCCAGTTAAAGATAGTAGAGGATTTCCAAAAAAAATATTGAGAGATAGTTTAAGAAAGGTATTAAAAGAAAAACAAATATTTGGGGTAAAAGACAGGATGGAAAAAATTGATAATAAGGAAAGGATAGTGGAATTACTTGGAAAAGAAAAATTAACTTGGTTTAATATTATGCAACTGGACCAATGGACTAGAGAATGGTTGAAGAAAACTGGTAAGTGTAGAGACCTTAATAAATTTGAGGAGCAAGGTGGAATACAAACAAGCAGAATGTTAAGGGAGATATGTAAGATTTTATTAGACAGGGAGAATATATACCATCTTTCAAACATTTCATGGGGAATGGATTTAGGGATGGATATAGACAAAGATGAAAGGGGAAAAATATGGGGCAAGAGAATATTAAAATGTATGTCAATTAGAATTCAGGATTTTTTATAAATTAGTATGGAAATGGTACATGATGCTGGTTAAAATATTTTGTATGGATAATATGAGATGTGGACAAAATATGGGTACCAATTTCCATAAGTGCTGGGAATGTGAAACTATTAAGAAATTTTGGATAATGATTTTTAAGGACATTAGCAAGATACTGATCTTGAAAAATTGAAGCAGATCCTGAAATGGCATTGTTGTTAATGTTTTGTGAAAATAAATGAAATATTAAAGAATTAATAATAAATTTGGTAGCAACAGCAAAACTGATAATAGCAAAGAATTGGAATGAGAAACAGAATCTTCAATTAATTGAATGATATAAAGAAGTTTGGAATATAGCGGTTAATGATAAGTTAACATGTTAGATAAAGGACTGATACAGAAGAATTAGTTTACTACTATATGGGGTTTGTTTATTGAACATGTATTAATAAAAGGTGGGGCTACTAAATCTCCAATGGGTGTATTGTAATTTTAGATGGAAGGGGGTATTTCTGAAAGAGAGGAAAAATGAAAGGATTAAAAAAAAAATACTAGGCAGCCATTGTCCTGGTGGAGGGGTGCACTAAGGATGACTTTATTTTTATATTTTATTTTGTATATTTTGGTTTTTTCTTCATTGTATGATTTTTGTATTTGTATTTGTACTTCTTAAAAAATAAAAAAGCAAAGAGCAAACAACTATTTCTTCAATTCCCTAAACTATTATATTACCTTAATATCATAATATCTTGTTGTATATGTTAAATCAATAATTAAGCCAAGCTCCACATTGAGAGCTTTTACTGCAGCGATCAGATCTTTTGGTGTAAACTTTTGAGTTGGTGTCAGTCGGTGGTTGATTGCCTAGGATAGGAGAAAAGAGATTGAATACAGGAAAATATTCCTATGCAAATGGAAAAATCTGACTCATACAACTGAAAAATAGACAATGAAACATATACATTCAGAATTTGTAGATATTTTCTAAGTGCATCTGTTCTTTACTTAAAGGTAAAGAGGTTCAGATAGTAACTTTTTTACTTCCTTGGCTATTTTGTTTGAAATCAGGCTGCTTAGTTTACCTTTCATTCCAGGCTGATATAGAGATAATGCTAGTTTAAATTCCACATTGCATTGCCCAAAATGAATACATGAATATAGGCTAATAAAGCAGGCATTTTGCCAAATGCCAGACATATTTTGCAAGCCAAATGAAGTCACTGGGACTCCAGCTTGTTTCTGTAAAAAGAAACTGATAAACAGAGTTTAGGTGGGGCAGATCACTACAGAGTAACATCTTTTATCTATACATTTTCATCTTTTGAAAATGTGCTTCACAGCACATCTCTTTGCATCTTCTTGTGCAACTTCATAATTTATCAGATAATAAATAGCAAACATCCCAACAGCAAATTCCCATACTTGAGTTTGTGTGTGACTCCAGCCAAGCTCAAGGGCAAAGTCGCAGAACTTCTTAAATTGGAAAAAAAAAATCCACTTTTCATATACTCTCTTCTAAAAATTTAACTTGCATATTTTCACCTTCCTTTCTCTCAGTGTTAAAAAGCAAACTGGCCAACTGTGAAAACAAATTTCTTGAAAACTGTCATGGAGCTGCATGGCTTACATCAGGAGTAGCAACCTACTGCCCTTCAGGTATTTTGGACTACACATGCCATCATTAGAAATTATGAGGCTTCTAATTCAAAATATCCAGAGAGCAACAGGTTAGCTACCCCTGATGTAGGTCCTGTTTTTTGCCACTTATATAGAAATTTGTACCTCCCAGTTACATTTACAGAAGCAAATGAGGGGCAGATTTGATTATTGTTAGCTGGATTACCCTGCCTTGCAGTGATGGCAGCCTTGATTACAAAAAGAATGTGAAATTTGAAAATGTAATGAGGGCTTTCCCCTTTCTTGTAGTTACTATGCTGTTGGTCTAATTGTTTATAGAATTTTACAAACCATTTTGGAATGGTGTACAATTAAAGGACAAAATTAAAAAGTTACACTAAAAGCAAACAGTAGAATAAAATAGTGTCTGGAATTGACCCTGGCCAGGAAATGCCTAGGAAATAAACAAAACACCAAACCCAAAACCAAAATAGTGTAGGTGCAAACTTGATTGGTTGAAGGGGCATTCAACATGCTAAGAGCTGCCATTCTAAAGGCACATCTCCAGGTAGTACTCCCGGCCATGTGGGAACACTAGGAGTAGCTCTCCAGAGGGCTTCAGTCCAAGAAAATGTGAAAGAAGGCATGACAACAAAGTATCCTGGGCCCAGGTTATACAGGGCTTTATAGAGTAACCCTTAAAACTTGTTTGATATTAGATGGCTATAGTGTGTTGCCACTGTACCTCTGCTATTTATGTTCACCAGTGGGACCCAATCCTGACATAATATTTGAAATCATCCTACAAAAAAGCTGAAGTGTTTATTTCTGGAACAGGCAATGGAGTTTCTGTCTGCTATCCAGTGACCTGTTCCATCTCAGAGATAAGTGTTTTGGTTTGATTCCAGTTGCTTTAACACATGCTGGCTTCTTGTTGTGGTAGCAATATGGCATGCTGGTGTGCAGGCAGCCTAAGATATTTCCTTATGCCCATTGATTAGCATAAATGCTAATCAAAATAACATTGTATACATACCCCTTTCAAAGGTACTTTGAAAGCAATGAATCGAGTTCCTGGTATTGGTTGTCCAACTGGTGATACATTCCGCCATCTGTTAATGAAAACAAAACATGTTGCATTCAATTATGCCTGTGTTAGAAAAATAAATATCACTAGTGTTTTACAGTACCGTGACGTGTGTACAGCAGTAAATGTGCCTTTAGATTTTTGCACCAATCAACACTGTGGAGGTGGAAGAAGTTGCCCTGGGATTTGAATCCTAATGTTATGTTGAATGGAAGGAGGGCCTCCTGGTAATGTTTTCCACTATTACTGGCTATACCCAAATTGATGTGGTTTTGCACCTGCTTCATAATATGCATATAGCTCTCAGTCAAATGTTAACAAAGTCTCAACAGAGACACCAACAAGCTTCATTGCCAATCTTGCAGATGATGCATACACAAGAACCTGTTTCCACAGCTAACTCACCCTTAATGCATCAGGCTACAGGATGCATTGAAACAGGAGATTCCTTTCTAAATGATGTTAGAAAGGAATCATAATCATACCAAAAGATAATCACTTTCTCTCCAGGTAAGTGATCCTTGCCCTGTTCTAGATGGGGTTGCACTCCCCCTAAGTGAAAGGGAGCATAGTCTAGGAGTGCTCCTAGACCCAAACTTGAAGTTTCAGGATACTTCTGTGGTGAGGAGTGATTTCCTTCTGCTGATCCATCAACTACGCCCTTACTTGATGAGCAGGGCCTTGCAATGGTGAGCCATGCTCTGGTAACCTCATGACTGGACTAGTATAATGCACTCTACGTGGGACTACCCTTGAAGATGGTCTGGATACTTCAATTGGTTCAGAACAGAGCAGTCAGGTTGCTAGCAGGGGCCGGCAGATATACACACATAACACCAGTCCTGTACCATCTACACTGACTTCCACTTGAAGTCTGGGCCCAATTTAAGGTGCTAGTGATGACATATAAAGCCCTAAACAGCTTAGGACCTAGATATTTGAAGGAATGCCTCCTTCCATATATACCTGCCCGGTCTCTACAATCTGGAGCAGAGGTCCTTCTTCAGGAGCCCTCTTTGAAGGAGATCAGAAGAGTAGCTACCCAGAGAAGGGCTTTCTATGCAGTGGCGCCTGGGCTACGTAATGGGCTCCTCAGAGAGGTATGCCTGGCACTGATGCTTTTTTCTTTTTGGTGCCAGGCCAAAGCCTTTTTATTTTCCAACATTTTAAAAGTTAGTATTGTTTTAATGTTGATTTTATATATTATTCTGATGCTGTGTCTTATTTATTTATGTTATCTCAGGGAGCTCAGGGAGCCAAGGTTCCATTTGGAGGCCAGGAAGCACTTCCTAACAGTCAGGACCCTGAGGGCGTGGAATGGGCTTCCACAAGAGGTCATTGAGGCCCCATTGGTGCGGGTGTTCAAGGATAGGCTGGACGTGCACATGGTGGGCATGTCGTGAGCGGAGCCGGCTGGTGCTGGAGGTCAGACTAGATGGCCCAGGAGGCCCCTTCTGACTCACTCTGTTTCTATGTTTCTATGTTATTGCCACCCTGAGACACTGTAAAGGTCAGGATACAGACATTTTAAATAAATAAATAAATAAATAATAACAACAAAAGATCTTAGCAAATCAATATAGTTTTTAAAGCATTGGAAAACCATGAGAACAGTGCAAAACTGCACATATTTAGTCCACGTGGCATACACAATGACTTTGGGAAGTCAGGCCAAAAAACATTACCACGGTGGCTTCTTTGGGGTCCATTTTTCAGCCTAGCTGAGGCATTTAGCCACTCCAAATGGCACATGAAAGGGAAGGTATTGCTTTTCTTAGGACATCTAGCAGTATGGACTGATTTTAGTTAGGTTGTTAAAATGTGTTTTTTAATTGTTGTAGTCCTATTTATTATGTTTTTATTCTTACTGTATTTTTTGTATTTATTAACTGTGTATCATCCGGAGAGCTTCTATTGTTGAATAGTACAGAAATAAAATAAATAAATACAGGTGTTTATCAAGCTGTCTGCTGAGATCAAGTCTACCAATCTTGGAAAAGACACAGACCAGTGAATTGAATTGATTTATACTTGTATCTGCAAAGTGAAGAGCAAAACAACATACTTTCTTTTAATTAGTCACCATCCTGCCTCCACCCTCTGTTGAATAAAAAACTGAGAAATTTTAGGAAAAATTACAAATATATCATTGTAGATAATAACCTCCATCTGAAACAGTTTAAGAACATTTACAAAGGGTAAAGAAAGACTTTTGACTTAGTCCGTGAGTCTTTGAAAGGCTAAAGACTAATGCACCAAGCTGATTAGTATATTACAGAGAAGAGAAAGAAAAAAATTCTTTCTGCCAGTTGCCATTTTTTTCTTTTTTCTCCCACACAGGACAAGCACTGGAGGAACCTTGAAGTAGGTTACAATGTGTCATTGTGGACATTGATTTCAACCTGGTGCAGCTGAGAGACAATGGGACAATTGGAGTAAGCAGGAGAAATATTGGATTGGGATCCCTTGGATGTTTAAGAACTTTGAACCATCCTTTTCTGTGATTTGGTTAAGCTGAATGGAGAGAAGGGAACCCTGAGGTTAGCTGACCTTATTGCAGAACACTCACAAATATGATTGGTGCCATCTGCTGGATTTGGAAAACGCTGCAGATCAGAGATTTTGAAAGACATGTCTTAGCTAATAAACCAGTCAAATACTAATAATGAATTAATATTAAAAATGGGATCTAGAGTATGACAAATGTAACACTTATAGTAAATTACTTAACATATTAATTTCTTTCCTATTCCTTTCTCCCTTTCCTTCTTTCCTCCTTTTTTTTCCTCCCTTCTCTTTCAAATGTTGAGTCTGTCTGTCTGTCTGTCTGTCTGTCTGTCTGTCTTTCTTGTGAAAATCATTGCTTCCTAGGTTCTGGAATACATTGAAGATTTAGGTTTTCCAAAATAATAAATGAAAAAAAAAAGAACCAGATTTCAGAGGAAAGGAAATAAGAGGAAACAGAGAATGGCCATACACCAGCATAAAGAAAGGAAGAAGAGTATTTAAACATGAAGGGGTGTCACATGGAGGTGGTCAGAGACCTGTTTTCCCCTGCAGAGGAGGGCAGGACATGTTCCAATGCAGCAAAGCTCAGGGAACCAAGGTTCAGTTTGGATGCCAGGAAGTACTTCCTGACAGTTAGGACCCCGAGGGTATGGAATGGGCTTCCACAGGAGGTGGTTGAAGCTCCATCGGTGAGATATGCTGGACATGCACATGGTAGGCATATCATGAGTGGAGTTGGCTGGAACCGGGGGTCAGACTAGATGACCTGGGAGACCCCTTCTGACTTCTTTCGTTTCTATGTTTCTAAACTCGAGAAGAAAAAGTTGACCTAGACTCTACAGATTTGATGAACAAGTTTCAAACAACCCTAAACAACAAAATCAAATCCAAGCATTTGTAAGTCAATTAAAGCAATTTGAAGAGAAATGTCAAACAGAAATTATATCTTTAAGGCAGGAATATTAGCAAGGCATATCAGAATTTAAAAAGAGAATCAAGAAAGTTCAAAAGAGTTTACAAAACTCAAAGATAAGTAAGGGAAAACTGAAGTACGAATAGAAAGGCAAGACTGACAATGAAAGGCAGAGCCAAGTGATTTTGGAGGTTGAGAGAAGAAATTACAACATTTTAGAGACATTCCAAAAGTTTTCCACACGCACACAAAGCCCCCCTGAAAGGTAATTTCTGTAAGCTTCTGCAAGATTATTCAAAAATTCAAGGAAATTCCCTAGATATAGAACACATATTTAAAAAAAACACTTGCATTAAAGAATAAAATACCTCTTGAGATTTTTGTCAGATTTACAAGTAAAAAAAACAAGAGATTTTATACTGAATACAGAGAGAAGCTCCATTAAAAATAGCTGGTAAAAAAGATGACATTTTTTCCAGATCTTTCAGCAGATCTTCTGAGAAAAAGAAAAGACTTTGATTTCTTAAGACAAATAATGCAAAAGCAAAGTTTTGTTATTTTTTCCAATCTTTATTGGCTTTTCAAGAAGGTGTGCTATTGACAGTTTTAGCTATGAAAATAAGACAAGATCCAAAAATTAATTGTCTGAAAGTAGACAGGGAATAATGCAAAATGAAATGTTATGCAGATTATGTAGTTTTGATTAATTGAAATCAACATTTATCAATGAAACATATAATGGACCAAATTTTGTGGCTGCTCTCATGTCATTTTTTATTGAAGCAATTGTTAGAACAGGCTAAAATCAATATTACAACCTGTGCCACCATTACTGGTATGGGAAAGAACCATGGGGAAGAATTTGATACAGCTGTTGTGTTTCCATTCATCCTGTGGCACCAGCAGGAGCCCCTGCTAGCACAATAAGGAAATAATGCTGCCTAAAATAATCCCAGAAATGAGCACAAATGCTCATTTCTAGATCAGTAGAGCTTTTCTGAGCACTGCTTATCTGTTCCACTCTGGAAACGAGAAGTGTAGCACCAAAAGATCTTCATTATGGTCTTGCCGGCATATTGATTGGAACATCAATATGCTCTAGTGTGGTGTAGTGGTTAAGAGCATGGGACTGGGACTCAGACGACCTGGGTTCTAGTCCCCGCTCAGCCATGGAGCCAACTGGGTGACTTTGGGCCAGTCACAGACTCTCAGCCCAACCTACCTCACAGGGTTGTTGTTGTGGAGATAAGATGGAGTAGGAGATGTAAGCTGCCTTGAGTCCTTTGTAGGAAAAAGACAGGATATAAATCGAAAAATAAACAAACAAACAAACATAACACCATCTACAGTCACTTCCTACAAATACTACTGCGGGGAACAGGAAAATGGCCACATTGTTGTTGTTCTGTTACATTGCACATGTCCCATTTTTCCCCCTTGTGAGGAACCCAAGGTGGCTTATATAGTTCCATTTTATTCTCACAATAACAATCCTGTGAGGGTGGTTAGGCTGAGAATGAGTGACTGGTCCAAAGTCACCTAGTGAACTTTAAAGCTATGAGTGGGGACTACAACCCAGATCTCTCAGGTCCACAGTTAAACATTCTTACCACCACACCACACTGGCTATCATGCTGCTTCCAGTAATATTAAGTGGTTCTAACTGTATTATTAACAATATTTGGATGCTGACTAAAGTGCTATAATACAGTTACAAATGATACACAGCATAGAAACTCCATCAATACCACCCTATCATAAATCACAAATGGTGGGTACAACTACCATGGACAGAAAATACTCTCCTTACTACCTCATCTAACATTAGAGTCTGGGTGTCTGTATCAAGTACTTATCATTTGTATTTCTCCACAATGTTTCAGGGGTCCCATGCTATGTCACTCTGGAGTGATGTTACATCAGATCCAGAGGCACTGTGGAGGGAATTAAACCGGTGGATGACAGTGGCAAAGTTTGGCAGCTAGAAAAATTTTTTGGAGGGAGGTAAGCACATGTGGGAGAAGACACAGGAGGAACTGATTCTTCTAGCAAGCTTGGCCAAGTTACTAAGAGTTTTAAAGTCAAACCCAGCATTTTTAATTGGATGCAGAAACAGAAGTCAGTGAAGATGACATAGCACTGGTATAATACGACTGAGTCATCCTGTTCTGCTAAAAAATTGTGGTCTTATTTTTATACTAACTGAATTGCCTAGACTACTTTCAAAAGCAGTCCTTTCAATGCAACATACAATACATTGCAGTGATACTTGGAAAATGGAAACAAGGCTGTCAGCTACTCTTGTGACAACAAATAATACAATAAAATAAAAACTCACAGGACCCCTTTATACATTTTGCCTTTTGTTTGGCATTTAGTATGAGATAGTCAAGTACCTGTAACTTGAAAATTTATGTGAGAGAACTGGAAGCCTCCAGCATATTGAGAAATAGGTGAAAACAATCGCTTGCCACTCTGGAATCCTTTAGCATGTGCACTGATGCCTACCTAACCTAGCTCTTGTGTTCTCCTGTGACAGATTACAGAATCATTGCACTTCTGCTTTGTGTTGAAAATTTTTAGAGTGCAACCAAGCCATTCTGCTCAAACCTACACCCACAGATAAATGAAAATGTCAAAGTAACATGCAACAGTGGATACATTTAACATGGTTCTAACAGCACTGTAACAACATAATGTTCAGAAAGGGCAAGTTACTGGGTCGATGCTTGCAATACCATTTCATCCTGTCCATTGAAGGTCATTATTATGTACCAAGATGGTATTAAGAAAATAGATTTGGTTCATTAAAAATCTGTGTTTTCTAACATATTTTCCAAGTGGTCATAATCGTAAAATGGCTTGTAGCAAGATGGGATATATTTGATTACTCGCTTAAGCTTGCCTGTATCTTCTCCTCTATTTAATAAAATAAGAAACATTATCAAGTAACAAGATATGAAGAAAAGGATGAATAGGAAGAAGACATGTAGATATATTCATCTAGTTAAGTTTTCTGAAGTATTTGTTCTGTATGATTTGCCAATTGTCAAATGTCAAACATAAATGAAAATACAATATGGGACCATAAGAGAACACCATCTCCTAGTTTTAGATAGTATTCTGTATTTCCTTATTGAAAACTAGATTATATTTGTGTTGAGCTTGAAGCAGTAATGGTGTCTGTACTGCTTTAAGTGTTTTACTTGTACATGTACTTCATCTAAAGCAGAGGTGGGAAATCTGTAGTTCTCCAAAGGTTCATGACTCCAGCTTCAACACTGCCAGTGATCAGCATTATGGGAGCTATAGTCCAACTTCATTTGAAGGATCCCATGTTCCTCACCTCTGGTCTAGAAATCAAACTAAGCATGACTTTTTAAAATCATTGTTTTCCATGTTCTATGCTGTTGTAAGCTCACTTATTTCTTTACAATAGCAGTAGATGTCAATGAATGTCTGTATAAAGTTTGAATTCCTTCTTAGCCTGACGTTTGTCTGTAGTTTTTAATGTCCTGCTCTCTCTCTAGAATCTCAGTGTTGCTAGAACAGAGAAAAAATGTTCAGGAAGAAACATGGCGTCGGGACAAGACAGACGTGTCTAATAGGGCTCCGTTGGCATGCTGGTTATCTTACTGGCTGTGGGCAGGGGTTATCTTACTGGCCCGGTCCAAGCCCTGTAGGGGTGAAGATAGATTGCTTGGCAAATTCCAAGTGGGTGTCTGAACAGCAATTCTGCGCTCACTGGGGAAAATTCAAGCTTTTCTCTGCCGGAAGAAGACAGGAGGGAGTTTGCCCTCTACAAGTCCTCGACATGTTGAAATAGACTATCTTAGTTATTACCATCAGATCTACTGGAAACTATTTTTATTTCTTTTTTCTTTTGCAGTAATACCCATGGAAAAATCCACATTGTTTATCAACTGATTTAAAAAGAAGAAATTGAAAGCCCTTTGGGTGAAGGACGGGAAAGAATTTTTCCCCCCCTCCACGGAACTTAAACGCGGCATCTTACATGAAGAGAGAGAAGACTGTTGTGTACGTTACCAAAAGTTTTTTTTTCTTTAATCTATCCAAGGGCAAGACTTGAACTAATAAATTCATGCTTAATTATATGATGGACGCAATCTTTTAGCTTATTGGATGGATACCAGATACTGGCCATCTTCCTTCGTCTCTTGAAGTGTTTTGACCTCTGCCAAGGTTGTAAAATTACTGCTAAGATGGAAGCGTTTAATTCAGAAACCAAAGACTTTTCAAAGATAATTTTGGAAATACATAATTCCTTAAAAGCCATACTAAGTTTCCAAGAGAATGTCTTAATTAAGCAACTTGACGGTTTACTAATGGAATCGAAAGTTAAGAATAAGCAAAGTATCCAGCAAAATATCCAGCAAACAGAAGGGAAATTTGAAGCTGAGAAGATAAAAAGTGAACTATCACAGGATGGGATTATAAATCAACAACAAGCAGCTGGCCATTTGAATGCATCAAAAAAAAAAAATTGGAGTACAAGAAATAATGAGCAGACACGATCTAATACAAGATTTATTACAGGCATATCTTTTTGTGCGAATGGGAAGCTGACAGGAGTGGAAAAAGAAAACAGTTAACCATTTAAGGCGATTTTATAACTTGAAGTCAGATATATTTGGTAGAGGAGTAAAGAAGAAATTTAAATTTAAAGGGGAGATAGGAGAACTTGTTGCTTCAAAAAGGGGTGATGCATGGAGATTGGCGTGTTCATATGTAACATAGAAAAAAACATGCTATTGTTTTTGGTGAAGCATTATACTTTTGTTTTCATCTGTATTTGAAAATAAGGGAATTTATTATAGGTATTAATGTGTAAGCTAAGATGTAATATAAAGCTACTATCAAGCAGGGTATAGAGTTGTTAAGCTGTTATTAGAAAGGATAAATGGATGTTTCTGGATGTTATTTGTAATCGTAAGGAGTTATTTTTCTCTTTTTGGTTCTTCCTTTCTACTTCAAAAAGGAATGATTTAAATAGACTGATATGTAGATACGAGATAAAGAAAGACGGATTTGACGACTCAGCTTAATGAAACAGTGTTAAATGGGTAACTCTGACTATATCTGAAATGGGAAATAGGAGAACCTATTTTATAACTAAAAACTATATGGAGTTAACTATATTTGTTTAAGTGAAATTTAAGCTATGATGAAATATTTGTGAGTCTAAAGAGGATTGGTTTAAAGATATTATTAAGCAGTGTAGTTAGGATGCTTATTGAGATGTTAAATAGATTTTTTTGAGGTTACTATTAATTTTGATAGCGAGGAAGGCATTTTGTATAATAACAAAAATAATAGATAAGTTTTTGAAGTGTTTAGCAATGTCTAGAGGAAACTTCTTATTGAAGGAGAAAAAAAAAGATGTAATTTCACCCAAGTTGGAGAAGCTTCCCTTGAATAATGGACAAGAGAAGCAGGACTTTTCAAGAGAGAAAGATGGGATTGATGCTATGTTGTGAGCCGCCCCAAGGCTTTGTTGCGATGGGGCGGCATATAAATGTTTTAATAAATAAATAAAATAAATAAATATGGAAGAAGGAAGATTGTGACTTCTATCAAATTTGAAAATATACCATGAATTGGCTGAAAAGACGGGACTTGTTTCTAAAGAAGTTTTCATATTGTTATAAAAAGGAGTATAATAAGAATATAGTATGTTAAAAGATATGTTGTAGAGGCTGGTCCAGTAGATCTGATGTGTGTTTGTGATGATGGATATGTGTAGTTCGTAGTTTAAAAACTCCAATAAAATTTATTAAAAAAAAAAGTTCAGTAAGAATAGGGTCAAAAGAAGGGCATCAACCCAATTTCCTGGGCTTCAGAGGTTACACTGGAAATGCACTGGTAAGATAGCAAGTCACACAAATTGATGCTCAGATGTTGACATGCCTGGAGAAAATCTAAACAAATTAAGCTCTCTGACTCTCCTTTCTGTTTGCCAGGACTCTTGGAAAGCAAGTCAAGGAAGAAATAATTCACTGGGTTCAAATCTCATGGTCCAAGCTGGGATCCTTTGCACCAGCTTTTCCCTCCCACCCCAACCAACAGAAATAATTAATTATGGCCCATCAGTATCTTGTGACTAGGCTATATAACAGGTCACCTGCCAAAGAACATGTTTGTCAAATTTAGACTAATAATTCTAGCTCTGTGATGCAATTGCACACATGCTTCTCTGTACACTGTAGCCAAGACATTTTTTAGTGTAAGAAGATGCTGTTTCTCACATTAGATATCATTAATTCAGGAAATGGAAAGCATTTCAAACATCAATATAGAAATCATCATGTTCAGACAAATTCTTGCATGTACTTGAAGCGATCACTGCATTTTATAGTTTTATTGGGTATTATGCATGTAACTGAGAAAAAGGCTCAGTAAGAAAGATGTCTGAAAGAAGAAAGTCTGAGACACATATTTCATTTCAACAGAAATCAGGATTTACAATTATGCTCTATCATGCTTCAATCAGAATTGTGTCTATTTTGCAAATGCAGTAAACATAAATGTTGTATCCCTCCAACTCCCCAACTTTCAGTTAAAATGTTCCTAACCCTTATGGACATAAAGATAAACCTAACAATATGAATGCAATACTAGATGAATTTTGAAAGAAGTGGTTTGGCAACAGTGAGCATGATTTCCAGCTATCAGGTTGAGTTTCAGTACTTTAAATAATTCCTCAACTGCTGTCTTTCTGATGAGCAAAAAGAAGTAGCATATCTCAGAAAGGGCTAAACTGCAGACAAAGGCTACAGCTTTTCTTTTGGACATAACACTTGGTCTCTGTAATAAAAAGTCAATATATAAAGTGGTCTATCTTTCCTTAGTTTTACTAAACATTGTTTTCAGCTATGTGACCTTTAGTTTTCACCTTCTAAATGTGTAATAAAGCAAGAAATTGGTGTTTGTTGTTGTTAGTCGCAAAGTCGTGTCCGACCCATCGCGACCCCATGGACAACATTCCTCCAGGCCTTCCTGTCCTCCACCATCCCCCGGAGTCCACTCAAGCTCACACCAACCGCCTCTGTGACTCCATCCAGCCACCTCATCCTCTGCCATCCCCTTCTTCTTTTGCCATCTATTGTTCCCAGCATTAGACTCTTCTCCAGGGAGTCCTTCCTTCTCATTAGGTGGCCAAAGTATTTGAGTTTCATCTTCACTATCTGGTCTTCTAAAGAGCAGTCAGGGTTGATCTCCTCTAGGACTGACTGGTTTGATTGCTTTGCGGTCCAAGGGACTTGCAGGAGTCTCCTCCAGCACCACAACTCAAAGGCCTCAATCCTTCGGTGCTCAGCCTTCCTTATGGTCCAGCTTTCACAGCCGTACATTGCAACTGGGAAAACCATAGCCTTGACTATATGCACTTTTGTTGGCAGGGTGATGTCTCCTGCTTTTTAGTCTGCTGTCTAGATTTGCCATAGCTCTCCTCCCTGGGAGCAAGCGTCTTTTAATTTCTTGGCTGCAGTCCTCGTTTATTGTGTTACTGTGTGCATATGCACTAGAATCAAGATGCATCCAGTATCCCACTTAAACAATTATCTTATGGAGGCCCCAGGAGAAACCCTTAAGACTGACACCAACCGTCTGCGGTGATCTTGGAGCCCAGGAAAATAAAATCTCTCACTACCTCCATTTCTTCCCCATCTATTTGCCAGGAAGTGAGAGGACTGGATGCCATGATCTTAGTTTTCTTAATGTTGCGTTTCAAGCCAACTTTTGCGCTCTCCTCCTTCACCCGCATCAAGAGGCTCTTTAGTTCCTCTTTACTTTCTGCCATGAGAGTGGTATCATCTGCATATCTGAGGTTGTTGATATTTCTCCCAGCAATCTTGATTCCAACTGGTGATTCATCTAGCCCTGCCTTTCTCATGATGTGCTCTGCATATAAGTTAAATAGGCAGGGCGACAGTATACAGCCTTGCTGAAACCTTTCTCAATTTTGAACCAATCAGTGGTTCCGTGTCCAGTTCTCAGTGTTGCTTCTTGACCTGCATATAGGTTTCTAAGAGACAAATAAGATGGTCTGGTACTCCCATCTCTTGAAGAACTTGCCACAATTGGTTGTGATCCACACAATCAAAGGCTTTAGCGTAGTCAATGAAGCAGAAGTAGATGTTTTTCTGGAATTCCCTAGCTTTCTCCATGATCCAGCGTATGTTGGCAATTTGATCTCTAGTTCCTCTCCCTCTTCGAAATCCTGCCTGTATTTCTGGTAGTTCTCGGTCTACATACTGCTGGAGCCTAGCTTGTAGGATTTTGAACATCACTTTGGTAGCATGTGAAATGAGTGCAATGGTGCAGTAGTTTTTAGTTGGTTGATAAATAAAGAGCCACTGAGGTGCTAGAACAAGTATCTTTTTTTGGACCAGGTTATCAGAAATACAAAGTATGCAAGGTCATGCAGCTTTCTTCATGTTATTTCAAATACTTGTGTAGGCTATTTCAAGATTCAGAAAAAATATGCATATATATGCATATGTTGGTAGCTCCTTAAAAACTTAAAATAGGCAAAGGCTGTCTCTACCAACTAGAAATGCCACAGTTATGTATATTTAAACTTAAAGATAAGTTTATTTTAGAAACTAAATTTCACTAAGCAGATTATGTATCACTCCAGTACCGACATGCTAAACTGCCCAAAAGGATAGCTTGCACTTCCAATATGAAATGATGGTGTAGGGCTGTTTGTGTCTGCTTCTTTAATATTGTGCTTTCTGACCTCACTCCTTCTAGAAGTGCAACTATAATCTGCCAAATAATCAAAGAAAAACAGATCTAGCAAATTCACCTTAAACCACGGTTTCCAATTCTGGTTTGTCAACTGAGACATCATACTCAGTCTTTAAGAGTCTTTAACATTAGCATGATTATTAGCATATCAGAATTGAGCTTTTTTTATTTTTCATACTGTGACTAAAAGGCTAACTCTAAAACCAGACTTTCTATCAAAGGAAAAGAAATATTACACATTTATGTGCTATTTATATGCTATCATTGCTATCGTTCTGTCTATTTATTTATTTATTTATTTATTTATAGGTTTTATATCCCATCCAATGACTGGCATCTTGAGACAGTTTTACAATAAAAGCAATGCAAATAAAATGGTGCACAGCATCCAATACTTCAGTATAATAAAACCCACATTAAAACCTACATTGAAACTTATTTTCCATTAAAATAATGGGAAGATAAAAAGGTTTACACCTAGCACTGAAAAGAATGAAGCATCAGTGCCAGGCAAACCTCTCTGGGAAGTGTATTCCATAATTGGGGCGTCACTGCAGAGAAAGCCCTTCTCTGGGTAACTACCATCCTAATCTCCTTCCAGGAGGGCTCCTGGAGAAGGACCTCTGCCTCAGATCTTAAGGAGTGGGAAGGAATATAGGGAAGGAGGTATCTGGAACCTAAGCCATTTAGGGCTTTATAGGTTATCACCTGCACCTTAAATTGGGCCCAGGCTTCAACTGGCAGCCAGTGTAAACACGAAAGGACTGGAGTTATATGTGAATACCTGCTGGTCCCCGTTAATATTCTGGCAGCTCTATTCTGAACCAACTGAACTATCTGGACTGTGTTCAAGGGCAGCCCCACACAGAACGCATTACATAATCCAATTGGGAAGTTACCAGAGCATGGGGCACCGTTGCTAGGCATTGCTCATCCAGGTAAGGGTGCAGTTGGTAGATCAGCCAAACCTGAAGAAAAACACTCCTCACTTCTACTGCCACCTGAGACTCCAGTGAAAACTCTGGATTGAGGAGCACTCCCAAACTGCACACCCTGTCCTTTAGGAGGAGTGCAACCCCATCCAGAACAGGGCTAAAGTCACTTACCAAGAAGGCTGAACCGCCCACCAACAGGACCTCCATCTTGCCTGGATTAAGCCTCAATTTATTGACCCTCATCCAGCCTATTACCCCGACCAGGTACCAGTTAAGGACAGCCACTTTCTCATCTGTCTATGCATTGTGGGGCAGTTTACAATTTAGGATAATTACTGTAATAGAATGGCAATGAAGGATTGGACGAGGGGAAGAAATTATATCAACTCTCATATATAATGCCTTTGTTCATATAATCAAATTATGCTAATTGTGTCATGTCATCCAAACCTGGGTAGTTTGGCTTGTTGCATGGAAGAAAAAACCCTGCAATAGTGTATGGATTGCTGGACAGTGGTTCCCTTCTCTGGTAAGGCATGCTATTTGGTTTCAGAAGACATGCCATGCCATGCCATTCCCAGGTGGCTATAATTCAAATTGTCCTGGCATGTGCCTAAGCATGCACTATGATTTAAGAAGGCCACTTGGTGTTATTTTGATTGTTGAACCAGCCCATTTTATGTTTGATAGGACCTTCCCATTGGGAGTTTAAGTTCTTTCCCCCAATCACAAATGATCAAGGAAAGCTCCTATATATGGAGCCAGTTCATATGCTAACTGGGGCAACCAGCTTGGAAACATTCTCTAAAACAACAGATATAGTATTTTATTATAATTTTTTAAAATCAACTTTACATATGTATAAATCTGTATCTAAATTTTTCAGAAAGAAGACAGTTTAATACTGCACAAATCCAGAAACAGCTATTCACCCGGCATCTCAAATCAAATTAGGCATTTTTATGAACAGTAGTGGAAGTAAGTTAATGGATTAGAATAAGTCTAAATAAATTTAAATAAGTACATTGCCTCACAGGCAATTTGGATGAAGGAAGCTGGAGGTCAGCCATGGTAGTTTTAACTGTTAGATGCATGGGTGTGGACCTTATTTGGCTGTAAAAGTATTTTTCTATAAAAGCAGCACTACAAAAGTACCTACTATACACCACTGACAAACTTTTTATGATTAAAATTTGTTGATTGTATAGCATTTAACAAATTTCTTATGAAAGTTAATATTTCGGGTCAATGTTTGCAAAAATAGACACATGTCAGAGAATGCTGGCTTACGGTACAATCTAATGGGGATGTCTTAAACCTCTGAACTTGGAACATTATGGGCATCCTATGCAGAGCTGGAGGAGTGCAGAGGTGAAGGTTGCCTCTTCTCTTTCTGCTCTGCAAAAAGCTAGACAACAGATTTCAGCTATCTAATTGCAACAGGAAGCAAGGAAGTTGAGGTTCCATAAAGATATGTTGTATCTTGGTAGTACCAATCTCCTTCCTTCCCTGTCACTCAGAAGGCCCACCTGAAGTTGTGTACCAGAAGGCCCACCTGAAGTTCAGAGAAGCACATTGCATAAGTGGCTGGAGAGGGTTGTTGGAGTCCCCTCCCGCAATATATATATATCTATGGCTGGAAAAGAGCTTCAACCTCAGATCTAGTGGTCTGAAAATTCATATGGTACTCTAGATGCTATCTAGAAGCCAAATAATTGCTATCTTAAGAGTGCAATCTGATGCATATTTGAGCAGAAAAACTTCTTACAACAATGCTAGGACTTGCATGAGAGTTAGAGTTAGAACTAGGCAGAATCCAAGTTTAGACAGAAAGAAATCCTACAACTCTATGTATGTTTAAACAGAATAAATCCTATGGCCCCTAGCATGACCCAACCAGCATTGCTAGCTAAGAGGTGTTGAGATTTGTATTACTTTTTTGTCTAAACATGCATAGGATTGCATGCTTAGCTTATTTTTTCCTCCCAAACAAACACCACTAAAAACTATTTGGGAAAATGGCAGCATCTGTTTAGACAACTGTGTCATTATATTGTATGGCTGTAATATAAGAACTTTTAATCTGCATTTTTCCATTTTTAATATTAACAAAAAAGGAAATCAACAAGCAATTAATTATGTCTAGCAACTAGTCATAGACATATATAGCCTAATGTGCATTAAAATTAATCCAACTATGGATGGGGTGGGGGCTTGAAGGAGCAGTGTAATGTAGATGGGGTCCACACCCATGCATTTACCTGGGATGCACATTATCTGCATTTAATACATGTGCAGATCTCCTCTGTTGCATTCAGGCATTCAAGATCAGCTGAATGGTCCAGAAATTCCAGTTTCCGAATTTCTAGTGGTTGTATTAATCTTAGAACATTTGAAGATATGAGCCTTTCAAAAACCTTGATCTTGTCAGCAAGAGGACTGGTAATCCTTAATAGCATCCTTTAATCAGCCCTATGCATTTTCCCCAAATTAGTCAAAGAACTAGCCATCTTACTTACTTTTCACCTGTTTTAATATAGACTTAGATTTCATTTATGTATGTTGCTGGAAACATCAGACTACTTCAGATTATGATTTTGAACTAACATTTAATGTGTGTTTGAACACTAAGCACTGTGACCGGCAAAACCCATAGATATATTGGGTGGTTATGGATCCTTTTACCAATGTAGTTTATCTCAGTAAGAAGAATGCACAAAAGCTTTCTGCAGAACCCTTTAATTTCCAGATAATTTAAACATATTGAATGCAAGTTCAGTTTTTTAGCACACTATCTCAGTATATGGAAGATAAGAACATAAGCGTAGTTGTGCAGGGTCAGACTGAAGGCCAGTATCCTGTTCCCATAATGCTGAATCAGATATCTGTGGGTGCAAAAATGCCCTGCAAGGTTAGGCTGCTAAATGGAGCATGTATCTGAACAAATTCAAATAGTTGAATAAACTACTAAACTATTCTAAGTTGGTAGGTAAATATCATTAACACTCATGAACTCAAACCTCGTATAAGCAATTTTTTTAAAAAAAATATTTGACTTTTAACTATGCCCTAACTTTTAGGTGAACTACCTTTTAGCAGCTTTTCAGACTACTGCTGCCTGCACCTCCCTCTCAGATAGCATTGACCTTACACAGACAGCCATTTCACCTGTACTGTCACACAATGCTGATCAGCTCCCACCACTTCTGAGATACTTTGAAACAGAGTTCTTATTGTGCAATCATCCTACTTAATTTACAGCCTCAGAATTTTATAGTGTCTAGATGACATCTTCAATTTGTAACCCTCTTATGTTTTCCCAGCAGATTTTTTGTTAACACACAAGGAAAGAAAAGTGGATCAAATACATTTTGATTTGGAGCGCTCAGAGCTCTCCAATTGGAAGCCAATGCCAAACATTCCAGATTTTGCTAACATAAAAATAAATTAACAGTGGAAATTGATTCCCATTATGAACTGATGATACATGCGATGATGCATGCAAACTATTTTAGCATGTGGACAGCTGCTACCTGGAAGCATATGACAATTGTGACACAAGAAGTGATGCTTATGATAATTGGAGAAACTTAAATTTTACTGTAATTGATTAAAGAAATCTCATTACAATGCTAAAAACTTGCTTATAGTCATGTTTAATAGCTCTCAAAGTTATACAAGTTAGAAGTTGTGCATTTAGATTCATGTAGCTGTATTTATCTCATGCTATCCATATGTTATGTAGCTGTATTTATCTCATGCTGATCCATAAGTTGTGTACGAACTTACACAAATCCTTAGAAGCCTTGGCAAGTTAGCCATGGCTTGGCGTGTAAACAGAAAACACTTCTGAGGTATCAGCTTGTTATCAGTTCTTCCCCATTCAACTTGCTGCTCCCAGCAACCATCCATCTTCAGGCAGTAATTAGGATTATGCTTTCTGTTTATGCTGTGGTATCCTTTGAATCAAGCCTATTCCATGGAGGAAGTGAGATGTAATCGCTCTAACAGTGAACACAGGTAACTCAGCATCAACAGAAATACAGCCAAAATGGAGTTCCTAAGAAAAAATGAAGTCATACATATTCATGGAAACCCTGAGATTTGTAGAAGTACAAAAGTATTTTAAGAACTGAAGCTGGCAAAAGCAAATTAACCCAATGAGAAGCCAGCATGCCTAACAGCCAAAGAATACGGAGTATGAATTGAAAAAAAAATCAGAAACTTGGGAAGATAGCATTTTGGACCGTGGCAAAACTGACTTGCTGGCTGAGAAGCATCCTGAACAGCAACACTCTTGTTATGAAGCAACATTTTGTTGCCAATTCCACTTGTACGGCTTTAGAAGCTATACAAAATAACTCACATGTGGAAAACATATTTCGTCACAACAAGGGGAAACAAAGGAGAATTCAGGACTGTCTGTAGTAAGAGAGACCTATTACAAATTTGATTGAAGATTTCAAAATCTATTATATAACTATGTAATACAAAGAATAGTACAACAATGAAACAGAGCCTTCAGTCATAAGGAATGGAAAGATATATTAAAGCAAATTGCAAAAAACTCAGAGCTATCTTGTAACATGTTACTTTTGGTAAAATAATCCCCCTGGAAAAAAAAAAGATCCCGCAATGTAAAAAGTTAACAAAAGGAAAGGAAATATATTATATGTCACTGTCAGAACTATGAGGTGAGCTATGATTATTTATTATGTAATTAGCTGCTTCATTAACAAAAGAAATTGATTTTAAAATGTTTTTTAACCTAGGAGTCCCACCAGCAGCATGCCCTGAGCAGGCTCATATGAGTGTCACAGCGCATACAGAGTTCAGTGCAGACAGATTTTAACATGTGATCAGAAATGCATAATCGCTTCTATGCTGAAAATAAACCCATTCTTACTTCTGTGTTTATCATTAAAAGGTGCAATCCTATGTAAGGTTAGAGAGATATAAGTCCGAAAACTCTGAGTATAAATGCATGCAGTTGCAGGCTTTTTTTCCTATCTAAGATTGCACCCTAAATCTAGAAAATAAATTTGCAACATATACTGTATTGGTAATTTAATACCAGGTTACAAAAGAACTAATGAGAATGGAAGACAACAGAAAAAAATAACATAAAAAATTAAAATGGTGTGTTTTCAAATTGTTATAGGACAACTCCTTTAAAATATTGTTGCTTAGCAATACTATTTATTTTACTTCCTGTAAAACTTTGATAAAGCTGTCTAAATGTCATGATAAAAATCAAACTAATTTCTGCAATAAAAAACACTTTTCCACTGAATATGTGTCTTTCCATTGAAAATGTGTTGGGGCATTTTCACAGGAGTGGAGAATAAAGGAAATTTATGGATCATTTTTGTAGTAAACTAAAGTATTTGTCAATAAATATGGGAAAGTTGCACATTTGGTGTTGAAAACCTTAGTGGAAAAAAAAAAACCCCAATCATGCTTATAAACATAAGCCCAGATCTACCAAGTCATGCAGACAGCCAAGTTCAGTCAAGAGGTGAGTATGTTTGCATGCTCCATAACTGACCCAAACCACCCTGTACAGATCATTGTACTCTGAATAATCTCAGTGTCTATTTGGCATGTCACTGACATGATGAGAGATCGCAATTTTAATCAACTTCTATTTTCATACATTTAAGATAAGGAAAAGAGGGACAGGAGCCATCTGTGGTGGATGAAGCAGCATTCATAAATGTTGGATAAGATACTCACCTGGGGGATGATAAGCAGTGAGTTGCAAAGATTATGTTGAAGCAAGAGAATAGGTGGGGCTGTCAGAGCCTCCTACCTCTCTCTTCACATAGTATGGGATACTTACCCATCAGGGATAGTATTCTTCTTTACCATGCTGAAAGTAGGAGCAGACAAGAGCAGGAGGCAGCAGAGAAAATGGGCAGCACTGCAGCAAATGAGAAAGAACCACGCAGTTAACCTGGTGCTAATCTTTCTCCAATTCTCACTGGGCTGCTCCTAAGGGCCATATTAGCTATGATACTGGCAGACTTGTTCGTATAAACCCAGATCTGTCCCAATTATGCATAAAGCAAGAAGGAGAGGTGGCTTTTGGAGCAAGAGGCTGAGGAAACTGAGCACTCCCCATATCCACTTGCTAAGCTTACTTGACATAGGAGCTCACTTGAAAGAAAAGCTGTAAGAGACTGTAGGAAGGTTTGGCATCTCCCAGCACACCTCCTTTTCTTCCAAAACCAGCCACCAAGACTTGCTCTATTAGGGAAGTGGGGTAGGACATCAGAGTTTAAACAGACAAAAGGCCTTTCCACTATCACAACTGGTTTGTCCTTAAGTGCAAGCAGCCGAGGAAACTGAACTGGTGGCGGTAGCGGTGGTTCTTTACGGGTGCGTGTTTGGCTGGTGAGCTCGGTGGTTGCACAGCGCTGAAAACAGCTCAATCCCGCTGCCTCCCCCTTCAAACAGCGGTACCATAAAGCAACTCTCCATCTGACTTCCAAGGAAGCGACACTGAAGAAGATGATGGAGCTGTCCTACTGGCAGCATGGACGAAGAGCTGACCCAGCCAACCCGTCGCTGAGGAGCCAGTCCCTGCTCTCCCACGAAGGCCCATTTCGCTTCGCGTGCAAGGAAAGGATGCCATGGACTTCTGACAGAGGTCCTAGATGCCCTGTGGCAGACACTGAGCCGATGGAGCTCATAACCGAGCATGGCGCCGGCCCACAATACGGAAGGAGGCGTGTGACTGTAGAGTCCCAACCCCTCCGGCTAAAAAGCTATCGAGCTACAGCGTGGTGTGCCACTAAGATAGGGTTCGCAAGGAGGTAGCGGTCGAGAACGTGGCAGTTCGTACCCTGAATCGGAAATTTCTTTCCTGAGAAAAGCGAACCAACCGAGCAACAAAACCCTTTCCTCAAAATTCTTTAGATCGCGCATGCTCCACAACCGGTTAGAGAAGCAGGCGCATGCCCACCGGGTGTCAAAGCACGGAGCTCGTGACGCGCATGCTCGAGGTTCTGTTTTGCCAGTTTTGTGTGGGTCAGATGGGGAGGAATTCGAATTAGTCGTTTTTGTGCAGGTTATGTTTCGTCTAACGGCTAAAAAGATGCCATGTGTAAAGTACGAGGTAGAAGCCACATTGGAGTTCTCGCTTTAGCTGGTTTCTCTTTTGCTTTGTTTCAACACGAGTAGATAGCTATTTAGAAATAATGTCAGATCAAGAGACGTCTCACTCGGAGGGACTCCGCCGCAGTCCAACGTAGGCACAGAAAGGTGGCTGTTCTCGTTGCTGAGGGGGAACGGTCTTTGGTGTTCGGTTGTACTTCGTCACTTCCATTTAAGCGACTAGTTCGCGTTTTGACGAACCTTACAATTTTTCAGAGATTGAAATGGACGTCTTAAAAAGACACACAAGGTTAAGCAGGTCTAGAGGACAAGTTATTTATTGTAAGCCATCCCGAGACCTTCTGTAGGAGACGGGATAGAAAAGCTTTTAATAAATAGAGGAAGAGGACAACACAATAGTGCTGAGAAATAGATACAGACTGTATCTTTAGCAGTACATTCGGGAAAGTTAAAACTAGAAGATGAAAAGAAAACGGGTTTGGGTGTGTTCAGAAATAAGGGGTTTCACGTTTTCTTTGTAAATAAAAGGCTGCTAAATCTCGAACCTGTAAATTTTTAAGCGGAAAAACAAGTTCTACAAGTCCCAGTATGTTCCAGCGAGCTACTGGCTGTGTCATGCTGGGAGCTGGACTTTTTTCTGTCTGAACATGCATAGGCTTGAACACTTACATACATATGGGCTATTTCTAGTGATCTTGTCCTTTTATATACTTGCTATGCAAAAGTCTGTTTTATTTCATTGTTTGTCCATATATATAGTAGTGAGTAATCAGTCACACAACTCGTGTTATGTATGAACATGCGCTTGTGTTTAGTTAATT
Source organism: Varanus salvator macromaculatus (assembly GCA_023646645.1). Classification (NCBI taxonomy): domain Eukaryota; kingdom Metazoa; phylum Chordata; class Lepidosauria; order Squamata; family Varanidae; genus Varanus; species Varanus salvator. Next base: position 30,018,188 of record JAIXND010000756.1, read on the forward strand.
CGTTTGTTGTAAGTCAATATATATCATGTCTCTCCATATACTTTATGTGTCTTAGAATATAAAAGTGAAAAACAATTTCAGAAAATATCATAAATTTAAAACTAGCCTGAAACTAAATGTAGAAAGGGCAGCAGGTCATTTATAAGGCTTATACAGGGTGGACTACAAGTAGATATGCAGTACTGATTGGGTCATGTTTAGTCTCTTAGGTGCACTAAGTGTCTTCCATCAGTGTTGCAACCTGTTCTTGGAACCTGACCCTGACATTGTGACTTATAAGCACCAATGTAGATAAGTACTTTCAAGATTAACTCCTTCAGCTCATCCACTGTGTGAGATCTTCAGTGATGCAAGTAATGTATACCTGTGAGATCTTCAGTACTGTATACCTATTTTTGGCTCACTCTGTAGATTGAATGCAAAATAGAGTTGTAGCTTCAGAAGGTGACAAAAGCCTAAAAAGATGGATTGCTTGGGGGAGGGAACCTAGATGCAGATTAAGAAAAGTCCTTAATATGAATTCCATAATATATTTATTGATATAGTACTTTCCATCCATTTCCTGTTTTGTACTATTGATGAATTTGACTAGTCTGTCTAAGCTTATGCCATAAAATGTTCGTTTTTAAAGAGATCTGGTTTTGCTGCAACAAGGGCATCATGACTACCCTCTGAAAATTGTTACTATTTGGTAACAGTTTTAGTGAACAGAAGTCAAAATTTTTAATGATTGACTGATAGAGCAAAGGGTTCAGCACTGTCAGATGCTTTCCTTTATCTGAAATGGAAGCAACCAGAATAGTTTGGCTATACAAGTACCTGTCTGGAGGAATGTTGTCCATGGGGTCGTGATTGGTCGGACATGACTTTTGCAACTTACATAACATAGACAAGTATCTAAGGTTGACCTAAAGTATATCCATTAAGATCTGATTGGTTTGCCTCTATCTGATAAACTGTGGTTTAATTTACAAGTTTCTCTGGTCTAGTTTCCTAGTCTTGACTCACATTCCCTGTTTACTTTTTCTGTGTTTATTTGCTGTCTGTTACAAGACTGCACTTCATTAAATGTATATGTTTAATGTCTTGTAAGCCTAGGAAGGCCTCAGCAGTTATAGACAGCCTATAAATGTGTGTATGAATAAATAAATAAACACATCTTTTTCCTACATTCAAATATCAATTTGCATCCAAGACTTTGCTTAAGAAATTACAAAATGCATTACTTTATTGCTGCAATCCTAACCTGGATTTTGATAAAACTTTGAAGATGATCAATGTGCAAATAAAATATAGCTCTAAAAAGACTATAATTCTAGTCATGATTATTTTTTTGCCAGACATTATCTTTTTATACTGCTTGCATTCCACATGAAGGCTCAATTGGTCGAATTACAATGCAACTGTACTTAGAGACACTGCATCTGTCAAATTTATGCATATAACCAGTATATCTCAGGATGGCTTACAGCAGTTTAAAAACAATTTAAAACATCTAGTGATTAAAGCAGTGATCCTGTATAAACAATAAATGGACATCAAATAAATCAATTAAATCAAAATAGACAAAGCAAAAGTGACTGGAATCATTAAAACTATTAACTTTTAAAATAGTGCTTAAATAAAACGGTTTTGACCTGGCGCCGGAAAGAGTATAAGTTCACTGCCAGACATACCTGTCTGGGGAGTGCATTCCAGAGTCTAGGCGCCACCACAGAGAAAGCCCTACTCTGAGTTGATGTCTTTTTAACCTCTTTTAAGAGGTTTCCCAGACCAGGGCTCCTCCCGCAGATCTTAAGGGGCATGAGGGCATATAAGGAAGGAGGCATTCCTTCAGGTATCCTGGTCCAAAGCCTTTTAGGCCTTTATAGGTCAAGACCATCACCTTGAATTGGACCTGGACTTCAACTGGAAGCCAGTGGAGCTGATAGAGGACCGGCGTCATATGAGAATAACAGCTGGTTCCCATTAGCAGCCTGGCAGCTCTATTTTGTATCAGCTGAAGTATCCAGACCATTTTCAAGGACAGCCCCACGTAGAGTGCGTTACAGTAATCCAAATGGGAGGTTACCAGAGCATGTATCACTGTTGCTAGGGAGTGCTCATCCAGGTAAGGACGCAGCTGATGGACCAATCAAAGTTGTAGAAAAGCACTCCTTGCCACCGCCGCCACCTGAATTTCCAGTGAAAGCTCCGAGTTAAGGAGTACTCCCAAGCTAAGGACCCTGTCCTTTAGAGGGAGTGCTACCCCATCTAGGACTGGGTCAAAAATCACCTACCTGCATCACCCACCAACAGGACTTCCGTCTTATCTGAATTGAGGCTCAGTTTATTGGCCCTCATCCAGCCCATTATCTCAGCCAGGAACCGGTTCAGTACAGCCACCGCCTTACCTGGAGTAGATGTAAACAAGTAGATGTTATTAGCTAAATAGAGATTTAAAAGGTGAGACTTTGTCCAGCGCTGTATTTCTATTGAAAAGCCAAAGCAAGTGAATTGCAGCTTGCAATTAAACTGCCAGGAAAAAGTGGTAACACTCTGGTTTTACAGCAAGATATCTGATGAACCAAAAGCATTCCCCATTACCAGAATTTAGGGTGCATTCCTATGCATATTTAGATGGAGATAGGTTCAGAAATAGAACTTATTTCTATCTAAATATACATAAGAGTGCATCCTTAGTTGTTAATGAGTCCCTTTCTAGATACCTTGAGAGCTTAAGTTTAGGCCTGTTTACCTTTCATAGGGGTCACTTGAGCTATTCCCTGTGTTGTCTTTACTTTACTATGTTGCTGCTGTAACAGAACTGCACAATATTTGGGCAGAATCATTAAATGTAGCTTATTAGCCATGTCTCATAGACTACCATGTAACTAATAACTGCTTCCTCCAATTAATTAATCCCTTGCAGATTATTAATCCTTTAATTTATATTGTATCTGGGTACACTAACATACATGATTGGTTAGCAGACTGGTTGGCTTGGGGTATTATAGGCTGTGCTAATCTGCTGTAGTGTGTCGAATGTCAGGACATTATTCTTTTGCAAGGTATAAGAAAATTTTACACCAGTGTAAGATGAAATCACAAATGGGCAGTATTAGTACAACAACCTTTTGAAGTAGGCTATGGCAGAAGAATATATTGAGCTATGCTAATTATTAATAAGAAGTGGAAAAGCACTTTATGTGTAGACACTTACAAGTGATTACTACATGATAAAAGTAATAGGTAGACTGTATTTACTAAATGATTACCTGACATTATATTGAAGTAGGTAGGTATTTTTGTCACTTCTATTCCATTTTGTTTATTTATTTAAAACATTTATATGCTGTCCTTTGCAACAGGATGGCTTACATTTTGATATTCTGTATTATTTTCCAGTTTCTTTACTGACTTGGCGCAGTTAATCCAATCAAAAAATGTATTCTGACAAGGAAGTATCACTGAATAGAAAAACTGAGGCAAGCTATAATATTTTAACATGTTTTTACATCTTTTCGCAATTTCAATGTACTAATTACTAGATTTAGCATCTGTTACTTCTGCTTTTCTGGATTATATAATGATAATACTGATAGTCTTATTTTTATGACTTAAGCCCAAAAATGTGCTCTGGATAGTTGAAAGCAACAGTCATCTTGAATTTGTGATAATGTATCTGTGGATTTGTTGACTATAGGTTTCCATTAATTTAACAAACAGATAGGGCAGTAGCCAATGTGATAACCACGATTAACATAAATTATATTGTGCTAACATAAATTACCTGTAGTGTGTGCAAAATGACTATTGCAGTGGGCTTCCCTGCAAAACTTGTTGAGCCCATAAATGCTATTGGTACTCTAGAGGTTGCTTAGGTTTGTGCAACATAATTTACTTTAGTGATAGTGTCACATTGGATAGTGTCTACAGATTATGTTCAAAGCATGGGTAGTAACTCTCAGGGGCAAATAATTCATGTTCCAATTATGTAGCTCATGGCTGAAGCTTTGGAATTACATGTGGAATCAGTATCATACAGAACTTTTAATAGCTCTTTGAAAAGCAGGCATTTAACAGGCACAGTGTTTCCTATCAGATTTACTTATTAAAATGCCTGCAGCTGCTGAATTTCTGTATGCTGTACTATTTGGCCATAAAATGGTGGAAACATGAGTAGAAACAAGACAGAAAAGGGTGCACAATTTCTGTTCCTTATCATCAAAATAATTCATGTGAATGTTCTAATGAGAGGCTGATATAAGGGGAGTGAATAGTGTTATAATTACTGTGTCTCAAATATATGAGTGTGTTGGTTTTATAAGATTTTTGAGTCCAAGATATCTTCTATACTTTCAAGTATTGCATAGAAGTAAGAATTTCAACAGGTATTGTTATCACATTACATTTCTATAGTAATAAATGGATATATATGTGATAGAATATCTCTTTGATGCAAACTTTAGCATCTCTAGTTTTATTTATATTGGATTTCTTCTAACTTTTTCAACCTACTTCCACTGCTATTATTTATGTATCAACAACTTCCATAAGATTCTGATCTTTTAAAATGTGTGGTGTGGTTAACATAGGTTGTAGAGTCCTCATGAAAGAATGTTTAGCAAAATCCAGTTCAGGCAAATACTTTCTTCTTTGAGCTGATGATACCATTAGTACTTCCTGTTTTAAGTGGCAAACAGTACAGTGAGCAGTCATATGCCATGGAAAGCTTAACCTTAATAATATAATCATCTGATCAGGTATTTTTTACGCCATGATGATGACATTAATTTGAAAACCTGAGATTAGTTGTATAAGGAGATAACTTGGCTAGTGTTCTTAATTCTTAAGCTTCCTGTCTACATTTTAGTTCTAAAAATATGTGACTTTATTGGTGTCTGGGATATTCTGGGAGCTGTAGGACTTTTTCCATCTAAGTATGCATAGGATTCCACCCTTAATTTATTTTTTTAAGTTCTTGTATCTTAGAGATTCTCCATGGATCACTGCGTTGTTGTGGCAAAGGGGCTTGTGCAGCTCAATGAAGCTATGAGTTATGCTGTGCAGGGCCACCCAAGAGGGACAGGTCATAGCAGAGAGCTCTGACAAAATGTGACCCACTGGAGAAAGAAATGGCAACCCACTCTAGTATCTTTGCCATGAAAACCCCATGGACAGTACCAAAAGGCAAAAAGATATGACGCAGGAAGATGAGCCCCTCAGGTCGGAAGGTGTCCAATATGCTACTGGGGAAGAGCAGAGGGCTAGTACTAGTAGCACCAGAAAGAATGAAGCAACTGGGTCAAAGCCGAAAGGACAATCAGTTGCAGATGTATCTGGTGGTGAAAGAAAAGTCTGATGCTGCAAAGATCTATACTCCATAGGAACCTGGAATGTAAGATCCATGAATCAAGGCAAGCTGGATGTGGTCAAACAAGAGATGACAAGACTGAACATCGACATCTTAGGAATGAGTGAACTAAAATGGACAGGAATGGGTGAATTTAATTCAGATGACCATCAGGTATACTACTGCGGGCAAGAATCCCTCAGAAGAAATGGAGTAGCCTTCATAGTCAATAAAAGAGTAGGAAAAGCAGTACTGGGATATAATCTCCAAAATGACAGAATGATCTCAGTTCGAATCCAAGGCAAATCATTCAACATCACAATAGTCCAAGTCTATGCCCCAACCACGGGTGCTGAAGAGGCTGAAGTTAACCAGTTCTTGTTGTGTGAAGTTCCACAACACCTTCTAGAATTAACACCAAAAAATGATGTCCTTATCATCATGGGGGATTGGAATGCTAAAGTAGGAAGCCAAAAGATAACTGGAATAACAGGCAAGTTTGGCCTTGGAGTACAAAATGAAGCAGGGCACAGGCTGGTAGAATTTTGTCAAGAGAATACAATGGTCATAGCAAACACTCTTTTCCAACAACCCAAGAGACGACTCTACACATGGACATCACCAGACGGTCAACACAGAAATCAGATTGACTATGTGCTCTGCAGCCAAAGATGGAGAAGCTCTATACAGTCAGTAAAAACTAGACCAGGAGCTGACTGTGGCTCAGATCACGAGCTTCTTGTTGCAAAATTTAGGCTTAAATTGAAGAAAGTAGGGAAAAGCACTAGGTCACTCAGGTATGACCTAAATCATATCCCTGATGAATATACAGTGAAGGTGACAAATAGATTTAAGGAATTAGTTCTGATAGACAGAGTGCCTGAAGAACTATGGACGAAGGTTCGCAACATTGTACAAGAGGTAGCAACCAAAACCATCCCAAAGAAAAGGAAATGCAAGAAAGCAAAATGGCTGACTGAGGAAGCTTTACAAATAGCTGAGGAAAGAAGGGAAGCAAAAGGCAAGGGAGAAAGAGAAAGATACACCCAATTGAATGCAGAATTCCAGAAAATAGCTAGAAGAGATAAGAATGCCTTCTTAAATGAACAGTGCAAAGAAATAGAAGAAAACAATAGAATAGGGAGGACCAGAGATCTCTTTAAGAAAATTGGAGATATGAAGGGAACATTTCATGCAAAGATGGGCATGATAAAGGACCAAAATGGCAGGGACCTAACAGAGGCAGAAGAGATTAAGAAGAGGTGGCAAGATTACACAGAGGAACTATACAAGAAAGAGCTTAACGTCCCTGATAACCACGATGGGGTGGTCACTGACCTTCAGCCAGACATCCTGGAATGTGAAGTGAAATGGGCCTTAGGAAGTCTGAGCAACAACAAAGCTAGTGGAGGTGACAGCATTCCAGCTGAGCTATTCAAAATCCTGAAAGATGATGCAGTTAAAGTGCTACACTCAATATGCCAGCAAATTTGGAAAACTGAACAGTGGCCACAGGATTGGAAAAGGTCAATTTACATTCCAATCCCAAAGAAGGGCAATGCCAAATAATGTTTAAACTACCGCACCATTGTACTCATTTCACATGCTAGCAAAGTGATGCTCAAAATTCTACAAGCTAGGCTCCAGCAGTATGTGGACCGAGAACTACCAGAAGTACAGGCAGGATTTCGAAGAGGGAGAGGAACTAGAGATCAAATTGCCAACATATGCTGGATCATGGAGAAAGCTAGGGAATTCCAGAAAAACATCTACTTCTGCTTCATTGACTACGCTAAAGCCTTTGATTGTGTGGATCACAACCAATTGTGGCAAGTTCTTAAAGAGATGAGAATACCTGACCATCTTATTTGTCTCTTGAGAAACCTATATGCGAGTCAAGAAGCAACAGTGAGAACTGGACACGGAACCACTGATTGGTTCAAAACTGAGAAAGGAGTTCGGCAAGGCTGTATACTGTCGCCCTGCCTATTTAACTTATATGCAGAGCACATCATGAGAAAGGCGGGGCTAGATGAATCACCAGTTGGAATTAAGATTGTTGGGAGAAATATCAACAACCTCAGATATGCAGATGATACCACTCTCATGGCAGAAAGTGAAGAGGAACTAAAGAGCCTCTTGATGCGGGTGAAGGAGGAGAGTGCCAATGTTGGCCTGAAACTCAACATTAAGAAAACTAAGATCATGGCATCCAGTCCTCTCACTTCCTGGCAAATAGATGGGGAAGAAATGGAGGTAGTGAGAGATTTTATTTTCCTGGGCTCCAAGATCACCGCAGATGGGGACTGCAGCCAAGAAATTAAAAGACGCTTGCTCCTGGGGAGGAGAGCTATGGCAAATCTAGACAGCATACTAAAAAGCAGAGACATCACCCTGCCAACAAAAGTGCATATAGTCAAGGCTATGGTTTTCCCAGTTGCAATGTATGGCTGTGAAAGCTGGACCATAAGGAAGGCCGAGCGCAAAAGGATTGAGGCCTTTGAGTTGTGGTGCTAGAGGAGACTCCTGCGAGTCCCTTGGACCGCAAGGCGATCAAACCGGTCAGTCCTAGAGGAGATCAACCCTGACTGCTCTTTAGAAGGCCAGATAGTGACGATATAACTCAAATACTTTGGCCACCTAATGAGAAGGAAGGACTCCCTGGAGAAGAGTCTAATGCTGGGAACAATAGATGGCAAAAGAAGAAGGGGACGGCAGAGGATGAGGTGGCTAGATGGAGTCACTGAGGTGGTTGGTGTGAGCTTGAGTGGACTCCGGGGGATGGTGGAGGACAGGAAGGCCTGAAGGATTGTTGTCCATGGGGTCGCGATGGGTCGGACATGACTTCACGACTAACAACAACAACATCTTAGAGATTTTTTTTTTCTTATTATTCAGCAAAAGAAAGTTCAGGAAATAATCAGAAAGGAAAAACAATCTTTAAAGACAAGATGTGTTAGAAAAAAGGTACTTTAATCCATTTTACTTCAAAGTATAATATACCATTTATTGAAGAAAGGATTCGGGAAGTCTTTACTTCAAAAATTGTCCTCTCCCCACTGTGCTTTCATAGAAAATACCCCTTTTCTTAATATTTTACCTTGTTAAATAATTTGTCCCATCAGCTGCTGTAATAATGTGTCTCATGCAAATTTTATCAGAATTTTTCTATGTAAACTGTTTGAACTTATTGAGGAAAGTGGTATCAAGTGTGTAGAATAAAACTTGGCTTTATAACTGCTGAAGTCAATCGCAATATTATGGAAAAATGAGAAGAATTGGCATTGTTCCACTGGTAATTTATTTATTTTTCTATTCATTCCCCCCCCCCCCTGCTTTTTTGTTCAAGGAATCCTGACTATGACATGGGGACAAAGTCCCACTCATAATTGGGAGTTCCTTGCAGCTGCAGCTTGGGTAGGGAACAAAAACAGATACAAAACAATGCTTTTTGGAAAGTGAGGGGTTACCAGCTACATGATAAGATGACACAAAATTGTATAGTTTGTTCCACTGTATTAAAAAAAAAAAAGAGCACTGACGGGAGGGGGGGGGAGTAGAAGAAGGAAAACATTGTAAGAGAATGTGTTTTCCACAAGATTATGTAAAGATGAATGCATGGCTACTCCATAATTAATACCCATTATGGAAGTAGTCTTTTTTAGTTTGATAAGCTATGGGTTATTATTGACTGTCCTCTATTTTTACGCCTTTTACACTCTTTCAGTGACTGTCATCTTTCAGTGACAGATCTAATTTTCAGAGGCTGTTTCTTTCTTCCTAATATATTACATAGACTTCAATGAATTCAAATAATACTTAGGCTGCAAAACCAAGTATGTCTATCTGAAAGTAAGTTTCTTAGAAGTGAGTCTGAAGTCAGTGGGATTTACAGCATGTGACACCAGTTTTTAAAAATGAATTGAGGGACTTACAGACTAGTTAATTTAGCATTTGTTCTGGATTATTTCATGGAAAACATTATTAAAAATATTTCAGAGATGTAGAAGAATAAGTCTAGTTGAAGAAGGGTCAACATGGTTTCTGCAAATGTATGTCCTCTCTCTCAAATCTTTTAGAAATGTACTAAGCATGTAGAGATGGGTGATCCAGTAGACACTGTGTCCATGAACTTTCAAAAAGGATTTGGCAAAATCCCTCACCAAAGTGTCCCGAGTAAACTTAGTCATGGGATAAGAAGATAGATATTCTGAGACTGGATAAAGTACAAGGCATGAAAAGGAGGAATAAATAGATAATTCTTAGTTTGGTTTGTAAGGATATCCAATAGTGGATTACCTTTTCCTATCATTTAGAAAAGGCAGGTGAAAGATATTTTAATTAGGTCCTCTCATCCTTGCTGGATGACTCTGTGTTGCAGTTATGAGAAGGCTGAATTCATAACGAAATCAAACTGTCAATATTATAATGCCTTTATACAAATCTGTGGTGTGACCACATGAATACTATTTAGATTTCTGGTCATTGCACCTCTGGGAGGATATTGTAGTTCTGGAAAAGGTACAGAAAAGGCCAACCAGAATGATCAGAAAACTAGAACAAATCCCCTGTAAAGATTCGTTTACAAGGTTTGTGCTTTTTTTAGTTGAGATAAATATTTGTAGGCATGAGGGTATGATTAAAATTTATAAATCTATGTATTGTGTGGTAAAAATTAATTGAGAAAATCTCTCATAATACTAGAATCTAGATCATCCGGTGAAACTGAGTGATGGGAGATTCAGGACAGGCAATAGCAATTCTCAAAGCACATAGTTAAACTATGGAATTAGTTTGCTCAAGGTATGATGATGACTGCCAACATAGATGCTATTAAAAAGGATTAAATAAATTCATGGAAGATAAGGCTGTGATAGCTATGAGTTACTATTCACCAGTCATGATGGTTATATACTGCACCTCCTCCCCCTGCCAAGATTGTAGGCATCATTTTTATGAATACCAGTCTTTAGGAAGCAACAGTGGTAGAAGACTGTTGCACTCATGTCTGCTTTGTGGCTTCTCAAGGTCATCTGGTTGGATACTGTTAAAAACAGAATGGTGACCTAGAGTGATGGTTTGGTGCAGCAGGTCTTATATTCTTGAATGTTATAAGAAAAATGGAATTTCCAGCATGATAGTTATGTGCACAGTTTCTCCTCACCAGCTGTAACACCTAATTCAACTTATTTGTGATAGCTTTGTATTGGGTTTTTCTCTTTCCCACATCATTGATTGCCACTGGCAGGACATATGCAACATAATGACATTAGGTCACAAGATGAATTGTATTAGACATTTTCAGTTATTAATGAGGTATCTGACATAGAGCGGCTCTTTGGGAAGCAACTTGCATCTCTTATAACATAGTTTTATCTAGGGGCAATCTACACTAGCCATTTTTATTGTCAGTGTAATGCCTTACTCATTGGCATGTCATATTCATTAGCTCATCCTAACCTGTCCTATTTCTTCAGAAATCTGCGGTTATATCATAAATGCACTTTTTTCATACAGTGCATTTTTCTTAGTATATATAACTGCATGTGCTAACCTTGTAGTACTGTTCTGAGGACGGAACAGTTGTTTCAATGGGCTGGTGAGCTGAATGAAGATATGTAGAGCTCTGATATGTACATAGATGCACTTGTAAAATTCGGAAGACTTTTTGAATCTTAAACTATGGTCATATTCAGATGGTACAGCACAACCAGGTAGAAAATTAATCATGGATTAATTAACTGACAAATAGTGGGCACTTTTGCAATGCCTGAGCTGCTTCTTGATTGTGTTAATAACCTTTGAATTTCACCTTCAATGGTTCATGTTCCATATGAACTGGAACATTTGGGGCTGTGTGTGGGTAAAACAAACACAGGTAAATCCAAGAGCAAACCATGGGTTAACCAGGGGTGGTTATAACAAACAAACAAGAAATGCCACTATTCAGATTTCAAAGAAACAACCCTCAATAGTGGCTTGCTCTTGGGTTAACCTGGAGTTGTTTAACCCATACACAACCAAATAGCTTGGTTAATTTACTAAAGAACAACCCTTGAAAGGGGTTGTTAATGGAAATGGGAAGTGGCATGCACACAGCTTGGGAACAGTGTATATATATATCCTCATAATTTACAACCTACAATTTCCTCATAATTTCTGACCTACAATTCCCTTATAATTTATGACGTACAATTTGCCATCAGATGCTGTCATGACATCAAAATTATTGAATGTATTTTGGGTCAAAACATTTACTGACTTTACATATGACTACTCTTAATATGCAGATCAATCTTGGTTTTTTGTTTTTTTTAGCATGTGAATGATAGTGTTGAACTTCCTTTTTGTCTGGGTTAGGATTTGATTTTCTTGGCTGTTCACTGTTAAACAGTTTAGAAGAGTTGATGGATTGAGTTATGGAAGAGTTATGTAAGTAAATACAGATGTAAGAAAATAGTTGTGATAACAATTTTACAACTTTCCCTTGTTTAATTTAGAAAAGTAAAGCCAATGCACATGTTGATAGAATACAAGGAGAAGAACCAGTAGACCAAGATCCACAGAAAGGTAGTTCAGTGTTTTATGCCTTCATAAATTGGATTTTATCACCATGATATTTAAGAATATCTTCTGTCACAGAATGTAAAATCAATGCCTACATTTATTTTTTAAAGACATGGTATTCCTTATTAACAATATTTGGTTTGAAATCCTAATTCTCAATTATGCTCTATACTTTTACATAAGCAAACATTATGATAAATACTGTGAGATGAAAATGCAACTTATGCAATAAAATGCAATAAAATTATGCATTTTATCCATCCTTACTGTGTATCAAACAAAATATAAATGTCATTTAGAATTTGTCTGCATTTTCAGTAGCAAATGGTAATAGGAATGTGAGATTCAGAGCCATTTCCCTGCCTCATTCATATAATTTTATATGGAGTCCAGACACTGTGGTCTTCTAGTTGTGGCGCTCCAATATTTTCCCACTTCTTTTGTTTTCTGCAGGAATACATTAAATTAAAAAAGACAGAATAGCTGCCTTCTAATTTGTAGCACTAGTAGTCTTCCATCAGGAAGTACTCAAAGAACTACTAAACAGTACAGAGAACATGTAAGAATTTTGTTGCAAAATATGTTCCATAAGTCTGTCCTTTTTTTTAATAGTTGTGAATGACAAAGAAAAACAGGGCACATTAACTGAAGCATTGCGGAGAAGAGTGAAAGGGAAGTTAAAAACTGTAAAGGTAATAAATAGTTTTAATTAAACTTGTAACTTAGCATTCAAATAAAACTTGAAACATGCTATATTTATGTTTCTCTGAAAGGGGGAATATTCAACCAACTTAAAAAGGATCATCTTCTCTATACCAATTGGAGTTCTTCAGAAAAAAGAAGTCAGCTGTTGAATATGAGATGCTTATAAGTTGTGTCAGTTTTTGTTTTCTTTTTGCCTTTAACATTAGTTAATATTCTAAGCTATTTTTTTGTTTTAGAGTTCACAAGAAGAATTTTCTGACAAACAGTATTCTGAAAAACAATATTCTCTTACTAAAGTATACCAAAACAACTTTGAAGTGAGTGCTGAGGTAATAAAACTTTTATAAATATGATTCCCAAAAACTGTGAATTAAAAACTGTAATTTATATTCAGTTTGGTGCAACTACATCCTAATATGAGCACATTTTTGTAGAATGTTTAAAAATAGGCATCTTGCTTTTATTTATACATGTACATAGCAGATGTTCTAAATATATTTATTGATTAAATAGTTTATTTTATTTATTTATTTTTCGATTTATATCCTGCCTTTTCCTACAAAGGGCTCAAGGCAGCTTATATCTCCTCCTCCATCTTATCCCCACAACAACAACCCTGTGAGGTAGGTTGGGCTGAGAGTCTGTGACTGGCCCAAAGTCACCCAGTTGGCTCCATGGCTGAATGGGGACTAGAACCCAGATCGTCTGAGTCCCAGTCCCATTCTCTTAACCACTACACCACACTGGCTCTCACCCACACTGGCTCTCCAGTTATTGTCTCAAATATTTCCTCCTTAACTATGTAAACCTAATGTTGCTGTGCCTTTGTGGAAGATGAACTTAATGAAGAAGATAATGAAAAAGGTATTTGCAATGGGGAGAAGGAATGGTAAAAATAAAAGTCAGAGAGCAGTTGACAGGTTAGAGAGGAATGCAGACAGACATACTTGTACATGCTTGCCTGTACATAGCTAGAAGAGAGTCCAATATGTGCTATTAAAGGTGCAGTCCAGTGTCCTCAGTAAACAATGCAGGTGCTGTGGTGAACTGTTTTTCATCTATCTAGATGAAGTTCCTCAAGCCATTGTCCCAGACGCCTTCCTTCTTCATCTTTGGCACATCACTTTTCCTTTTCCCAGAGGCGAACTTCTGACCTCAAAGGGCAGTTGGTGCAATTTTTTCTCTGCTGGTTATGATGATAATTCTAGGCCCACTTAGACAATGTTGGGAAGCCTTAGGACTGTACCCTAAAATTTGAGTGGAATTTTAGTAGTACTGAGAAGTGAAGGTCATAATCAGTGTTGTATGTAGAAATACTATATGGGTAAAAAGACAAGGTGGCTACTATGACTGAGAAACTTTAAGGGGGTTATGCCAGGTGCAGATGGGGTGGGAACATAGTGAAAAATGCGAGGAGAAAAGTAGCAGAGAGTTTTAGGTGAGAGGATGTATAATGTTCTGCAAGAAGAAGTGTTTTGACTTGGTGGCTTGAGTATGGGAAGCAAGGAAGAGTGAAAAATGAAAGGTAAAGTCAAACTTTAGTGCTTGGATAAATACTGCTGCTTTATAAATAATCAAGGAAAATTAAACATGGGAGAAAAGGAAAAGCTCTCCAGTTGCTAGTACTACTACTGACTGATAATTCATTCAACTGTTTTTTCAGTCTCAGAATGAGTTTCCTTTAGATGAAGGCTTTGAATTTTTTACATCAAGTTTTGAAAACCACTCAAAGATTAAAGATACTGAACAAAATGTTGACCAGGTATTGTTCTTCTCTTCATATAAATTGCTTTCTTTCCATTTGCATTATTTTGCTGGACAAACTTAGGTCTCCTCCTGTCAGACCTCCAGTATTTCAGTGTACTTACCTACCTGGCATTCACGATCTATGTTATAAAGAGAACATTGTGAAATAATACTGAAAAGGTATTTTCAGTGACTCAGAATTTAAATACTAAACATCCAAATATTGTTTACAGTGTAATGTATGTATGTGTACTGAAAGATAATGCTTTTTGCATTTAGTGGTACTTATTCCCAGATAAGTGTGTATAGAAATAGAACATAATAAACATATTGTCTTGTTTCCTTATAAAGTTTAGAATGCAGTAATATGGACTGCACCCTGGAATACTTGGAAGTCCCTGTATTTCTGAGATTCCTGTGAACTGCAAGAAAGGACCTCTTTCTTGTCCTTCAGTCCTTGATTATTTTACTAGATGAGCTTTTTAGCTCACCTAGCAAGGGTGCTTCAGAGAGGGAGAAATGCCACTGAAACACCCCCCCCCATTTCTATCTCTCTGAGATCTGCTTTGGAGAACTAGCCAGCATGGTTCTTGCTGTGCTAGGTGCAAAGGGACAGGGTCAAGAATTGGATGTTCAGTTCCCTTCAGAACACTATCTCCAGTTTTGGAAGGGGTAATCAGCCATCTGTGGTTCCTGGGATTCTAGCCCAGGGACCATAGGATTGCTGACATATTTTCAAAGTACTTTGTTCCATTCATGTAGTCACATGATGTGACTTGAACATGATCCAAAGAACTATTTTATTCAAGAACAAAACAAATGCATGGGCGACTGGAACTCTCTATGATATATGATTTCATTGCAGCTTGTGCATTAATTTTTTCCAGTCTTGCATACATTACTGAGGTAATTAAAATGGGTTAACAAAGCATAGGACTATTCTATGCAGCAACCTTATATCCCCTTTCCAGAAGGTTCCCCATCTATTATGACATGATAGTCAAATTGTGTCTGTCCAGTTATTTTGGCCTATAACTATCAGCTCTAGGCAACAAAGCCTATGTCTATGCTGCATTATGCATACTGGCTGCTATTGCCTGTGTAGTATTTCAAATTAATATAAATCAGTAATGTTATATGTGTATTTTTGTCTGGAGAGGCCCTACCTAAATGGAACAGTAGCTTGCATCTCTGGGAGTGGTAGGCTGTTCTGAAAACTCCTCAAATGAAGCTTTAGCTGTGTATACAGTATCCTTACTTCAATCTATTGCTATGTGTTAATTACTATTGCTGCTGCTGCTACTATTTCATTTCTATACCAACCCATTGTTGAAGCTCTATGGGAAGTTTACAACAATCATATAGTATAACCCTATGCATGCTTACTTGAAGTTCTGTTAAGTGTCATAGGGGCAACTCCCAGGTTAATGTACAGAATTACAGAATTAATAGGGTTGCACTTTTAAAAGGAAAGTTATCAACTGGTTCTAAGAAGAAAATAGCAATTCAAGTATCTAAAAATTGTTTATTTCTTATTGGAAGGTAGCACTTAGACACATGGCTACTAAATTCGGAAGTGTGCGGATAATCGTGAAAGGTAACAAAATGTATAGATACGCATGTTGATTGGTTAGAAACTATGCAAAGATAACATGTATGATAATACCTTTGTTAGGACCAACTGAAAGGTCACCAAAAATTAAAAAGCTGCTACTTTGTCACCTTTGGGTTGATTCTAATGAAGGTTTTACCCATCTGTTACTGCATAAAAAATTAAAGCACTTCTCAAGAAATTCCTTGTATGTATTCTAGTCACGTTATCTAGATTGAGTTCCATTTTTTAGTTATTTGTCCATTCTCTAAATACAGTGCTTCACACTATTTTTCTTCATGATGCTTAAACAATAGAAACCAATAAATGAGAGTGTTCAAAATATCTTTGAATTAAATGAACAAGCCCCATTGATTGAGCATATGAGAAAAATATTAATGCCAGAGTTGCTTGAAGTAAAACCTCCCGAGTGTGACTGCAGTAACCTGGACAAAACCCCCCAGCAGGATCACATTTTTGTTCCAAGCAATTCTCCAGGTAAGTGTATATTTTCAAATATGATTGATATGTATAAATGTTTGCACAGTAGCTAATGGATAATCTGATCTGTTCATTTGGTGGTGCAAATGCAGATGTAGTTTCCTCTCCTCAGTTTGGAAAGAGAGGGAACTGAGCAATACTGTGGGATTTTGTACTCAGTTATTTTCAGTGCATAGGCTTTCCTGTTGTTACTACTACTACTACTTTATATCTAATGGCTTGGATACCTAAATGGCTTGGGACTGGAATCCCGTACTTTAAGACCTGAGTCAGAAGCCCTTCTTAAAGAACCATCTTCTAAGGAAGTGAAGGAGATGACAAATGGAAAGACCTTCTTGGTTGTGCCACACTTTTGGAATGGTCTCCCCAAAGAAGTTCACCTACTACCTTCATTATGATGTTTTGGTGCCAGGCAGAGTTTTCCTATTTTCTAGGTAGTTTAACAATCAATACATGTTAATATTTTGTATTTTATATTGTTTCTATTTTATGGGTTTTAATTGATTTTAAACTGCTATACTTATTCCTACTGTAATATTGTTGCATTTTATGGGCTGTTTGAGTTATTGTTTTTTAACTTATTGTACACTGCTCAAAGAGCCCTGAATTGGGCTATAGGTTGTGGTATATAAGTTTAACAAGTAAATAGCATTACATTACATTTCTATAACCACCTGTAACCAAAACACACAAAACTCTCTTGGCAGTTAACAAAATTTAAGTCACCCATCATCATCTACTTGTTAGAGAATTATACTTTGTCCACCAGTTCATAGGTACTGGAAATTGTAGCAACAGTGATGATTGCCTTAAGATACAGTACAGGAAGTCCCCTACATAGAAACAGAGCAAGTCAGAAAGGGTCTCCTGGGCCATGTAGTCTGACCCCTGGCTCTAGCTAGCTCCACTCATGACATGCATACCATGTGCATGTCCACATGCATGTGTAAATATGAACCTTCAAGTTGCAAACTTTCAAAAATGTATGATACATGAAAGGGATTCTTCAATTTGTTTCTTCTGACAGCTGTTCACCCATTTTTTCCCCTGATTCTTCTTTCCTATTCTCCCAAAGGTATCATATGTTTATGTTTTGATAGGATCCATATTACATATAATGTTTGTAGTATGCCCAACAAGTTTAGGTGTTTATAACATGTAGGCGCTAATGAATAGGAGTCTTTTAAACAAACATACATTTGTGAAAAAGATAGTAGCAGTGCATTCAGCCTATTCTAGAATTTATTTTTACTGATTTAGCAAGTATCCTATCCTTTAACCACAGTATAAAATTTATACTGTGAATTTACATTGCATATATGGTGGTTCTGTTTTTAAATGGGTAGCTTTAAAATGAGTTGAAAAAGTTTTCAGAACTTTCAAATTCTTTTATGGTTCCATATTGGTATGGACAGTTTTGTGGGAGTGGTGGTGAAGGGATATTAGAGAGAGAAGAGAAACAGCTGGATTGTGAGAATGTTCATTTAATTTTTTTTTTAAATTCACTGCATTAAAGGCATGGGACATATCAAATGCAATTGAGTCTCCTACTTATACTTTCCTGGGTCAGGTTTTAGTATTTAACCAATTAAAGAGAGAAAAATGCATAGCTTAGAATTTTTATTTATTTATTTATTTAAATATTTATATGCCGCCCCTTGCAGCAGCCTCGGGGCGGCTCTCAACCACTAAAAACATATGCAATATTAAAAACTGGCCCATCTCCAGGTTAAATTTAAAAACATACAACATAAATAAATAAACCATTAAATAATAATCTTAAATTAAAAAAAATATTAACATTTAAAATACTGTCTAAATAAAAAGGTCTTCGCCTGGCGCCGAAAAGCAAATAACGACGGCGCCAGGCGAGCCTCTCTGGGGAGCGCATTCCACAGATGGGGCGCCACCGCAGAGAAAGCCCTCCTCCGGGTACTCAACCTCATGATATCTCGTAGAATTTGTATATCTACACACTCTCACACATATATGTAATTTTAAATCATGATTATTCACAGTTACGCACAGCTGTAAACTTGCAAACAATATGTTACCACGATTTTTAGAAGAAGAAGGATTTTATATGCCACAAAAGCCTTACATTTCTAGGAATGCATATCACAAAATGGAAAATCGTCTTCTTCAGCAAGAAGTGGTAAATGTTAATTTCTACTTTAAAATGGTTTCCAAATAAATTTAATAACACAATTAACTTAGTTGTTTTACTTAGTGTTGTTTATGCTTCTAAATTATCTTTGTCAAGGGAAAAGGCTGGTTTGAAGAAAGTGGGGAAATAATGTCGTTACCTTCTCCAATCAAACCATCAAGCCGGTGCAGAGTGCCCTTTCCTGTTAAAATTGACACACAATTAAAGACGAAGTACAAGAAGGTTTGTTTGATTTTCCATATTATAATACCTTACATCACTTGGGATATTTTATTATAACATGCTCAATTTACCATGCACAGACCTATCCCATGGAGGTAGATAGTACATTTTAAATAGAACCATTAAATTAGCTTTCTGTCTGTGAATAGGTGTGTCTACACACATATGCACAAGCATGTGCACATGTGCATGTTCACCCTTATGCATAAACAGTTTTTGCCTCATTTCCTCTGGTCAAGCAGATTTTGCAAGTTTTTGTACCATTGTTTACTAGAGCCAAAAATATGTATACCAGAAGCAGTAATTCTTCATTTAAACCATTGTTGCTGTTAGTCGCGAAGTTGTGTCTGACCTGTCGCGATCCCATGGACAACATTCCTCCAGGCCTTCCTGTCCTCCATCATCCCCCGGAGTCCACTCAAGCTCACACCACAGCCTCAGTGACTCCATCTAGCCACCTCATCCTCTGCTGTCCCCTTCTTCTTTTGCCATCTATTGTTCCCAGCATTAGACTCTTCTCCAGGGAGGCCTTCCTTCTCATTAGGTGGCCAAAGTATTTGAGTTTCATCTTCAGGATCTGGCCTTCTAAAGAGCAGTCAGGGTTGATCTCCTCTAGGACTGACCGGTTTGATCGCCTTGCAGTCCAAGGGACTCGCAGGAGTCTCCATATTAACCTCTAAAAATCCTCTCCACCTAATCCAAAATTATTTATTTTAAGGGAAATTTTTGTTCTGTTAAACACAGGCCATACAACCTGAAGTAGAAAACTGCATCATAACGAAGTCAGACGATCAAAGTGAAATTTATCAGTTGGATCTTAATATAGCAAATATTGTCTTCAGCCATCATTCTCTTTTCAATTATGAACATGTGTTGGCTGCCAGGTTGCTTCACCTTTATGAATGCTTTCAGAAAAGACAACAGCAAAATGTTACTCATTTGTTATCTGAAAAAGTAAGGAAATGCTTTTATGTTATATTACAGTCTAGGTAGAGAGCAGAAAGATTCAACAGCATAATGTTTGTCTGACTTCAAAATGTCACAGCTTGAATTCCAGAGAATATTTCTAGACTCTGGACTAGCTGAACATCACTTCATTTGTTCTAGTAATACATGGATAGCTTCTGCTGCACATGACTACTCCTGGGTATTATCTTGGTTGTTAGTATTTTGTTTCTACCTTATTTAGTAGTAAAGTTAGTAGTATCTTTTAAAATAATGTTGACTTTAGAATTATGCCTCCTTTAACAAAGTCATTTGTTTATCTGTACCCTCCATCAAGGCTTTAATTTAAAATGTACAGCCAACAATTAATTAATCTACAGTGGACACTTCCTTTCAATGTCTTTTCCATCATCAGTATAACTGGTACCACCAATAAAGCAATCAGAGAAGGTGCATTGACAGATACCCACTGGGCAGTATCCTACAGTATTCTGCTAATGTAAATTACATTGTGCTGTATTAGTACTATTAGCATGAGTAGCAGTATTCCCTGGAAAACCAATTAGCATTGCATGGAGGTCTCTTCTTCTAGTCTTAGTGGAGTATACTGTCGGATATTATGAATGTAGGTATTGTGCCTATATGCCCTGCTGCCCTGTGTAGTCCAGAGCAAGGAGTACAGTCATGTTTTAAATGGAAATAGTAAAAGCATTTATATACATGTATAACATTTACTCTCTATGTTGTGAATGATGATGAAAAAAGAGGGAAGGGAAGACATTATAATAGAAAAAGTATAACAATTATTTGGAAGATGTTTGGGTGAGAGAAAGCAAGAATACAAATTATGGGCTGTATCCCATTTTGGACTTATTTAAGTTCCATTCATTTTAAAAGACCCTTCTTAAGTAGTGCTCATACTGCACACAGCTTATGCACTGGGAAATAGAAGCATCCCTTAAAAAGAAACATCCCTTAGTGCCTATATGCACATTGATGTGATCCTAATTAATATATGTGAGACTAACAGGAAAATAATAATTTGGCTGTCAGGTTTTAATTCCTATTATATTGTTCCAAAATGTACAATAGCCCTCTTGATCAGACCAAATGTACATCTCATATAACACTCTGCTGCCAATAGCTGCTACCAGATTTTCTAAAGCTGAATTAGGTAGTGGTTATCAAACATCCTGTAACAATGAATTGCATAAATTGGTTATATGCTGTTTGAAGAAGTCTTTCCTGAAAAAAATATGATTTCTTTATAGAATGCTTTTTAATTGGGAGTTTTAAATGTTTGTTGCTGAGTGTGGCAGTTTTTCACCATGGGTGTGTGTGTGTGTGTGTATAAAACAAATGTCATATGGAGTTCTTAAATGCCAGTTTGCTAATAAAAGTTTGGCACATTCTAAATAATTCATTTTTATTACAGCTCAAAGCATTAATAAGTGCTACAACACTAGCAGAAAGTAATTTTAAAGAAAATCAGCTGAGCAAAAACACTTTAAAGGATTATAGATCACAAATAAGGTATCTGTTCAAATGGGGTTTGGGAAGGGGAGAAGAGGATCAAATAATCTGCATTTTCTTTTTTTTTTTTTGGGGCAATAATTTCATTTTTGATAGCACATTTGGGTTAAATCTATATGAGAGATCCTGTTAAGCCATATTGTGTAAAATGTTTTGAGAACTTCATGCTAACAAAATGGTATATAAATGTTAATAATAATAATGGTTTAGTGCCTTCCTAAAATAGCATATAATGGATGTCATCTGATACCAAGTTTGAATTATCCTGTGATCAGGAGCAAATCATCCAAACATAGAAAAAATGGTTTCTGCATACTTGAATGCAGTCATACAGAAGTATATTATTTGGTAAATTAAATGAATGTTTCACATAACCCCAAATAGCTTGATGAATGTTCTGTGCTCGATAAGTTTCCAGGACCTATGAAATGTTGGCCTTTAATACAGGTGGAGTTTGGTCATTTGCCTTACTGGGGTATCTTCTGTTTTTCTTGTGGGTAGAAAATGCATTCTTAACTTGGAGTTTTGTATTTCTCTGAATTTCTATATACCGTATTTTTCGCTCTATAAGACACACCTGACCATAAGACGCACCTAGTTTTTAGAGGAGGAAAACAAGAAAAAAATATTCTGAATCAAATGGGCATATAATCACAGGCACATTCCCCATCACTTCCCCATGGGCTGCACATCTGACAGACTTACTGCACACACATATTCTCTCTATAAGACTCACAGGCATTTCCCCTTACTTTTGAGGGGGAAAAAAGTGAGTCTTATAGAGCAAAAAATACGGTATTCTATTGACCCGCCACAAGCTGGTGCTATTGTATAGTGACTCTGTAGTGATTTACAGCAATAACTGAGGTTCTTCCCTCATTTATTGCAATTTAAATTATAATACCAGACTTTCTAAATTCTGAAAATAATTTGCCAAAAAGGCAAACACTGGGAGGCTCTGGAGGATGATGACATCATGAAAAGGCCTCACAAAATTTAAGAGGGATGATGAGGGCCCAATAAATGCCTCATGTAGAGAAACCCATTGAGGGCCTCCCATGTTTTCCCTGTGTTAATAGGGGAACAAAAAGGAAGGACATAGGGTAGAAATTGGCCTGCTTAAGTTCTTGACAGCTTCTAGTGCTGGGTGTACCTGTGAGTATATAATTAGTGGTTAAAAATCCTCCCTTTGTAGAAGTGTTCCTTTTTCCTTTGCCCTTCTGAAGAAACCTTCACCCATCTTTTTAAGAAATAAAGTGCTTGGGAGATTGAGAAAAGTAGTAGTCCAAGTAGTCCTTGCTTGTGCTGTGGAAGGCAGAAAGAAAAGAGGCTCACACTTTGGTCCCAAGAGTCATTTCATGAACATGCCAGTTATCCCAGGAAGTTATGCACATTCTGGAACAATCACCAGTTTGATATGAAGGTACAGGGAGCCTGCAAAGGAGTTGCCACTTCATCCATTTTAGGCTGTGTGTGACGCTAAGCAGAACAGAAAAAGTGAAGAGGTTCTAAAGATATGTATTCAGAGTGCCCAAACAGCTGATTCTCTCTCCCTGTGTCTCATTTTTCCCCTCAGACTTGTTACTGCATTTCTTGCTTCAGAGTTCCTTCTTCTCACTTCCCCTCTACTCCTCTGCCTTAGACTGCTCTATGACTGTTTTCCTCTTTCACCTGTGCCCCTCCTACAGACTCTTTCCTACCTCTTTTACCTTTCCCTCCTCAATCTCCTGCTCCCACATGCTGATGCATTTCCTTTGCATACTTAGCCAAGAACCAGCATGTTCAGTTAAAATACAGTTCATTCTGTGAGTGGGCAATTTTGCAAACCAGCTTCCTCATCTCCAGGTTCATTCTCTGTTCCCTCTCCCTCCAGTTCCTATATGGGCATGTACATATAGTTTTTCCCTTTCTGTTAAGCGCGTGCACACACACACACACATACACCCCCTAAAATTCCAGCAGATTTCCTTAATGGAAAGAAACAAAAGTGGCCTTATTTTGGTATGGTGGAAAAGTCAGAATATGAATAATTCTTTGTGGTCTTTGTGTATCATGCATATGGGCTCTGCAGCTGGGTGCAGCCTAATTTGGGAAACTTCCTTAGCAGAGGATATTTTGGTAGGACTCCTTAGTACCCATGTCCTTAATAGATTCCCAACTATTCCCTTAGTTCTTCTTTGATCACCATTATCGTTGCCTTAGAGCTTCTTTCTTGTTGTTCAACAATAATTGTTTTAAGGCAGTGTGCGTGCGTGCGTGTGTTTGCTTTTTTTATTATTTTTACATTTTTCCTTGTTTTTTCTTTACTTGGTATTTTTGATCACATTTTTTAAGAATGTAACCTTATTGGACTTATTCTGAAAGTATATGAGCCACAGCAGAAAGCTTCCCACAATAACAGACATTTTCTTTGTTTGCTCTGTTTGGAAGTTGATTTTTCTCCATACTACCAAGCCATCCCAAAACAACCTTGCTGTAACATTTCTGGCCATAGGATGGCCATTCTTTGGAAGCATGCAGTTGAGTACCTAAGAAGACCATGGTCCAGACACATCCACCCTCTTCACCATGTATTTCCACACCTTTGACATCAGAAAAGGCAGCATTGGACCCATTGGCTTCTAGTATAATGCCTTTAGATGCTGTTTCATTACCACATAAGGCTCCTCTAATTAACAATGACACTCCCACTCTGGGATGGCTTTGGCAGCTTCTCTGGCCAAAAGGTTATCTAAAAAAACATGGACTGATATATTGTATTAATGTGGGGCGGGGGAGGGGTGGTGGTAAGCACCTTCCCTTTGATGGAGAAGGCCTGTTCACCACCAGAATGGATGACATTCTGATGCAGTTCAAAAGATGAAGACAGTTGCTAGAAAGATGGGAATTAGCACAGCCTCACTCACTCTTTTGTTCATTCTTTCTTTCTGGCAGTGATGTTTGTCATATCAGACTTCTTCCCCCTATTGGTCAAATCAGCATTCTCATTGATTGGTCCCAGATTGAACTGATACCAATATGTGCTACTATATCTCAGTACTATGCTTCAGTTTCACCCTCCTCCAATCTTCAGATCTCTCCTATCCAGTTATCTTAAAATTGTACCACAACATCAGACCATGGGTCCTTGCTATTGTCCAGAGTACAGGTTCAAGATTGATACCCTCCCTGATTTTGATGATATCTGTACTACTTTCCCTTCAAAAGATCTATAGGATGAAGTCACCTCTCTCTTCCAGAAGGAGTACTGATTCAGGGTGTGCATTCAAGATATGTAATGTGCTGAAGAGAGGTGAAGGGTTTCAGTTGATCCTGGATCTATGAAGGGTAAACATGTATGGAACCCCTAAGAAATTCCAGATGACTTCACTTAAGTCACTTCTGCCTCTTTTAAGATATGGTATCTGGTTAGCATTCACTGGACCAGAAGGATGCTTATTTTCATATCACAATGCATTCAACAGCCAATATTCCCCTTCAATTTTGCATACGTTGCCATATATCCTAGTTGCATTAGCCATGGCTGGAGATGTGTGGGAAATCCAGTTTGGGCATGGGAATCTGTTGGATTACTTGAGTTTGGCTCCCTTGGCTCTGGCCCACTTACTCTCTTTGCTCAGTCTGCCTCATTCTGAACATTTGCATGTGCATCTGTCAGAAAGCAAGTTTCTTCTTCGTGGCCTCTGTGCATCACACATATGGGTGCTGCGCCTGCGCAGTGCCAGAGGCCGGAAGATTGACAGCTAACGATTTTGGCGGGAAAACGCTCTGCTCCCCTCCCCTCCCCCATGACCTATATAGACCGGCGCATCCGCCGTTTTGTTCAGTCTTCGCGACCGCCGTTCGTCGTGCCTAGTGCCACTTGCGCTCTCGCCTTGACTATTTCTGATCCTTTTTCGCAGATTATCTTGTTAGTTGTTCCATTCTCTTTATTCTCCAAGTTCATTACCCCTTGTTATATACTCTTGTTCTTGACCACCTCGTTCTTACCGTTCGTATTTCTCACTTCTATCCTATAAAAAAAAAAAAACAAAATATATACTTACCCTCTATACTATCCTCTTTTCTTCTCATTTCTGGCACTATGGCCCTTCGAGCAGCGTTCCACAAGTGCGCGGAGTGCGGATCAAAAATGTCACCCGCTGATCCGCACGATCTATGCCTCCTCTGCCTCGGGGAGGGACATAGAATGGACAAGTGCTCCCACTGCCTGGCCTTCTCTAAGCAGGCCAGGAAGAATCGGGAGAACCGTCTAAAGAGGCTTCTATGGGATAGGGCCCTTCTACAGTCAGACCCAGTGACTGCAAGACCTGCCCCGACTGCTGCTGCGGCCAACCAACCTGCTCCGCCAGGCCCTGCCACTAAAGCGCCTCGTGCTCGCACTTCAGACGAAGTAGCGTCGCTGTCACACTCCCAGCCAGCTTCGTCTTCTAGGAAAAAAAACAGAGAAGCGCAAGCACACTGAGTTTGGGAAGTCCTCTGGTCATAAGAAGACCAAACACGACAAGTCGGACAAGCCCAAGAAGCCCAAAGACTCTGAATGGCCCAGGCACCGTGATTCAGGCTCGTCGGTCCCATCGGTACCGACAGCCTGCTCGGTACCGACTCCACCGGGACCGACTCTTCAGGAAGCGATGCACGTCACCCCTCCGGGATCCCCCAGACGCATTGGGGAACTGACTCATGAGCCACTCCGTATTCTGCCCCGGGAGCCCAGCTCTGATGGGGAAATTCAAGATTCCCCCCCGAGAGCTAGATCACCTACTCCGATGCCGGCAGCTGCCCACGATGTAGAGACCCAGATCTCTCCCCGGGGAAGAAGGAGCAGGTCCTCCAACCGGAGCTCGCCTGGATGGTACCCCAGGCACGCCTGGTCCAAGCGTTCGGTCGGTCGCTACCCTCGTACAGGTAGCTTTTCTCCTCAGGACCAACACCCAACAACATCGGCCCGGGGACGCCCAACATCCTATGGACGCGAGCAGAGCTCGCTATCGATGTCTCCGGCTGAGTCTTCCTCGTCTGCCCCACCATATCTGGGCCCAGAGTTGGATTCGGAACTGGATTCTACCTCCCCGGACAATGTTGTGTCCGCGCAGGGGCTGTCATCACCCGACGAATCCTACTCCTCTTTTTCGGAGCTTATAGCGCGCCTGGTTCAATCTCTCAATATAGACGCGATTCAACGGCCTGGACCAACAGCGGATAAGTTTAGGAGCGCTCGGCCTCAATAGTGTTGCCGTTAATCACCACCCTACGGCATGCTATGGCCCAACCTTGGGACCTCCCCAGCCAGCTGCAACCGACATCCCGCCGCTTTGAGTCCATGTACCGAGTTCGAGAAGAGGACATTCCATTCCTCCTTAAACATCCGCGCCCGAACTCAGTCATGGTTGAATCTTCTCAAGGACGCGAGTCTTGGGGCCACACCTCCCCACGAGACAAGGAGGGCAGAAAAATCGACAGCATCGCGCACAAAGTTTATGTGGCAGTGGGCCTAGGGATTCGCATATCAAATTACGAGGCGACCCTCACTCGCTACCAATATTTTATAATGGATAGGCTTAGCAACGTGCTGTTGACCCTTCCAGATGCGCAGGCAGACCTGGCCAGGGTGCTTCTCAAGGAGTCAATGCATGTGGCAGTTCAGCAGTTGTCAATGGCGCGCCACGTTGACTCCAACTCTCGGGCCCTAGTAGGAGCAGTTTCTTTGAGGCGCCACACGTGGCTCAGGAGTTCAAATTTTCCTGAGGAGACCAAGAGACACATCGAAGAGATGCCTTTCGATGGCACTGGACTGTTTCACTCCCGGACTGACAGAAAGCTCAAGCAAATACACGAGTTTCGTATGACGGCGCAGCGCATGGAGCAACAACAACAGCCTAAACATAGGTGGCCATGGAACCGGCCTGGGTACCAGCCTCAATTCCAGACATGTTTCCAACCTCAGTACAAGCAGCAACAGCAACAGTGTAGGCATCAACAACCAGCCCAACGCTACCAACCCGTCCGCCGCTGCTACGATTCGGACAAACGGCACCGTTGATGGGACGGGCGAACCATCTCTTCTTCCTCCACTCCACCCACCCCACTCTCATTCGGGGACCGACTGTGAAGTCGGCTCCCCGTTTGGGAGTCCATTACATCTGACCCGGTGGATACTCTTGATTATTCAGCACGGATACCATATTGAATTCGATACCATTCCTCCATCGACACCGATCCACTCCACTGTACCATCACCAGCCCTTCTTGGTGAGATCCACCAACTACTTGCTAAAGGAGCGATTCGTCACTTGAACCCAGAGGATGGTATCTATGGATTTTACTCCAGATATTTTACACTACCCAAGCGGAATGGTGGCCTCCATCCAATCCTTGACCTGAGGGGAGTTAATAAATTCATCACCCCCTGAAAGTTTCGGATGACCATCCTACCGCTGCTGAAGGAAGAAGACTGGTTCGCCGCACTAGACCTTAAGGATGCATATTTTCACATTTCGGTTCACCCTGCCTATAGGCACTTTCTTCGATTCGCTGTCAACTCCGACATTTTTGAGTTTTTGGTGTTACCCTTCGGACTCGCTACAGCACCCTGGGTATTCACAAAATGCATGGCCCCCGTATGTGCCTTCCTTCGTTTACAAGGCATTCACATCTACCCCTATTTGAATGACTGGCTCCTAGTGTCTCAATCCAGACAAGGACTCCTTTCGGCTATACAAGCTACATGCTCCCTCCTAGGGGACTTGGGACTTTGCATTAATTTTGAAAAATCTTCGCTTGTCCTCACACAGGTCATCCAATTCATCGGAGCTTGCCTTGACTCCATCCAAATGAAAGCATCAACGATCTTTGATACGATGCGTTGCTTGGGTTATACGCCATCAGACCGTGTCTGCCAGGACTATACAAAGACTGTTAGGGCACTTGGCAGCGTTGATCATGGTTGTCCCTTATGCTCGGTTCCGTCTCAGGCCCTTACAGCTGTTTTTCAACTCAGTGTTCCGGCCCCAACGGGACAGGCAGTCTACTCGTCTCCGCATCCCTTCATCAGTGCTTCGGACTCTTCGTTGGTGGCTCGCCCCACAGAACCTGACTGTGGGTGTCCCCTTCCGACCTCGATGCCCAACTATCTCCATCGGTACTCCATCAGAGGCTGGGGAGTGGTTTGCGGTACAATGAAAACGCAAGGCATTTGGAACCGACAGGAGTCCAAATGTCACATCAACTTCTTGGAACTCCTGGCGGTGTCGAAAGCGCTTCAGGCCTTCGAGGACGTTCTTCGGAACCATGTGGTTCAAGTCACATCGGACAACATCGCCAAGAGTATTTGTTGAGATAAAACAAACAAGGGGAAACAAAATCCCCAAAACTGGCGAGATTGTCCATGCAGATATGGGACTGGAGCATCCACAACAATATTACCTTGATAGCGGTACACCTTCCCGGTACCGACAACGTGGAAGCCGACTTGCTTAGCAGGCAAATGTCAGAAACCCACGAGTGGGAACTGAGCCCTCCAGCAATCACTACCGTCTTCCGTTGTTGGGATCCTCCGGAGATAGATCGATTCGCCACCTGCTGCAACAAAATCTCCCACACTTATTGCTCCAGAGCGGGTCTCGGGACGGACTCTCTCGGGGATGCATTCACGATCAGTTGGACTCAGTACCACTTTTATGCGTTCCCTCCGATCCCGCTCATAATGAAGACGGTCTCGAAAATCCTCCACGAGGGAGCCATGGGTGTACTGATAACACTGTGGTGGCTGAGACAACCATGGTTCCCCACTCTACTCCATCTCTCTCGGGGGAATTTCTATCATTTCGAGACAACTCCGGACCTTCTCACACAGAAGGACGGCACGATTTGACACCCGGATTCTGCTTCATTGAAATTGACGGCCTGGAGGATTCCTTGAGGATCGCAACCATATCGAACTCGACGAGCTCCAGACAAGTACAGTGCCTTGCTCCGAACCGAGCTTTCGCGGGTGCTCCTACCACTCGGACTCAAGTACGCCTCCCACAAACTCCACATGTGCGACATATGGACACCTTACATTTCCTCCGGACATTCAAACAGTGATTGACGCAGCCTTGAAACCTTCCACGTGGAAATCGTATATGGCAAAATGGCAACGTTTTTCAACTTTTGCGGCTTCTCACTCGTTCCTTCCGGGCCAAGCATCGATACCTCAAATACTGCAATTCCTCATGCATCTCCACCATTCGGGATTGAAACCTTCATCAACTCACATCCCAGGGACTATCCCTATTTTCTGAGCCACTATTAAAGAGATTCCTCAAAGGACTATACAATATCAATCCACCTATCAAACCAACAATACCTACTTGGAGTCTCTCAGTCATTCTTCAAGCACTAACACGGCCACCATTTGAACCTATGGCTACAGCAGATTTACGTCTTGTATCTTGGAAAATGGCTTTTTTAGTGGCGGTGACATCCACTCAGAGGGCTAGTGAGCTTTGTGCCCTCCTTATAGACCCTCCATATCTAAACTTTCATAAGGATAAAGTAGTCCTTAGAATGGATCCGGCTTTTCTTCCCAAAGTCTCGACTCCTTTTCATCTTCAGCAAGACATAGTACTTCCCGCTTTTTTCTCCTCTCCGTTGAATCTGATAGAAAGAGCGTTACACAGCTTAGATGTCAGACGAAGTCTTGCCTTCTACAGATCACGTACCAAATCTCTCAGGCGCTCCCATAAACTTTTCGTCAAGTATTTGGAGCATGAACAAGGTCTACCCATTACAGCCCAAAGAATATCAAAATGGATTGTGCAGACTATCACTCTGGCATACCAGTTAGCACGCATTGAATTGCCAGTAACTCCAACAGCCCATTCTACCAGGGCTGTATCTACATCTTCAACCTTTGCTTCGGGCATCCTGGTGGACGAGATATGTAAAGCCGCTACTTGGTCAACACCGTGTACGTTTGCCAAGCACTACAGACTCGATGTTCGTGCCAGGCGTGATGCCTCTTTCGGAAGAGCAGTCCTCTCCTCCATTCTACATTGACGACACCTCCCAACCTTCCTGAACGGGTAAGCTTGCTAATCTACCCATATGTGTGATGCACAGAGGCCACGAAGAAGAAAAGCAGGTTGCTTACCTGTAACTGATGTTCTTCGAGTGGCCATCTGTGCAGTCACACAACCCACCTGCCGGCCCCACTCGGTGTCGGTGAGTGGAAAGAAACTTCTTCACTAAATACTGATTATTGAGATTTCTATCACTCGATACCGATAGTCATACTGACTTCGACATCGGTTCCAACCTTCTTGATACTGATACCCATGTTAGCTTCGGTACCATTCCAGTACTGATAGTTCGGGTAACTATTTTAGGGAAATCTGCAGTACAGATTTTCGCCCACATGAGGGTGAACATTCGGTCGCGAAGACTGAACAAAATGGCGAACGCTCCACTCTATATAGGTCATGGGGGAGGGGAGCGCAGCTTTTCCCGCCAAAATCATTAGCTGTCAATCTTCCGGCCTCTGGCACTGCACAGGCGCAGCACCCCATATGTGTGACTGCACAGATGGCCACTCGAAGAACATCAGTTACAGGTAAGCAACCTGCTTATCTTTACATACTTTGTGCAAAGAATTATGTACTTTGCATAAAAAATCTGCTAGCATCCTCAAGCATTTGAAAACTTGCTTTCAGGTCAGCTCACTTTCTCATCATGGCTGAGCATAGGAAGGAAAGCCAGTAAGTGCAAGGGAACTGGCTTCTAACCTGATCTTTACAACCCTAGCCACAGCCTCAAGAGTGTTTATAAAGTGTGTGGCTGTCATTATAAAGTGTATGGGATCCAACCAAATCCTTATCTCAGTGACTGGCTGATTGTAGACAATACTAAGCATAACCTTGTAACATAATACAGTAATCCTGGTTCTCCTAGGTTAAGCAAAGAGTTAAGACTGCAACTATTAAGTGATATACTTTTAGTCCCAACTCAGCAGGAATCTGACATTCAAGGTCCTGAGAGTGATTCACTCCCTTTGTGATGGGCCATATCCCAATGGGTCAGCTGTGGGAGGAATAAAGGTTGGCTGACAGAGAAGCTCTTTGTTCCTCTTGTGGGGGAGGTTCCATTCTGCTTCCTAAATGTGGTACATGTAGACGAGCCCTGTGACAACACTATAGACAGGAGCTATTCTGTGTCTAGATTAGAAGAGGGTTAGTTTTGTTATTTTCAGGTGATATAACAAGACTCAAAGTGTGGGGGTTTGTTTGGCTTGGTCTATAAACTGCTGCTTTCCAAAGTCCCTATCCCTTCCCCAGGGAATTTCTGGGTGGGACTTAGCCCAGTTGGCCAGGGAAATGGGGAATCCCTAACTGCTTTCCATTACAAACCTCTTGCCAGCTGTCTCAGTGGCTCTGGCTCTCCTTGACACTTGAATCTGTGTTTAAATGTTGAGAAGCCAAATCTATCCCTTTTGCAAAGCATTGATGTCATTGGTGTGTTGCTTAATTCCACTGTGGAATGGGTTTACTTTGGATTGTGCTTGAGCAGTTATTGCTTTGACAAAGAAAGTTGTCCTTTATGAGATTGTGTCTATATGAAATTCAGTGGCTCTCAGGGTTGATAACGTTGACAAAATAAGCGGTGGGTTATGCTTGACTTCAAATGCTGCCACTACCATCTTAGTTTTCAAGTCCTTTGATACCAGTTGCAGTGCTTGACCTACTTACCTGAATCCTCTAACCCTGGTTCAAAAGTCCCTTTGGTGGTGGACACCCTTGGAGAATCTTCAAAATATTATGCTGTTCCAGTCATGAGCCCCAGGCAGGACTCTAATATGCAATGCTTCTCTTCAAGGTGACTGTGCCCATTGCACAGATATCAACAGGCGAAGTACTTTTGCCTGTCACAAGTTTGTCTCTGTCAAAACTTTGCCTCCAGTTTGTCTCTGTCACAACAATTACCTTGAGTTTTTGCTAGACTGGAAGGCTCTGAAAACATTTGTCATTGAACTAGTGCTCCATCAAATTCAAACAAGGATAGACAGTACAATGGTCATTGCATACTTAAAGAAGATGAGATGCTTTCACTTGCATTCAACAGCTTGACACAACATCTGTGCCACAAGTCAACAGTTGTTGATGTAGTTAATTCTGTATTTTGCATATGGGCTTTGTGCAGGGACTTTTGTTAGAGAGACTGAGATTCCCTAGCTAGGCATTTTGGTGGGAACCCTTCCCTTCCCCCATGCTATTTAAAGACAGGGTTCCCACCATTTTCTCCAGTTCGTTTTTGACCACTGCCTTGAGTTCCTTGGGGTCTTGTACCCTAGCTTAACTTACAACTTTACCTCATTACATTTCTTCTATTTCTACTCTTAAACCGTTTTTACCAATGTTCCTGTTGTATTCTATTTAAAAAAACTATCTTACCTCACCTCTAACCTACCATTAATGCTTCCCTTCTATATCCCATCCTCCCTCTGATGGCACTTGCAGCAGCGTTTTGGAAGTACATGCACTGCAGCATCAAAATGCTCTCCATGGATGGGGCATTCATTCTGCCTCTCCTGCCTGAGAAAGGAACACAGGGTATACTCATAACCTCACTGCTAAGTCTTCAGTAAGGCAATCACTTAAGAATAGCCAAAAAGAATGCTAACTTGGCTGCAAAATGGCAGGAAAAATGGCCATGGACAAGCCTAACACAAAGGTTCAGCTCCATTCACCCACAGTAGACCATGAAAGGCCAGAAAAAAGGGCTGGTATGGCCTCTAAGTGGCATCCGTAAGTGCCGAAAATGCAAAAAGGTGGAGGTTGGGGTGCCAAACTGATCTCTACTTCACTCTTGGGTGCCCTGTGGATGGTTGCCTGCACCAGTCAGCTGCACCACATGGTTTTGCTGCCTGCTGTGTGGGAGCCTGTGTTTGGTCACTTGCACCACCCGCAGTTGCATGCACTAGGTGGTTCTACTGCCTGCTCTGCAGTGCATTCAGATGGCCTTGTATGGACTGCCTCATATGCTCCTCTGCCCCAGCTGACGGCTCTTCTGGCCGGAGCAGAGGTCTAATTGGCCCACACTCCATACATTTCTGTTCAGAGGGTGAAATGTGGGATTCTCCTGCAGCTTCATGCTGTGGTACATGACTGTCCCAAGGGCTGTCCATGAGCCAACACATAGTGCCATTTCTCCAGCTTTTACCTGCTGCTCAAACAAGCAATACATGCTGCACCAAAACAAAAAACAAAAAAAATAACCCCTCAATGGCTGTCCCACTATCCTGTGTAGATGCTCCTTTGGGGGTCAAGGGTGCAGGGTGCCCTGACTTTGGTAGAGTCCTCCCGTATTTCTGGGATTACCTTCTCAGGGCTCATACAACTGCTGCAACTAGTGCTTCCTACCACCATCACCATGCCACATGCATACCCTCACCATCCAATCACTCTTCCTTGTTGTCTGCCCCTGTGGATTATGTATTTGATTTGGGACAGCTGGTCTGTGAGGTCCCAATGTCTACATCATTGGAGAATATGATAACAATAGAGGACACAGAATCCCCTGGAGTTGGGCAGATCCTTTGAGCAAGTTTTCTGAATGGTGATGTCACTTGGGCTGCACATCCAACAGTTAACAATAGAACTGGATCACAAATTGAGCCATTTCAGTCACACTCAGTGTTCTCTTTCATTTCATATTTTAACTTATCAAAATTATTCCCTTTTAAACATTGCAAGTTTTTGTAGTATTTACACCTAAATACTTAATAATTTTACATATCTTAATTTCTAACTTGCTCTTAATCTCATCCTTTTCCACTTTATTAGAATTAAATAGCATTATTTCCAATTTGTCTCAATTTAGTTGTAAACCTATTATTTCTCCAAATTCTGTTAAATATATTTTAATGTGGTTCATAACCTTAACTGGATCCCTTATTGTTAATAATGTATCATCTGCAAATAAACTAATCTTAATTTTATTCTCAAGTCCTATACCTTTTATTAAATTATCATTTTTAATACTATTTGCTAGCAGTTCTATAATTAAAACAAGCAATATCAGAGAGAGAGAGAGGGCAACCCTGTCTAGTTCCTTGACCTAAGGATATTTGTTGTGTTACACCATCAAACCTGATGGTCTTCTTATTTCATGTGTCCAGACAGAGTGAGTTTTTTGTTGTGGTTGTTTTAGTGACATCAACAATTTAAGACAAACAACTCAATATTCAAAATCCAATTAAATTAAATCACTTATACTTTAAGCTCTATTCCACCAAATTAAAAAAAGCTATACAACATTCATCCAGCAGATGGAGCTCCAAATCCATGTCAAATCATTGAGTTCTATTTCACCAAGTTAAAACAGTTATAACTGTTTCATCCAAAAGAGGGAGCTGTAAATTGTATTAAATCAATGACTTCTTTGTTATTTTCTTTTTCTCTAGACTCAATAGTCTATGTCAGTTGCTCAGGAATTCAGCTTATCACAATCTCCATTGTGTATAGCTTTAAAAATATCCATATAAATCCATATAAGACTTTATATTTTACTTATTTTAAGATTCAACTTTACTGAACACTTTAAACTTTAAATTGAGATTGAAGCTTTTATTTTCCTTCACCAACTGCAAGCCAGTCATGTAAGTATTATTTTATGGTATCTGTCTTTACACTGGAGCTGTGCTGAATCTAGTTAAATTTAACTGCTGAAACTTTTACAGCCTGTAAGCCAAAGTCTCTTTAATTAGCTTCAAGTTTCAAAGTTATTTTTCCCAACTTTTTTTCAGCACAGTCACTGTCTTAGTCCAACACAGTCACAATCACTCCCCCCGCTGAAGGCATATCCTTTTTAGTAGAAATTTAAAAATTGAGTTTATTTACAATCTGTAAATTAGTACCCCCTTGTTAAAATATTCTCAAGCAGTAGGATCCTTCTTCAAATCATGTCCACAACCATCTATAATCTCCAGGCTTTTCTTGTTAATCTTAATGAGACATTAGGAGCTTTCTTTTCACTGTCCAGTCATGGCCATTAACTGGCCCACCCCCCAGCTCTGCTCAGTGTTATGGAGGAATACCAGGTCCAGGAAGGAGACATCCCGTTCCTCCTACACCCACACTAAACTCATTTATTGTACATTCAGCCCAAGGGCATTCATAATGAGAGTATTAGGTCAACCAGAAGAATATAAACGGCAATGATGACATGCTGCCAAGTGCCTGTTTGCCTCTCTAAACAACTAACTAGCACTGCATGCCATCATCTAGACTGCATTTCCGGAGCCCGGGCTGGTGCTGTCACACTAACTTCCTCAGACAGCCATTTTGCTTTCATGCATTTCTTTTTCTTTGGGATGGTTTTAGATGCTACCTCTTGTACAATGTTGCGAACCTCCATCCATAGTTCTTCAGGCACTCTGTCTCTGAGATCTAATTCCTTAAATCTATTTGTCACTTCTACTGTATATTCATAAGGAATATGATTTAGCTCATGCCTGAGTGGCTTAGTGCTTTTCCCTACTTTGTTCAATTTAAGCCTAAATTTTGCAACAAGAAGCTCATGATCTGAGCCACAGTCAGCTCCTGGTCTAGTTTTTACTGACTGTATAGAGCTGCTCCATCTTTGGCTGCACAGCACATAGTCAATCTGATTTCTATGTTGACCGTCTGGTGAGGTCCACGTGTAGAGCCATCTCTTGGGTTGTTGGAAAAGAGTGTTTGCTGTGACCAGCATGTTCTCTTGACAAAATTCTGCCAGTCTTTGACCTGCTTCATTTTGTATTCCAAGGCCAAACTTGCTTGTTATTCTGGTTATCTTTTGGGTTCCTACTTTAGCATTCCAATCCCCATGTTGATAAGGACATCATTTTTTGGTATTATTTCTAGAAGGTGTTGTAGGCCTTCACAGAACCAGTCAACTTTGGCCTCTTCAGCTTCAGTGGTTGGGGTATAGACTTGGAGTATTGTGATGTTGAATGATTTGCCTTGGATTCGAACTGAGATCATTCTGTCATTTTGGAGATTGTATCCCAGTACTGCTTTCCCTACTCTTTTATTAACTATGAAGGCATTTCTTCTGAGGGATTCTTGCCCGCAGTAGTACACCTGATGGTCATCTGAATTAAATTCACCAATTCCTGTCCATTTTAGTGCGCTTAATATCGATCTATATTATTTTCATATTCCTGACGCCACTATGTTAGTCTCTGAAAACTGAGGGAATAGGCAAGAACCTGTTAAGCACATGAGTACTTGTATGGTGGGGGAAGGTTAATGCCAAAATTTCCTCATCTGTGGGGCTCTTTGCAGGTGAAGAGTCCATATATGTAAATGCACAGATGACTACTTGAAGAATCAAAACTACATGTAAGCGTCAACTCATCTTGAAGGCTGATTGCTATAGCAAGATGTTGAAATAGTAGATGGGAGTGAGCTAGGATCTATGCAGCTGCTTTGTATGTGTATTGGCTATTAATATTTTGAGTAAAGTATAAAACTCTTTATGTTTTTGAATGACAATAGCAAAACTTGAATAAAATTAGTGCCCTCCCCACTTTACAGTGATAAATCCATTTCAGATATCCTTTTCATTTCTTTTTAAGAACAATTTCATTATAATCAACTCATTGTTAATTTATTAGATATTAAAAGCATACTTTTGTTATGGTTTTTAACAGAAATTAGTTAAAAGGCTGGAAGACATTGCAAATATTTTGATTTTGTGACTAGTTGGTTTTATTTGCTTTTTACATTCTAAAAAGAAATACTAGAATGTTATATGATGCCGAACATCAAAAAGATAATTCTCTTATACAAAATATGCTAAAAGTATGGAAACAAATAAAATCTGTACGTAAACAGCAAGGATTTATCAGTACCACTGTAAAATTGCAATTTCAAAGGTAAGTAGATAAGACAATCGTAATACTTTCCACAAAAAGTTTTTTTAATTTTTTAAAAAAACATTGTTATTCAGGGGCATCTTTTTCATATGTTTGAACATATTGAAAATCTAACAGGTGGAAAATTATTTAAAATATATTGAGTAGAGGTGAATGTATTAAAAAGAAAGTAAAACAAATTATCACACAGATTTATGAAAGTAAGCCACTTGGACTATTAAAGAAGATTATACAAACTGACTTTAATGCATCAGTGCAAGGAGCCTTTACAGAAATATCTAGGTTTGATTCTGATCAATATATGAGAGCTTAGTCAGACCAGGAAAAGTTCAGTCTGCTGACATAGTGGAGAGAACCACAGCCTTTCTGTGGGAGATTGTTATGAGTCCCTCTAGTGCCCATTAGTAATGCTGTATTTTGCGGGATCCCTTCATATCTCCAATTTTCTTGAAGAGATCTCTGGGCCTCCCTATTCTATTGTTTTCTTCTATTTCTTTACACTGTTCATTTGAGAAGGCCTTCTTATCTCTTCTAGCTATTCTCTGGAATTCTGCATTCAATTGGGTGTATCTTTCTCCCTTGCCTTTTGCTTCCCTTCTTTCCTCAACTATTTGTAAAGCTTCCTCAGACAGCCATTTTGATTTCTTGCATTTCTTTTTCTTTGGGATGGTTTTTAGTTTTATCGGGCCTATGCTGTGGCAGTGAAGGCGGCGAAAAAGAAATTCTTTTCTGCTTCCGTTGCCTCCTCTAAATGCCGTCTGGCAGAGCTTTTTCGGGTGGTACAAAGGCTAATCCATCCTGGCCCTAAGAAAGATCTGGTTCCACCCTCGAAGGCTCGCTGTGACAACTTTGCTCAGCATTTCAGGGAGAAAATCGCTCAGATTTGTCATGAGCTGGACTCCACTAGTGAATCTTCTGGGGAGATGCCAATGTCACCGTCTGGTCCAAAATTAATGGATGAATTTCAGTTATTGTGGCCTGATGATGTGGACAAGCTGCTTGGATGAGTACGTCCCACCACCTGCCTATTGGACCCTTGCCCATCTTGGCTAATTAACAACGCCAAGCACGGGATTGAGACCTGGATCTTGGAAGTGGTTAATGCTTCTCTGAGGGAGGGTCGGGTACCTGCCCCTTTAAAGGAGGCAGTAGTCCGACCGGTCCTGAAGAAGGCGTCACTGGATCCAGAGATGGCCACTAATTATAGACCAGTGGCCAACATCCCGTTTCTGGGCAAGGTGTTGGAGCGGGTGGTGGCGGGACAACTCCAAGCACTCTTGGATGAAACTGATTATCTGGATCCATTTCAGTCCGGCTTCAGACCCGGGTACGGTACTGAATCTGCCTTGGTCGCCGTGTACGATGACCTGTGCAGGGAGAGAGATGGGGGAGTGCGTCCCTGTTGGTTCTCCTGGACCTCTCAGCGGCTTTTGATACCATCGACCATGGTTTCCTTCTGAATAGGCTAGCGGGACTGGAGGTTGGAGGCTCTGTTCTGCAGTGGTTCCACTCCTATCTCAATGGTCGATTCCAGA
Organism: Varanus salvator macromaculatus; assembly: GCA_023646645.1. Taxonomy (NCBI): domain Eukaryota; kingdom Metazoa; phylum Chordata; class Lepidosauria; order Squamata; family Varanidae; genus Varanus; species Varanus salvator. Next base: position 30,056,933 of record JAIXND010000756.1, read on the forward strand.
AGGTGATGCTGGGGGACTATGGCTCTGCGCCATGGCAGCTATGCCATGGAGTACAGCAGGGATCCATTTTGTCCCCTTTGCTATTTAACATCTACATGAAACCGCTGAGAGAGGTCACCAGGAGGTGTGGGCTGCGGAATCATCAGTACGCTGATGATACCCAGCTCTACCTCTCATTTTCTACCAATCCAGGTGAAGTAGTGGCTGTACTGAACTGGTGCCTGGCTGAGGTAATGGGCTGGATGAGGGCCAATAAACTGAAGCTCAATCCAGACAAGACGGAGGTCCTGTTGGTTGGTGGATCGGGTTTCGGGGAAGGGGAATTGAACTTAGTCCTGAATGGGGTAGCACTTCCTCTTAGGGACAAGGTCCACAGCTTGGGAGTGCTCCTCGACCCAGAGCTTTCACTGGAAGCTCAGGTGACAGCGGTGGCAAGGAGCACTTTTTATCAGCTTCGGGTGATCCACCAGCTGCACCCCTACCTGGAGAACGACTGCCTGGCGGCAGTGACACGCATATTGGTGACTTCCCAACTTGACTTCTGTAACATGCTCTACATGGGGCTGCCCTTGAAGATGGTCCGGATACTTCAATTGGTCCAAAATAGAGCTGCTAGGCTGCTGATGGGGACTGGGCGTTATGTTCACATGACTCCAGTTCTCCGTCAGCTACACTGGCTTCCCATTGAAGTCTGGGCCCAATTTAAGGTGTTGGTTATGACCTATAAAGCCCTTAACGGCTTGGGTCCCGGTTACCTGAAGGAGCGCTCGTGCCCATATATGCCCGCCCGCCCCTTGAGATCAGCGGGAGTGGCCCTTCTCCGGGAACCCTCCATTAAGGATATTAGGAGGGTAAGTACTTGGAGGAGGGCTTTCTCTGTGGTAGCACCCAATTTATGGAATGTGCTCCCCAGAGAGGTCTGCCTGGCGCCGTCATTATTTGCTTTTCGGCGCCAGGCAAAGACTTTTTTATTCAAATGTTATTTTAATTGCTTATGTTATTTATTTATTTTATGCTTTGGCCAGGGCGACTTACATTTATATTATATTGTTTTTTGTGATTATTTATTTATGGTTGTAAGCCGCCCCAAGGCTTCGGCAAATGGGGCACCACAGAAGTCCCCTAAATAAATAAATAGATAGATAGATAGTCGCTACCTCTTGTACAATGTTGTGAACCTCTGTCCATAGTTCTTCAGGCACTTTGTCTATCAGATCTAATTCCTTAAATCTATTTGTCACCTCTAATGTATATTCATAAGAAATGTGATTTAGGTCATGCCTGAGTGGCCTAGTGCTTTCCCCTATTTTCTTCAGTTTAAGCCTGAACTTTGCAACAAGAAGCTCATGATCTGAGCGACAGTCAGCTCCTGGTTTCACATAACTGTGATTAACTGTGGCCCTCCACATTCATAGTGATTAGGGGATCAAGACCCATGCAAAATTGGGAAAACCATGAATATCTCTAGGAAAAAATCATGAGTATTTCACATGTAAATATGTGTGAATGCACAGATGACCACTCAAAGAACATCAGTTACAAGTAAGCAGTCTTACTTTATGCATCAGGACAATCAAGTGCTGCAGCACCCCCAGTTCTTTCAGGACCATGCATAGCTTCTCATGAGCCACACAGTCAAAGACTTTTCTCTGGTCTATAAATCATAGACTGAGCATTGTTTGAAATTCTTTGAAATATGTTCTATGTATATTTGTGATATGATCTCAAGCACCTCTTCCTTTTCAGAATACAACTTGAACAGCAGGCATTTCTCACTCCATATGGAATATAAATAATTATTGCAACACTTTGAGCATCACTTTGCTTGAATGGGAAATTAGTGCAATGTTCCTATAGTTGCTACACTCTTTTTTATCTCCTTTCTTGTAGATTGGAATGTGTAGCGAACCTTTCCAGTCTGGGGGCCATTGTTTTCTTCTCCATATTTGTTGGTATATTCTTGATAGGATTTGGAGTGATGCTATTGGTGATCTATCTATTCTGTGTGTTTTATTCCTTCTAAATGTTCTCAGAACAGCTTTCATTTCACTTGTAATATTGCAGGCTCTTCTTCATAGGTTTCCTCTTCACAAGTGTCTGTCATCTTTTTATTTCTTCTGTACTGTGTTTGCAGCTTCTTCTAATTTTATCCTGATCAGATAGTGTGTTCTTTCAGCATTCCTATCTAGGCATGAACTTCCCTTTGTTTTCTTGGAAAACAAGCCAGCAAACACAGAACAAATCTTTTTATGCATAGAAAGCTGACATAGTTATACAGTGGATAGAAATAATTAAGGCCATCAAGAACAATCAAAATCTCATCAAGTAATTAGCATAAGTCTCATTCCCATACAAGCAAGTCCAAGGGAAAGAGTATAAGAACCAGGGACTTAGAACATAGAAATGGACAAGCTCTCAACACAGACCTGGCAACCCAGTCTGGAATGTGGAATACTTGTATCCTTTCTGCCCACACAAGGGACTACTGTTGAGAGTCAGGACAGCTGACAAACTGGGGCTAGACATGGATGGCATTGTTCAAGGCTTCTCTGACACTTTTAAATTCTCTCACCATGTTAAGGAGTTCATACAGGAGTAGGCAAACAAACCATAGTTATTTTTAACTACAGTCTGTTAGTTTGGATGAAGTAAACACCTGCAGTTAACCAAACTTTAAGCAAAAGGTTCTGAACTACTCCTTTTGACCACACTGTAGGTGAATGGACAGCTTGTGCAAATTTGTTCACATTATGAACATAAATAATATTTATTTATTATTTTTCTATACTGCCCATCAACCAAAGCTCTCACTTCACATCAAAATATTAAAAATAATATAAAGTATACCAATTAGAACATATTAAAACATCATAAAAAGTTGACATTACAAATTTTAAAACCAAATAAAAAACAAAAACAAGACCCAGTTAGACCCTGACTAACAACCAACAGGGTGCAGTAACTATTTAAATTCCCTGTGGGAGAAGACAGTCTTTACCTGGCACTGAAAAGATAGTAAAATTGATGCCAGGAGAGCCTCAGTGGGGATCTCATTCCATAACTGGGGGATGAGGGGAGGCACCACTGAAAAGAAGTGGCAATCAGAAATGGCAATCAGACAATCAGACAATGGCAATCAAGGTCATAAAACTTGATTGTAGTGTTTGGGTAGATAGAGGATGGAAGAGGCATTCTGTTAAGTATCATGGTCCTACGAGGTCATGGTCCTCGTAAGCCATGTAGGGCTTTATACAAGGCTTGAATTGGGCTTGGACACATATAGGCAACCAGTGCAAGCAGGCAAAAATTGGTGTCAGAATCATCTGATCCCTGTTATATATCTGGCTGCACAAGCTGCAGCTTCTGAACTGCACAAGCTGCAGCTTCAAAGGCAGCCCCAAGTAGAGTGCATTGCAGTAGCCTAGTTTAGAGATTACTAGAGCATAAATCACTGACAGCAAGCTATCTCTGTCCAAATAGGGACACAGCTGAGCTACCAGTCCCACTTGGTGAAGGGCATTCTGAGCCACTGAAGCCACCTGGGCCTGAAGTGATAAAGATGGCTTAAAGAGCACCTCCAAGCTATAAACCTACTCTTTCAAGATGTTCAACTCCATCTAGAACAGGTTGGATTCCCTCAGTGTAGACAGAGGAGCCACCACCAACAGTATCTCAGTCTTGTCTGGATTGAACTTCAGGTTGTTAGCCCTCATTCAATTGATAGTTGCGACCAGGCACCATTTCAGCACATCCACGGCCTCACCTACTGAAGATTAAAAGGAGAGATCCACTCCATAACTCCAGAAGACCTCACTCAGTAGTTTCATATAGATGTTAAATGGGGGACAAAACTAACCCCCGAGGAACCCCCTACTGAAGGATCCAAGGGGCAGAGCAATATCAGAGCATGATCTTAATCAAGTACCTTGTCAACTCTACAACAGAGAGGGTGCTCAGAGTAATCATGTCAGCTGCCTGGATCATCTCTGTATTCCAGAGATCAGCCAGGAGTTCAACAGGACCACCAGTCATAGCAGCCAGAAGACACCCCAGAGTCCTCTGGAACCCTTCTGGATCCATCAGCCTTTGGGAGTGGACCATCTTAAAGGTTCCCCCCCTCTGCAATTAGTCTCAATTCCAACAGGCAGTGATCTGATCATGACAAGGGGTCCAGTTCAAAGTCTCACTATCCCCTTGCCTAGCTGAGAAATCCAAATCCAGAGTGTGGCCCTCTACATGTGTTGAGCCAACCCCCTGGTTGTCATAGAGTCCAGGAAGACCTGAGCTGCCCCCAAAACTATACCCTCAGTATGGATGTTGACATTTCCCTAAAACATACTTTAGTTAGATGTGCAAGTGCAGCCATAAAGTGCTAAGATTTTGAGGCTCTGCAAACTAAGAGAATTAAGGGATACAGGAGCATTTTCTCTGGAGACTGGATTTGAGATAGGTGCATTTTGCTGCTTAACCTGTATATTTGTAAATTCCAATTTTACAAAATATAATAAGCCTATAAACACCTCCTTCCAGAGGAAATCCTTAGGTATGTGCTGCAACTCTGGAGCTTCTCATAGCTGATGGAAGTTGGGATAAGCAGAACAGTATGTTTATTATACCTTCTGTACATTTATATTTTTGTACAACAGTGATACAGCTTTTAAAATATTTTATATTATGCAGTTTCATTAGACTGTTTCCCAAGATCTTAGCATCTTCCAATAGTAGCATTGGAAGAAGCCAAGAAGGCATTGCATCCAACCCGCTGCTGGTGCAGGACACCAATTATGACATCCCATACAGATAACTCTGTTTTCTTCTTGAATGCCTCTAGTGTGGAGGAGCGCACCACCTCTCTTGGCAACTGGTTCGACTGTCGTATTGCTCTTGCAGTTAGAAGTTCTTCCTTGTGTCTATCCTTCACCTGGTGTACTGTAGTTTAAGTTCACTGTTCCATGTCCTACCATCTGGGATAAGCGAAAGGTCCTTTCCTTCTTTTTGTGAGAGCCTTTGAGGTACCTGCAGAGTGCTATCATGTCACCTCATACTCTTCTTTTCTCAAGGCTGAACAGGTCCAGTTCTTTCAGCCTCTCACCATAAGACTTATTTTCCAGGCCTTGTATCATCTCTGTTACCCTCCCTTCTGAACACTCTCCAGATTATCAGCATCATTTTAAAAACTGGGTGCCCAAAACTGAACACTATATTCCAGGTGAGGTCTGGGTGAGGTCATATTTTACAGCAGGCTGATATTCCATGGGAAGCTCAGTTTTGTGTCTGTTTTCTTCAAACAATGGGTTGACTTAATGCCTAAGTAATTTAAATTAAAAAAAAATCAGCACAGAGGTCTACAATTGACTGCAGGAAAAAACAAAACAAAACAGTGGATTGGAGGAGTAGTGAAAGTATTAAGTAACTCCTCTGCCTCTTCCTTGCCACTTTTGCCACTCCTGTTTACACTTCCTTTGCATTAAAAAGGGGAAGGCAGAATTATATAATAAAGCTTAATGTGCATTTTGAACTTCTGCATAAAAGTTTTTTTTGTTTCCAATCTTTCAACAAGGTTAACAAATAACTCTGAAATGGATGAGCACAAAACTAAATTATCAGATGAAAAAGAGGTAAGACAATGTAAAGCAATAGTTTCAGCACCCTGAAGAAACAGAAAATTCTTAGATTGAATAAACTTCAAGTCAATGATTGTGTCATAGCAAATGAATGTGACCTGTGCTGTTTCATTTTTGTTGGATGTACAATTATAGTATGATAAATACTTACAGAAATCCAGATAACTTGATATTATAGAATCAGAGAACATTTAAAATAAGGGAGTGCCTAATCTTCCTACACATTGCTCTAAGCTGATAAACAGTTTTAAAAAAAAATAACTAAGAAATGCAGTTGTGGTATTGGAGTCAGTGAAAATGTTAATATGTTTATTTCCAGAGGTGCTTGAATTTAACTCATGTTGATCAGACATCAGTAGACCTTGGAGAAAGGAATGAACCTCTTTTCATACCACATCTTACCTTCCTAACAGAAATATCAGCAGCAAACATGTGCCCCCTGTGAGTTGCAGGTTTTCTTTTCTTTGTATAGTAAAATGTATATTTTTAGAATCTTGATTAAGGTGGGATTATTATTATTATTTAAAAAATAATAGTGAATGCTCCTTAATGTCTAGGTCAGACTTCCATACTTTGTGCCTTTGGGGCAAAAAACCCTAACTTCAAGTATAAACTGATGGGATATGAGTTATTTATTTATTTAGCAGACTTCTATGCCGCCCCATCGCCGAAGCCTCGGGGCAGCTCACATACATAAATGAGTTAGTGATGAATGACAAAGAAAGAGATCTTAGACTTGTGCAGATGGCTTGATGAAAATGTCTACTCAATGCACAGCTGCAATGAAAAAAACATTTCTATTTTACTCATAATTAGAAAAGTCATAGGAAACAAAATAAAACAACCAATAACATACTGTTCTGTTGTGCAGCTATCCTTGGACAACAATGTACAGTTCACTATGATGAAACCCCTGTTTGTTGACTTGGAATGGCATGTACTATCAATATTCAAAATATTTAATTGGCTACATTTTAAGCATTATTTTAAGTGTTTAATTTTTGAGGTGAAGTCTAAGAGATGTGTGGGTGCATCTTTCATTTTTGTAGAGAAAGATTTGTTCTATACTTGTGTATTATAGATTAATCAATTATTTCCTTTGATCTGTCTCATCTGTATTCCTGTACTTTTAGAGATGAACAAAAAAGAAGAGAGAACATTAAAATAGTGAAGTACTTTATTAAAATATATTATAATAATAAATTGGTCTCTTTTACAAAAGAAGCTTCTCTTCACCAGAATTTTAAAGTAGTATTTCAGCAAATGTTTCGAATTCAAGTGTTAAACTGGCCTGAATCTCTTCGATTAGAGGTATGATTGTTTAGTTAATCGGAATGGCCCAGCACTGTAGTATCACTAGGAATTTTATCGTATTCTTTTTATACAAAATTAACTTTAATTAGAATTGTTTTATGCTGCAAAAATATTCCAACTATTTTTATGAATTATTTTCTTTTATTCTTGTGGTTGTTTCATGTATTCTGAAATTACTATGTATGCCACATGTACACTGTGTTAACAAACAGTAGGCTTAATAATGTGTGAAATGGTAACATTCCTTTTTTACATTGTGTAGACCCTGGGTCCTCAAACTACAGCCCACAGGCCAGATACAGCCTGTCATGCTCATTTATCTGGCCCGCCTCAGAGCTTTTGGACTCACTTGGAGAAAACGATCTCCGAGTGAGTCCAAAAGCTCTGAGCCGGCGAAGGGGTTCTTTGAAACTGAGCAGAGAGCCAGTGCACGCGCCAAATTATAACAGCTCAACTGTGTGTGTGCTGGCTCTCCCCCTCACCCCCCATTGCATGCATATACAGAGCGGGAATATGGAGCAGGAAATAGAAGAGAGGAGGGCGGGAGGGGGAGAGAGAGAGAGAGAGAGAGAGAGAGAGAGAGAGAGAGAGAGAGAGATGAAGACACTAAAAAAGGCTTTAAAGTAAGAAAAATACAACTTTTTAAATGCATTTTTAAGTATATGAGCCATATCCCTGGGCTGCAGGCCAAGCCGCGCCACCTCACTGAGCCTGGGGGCAGCTGCTCGATGGTGATGGCAGCTTGTCCAGAGATGGACGCGGCAGAGCCGTGGGAGCCGTGGCCTTTTATGGGCAAGCTGCCACCATCGAGCAGCCGCCATGCTTCTTCCCCCTGTGACGGGGATAGGCAGGAGGCGCCCCACTCGCCCAGCTGTGGCCCTGTCCCTGGCCTCCCCTTGCCTCAGAAAGAAACCCTTACCTCCCTCCTCGCGGCCTTCTCCTAGCCGGGGGAGCTGCCCCACACTCACCTCTCCAGCTTTCCGCTCCTGCGCCCTTGGAACCGGGTCAGCGGCAAGGACTATAATTTCCATCATGCCCAACCAGCATGGCCAATGGAAGTTGTAGTCCAACTCATCTGGACAGTACCAGTTTTGGCAAGGTTGCACTAAAATATGGTAGTCATTAGCTCTGCATCCAAATATAGCTATTGTGTATTGTGGGAATTGTTCTGGGCTGACTTGCTTCAAATACTAAGAGTGGCATTAACAGTATTTATCCTTAGTATTTTTGCTTCATTCTCTGTAAATGCCAGCTGCATTACGCAAAATACAATATTTAGTGCCTTGGTTGTGTTGTAGGTATGTCCCTTGAATATGGACATGCTCTTCCCTATCTCAACTTGGGCTTCTGCTGCAGCTCAAGGGAGCAGAGCAAACATTTTTTTAATTTTTTAAAAATCATTTTTAATCTGTTTTAATTTTAATCAATTTTTGATGTGCAGTATGCATAGGAATTTGTTCATATTTTTTTCAAACTATAGTCTACCACCCCCAACAGTCTGAGGGACAGTGAACTGGCCCCCTGTTTAAAAAGTTTGAGGACCCCTGGTGTAGACCATCTATATATACCATGAGAAGCTAGGCCAACTATAGTTTCCTTGATCGATGTACATTTGGAAGGAGTAAAAAAGATTGTCTACACCAATTTTGTATATTTTGTATTGTGTCCTACATTTAAAACATTATTTAAGTAGTTATCTTTGAGAAAATATTGTCGTGTACTAATGGGATCTTTTTTGTAGAAATCCATGTTGAATTAGGTACCAGTATTTAAAATAGCCTTGATAATTTTTTAAAAAATATACTCTTTTTTTGCATATTTCTTACCTTTATTTGGTTAATTAGTTTGAGGCATCTTCCTCTGATACAGCTTGATTTTCCTTTTCTTTTTAAATAATGTATGATTTATTTAATTTTAGGTTTTTGAATCCAGTAAAAAAAAAGAATTGGCCAAAGTGTATTTGCCTCTTCCAAGTAACTTTGTACTGAAGAGCAAAGATGTTTTGGATGAGATAGAATTTAGCTGTGAAGAGCAAGTTAAACCTTCCAATGGGACAATGGGAAGCAGTAAGTTAATCATTGGTATTTTTGCTTGTATAAGCACAATTGTGATTGCTGCCTTCAAGGTTACAAATGTAGTCATCTAGATAGAGTTTTCAACACTGGAAACTGGAACTGAGAAGTGTGTCTTGGTTGATTATGCTAGATTGCTCAGTTGTTTTTGAATAGGTTGTAAAAGTGTTATTTTAAATGCCATTTTCTTACTAAAAGGCAGGATACAAAGTGAAAAAGTGCTATTTTATGGTGGCTTCTATTATTCCTAGAGGTTGGTACCAAGAGGTGGCTGCTGTTCATTCTTGCAAACTTTAGATTGTGAGGGTCTTCAGGAATGCTGAGTGATTTCTGACTGGAGATTTGGGGAACAGCCGCATCGATCTGATGTTGACACCTAGTTCTACATTTTCTTTCCATCTCACTTTAGAGATGGTGTGGAAGTCTTGAATCAGTGAGATTAGTGATGGAATGGAAATGGGTGAACAAATATGAAGCTCTAGACAAAATAAGGAATATTGCTGATTTAAGTATTGTTGGATGGTTGATCAGGGATTAGGTATGCAGCCTGTTCTAGATAGTATTGCACTTGACCCTTAGAAATTTGGTTAATAACTTGGAGATTCTTGTTTAGCCAGAATGGTTCCACGATAACCATATAGTAGCTATAACTGGAAGTGCTTCCATTCAGTTAGGTTAGTGTACCTGCTGTTGCTTTCCTGGAGATAGCAGCTCTTGCTGTGGGTACACATGCTTTCATTATATTCAGATTAAATTGCTACAACGTTCTATGTGAGGCTAGTTCTGAGAAGTGTCCAGAAATTTAAATTAGTTTAAAATTTAACAACTAGAATCCTGAAGGTATTCTGGAACGTTATTTTGATACTGTACCACAAACTGTATCAACTACTTTGTAACTGTATGAACTACATTGTCTTCCAGTTTGTTTCAGGGTCAATTCAAAGGACTGCTTTGGCCCCAGGTTACCTAAATTATTTATTTATTTAGAATTTTTGTATGCCGTTCCATCGCTTATAGCCTCAGGATGGCTCTCATAAATAAATAAACAAAATACAAATACAATTAAAACCCAGAAACACCCTGGCTGCACAATTAAAACCTATAACTATTATTAAGCATTGTTAAAATATTGTTTAAATAAAAGGGTTTTAGCCTAGCGCCAAAAAACACATAACGATGGCGCCAGGCGGACCTCTCTGGGGAGTGCATTCCACAGATGGGGCACCACCGCAGAGAAAGGCCTCCTCCGTGTACTTTGCCTCCTGATGTCTCTCCCGGAGGGCTCCCGGAGGAGGGCCTCTGCTGCCGATCTCAAGGGGTGGGAGGGCAAATATGGAAGCAGGCGTTCCTTTAGGTATCCAGGTCCCAAGCCATTAAGGACTTTATAGATGATTACCAGTACCTTGAATTGAGCCCGGACTTCGATGGGAAGCCAGTGAAGCTGGTAGAGGACTGGGGTTATATGAGAATAACTCCCAGTCCCCATCAGCAACCTGGCTGCTCTATTTTGCACCATCTGAAGTATCAGGACTGTCTTCAAGGGCAACCCCACGTAGAGCGCATTACAGAAATCCAACCGGGAAGTAACCAATGCGTGTGTCACTGTCGCTAGGCAGTCCTCCTCCAGGTAGGGACACAGCTGATGGATTAGCTGAAGCTGAAGGAAAGCACTCCTCACCACCGCAGTCACTTGAGCTTCCAAAGACAGCTCCAGGTTGAGGAGCACTCCCAAGCTGTGGACCCTGTCCTTTAGAGGGAGTGCAACCCCATTCAGGACAAGGTCCAAGTCACCTACCCAGGAGCTCAAACCTCCCACCAGCAGGACCTCCATCTTGTCTGGATTGAGTTTCAGTTTATTGGCCCTCATCCAGCCCATTACCTCGGCCAGGCACTGGTTCAGCACAGCCACTGCCTTACCTGGATTGGTTGAAAAAGAGAGGTAGAGCTGGGTATCATCAATGTACTGATGATTCCGCAGCCCACACCTCCTGATGACCTCTCCCAGCGGTTTCATGTAGATGTTGAATAACAAGGGGGACAGAATGGACCCCTGCGGTACTCCATGATATAGCTGCCATGGCGCAGAGGCAAAGTCCCCCAGCACTACCTTCTGGAATCAGCTGTCAAGGTAGGAGCGGAACCACTGCCAAGCAGTGCCTCCTATTCCTAGCCCCCTTAGCCTATCCAGGATACCATGGTCGATGGTATTGAAAGCTGCTGAGAGGTCCAGGAGAACCAACAGGGACACACTCCCCCTGTCTCTCTCCCTGCACAGGTCATCATACAGGGCGACCAAGACAAATTCAGTACCATACCTGGGTCTGAAGCTGGACTGAAATGGGTCCAGATAATCAGTCTCATCCAAGAGAGCTTGGAGTTGTCCTGCCACCACCCGTTCCAACACCTTGCCCAAGAACGTGATGTTGGCCACCAGTCTGTGATTGGTGGCCACCTCTGAATCCAGGGACATCTTCTTTAGGACCGGCCTGACCACCACCACCTTTAGAGGGGCAGGCACCCAGCCGTCCCTCAGAGAGGCATTGATGACCTCCAGGATCCAGGCACCAATCCTGTGTTTGGCTTTGGACAGTAGCCACGATGGGCAAGGGTCAAGTAAACAGGTGGTGGGACGTCCTTGTCCAAGCACCTTGTCCACATCATCAGGCTGCAATAATTGAAACTCATCCAACAATATGTGACCAGACAGTGACATTGGCATCTCCCCTAGGGAATCTGAATCACTAGTGGAGTCCAACTCGTGACGAATCTGAGCGATTTTCTCCTTAAAGTGCTGGGCAAAGTCACAGCGGGTTATCAAGGGTGGTACAGGATCTTTTTCAGAGCCTGGATGTACCAGCCCCTGTACCACCCAAAAAAGCTCCACTGGACGGCACTGTGAGGAGGCAATGGAAGTGAAAAAGAATTTCTTCTTCGCTGCCCTCACCGCCACAGCATAAGCTCAATAATGGACTCTTAAGTGTGTTCAGTCAGATTCATCCCGAGATTTCCTCCACCTACACACTAGCTGTCTCCCAACCTACTTCACCACCCGTAATTCAGGTGTATACCAAGGGGATGAACGGGCTCTGCCAGGTGGGACAGGACACTTAGGAGCGATCATGTCAATAGCTCTGGCCATTTCCCCATTCCCCATTCAACCAGAGCATCAACAGGAACACCAGCTTTATCAACTGGAAACTTGCCCAGAGCTTTCAGGAATCCATCCAGATCCATCCGGCTCTGAGGGTGGACCAAGACAATAAGGTCCGCACCCTTACAGAGGGAAAGGCCAACATTGAGCTCGAACCTCACAAGGAAGTGGTCTGACCATGACAGGGGAGTCAAACATAAATTGCTCACCCTCAGATCACCCTTTTCCTGTCCCGTCGAGAAAACCAGGTCCAGCGTGTGTCCACGTTCATGGGTCGGGCCAGTGACATGTTGAGACAGCCCCATGGCTGTCATGGAGGCCATGAAGTCCTGAGCCACCTCAGTCAGAACAGTCTCGGCATGGAGATTGAAGTCCCCAGAACCAGCATCCTGGGAGTCTTCAACACCAGGTCTGAGATGATCTCCGTCAGCTCAGGCAGGGAGTCTGATGGGCAGAAGGGTGCACAGTACACCAGCAGAATCCCCAATCTGTCTTGGTCGCCCAGCACCAGGTAGAGCCACTCTAGACCTGGTCTTGAGAGAACAGGAAGATCTGCAAGGGTAATTGAAGTCCGATGAACTAAAGCAACCCCCCCTCCCCTCTCCTCTCCTCCAGGCGTGGCTGGTGCTGGACCAGATAACTGGGCGGAACCAGTTGAGAGAGGCACACATCACCCCCCCCCTGCCCAGGTCTCTGTGATGCAAGCCAGGTCGGCCCCACATCCACAATTAGGTCTTGGATGAGGGATGTTTTATTATGGACCGACCTGGCATTAAGTAGCAGCACCGTCAGGCCCGAAGGGTGGTTGATAAGCATACCCGGAACCTTCCAGTTGGGGAATAACCAGAAGGAGAAACAGGTGTCAACCACCTGTCCTTCCTTCTATGCCGACACGTTAAACCCCCAATGCCATAACGACCATTGCCCATGACCACTCCAATGGCGGCGCCCACACGCTCCCCAGGCAACCCCATGGAAGCAGCCAGGTGTGAATCAATTAAAACAATCAGAGTAAAATCCAAATTAAAATACAATAAAAATAATACAACCCTGCAGCCATCCGATTACAGAAGTCCACCCACAGAGTCTATCGGCAGCCTAGCCCCCCCGCACGGCCCCAAACGGTTCCAAACGGCATCACTGCCCTTAGGCTGTCGCCCTTCGGCCTTGATTGCCTTTTTCCATATGAATTTATTCACACACTTCTGTTGAAGAAGAGGTTGTTCTTTGTCCCCCTTTCACATAGCAGAAAACTATGGGTTCCAGGTTCTAGCCTTGACAACTTCTGGTATTTTAAAACTTCTTACAGGATGAAAAACAAAATAGTGCAGAGCATAAATACCCCGTCTTCCAGTTTTGCCACCCTATTTAGTGCCAGAGTTTTGTGAGGGTCAGTTTTTATTTTATTTTCAGTAAATTTAGGAGGCAGATGCCTGCTAGTAGTAATGGCAGTAGCATCTTTCCTTGTTTTCTTTGAAACTTATTTTGCTTCTGCCAGTGGTTACAACAGTTCATCACCTATTTGTTTTTCCTTGCACAACACCTCTCAGCAATAACGCAATTTCATAATTTTGTAACGTTGCAGGAAGTTCATGGAAGAAAGAGGCAGCTATAAGTAAGGAGCACCATTCTTACCTTCATAATGCCCCTGAGATGAAACCATAAGTGCTTCCAGTGCTCCTAATGTGGGCTCCTAGTGTAAGGGACATTGTGTAGCTATTCCAATATTATTTTCTCCTTCATGGATTTTCTGTAAAAGAAAAAAGAAGAAAGATACAATAGGAAAAAAAACAGGATTGTTATCCACAGAAGATAACAGTGAGCTTTTCTAAACGGGGCTGTTAATTGCTGTGTCTACTTTTGTTTTTATTACTCTGAGCAATACACAAAGAGCTTTTTCCACTTTTCTGCTATATACCTTCTAGGTGGTACTGTTCTATATCAGACTATCTTAGTTTCAGAAGTAGGAAAATTTATTTTTTCAGTGATAAACTGACAAACTATCAGGGTTGAGTGGTGGGTATCACTTGTACACTGCTATAATTCCCTGAATTCAAGCTTTCCCTAATATTCCCCCCAAATAACATTTTGTCACTACAACTGATTTTGGCACTGCATTTTGCCACTACAGAGAACAGTAGGATTATACTTGTACAGGTAGTCCCTGGGTTATAGACATCAGGCTTACAAACAACCCATACTTACTAACTTGCTGTCTGCCATAAACCCTATATGAACTTCTCTAAAGAAAAGCTGTGACTAACTCTAGGGGATTACGTGATGCGTGATCAGTGACTGTGTAGTTCCCTAGAGATAGTCACAGCTTTTTGTTAGTGATATTCACAGCTTTTCTCTAGAGATAGAGATTTGTAAGACATAATCACGAGTATCTCTAGAGAAACATAGACATAGAAACATAGAAACAGAGCGAGTCAGAAGGGCCCTCCCGGGCCATCTAGTCTGACCCCTGGCTCCAGCTGGCTCCGCTCATGACAAACCTACCATGTGCATGTCCAGCCTATCTTTGAACACCATCACCGATGGGGTCTCAACAACCTCTCATGGAAGCCCATTCCACACACTCAGGGTCCTAACTGTCAGGAAGTGCTTCCTGGCATCTAAATGGAACCTTGGTTCCCTGAGCTTTGCTCCGTTGGAGTGCATCCTGCCTTCCTCTGCAGGGGAGAATGGGTCTCTACCCATCTCCGTGTGACATCCCCTCACATAACTGTATGTCACCAACATATCCCCTCTGAGTCTCCTCTTCTCTAGGCTGAAGAGACCCAGTTCCCTCAGTCTCACATCATACCCCATCCCCTGCAAGCCGGCCACCAACCTTGTGGTCCTGTGCTGCACTGACTCTAACCTGGCTATATCCTTTCTGTAATGAGGGGCCCAAAACTGAGAACAATACTCCAGTTGTGGGCGCACCAGAGTCATATAGAGTGGTAGTAATACCTCTCTCGATCTAGAAGCCACACTTCTGGCTATGCAACCAAGGGTGGCGTTCACCCTTTTGATCACCGCATCACACTGCTGACTCATGTTTAGTCTGCAGTCAACCAGTACCCCAAGGTCCCTTTCACAAGTGCTGCTCTCCAGCCACTTGTCGCCTAACCTGTACTTATGACAGCTATTCCTATGCCCTAAGTGCAAGACTTTGCACTTATCCACATTGAACGCCATCCTGTTGTGTCCTGCCCACTTCCATAGTCTGTCCAGAACTACTTAACTTATCTTTAGGGAACTACATGTTGCATTTGGTGACATAACATCAGTGGCATCCTAGTTCCCTAAAGATACAGTAGTCATTGCTTTTCTGGGTGTCTACTCAAGTGTAACTACACCAGTGTGTTTCAGGGCATGTGTAGGGTTTGTAGTTCCCCTTTGATTTTTCTTTTAGCATTTGCCATTGGAACAAGGCCCTCAGCTACAAGGCCATATATGGTAAGAAGAAAATTACTGTACCAAACAACCCTTGATGCATACTTTAAGGAAGCAACTGCAGTGGGAACCCCTAACCCCAGCAGCAAAATCAAACCCTGACTTTCCAGCACCAGGTTAATCTTCATCTTCTTTAGTTAATGTTACTTCAAGAATCTTCTAAGCTATTTTAAGAACTGTTTCTTTTCTTTTCTTTTCTTTACAATACCGTACAGCTACACACATATATACAGATCCTCTCTGTCTTCAGAGTACACTTTATTATTACTGTGTAGTTACTTTGTAGTTACTGTGTAGTTAGACCATTTTCCTTCCTCCATTGTCATTTTCTGAGGGAGTTGCCAGTTTTTTGAGTCAGGTAAGTTTTTGTTGTTGCTTTTGATCGAATTTATATATGATTTGTTACAAAGGACAACTATGTCTCCCTGTACTTGTGGAGGCAATGATTTTTTCTGATTTTCCTGCTCTCCCTGGCTTTTCACCTTGAGAAGAAAACAAAGAATGGAACATGGCACAGCAACAAAATGAGTTGGAGACCATCTGCACCACCTGTTGGACTTGGAGAAAATTGAAAGTCAAAGCCCCCTGCTAAGAAAACAATGTCTGAACAATGTCTCTTTTAAACAAATCAATCTTAACTAATATTTTAATAGAGATAGAATGGAATTAATAATTCTAACATTGATAGAAAGCTGACTAATTGACTTTATCTACCTTTGTCTCTTGCTTTTTCTCACTCATTTCTTCTTCTCTGTTTCTTTTCTTTTCTTTCTTTCCTGGTCCCTCCTCCTCACTTAACTGTTCTGCTTTAAGCTGTAGTGTTAAACTGTGAGTTTATTTACAGTTATGAAGAAATGGGAAAGGCAGATATGTGAAGGAGCAAAGGAGAAGGAGAGAGAAGAATTAATGTGAGAAGGAAAATCTAAATAGGATTCTGGAAAATTGAATAACAAAATGAAGTTCTTATCAATAAACATTAATGGATTGAACTCTCCTTCCAAGAGAACTAAAGTTTTAGTTTTTAAGAATACAAAAGGTGATATTATTTGTATTCAAGAAACTCATATAAAGAAAAACATTTGCTCATATTTTGAATCTCAAGTGGCTGGGTAAAGTGTATGACGCTTCAGTGGACCTTAAAAAGAAAGCAGTCACCATTTACATTAATGATCAAGGTTTAAAAGTTGTAGAAGAATTGAAAGACCCAGAAGGTTCTGAAGATAAGATTTCTGGATGGAAAGATAATTACTTTGGCAACAATTTATGCCACAAATTATGCAGAAGAAAAGTTCTATGAAAAAATATTTCAGTTGATATTGGATTTCCAAGAAGGTGAAGTTTTGATTATTGGTGATATGAATGGAGTTATAGAGTGTAACAAGGATAAGTCCAAAAAAGCAAGAGGTGGCAAATTATGTAAAATGTTTTTAATTATATGGAAATGTTGCAGCCAGAAGATGCAAGGAGATTTAAAAATGCTGGCGCTAGAGAGTATACTTTATTTCTGTTAGATACCAGACATCCTCAAGATTTGATATGTACTGGATATCTAAAAACTTAATTATGAATCTAGAGGCTGTAAAGATCCAACCTAAGACACTTTCTGAACACAACTCATTGGAGATAATATGGCAGGAAGAACAAGTGGGAGGAAGAAGATGGAGAATTAATGATAACTTTTTGTTGCAAGAATGTATTTTGAAAAAGTCAGAAGTAGCACTGGAAGAATTTTTTTAGATTAAATAATGAAAGTGATGTCTCTATAGCCACAATATGGGAGGGCAGTAAAGCTTATATGAGAGGACATATTTTAGAAATTATGTCCAAGAAAAAGAGAGAAAAGACAGCACAAAAAAGAGACTTCTGGAGTTAATTTGAATATTAGAGGATCATCACAAAAAAAAAAAAAAACCCAAGATAATTTTAACTGAACTTAGGCAATTAAGAAATCAGTTAGACATGATAGAGACAGAGGAGATACAAAGGAAGCTGAGATTTTAAAAACAAGAACTAAAACAATTGATTTTTAAAACAAAATAATTTCAAACATGCAAACAAACCTGGAAGCTATCTAGTGTATTGTCTTAAGAAAGAAATAGAAGACAATGGCATAACTGTTGTGAGGCTGGCGCTCCGTCCCAACAAAAGCAATCACTCCAGTTGCTACAGAAGTCTTTATTCTACACAGTATTACAATTACAGTCACATAAGCTAGGAAATTGTCCTCTCTTTCTGAATGAGTTCAATCCGATGTTACCACATTCTTACCAACCTATTTCATCATTAAATGTTGATTACAATTTTTTACTTCAATAATGGCAGAGAGATTAAGATAATGTATAGAAAAACAGATTCATTCAGATTAAACTGGATTTGTCCCTAAAAGGAATGCGAAAGATAATAATATACATTTTGCGATCAATGTAATTGAATGGTAGAAGGAGGAGGAGGAAGCTGCATCTTTTTAGATGTGGAGAAAGCTTTTGATAATGTGTCTTAGCCCTTTTTAATGAAAACTCTCCAACTCTCTGTTTAGAGTGTGGCTCAAGCTTTCTGAATTGGATTCAAGCCATTTATACTAAACAACATGCTAAGGTGATAGGCAAGTAAAGTTGGAAATAGCTGATCTTGAAGACGGAATACATAATCTTCTGTGGGTTAATGTGTCAATTTAGAAGGCTTTGATCTCAAACTACAGTCATGTGTTAGGATATAGTTTAATATAAATTTGGTATTCCATGAGGAAAAAAAATAGTCCTCTAATCTCCCCTCTGATGTCTCCAGTTGATGGAGGGAGAGAGGGGAAAGCAACAGCAAGAAGACGGAGGCAGTAGAATGGAACCTTGGGGGCAGGAAAGGAGCCTCACCACTACAGATTAGGAGAGGCAGAACTCATCTTGCTTCTCTGGGAAAAGGAGTGTCTGCATGGGGAAGGAATGACCTGTCAAGGTTTGGTGAGATGAAGGGAAATTGTCCCTCTTTGTGCATGTAGGGGAAGAGGTCAGCAGAGAAGTAGATTACCAATGCGAAAGCCAGGTCCCCAGAGAAGCTGACTGTGACCCCTGAGTGTTGGTGGGCAGTGGGGAAGACGCTGCTTCTTGCCTGACTTGCCCTAGTCAGGAAAATAGCTGAAGTTAAAGGGATGGCTCCCTTTTCAGGTGGCCCTGTTGTTTATATACCAAGGACCATTAAAAGCATTGCAGTACAGGCTAAGACTGCTCATGGTGAAGGAAGCAATGGAGTGTAGGGGGATTAATGTTCACCTCCTTCAACACGATCATACCCAGGTACTACCTGTACTTCAAAGCTGGCATATTGGGTAAGACGTTAAAAGATTAAGCACATTTATTTTTGGAACATATTAGCATCCAGAATGAATAGTCATCTGACAACTATTAATAAATTATTGTTTCACCAACCAATTCAACAACTTTACTGTCAATGACTTCTCTGACTTTTAACTTACAGTTCCATTCTGTGCTCTGTTGTAAACCATTCCTCCATTCATTCTGTTACCAGCAATTATTCTCAAACTACTCTCTTTAACAAAAGATAGCAGTGGGGATATTTGAGGATGTTAACCCTACTGTTGATTAACTTTCACATATGCATTAACTCTCACCATTGTGGCATAAATGCTGAATGCTGAATTTTATAAGTGACTTTTTATTTAGTCTAAAATATTCATTTCAATTATGTTTGTTACAGATGTTCATTTTGTTCTTGATGAAAATGAATCAGAAGAACTGTGTATTCTGACATCAGGAAAATTAATATATTCCTTATCTTGGACTGTTGATGACAGAGGAATTCCTTTAGCACCCACATTTCAACCTGCAGATATTGTTTGCCGTAGGTAATAAAGTTTTTATATTTGTCTGTAATCCTACATAGTTAACCTGAAAGTAAATCCCACTGAAATTAATGAGACATACTTGTGAAAAATCATGCATAGGATTGCACAGTAAAATAACAGTTTGTTGAACAGAATTTCAAGTTTGATTCATTAGGAAATATTCTTCTTATTTAATATTTGCTTTTGTTGAAGTTCTGTATACTTATACAAAGACCACATTTTTTAAAAAATTTTCTGTAAGCGATGGATTTGGAAGTAGATTTATTAGGACCAGTAAACTGTCACAAAGTCATGGATACATTTTTGAGTTTTCAATTTAAGAATCATCATACTTTAGTGGTTCCTTGATTCTTTCTAGGTATGTTAACATAAATGATGTATCTCTTTGTTGTTCAGTAACAAAGTAATGCCCAACCCATTATGACCCCATGGCCAACATTCCTCCAGGCTCTCCTGTCCTTCACCATCCCTCAGAGTCCACCCAAGTTCATACCCACCGCCCCAGTGACTCCATCTAGCCACCTCAACCTCTGCTGTCCCCTTCGCCTTTTACCATCAATCGTTCCCAGCGTCAGGATCTTCTCGTTTGAGTTGTTCCTTCTTATTAGGTGGGCAAAGTATGTCATCTTCAGTACCTGGCCTTCTAAAGAGCCATTCAGGATTGATTTCCTTTACGATTAACTGGTTTGATCTCCTTGCAGTCCAAGGGACTCACAGAAGTCTTTACCAGCACCACAATTCAAAGATGTCAATTCCTCAGTGGTCAGCCTTCCTTATGGTCCAACTTTCACAGCTATACATTACAACCAGGTAAACCATGGCTTTGACTATATGAACTTTTGCTGGCAGGGTGATGTCTCTGCTTTTTAGTATGCTGTCTAGATTTGCCATAGCATTCCTCCCGAAGAGCAAGCAGTCCCTGTCAGCAGTGATCTTGGAGCACAAGAAAATAAAATCTGTCACTATTTCCATGTCCTCCCCATCTATTTGCCAGGAAGTGATAGGACTGGATACCATGATCTTAGTTTTTTTAATGTTGAGCTTCAAGCTAACTTTTGTGCTCTCCTCTTTCACCCACATCAAGAGGCTCTTTAGTTCCCTTTCACTTTCTTCCATTAGAATGGGGTCATCTGTGTATCTGAGGTTGTTGATATTTCACCTGGCAATCTTATTTCCAACTTGTGATTCATCTAGCCTGGCCTTCGCATGATGTGCTCTACATATAAGTTAAATAGGCAGGGTGACAGTATGTAGCCTTGCCATACTCTTTTCCCGCATACAGGTTTCTCAAGAGACAAGATGGCCTGGTATTGCCCTCTCTTTAAGAACTTGCCACAATTTGTTGTGATCCACACAATCAAAGGCTTTAGCAAAGTCAATGAAGCAGAAGTAGATGTTTTTCTGGAACTCCCTAGCTTTCTGCATGATCCAGCGTATGTTGGCAATTTGATCTCTAGTTCCTCTGCCTCTTCAAAACCCTGCCTGTACTTCTGGTACTTCTCGGTCCACATACTGCTGGAGCCTAGCTTGTAGGATTTTGAGCATAACTTTGCTAGCATGTGAAATGAGTGCAGTGGTACAGTAGTTTGAACATTCTTTGGTATTGCCCTTCTTGGGGATCAGAATGTAAACTGACCTTTTCCAATCCTGCAGCCACTGCTGAGCTTTTGAAATTTGCTGGCATATTGAATGTAGCACTTTAACTGCATCGCCTTTTAGGATTTTGAATAGCTCAGCTGGAATATCATCTTCTCCACTAGCTTTGTTCCTAAGACTTCCTAATGTCCATTTGTCTTTGCATTCTGGAATGTCTAGCTCGAGGTCAGTGACCACCCCATCGTGGTTATCAGGGACGTTAAGCTCTTTCTTGTATAGTTCTTCTGTGCAATCTTGCCACCTCTTCTTAATCTCTTCTGCCTCTGTGAGGTCCCTGCCATATTTGTCCTTTATCATGCCCATTTTTGCATGAAACGTTCCCTTCATAGCTCCAGTTTTCTTGAAGATATCTCTAGTCTTTCCCATTCTGTTGATTTCCTCTATTTCTTTGCACTGTTCATTTAAGTCCATTCACCTTCTCATCGCTTCTAGCTATTCTCTGGAATTCTGCATTCAGTTGGGTCTCTTTCCCTCTCTTCCTTGCTTTTGCTTCCCTTCTTTCCTCAGCTATTTGTAAAGCTTCCTCAGACAGCCATTTTGCTTTCTTGCATTTCTGTTTCTTTGGGATGGTTTTAGTTGCTACCTCTTGTACAATGTTGTGAACCTCCGTCCATAGTTCTTCAGGCACTCTGTCTATGAGATCTAATTCCTTAAATCTATTTGTCACCTCTACTGTATATTCATAAGAAATGTGATTTAGTTCATGCCTGAGTTGCCTAGTGGTTTTCCCTACTTTCTTCAATTTAAGCCTGAACTTTGCAACAAGAAGCTCATGATCTGAGCCACCGTCAGCTCCTGGTCTTATTTTTACTGACTATAGAGTTTTCTCCATCTTGGCTGCAGAGCACATACTCAATCTGATTTCTGTGTTGACAATCTGGTGAGGTCCATGTGTGAAGTCGTCTCTTGGGTTGTTGGAAAAGAGTGTATGCTGTGACCAGCGTGTTCTCTTGACAAAACTCTGCTAGCCTTTACCCTGCTTCATTTTGTACTCCAAGGCCAAACTTGCCTGTTATTCCAGTTATCTTTTGGCTTCCTACTTTAGCATTCCAATCCCCCATGATGAGGTGGATATCATTTTTTGGTGTTATTTCTAGAAGGTGTTGTAGGTCCTCATAGAACCAATCCACTTCAGCCTCTTTGGCATCAGTGGTTGGGGCATAGATTTGGACTACTGTGATGTTGAATGGCTTGCCTTGGATTTGAACTGAGATCATTCTGTCATTTTGGAGATTGTATCCCAGTACTGCTTTTCCTACTCTTTTATTGGCTATGAAGGCTACTCCATTTCTTCTGAGGGATTCTTGCCCGCAGTAGTATACCTGATGGTCATCTGAATTAAATTCACCCATTCCTGTCCATTTTAGTTCACTTATTCCCAAAGTGTTGATGGTCAGTCTTGTCATCTCATATGACCACATCCAGCTTGCCTTGATTCACAGATCTTACATTCCAGGTTCCTATGCAGCATTGTTCTTTACAGCATAAGACTTTCCTTTCACCACCACATGAATCCACAACTGAATGTCTTTTTGTCTTTGACCCAGCTGCTTCATTTTTTCTGGAGCTACTTGTTCTACCCCTCTGCTCTTCCCCAGTAGCACATTGGACAACTTCTGACTTGACGGGCTCATCTTCCAGTGTCATATCCCTTTGACCTTTGGAACTGTCTATGAGGTTTTCATGGCAAGGATACTGGAGTGGATTTGCCATTTCCTTCTCCAGTGGATCCCCTTTTGTCAGAGCTCTCTGCTATAACCTGTCCATCTTGGGTGCCCCTGCATGGCATAGCTCATAACTTCATTGGACTACACAAACCCCTTCACCATGACAAGGCAGTGATCCATGCAGAGGTAGCAAAAAAAAAAAAAAAAAAAAGGAACTCTTAACTGTTCTCTATTTTTTGGATTTTTTCTAATGGAACAACATTTATATTTATAGGATGTTTTCTACATTTGCTTGTCCCTAGAGGGGTTTCCCCCCCAGTTATGGCTTGTACTAAGCCTAAAGATGGTGTCTTTAAATGTAACTTATATTGACTGAGCTCATACAACGCATTAAGTCAAGTTGACTTAGATATATCAGAGGTGGCATGTTGTGTTATTTGAATCTACCTAGACTAGTTAAAAATGTGTGCTGGAGTTTTCAGACCAGGCAACAGGCTACCCTGCTTTATGAGCCATCATGGTTTATGGTATTGTGAGGCCAGTCTCACATGATCACTGTGTATGTTGGTCATGTGCTGGACAACTTCCCAAATTATTTTCATAGTGCATGGTTTGAACCATGTTTGCACCATGAGGGTAATTAAATAAATTGTGTGGTGCAGTCATGGAGAAAAGAAGCCAGTATGGCAGGGGTGGCCAGACTAGCTCAAAGGAAGTGGGCGCCCATGGGTGGTAGCAGCAAGTGGCAAGCAGACATCTTCAGGCAGCAGTGGTGGATGGCAAGCAGGTGCCTGCGGGCCCTATAAGTAGTGAGTGAGTTGTGAGCTGCAAGCCACAAAATAAACTCAAATTTCCACATGAGGCTCCTCAGTTTGGCCATCCCTGCATTATGCCTTTGTTTCCTTGGTGGTCATGCCAAATTGGAGTCTGACTGTAATTCATCTTAAGCACTGTCTCAAAAAGATAGCCCTAATTCATTGCCATTTGGGGGGTCTTTTTAGTGGGAGAGCTGAATTGGTCCTTTTGAAAATCAGCTGTCTGTCAGGATAAGAACAGGTGGATTTGTTTTTGCTTTTCTTTCCTGCCCTGCTGCTTCTGTGTTAAAAATATTTTTGCCAGCTTGAGCAAGAGACCTGCTGCCATGTTTTTTCCACTTCCTCATATCTCTGGAGAAACTAGACATTTTCTGGGAGTAGGAAAATAATGCTGTTGGTTGGAGTTCTTGCTGCAGTTGCTATGGCTTTATGTTTAGATCTAGGAGGAAACTGAAGAGAGGATGTCTGCCACCACTCTTACAGGTAGTGACTATTTTAAAAGATACAAACAGAAAGAAAAAGAAGCCTGCTAGTGGAAGGAATAAGGCTGTCTGAATCAGATAGAAGAGATAGCAAAACCTTCCCCCTTTACAATTGCTTTCTTTTTTGTGAGGCCCCTCCAAAACTGTGTTAAAGGAGACAAAGCCCAAACAATGGCATGATTGAGCCTTATTATTAAGTTGAGCATTCTCTCTCTGTCTCTCTTGTTTTTAGTGTGCTAAGGAATAGTTATTCAGGAACTGGAACTGGAATGTGGTGGCATTCTGATATACAGAAAGTTATGGATTGGGCAAAACAAACCAAGATTGATCCAAATGACCCTGACTATTCAGATTTGTTTGAGTTAATTATGGTAATGATAAAATTTTAATATTTAACAATTAAGCTTGCTTTTAGGGAAAACAGTATTTTAAAAATATTTTATTTTATTTTATTTTATTTTATTTTATTTTGCAAATTTCTATGCCACCCCATCGCCGAAGCCTCAGGGCGGCTCACATAAATTAAGGAATTATATCATCTGTTCTTAAGATGTTGATTTCAGGGTAGTCATGTAAACATAGATCGAGTCTAATAGTCTAGGAGTATATTTTGTTAGTCTGGAATTCATTTGTCCCCAATTTTAATTCATCATGATTCCGTATTTATTTTGTATACTAATTGAGTCTACTCAGCTATAGAAGTTTCCCAAATGAGGCTCTAATGCAAGTGCAAAACCCATATTTGTGAATGAACAAATTACTACTCAAAGAATCACAATTACAGGTAGGCAACCTGCCACTAGAAAGAAGATATCAATAACTAAGGTACTTATCAAGGAATTTATATGTACCAGAGAATAGTGTGTTATAATTCAAGTTATGGGACAGGAATCCATAAATGTACTTAAAATAAATATCTTTTATTATTTTTCCCAATAAGAGAAACTTCCCTCCTAATAAGTTCTTAGTAGCTATTCCCTCAGCATAAATTCCATTAAGTCCCATCTCACAAGGAAAGAGGCAGTATAGCTATCTTCTTGTTGCTTCTAGCTCTTCTGGTTGCCTCTAGATTAGTGATGGCAAACCTTTTAGAGACCGAGTGTCCAAACTGCAACCCAAAACCCACTTATTTATCACAAAGTGCCAACACTGCAATAAAACCTGAAAACTGAGGTTTTAGCTTAGAAAAAAACATATATATATATCCTTGGCAGCACACTGACCGGCCATGTGAAAGCTCGGATGAGTCGCGGCTAATGAGTCGTGACTTGTGACGTAATTGCCTGGTGCTGCTACTCCTTTCCGAGCATGCGCATGGCCCCTATGTATGCTGTTATCTGATGCTTGCCTGCTGCAGTGATGCTGGGGTGACTTGGCTTGGGTGCTGACAGAGAGGGCTCTGCGTGCCTGCTGTGGCACGTGTGACATTGGTTCACCAGCACTGCCCCAACCCTACCCTGGTGCACACCCTTAACCCTAATATAGGGCAAAAGTTCCATTGAAAAGAGAGTGATTTGGAAAAAGCCTTCCTTTAGTAGCTTTTTCTGCACAGCTCAACATTTCTGCCCATTCTAAACACATTCCAACCATCAAAATCATACCAGGACATCTCGTTTTTCTAACCCTAACCCAGTGATGGTGAACCTTTTAGAGACTGAGTGCCCAAACTGTAACCTAAAACCCACTTATTTTTCACAAAGTGCCAACACTGCAATAAAACCTGAAAACTGAGGTTTTAGTTTAGAAAAAACAACTCACAGCCAGTCCAAGCATATATATGCAGCACACTGACCGGACATGTGAAAGCTCGGATAAGTCACGTTTAATGAGTAGTGGCTTGTGACATCATCGCCTGGCACCGCTACTCCTTTCCAAGCATGCGCATTGCCCCTGTGTGTGCTGTTATCTGATGCTCAGCTGCTGGGGCGCTGCTCAGGTGACTTGGCTCATGTGCCGATAGGGAGGGCTCTGCGTGCCCACTGTGGACGTGTGCCATAGGTTCGCCACCACTGCTCTATATCCTGGAATGGAACGTGTTCTAAACCCCTAGGTACTACCAGTATTCATAATTGGCTGCACATGCCCCACAGCCTCACCATGTTGTGGAATAGCCTCATTGACCCCAGCTTCACCAAGTGGCTCCCAACTGTTCCAAACTGTGTGTAACTAAGCATTTTTCCAGATCTCTTCACTGATCATGTTCCCTATGGAAGTCCTAATTGCCAATTGCCTTGGTTGATCCACTTGATGTGTTCAAACAAAAGTATCCTCTTTCTTTTACACATTTTTAAGCTCAGTCTGAAGCCTCTTTTCCTAAGCCACCATAACCAAGGCAACCACAACTGTTATAAATCCAGAGAGGTCACAAGATTATATAAATATAACAAAATATTAACAGAGGAAAATAGTGTTTCTATACATAATTCAGTGACAAATGTGTGGCAGTGAAATGTGGATGCATTGACTTTACTATTTGCTTGAAGCTATAACATTATATTTTTATGTAATTTAAAATATTTTATACCACCCTAATTCATATAGGATCTCATGTCTATATCTGCCATGTAGATACTAGCATATAAATTAAGTTCAAATCAGCTGAAAGGAGAATCTATCATTTCTGAACCTCTCCAGAAAGGTCAGATGTGCTTCTGACATGAATTATATAGACCTTGTTAACTAGGTCTGCTAGATCCATGCATCTCCTCTTTCTGATCTGCAAATGCTTTGTGTATTTAACTGTTCCTCAAATAGTTCTGCTTTCTCTTCTTAAACAAACAAACCAGCAATGTAACATTAGAACTTCTTAAGTAATGTTTGTAGGTCTTCAAAATATAAATGTTTATTGTAGTTAACCTGCTAAATAATCTGACTTACATTTGTTATTTTCTGATAGTATGCAAAAACCCAAGAGCAAAGTGATTCAAAATACTTTCGTCTAGAACAGTTGCAAGAAGAATTTAACTTTGTTACTGCAGAAGAGATTAAAAATTGTAAACGTTTTCAGCTGTTGCAGCTGAGAAGTTTAGGACAGTTGGGTTTCTACTGTTTTCAGCAAATTCCTTTATATGACAGAGAGATACCAAACACAGTCTTCCAGGTATTTTTTAAAAATTATTTTTATTGTGATTTTTTAAAAAAGAAAATAAATGAAAAGAAAGACTTAAAAAGGGAAATTATATACTTGCAGATACTTACATACTTATTTATAATTACATTATAATTAAGAATGTCATTAATTATATCATTATGTATATATCCATAAGAATTACTACATATAAAATATGCATGAAATGCAACTTTCTGGCAATCATACATAAACATCAACAAAAGTGGACCAGAAACTCCAAATATGTTCTCATTTTTAGGTTATGTTTATATGCTACTCATTCATCTATTTGAAGTTTGTAAGGCCCTCCATCTGCTGCCTCCATAAATCCTCCCAATGTTGCAATATCTGCTTTTAGTTTTTGAAAGAGTGCAGAAAATACATTTATGCTGATCTTTTGTTAATTTCTGAAAAGCAGGTAGATATTTTAAAGGAGCATGTATATTTGCAAATATTAAAAATTGTTCTAGTAAAAAAAATTATCATCAATATTAACCTTCTCCCAAAAAGAAGCAACTACTGAACATTGCCAAAACTGGGAACCAGTGTGGTGTAGTTGTTAAGAGTGTGAAACTGGGACTCAGGTGATCTGGGTTTCAGTTCTTGCTCGGCCATGGAGCCAACTGAGTGATTTTGGGCTAATCACATACTCTGTGCCCAACCTACCTCACAGGGTTGTTGTTGCGGGAATGAGCTTGAGAGTAGTAGGAGGACACTGATGTACTTTGAATTAATTGTGAGAAAAATTCAGGATATCAATGTAATAAATGTGTTGAAATGAAACTTTAGCTTCATTGCACTACTAGCAATTCTGCAAATTATAGAAACCCTTAGTAAATAGATGTTGCGGCATCTAGACATGAAACAAACATGTTTGCTGCATAAGACACAGCATAAAAGCCACAGACAGGGCAGGTATAGATACAAAAGTGGCAATCCATTGATTTGGTAAAATGGGACAATGCAGTTTTCTATTCAATTCCTGCTTAGAACCCTTACATATGACATATTTATCACATTTATTCACAATGTTAAGTATTTTTAGACATGGGTTGTGTGTTGCTTTGTATGAAAGCAAAAAAAGAACAGGTATAGGAGTTGGAAGTGGGGCCAGGTCACAAAGGAAAAGTATAAAAAATAGCAAGGAATTGCAGGGATGGTCTCAGGAAGGCTAAAGCAGGAAACGAACTGAGAATAGCAAGTGATGCTAAGAACAACAAGAAAGCCCTTTTCAGATACATTCAAAACAAAAGACATGTGAATGAGGAATGTGTCCGGCTACTTAAAGTGGATGGCAGAGTCATGACAGACAACAAGGAAAAGGCAGAGGTGATCAATTCCTGTTCTGCCTTAGTTTTCTTCCACAAGAAAATCTACAACCAAGAGGAAATACAAGCTGAAAGTGAGAGATGCCAGTCCAATGCAGTGATTTATAAAAGCCAGCATGGATTTATCAAAAATAAATCCTGTCAGACCAACTTAATTTCATTTTTTGACAGGGTAATCTCCCAGAAAGACAGAGGAAACACTGTGGATATAATCTACATTGACTTTAGCAAAGCTTTTGACTTAGTGCCCCACAACATTCTAATAATCTCCCTCTTCTCCAGTTCTAATAGAGGAAGTTGACACCTTTCTAGCAAAAGGTGCAATCCAGCCAGTTGACTGATATGAAGTACTGCAGTTTCTATTTGAGGTACTTTACCTTTCTGAAGAAAGATGGTAGTCAACATCCGATTTCAGACCTATGTGGAGTGAACAATTTCATTATGACCAAAAAGTTCCAAAAAGTCCATGTCTCTCCGAGGCATTTTGTCATTGTTGCAAAGAGGGGACTGGTTTGTGTCCATAGATTTGAAGAATGCCTGCTTTCATATAAGCATCCACCTGCACTATGGTCACTTTCTCTGACTCCAGATTGATACCAACCCTTATGAATTCTAAGTACTACCATTTGGCCTATCTATGGAACTGTGGGTTTTTACCATAGAATGTCTGTTGCATGTACCCATCTAAAACTTCAAAGGATACAGATCCACCCCTATTTAGATGAATGGCTCCTAGTCTCTTCTTCTGAGCATGAACTTTTAGCATCCATTTTGACAATATGCAAATTCCTAGAACAACTTGGAGTATGAATAAATGAAAAATCCATGAGTATGAAAAATCCATGCTTGACCATTCACAGTCAACTACATACATTAGGGCCGACCTAGACGCTGTCAGCTCGAGCCTACCTACCTGCAGAGCAGGTGAAGAAACTCATACAGCTGGTTCATCAACTGTGTTCTGAATCAAGGTCTACCATTTGAAAAATCCAACAACTACTAGGCCATATGGCGTCAACTGTGGCACTGGTACAATACACAAGACTCTGTATGAGACCAATCCAATTGTGCTTCACAAGAGTATACCATCCCAGGAAGCTCCCCATACTTCCTCCATCAACACGAACAAGTCTCTCCTGGTGATAAGTCCAACCTGACACAAGGAATGACTTTCATGCCACCAGAAGCGATGGTGACACTAATCACAAATGCATCTCTCTCTGGTTGGGGCGCTTACTGTGGAATGTGCCAGTTGCAGGGAATTTGGACTGGATCAGAATGCTCGTTGTTGTTAGTCGCAAAGTCGTGTCCAATCCATCACGACCCCATGGACAACATTTCTCCAGGCCTTCCTGTCCTCCACCATCCCCCGGAGTCCATTTAAGCTCACACTTACTGCTTCAGTGACTCCATCTAGCCACCTCATTCTCTGCTGTCCCCTTCTTCTTTTGCCATTTATTGTTCCCAGCATTAAGCTCTTCTCCAGGGAGTCCTTCCTTTTTATTAGGTGGCCAAAGTATTCGAGTTTCATCTTCAGGATCTGGCCTTCTAAAGAGCAGTCAGGGTTGATCTCTAGGACTGACTGGTTTGATCACCCTGTGGTCCAAGGGACTCGCAGGAGTCTCCTCCAGCACCACAATGTAAAGGCCTCAATTCTTTGGCACTCAGCCTTCCTTATGGTCCAACTTTCACAGCCATACATTGCAACTGGGAAAACCATAGCCTTGACTATATGCACTTTTGTTGGCAGTGTGATGTCTCTGCTTTTTAGTATGCTGTCTAGATTGCCATAGCTTTCCTCCCCAGAGGCAAGCGTCTTTTAATTTCTTGGCTGCAGTCCCCATCTGCAGTGATCTTGGAGCCCAGGAAAATAAAATCTGTCACTACCTCCATTTCTTCCCCATCTGTTTGCCAGGAAATGAGAGGACCGAATGCTGTGATCTTAGTTTTATTAATGTTGAGTTTGAAGCCAACCTTTGCGCTCTCCTCCTTCACCCACATGAAGAGGCTCTTTAGTTCCTCTTCACTTTCTGCCATGAGAGTGGTATCATCTGCATATCTGAGGTTGTTGATATTTCTCCCAACAATCTTAATACCAACTGGTGATTCATCTAGCACCACCTTTCTCATGACGTGCTCTGCATATAAGTTAAATAGGCAGGGTGACAGTATACAGCCTTGCCAAACTCCTTTCTCAATTTTGAACCAATCAGGAGTTCCGTGTCCAGTTCTCACTGTTGCTTCTTGACCAGCATATACAGTAGGTTTCTCAAGAGACAAATAAGATGGCATGGTACTTCCATCTCTTTAAGAACTTGCCACAATTTGTTGTGATCCACACAATCAAAGGTTTTAGCATAGTCAATGAAGCAGAAGTAGATGTTCTTCTGGAATTCCCTAGCTTTCTCCATGATCCAGCGTATGATGGAAATTTGATCTCTAGTTCGTCTCCCTCTTCGAAATCCTGCCTGTATTTCTGGTACTTCTCGGACCACATGCTGCTGGAGCCTAGCTTGTAGGATTTTGAGCATCACTTTGCTAGCATGTGAGATGAGTGCAATGGTGAGGTAGTTTGAACATTCTTTGGCATTGCCCTTCTTTGGGATCAGAATGTAAACTGACCTTTTCCAATCCGGTGGCCACTGTTGAGTTTTCCAAGTTTGCTGGCATATTGAGTGTAGCACTTTTACTGCACCATCTTTTAGGATTTTGAATAGCTCAGCTGGAATACTGTCACCTCCACTAGCTTTGTTGTTGCTCAGACTTCCTAAGGCCCATTTCACTTCACATTCCAGGATGTTTGGCTCGAGGTCAGTGACCACCCCATTGTGGTTATCAGGGACATTAAGCTCTTTCTTGTATAGTTCCTCTGTGTAATCATGCCACCTCTTCTTAATCTCTTCTGCCTCTGTTAGGTCCCTGCCATTTTGGTCCTTAATCATGCCCATCTTTGCTTGAAATGTCCCCTTCATATCTCTGATTTTCTTGAAGAGATCTCTGGTCCTCCCTATTCTATTGTTTTCTTCTATTTCTTTGCACTGTTCATTTAAGAAGGCATTCTTATCTCTTCTAGCTATTCTCTGGAATTCTGCATTCAATTGGGTGCATCTTTCTCTTTCTCCCTTGCCTTTTGCTTCCCTTCTTTCCTCAGCTATTTGTAAAGCTTCCTCAGTCAACCATTTTGCTTTCTTGCATTTCTTTTTCTTTGGGATGGTTTTAGTTGCTAGTTCTTGTACAATGTTGCAAACGTCCGTCCATAGTTCTTCAGGCACTCTGTCTATCAGATCTAATTCCTTAAATCTATTTGTCATCTCTACTGTGTATTCATCAGGGATATGATATAGGTCATACCTGAGTGGCCTAGTGCTTTTCCCTACTTTCTTCAATTTAAGCCTAAATTTTGCAACAAGAAGCTCATGATCTGAGCCATACTCAGCTCCTGGTCTAGTTTTTACTGACTGTATAGAGCTTCTCCATATTTGGCTGCAGAGCACATAGTCAGTCTGATTTCTGTGTTGACCGTCTGGTGATGTCCATGTGTAGAGTCGTCTCTTGGGTTGTTGGAAAAGAGTGTTTGCTATGACCATCGTATTCTCTTGACAAAATTCTACCAGCCTGTGCCCTGCTTCATTTTGTACTCCAAGGCCAAACTTGCCTGTTATTCCAGTTATCTTTTGGCTTCCTACTTTAGCATTCCAATCCCCCATGATGACAAGGACATCATTTTTGGGTGTTAATTCTAGAAGGTGTTGTAGGCCTTCATAGAACTGGTCAACTTCAGCCTCTTCAGCGCCAGTTTTTGGGGCATTGACTTGGACTATTGTGATGTTGAATGGTTTGCCTTGGATTCGAACTGAGATCATTGTGTCATTTTGGAGATTGTATCCCAGTACTGCTTTTCCTACTCTTTTATTGACTATGAAGGCTACTCCATTTCTTCTGAGGGATTCTTGCCTGCAGTAGTATACCTGATGGTCATCCGAATTAAATTCACCCATTCCTGTCCATTTTAGTTCACTGATTCCTAAGATGTCGATGTTCAGTCTTGTCATCTCTTGTTTGACCACATCCAGCTTGCCTTGATTCATGGATCTTACATTCCAGGTTCCTATGGAGTATAGATCTTTACAGCATCGGACTCTCCTTTCACCACCAGATACTGAGTGTCCTTTCGGCTTTGACCCAGTCGCTCCATTCTTTCTGGCGCTACTAGTACTAGCCCTCTGCTCTTCCCCAGTAGCATATTGGACACCTTCCGACCTGATGGGCTCATCTTCCGGCGTCATATCTTTTTGCCTTTTGGTACTGGGGTTTGTCTATGGGGTTTTCATGGCAATGATACTGGAGTGGGTTGCCATGTCCTTCTCCAGTGGATCATGTTTTGTCAGAGCTCTCTGCTATGACCTGTCCATCTTAGGTGGCCCTGCATGGCATGCTAGAGACATGAAATAACCTAGAGCTCCTTGTGGTCCACTAAGGATTGATCTTACTGCAGAACGTACTAATTGGAAGGCACATTCAAGTGGCTTCCGAAAACACAACAAAGTTTTTCTATACCAACAAGCAGAGTAGCACAAGAACTATAGCTTTAACTTGCTTGACCATTCGTATATGGGATTGGTGAATCCGAAGGGGCATATCCCTTCATGCAGTCCATGTGGCTGGCACAAGGAATATGTTGGCAGATGCACTCAGCTGGACCTCATTTCAACTGCACGTATGGGAACTGAATGCACATGTGAGACACTGCATTTTCTCAATGTGGGGCACCAATGCAGAGGCCAATGCAGCATGCAACACTTACTATTCCTGAGCTGGCATGGGATAGAATTCTCTCGGAGTTGCATTCCATCTTCCCTGGAAAGGGACTCTACTTTATGCATCTCCACCTTTTTCTCTTATTACCAGGATGATTGCAAAGATATGGACAGAGGGAACATCTTGCATTTTGATAACACCTTGGTGGCCAAGACAGTCTTGGTTCCTGTCCCTCCTGCATCTCTCCAACTGGACTTTCCTACGCCTGCCAGAAATGCCACACCTGATTACCCTGGAGCAGGAGAAAATTCTGCATTCCAATGTCCGGAGTCTTCATCTCACAGCCTGGTTGACCATCTAGTGGTGGAAACTGCCGGCTTGGACCCACAAATACAATTCATGTTACAAGCAGCACTCCATCCCAACACCAGACATTCGTATTCTATTAAATGGAACAAATTCAGGAGTTACACAACCAAACATGGCTTCAACCCAATGAGGGCACCAATACACAAAATCTTAGAATTGCACTCCCTACATGATGTCACTCCCTACATCAAAAAGGTCTGAAACCAACTTCTATAAAGGTCTACTTCTCTGTTATCTCCTGCTTCAGAGGTCCAGTAGAGAATAGATGGATCCTTTTTTGAAGGGCCCTCACAATCCTGATCCCCCTGCTCAATTGTTAAGTCCCTCCGGGAGTCTATCTGTGGTGTTACAAGTTCTGTCAAAACCTCCTTTTGAACCATTCGCAACCACCAATCTCCACCTTCTTACATGGAAAGTCCCCTTTTGGGTAGCCATTACCTCAGCTCTTAGAGCAAGTATGTTATGTGTGCTTAGGGTAGATTCCTCCATATCTAAACTTCCATAAGGAGAAGGTGGTCCTGCAATTAGACCTTACATTCTGACCAAAGGTCTCCTTGACCTTTCAAGACATAATACTCCCAGCTTTCTTTTAAACCCCTTGACACCAATCAGGAGAACATGTCACACACTTGCTTTCAACCATTTCATTTCTGCCGTTCTGATTGAAAGAGGTCTGTCATCCTTTCATCTCTTTTTAATAGTTCTGTATATTCTTTCCATCTTCTCTTTATTTTCTCCTTTCTCTCTTTATAATTCATATTTATAAGATGGACCAAGAGCAGACTTCATATTTACAATATCAAGATTCTGTACCATCATTATTTTCTTTTCTAGGTACCCTCCCTTAATTTGTCTGGTCCGATGAAGATTCTGGAGAACTAGAAAACTTGGTCACTCTTAGGAGTATTTCAATTGGTCCTGATAAAGATATTGTCCAACCATGGATTTGAATTGTTTCTCATGGTCCAAAATAACATTCTTTTGCTTTTTGTGTGATT
Source organism: Varanus salvator macromaculatus (assembly GCA_023646645.1). Classification (NCBI taxonomy): domain Eukaryota; kingdom Metazoa; phylum Chordata; class Lepidosauria; order Squamata; family Varanidae; genus Varanus; species Varanus salvator. Next base: position 30,091,576 of record JAIXND010000756.1, read on the forward strand.
TGGAGAAGTTTGCTAGAAGATGCAGTCCTTCCCTATTCAGCCTTCCCCTTTAAGAAGTAACATAACCATTATATGATCAACAATTATCAATTTTGTTAAGGGCAAGGACAGGACATATTGGAGGGCATTCATTCTTGGAGTGCATAAATAGGAGATAACTTGATAGCATGCAACAACAACAAGCAAGAAGTTTGAATAAGAGAGGTAAAAAATAAAATACTGAAATAGGGAAAATCAGGTAATAAATTCACTCATATAACAAAATGAATAGAAATAATTAAACTCTGCAGAACCCAAGTACTTAAAATCAGAAGATACTCCATATTTAATGGTAAAATAGAATGTAACTTTAGCAATCTCAATACTAATTAATCACAGCAACTAAATAATAAGGCTTAATTAATGATAACCTAATTCTTATTTTTAGGAATATGGAAGCCAATTAGAAAAGGACATATTGCTGACAGATGTAGATCCTATTTCTGCACAAAGGAACTGTTCTGCCAATTTTGTTAGGATGGTATGACATTTCATATATTTAATATTAGAAAATAAATTATTGCAATCTGCATGCTGTGTTAGAAACAGAGGTATGTATTATTTCAATTTGATTTGGGCTCAAAATCTCATTGTGTTACATGTGATGTCATTTCAATTTGACATGCTTGCCAGGATGTTACCGCTACATCAGCAAAAATTCCTCTTAAGGTAGAATACAGTTCCACCAGGAAACTTAAATTTGCTAAAAGTTGAAGACTTTGAGGCAATAGCTTTTTACTCTTTCTCCACTCATGTTTCACATCCTCTGAATATAGCATGTTGTTTTAGTTTCAGATGCCATCACCTCCTTTGTCTTTTGTACTCAAGGTAGAAACTTTCCCAGCAATACACATTGCTTTGAGTAATGAATATCTCTACCAGAAAATTTTCCTTACTGATCAGTGACTGTTTTTAATGGTTATTCTTAATGTACTAGGAAACAATCCCCATAAGAAATTTTGTCTACATAGCCAAACTCATGAAAATTTAGTTTCAAATTCCATTTATTAAATACATTTTTTACAGATGAGGAAACAAGTTACAAAACGAATTGTGACCATCAGGCACAAATATAATTTATCAGATATTGTGAGTGATTATGAAGAAATCATATCTGTGAGGTATATTACAGTATAAATTCAAAGATTTTTCTTTTAAATTGGGTTGGGCTGTGTAATCTCTTTAGAAGCCTCCAAATACAGGGGCTTATGATCATACAATGCAGAATGGGAGGAGTAGCAAAGGTAATAGCAGAGGTAACCTCCCTCTGCCTCCTACTCTGCAATTGCGGAGGTGCTCCCCACCTCCTGTGCTCAAGTGCTGCAATTGTTGAGGTGCTCCCTACCTTCTTTAGTTCTTTTCCTACATCATTTGTTGGGCCTCAGAGAAACAGCATGCATGGTTCTTTTCATTTTGACTGTGAACTGGGGAATGGGATGGCAGTGCAAATGGCCAGTCCTGAGGTTGGAACTCAGTTTTCACCCTCAGATAGGGGAATCAGAAGTATGCTGTGGCCCCCTAGATGCTATTATAGATTATATAACAGCATCTAGGGTTATAGGATTGATCTCTTAGTCCACATTATTAAATTGTTTCAGTTCTTTTTATTACAAGAAAACTGAAGGTAGAAAACCATTGACGTGCCTTCATATTGCTCAGAACTAAGTTTTCATAATTTTATTACATTTGAAGTTACCAAATGCATAATTAAGGTCTACATATTCTTTATACGCATTTGGATAACTCTGACCTAAATTGCTTCACTTTTTTTTTTATTCAGCCAACTTAGTAATGCAATTTTCAAGCTAGGTGAACGCAGAAGACATTTGAAACCACAAAGAAAGGAAAGACGGAAGGTCCCAGCACAGGCTGTCTCTGATGGAGATGTTAAGCTTCTCATCAGAATATTGAGAGCATATAATATTCCTGCTAGAAAAGCACCAGGGACTAAGTACATATACATTTCCTAAATTGTTCATTCTTGCATAAGATTATGTATAATCACTGGATATATACAGGAAAGTATGGACAGATTTCATATTGTTATTCTAGTTTCATTATTAACTTTCCAGTTAAATGCATTACTTAATTTCTAGAGTGGAAAATATAGTATAGCCTTTAGGAATAACTATTACAAATGCTGAGGTAAATGTTTTCAGCTATGAAAGGTAGCTTAAAGTTTGCTAAGCGAAAGACAGTATGAGGCAGAAATGTTAGGCTAGAAAGAAATGTATTTACAAGGAAATGCAGTGAAAAAAGTATCATTATTAGTAGAACCTATAAGTTATACATATTATATCTTAAAACATAGTTAATACTTTACTGTATTCTCTAATTATTAGCATGTTCTATTTTTATCTGAAATTGTACTGTGCTGTGTAAGACTGTTTTAGCATGAAGGACTTTTGTGAAAATGCACATTTAACATAATCACTAAATCTAATCAAATTGTTTTGCAACAGCATATTCAAAAACAAAGTCAAAAATCTATAAATAAATACTTGCCTAAGTGTTAATACAAAAAATAAAACTAGTGGAAGCTGCAACACAAGTTTGCAGGATTGAAGGGCAGGAAAAACCTACTTTAAACTTTGAGTCAGGATTTGACATGACAGTTTGTTCTTACAAATTTTAGAAACAATGAACAAAAATACCTCAAAACACCCGAGTCTAATCTGAAGAGCAGTCTCAGGGGGCAAGTAGCCAACTTTTCAGTTCACTGGCAGCCTTGTTTACTAATAACTAGACATTTTTCATGTTTAAGCTTTGCCTGGTGGCCCAGCTACACCTATATCTGAACAGAGATAGTCCGTTATCAGTAATCTATGCTCTGATAATTTCTAAACAAGATTACAGCAATAAACTCTATGTGGGGCTGCCCTTGAAGGTTGTTTGGAAGCTGCAACTCAGAAAAAAACACAGCAGCCAGACTAATGACATGGACTAGATGGTCTGAGCATATAACACCAATTATGGTCCACTTGCACTAACTGCGAATATGTTTCTAAGACCAATTTAAAGGTACTAGTTTTAATATATATAATTCTAAATGGCTTGGGGCCACATTACTTGATGGAATGCCTCTCCTGACCAAGGCACTACAATTGAGTTCTGGGGCCTACTACCAACTACCATCTCTGAAGGAGGCAACAAGGAGAAGGGCCTTTTTAGTGGTGGCCTCCCAGTTTTGGAATGAGCTCCCCAATGAGGCTTCTCCTGGCACCAACTTTACTATCTTTTTAGCACCAGGTTAGTTTGGACAGTGCTCTACCACAGGTCATTTACTTAGTTTACTGGGGCTTTGTTAATTACTTAATCAGAAAACTTTGGCTTCTGGGCAGTATAGAAGTTAGATGCCGCTGCTGCCGCTACTGCTACTGATGCAGTTAGGGTTAGTTTGCCCAGTAGAGATATTAGCTTATTCAGTAAAGTAAATAAAGCCCTTTATTTAACCCATACCTTGTGTCTCATGTCTCCATTCTGGATATGAAAAGTAATGTTAGTTAATAATTTTCTATGTGCTTGACCACTTGGACAAAATAATGAATAAGGCATCTTGATCAGGAAAGTTTAATGAAATGTTGTACTTCTACTCAATGGAATTACATCATTCATTCATTTTAATGATATGTTTACCATTGTTGTTTACCATCTCAAGGGTTGTGGCTGCTCATTCACCATCTTTTTTACCAAATCGTATGTCTCGAGGCAGACATACTATGTCAGGAAATCCAGCCTATAATGCTGATCTAAGTGAGGTAATTACAAAATTACAATTTTTCTGCTCTCTAAATTAGATTTCCAAATCATTTGTGTAGATATTTATTTAAAGACCTGAACAGCCATACATTAAATTGTGTCTTGTGCTCTGTTTTTTAAAAAAAATATTAAATGAAAAAGACACTTTTTATCAACTATGTTTTCTACATCAGAATATTGGACATTTCAGTTAATTTGAATGCTATTTGATGGGTCCATGTTGATGTTTACATTGTGAAGGGGCGGAGCAGTATGTGTTAGGATCAATGCCTGTGACCTGCTGGCAAGATTTCACTTAGCTTCAATGAAAAACATTTGGAAGTTGTTCTTCCTGCCCTAGAAAAACACAATGTATTATTTGTTGCTGTGAAATGGTGTATTTACCTTACAGAGTAGGATTCTTCTAAAATGCATTTTTAATATTGATAGCATAGCAATATCCTCCATAGCCATTTTTCTTGATAAGCTATTTTACTATATGTAGGTTTTCTTTTCACAGGAAAGCATTCATAGATACAACTTACCTGCAGCAGAAAAATGCCCCAAACTTTGCCACTTTATTCTGCTGTGTACATGAAGTGGCTTTAAAGATTTTTTTAAATGTTCCCATAATCTACAAGAAAACTTCCTTATTTTTGTAATAAAGTTAATTCCCACAATAAATAGATTTGAAAATTAGTTAAAATATAACTACATTTAACTATGTGCTAAATGTGTTTATTTTAGGTATCTGTCCATCCTTTTGTGGAAGTTGAATTTCAGAACACTATATATCAGACTAGTACTGCAGATGGCTCTCATCCATGTTGGAATGAAGAACTTCAAGTGGATTTTATGTGAGTTACCAGTATTTCACTTTTAATACAATCTATGTGATACGTAAACCATTCAGTGTGAATTCCAATTTTCTATGACCACATTTTTGTTTGGCTATCATGGGTCAAGCTGAGCAGCAAAAACCTTGATGCTCTTGCCAAGTGGGTAATGAGCAATAGTGGGTAATGAGCTGATAGTGTTGCTATCAGCCAAATCCAAAATGCCCAAGTAGCACAAAGGGATAGCCTTTTGGGCTTGCTGGGAAGTACAAGAGTTAGAAAAACAGAAACAGAGCGAGTCAGAAGGGACCTTCCAGGCCATCTAGTCTGACCCCCGGCTCCAGCCGGCTCCGCTCATGACATGCCCACCATGCACATGTCTAGCCTATCCTTGAACACCCTCACCAATGGGACCTCAACCACCTCCCATGGAAGCCCATCCCATACTCTAGGGGCCCTAGCTGTCAGGAAGCACTTCCTGGCATCTAAATTGAAGTTCCCTGAGCTTCGCTCCATTGGAGCATGTCCTGCCCTCCTCTGCAGGGGAGAACAGGTCTTTACTCACCTCTGTGTGACACCCCCTCACATACCTGTATGTCACCAACAGATCCCCTTGGAGTCTCCTCTTCCCCATGCTGAAAAGACCCACTTCCATCAGTCTTGCCTCATACGGCTTTTCCTCATCTATGGGCACATCATGAGCTCTGGGGCATGCAATTCATATCTCATGGCTTTGGTGGCACTTATATGTTGTCATGCTATGTGTATGTAGATACTTTTTGGAAGAGAGGGTTAGCACATGCATCCAAAAGTAGAACTGCTTGCAGATATTTAAATCAAAGGTACAATATTTTTATCAATTACATAGTGTGTTTTCCAAATTGTCTTTGCTTTCTGTTTCCAGATTGAGTACAGTGCAAGAGAATGTGGCTTTTCTTAATTTAATTTAAAAAAATTTTTTTTTCAGCTCTCCAGGGCATGATTATACTTTTTCAGGATTATCTAAAATAAAAGACAACATAAATATTAACATTTTTGATGAATTTGTGATTGAAAAGCATGAGGTAAATTGCAGATATAAAAGGCTGTTCATTTTTAAATATGCATAACAGGCATCAGACACAGTAATAATGTCCTTAACTGGAAGAAACTGTGTATGTGTTTTTAAAAATCAAAGGTGTATTAGTGAGTCCAGTATAAGTACAGTTTCAATTTTACACTCTAGCATTTAATAGCATATTTTAAAGGAAGGGAATATTACTTTTATATACCAGCTACTTTATTTCAGATAATTTATTTTCAATTTTAAAGTTTATTTAGCTTTCCGTAACAGAAATTTTAGTTTATTTAGCTTTCTGTAATAGAATGGAGAGTCTTCCAAATCCTTTGTCATCTTCACTTCTATTAAAAATCACTTTTTTCCCCAATATAAACTGCATTTCTTGTAGAACTTATTCCACAGTGTAATGTTCAGCTTCCCTGGAGTCCCCACTTCCCTGTGGCTGGCAGGGTGCACTCTCCAGCCCTGCTCCCAGTCCTCAAATCCCGGGGCCAGACAGTAGATTCAGCACATGACATCCCAACCATTGGCAAAACTGGTTTATGAAAAGACAGGGTTAACACACAAGGGGTGGAGGGTTTAAAACACTATATCTCACAACATACACACAAAAGAGGGTAGGGAAGAGAAAAGGGAATTGGAGAGCAGCACTTTCACCCACACAGTCTCAGATCCTCCAAGGCCCCTCCAGCCAGTTGACCACCCTCTTGCCAGTCTGCTTTCAACCACCGCTCACTGTGCCTCAGGTTCTCTCTTTACTATCATTCTCTCTTAAAATCTAATTTACTCCATTTATCTTTAAAACTTATCTTACAACCTTTCCTCTTGTTCCCTCTCCCTTCCCCCCCTTCCCCTCACAAACTACCCCTCAAAAGTGTGTGTGTGTGTGTGTGTGTGTGTGAAACAAATAGTATTGTCTCTCTTACCCCTTTTTCCTTTTCACTTTCTCAATGGCGCAGCACTCTGCCTTCCAAAAATGCACTCAGTGCAGAGTGAAGATGTCGCCTACTGACCCTTATTCACTCTGCCTGCTGTGTCTCGGTAGGGGTCATTGTGGGGACAAATGCGTTCATTGCCAGGCCTTCACTCATCAGGCTTGCAAGAACCGAGAGAATCGCTCAAAAAGCTGCTTTGCGACCAAGCATTGTTGGTGATGAGAGAGGCTACTGCAGCTCCTCCGGCTGGTGTTTCTGCCTCTGAGAGGCATGTTCCTTCCCATACCAAACAAGGGGAGAGTGCTAGAGCCAAGAAAAAGCACTCAACAGTCTCAGTCTCCTAAGAAAAGAAAGGAGAAAAGAAAACATATTGAGACCAAAGGGAATGCTAAAGCCAAGAGTCTCAAGAAGGACAAGCCTGACAGGAAGCACAAGAAGCATTCTCACATGGCTCAGAAAGATCTGCCATTGCCTTATCTCATGCCATCAAGCACCTCTGTACTGAGCAAGCCTTCAATTTGTCCATTGTTGATCTGCACAACACCGTGACCATCTCCTCATCACATACTGAGCCCTTCTCCAGGGTCACCTCCAAGACCTCAATTCAGCATGATCAAGTCTCAAGCTCTGGAACCGATGCTGTGGACCTTGATATGGAAGGGAGAAATTCGAGAGTCACCTATTCACTCTCCAGCCCCTTCCAAACGTTTTGTGCAATCCGTCCATGAGCACCATGAACCTACCCATCCTCCCATTCCAACTCCCTATGGGCACTTCTCCCGGGATGGTTCACTGAGATCAATCCATTGGCTTCCACCCTTCAAAACTGAGCCACCTCGTTGCGACCAGAGCTGATACTGGATGCTGCCTCCATATGGAGGATTTGGGCCTGGACATTACAACCCTGGTTATCCATGGGAGTACTACCCACCATACGGATACCCATGCCCACCACCACCAATGTGTCAGAAGCGACCTCTCCCACATGCACCACCGTCTCAAGAGGTTCTGACAACCTCAGCGACCACCATCACCCATCTGGGAGAATCTCCAGCACAGTCCTCATCCTCAAGCACCACTTAATACTCGGAGTCAGATTCAGAGGACACAGAGCAAGCTTCTACATCCCCTGACCTTTTGGTTTCAGCTCAAGACCCAGGATCACCTGGTGAAAGCATGGAACGCTTCTCTGAACTGCTGGTCTGTATGTTGACTTCTCTTGGGATCTCAAACTGTCTTTCAGCATGGTGTATGTTGCAGCCATTTCGTACCATAGAGGACATGTAGAGGGTACTTCAGTGTTCTCCCACCAGTTAGTACGCCGCTTCCTATGAGGATTACAAAACATTCAGCCTCCAGTCCAATCAATTATCCCAACATGGAGCCTGTCCATTGTTCTACAAGCATTAACGAAGCCTCCATTTGAACCTCTGGCCTCTATTGATCTCTTAACTGCTTTCATGGAAGACAGCCTTCCTGGCCGCCATAACATTCACAAGAAGGGCTAGTGAGATATGCACTCTTCAGGTTGACCCCCCCCCCCCCAATACCTTAACTTTCATAAAGAGAAGGTGATTCTTTGCACGGACCCAACATTCCTCCCTAAAGTAGCAACAGTGTCCACCTCAAGCAAGACATCATCCTGCTGGCATATTTTTCAGCGCTGTTGACACCGATTGAGCATTCCTTACATTGCCTCAACATGCACAGATTCCTGGTATTCTATCAGTTCCGAACCAAGTTCCAAACCGAGGCTTCTTTGCAAGGGGGCGGCATATAAATATGTAAATAAATAAATAAAGTTATTCAGAAAAACTGAACATCTATTCATTAAATACTCTGAACACGATAAAGGAACACTAATAGGGACCCAACGCCTATCAAAATGGATAGGAAACTATCTATTTGCGGAAACTAACTATTTATGGAAGTTTGTGGAAACTATCCAACTCTCATATCAACCAGCCAAGTGTCCCCAAAAGGACACTTCACCAGAGCTGTAGCTACCTCACCTGCCCTACATGTGGACATTCCAGTACAGAGCTTATGTAAAGCTGCTACATGGACAACTCCGTGCACTTTTATAAAGCACTACCATTTAGACATCAAAGCCAGACAGGACTGCTCCTTTGGCTATGTTGTCTTATCCACAGACCTTCAGTAGTGACACTGTTCTGCCTCCAGGTGGGCAAGCTTGCTAATCACCCATATGTGTGATGCACAGAGACCACGACGAAGAAAGGCAGGTTGCGTACCTGTAACTGTCGTTCTTCGAGTGGTCATCTGTGCATTCACACAAGCCACCTGCCAGCCCCACTTCGGTGTCAGTGAATGGGTTCATATTTCTCCAAATTTAATTAAACTTTCATTTCCTTGCTGGCACCAGATGGGGGCGATCAGGCAGTCTTCAGCTGACTGGCGAGAGGGTGGGGACTCTGCCCATTTATAATAGTGGGAGGGGGAGCAGAGTTCCCGCCAAAAACTATTACAGCTGAGAGAATCCTCCTGAAAATACTCATAGGCACTGTGCAGGCACAGCACCCATATGTGTGAATGCACAGATGACCACTTGAAGAACCACAGTTACCAGTAAGCAACCTGCCTTTATCCAGATAAAGTGCTGGGGAGGGGAGGGGACAGGAGAAGGTTGGAGTGTCAAGAAGAATCAAGGAAGGTGGATGGTCCCAGGCTTCATTCTTCCCCACTGCCCAGCATGTCCTTCCCCACTCTTTGAGGCACTCTCTGCTCTTGGAAAAGCAACTGGTATGGTTCTTTCTGTGTTGCTTGTGAGCAGGGTGGGGTGGGGAACTCAGCCATTAGAGTCTGAGCACCAAGGACAGATGATGTCAGGAGGCCATAGGATTGCATCCTAAATCTATTTAATAGCAATACTGGAGATTAATTTTGTGGTCATGATGGTAATGGTAAAAAGGCACGTAAGATACTATTAAGATTGTATTTTAGCTGTTATGAAAACATTGCTAAATAACTAATGTGTATGGGTGCGTGCATGCACACACACAATGATTAACCCAGGTTTTGTATTTTATTAGGATGCCTGTCCAAAAAGCTGTAGTGGTCATTCCTATGTAAGAAAGAATTGGCTTGGATCAGTTACGTTTCCTTTCTTTGCTCTCCTGGAACAGTCAAAGGTAAAGAACAAGACAAAGCATGAATTTCAAGAGATTATATTATCAATATAACCCCAGATATTGAGTTGCTTTTGAAAAAGCAATGTTAATACAGCCATGTTATCAGATTTTTTGTCTCTGAAATCATGTGCACGTGTTTATTATGTGTTTATAGATCTGTGGTACATTTCAAGTAAATACACCACCAATTTTGCTTGGATATACTTGGAGTAAGACGTATGTTCCCCCTAAAGAAGACTGTAATGTGCAGAATTTGAAAGATTATACCTTTTTAACGATCTTTGTCACTATTGAACCTCAGCTATCATCAGCTGAAAATAATTTACAATCAGATAAGGTTGGCCTTCATCTTTTTCCTATCCAATATTTTTAAAACAACATTTTCATCTATATTCAGATGAAAAATACATTTAAATTAAAAAAATAATCTCAGTTCTACATATGGTTTTAGCTTTCAGATCACGAAAATGAAACACTATTGCAAAGAGCATACATTTTTAAGCAGACATGTAAGGCACTGTTCCCAAAGAGGAGAATAGTAACATCAGTTTTTAACCATCAAGGAAAAAGTATTTTAGTAACAAAGTATATTACCTGTCTTAATCCACCACAACTGTTACTGGATATGTATCCTGATGATCCTAACTCAACTTCTGTAAGTATGGAATGTTTCTCATAAAATAAGTTGATGATGAGGAGGAATTTCATTCCTATACCACCCAATAGATGAAGTTGTCTGAGCAATTTTCCTGTTGTGTCTTCCTAATGAGACTTTTATAGCACAGTTGCACTGCCTCATACACAGTATTTTACAGGAAACTCTAGACATGGTTGTCTTCAATCTGTTGTCCTCTACAACTTCTGTCTTCTCTTGCTCGCCAGAAAATAAAAGAATCCATTAAAAAGGAAAGACAGACTATAGCTACACACATTGCTTTTTGATTGTTAGTGGTACTTTGTCTGAAAATAGCCTGTCTTTGATACTTCTGTGACAAAATGCGAAAACAAAACTGCAATACAGAAACTAGTGTTTGAGGCTTTTTATAAATCCAGGTATAATCACGTAACTTAGAATTTCTAACATGCATTACTGTGATAGATCTATTCTTGCTTATGTTATAGGATCTTATATCACGATTTGTATCTTTAATTCCTTGCATATCAGACTCTGTGGATGAAAGTGATGATGTTGATATTTGGATAACATCAGAGGTAATACAGTTTTACAGAGTTAATGTTCCATTGATTTTAATTTGTTTCTTTTTTTGTGCAAAACTCATTGAAGAAGAAAATAATGCTAGGAAACTCAAAGGTAGAAGAAGGGAAAGATCAGCAATGAGATGGCCACAGCCTTAATTGTATAAGAGCTAAGCAGGCTTGTCAAGGTCAGGGCATTTTAGAAGGCGTTCATTCATAGGGTCATCATACAGTAGGGATGACCTGATAGCACTTACTAACAGCATTTTAAATGTGAATAAGATTAGTTAACATTCCTGAAAACACTCTCTGGGGCGTAGAAGCTGAGGGAATCTCAGCTGGCAGTGATTGACCAAGAAAGAGCTTTTGCAGTTATGATGGACAGCTCAGTGAAAATGTCAACCTGGTGTGTGGCTACTGTGGAAAAGGCAAACTCCATGTTAGGCACTATTAGGAAAGACATTGAAAATAAAATTGTCAATGTCATTCTGCCCTTCTACAAATTTATGGTGCAACTAGAATACTGTTAGCGGTACTTGAAAAGGGATATTGTAGAGTTAGAAAACATTCAGAAAAGTGCAATTAAAATGATCAGAGATTGGAGCAACACCTTTATGAGGAAAGGTTACAACAGCTGAGATTGTCTAACTTAGAAAAACAAGGCAAATAAGTGGAAAGATGACAGAGGTGTACAAATTTGTGCATCATGAGAAGAAAGAGAATAGGGAGACATTTTTCTCCTTCTTCCATAATACTAAAACCTGAGGTCATCCCATGAAGCTAATTGGTGAATGATTCAAGACAGATAAAAGGAAATACTTTGCACAGCACAGAGTTAAATTAAAAAAATGCACTTCCATGAGGATGTAATTATCAAGAGTTTGACTAGCTTCAAAAGGTGATTGGACAAATTCATGGAGGGGAAGGCTGTCCATGACTACTGCTGACTATATGCAGTATGCTTATGTACATCAGTTTGGGGAACTTGGGCAGGAGGTTGTTGTAGTTGTCATATCCTTCTTAATGGGATCCTGAGCACAGCTGGCCTGGCCACTGTGTAACAAAATACTAGACTAGATGGATTCTTGATCTGATTCAGTATGACCTATGTTCTTATGTAGTTTACAAAACAAAAACATAAAATTGAACCACATAATAAAACATATACATTCTTTTAAAAATGACATGAAAGATGGTCAATATGTTCCATCTGTTCTAATGCTATTTTGTTTCCTATATTTTGAAATTTATAGTTAATGAAAATATTTATATTGTGTAAGCCTTTAACTGAGCACAGTCCTGTGAAGGCAGGAGCAATGGAGGCTTTTTACCCTTTCCATTCTTTATCATAGCATTTTTCATTAGATTGACCTCGAGCATGTAATGTGCTCATTTTGTTGAAGGCACAGCTGCAGGCTGACAGGCCATCGAAACTGTGGCCTCTCCTGTCTGACCAATCTGCCCCATGATACTTCTTTCTTCTATTCCTGATGTTGGAATCCTGACCTCAGGAGAAGGAGTTACCACAGAATTTAAAGTGGCAGCTGGGAAGGGCTTGGGAAATCAAGCACAATAATCAGCAGTTCATAGCTGATCTGTCTATCAGATCTAATTCCTTAAATCTATTAGTCACCTCTACTGTATATTCATCAGGGATATGATTTAGGTCATACCTGAGTGGCCTAGTGCTTTTCCTTACTTTCTTCAATTTAAGCCTAAATTTTGCATCAAGAAGCTCATGATCTGAGCCACAGTCAGCTCCTTGTCTTGTTTTTACTGACTATATAGAGCTTTGGCTGCAGAGCACATAGTTAATCTGATTTCTGTGTTGATCATCCCCTTAGCCCTCCAATTATATCAAGCAAAAGTACTAGCTCAATTACTGTACAGATCGTAATAGGGCCTTTTCTGAATACCCAAGTATGTGTACATTCAAAATTTCTGAGGGCAATACTAGATGTTCCTAGAGATGTCTTCAATGCAAAGATAAGATTAGAGACCAGTCAGATTAAAATTGAAGCTAGGATCTGGGGTGCTATTCTTATGCACTGGCTCAGATTATTATATTTTCCAATTAACCTTGATTCATTAATTTGCAAGACAATTTTAAATCCAACTGGACTAAATCAATTGAGCAGAAAATAGCTTTCTTGGACCTTCACTTGCGATCTCTAATAAATATGGGCTTCAAACAGGCAATGAAAACTATCAAGCAGCGCATAGCAGACATAGAGAGACCAAGTGATCTCAGTAGTGCCCTAGAATTCTATTTTAAGGAGGACTATAGACACATTGCGATAGCTGTACCCTAACTTGAACAATTGGATTTGCACAAACACAGAAGGGCTTTTACCTTGGCCCACCTTAATGGTCTCGCCTTGGCAGTTTTGGAGGGATGGTATATTCATGTTGCATTCATTTCCCCACTGATGAATTGCTTTCCAGGCTGTACAGGACAACAATATGTCTCTAGTTTGCTGACTGACACTAATCCAGGGCTAAAATACAGTGTCACTAAATTCTTCACGGCTGCAATGGGTGTCCGAAGAAGGATCTTGAGGGAGTGTGGTTCTGCTTAGCTGGATGACAGACAAAGTCTGGGAATGTCACTTACTCAAGTTGATGGATATGAGTTATAGTAGTAGTGCATTGTGTCGAAGTGCCTACTAATCTGACTGGGGCTTTATGACAGTTTTGTTTGTTTGTTTGTTCAAGGATAGGCTAGACATGCACATGGTAGGCATGTTGTGAGCAGAGCTGGCTGGAGCTGGGGGTCAGACTAGATGGCATGGGAGGCCCTTTCTGACTTGCTCTGTTTCTATGTTTTAATGCATTTTCTTTCCTTTCTATATCTATTTATTTACTCAAATTGAGCTGGTCTTTGACCATAATAAAGTTCGTTCATTCATTCGTTCTATCTATCATTTTGTGGGAAGATGCAGAATAAATCACAGTAGTTTTGATTTTAAATCTGTAATCTTATATTTCTCATAGGATTGCCTCAAATTGGGTGTTGCTAATAAAGAGGAACATGCAGTGCTTCTATGCAACTACTTTTTGTATGTTGGGAAAAAAGCATGGATACTGCTGGGAACATCTGTATTAGAAGTAAGTCTAGCAAAATATTGAAATACTTGTTTGTATAGTTTCTCATAAAATATCAAATACCTAGTGAATGGAGCTATATAAGGTAGATTGTGATATCATAGCAAGAAGTGCATTAGCACATTTGCTAATATAAAGTGACTATGAAATAGTTCATCTTAACTTGTTTAATTTCTAGTCACAAGAAATTCCTTTATAATGATCAATAAAATGTTCTATTTCAAGATGGGTTGTTCAAATCCTTACCAAATGGAGAGTAATAGAATATTTCATATTAGATAATCATGTATATTACTCAGTATGCTGTAACATTCAATAGTGCTAATGTCCATACATTTCACTTGTTGTTATTTTAATTGAAAATATATTATTTGTGACTATGAAATATACATCTCTATTGTTTTGTCTTAAGCTAATAAGTATTACTTGCAAATCACAAGTAATTTGCAAATCACAAGTAGTAGTTGCAAATCACAAGTAGTAGTTCCCTTGTACTCCTCACTAGTCTGATCTCATCTGAATACTGTGTCCAATTCTGGGCATCAAGATTTAAGAAAGATGCTGAAAAATCAGAAAAGGTCTGGAGGAGGGCAACAAAAATGATCCAGGGTTTGGAAACATTGACCTATGAGAGAACTGGGCATGTTTGGCCTTGAGAAGAGAAGACTGAGAGGGGACAAAATATCACTCTATAAGTACTTCAAGGCTGTCACAAAGAGGAAGGACAAGATCTCACTGATACCAGATTGTAAGACATGGAATAATCAATTCAAGTTGTGACAACCCCTTTCCTAAACACTCTTCCCCTCACAAAAAATAAAATAAAATGACAATTTAATTAAAAACAAAAAACCTCCTTCTGTTGTCTTCTTAAAAGTTTATACTTCTTTCATCTAACTTTTATAGAAACAGAAACAGAGCGCGTCAGAAGGGGTCTCCCGGGCCATCTAGTCTGACCTCTGGCACCAGCCGACTCCACTCACGACATGCCCACCATGTGCA
The DNA here is from genome assembly GCA_023646645.1 of Varanus salvator macromaculatus. Lineage (NCBI taxonomy): Eukaryota > Metazoa > Chordata > Lepidosauria > Squamata > Varanidae > Varanus > Varanus salvator. Next base: position 30,106,640 of record JAIXND010000756.1, read on the forward strand.
CGTCCAGCCTATCCTTGAACACCTGCACCAATCCCCACCTCAACGACCTCTCGTGGAAGCCCATTCCACACCCTCGGGGTCCTAACTGTCAGGAAATGCTTCCTGGCATCCAAATGGAACCTTGGCTCCCTGAGCTTTGCTCCGCTGGAGCATGTCCTGCCTTCCTCGGCAGGGGAGAACAGGTCTCTACCCATCTCCATGTGACATCCCCTCACATACCTGTATGTCGCCAACATATCCCCTCTGAGTCTCTTCTTCTCCAGGCTGAAGAGACCCAGTTCCCTCAGTCTCGCATCATACCCCATCCCCTGCAAGCCGGCCACCAACCTTGTGGCCCTGTGCTGCACTGACTCTAACCTGGCTATATCCTTTCTGTAATGAGGGGCCCAAAACTGAGAACAATACTCCAGTTGCGGGCGCACCAGAGTCGTATAGAGTGGTAGTAATACCTCTCTTGATCTAGAAGCCACACTTCTGGCTATGCAACCAAGGGTGACGTTTGCCCTCTTGACCACTGCATCACACTGCTGACTCATGTTTAGCCTGCAGTCAACCAGTACCCCGAGGTCCCTTTCACAAGTGCTGCTCTCCAGCCACTTGTTACCTAACCTGTACTTATGACACCTATTCCTATGCCCCAAGTGCAAGACCTTGCACTTATCCACATTGAACACCATCCTGTTGTCTCCTGCCCACTTCCATAGTCTGTCCAGATCCTTTTGGATCTGGAGTACCTGCTCCTCAGTTGTGGCCACTGCTCCAGTTTTAGTGTCGTCTGCGAATTTGATCAGCAGACTGTTCACCCCTTCTTCCATGTCGTTAATGAAAAGATTAAACAGGATCGGCCCCAGGACAGAGCCCTGGGGGGCCCCACTTGTCACTGGCAGCAATCCCGATGATTCCCCGCTAATGGTTACCGTCTGCTTTCGGTCAGTCAACCATGCCCTAATCCACCGGACAGTGCTTTGGTGTATCCCAAAACTCCTCAGTTTCTCCACCAGGATATCATAGGGCACTTTGTCCAAGGCCTTGCTGAAATCCAGGTATACCACATCCACTGCATCTCCTCCATCTAGCCATCTCGAAACCTTGTCATAGAATTCCACAAGGTTTGACTGGCAGGACCTGTTTTTGCGGAAGCCATGTTGTGTGGCTGTCAGCCTCCCTTCCCTATCTAGCATCACTAGATCTCTCTCTATTATGAGCCTTTCCATTGTTTTTCCTACAATGGACATAAGGCTAACAGGTCTATAATTCCCTATGTCCCTTCTACTACCCTTTTTGAAAATTGGGACCACTGATGCCACCCTCCAGTTCTCTGGAACTTCACCCGTTCTCCACGAAGCCTCAAAAATGGAGGCCAGCAGGCGTGAGAGAACCCCTGCCAACTCTCTAAGTACTCTCGGGTATAGCCTGTCAGGGCTTGGTGCCTTTGTAATGTCCAATACCCTGAGGAGCCCTTCGACTTCAAGGGGGGGGGTGACTCCCCTAAATCTTCAAGGGGGGGTGTGCCCCTAAATCCCCAGCCTCATCTAATCTCCTATGCGGATATCTCCCGTCCTGCTTTGGGGAGAACACAGAGGCAAAATAGTCATTTAGCATCTGTGCCTGTTCCCTCATATCAGTCACTGGATCTCCTTCCTCCTTATTTAGTGGTCCCACCACTTGTCTCCCCTTCCTCTTCCTATTTACATGCTGAAAGAAGCCCTTTTTGGTGCTCTTGATATTCTTGGCAAGTCTCAGCTTGTAATCAGCCTTAGCCTTGTGAAGAATCCTTCTGCAGCAGGCCTCCTCCTCCCGGTATACTCTTTTGTCTATTTGCTCCAGTACCCATTTCCTATGGAGGTTCCTCTTTTGTCTAATCCCTCTAACCACCTCCTTTCGCATCCATGGCGGCACTCTCCTCCGCCTCTCCACCTTACTGACTAGAGGTATTGTCAAGGCTTGCACCTCCAAAACCTCCCTTTTGAGTGTTATCCACCCGTCCTCAACTCGCTTACCTTCCAGTAACCTATCCCAGGAGACTTTCCCCAGTCTGGCCTTCAGTTGGCCCTCTTGAAGTCCCAGCTTCTAGTGCTCGCCCTGCTGCACGGCCCCAGTCCCCTGATCTCAAAGCAAAGGATGGAGTGATCACTCGCATCCAGAGCTCCCCTAATCTGTACTTCATCTATCAGCTCCTCTCTATTGGTCAAGACCAAGTCAAGGATGTTTCCCCCCCCTTGTTGCCTCTCGGACCCTCTGTGTGAAAAACCCTCCCTCTATAGCTTCTAGGAAGCGACATGACCTGGCTGTCACCCCGAGTGAGTCTCCCAACTAATATCCAGGAGATTGAAATCTCCCATAAGTACTGTGTCTCTCCCCTGAGATGTCCTTAGAATCTGGCCTGTCAGGACATCATCCAGGGTCTCAAGTTGACCTGGAGGGTGATAACAAACCCCCACTGTCAGGTCTTTTTCCCTGTCAAAACCCCTAAGTTTCACCCAGACTGCCTCTACTGAATCCCCATATGTGCTGCATTCTATCTCACTGCATCCTATCCCTTCCCTGATGTATAAAGCCACGCCCCCACCCCTCTTTCCCTTCCTGTCCTTTCTAAAAAGGTGATACCCTTCTATGTTCACATTCCAGACTTGCCTTTCATCCCACCAAGTTTCTGTGATTCCCACCAGATCATACCCTCCTATTCCCAGGAGAGCTTCAAGCTCTTCCTGCTTATTATCCATGCTCCTAGCATTGGTGTACATGCACCTCAACTCCTTCCCACCGCTTCCTTTCCTTGGAGTTCCCAGCCTCCTCCTTCCTCCCATCCTACCTGATACCTGGCCCCTCTCTGTAGAAGTCCTGTCAGTTCCTGCAGTACCTCTAAAACCCTGCTCTCAGAGCCCTGATCCTCTCCCCACACTTGACCAGTGCAGACACGTTTCTGGGGGGCCTGAACCCACCCCCCTGGCTCAGTTTAAAGTCTTCTGGACGAAGCTCGCTAGATCATCTCCAAAGGACCTTTTCCCCATCCTCGTGAGGTGCGACCGTCCTTTGTCAGAAGTTGATTGGCAAGAAACCAAGTGCCGTGGTCAAGGAACCCGAAGTGTTCCTTCTGGCACCACACCCTAAGCCAGTCATTCACCTCGGAGACCCTCCTGTCTCTTCCTGGCCCAAATCCCCAGACCGGTAAGATTGAAGAGAAGGCCACTTGGGCCTTCAGCTCCCTGAGTTTCTTCCCCAAGGCCTCGAAGTCCCTGGTGATCCCGACCACACCCTGCCTGGCCACGTCGTTTGTGCCCACATGGATCACCAGGAGTGGCTGGTGACCCCCAGAGTGAACAAGACACTCCACTCTGTCCTTCACATGCCAGACGTGTGTGGTCTGGCAGGCAGCAAACTTCCCTTGTCTCCAGGTTGGGGCAGCATGCCGCCACCTCAGTACCCCTCAGCAGGGAGTTCCTAACAACAATCACCTGCCGCTGTGTCTTCCTGGTGGTGGTGAGCGGCCATGCCCTGGCCCTCGTGTCTCCTGCAGCGGCCCCCTTGCCACTTGTCGTCCCAGGCTGGGGTTCCTGCTGGACCCCCGAGGCCTCATCAGCCCCAGCCTCCCCAAGTGGAGAGAACCTGTTTCCCAGCTCCAGATCGGTGCCAGAAGAAGGAGGAGGCTGTGCTGGCCTCCTCCTCCTGTGGGTGACATGCCTCCATGTCTCCCCGGCTGCTCCTCCCATGGCCTCTCTCTCAACCCTCGGCCCTCAGGCACCTCACCTCCTCTTCTAGCAGGGTCACCATCTTGCACCGAGGGCAAGTGTAACCCTGCCTCTCCTGGGGGAGAAGGGCAAACATGTCGCAGCTGTCGCAGCAGACAGCAACACCCATGACTCCCGCCAAGGCCATCTCCTGGTCTGCCATTGGGATCCCTTCCAAGACCTTACCTTGGTCCCCTACCTTGTTTGTCCTGCAGTTCCTCTCACTCGCTCAGTTCTCCCAGACAAAAACCCACTCGTGCACACACACAAGGATAAAATAAACTTAAATTTATAAAATAAACTTAAATTTAAATTGAAGGAAAAACAAAGCACAGCACAGCACCAAAAAAAAAAAAAAACCCAACCAAACAAAAAAAGGAAGGTAGGTAGGTAGGTAGGAAGGAAGGAAGAAAAACAAAGCCAAAAAAAAAAAAAAAATCCTCTGTGTCCCAGGGAAGAGAGTCCCTGGACAACCCGGGCCATAGCTAAGGGATGCAGACAAGGGATGACACCTTATCAGCCCCTCAGGCCAGTGGCCCCACCTGTCTGCTTCCTCCTGGCCCCTCTAGCCTCTCTGACCCCACCCCCTTCCTCTCTGATGCTCCTGGCCCTCTGCTCCCCTGCCCAGCTCCTACCTTGCCTTCGCCAGTCCCCTGGCCACTCAGCACTCTCTCCTAGCCTGTGCCTCTGCTGCTCTGCCAAGAGGCCAGAGCCAAAAGCCCGATGGTGCTCAAGATGGCCTTTAAAGTGTAAGATGCAGAGTGAAAATGCCCTCCTCAGATGGACACTTGCTGTGCCTCTTCTGCCTTGGCGAAGAGCACCAATTAGATACCTGCCCACACTGTCAGGCTTTCAATATACAAGCCAGGAAGAACAGGGCATGCTGTCCAAAGACAGAAATGTGAACCAGGGCTCTTGTGGCAATGCAAAATGTTGAAGGGGACTCACAAGACCACCTGTTGGCATCTCACACAGCCCTATCTGCAGACATGGAAGCTCCTTTAACTGCTCTGTCAGTGCCCAGAAAAACTAAATATGCACTAGATGGTAAATATACACCAGATGTAGCTGTGACTGGCTCTTCCAAAAAGGTGGAAGAGCCAGTCACAGCTATAAAAAAGGGCAAGCAAAAGCTTGCAAAAAGTCCGGGCACCACTCTCCAACTGCTATGGAGCAAGCTCATTTGCCTTCCCCACCAGCAATCCCAGCTACCATTTGAAAGCTGACCCCATAATAGGTCCACATCACTCCAACTACTGCTAGCATTCCAACAATGATCCAGGCTGAGAAATGATCCAAGCTGAGTGCAGCCCAATCTTTCTTTGAAGAGAAATACAGGACTCACCATCCTGATTACCATCTATTCGGATCACACTGCCAACCCGTACAACATTGTGCAGACACACAGGGAAAAGTGACCAGAAGGGCTGCAGTCTGTTGATAGATTTGATGGGAAAGGGAATTCAGACAGTCAAGACAAAAAAGTTTTGGAATCTCAGCAAATGACAGTATCAGATCAAGGCCAGGGATTGTCCACAGATCAAATGCCATTGCTCCAGCAGGGTGGGTGTAGCGATCAATCATCCCGTGGGAATGGAGAGGCAGCTCATCAAGGAGCAGGGTTGGGAGTGGAAGATGACAAGAGCTCCAATCTGCCCATGGGAGAACAGAAAGCAACACAGGTAGGAGATTCAGATGTTGACACTATGGGAGGCGCAGAGACAGGTGAGGAATTTCTGTGCCATGGCTCTGAGTTGGCAACCGAGAGTATCTCTTAAATGGGATGAAGATTAAGGGAAGGGCTCAGAGAGAGTTCAGCAGTTTACTCTGGGTGAATTCAGAGATGTTTGACAATGTTGTTGTTAGTCGCGAAGTCGTGTTCGACCCATCACGACCCCATGGACAACATTCCTCCAGGCCTTCCTGTCCTCCACCATCCCCCAGAGTCCACTCATGCTCACACCAACTGCCTCAGTGACTCCATCTAACCACCTCATCCTCTGCTGTCCCCTTCTTCTTTTGCCATCTATTGTTCCCAGCATTAGACTCTTCTCCAGGGAGTCCTTCCTTCTCATTAGGTGGCCAAAGTATTTGAGTTTCATCTTCACTATCTGGCCTTCTAAAGAGCAGTCAGGGTTGATCTCCTCTAGGACTGACCGGTTGGATCGCCTTGCAGTCCAAGGGACTCGCAGGAGTCTTCTCCAGCACCACAATTCAAAGACCTCAATCCTTTTGCGCTCAGCCTTCCTTATGGTCCAGCTTTCACAGCCATACATTGCAACTGGGAAAACCATAGCCTTGACTATATGCACTTTTGTTGGCAGGGTGATGTCTCTGCTTTTTAGTATGCTGTCTAGATTTGCCATAGCTCTCCTCCCCAAGAGCAAGCGTCTTTTAATTTCTTGGCTGCAGTCCCCGTCTGCGGTGATCTTGGAGCCCAGGAAAATAAAATCTGTCACAACCTCCATTTCTTCCCCATTTATTTGCCAGGAAGTGAGAGGACCGGATGCCATGATCTTAGTTTTCTTGATGTGGAATTTCAAGCCAACTTTTGCGCTCTCCTTCACCCGCATCAAGAGGCTCTTTAGTTCCTCTTCACTTTTGCCATGAGAGTGGTATCATCTGCATATCTGAGGTTGTTGATATTTCTCCCAGCAATCTTGATTCCAACTGGTGCTTCATCTAGCCCTGCCTTTCTCATGATGTGCTCTGCATATAAGTTAAATAGGCAGGGAGACAGTATACAGCCTTGCCGAACTCCTTTCTCAATTTTGAACCAATCAGTGGTTCTGTGTCCAGTTCTCATTGTTGCTTCTTGACCCGCAAATAGGTTTCTCAAGAGACAAATAAGATGGTCTGGTACTCCCATCTCTTTAAGAACTTGCCACAATTGGTTGTGATCCACACAATCAAAAACTTTAGCATAGTCAATGAAGCAGAAGTAGATGTTTTTCTGGAACTCCCCAGCTTTCTCCATGATCCAGCATATGTTGGCAATTTGATCTCTAGTTCGTCTCCCTCTTCGAAATCCTGCCTGTACTTCTGGTAGTTCTCGGTCCACATACTGCTGGAGCCTAGCTTGTAGGATTTTGAGCATCACTTTGCTAGCATGTGAGATGAGTGCAATGGTGCGGTAGTTTGAACATTCTTTGGCATTGCCCTTCTTGGGGATCGGAATGTAAACTGACCTTTTCCAATCCTGTAGCCACTGTTGAGTTTTCCAAATTTGCTGGCATATTGAGTGTAGCACTTTAACTGCATCGTCTTTCAGGATTTTGAATAGCTCAGCTGGAATACTGTCACCTCCACTAGCTTTGTTGTTGCTCAGACTTCCTAAGGCCCATTTGACTTCACATTCCAGGATGTCTGGCTCGAGGTCAGTGACCACCCCATCGTGGTTATCAGGGATGTTAAGCTCTTTCTTGTATAGTTCTTATAGTGTGTAATCTTGCCACCTCTTCTGCCTCTGTTAGGTCCCTGCCATTTTGGTCCTGTATTATGCCCATCTTTGCATGAAATGTTCCCTTCATATCTCTAATTTTCTTGAAGAGATCTCTGGTCCTCCCTATTCTATTGTTTTCTTCTATTTCTTTGCACTGTTCATTTAGGAAGGCATCCTTATCTCTTCTAGCTGTTCTCTGGAATTCTGCATTCAATTGTTTGTATCTTTCTCTTTCTCCCTTGCCTTTCGCTTCCCTTCTTTCCTCAGCTATTTGTAAAGCTTCCTCAGTCAGCCATTTTGCTTTCTTGCATTTCTTTTTCTTTGGGATGGTTTTAGTTGCTGCCTCTTGTACAATGTTGCGAACCTCCGTTCATAGTTCTTCAGAAACTCTGTCTATCAGAACTAATTCCTTAAATCTATTTGTCACCTCTACTGTGTATTCATCAGGGATATGATATAGGTCATACCTGAGTGGCCTAGTGCTTTTCCCTACTTTCTTCAATTTAAGCCTAAATTTTGCAACAAGAAGCTCATGATCTGAGCCATACTCAGCTCCTGGTCTAGTTTTTACTGACTGTATAGAGCTTCTCCATCTTTGGCTGCAGAGCACATAGTCAGTCTGATTTCTGTGTTGACCGTCTGGTGATGTCCATGTGTAGAGTCGTCTCTTGGGTTGTTGGAAAAGAGTGTTTGCTATGACCATCGTATTCTCTTGACAAAATTCTACCAGCCTGTGCCCTGCTTCATTTTGTACTCCAAGGCCAAACTTGCCTGTTATTCCAGTTATCTTTTGGCTTCCTACTTTAGCATTCCAATCCCCCATGATGACAAGGACATCATTTTTGGGTGTTAATTCTAGAAGGTGTTGTAGGCCTTCATAGAACTGGTCAACTTCAGCCTCTTCAGCGCCAGTTTTTGGGGCATTGACTTGGACTATTGTGATGTTGAATGGTTTGCCTTGGATTCGAACTGAGATCATTCTGTCATTTTGGAGATTGTATCCCAGTACTGCTTTTCCTACTCTTTTATTGACTATGAAGGCTACTCCATTTCTTCTGAGGGATTCTTGCCTGCAGTAGTATACCTGATGGTCATCTGAATTAAATTCACCCATTCCTGTCCATTTTAGTTCACTGATTCCTAAGATGTTGATGTTCAGTCTTGTCATCTCTTGTTTGACCACATCCAGCTTGCCTTGATTCATGGATCTTACATTCCAGGTTCCTATGGCGTATAGATCTTTACAGCATCAGACTCTCCTTTCACCACCAGATACATCAGCAACTGAGTGTCCTTTCGGCTTTGACCCAGTCGCTCCATTCTTTCTGGCACTACTAGTACTAGCCCTCTGCTCTTCCCCAGTAGCATATTGGACACCTTCCGACCTGAGGGGCTCATCTTCCGGCGTCATATCTTTTTGCCTTTTGGTACTGGGGTTTGTCCATGGGGTTTTCATGGCAATGATACTGGAGTGGGTTGCCATGTCTTTCTCTAGTGGATCACGTTTTGTCAGAGCTCTCTGCTATGACTGTCCGTCTTGGGTGACCCTGCATGGCATAGCTCATAGCTTCATTGAGCTATGCAAGCCCCTTCGCCACGACAAGGTAGTGATCCATGAAGGAGTGTTTGACAATAAGGACGTGTAATAATGAAGAATTGTGAAAAGGAACTCTGAAGCAGTGTATTTACTCAGGAGAGGGACTGTGTGTCATGACATCCAGAGAACACACTCACCAAGGCAGAGATTTGCGGCGGGCCTCTCTGATAGCCCTACCTCACTACAAGATCATTTTCCGGTGCTATCACTGGCATTCATCCAGTGGCTGACAGAGCATCTCAGATTGCTTACACTGCCCTGGGACCGAAAGGCATATGGGGCTATTCCAAAAGACTATTTGTAGGCTACATTGAATGATTCAAGGGCAAACCGATCAGTCCTTGAAAGACTGACCCATTGGATTGTAGAGGCAATAAAATTGGCTTATCAGCTGGTACACTTACAGCTACTGGACCAACCCAAAGCACTTTCAACAAGATCCATGGCAACCTCCAGAGCACTGTATACTGGGATCCCACCGCAACACCTCTGCAAAGCAACTACCTAGTCTACACCTTCAACATTCGTAAAACACTACTGACAGGACTGCTCCTTTGGACATTCTGTATTATCCTCCATTCTTCAGTGATGACACCCCCACCACCATACTTCGTAAGCTTTCTAGTCACCCATATGCATGATTCACAGAGACTGTGAAGAAGAAAGTAAGGTTGCTTACCTGTAACTGTTGTTCTTTGAGTGGTCATCTGTGCCTTTACAGAACCCACCCACTGGCCCTGAGTAAGTGTTGGTGACTTACCTAACACTGCAGATAGTTTCCTTTTCTCTGGTATGCCATAATTGTAAGAAACATCCTAGACTTGGACTATGTTCTGGCCTCATTCCCAGTTCAATTTATGTTAAAAACTGTGTAACATGGTTTCAAAACACAACAGAAATGATAGCTAATATAAGAATTGAAGATAAAGAATAATTCCTGTTGAATATAGAAATGAATAAAAATGGTGGCATCTACTTTGGCTGTTACAGGGGAAAGTAGCTTATGTAGCAACACAAGAAAATGGAGAATATTTTCTGTGGAATCCACTGAATGGCCAGTGCTATAAACAGTTTGATGCATTTTGCCCACTGCAGAGTATTGATTGCTTAATTAGCTGGGAAAATGTAAGTAATTATGTCTAAGTAAAATCATATTTAATGATTTTCCTTACCTTTTCAAGTAGTGGGAAATTCCCGGAATGATACTTGTAGGTTTAATTTTCTTACAATGAGAAAATGATAGAAAATTCTGGTGTTTGAAATATTTGTTGTATTTATAATTATGTAAGCAGAATATAGGGATGCAGTGGTGCACTGAGTTAGACCACTGAGCTGCTGGGCTGGTTGATTGAAAGGTTGACAGTTTGAATCTGCAGACGGGGTGAGCTCCCGTACTCTGTCCCAGCTCCTGCCAACCTTGTGGTTCGAAAGCATATTAATGCAAGTAGATAAATAGGTACCACTTCGGTGGAAAGGTAACAGCGTTTTGTGCACTTCAGTGTTTAGTCATGCTCTCCACATGACCACAGATACTGTCTGCGGACAAACGCTGGCTGCCTTGGCTAGGAAATGGAGATGAGCACCGCCCCCTAGAGTCAGGCATAATTGGACTTTAATGTCATGGGGAAACCTTTACCTTTTTAAGCAGAAAATAATAGAGGCAAATACATTTGTCTAAAAGATAGCACACTCTGCATGAGATTCCTAGAGAGCAACTTGTGCAGCACTGCCCTCTTACACTCCAATTCCAAGCTGGTTACAAAACTGTGTGAAGCAGTTTTCTCCTTCCCTGTCAACCATTTTTATTTGTTTCTCGCTTCTGCAGTGAAAGAAAGAAGACAATCACTTTCTCCAAGTTTGATTATCATATTATTTAAAGCTTTATAATGATTCCCAGTGATCAGAAAACCATCTCCTAACATTAGCTCATGTTGATTAACTGTAACCAGTCATTCTGGATTTTTAGTACACCTTCAGTTGAATTAAAAGATGGCCAACCAGCATGTTTAACTATATGCTGTGTTCTGATGCATCTAATACTGACAGAGCTCCAGGCATTACTTTACTGCATCTATTACATATTGGAGAATTCACTTTGTATTAAATCTGCTGATTAGACTGATGGTATTATACATTCTATTCAATATGTCAAATAACCTGAAATGTGTGTAGATATGTAGTGGGTTGGACCAGCACTCTTTTCAGTTTGCAGTGGCATGTTTTCATCTTCACCTTTTTTCCCCTGGAGATTGCAATGTTTGGCTTGATAGCAGGCTTTCACTATCTCTAGTTTGATAGCCACTGCCAGCTCCTTCAAAGTGTCTGAGAAAAAGTAATTTTAAATTATTTCTGTATAAGGAATGTACAGGTTTTTGTGTGGGGTTAATTTTTTTGACATTTGTGTGAATGTAGAAAATGGGGCTCTTGGTTGAGCAATGTTGGGTTGTGGGGTACTCAGGGCTGTGCAGCTGGTACATAAAACTTTTGACTCTGACCCTGACTCCAGCTCCTCAATTTATGGTACCTTCAATTCTGACTCCTTTATTTTTATATCAATACTAAATAAATAATTATTATATTTATTTCCTATATTTATTGAAAGCACTCACCTATCAAATGCTGCAAGTGTCTTTTTAAACTTGATACTCTTGTAGATGCATTTTTATCAGAACCACAAAACATGCTAATTTTTGGAACACATCCTTTTTCACATTCATCATCTTCTATAATACACTGACACACATAATATTTCCCATCTGTTGCTATTGTAAAGTGTTTGAAAACTACCAACTTTGTTGACACATTTTTTGCCATTGGAAATTTTTTTTAATGGGATGCTTCTTTCGCTAATATATAAAATTAAAATATATCCTGAAAATATAACCTGAAAAATAGGTTAATCAAATTATTATCTGTGAAGCAGGATTTTTTGACATATTATTTACATTATGATTTAAATTTAGTAGGAATCAGAGTCAGCATATTTTTACTGACTCTGACTCCAGTAACCAAAGGACTGTTTCCAACTCTGACTTTGACTCCATGATTCTGACTTGACTCCACAGCCTTGGGAGTGTCTGCTGCTACAGGGTAACAGGTATAAACCTTGGACATCTGCTTTAAGAGGGGCCAAATAAGGTATCCTTTCCCTTTGTTTTCTCTTGAAAGGCAAGTTGTCAAGAGAAGGGAAACGTACAAGTGATTTTTGAACACAAAAACAGGATCGTGAGAGTCATATGCTCTTTAAGCAAGATCCTCCACTTTTTTTCTTCCCTGATAGTCTACACATTTTGAACTTATTTCTAAAACTCTTGTTGCTCTAAAATGCTATCCCAACCCCTTTTAATCTGAATTAGAGGCCCCTTTAAAAAAATCAACAGTCCCCAAAAAAGCCTATCCTGATTGGACAAATGAGAGGAGAGGATTAGAGTTTCAGGTACAGGCGTTGGAGGTAATGCAGAGGTGGGTGGAACTTCTATGATGTAACAGGGAAGAAGGGAAGAACAAGGAAGCTGGGGGACTTGAAGAAAGGGGGTTGTGGGAGGGAGCAGAGATACATGTACACTAATGATAAAAGCATGGGAAACAAGCAAGAAGTGCTTGAGGCTCTCCTGGGAATAGGACGGTATGATCTGTATGAGACAACAGGATGGCGTTCAATGTGGATAAGTGCAAGGTCTTGCACTTGGGGCATAGGAATGGGTGCCATAAGTACAGGTTAGGGAACAAGTGGCTGGAGAGCAGCACTTGTGAAAGTATCTCAGGGTACTGGTCAACTGCCTGCTAAACATGAGTCAGCAGTGTGATGCGGTGGTCAAGAGGGCGAACACCATGCTTGGTTGCATAGTCAGAAGTATGGCTTCTAGATCGAGAGAGGTATTACTAAAACTCTGTATGACTCTGGTGCGCCCACAACTGGAGTATTGTGTTTACTTCTGGGCTCCACATTACAGGAACGATATAGACATGTTGGAATCAGTGCAGTGCAGGGCCACAAGGATGATGGCCAGTTTGCAGGGAAAGCCATATGAGGTGAGAATGAGAGAACTGGGTCTTTTCAGCCTGGAGAAGAGGAGACTCCAAGGGGATCTGTTGGTGGCATATAGGTATGTGAGGGGGTGCCACATGGAGGTAGGTAGAGACCTGTTTTCCCCTGCAGAGGAGGGCAGGACATGTTCCAATGGAGCAAAGCTCAGATAACCAAGGTTCCATTTGGATGCCAGGAAGTACTTCCTGACATTTAGGACCCCTAGAGTATGGAATGGGCTTCCATAGGAGGTGGTTGAAGCACCATTATAAGGGTGTCAAGAATAGGCTAGAAATGTACATGGTAGTCATGTCATGAGTGAACCTGGCTGAAGCGGATCAATTTCTTGCTCTAAGCAGTGCTGTGATTAGGGATGAATTATCTGACAGATTACCAAAGTTCAAGTTCCCAGATTCTGCTATGTTAGCCCTGTAGTGGTGTTGACTTGCTCTAATACAAATTGAACTAGCTTGTAGATCTTGGTCTCCATGAAAGTTGCAATTTACATATTTTTTAACCAAATGAACACCTGAAAACCATGTAATTTTAGTGTGATTTGGACAATTGTGCAAAGCACAATTTCTGTAATCTGAAGAAATTATTATTTCATGCAAATACTCTGATTCTGCAGAAATCACACTGGGTCCGTGTGTTTTGGGGTGCTTATTTGCACACAATTCATTAGTGATTTTAAAATTGTGATCTGTTTTAGAAAGGGAAGTCCATGCCCCTCCAACTTGGCTCACTTCCAACCATTGGATTGGAAAGAGTCAGGCAATTTGTTAAACTCAAATGAACTGGATTTCCCCATTCAATAACCCTAACTGGAAGCTTAACAGTACTTGCCCCTTCAAGGATAGCTCCAGGACATTCCACATGCACAGAGATTTGTTCTCCTAATCCTAATCATGACCTGAAGCATAATCTCTATCCTAATGACCAGGTGCAAGCCCTATACAGTCAGACAGTAAGTACAAAACTGGCACTTAGGGTGTTCTTCTTGACCACTCATGCTTTCTGCCTAATCAGGGTATTTCAGACCCAAGACAAGCACAGCAAGCCATGTTTTCCATATTGTAACCTAACTTGACACTTAACCGCAACTCAACATCATTCCTATACATTCATAAATCATACAGGAAGACAGCACACATGGGCTCTTGGTAATAGCTCAGTTTGTTTGAGTAACCTAGGCTATTTCTAGGCCCCTGGACATCCACAATGGTCTGTGCTTCCCTAACCTTAACCTGAAGCTTAACCTCAGTCTTAAACCTAGGTATATTTCATATACATTTAGGTAACATGTAGAAAGGCTGCACTCAGATTGCACTTATTGATTAGTCACTCTTTCTGCCCAGTCAAGGATAATTCCAGGCTCCTGTTCATGCACAGGAAGTTTTGCCAAGCCTAACTTTAATCTGAAACTTAATCTAATCCCTAAAATGATGGTATAATCTTTGTGCATTCAGAAATAATGCACGAAGGGAGATGTCACTGTGTTCTTGTTGCCACTCATTCTTCTTTGGGGTCTCTGTGCATCACACATATGGGCTCTGTGCCTGCATGGGGCCTATTGTCAGAGAGAGAGAGAGATTCCTTAGCTAGGTGTTTTGGTGGGAGCCTCATATTTATTTACCACATGGGGGAAGGGAGCCAGTTTGTATTTGACTGCTGGTTTGGGTGCCTTAGATTCTAACCTAGCTTACCTCATGCCTTAGAATGCTTTTACCTCAACTTTTCTCACTAAATAGAACTTTCCTTTCCTTTGTTAGATCTGTAACTTTAACTTGTTTTATAATTTTTAAACCCTCTGTTGATCTTACCTCACATTCTCTGATCCTGGCAGGAATCAGCCATAATACCCGGCTTGTCAATGACCATCCACACAACAACATCGGAATGCCCCCCTCACTACCTGCAGTCTGCAAAAAAAAACAGCTGGATGTTGAAAGGTGACATCACTGACCACCAACCTGAACAGTCCCTCACCACCAGTAACAATTTGGTTCAAAGGCTGCCTAAGAAAATTCCTTCCACAATGGGAAGATATAAAACATCAGACAGATGGGTACTCTCCATCACTGAATTTGGTTACCATGTAGAATTCACATCCTTTCCACCACTCGGGATTATATGCACTACCTCTCCATCAGCCTCCTTAGAAAAGGAGGTAGTAATGCTTTGAGCAAAGGGAGAGATCTGTCCCACCTTCTGAACGCCACAGGGGGTTCTACTCCTGTTTTTTCACCATCCTGAAGGAGGACAGCAGCCTTCATCCCATTTTAGATCTTAGAGGTGTGAACTTCTACATTCCATATAAGAAGTTCAGCATGATTTCTCTACACACTATACTACCCTTGTTAAGGCAGGGGGACTGGTTTGCCTTGGTAGACTTGTGGATGCTCACCTGTGGATGTGACAGCTCCTGCAGTAGTTTCTTCAAGTCTACTGACCAAACATAGACTCCAAATGGAAGCACTTAGTACTCCCTCACTCAGTATGGTCCAGTCTCACGTGGTGGACTATGTAGCAGAACCTTTCCAATGGGATTCCTTTTACCCCACAAGAAACCAGATTTGACTATAACTATGCATGCTTTCCCTTGGGAATGGGGAGCATACTGTGTCTGCAAAAACAAAAACAAAAAACCACACATGGATTATGGAGCAATCAGGAATACATCAAGCATATCAACTTCTTGGAGCTCCTTTCCAAACAGCAAAAAGTGCTGTTATCCTTCCAACAACTGCTCAAGAGCAGTCACAGACAGATAAGATTGGACAATACCACACTAGTGTATTATCTAAAACAAGGCACAACTTGCTCCGTATCATTGACACAACTTACACTGTAAATATGGGACTGGTGCTTAGAACAGAATGCAATTATTGTGGTAGTCCACCTAGCCAGAATGTACAACAAACTGGCAGACAGCTGGTGCAGAAGGATGGACCAACTCATAAATAGGAGGCAGATCAAAAGCTGTAAAACACCTCTTCACAACCTGCCAGATTCCATCCATGGACCTATTTGCAACACCAAACAATACAGTCTGCAGCCAATTTTGCTGTCAAGCCAGAGCTGGCAATGGGTCCTTGGGAGATGTATTTCTCATATGTTGGAATAGGACACTTTTTATCTGTTCCTTGCATTTCCACTGATTACAAAAGTAATAGCCAAGATCCAATGGAGCCATACTGACTGTATTCTAGTTACCCCATGGTGACTATGACAAGCATGGTTTGCAGACTTTCTTCGCCTGCCCAACTGGAACTTCATGCAGCTCCTGATGAGATCCAACATAATATCTCAGGATGAAGGACTAGTCCTACATTGAATCATCAAGGCCCTGCATCTAACAGCATGGATCACTGAGTAGACAAAAAAACTCCCAAGATTCAGTTAATCCTCTATGCTGTGCTCAAACCAAACACCAGGTGTTCATATGGAACAAAATGGAAGATATTTAAATAATTCTCTAAGGAACAAGATTTTAAACCAGCCGCATTATCCATCTATCAAATTCTTACCATCTTGCATGACCTGCATACCAAAGGCTTGATTAGGATATAGCAGCAATATCATCCTTTCATGGAACGATCGTTCTCACACCCTCTTTCCAGATGGTTCCTTGAAGTACTACATAATATTGCACCTCCAACCCGATTAATTGTGCCAGGATGGAGTCTTTCAGTGGTTCTGCAGGCTTTCCCAAAGCCCCATTTGAACACTTATAGTCAACCTTTACATCTTCTCCTGGAAGGTGACATTTTTAGTAGCCATTGGTCAGTTGGACTAGTGAGCTGTGTGTTCTCCAGATCAACCCACCATTCCTGATATTCCATAACGACAAGGCAGTGGTCCAGCAGGACCACTCTTTTGTTTCCACTTGTACCAAGACATAACTTTAAGAGATGTCTTCCCAACACCATCCAGAGCAGTAGAAACAGCTCACCACACTTTGGACATTCAAAGGGCATTGGCCTTTTATCGTTCCTGTACAGAACCATTCTGCCAATCTAAAAGACTATTTGTTTCATATGTGAAAAAAACAAAAGGCAACCACATAACTTCACAAAGACTAGCTCACTGGATTGTAGTGACAAAGGATTGTAGTCTACCAATTAGGGGCACTGGAACTCCCAGAAAAACTGAAAGCACAGTGCCAGAGCAGTAGCTACATCCACAGCTCTACACATTGTTATACCGGTAAAGGACTTAGGTAGAGTGGCAACATGGTCAAGTCCATCCACATTCATTCAAAACTTGACTGACTCGATGTCAGAGCCAAGCAAGACTGCTCCTTCAGATGAATGATCCTATTAGCAGTCCTCCATTGACAACACTTTCCCACCTCCATTTCATGGTTAGCTCGTTAATTACCCATGTGTGTGATGCACAGAGACTGTGAAGAAGCAAGTAAGGTTGCTTACTTGCAACTGACATTCTTTAAATGGTCATCTGTGTACACAACCGACCCACTGTCCCCACTTCAGTGTCAGTGATTGGGTTCATATTTCTCCAAATTTAATTAAACTTACATTTCCTTGCCAGTACCAGCTGAGGATGATCAAGCAGTCTTCAGCTGACTGACGAGAGGGTGGGGACTCCGCCCATTTATAATAGTGGAAGGGGTAATCCTACTTGGTATCAAATGTACATCAGCCATGGCAGTTCTTTCCATAACTTTTCTTTATCTTACCATCCATGCCATACTGGTGCAGAGAAGGTCAGGAATGGCCATCACTTCTCCAGTTCTGAGACCCGAGCAATGGTCTCATGAAAACTGGAGAAAATGGTGGGAGCCCAGCCTTTATATACCACATGGGAGAAGGGGGTAGGGTTCCTGCCAAAATGCCTATCTAGAGAATCTCTCTTTTCAACAACGGGCACTGTGTAGGCACAGAACCCATATGTATGAATGCACAGATGACCACTCCAAGAACATCAGCTACAGGTAAGCAACCTTACTTTCATTTTTCCTAGTTGAGGCTAGTTCAAGGCCCCTGGAGATACAGAGTGACCCAGCTTTTCTTAACCCTTTCTGTACCACTTATAGCAAATTTTCTTAACCCTATTTCTAACCTGAAGATTAACCCCAACTCTAAAATACAGGTATAATGTATGCACATTCAGACAAGGTGCACAGAGGCAACAATCAAAGTATTTTTGTTGACCAAGTATTCTTTCTGCACCATTCACATGTATAGGAAAATGTATGCAAGTTGTGGTCCATTCAACCCTCTTCCAGTTATGAGATTGAAACAGGGCAGAAAATCTGGCAAGCTCAATTGAGCCAGATTTCCATGTTTAAGGAGATCTCATGTTGTGATACTGCTTTCTCAGAAAAATATGGAAATCATTTTTCATATGTTGTACTGAAAACACAATTTAGGTAGACATGCCTCATTCAAGAAATGATACAAGGTATGTGTATTTGATTTCAACTACAAAATGTCACATAAGATGTTATTCTGAATGGTCTATGTGGGGTGTGAGTGTTAAAAAAGTATATATCAAACTATCCTACATAATATTTTTTCTTGTTTAGATCTCCACTTGTTAACTATATTTATGATTTCAAACTATAACTTATTTGCTATTCCTTTCTTATTTTGAGGGAACTTATTAGATTTTGTATCACACTAAAAATGCTTTCTTTGATCTTTCAGATGGGAAAAAGACATTATTGGATTTCTTTGTTCTAACATGACTTCTTCAGATTAATTGTACTCATCTTTTGATAGGTCTGGTTCAACATACAGCAAAACAGTTCACCAATGTATGTCAGTTTTGACATTTCAAAGGAAGGTTTTTGGAAACAATTGTTTCCATACAATATTCTAGATTTAAAATCACAGACTGTACAGGTAACAAGCCTTTCAATATGTTATAAATAATAATGAGATGAAATAAATTCCAAAAGTTGTTGATGATTTTAAAGGCTTAAGTGGGCCTTTTAATTAATACTGTTAGAAATATGAAGCTAACTTCCTTCCTTTGAGTTATTGTTTATCAGCAGCTGGTTAAAGCTATTTTGCTCTTGCTTGCTTTTGGAAGTATATATCTGACATGGATGGAATTAATTGCTGCTCTTCTGATGAACTGCTGCTGGTTTTATTCTATTGTAGTTTTCTGTTCATTGTATTGGTTTAAATTATTGTTAAATGAACAAACAGGTTAAATGTTCTAAATAAATAAATAGGGATGGGTTCTATACAATGCCCTTGTCCTATTCAAGACTAGATAGCAGTAAACTTTATTTTTAGAACATATTTATACCATGTAGCTGGTGGCCACTTTGATTTATATGGAAGCTGAATCTCAGAAGGCAAATTCTGGTATTACAAAGAAACGGATACAACAGGAAAAAAAAAAGTCAGGAGCTGGTTCTCAAGTTTAGGAAGGGTAATTTTATCTTTCCTAAAGTGTGTTTGAACTTTAATTATTTGCTGTATTCACTCAAGTCCCACTGCAACAATAATTGCTTGAGATCCTGTCTTGCTGGGATAGTGGCAAAAGTGTGAAGGATAGCATGCTGTCTGTAGTGATTAGTGTGGGGAAGATGCATATGACTGGCATACTTACAGGAATAGAAGAATGGTTAGGATTGTATTAGTTTCCAATGATATAGAAAACTGATACCGGATTTCATGACATCTAATATGCTGTGAATTTTATTGTTGGTAATTGTGCTTTATTATACTTTTTTCTATTTTCTATTTATTTGTTTTCTATTATTTATTTAAAGTTTTTATATGCCGTCCCCATTGCTACACAGCCTCGGGATGACTCACAACACAATTTTATGTTATACTTAAGAAATATACTGTATTTTAGATTAGTAGAAAAATCCAGAATGGATTCAAATGTATCCTCAGTGATTAAGATATTTTCTGCTTTAACTAGACAACTAGTAATATTAACTCCCAAGACAACAGCAGGCAGACTGATTCAGATAATCAGTAATGGACAGGAAAGGTTCAGTTGTGGCAGCCAAGGATGGAAACCTTCATTCTTCAAGCCACTTACATGTCAGTGGAGAAGACCTCTTTAAAGGGACCATGATAGGATAGAATGTTTGAAGATCTGTTCTGGTATTACCAAATTTACCTCAGGACTGGCAGCCAGGAACATGAATCCATGCTTGTAGAATAGAAGCTGAATTTACTATTATATGTATCTAGGTCAGGGGAGGACATTGTGAGGCCTTCCACACTTTTAAGCCTACAGCACCCTTCTGTCCTGGGCAACATAGCCAATGCTGACAGATGACAGGGGTTATAAAGCTGAACAAGTGGAGATTCTTTCTCTATATAAATATGGATGGATAAATGTGTTCTTCAGTTCCAGAGTAAAACTACATACAGACTGCTGAGCTGGGACCACAGCCCAATGTAAAAATTCCTTACAAGGAGTAAACAGAAAAGAGAGGCACAGTTAGTGGAGAAATCCATAGCCATGTTACCCATAATCTTGCTAATCGCTCCATCAATATTAGCAATCTTCTGCACAGTTTATCATTGCCCATCACAATTCAAGCCACAAGCAATAGCTAATAGGTGCCAATAATACCCTCATGGAATCCATTTTACACACATCTTAATGAAAATTAATGAAAAGATGCATTTTGCAATTAATTGGAAAATTTCAGTATTGGAAAATTGTAATGCTTTTATTCAGATCATGCTTATATGTTGCAGTGTTATACAGTAGCTTTTTACTGTGTTTCAGCCAGAAGGAATATTTTATGTCTCGACTGATGAAAATTTGGTAGGACAACTACAGAATAGGTAACAACTTTGAACAACAGTTAAGAATCTTTAAGGTTTACACATTATGTTAATTACTATTTTAAGAATATATTTGCTTCAGCCACCTTTGTCAGCAGTTTTTTGTCATCAACAATACCACTTTTCCACCTTCATTGGGGCATGTACCAGTTCTTTGTGGTCTCTGTGCATCACACATAAGGGTGCTGTGCCTGCACAGTGCCTATATTTGGGAAGTTCTTCGTCATGGCCTCTGTGCATCACACATTTAGGTGCTGCACCTGCGCTGTGCCTAAGGCCAGAAAGATTGCAAAGCTAATGGTTTTTGGTAGGAAAACTCCCCTCCCCTCCCCCTCAATGCTATAAATAGAGCAGAGTGTCTGCCATTTTCTCAGTCTTTTGCGACCGTCGTTCGCTGTGCCTCAAGCCTTTCTCTCTCATTCATATCTTATTGCTCTCTACTGTTAACCTTTCTTGTTACTAGTTAGTGCTTTATACAAATTCCAAGTTATTCTCCCTGTTCAAGTTCTTCTCCTACTCTCCTACTTTTCAAAAAAAAAAAAAAAACCCAAAAAGTATTATCTTACCCTCTTCACTATCTTCTTATTTCCTTCTTCGATGGCACAGCGGACAGCCTTCTGCAAATGTTCCCAATGTGGGTCAAAGATGTCGCCAGCCAACCCACATGATCTGTGCCTCCTCTGCCTTGGCGAGAGGCACAGGACCAATAAGTGCAGCCAATGTCAGGCCTTCATGAAGCAGGCGAGGAAGAATCATGAAAACCGCCTGAGAAAAATGCTTTGGGACCAGGCCCTTATGCAGTCTGACCAACTGACTGCTAAGACTGCTTCGGCTTCTACTTCGGCTTCTGCCGCACCTTCTCCATGCCCATCGACTGATGGTGCCCCGATTGTGGAGACCCAGCAACCTCCTTCTTCTCCCCACAAGAAAAAGGAGAAAAGGAAGCATGGAGGCTCCGATAAATCCTCCGGCCATAAAAAGCCGAGAAAGGAGAGATTGGATAAGACAGCCCATAAGCCTAAGAAGCCTGATCAAGGTTGGCACCGCGATTCGAGATCATCTGCACCATCGATCCCAATGGCCGCAACAGTACCAATGCCGACGGGCCCATCACTGCAAACCGCTATGCAGGTGACTCCACCAGGGTCCCCTAGATGGGTCATGTGCTCGATGCATTCACCTCTCGAGCGACCCAAGGTGCCGCTTCACGACTCAATCTCTGATGGTGAGATTTGTGATTCACCTCAGCTGGGACCAGTCTCTTCCCAACCTTGGCACTGACGTCATTCACTGGAGCAGCCCTTGAAGAAATGGGACCAATCCTGCTATAGCAGTCACTGCGGAGGTTGGGATGACTACCCATCCTTCACATATTATCCATCGGCTTGCTCTCTGGTACCAAGAGGAGAACCGTTCCCCTTCAGACCATCGAGGTCAGGGCATCTTGCTTCTCCAGGGGAGTCATCCTCTAGTGGCCCAATGCAGTATGGGTACGAATTGAATGACTTTGAAGTGGATTCGACTTCCCCTGACGTAGCCATCACCACTCAGGGTCCGGGATCGCCTGAGGAACCCCACGTCACCTTCAGGGAACTGATGGTTAGGCTAGTCCATTCATTGGAGATTGAAGCTCAACACCAAATCGATCCCAGCATGGACAAGTTCTATGACATTGTCAGAGGTGAGCAATCGGCAGCTATCATCTTGCCACTAATCACTACACTACGCCAAGCCATGGTGCAGCCTTGGGATCTACCCACCCAACTGCAACCGACATCGAGGCGGTATGAGGCGATGTACCGGATTCAGAAGCAGGACATTTCATTTCTCCTGCACCACCCGAAACTGAACTCGGTGGTCGTCGAGTCTTCCCAAGGAAGAGAGTCGCGGGGCCACACCGCTCCCTGAGATAAAGAGGGCCGGAAGATAGATACGTTGGCATGTCGAGTCTACTCGGCCTCTGGACTCATGCTCCGCATATCTAACTATGAGGCAATGCTGGCCCGGTATCAATATTTCCTCATGCAAAAGCTTGAGAATGTCATCGCTTTGATACTGAACCAGCAAAGGGACTTAGCAAGGGTCTTCATCAAGGGAACCATGCAGGTCTCGATCCAGCAACTGTCAACAGCAAGACATCATGTGGACTCCGACTCCAGGGCTCTGGTCAGTGCCAGAGCTGCAATTTTCCTGATGAGATGAAACGTCAAATCGAGGAAATGCCATTTGATGGTTCCGGCCTCTTCCACTCAAGGACGGACCACAAACTCAAATCAATACACGAGTCAAGAATGACTGTGCATCAGATGGAGCTTCCTTCTCAGTCTAGACATAAGTGGTCGTGGTCCCGTCCATCATACCGGCCCCAACAGTACTCTCAATTCCCAGGGAGGCAACAATTCCAGCAACGTCAGCAACGTCGAAAACAAACTCAGCAACAGCGGTTCCAGCAGGGTTGCCGTCGCTATGGCTCCGACAAACGCCAACGCTGACAGGTTTGGTGAACCTCTTCTCTCCTCCTGCTCCCACCTTCCCCTCTCCGGTTTGGGGATCGACTGCAAAGTCGACTCCTCATTTGGGACTCCACCACATCTGATCAGTGGGTTTTATCCATCATTCAGCTCGCATACAGAATAGAATTCGACATCATTCCTCCATCAGGTCAGATCCGATTTACACCATGCTCACCAGTGCTAGTAGACAAAGTTATCCAATTGCTTCGCAAAGGAGTGATCCGACAGCTCTCATGCTCCGAGGGACTTCACGGATTCTATTCAAAGTATTTTACCGTCCCTAAGCGAGATGGTGGTCTCCGTCCAATCCTGGACTTACGGGATATTAATAGGTTTATCAAGCCTAAGAAGTTTTGGATGACCACTCTTCAAAATATCCTTCCGTTGCTGAGGAGAGAGGATTGGTTCACCTCCCTGGACTTAAGAGATGCCTACTTTCATATTTCTATCCATCCTGGCCATAGGCGTCTCCTACGTTTCACTGTCGGGTCCAACATATTTGAATTTAATGTCCTCCCATTCAGCTTAGCCACCACTCCATGGGTCTTCACTAAATGCATGGCCCCGGTGTGCACACACCTGCGGCTTCAGGATATTCAAGTGTATCCTTATTTGGACGACTGGTTAATAGTTTCCCAGACCCGGGAAGATCTTCTCTCAGCCATGGATACAACTTGTTCCTTACTGGATGATGTGGGACTGTGTATTAATCGTGAGAAATCATCCCTTGTCCCCTCACAGGTAATTGACTTCATTGGAGCACGTCTCAACTCCACCCTAGCGAGGGCATTTCTTCCTCTGGCTCATCAAGACAATCTTTACTCATGGATCCACCGAATTACAAGACAGGACTGTTCCAGCTCTCTTGATCCAAAAGCTCCTGGGTCACATGGCCGCTTCAGTGGCCATCGTTCCTCATGCCAGACTTTGACTACAACCACTTAAGTCACATTTCAACAAGATGTTTCATCCACAACGGGACTTGCCCACCAAACCTATTCGCCTTCCGCTGTCTGTCCTGCACACACTAGAATGGTGGACAGTTCCGGACAATCTGAGTGTAGGTGTTCCATTCTGGCCACCTCACCCTACTCTGACTCTTTATACCAATGCATCTCTGATCGGTTGGGGTGCCATTATGTGCAGGACTTTGAACACAGGGCACTTGGGATCGACAGGAATCAGCCAGGCACATCAAGTATCTCAAGCTTCTGGCAATCTTCAAAGCTCTTTGATCCTTCGAGGATACTGTCCAGCGACACGTGGTGCAAGTTGCATCCAACAACATGGTCGCTGTGTTCTATGTCAACAAGCAGGATGGAATGAAATCCACGCCTCTAGCTCGGTTGTCAATGAAGATTTGGGACTGGTGCATCCCGAGAGACATAACTCTTCTGACGGTTCACCTAGCCAGTACCAACAACAAGGAAGCCGATGTTTTGAGCAGGCAAATGTCGATGACTCATGAGTGGGAGTTAGATCAACAGGTTTGCAATCAGCTTTTTCAGCATTGGGGACACCCAGACATGGACCTGTTCACTACCCACGAGAACAGGGTATGCGAGGCATTCTGTTCCAGGGTGAGCATCAGACTGGGATCAATAGGGATGCCCCTATGGTTCCGTGATCCAACATCAACTTTTACGCTTTCCCTCCGATTCCACTGATTACGAAGGTTATATCGAAGATCATCCATGACAACGCCACGGGTATCCTGATCACACCCTGATGACCCCGTCAAGTGTGGTTCTCCACCCACCTTTGACTGTCTGACAGCACCTTTCTCCCTCTACCATCAGTGCCTCATTTGATAACACAACAAGACGGAGCTGTTCGTTATCTGGACCTAACTTCATTGAGTCTCACAGTTTGGCGAATCCAATGACCCACGCTACCGACTCGATATTGTCGGTGACCCAATCACTTGGACTTTCCAGTTATGGAACCAAGACATCATTCACTCACTCAGAACTGACAGACTTTGCCTCGGGATCAAATACTCTCGATCCAGATATACAACGCATTCTCAAATCTGCTTTAAGACCATCAACGTGCAGATCCTATGCAGCAAAATGGCGTCAATTCTCCTTTTTTGCAGAATCCAACTCGTTTGCTGCTTCATTGGCCTCTATCGAAAACATCTGCAGTTTCTTCTAGAACTGCATCACTCAGGACTTAAACCTTCATCCATAAAGGTTTACACACCTGCGGTCTCTCATTACCGCAGTGCAGTCCAGGGTTCATTGTTTTTTTCACAACCAATTATTAGAAGATTCATTAAAGGACTACAGAATCTCCATCCAACAATTTGTCCTGTCAAGCCCCGTTTGAACCTCTGGCGACTATTGACTTATGTCTCTTGTCCTGGAAGACTGCCTTCCTCGTAGCTGTCACTTCGGCTCGGAGAGCTAGTGAACTTTGTGCTCTTCAAGTAGATCCTCCTTGAGTTTCCATTAAGAGAAAGTGGTTCTTCAGATGGATCCGACGTTTTTACCCAAAGTGGCCACTCCATTCCATGTTAACCAGGACATTGTCTTACCTGCCTTCTTTCCATCGCCATCAAACCCGATTGAAAGATCCCTGCATACACTTGATGTCTGCTGTTGCTTGGCATTCTATAGATCGCGTACAGAATCTTTTCGAAAGTCTAACCGCCTTTTCGTGAAGTATTCCGAGCAGGACAAGAGTTCTCCTATAACTTCACAGAGGCTTTCGAAATGGATTGTGCAGACAGTTGTGCTGGCATACCAACTTGCCAAGATGGACTTACCTGTTGTTCCAAGGGGTAACTCCACAAGAGCAGTAGCAGCTTCCTCTGCCTTTGCTGCGGGAATTCCAATCCAGGACATCTGTAAAGCTGCAATTTGGCCTTCTCCGTGCACTTTTGCCAGGCTCTATTGCCTTGATGTGCGTGCCAGACAGGATTGCTCCTTCGGTAGGGCAGTCCTTTCTGCCATTCTTCGATGATGACACCGCCCTTCTCCGATTATGGTAAGCTTGTTCATCACCCATATGTGTGATGCACAGAGGCCATGACAAAGAAAGGCAGGTTGCTTACCTGTAACTGTCATTCTTCGAGTGGCCATCTGTGCATTCACACAACCAACCCGCTGGCCCCACTTGGTGTCGGTGAGTGGATCTTATGTTGGTACCATGTTTCATTTGACTGTCATGGTCCCTGATGAATTCATTATTATATATCTCTCTTCCGAGAGGGGGCGAATGTTCGGTCTTGTAAAGACTGAGAAAATGGCGGACACTCCACTCTATTTATAGCATTGAGGGGAAGGGGAGCAGAGTTTTCCTGCCAAAAACCGTTAGCTTTGCAATCTTTCCAGCCTTAGGCACTGCGCAGGTGCAGCACCCATATGTGTGAATGCATAGATGGCTACTCGAAGAATGACAGTTACAGGTAAGCAACCTGCCTATTCTCCTAGCTAATCATAGAATTTTTGGTGGGAACCCCACTCTCCTGCTCCTAATATAAATAGGCGGGGTTCCTGTCCATCAGTTTGCTTTCAATCACTGTTCTTGCTGTGCCACCAGGTTTCTTCCTAGCTTCAACTTTTTACCTGAGATTTCTACTCTTAATTATCTTAACAATCCTCACTTCCTACACTTTTACTCCTTTCTACCTTGTGCTGACACGCACCCCTACCACAAGCAAAACCACCTCAAAACCATCTACTCCAGCTCTCAAACAGCCAGCTTCCTCCACCTCCCTAAGAAAGCATAAGGAGAAGAGAAAGGACCTTGAGGTGAAAGAGCCCAAATGGGCCAAGAAAGCAGGCAAGGACAAACCCAAGAAAAGATGAAAGAACCAATAGCAGAGCACTTCATTTGACAGGCCTACCTGTTCGTCCAGTGACTCTGACAATTACATCAATGCTGGCCCAGCCTGCAATCCAAGCCTCCCCAACTCTGTCCATTGCAGGAAGTGGGAGCTGTGTTTCTCTTCTTGAGATTGGTATAGACTGGTCTGGTGATAGAAGCAATAGGGCTAGGGAGTCCCGAATCTCCCCTTCTGAGAAGGAAGTTGGTGGGGCTGTCTCCATATGTATATGTTGTCATTCCAATCAGGATGGAGTGCTCAGTGTGTGTTGTCATTCCAATTGGAATGGAGTAATTGGAACATGCTGTCTTGAGGGCTAAGATCTCTCTTAGCTAATTGGCCATCTTGGACTTCTTTCCATTCAGCCTTACTGCTGTACCTTCCCCTCTACTTAGGGTTTTGTGTAATTTCCTTAGCCAACCCGAGGAACTGAATACTTGGTAAATATTCTATTCAGAATTTCATTTCTTTTATAGTTGTAGAATGATTATGAACATTCCATGACACCAGAGTGATTTAGACATTTCATTAGTATAAAGTAAGTTAAAACAAAATGATAGCTGTTATTACTATACTTTTTTTAAAAAAACAGGATTGAAAAGACTTTAAAAAATAAAATGATGGAATGGCGTTCCCAGCATCCAACTCGGTGGCATCGGCAGTGCACTAGTGTCTTGCGTCAAATTCTTCCAAAACTAGAATTTAGAAATGGAATCATAGCTAAAGAAAAAGAAGAAAATTATTTGGACATATTTCAGGAACAATATTGGGTTAGTGTTTTCAAAATTATTATTGAAATTTGTATTTTAAATTATTATTGAACTCATCTATTCTTAAGGACACACTCATCTAACACTCCATGAGGTATGAAGGACTGCAACTGGGAGGATTGCCACTCCTTCCATGTATACATAGAGTCATTTTTTGTTCACACAACGAACAGGATTTGAAACCTGGTTTTCAGGGATGAAGTGGTGGTGCAGCAGCTTAATGTTGCTGGAACTGTCAGCCAAAAATAGTCAGCATTTCAGCGGTTCAAGGACAGTCTACACCAGATGGAATGAGCTCCTGTTGTTTGCCCCTAGCTCCTAGCCAACCTAGCAGTTTGAAAGCATGTAATTTGAGTAGATAAATAGGTACCACCTGGGTGGGAAGGTAACAGTGCTCCATGGCATTATGCTGGCCACATGACTGTGGGATTGTCTTCAGACAATGTTGGCTCATGACATTAGAAATGGAAATGAGTACCGTCCCCTGTTAGCCAGGAACTCCTTTTTGCAGAGATGAACCATAGTCAAGCAACAAGCAGGAGTTAGGCATAAAGGTTTGGAAATTGGGAGTTAAGCCTAGAAGCTAATGCTGAGGGGGATGTAAAGCCAAGTGTTGAAGCCAGGTGGTCTAACCAAGGGGGGAAAAAACCACAAGTAAGTATAATGCAGAACCAGAAAAGGGTATAATTGCTAAAGGAAAGTCTCAACTTAAGTATAATATGTGAGTATTTATAGTCTCCTTTGAGAAGGGCTAATTATCAGACTAAATGGGCTAGTCTATTCCAGTACCTGTGAGCCCTTCACTGTTCTGATATATACCCCAACTCTGGTTACTTACTATGTATACACAGAGTTTTGATTCACATTTCAAGCCCTGATAGAGCAAACTGGACTTACCTGGCATAACGACTTGTCAGTAGCTAGCCAAATTGATTCCAACAAGATGGTTTGTCTGAGCACAGAAAGCCACACTGACAACCCATCGATGTCTTTGTA
Source organism: Varanus salvator macromaculatus (assembly GCA_023646645.1). NCBI lineage: Eukaryota > Metazoa > Chordata > Lepidosauria > Squamata > Varanidae > Varanus > Varanus salvator. The sequence continues at coordinate 30,135,338 of JAIXND010000756.1, forward strand.
AATGTGATGGGTTTTTGTGTCATCTGATGAATCCCATTGTGGGTACTGGGAATTGGCTAGTGACACACTTGACAAGAGCTGCAAAACCCCCTTGCCAGTCCCCCAAGAGTGCCCAAGTGGTTCTGCCCCCCCCCCCCCCCGCCGCTACAATGCTCACAACGTGATAAACCTGAGAAAAAAATGGAGACACCAATCACTAAGCACTTTGACTAGATGAGCCTCACCCACCCATCCACTGACTCTGGCAATAGTTCCAATGCCAGCCTTGCACCCAGTTCAAGCTTCAACAACTCTGTCCATTCCAACCCAAACCGAGCCCCCATTTGAACAGGAACAACAACAGAACCAGATGGAGACTGCCTCACCAACATCCTTCTCGGAGGGAGAGATTCAGGACTCCCCAAACCAATCACTGGTGCAGCTTCCATCTCCAGACCGCTCTGTACCAAGCTCAAGAAAAGACACTCAGCTCCCTCACCCTAAAACTCTGTGACTGTGTGGGTTAGTGTCTCCTGATCTATCACTGGAGTTGCTCTGCTGATCTGTCTGTGCCTTTGCACCAGAAGCCTACCCATACCGAAGAGATCTGTACTGGGCATTATGCTCCTGGATACCTGTGGGACCCAGTGATGCCACCATATGGGTTCCCATGGCCACCGACTTGAACCTGAACAACTGTCTCAAGACACCCTCACCACCAACATCAGCATGAGGGCCAGCCTCCGTCCACTCCAGCACATCCTTCACCATTTAGGATGCAAAAAATTAAGTGACAGCCTGAAAGAAAAAAAAAGAACATGTACAGGAAGTGGAAGCAGGGCCAGGCCACAAAGGAGGAGTATAAACAAATAGCAAGGAATTGCAGGGATGGCATCAGGAAGGCTAAAGCAGGAAATGAACTGAGAATAGCAAGAGATCCTAAGAACAAGAAAGTCTTCTTCAGATACATCCAAAGCAAAAGATATGTGAAAGAGAAAGGTGTCCAACTAGTTAAAGTGGATAGCAGAGTGATAACAGATAACAAGGAAAAGACAGAGGCACTCAAATCATATTTCACCTTAGTTTTCCTCCACAAAAAAATCTACAACCAAGAGGAAGTACAAGCTGAAAGTGAGAGATGGCAGCCCAAAATTGACAAACACATGGTCAAGGAATACCTAGATGGAATAAACATGTTCAAATCTCCAGGGACTGATGAACTCCATCCCAGAGTCACAAAAGAGCAAGCGGAAGAACCACTGGGTATTATCTTCAATAAATCTTGGAAAACAGGAGAAGTGCTAAACGACTGGAGAACAGCTAACAGAGTTAGTTAGCCAACGGAGTTGGAGGAACTTCTTTGTAGTGGTTCCATTCCTACCTGTCTGGCTGATTCCAGAAGGTGGTGCTGGGCGATTATGGCTCTGCACCATGGCAACTTTGCCATGGAGTTCCAGAGCGTTCCATTTTATTTATTTATTTAAAACTTTTCTAGAGTGTCCCTTACTGTGGTCTCAGGATGGTTTGACAATAAGACGAAATAAAATAAAACACAGCATCCTAATAAAGTTTTTTCCAATCAACAATAAAACCCCTATTAAACCAATCAAATCTTAAAACATTGGGGAAATAAAAAGGTTTTATAATAAATAGGTAATAATAAAATTTATAGATAAATAAAATAACATAGATAATAAAAAGATTTTATTTCCCATGCTTTTTAACATCTACATGAAACCGCTGGAAGAGGTCATTCAGAGGTTCGGGCTGCGAATTCATCAGTATGCTGATGACACCCAGCTCTTCCTCTCTTTTACATTTGGTCCAGGTGAGGCAGTGGCTGTCCTTAACCGGTGCCTGGCCAATGTAATGGGCTGGATTAGGGCCAATAAACTGAGGCTTAATCGAGGTAAGAGGCCCTGTTGATGGGCAATTCAGCCTTCCATGCTGCTGATATCTGCCCTGTTCTGGATGAGTTGCACTCCCCCTAAAGGACAGGGTGCACAGTTTGGGAGTGATCCTCAATCCAGAGCTGTCCCTGGAATCTCAGGTGGCAGCTGTGGCAAGGAATGCTTTTCTGCAGCTTCAGCTGTTACCAACTGCACCCTTACTTGAATGAGCATTGCCTTGCAATGGTGACCCACTTTATGATGACTTCCCAACTGGATTATTGCAATGTGCTCTATGTGGCACTGCCGTTAAAGACAGTCAGGATACTTTAGTTGGTTCAGAATAGAGCTGCCAGGATATTAACGGGGGCTGGCAGGTATACACATTCACTGGTCCTCTATTGCCTACTCTGGCTACCAATTTTATTTATTTATTTAAAACATTTCTATGCCACCCCCATCGCAACAAAGCCTCAGGGCGACTAACAACATAATTAAAATATATAAATAGCAGTTAGTACAATTAATTAAAAAGCTTGGTAACATCTCGGCATAAAATTTTAAAATTCTAAAAATACATAATAAATTACAATTAAAATAAGTTTTAAATAAAAAGGTCTTAGCCTGGTGCCAAAAAACAAATAACGATGGCGCCAGGCAGACCTCTCTGGGGAGCGCATTCCATAGGTGGAGAGAAGGCCCTCCTCTGGGTACTCACCCTCCTAATATCATACACAGAGGGTTCTCAGAGAAGGGCATCTGTTGCCGATCTCAAGGGGTGGGAGGGCATATATGGACACAAGCGTTCCTTTAGATAACCAGGTCCCAAGCCGTTAAGGGCTTTATAGGTGATAACCAACACCTTGAATTGGGCCCGGACTTCAATCGGGAGCCAGTGAAGCTGACGGAAGAATGGGGTTATATGAGAACAACGCCCAGACCCTGGCAGCAACCTGGCAGCTCTATTCTGCACCAGTTGAAGTATCCAGACTGTCTTCAAGGGTAGCCCCACGTAGAGCGCGTTACAGAAGTCTAATCGAGAAGTTACCAACTCATGTGTCACTGTCACCAGGCAGTCATTCTCCAGGAAGGGACACAGCTGATGGATCAGCCGAAGCTGAAGGAAGGTGCTCCTTGCCACCGCTGTCACCTGAGCTTCTAGTGACAGCTCAGGATCGAGGAGCACTCCCAAGCTGCAAACCCTCTCCCTCAGAGGGAGTGTAACCCCATTTAGGACAAGGCCCAGGTCCCTCATCTCGAAGTCCAAACCACCCACAACAGGACCTCCATCTTGTCTGGATTGAGCTTCAGTTTATTGGCCCTCATCCAGCCCATTACCTCGGCCAGGCACCAGTTCAGTACAGCCTCTGCCTCACCTGGATTGGTAGAAAACGAGAGGTAGAGCTGGGTATCATCAGCGTACTGATGATTCCGCAGCCCACACCTCCTGATGACCTCTCCTAGCGGTTTCATGTAGATGTTGAATAGCAAGGGGGACAAAATGGACCCCTGCGGAACTCCATGGCATAACTGCCATGGCGCAGAGCCATAGTCCCCCAGCACCACCTTCTGGAATCGGCCGTTGAGATAGGAGCGGAACCACCACAAAGCAGTGCCTCCAACTCCCAATCCTGCTAGTCTATCCAGAAGGATATCATGGTCAATGGTATCGAAAGCCGCTGAGAGGTCCAGGAGAACCAACAGGGACGCACTCCCCCTGTCTCTTTCCCTGCACAGGTCATCATACAGGGCGACCAAGGCAGATTCAGTACTGTACCCGGAACACCTTCTTCCCTATAAGCCCTCCCACCCTTGAGATCTGAGATGGGGGTCCTTCTTCAGGAGCCCTCTTTGAAAGGGATTAGGAGGGTGGTTACCTGGAGGAGGGCCTTCTCTGTGGTGGCGTCCCAACTGTGGAATATGCTCCCCAGAGAGGTTTGTCTGGTGTCAATGCTTTTTTCTTTTTGATGTCAGGTGAAAAGCTTTTTATTTTCCCATAATTTAAATGTTAATTGGTTTTAATTGTGGTTTTAATATTTAATCACTGGGTGATGTACTATTTTTATTTTATTTGTGCTTATTGTAAATCATCCCGAGATGCCAGTAATGGGACCATGTATAAAATAAGGATTTATAGGGAATAAATAAATCCCTATTTTCAAAAAGGGGAAAAAGTTGATCCTGGGAACTACAGGCAAGTTAGTATGACATCAATCCCCGGAAAAATTCTGAAGAAAATTATTTTAAAAAATCAGTCTGCAAGCATCGTGAAGAAAATGCAGTGACTAATAGAAGCCAAATAAATCCTGTCAGACTAATTTAATTTCATTTTTTGATTGGGTAACCTCCCAAATGGACAGCGGAAAAGCTGTGGACATAATCTACCCTGACTTTAGCAAAGCTTTTGACATAGTGTCCCATGACATTCTGATATTAAAATTAGCAAAAAGTGGACGATAGAAAAGCTGTTAGGTGGATCCAAAATTGGCTGCTAAATCGGACAGAAAGAGCGCTCATCAACAGCACCTTCTCATACTGGAGGAAAGTAATTAGTGGGGTGCCACAGGGTTCAGTCCTGGGCCCAGTGTTCTCAACATCTTTATTAATGATTTAGATAAGGAAGTATAAGGAAAAATAATCAGATTTTCATACAATTCAAAACCGAATGGAATAATGAATACCCTTGAAGACAGAATGAAGATCCAGGGTGATCTTCATAAACTTGAACACTGGGTTGAAAGCAACAGAATGCGATTCAATAAGCACAAGTGCCAAGTCCTCCACCCAGGAAAAAGAAACCAAAGGCATCAATACAAGATGGGGAATACATGGCTCAACAGAACCCAAGGGCCATCATGGCCTCTTCCAACTCTACTACTACTCTATGATTCTATGAACAGTACTAACAAAAAGAGGTTCTTTAGATATGTTCAAAATGAAGAGCAAAAGCAATTGTTAGAATAGCTGCTCAGTGAAGATAACATAATGCTGAGAGATGACTAAGAAAAGCCAGTTCATTTCAGCTCCTATTTTTGCTCAGTCTTCTCCCCAGAGAGGATCTGTATTCCAGCTGGCATACTTGATGACAGGTAATGGAAGAGGAGTGCAGCTTGAAGTTGTCAGAGAGATGCTCAGGAAAAATATAAGTTCCCTAAATCTGTTTAAGACCTGAGGTCCAGATTACATCCTTCAATGTTAAAGGAACCTAGAGCCAGTTAAATCCACTGGACCTCAGGTCTCATTCAAAATTAGGTCTGGGAAATCTGTGTCAGTTGTTATCATTAATTTCTAACTGAATTTATTCCATGATGAAAATAAAAACTGACAACAACCAAGAAGTGAGCTGATTACAAGGTTTCAAAGTACCTTCACTTCTGAAAGAGCAACAATTGGAACCAAAAAACTAAACAAAAAAAAGATGGTAAAAGTTACTGGAAGTCAAACTGAAAAAATATTTAATGGGCTGACTTTTGTAGTAGCACTACTAGAGAGGAGGAGGAGGAGGAGATGCAGATACTATTACTTGTATCATATCCCTTCCCCCCAGTGCCCCCTACTTTGTGTCAGATGCAACTGCACTTTCAATTTATAAGTTGGTTTTCAAGAGCATAATTAAAAACAGAACTAAGTGGAACCATTTTTCATCAGCTGCAAATTTGTTTGATGGAATGATCCTTCATGTTCTAGGTGAACTTCCCCCAACATTTGGAAGCATCTCAAGATACATATCCCTGATGAATATACAGTAGAGGTGACAAATAGATTTAAGGAATTAGATCTGATAGACAGAGTGCCTGAAGAACTATGGACGGAGGTTCGCAACATTGTACAAGAGGCAGCAACTAAAACCATCCCAAAGAAAAAGAAATGCAAGAAAGCAAAATGGCTGTCTGAGGAAGCTTTACAAATAGCTGAGGAAAGAAGGGAAGCGAAAGGCAAGGGAGAAAGAGAAAGATACAAACAATTGAATGCAGAATTCCAGAGAACAGCTAGAAGAGATAAGAATGCCTTCCTAAATGAACAGTGCAAAGAAATAGAAGAAAACAATAGAATATGGAGGACCAGAGATCTCTTCAAGAAAATTAGAGATATGACGGGAATATTTCATGCAAAGATGGGCATAATAAAGGACCAAAATGGCAGGGACCTAACAGAGGCAGAAGAGATTAAGAAGAGGTGGCAAGATTACACAGAAGAACTATACAAGAAAGAGCTTAACATCCCTGATAACCACGATGGGGTGGTCCCTGACCTCGAGCCAGACATCCTGGAATGTGAAGTGAAATGGGCCTTAGGAAGTCTGAGCAACAACAAAGCTAGTGGAGGTGACAGCATTCCAGCTGAGCTATTCAAAATCCTGAAAGATGATGCAGTTAAAGTGCTACACTCAATATGCCAGCAAATTTGGAAAACTCAACAGTGGCCACAGGATTGGAAAAGGTCAGTTTACATTCCGATCCCCAAGAAGGGCAATGCCAAAGAATGTTCAAACTACCGCACCATTGCACTCATTTCACATGCTAGCAAAGTGATGCTCAAAATCCTACAAGCTAGGCTCCAGCAGTATGTGGACCGAGAACTACCAGAAGTACAGGCAGGATTTCGAAGAGGGAGAGGAACTAGAGATCAAATTGCCAACATACGCTGGATCATGGAGAAAGCCAGGGAGTTCCAGAAAAAGATCTACTTCTGCTTCATTGACTACGCTAAAGCCTTTGATTGTGTGGATCACAACAAATTGTGGCAAGTTCTTAAAGAGATGGGAGTACCAGACCATCTTATTTGTCTCTTGAGAAACCTATATGCAGGTCAAGAAGCAACAGTGAGAACTGGACACGGAACCACTGATTGGTTCAAAATTGAGAAAGGAGTTCGGCAAGGCTGTATACTGTCACCCTGCCTATTTAACTTATATGCAGAGCACATCATGAGAAAGGCAGGGCTAGATGAATCACCAGTTGGAATCAAGATTGCTGGGAGAAATATCAACAACCTCAGATATGCAGATGATACCACTCTCATGGCAGAAAGTGAAGAGGAACTAAAGAGCCTCTTGATGCGGGTGAAGGGGGAGAGCGCAAAAGTTGGCTGGAAACTCAACATTAAGAAAACTAAGATCATGGCATCTGGTCCTCTCACTTCCTGGCAAATAGATGGGGAAGAAATGGAGGTAGTGACAGATTTTATTTTCCTGGGCTCCAAGATCACCGCAGACGGGGACTGCAGCCAAGAAATTAAAAGACGCTTGCTTCTGGGGAGGAAAGCTACGGCAAATCTAGATAGCATACTAAAAAGCAGAGACATCACCCTGCCAACAAAAGTGCGTATAGTCAAGGCTATGGTTTTCCCAGTTGCAATGTATGGCTGTGAAAGCTGGACAATAAGGAAGGCTGAGCGCAAAAGGATTGAGGCCTTTGAGTTGTGGTGCTGGAGGAGACTCCTGCGAGTCCCTTGGACCGCAAGGCGATCAAACCGGTCAGTCCTAGAGGAGATCAACCCTGACTGCTCTTTAGAAGGCCAGATAGTGAAGATGAAACTCAAATACTTTGGCCACCTAATGAGAAGGAAGGACTCCCTAGAGAAGAGTCTAATGCTGGGAACAATAGATGGCAAAAGAAAAAGGGGACGGCAGAGGATGAGGTGGCTGGATGGAGTCACAGAGGCAGTTGGTGTGAGCTTGGGTGGACTCCTGGGGATGGTGGAGGACAGGAGAGCCTGGAGGAATGTTGTCCATGGGGTCGCGATGGGTCGGACTCGACTTCGCGACTAACAACAACAACAACAAGATACATTATTGTAAAATTGTACAACATGGATGGTGTTTATGTGCACACTGTTTTCTATAGGATAATTACTCCATAAATAAAGTATCTTGAATGAGACAGAAGATACATTAGCTTCTGTGAGCAGCAGTATATAATTGCTGGAGTAGAAATTTGACTACATTCTGAATTCATCAGAGCACTGGTAGCTTCAAAGAGGTTCTGGTGCTATTTCTAGTGCATGCATTAAAGTCTTATTTAATTTTTAGGCCCAAGGGATTGCATGGAACCTTAAAAGAAAATTGTTTTTGTTCAAATGAACCAATGAAAGGGTGGATACCTAGCTGATTTACTACCTTTCAGTTACCTTATCAAATAACACTGTCAGACACTACAATAATGCAGATGGGTTGGTAATTTTTTGGGAAGTATTTTATTTTCCACTTCATACAGTAAATGTTTGGATCGTAGTAAGTCTGCAGTCAAAGATGTGAGAAAACTAGCAGAGCTAGTTGGGATATTCAGTGTTCAGATCTGTCTCTGGATGTCATTGTTTCACTACATAAAATAACAGAGCGGCATTTTCAAAATGGGGAAAGACTCAGCCTTTAAAAATTCTGGAGAAGGATGAGATTGAAAAGGTAGTTTTTCTGCCTTAAGGCTCAAAGGGAAGTTTATATTGAGGTTCTCTGTGGCTTGCTTTAAATTGTTGTCAATGTTTTCATAATTGGAATAAATGAAAAAGCATTTTTGTAGCCAAACGAAAAAATACTTTCACTTTTTATTCCATTGACTTGGCTTATAATTTCAGAATTGATATGCATATTTTCCAAGTACAATACAGAAATAGTTATGCCTCCAACAACAGTAACTTTGTAAGTATTTTGATATGGGTTTTGCATTAAGCAGTCTCTGGTTCCATAGAATCTTCCTTTGTTTTTAAATGCAGTATTTCATTATTATTTAGTATCATTTTTACAGCATTGTACACTCTACTCATTAATTGACAAGGCTTCCAGAGTTACTTACTGACACTTCCTGCCATTGGGCATACAATAAAATATGCATGGCATTAAAAAAAGTTGGGGGGGGGACCCTTAGGCATGAGGTGAAAAGCTAAAGATGTCTTATAATGGCCTATTGGGATGGACATAGCACTGGAAGACAAGGAGCCAAAAGAAGCTGGTCTCTCCATCAAGTTAATTGAATTATTCGAATATAGGTGACATTTAAGCAAAGTCAAAGGCAGCTAGTCCTTTAGCAGAATATTGTAGGTGACGGGATTATTTAGCTATTCTTTGCCAATCTAGGGGTTAATGGTTATTGCCCTTTCTTTTGATTCAGCGAAAGAGAACCTTATCAAGTGTTGAATGACTGCAAATCTGAACACCTCCCCCCACATATTTATTTGGTATTAATGTCATTTTTCCTAGTATTTATTAATGTATTTGTGCTGAAACAGCATTTGTACTGAAACAGCAGTTTAAACTTGCAAACAGTTCAAATGAGTTCAGCTACTGAGAGATTTGTTGCATTGTTTGTACCTTTATTTTGGTGAGCAAATTGTGTAACTCTTAGTCTTGACACAGTGGTTATTTTAAAACTAATTTAGAATTCTATTTCTGTAGGTTACAGGATTTCCTATACAGATGCCATATCTAGATATGAAGTCAATAACTGAAGCTGTTTATCAGACGGGAATTCATTCTTCAGAAGTTCCCAATACAGAATTTGCTCTTGCTGTGTATATTCATCCTTACCCCAATACTATGTTATCTGTCTGGATCTATTTAGTGTCTTTGGTCCACCATCAATAAGTAGTATTGCCCCCCCACCCCCCGCAAGATTCTTCAGGAATCAGGAATCAGCTATTCAGTGAAACCATCAGATGCTTCCTGGTTGTGATATTTGAATTTTCACTATTGTATCACAAGAATTGAGATGCATACTGTTTTTAGAAATATTCTTTCAAACGTTCCTTAGGTATTACTTACTTAGAAACAGGCAGAAATGCTGCTTGCTTGTGAAGTTATTATCACTACATTTTATTTTTAGTTTCTGTAACAGTAAGCAGTGTTAAAATTACTAACAGAATTTAAGACTTACTAGAAAATACTTTGCGCCTGTATAATGAAAATTACTGAATTTAGTCAAATTAAAAATGTTTAATATTATTGATTGATTCATAGTTATTCAATAAAACATAGTGGTTTAAAACCTTAAATCATTTTGTTGATTTATAAAAATAAATAAAACTCCCCTTCTATTGTCTACTTTTCCACTTGACTCTCTTCTCTTTCCTCTCTTTTGATGGCCTCCAAACCAGCTTTTTGAAAGTGTGTCAGGTGTGGTATGAAAATGCCATCCACCAACAGAAACTCACCTTGCTTATTTTGCCTTGGCAAGGAGCCTCATGTTGATAAGTACTCTCATTGTCAGGAATTTACTAAGTACACCCCAAAAAATAGGGATGGCCATCTGAAGATGGAAATGTGGACAAGGGCTATGTGATCTGTTCCTGGCAACTAAAAAAAAAGTTTCTCTACTTCTTGGCAGGCTTCAAAATATGGTTTATTGTCTGCCTAAAGTGGCAAAAAAAAGTTGGGCAAAGAGAAGCCCACAAAGAAACACAGCCACCACTCACCTGAGTGCTGCAGTTCACCTATCCTGCTGGGTACCTCTACAATGTCAGCCCCACAATCAATTCATGCCTCCCTGGCTGTGTCAGCTCCAGGCACAGCAGCCTGACCAGAGCCCATGGAGGCAGTTTGAGCTGATAGGACCAACCTCCTTGGAAGGAGAAATTCCATCCTGATCGCCAATGGCTTCTCCAGTTTGATTGGTGTAAACACCTTGATGGGATATGGAACCATGGGCTGTTCCTCCAATGCCTTGTCCATACCAAGTCATCTTGTCAGACCTGTCACTGATCTCTGTCCACCATTGGGTCCACGGCTTCAAACCAACTGCACCAATGTATCGAAGAGAACTGTGTCGAGGGCTGCCCCCATATGCTGGCTGTTACTTCCCCAACTATCCATGGGAACAGGTTCTGGAGCCATGCAATTGCCAACCAGTACTTGCCCTAGGGATCATTGGACACTGGTGCAATCCAGTTACCCACCACTTCTGGACCCAGCCAGGTCAGAGCAACACTGCTTAATTGTCCCCCACTCCACAACCAGGACCAGAACAGAGACCTTCCTCTCTATCTGCCAATTCAACCTCATACAACATGATGGACTATGCCTCAGCTTCTGACTCATACCAGTATCTAAAGAACCAATTTTCACCTTACTGGACAATGTTGTCTCCTCCCAAGGCCTGAGATTTCAAGGGAAAGACCTACGATGCTTCTTAGAGCAAGTCAGATGGCAACATCACTTGGCCTCCAGGCTCAACAAGTTACCAAGCCACCAGAGGACCTAGTGTACGTTATGATCCAAATGGAGGACACAGTGCTGGTAGCTATACCATGTCTATTGACACTGGAACACACCTCTGGCAGCTACCAACTGAACCTCATCCAACCTTGCGCAGGCTAGAAGGAATGTACAGGGCACAGGAGGGAGATATACCCTAATTGTTCCACCATCTGTGCCCAAATTCCATCATCATGGAGTTGACACAGGGAAGCTCCCAGAGAGAACAACCTGCACCAACTTGATTGGGAGGGTTGCTGGTTGGATGTGATGGCACAGTGAATATATTCCACCATGGGCTTGGGCCTTTGCATCTCTAATTATGAAGCCATGATGGGGAGGTACCAGGTCTTTCTCTGGCAGAAGATGGAGGTTCTGGCAGCTTTTCCACTTGATCTCAACGAGAGCTTGCCAGGGTCTTCATATCTGAAGCCACTCAGCTGTCTAAGCAACAAATCACCACAGCACAGCATCATGTTGACTGTGATTCAAGGGCCCTTAGGGCCCTTGTTGGCGCAGTGGCAATATGCAGACACACATTGCTACTTGCCACAAATGTTCCACAAGAGACTCGGTCCAGGATAGAAAGTATGCCCTTCAGTGAGGAAGGGGTCTTCCACTCTAGAATGGATGAGAGATTGGACATCATTCAAAAGGCCAGGGCAACTGTGTATGGGATTTGGCCCCTTCCAACCAACCTACCAGAGCATATAAGTGGCCATAGGGTTGACCCATGCAGTACCAGCTCTACTACACCAGGCTCCCATACACTTTCCCTAGGTGTCAACAACACCTACAACCACCTGCAGCCCAACAGGGTTGTCAAGATGTTACCTGTTTCGAACAACCACCTAAGAGAAGGCTAGATGCCGGAAAGAGGCAATGTTGATGGGTACTACAAACCAGTCCTCACCTTTTTTTACCATCCCATTTTGCAACTGCCTAAAAGACTATTTTCTCATTTGGGAAACCACCACATTGGACTGGTGGGTACTTTCTATAATACAACATGGGTACAAAATTGAATTTGAGACCTTGCCACCTCTTGGAATGGTCTGCCTAAATCTTCCTCCTTCAACCATAATGGAGAAAGTCAGCACCTTACTAGCAAAAAGGGCAATGCATCCAGTCAATTGATCCGAAGTGGAGCATGGTTTCCATTTGAGGTACTTTACTGTCCCAAAGAAAGATGGTGGCCTACACCCAATATTAGACCTTTGGGGAGTTAACTACTTTATTCCAAACAAGAAATTCCAAATGGTCTCCCTACAGAACATCTTGCCACTATTACAGCAAGGGGACTGGTTCACATCAATAGGTTGCATATTTCCATATAGGCATCTGTCCAGAATAGTGCCATTTCTTATGGTTCCAAATTGGCCCCAACCCCTACAAGTTTCAGGCCTTACCATTTGGACTGTCAACAGCACCAAGACTCTTTATAAAAAGTATGGCTGTCATGTGCGCCTACCTGAGTCTACAAGAAGTAAAAATTTATCCTTATCTGCTAGTTGCTACCTCTTGCACTCCATCTGGAAGCTGCACAACCTTTTGCAAGAACTTGGACTGTCTATTAATAATGAAAACTCTATACTTCCTTGTTCACAGTCCATCATGTACATTGGAGCAGACGTAGACGCTTCATTAGCCAGACCTTTCCTACCACTGGACTGTGTGCGGAAACTTATGAGGTTAGTTCATCGCTTCCACTCCAAACTGAGATGCACCATCTGGAGAGTTCAGTACTTCCTGGGATATATGGCATCTACTGTGGCAGTAGTCCAATATGCACAATTGTATATGAGAGACCACTCCAGCTGTGGTTTACAAGGGCATACCACCTCTACAATTCACCTCAGAAAGTTTAGGAATGCCCCTGTTCCGTGAGAACAAGCTTTTCATGGTGGACGAACAAGCTCTGCCTAACTCAGGTCTTCTTGTTACCAGAACCTATTTACTTATTTATTTATTTATTTAAAACATTTGCATGCCGCCCCCATTGCAACAAAGCCTCGGGGCGGCTCACAATATAACAAATACATTAACAATTTAAAACTATTTAAAACTGGCCCATCTCGAATTACAAGTTAAAATACTATAAATACAATTTATAACTAACAATTAAAATAACTTTTAAATAAAAAGGTCTTTGCCTGGCGCTGAAAAGCAAATAATGATGGCGCCAGGCAGACCTCTCTGGGGAGCGCATTCCATAGGTGGGGCGCCACCGCAGAGAATGCCCTCCTCCGGGTACTCACCCTCCTTATCTCCCTTACGGAGGGTTCCCAGGGAAGGGCATCTGCTGCCAATTGTAAGGGGCAGGAGGGCATATATGGGTGCAGATGTTCCAATGATAACAGTGACTACAGGCACATCTCTCACTGGGTGGGGAGCCCACTGTGGCCATTACCAAATGCAAGGCCTGTGGACTGGAGAAGTCACATCAACCATTTAGAACTTCTTGCTGTTCACAAGGCAGTGATCTCTTTCCAACATGTCCTGAATGGCAAACATATCCAAGTTGCTTTGGACAACATGATGGTAATGTTCTACCTCAACAGAGTGGCATGAGGTGTTTCTCTAGCTTGTTTGACAATCTGCATATGGGGATGGTGCATTCACAGGAACATAACATTGATTGTTGTCCATGTGGCAGGACTGCCAAATTACATGGCAAATGCCCTCAGCTGAGCACCCTTCCAACCAAACAAATGGGAGCGGAATGCAGAGATCAGGAGCAACATCTTTGCTGTCTGGGGCAAACTGTCTACCAACCTGTTCATAACAGAAGACATTGCAGCATGCAATGGCTACTGTTCACAGGCTGTGTTCACAGGCTGTGATCAGTTGAAAATTTGTTGGAGATGCCTTCCTCATTCCATGAAAGGGGACTTTATTCTACAGGTTTCCACCTTTCCCTCTATGAGGATAATCTCCAAAATCAGAATAGAAGGGAATCATTGCATTCTCATAACATGGTGGCCCAGACAACCCTGGTTCTTCGTCGTGGCCTCTGTGCATCACACATATGGGTGCTGTGCCTGCACAGTGCCTTTGTCTGGAGATTGCAAGCTAACGGTTTTTGGTGGGAAAGCTCCGCTCCCCTCCCCGCTAGGCCTATAAAGAGCAGAGCATCCGCCATTTTGTTCAGTCTTTGCGACCGCCGTTCACTGTGCCTCGTGCCGCTTTCGACTATCGCTCTGACGCTATTGTTCACTTGTTCCTTCTCTTAACACTCTCCAGGTTATATTCCCTTGCTTTAATAGTTGTACTTTTTCTGCTGTTTCTTCTCTGCTTTTTCTTCTTTTATTAAAAAAAACCAAAACAAAAAACCAAAAATACATACTTACCCTCTTCTATTCTTTTTCTGCGATGGCGCAGCGAGCGGCCTTCTGCAAATGTGCGGAGTGTGGCTCAAAGATGTCTCCCACCGACCCGCACGAGTTATGCCTCCTCTGCCTGGGAGAGGGGCATAGAGTGGACAAATGCTCGCATTGCCTAGCCTTCTCTAAACAGGCTAGGAAAAATTGCGAGAATCGTTTGCGTAGGCTGCTATGGGATCACGCCTTGATGCAGTCTGACCCATTGGTGACTGCCGCGAAGCTGGGCTCGTCTTCGGTGGCTGCACCTAAATGCCCATCCAGCGAGGGTGTTTCTGCTGGGTCTGCTCCGTCTGCCTCTCCTAAGAAAAAGGCGGAGAAACGCAAACATTCCGACTCTGGGAAGTCGGTGACCCACAAAAAGCCCAAGAAGGACAAAGGCCAAAAGCCTTCCAAACATCCTAAGGATGCCGAGTGCCCATGGCACCGGGACTCGGACCTAATGGGCCCATCGGTACCAGCGCCTCTGACCGTCCCGACACCACCGGAACTGGCACCACAGGAGGTTATGCGGGTTACTCCGCAGGGCTCTCCACACTGAGCTCCTGATTGACCCTCTGAGCCTCTGTCAGTGCTCCCAAGAGGTTCCATTTCTGACTGGGAGATCCGGGACTCCCCTCCGAGGGCTAGGTCTCCAACCCCTAAGCCCTCGGTGATGGTGGATCCGACCATGACGATGTCTCCTGCTCGGTCCCATCGGAGCCATTCCATTGACCGACTGTCTGCCGATTGGGCCCGCCATTATTATGAGCCGTGGCAAGAACCAACCTCCATTGGCTACTACCCACCTCCTCAGGGCCGCTCTCTGCCCTATCGTGATCAACCGCGATCCTCGGGTCCAAGGCGCTCATCACCGCTGCCTCCAAGGGATGAGAGTAGCCGATCTCTCTCCCCGCGGAATCATCATCCTCTGCCCCACCTTATTACGCCTCAGATTCCAAGGATTCGGAAGTGGATTCAACATCCCCAGATGTGGTTGTCTCCTCCCAAGGGCCCACTTCGTCAGATGAATCCCATGTGTCTTTCGCAGAGCTCATGGGTAGACTAGTGCAATCACTGGAGATTGATGTGGTTCAACACCCAGGACCCTCGACGGACAAGTTTTATGACGTCCACGGGGAACAGTCAACCGCCATTGTTCTGCCCCTCATTACCACTCTAAAGCAGGCGATGACACAGCCATGGGACCTGGCCTCTTACCCTCAGCCCACCTCCAGGCGATACGAGGCTATGTATTGGGTCTGTGAGGAGGATATACCTTTTCTCCTCCATCACCCAAAGCCCAACTCGGCGGTCGTAAAATCCTCCCAGGGCAGGAAGGCAAGAGGACACACCACTCCCAGTGATAAAGAAGGGTGTAAGATCAACTCCCTGGCTAGGAGAGTTTATGCGGCCTCAGGCTCGGGGCTCCACATTTCGAACTATGAGGTGACGTTGGTCCGATATCAATATTTTATCCTTCAACGCCTCCACAACATCGCCTCAACTCTCCCTGAACAACAGGCAGATCTGGCCAAGGTCCTCATTAAGGAGGCGATGCAAGTCGCTGTCCAACAGCTGTCCATAGCCAGGCATCATGTGGACACCGACTCGAGGGCCTTGGTCGGAGCTGTCTCGCTGTGGAGACACGCCTGGCTCCGCAGCTGTAACTTTCCGGACGAGACAAAGCGCAGAATTGAAGAGATGCCCTTTGACGGGTCCAGCCTCTTCAATTCTCGCACGGACCACAAGTTGAAGAAACTACATGAGTCCAGAATGACGGCGAGCAAGATGGAGCGCCAAATGCAGCCCTGGTGTAAGTGGTCCTGGTCCCAGCCGCAGTACTGACAGCCGTACCAGTCTAGGCAGCAGCCTCAAAGCCGACAGCAGCAGTAGCAACGGAGACGCCAGCAGCGATATCAACAAGGTTGCTGCCGTTTCAATGACAGGTGCCAACGCTGACGGGACTGGCGAACCATTCCTTTCTCCTCTAATACCCACCCCTCTCTCATCTGGGGGTTGGCTCCAAAGCCGGCTCCCCTTTTCGGAATCCATCACATCTGATTGGTGGGTATTATCCATCATACAGCACGGCTATCGGATAGAATTCGACGTCGTTCCTCCATTGAGTCCAATCCGGTTTACACCATCTTCCCCAGTATTGCTCAATGAGATACAACAACTTCTTCGGAAAGGAGCAATTCACCAAGTATATGAACCTGAAGGACTTTACAGATTCTATTCCAGATACTTCACAGTCCCTAAATGGGATGGTGGTCTCCGTCCCATCTTGGACTTACGGAACTTGAACCGCTTCATTTTAACTAAGAAGTTTCGGATGACCACTCTTCAAAACATTTTGCCGTTGCTGAAGAAAGAGGATTGGTTCGCCTCCTTGGACTTGAAGGATGCCTATTTCCATATTTCGATCCATCCTAAGTACAGGCGTTTCCTTCGTTTCGCTGTCGGATCCGATGTTTATGAATTTGGAGTCTTACCAGTTGGACTGGCCACCGCCCCGAGGGTCTTCACCAAATGCATGGCCCCGGTTTGTGCCTTTCTCTGCCTTCAAGGTGTGCAAGTCTATCCATACCTTGATGACTGGCTGCTGGTCTCCCACTCAAGAGATGGACTCCTCCAGTCAATTCATACAACTTGTGCCCTATTGAATGACCTGGGCCTGCGCTTTAATGTGGAAAAATCCTCTCTTTTTCCAACACAGACTCTTACCTTCATTGGAGCCTGCTTGGATTCGACACTGGAAAGAGCCTTCCTTCCTCGGGACAGACAGAAGACCCTCACTCGCCATATCCACCACATCTGACGAGAAGGGACAGTCCTAGCAAAAACTGTACAGAGACTTTTGGGGCATATGGCTTCCTCTGTGGCGGTGGTACCCCATGCCAGACTTCGGCTCCGTCCACTACAACTGCTCTTCAACAAGTGTTTCCATCTGCAATGGGATCCACCATCCAAACCTGTTCAGATCCCCTCCTCGGTGCTTCACTCTCTCCTATGGTGGACGGTCCCGAGACATCTCAGCTCGGGGTTCCCTTCAGGCCTCAGTCCCCATCAGTAACCCTCAGTACCGACGCATCTCTTCTGGGTTGGGGAGCAGTATGCTCCGACCTTCGTGTCCAGGGCATATGGAATCGCCAGGAAGCTATGAATCATATCAACTTCCTGGAGTTGCTGGCGGTACTCAAAGTCCTACAAGCTTTTGAGGATATGCTTCGCCATCAAGTAGTTCAGATAACATCGGACAATATTGCCACAGTCTTTTATCTGAACAAGCAAGGTGGGACCAAATCTCCAACCCTAGCCAAACTTTCCATGAGGATTTGAGATTGGTGCATCCCAAGGGACATAACGCTTATAGCCGTCCATTTGGCGGGCACAGACAATCTCCAAGTGGATCTTCTCAGCAGGCGCATGCTTATCTCCCACGAGTGGGAACTCAATCCTTCGGTACGAGCTCATCTCTTCCATCACTGGGAAGTTCTGGACGTGGATTTATTCGCCACACAACGGAACAAGGTGTGCGACGCTTTCTGCTTGAGGGCAGGGATAGGACAAGGGTCCCTAGGGGGATGCCTTCATGATACCATGGAGCAATCTGCATTTCTACACATTTCCACTGATCCCACTCATACTGAAGGTGCTAGCGAAAATTGTACATGATTGTGCCACAGGGACCTTGATTACCCCTTGGTGGCCACAACAGCCTTGGTTTGTGACACTCCTGAACATTTCAGAGGAACATTACCCTCTCCCAGGACTTCCATTCCTCATAACACAAGAAGATGGCACACTTTGTCAATTGGATGTGTTATCGCTACGTCTAACGGCCTGGCACATCCGTTGATCCATACCACCCTATCGGTTCCGATACTTATCACTCTGTTCTTGAATCCTAATATTGCATTTGATGCTTCTAATACTAGACTTTCTGCTATATCCTCTTCTAATCATACGATGGCACTGCACCCGAACGCTGCTCCATTGGATCCGACATCCATTGGCCTGCATATCCAACACATCATAGACTCTGCATTAAAGCCCTCCACACGGAAGTCTTATGAGGCTAAGTGGAAGCGGTTCTGTACATTTGCTGAGACTCATTCCTTTTCGCCGGTAACGTCCTCTATTCCTCAAATTCTTCATTTCTTAATGGACCTTCATCACGCTGGACTAAAACCATCCTCGATTAAGGTCTATACTGTGGCGATCGCTTATTACCGAGGTTTTGTTGATGGATCCTCTATTTTTTCAACACCAATTAAGAGATTTCTGAAAGGTCTACATAATTTGAATCCAATGATATGTCCGGTTATGCCTACATGGAGTTTATTGGTTGTCCTGCAGGCTCTTACCAGACCTCCCTTTGAACCGCTTGCAATGGTCGATTTGCGTCTTGTGTCATGGAAGACGGCATTTCTCATTGCCATTACTTCAGCACGGAGGGCCAGCGAATTATGTGCACTCCGTGTAGACCCTCCGTTTTTGAACTTTCACAGAGAAAAGGTTGTTCTACGGCTTGATCCTTCCTTCTTGCCTAAAGTGTCTACATCCTTTCATCTGGGACAGGATATTGTCTTACCTGCATTCTTCCCATCACTGTCAACTCCGTTGGAAAGATCACTGCATTCGCTTGACCTTCGACGCTGCTTGGCCTTTTATTGATCCAGGACTGAGTCTATCAGGCATACCAACAGGCTTTTTGTCAAATATTCGACTACTGACCAGGGAACTCCTATCACTCCTTAAAGACTTTCCAAATGGATAGTCCAAACTATTACTTTATCTTACCAGCTAGCCAAGCTTGATTTACCATCGCTTCCTCAGGCTCATTCGACTTGTGCCGTTGCAGCTTCATCTGCCTTTGCATCCGGAGTCGCGTTAGACGATGTCTGCAGGGCGGCTACTTGGGTGAACCCTTGCACCTTTGCCAGACATTATAGAAACATAGAAACATAGAAACAGAGCGAGTCAGAAGGGGCCTCCTGGGCCATCTAGTCTGACCTCCGGCACCAGCCGGCTCCGCTCATGACATGCCCACCATGTGCATGTCCAGCCTATCTTTGAACACCCTCACCAATGGGGCCTCAACGACCTCCCGTGGAAGCCCATTCCACGCCCTTGGGGTCCTCACTGTCAGGAAGTGCTTCCTGGCATCCAAATTGAACCTTGGCTCCCTGAGCTTTGCTCCATTGGAGCGTGTCCTGTCTTCCTCTGCAGGGGAGAACAGGCCTCTCCCCATCTCCATGTGACACCCCCTCACATACCTGTATGTTGCCAACATATCCCCTCTGAGTCTCCTCTTCTCCAAGCTGAAGAGACCCAGTTCCCTCAGTCTTGCCTCATACGGCATCCCCTGCAAACCAGCCACCATCCTTGTGGCCCTACGCTGCACTGACTCCAACCTGGCTATATCCTTTCTGTAATGAGGGGCCCAAAACTGAACACAATACTCCAGTTGCGGGCGCACCAGAGTCGTGTAAAGTGGTAGTAATACCTCTCTTGATCTAGAAGCCACACTTCTGGCTATGCAACCAAGGGTGGCATTCGCCCTCTTGACCACCGCATCACACTGCTGACTCATGTTTAGCCTGCGGTCAACCAGTACCCCGAGGTCCCTTTCACAAGTGCTGCTCTCCAGCCACTTGTCACCTAACCTGTACTTATGACAGCTATTCTTATGCCCCAAGTGCAAGACCTTGCACTTATCCACATTGAACGCCATCCTGTTGTCTCCTGCCCACTTCCATAGTCTGTCCAGATCCTTTTGGATCTGGTGTATCTGCTCCTCAGTTGTGGCCACTGCTCCAGTTTTAGTGTCGTCTGCGAATTTGATCAGCAGACTCTTCACCCCTTCTTCCATGTCGTTAATGAAAAGATTAAACAGGATCGGCCCCAGGACAGAGCCCTGGGGGACCCCGCTTGTCACTGGCTTCCATCCCGACGATTCCCCGCTAATGGTTACCTTCTGCTTTTGGTCAGTCAACCATGCCCTAATCCACCGGACAGTGCTTTGGTGTATTATCACCTCGATGCTCGGGCTCGACAAGCCTGTTGTTTCGGTAGAGCTGTGCTCTCTTCTATTTTTCATTGAGGACACCTCCCTCCTTCCATTCTGGTAAGCTTGTTAATCTACCCATATGTGTGATGCACAGAGGCCACGACGAAGAAAAGCAGGTTGCTTACCTGTAACTGATGTTCTTCGAGTGGCCATCTGTGCAGTCACACAACCCACCTGCTGACCCCACTTGGAGTCGGTGAGTGGATACCTGATTGGTACTGATCCTCGATACCGATCCCTACGGTACCAATTCCTTTCTTTAGTTAGGGTAACTTGTCCAAAAGGGAGCGCACGTTCGGTCGCAAAGACTGAACAAAATGGCAGACGCTCCGCTCTTTATAGGCTTAGGGGGGTGGGGAGCTAAACTTTCCTGCCAAAAACCATTAGCTTGCAATCTCCAGCCAAAGGCACTGCGCAGGCGCAGCACCCATGTGTGACTGCACAGATGGCCACTTGAAGAACATCAGTTACAAGTAAGCAACCTGCTCTTCTACATGGTCTCTGTGCATCGCACATATGGGTGCTGTGCCTGCGCAGTGACTCCATTTGGGAAGACCTCCCCCCGCCACATAAGCCTAGAATTTTTGGTGGGAGCCACACTCTCTTCCCTTTTAATATAAATAGGTCATGCTCCTGCCATTTCTCGACTTGCTTTCAACTGCCATTCATTGTTCCTAGGCTTTTGTCAACACCTTTACCTCAGAGCTCTAGTCTTCTTTTTCACCTCTTATTCCTACCCCCGTTTTTCTCCTTACTTCAACAGTTCTTGTAAAACAAACAAACCAAACCAACCTTCTATCAACTCCCCACTTTTACCTTAGACTTCATCTTCCTTTTCCTCTTTGCTTCCTCTTCCTCTTCTCAATGGTGCACAAACCGGCCTTCAAAGTGCGTCAGGTGTGGTGTAAAAATGTTGTCTAGTGATGGATACTCATTGTGTCTCCATTGCCTGGGTGAGAAGCACCAAGTTGACAGATGCCCTTACTGTCAGGCATTTACCAAACAAGCCCACAAAAACAGGGCTGGATGCCTGAAAATGGAGCTGTGGGAAGGGGCTCTTGTTGCTATGCGGGATGTTGCCAGCAATGAAAACAATTTCCCTCCCACTTACAATGAGGCTGCCGCAAAGCATCCTACCTCTGTGGCAGGAGGCACACTGAAACTGCCCACTGTGCCAGAAGCTTCAGTGAGGACATGATCCTCCCCTAAAGTGCAGCTGTTGTGCAGTCCCTCAGCTTCAGCAGGGCCTGCAAAAGCAGCAGCCTGATTTTGCATGCCGGCCTCAGCCTCAATTCTGCACCTTGTCTGATCAGGCACATCTTGTCCTCTCCTGTCCTGTCCTATCCTGATTTCATCCCAGAGATGAATAGGACCAACTATACTATAGGGTTTTTTGGCCCCTCTGCAAGCCACAAAATAAACAGCTGCATAAATGTGAGCCTTGGCTTGGCCACCCCAATATATATCCTTTGCACAGTGTATATGTACCTATTTATATTAAACTTAGCTTAGGACAGAGGTGGGAAACCGTCTGGCTCAAGGGCTGAATTAGTTCTGCACAAGTACATTGAGTGCACATAAAGGGTGGTGTGTTTTCCCAGACTGCATGCACATAGGTTTTAAAAAGTCATTACCAGTACCAATGGAAACTTTTTGAAATTTCAAAAGTGAGAAATACAAATCTCACTGCATTAAGGGAGGAATACTATGGGCAGTTGGGGGATCATAGGATAATCTCTAAGATTACATATAAGCACACTACATGCATCATCTAGGAAACTGCTTTTCACTGACCTTTCAGTGTACAATAGTATATGACCTTCACACAAAACAGCTTCCTAAAGCTGTATTTTTTTAAAGTGCTGCTACTTTCAAGCTTGGCATTATAACTATTTGCATCAATACACATACTCATTTCAACAGTGTTCCAGTTTAATTGTTGAAATAGGTTCAATAGTTCATAACCTTGTTCAGAAACATTTCCTGTCTCTTTACCTCTCCTTCCCAGAAGAGGATGTTTCAGTGAAGGTATAAGAATACTGGGGTTTTATTATTATTATTATTATTTTGGTTAGAGTATTTTTAAAAGTATTCTTCCTTCTTCATTTCCTGTTAGAATTATTTATTTTTAAAAATTGCTGGAGCATATGTTATGGCACATAATTATGACCTACACTATATATTCAGATATATATACCCAAATACATACACACACAGATTACACAAAACTAGTTTTATTTTTTTAAAAAGAGTCCATGACACTCATCTGGATTTCTTTGTTTGTGGATATTTCTTTGTCATGACCATGACACACACATTTTGGTTCCTGAAGTAGGAATTTCAAGTAATGCGTGAATTTACTGAAGGCTGACTAAACCCATTTTTTAAAAAATGACAAGAACAACTGAAAATGGTTGGCAGTGCATATTCTATTGTCAATGTAACGTCAAACTTAAAAGCCTAATAAATAAATAAAAACAAAGAAGAAACCCAGAAACCCAACAGCATGTAGCAGATCTTTAGAATTAAGTCTAATAACTTAAATACAAATAAGATGCAGGGCTTGCTGTTTTACACTCGCCCCACAACAATTCCAGTGTTAATTATTAGCTAATATTGGAGTGTAGAGGCCTATAAGGTAGATTCCTCTGATCTATTAGTAACTCTATGCTACTGTCTCACACATGCAGGATGAAACTGAAGCCAACAGAAAAATTTTAGAAGCAACCTGCTGTTATTTCAAGTCATGGATCACCACAAAGACTGTACATTCAAAGTATTATTGAGGTAGTAAGACACTGAAGAGGGTTTTTTTTAACGATATCATATTGCAAACTGAGATGAATATATTTCCCTTTCGGATGTGTTCTGTAATCCTTCATCCTCACATAAAACAAAACCGTCAGGAATTACACCACAAAGCGAGAACCCTTTACTCCTAATTTTTCTCCCTCTTTCAAGGAAGCCGTGTAAGGGAAAACAAGGTAACACTAAAATGGGTCTGGGAAAGAAGTAGTAAGGGCATTCTCTAGCATATAAAAGATGTTCTCAGAAAGTTTTCTTTCAAAATTGCCTTTTCCGTCAAAGACGCTCTGGAAATATAAAATAATTATCACTACAGAGGATCACTTCTCCTCTAAATTAAATTCTATTTTTGCAACTTGTTTAGCTCTTGAAGAGCCATTTAGATCAAGCGATGCCTCCTTCCTCCTCTCAAAATGTTACGTGTCATGCCGGCCCTTCCTCCTTGGGTTAACTCTATGTCATTAATTTCTATATTCATGTTGTCCATCATTTCCCATGCCCACTCCCAATATTTCCAGACCACAGGATGTAAGCACTACCCTACACTTCCCATTTCCAAGGATTTCTTTTCATATCTATATGAAAGGCAATTAACTCCTTACTTTTGTAAGTTAAAGAACATTCTCATAAGAGTTCATCACCACCAGTTTACCTTCTCCAGTCAAGTAGTTCTACTTCCAATAAGAGCTGAATGTTGGAATTTAAAACAGCTAGAGACTATCATATTTCTGATAGTTACATAATTAGCACCCTTAGTATGCCTGCCTGGTTGACACCTTGAAGGTATCTGAATCACTATTAATAGAATAGAAATAGGAAATGCAGCTGGTTCAGTAAAGCCTAGCCTCTTGTATTTCCCATACATTTGGCAGCCATCATGTACAATGCTGCATTTCTTGTAATGAGTTAAATTTCACCCTCTCCCAAAATCAAGAATTTATACAATGAAAATGTTAGAACTTTTTGGACATAAATAGTTGGTTGCATAAACTGTGTTAATTCACAGATAATACTTCAATCAGCCAAGGTACAAAATAAGCCTTAAAGGATAGCACTCTTATTCTTCCTATTTCATTAGAAAGCACACTTTTGGATTAAGGGAGTAGTTTGGATTGAGTGAACTCCCTTTGGTATTTGCTACTGCAGTTACCTTGAGCATAAGAACCCAAAATAACTGCTTAAATGATATAGTTAAGTATCACAGTAGTTTTTGATTCCCTGAGTTAGTATAATTCACCTCAAGTGGCTTCAATAGAGAAAAAATACTTTGAAGTAGAAGACGTAAAAATGTTAAGTCAACAACATTATAACACAAAACCTCATCCACAAGCAGGGATGGAGAATGAGCTGCTGACTGAATAAAAATGCTCTCTCCTCTCCTACACGACTCTCCATATTTTACGAAAGCATGGCACTTGGTGGACTTTAATGCTTTAGTGTCTTATTCAATACTGCATGGAGGTTTGCAGAAGCAGTGATTTCTTCAGAATCACACAGGACCCCTTCTTCATGGGAAGACAAACTTGAAGTCAGTGCAGCTCGCTCGCTCGCAACGTCAGCTTTAAGGGCAAATCTAAGTTGAACATGTAGAACTTCCATGTGCAGAAGTATCATTTCCATCATTCTCAAATCATAACACCCTGTTAGTAGGTATGTTCTCATATTTGCAAGTTCTGCAATTGAGCTACCTTTTGAAACAATATTGGTACTCAGCCATTTCCTGTTTGTTAAGAGGACTGCCCTCTATGCAATTTGACAATGATAACACGTAAGTTCACCTACAATCATCACCTCTCAAAGCATGGAGTAATACAAGGATAACGTCCAGCAATCTGATAGCTTCGGTTGTAGGAAACACTCAAACATGGCTTCACTTCTATGGGCACAGCTAGTGACATTCCAGCAGCAGTCTGTATATGACCCCGAGCCTGAATACCACTTTGTAAACCAGTAGGGCATGTCTGCAGCGGGTAAGTGGATGTGTGACTGGATGACACCATCTGCTGACAGTTTTGTTGCGGTACTGTTTGATACTGTAGAGGAGTTTGATGTGCTTGGACATACTGAGGTATGTGCTGCTGTAGAGGTTGAGTAGCTGTTTGAAATAAACTGTGCTGGGCTGTTTGCGAACTATGTGGTCCTTTTTGCTTGTTGGCTTCTTTGACATCATTATCATGGGCACTAGAATATAAAATAAACTTACTCTGTTTTATATAGAGGCTGGAGTCCACAACTTACCCACCCCATGTGCAAACAGAAAACACTTCTATACATGCTTAAAAAGGGGTGTATCAATATTTCTTCCGGCAGCAGCAATCTGCCTAATGCAGCAATGAGAGATCTACCTAGTTGCATACAGGCACTTCTACTGGAAGGAGGATTTAAAGACCCCCCCATTTAAAGACCCACACACACCCATGTGCGAGTAGAACGGCATCTGCAGTGCTTTACATCCTGGCCCTTAGGTGTTGATCCTATAATGGTACCAGTATTCTGGTTCAGTGACATTACTTCATTTTAAAGTCAAATTTAACAAGCAATGTACA
Organism: Varanus salvator macromaculatus; assembly: GCA_023646645.1. Taxonomy (NCBI): domain Eukaryota; kingdom Metazoa; phylum Chordata; class Lepidosauria; order Squamata; family Varanidae; genus Varanus; species Varanus salvator. The sequence goes on from JAIXND010000756.1 coordinate 30,161,179, forward strand.
TGCTCATAAAATGAATGAAACTGCTGTTTTACAATGAGTGTTAAAGTGAAGCAGATCTCTAAAACATATGCACTATGAAAAGTATTTTAACTTCCTCTGAATTGTGCTACAATTCTGTGCACTTTTGTTTCCAAGTATAATCCATGAAAACCATTAGGACAAGCATGCAAGCAAATGGGTTTTGGATGGGATTGTTAAATATATACATCAAGCAAATGAATAAAAAAATGTTTGAATCAGCTGCCAAATTAATTCATAATAATAAAAACTTAATATAATTCTTCACAATCTAACGAGTATGTACAAAAGATAAGAGTTACTATCCTTAGACTTTCTGTATTTGTTGGCACGAGGTGTTTGTTATTTTAGTCTTTAATGCTGCTTAATACTTATGCTGCCGCTTTTCTCATTTATTATAAATATTTTAGTAATATTATTATTTTGTGTACTTCAGCAGAAAGGTAACTAATAATTACCATTATTTCCATCTTGTTAAAGCCACCTTGAGACAAATTTCCTGCGCAATTTTAATGTAGATCAGAAATCCACAGTGAAAAGGCAAGATATAAAATGATTGTGTGAACCACTGGCCAGTAAATTTCAAGCAGTGGACTGCAAGTTGAAAACCATGGATACAGGTCAAGGCAGCATAAAAGGAAAATTCACATTCAGGTCAGAAGCAGAAATTGTTAAGTGGATCAATTTCAAGAGGATACAATTATGATGGAAACCCCCATTTAGTAGTAAAGTAGTTAGGAAGGGCTGATATGCATACTACAGATACAATGCTGAAATTTTCTATAACTTGCATGGATTTAGAGATTAAGAGAGAGGATATCAGGGACAAAAATACACCAAGTATAAAATTACAGTGAAAACATTCATGATTTTAAAAGATCAGAATCAGGAATGACACCAGCCTATCTGCTTCTCCAAAGTGGCTAGCCTACTATTCACAGAGCAAAATAGCACCTGTACATGCATTTAATATTCCCCAGCCCTCACTGTAGTTTATTGTTGGAAACCCTATAAAGAACTTACACCAGTAGTCGTTCAACACAAGGTACCAGGAAGTCCCAGGAATATACAGTAAGACGATGGAGTCGTGCTGGCCATGTTGGAGAAAGACGCAAGATAATTCTTGAGGAAGCCACACATGCAGCAGCCACTAATGAAGGGGCATAACTTAAAAATGCATGATCTGGAGAGACATTAGAGGATCATGGTTAAAGTAAAATACAGTATTAGCTGTGTAAGAAAGAAACTATTGGGTTTTTAAAACAAAGCCATTAAAACTTACCCTGCAAGGATACTTCCAAAAAGTAGTCAGCATATTTTGCCATATATAACTTTGTCTTTTCCAAGCAAACCATTGGCCATCCATCATGAAGATCAGATTCATGAACAGCGATGGAGAGATAATAGTCAATAAAGTGAGCAGCTGTTGGAAGGCAGAGGTTCCACTGAAAGGTTTCTAACAACAGCAATTCCATGTGCAGCAAGTTCTGTTTAGTTAGTACCAGGTTCATGTTAGTCATACAACCCAAGCTGTTTAACTGTTCAAGTTTAGGCACACTGTCCTCTTTCTCTTCAAATTTACCTTGAGGGGAATGAGGTAAAATATCATCATTTAGTACATGTAAACACAAATTATACATGCTCTCATACAGGGCGGGTCATAGTTTTTTCAAAAAAGACAACACTTTTTTTCAATAGCTCTTACTATAAAAGATTAATGTATTATCTCCATCTTCTGCAAAAAGTTACTACTGGAATTCTACTGAAATTATTGAATTCTACTGAAAGTTAGAAAGGTAGTAGTACTGAAAGTTACTACTACCACTAGCAGTCCACCCTCTCAACACCACAGAGGAAAAAGATGCAGAGATGCCACGTAGCAGAATCCAGGGATGGCAGTAGCATGCTTTGGCTCATTTTATATTAGTGCTATAATCTTATCAATGACACAGGGTACATACTTACCAAATCTATGGTGGATGGGACTTGGAGTTTGCTTTAAAATTAAGCAATTTTCCATTCAGTGGTTTGGGAACATTGATTTTTGTTTAAGTTTTAACATGATTCAGTTTGGTTTGTTACTTCAGAAATACTCACTTGGCAACAATCACTTTTTACTTAAGTCGAATAACATACTGGATGCCATGATATCTACAACAAACACTTTTGGTCTTAATAAGCAGTTTTAAAGCATAATACAAGAGGGATGTGATGCAATTTCTGAAACTGAGAAACTCCTCCCTTTGCAAATACTGTACGGCTTATTTTGAAATTAGACAAAACCTCCTGAGAGATAGCCACAGCAACTTTGGTGGTAATTCTGTCCAGAGAAGCAGTAGCAGCACAGACATGTGAATAAGAACGCAACTGAATCTAGACAGCACTTACCAAGAAACTGCCTAGCCCCTTTACCTCCCTTGCAATCTTTTAATATCCTGTAGCATTTTCTAGGGCATATAGTAACTTGGAGAACTGAACACCTTTAGCTGAGGAATGGGAACAGGTAATGGTTATAAAACATTGAATGAAAAGGCTGCTGTTAAATGGAGAAAGAAAGGATAGAATACCACCAAGGAAAGATCAAGCAGAAATGCATTCAGGTGACATCAAATTACATTTGGGATACATTCCTGATACAAATTAAGTTCAGTGAGGACTGGACTGGGTGTGAAAATAGTGCCCAAGAAATTCCTAGACCCTTGCAGTCTGGTGGACATGGTGGATTAGGAATAGACCATTTTAAGGTCCAGTTCCTAAGAAGCCAGGAATAAAACCACTCCTCACTGGCTAGATTTAGTTAGCAATTTCAGTCTGCTAAACCTGTAGATTTATACTTACTCGCTAAAAGCAAGCAGGAAAGAGCAACAACATGTAGCTGTTGAATGGATATGTCGTAACGGTCCATAAAGAGGTCCAGTAGGTAAACAGCAAGGTGACGGGCAGCAGGACAGAGTCTGAAGCGATTGCTCACAATGGCAATCAAGTCTGCAAAATATCTTCTCAGATTTAACTGGGGAGATTGGCCTTTATAGGAGGGTAACTTCAGCTCCTATGTAGAGAATAATTGCATTTTTTTTTAAAGATGGCATCCACCACCACATAAGCACTTGCACTGAAATTGACAGGCTAAGGAAATGTAAGACATTTTTAGGGTTTTAAGATCCTAAACACTGTGATTTATTTTGACTTTTTTTCAGCAGATAAGAATATCTGCATCAATATTAAGAATATACAGCAGTTGAAGAGATATGCATGTTGATATTTTGTGCACAGTTGTTGCTGCATCATGCGCAGATACTACACTGCACTGGTAGTAACAAACAGGAAATCATGCCAGGTGGACAAGCAACATGGTTATGCCAGCACCAACTCCATACTCTCTTGGGGAACAGGGGTTAGGGTTGGGCAGACTAAAAAGTAAAGTGACTATACAAATTATTAATCTCATTTACACTTGCAATTTCAAACCTTACCTGTGTGGCAGTGGGCCCAACTACACAGAAAATCCAACCGTACTATGGGTACTTCCAGATGAGGCTTTTATAGTCCCATGACCCTGCCCACATTCACAGAATTTTATGGGAGATGCGGATGGTGTGTTTCACTCTTTCCCCATAACATCTTCCATCCTTTTCCTTCCCACAGAAAATCCATTAAAGAAAAAAAATATTATTTATTTTTAAGTTTGTCTGCCACCCACTAATCCAATGAATTATCTAGGTGGCTTACAGTAAAATACCAAAAAATAACAATAAAACCAGCTAAAATCACAATTAAAAAGTTATAAAGTATCATAGTTACACCAAGTAAGCAGAACAACAGATGTCAGAATAAATAACAAATTTCAAGTCTGTTCTTGAATGTATTCAGAGAAGAGAAATGTCTTCACCTGGTGCCAGCCAAATTTCTTTGGGGAGCCTGTTTCATAGTCAAGGGACAGTCACCGAGAAGGCCCTTCTTCTATTTAACATCCCCTTTACCTCCTTAAGGGACAAGATCTTAATGAGGAGGTAGGTATATATGGCAGCTGATAGTCTTTTATGTAGCTGGAACCTAAACTGTTGCACAATACCTTCTGACTAGTAGCTCTAACAACCTTCTGTTCGAACCACCCTATGTTGAATCATTGTACATACTGTGAGATCCAAAAAACAAACAACAAAACAACAGACAAAACACCCCTGCCCTGGAAAAAAACACACAAAAAACCAAAAAAACAGTGCAGTGAAGTACACGTCACAGTGCAGTGACGTGTCTCAACACGTCATTGGCCCGACCCATGAACGTGGACACATTCTGGACCTGGTTTTCTCGATGGGGCAGGAAGAGGGTGATCTGAGGGTGAAGAATCTAAATTTGACACCCTTGTCATGGTCAGATCACTTCCTCATAAGGTTTGAGCTTGAGAGCGGCCTCTCCCTCTGTAAGGGTGCGGACCCGATTTTGTGGGTCCGCCCTCGGAGCAGGATGGATCCTGAAGGATTCCTGAATGCTCTGGGGGAGTTTCCGGCTGACAGGGCTGGTGATCCTGTTGACGCCCTGGCAAAATTGTGGAATGAGGAGATGGCCAGGGCTATCGACTCGATTGCTCCCAAGCGTCCTCTTCCGTCTAGCCAAGCCCGTGCATCTCCATGGTATACATTCGAACTACGGGCGATGAAGCAGGCTGGGAGACGACTAGAGGACAGGTGGAGGAGATCACGACAGGTATCTGACTGAACACACTTGTGTGCGCACTATCGCGCCTATGCTGTGGCGGTGAGGATGGCGAAGAAGAAATTCTACTCCATCTCCATTGCCTCCTCACAATGCCGTCCGGCGGAGCTCTTCCGAGTGGTTCAGGGCCTAGTACATCCTGGCCCTAAGAAGGATCTGGTGCCGCCCTCGGAAGCCCGCTGTGATGAGTTTGCAACGCATTTTCGGGAGAAAATCATTCAGATACACTGCGAGCTTGACTCCACTTTAATAGCAGATTCTACTGTGGAGCCGCCTTTGACGCCGTCTGGTCCTTGCTTAATGGATGAATTTCAGTTGTTGCGGCCTGATGATGTGGACAAGGTGCTTGAATGAGTACGCCCTACCACTTGCGTACTAGACCCATGCCCTTCTTGGCTACTAAAGACAGCCAAGGACGGGATTGAACCCTGGATCCGGGAGGTGGTCAACGCCTCTTTAAGAGACGGCCGGGTGCCTGAACTCCTAAAGGAGGCGGTAGCCCTGCCAGTCCTAAAGAAGGCAACCCTGGATCCAGAGATGGTCGCCAATTATAGACTGGTGGCCAACATCCCGTTCCTGGGCAAGGTACTAGAGCGGGTGGTGGCGGGACAACTTCAAGCACTCCTGGAGGAAACGGATTATCTGGACCCATTTCAGTCTGGTTTCAGACCCGGGTACGGCACTGAATCTGCCTTGGTCGCCCTGTACGATGACCTGTGCAGGGAGAGAGACAGGGGGAGTGCGTCCCTGTTGGTTCTCCTGGACCTCTCAGCGGCTTTCGATACCATCAACCATGGTATCCTTCTGGATAGGCTGGAGGGATTGGGAGTTGGAGGCACCGCTCTACGGTGGTTCCGCTCCTACCTTGATGGCCGATTCCAGAAGGTGGTACTAGGGGACTATGGCTCTGCACCATGGCAGCTATGCCATAGGGTACCGCAGGGGTCCATTTTGTCCCCTATGCTATTTAACATCTACTTGAAACCGCTGGGGGAGGTCATCAGGAGGTCTGGGCTGCGGAGTCATCAGTACGCTGATGACACCCAGCTCTACCTCTCGTTTTCTACCAATCCAGGTGAGTCGGTGGCTGTGCTGAACTGGTGCCTGGCCGAGGTAATGGGCTGGATGAGGGCCAATAAACTGAAGCTCAATCCAGACAAGACGGAGGTCCTGCTGGTGGGCGGTTCGGGTCCTGGAGTGGGGGATTTGGGCCTTGTCCTGGATGGGGTTGCACTCCCTCTAAAGGACAAGGTTCGCAGCTTGGGGGTACTCCTCGACCCAGAGCTGTCGTTACATGCCCAGGTAACGGCAGCGGCGAGGAGTGCCTTCCTACAACTTCGATTGGTATATCAGCTGCGCCCCTTTCTGGACAGCAACTGCCTGGCGACAGTGATGCACGCATTGGTGACTTCTTGTTTGGATTTCTGCAATGCCCTCTACGTGGGGCTGCACTTGAAGACGGTCCGGATACTTCAGTTGATGCAGAATAGAGCTGCCAGGCTGCTGACGGGGGCTGGGCATTATTCTCATATAACCCCAGTCCTCCGTCAGCTTCACTGGCTCCCAATTGAAGTCCGGGCCCGATTCAAGGTTTTGGTATTGACCTATAAAGCCCTAAACGGCTTGGGACCTGGATACCTAACAGACCGCTTACGCCCTTATATGCCCTCCCGCCCTTTAAGATCGGCGACATCGGCCCTCCTCCGGGAACCCACTGTGAGGGAAATCAAGTGGGTGAGGACACGGAGGAGGGCTTTCTCTGCGGTGGCGCCCCAATTATGGAATGCGCTCCTTGGAGAGGTTCGCCTGGCGCCATCGTTATCTGTTTTTCGGCGCCAGGCGAAGACCTTTTTATTCAAGTCATATTTTAATTGTTAGTTAGATGTGTTTACAATTTGCTGTTATGTATTTATGTTTTGTTGTTGTTGTTGCCAAGATGCACTGAGGGGGGGAGGGATATAGTGTTTATTGTTTAGAGTTTTATGTTTTTATTGTATTTTATTATACTGTATTTTTAACTGTTGTAAGCCGCCCTGAGGCTTTGATGCAATGGGGCGGCCTATAAATGTTTTAATAAATAAATAAATAAATAAAATACATGCGGCGTAGCTGTCATGATCTGAAGGAAGATATTTTAACATAAAAAAAAAAAAATAGGGATGTCCCAGGAATAGAAATATACAGTTTAGCTTTATAACATAATTCCAGGTGTTAATTTTACTTAAAATGTCATAAGGTAAGAGTGGTTTATACCTACAGTCTATTACCAATGGTACCATGACAAGCCTTTACCAATAGTGTGTATAAATAAATTCATTTGGTCATTTTTTTCAGCACCACGCCTCCCTAGGTTTTAGCATCCAAAAGAATAACTAGCATTTTGTTTCAGTCTGGCATGGCACTATACAGTATAAAAGGATAAATTATCAGGGGAAGAATAGTGAGATCTATGATAAGTTCTCCCAGCTTTTATTGCTGCCAAATTTAAAAGGTAGTGCTTGAGGAATATCGCTCTGCCCTTTCCAATCTACACTATGGGGATCTTCAGGGCTCAGTTTTGTTCCCCCATGGTATTTAACATCTACATGAAACTGCTGAGTGACAGCATCCAGAATTTTGGAGGGCTTTGCCATCATTGCACTCCCCTTGAAGGATCAAGCTTGGTGGTGCAAGAGACATCTTTGTCACTTGAGGCCCAGATGGCTTCACTGACTCAGGGTGCCTTCCATCAGCTACACCCCTATCTGGGTAGAGAGAGCCTGCTTTCAGTTAATTTATGCTCTGGTAAATCTCTAAACTAGACTACTGCAATGAACTCTACATGGGGCTGCCCTTGAAGACTTTTTGGAAGCTGCCGCTTGTGCAAAATGCAGGAACCAGAGTAACAACCAGGATCAGATGGAATGATCACATTATACCAGCCTGGCCTGCTTGCACTCACTGACTATATGCTTCTGAGCCCAATTCAACATGCTGGTTTTAACCTATACAACCATACACAGCTTAAGATCATGACACCTGACAGAATGCCTCTCTTCCCTCCTTCCTCTATCTAGACCATGGGTCCTCAAACTAAGGCCCGTGGGCAGGACCCGGCCCACCATGCCCTTTTAACTGGCCCTCCCCACAGGCAGGCACGCGGCTCGCTCACAAGGAGGTTGTTTTGGAAACACTTGGAGAAACCGATCTCATGAGCAAGTCGGTGCCTCATCCAGTGGCAGATTGGTTGCGGGGAGATCACTTTGGACTTGATTGGAGAAAATGATCTCCTCACAAGCAAGCCGGTCCCTCACGGTGCTCACATCCAGCAGCAGCTTGCTCACGAGGAGGTCATTTTGGACTCGCTTGGAAACGAACTCCTCGCAAGCAAGCCGGCACCTCACCCTGCACACCCCCCTCCCTGCCTTGCTTCCTCTCGTACATGCCCCACCCCCACACCAGTCCGCGCCTCCCCACTGACACTGTTTTGGCAGCCCACAGCCACTGCTAGCACGTGTCAGCTGGCCCCCTGTTCAAAAAGTTTGAGGACCCCTGATCTAGACACTGTGATCAAGTTCTGGGGTCAACCTCTGATGGCCATCTCCATGGTGGTCCCTTGATTATGAAATGAGCTCCCCACTGAGGCCCACCTGGTGCCAACTTTACTCTTTTCAGCACTGTCCTCTCTTGCAGGGAATTCAATTAGTCTACTAGGCTCTGCTATTTTTTTAAAACAGGTCTGAAGATTCCTCCCCCCTGCCCCCGGCCATTTGTTTTATTTTAATCTGTTTTAAATTTGGTTTTAAATTTTGTACAGTAAATTTGTTTTAATATATTGTATTTTAATGTGCTGTTGTGAACCACTGAGAGAGCTTTGGCTGTTGGGAAATATAGAAAATAAATAGACAATTGTAGAGCCACAAGTGGATTGGGCCAGCACTACTGAACTTTTTGTTCTATCTGTTGATGAGGAAGGTAGGAAGACAGTCAGAAGATAGGGACCTGGTTTTCCCCATGGCCATGCAGGCTGATAGCAGTACAGTGAATTTTAGTTAAGTAAACAGAAATGAGGTATGGGTAAGTCAACCAGAGTTCTATATCACATGTTGTTTGGTCCCAACATATAGCCCTAGGTACATGGCTATCAACCATGTGAGCTCTTCTGCTGTATCACAGTGGGTTGGGAAAATTCTCACCCAGGCATAGTTTAGACCAAGCTTAGACAAAAAAATAGAGTGTCCATGGGCACCAGTTTGCATATCCAGTCCCCCTTTGGAGTTGCTGTGTCATGTGAACTCAGCACATGTGGGTAATGCAAGGGTTAAACAAAACAGACCATGGGTTATATAAGGGCTGATTAACCCTCACATATGTCAAGTTAGCATGACACGACTTCTTCCCACAAGCACAGGTTGCATATTCGAAATGGTAGCTTGACATGCTGTAGCCCCACCATTAGCTAAAATACTCATGGTGGGTTGTCATGTCATGAAAATGGCAGTGTTCAGTTTTATTATATGTCCCAGTGCTCTGATAAGTTACAAGACTCTTCTGGGTCTACTAAAAATCAAGAACAGAAATACTCCTATTTCATATGAGTAGCTGCAAAGTCTGCCACGTGGGCTTCTGTTATTTTAGCAAATCACCTCATTTTCATTCTCATGACAACACTGTGATATAAAGTGAGATTTGATTAGTTTACAGCCAGAAAATTGGATGGACTAAGCTGGCATTAATCTGACTTCCAGTTACTCAAGCAGCGATTACCTGTCTGACTGTTGGTTAGGTTTTGGGAAACCAAGCCCCTGATTCTATAAAATCTTGCTATCTTAGAAGCGCATTGGGTGCATTAGAGCTAGGAATCAACAATGGTAATCAGGGCAAAAAGTTGCACAACTTGATAACAGTTATGATATAGCTATAAGTTATTAGGAGATGGTACCTGTTTGTGGCTATCATGCACTAGGGCATGAAATTGTTGGGTAACAGATGTGAGAAAAAGCCTAATTTTTTTTAAAACAATTTTTTCATTCTTAAGAACATGATCCCAAGTAAAATTTTTGGATATGCAAGTCTCTGCATTTATTATATCATATTATATCCTTCTGGAGCTGTAAGTTAACTGTAATAGCAACTGCTTTGGTGACCAGCCTTAGGGCTGAACTACACACTGTGAACTATGTCACCTACATTGGGCTGGAATGCCCAAGCCCCCCCCCCCCACCGTGGACCTGGACACTGCTGATACCTTGAATCTCTACCACTACTGCCATGGATCGCAACCCATCATCGCTGGAGGTCTACCACCATCCCCTGCACATGCCAACCCCTCCATCATGCCCCACTAGCTGCCACTGTGGTACAAGTGGATGGGCCAGGCAGAAGAGAGTCATGTGAGAGCCAGTGTGGTGTAGTGGTTAAGAGCGTGGGACTGGCACTCAGACGACCTGGGTTCTAGTCCCCGCTCAGCCATGGAGCCAACTGGGTGACTTTGGGCCAGTCACAGACTCTCAGCCCAACCTACCTCACAGGGTTGTTGTTGTGGGGATCAGATGGAGGAGGAGATGTAAGCTGCCTTGAGCCCTTTGTAGGAAAAAGGCAGGATATAAATTGAAAAATAAATAAATAAATAAATAAATGTGGGCAGAGGAGCAGCAGACTGGGGTGGGTTCACCCACAGTCTTTTAGGCTGGCATGCCCAAGCACTTGGGTGGCCACCTAAGGGTAATACCAAAGCCGTCCTGAGGTGTTAAGTAATGGGATGGCATATAAAAACTCCAAATAAATACATAAATACATAAAGGACAGTGCCTGCTGGTGCCCGTTGGGTGAACTGTTGGAACGGGTCATTCTCATTTATTCATAATCCCCCCCCCTTTTTTTCCTTTCTTCTTTTCTTCTGTATGTGTGTGTGTGTGGGGGGGGGTGTCAGTGTTGTGTATGGAATGACACTGCAATGTTTCTGAACATTGTTGGAGGTATGTGAAGGTTATTGCTGGTATAGTGTTTGCATGTTTGGAAGCTGGCAAGGAGGAAAGAAGGGCATCGTTGGTATGAGTGATTTAGTGGCTGACAGAATAAGGTTGTTGGTACATTGGATGGTTTGTAATTGTCAGGTTGGTAGATTTTTTTTTCTTTTCGAGTGTGTGTGTGTGTGCGCGCTTTAGGTGTTAGATCATGGAAGAGTGCTGGGGTGCCCCAATTACAGTAATTATGGGCAGGGGGAATGTAGTGATGGAGGACTGATTGGCCATCAAACGAGAAGGAGGAACTGGTGTCTTGTTGCTGTCTCCAATTCTGTTCTTTCCTTCAGTCCCATGATATGTGGTAATCATGTCAGCACCACCTCAACAGTGGTGCTGTTGTTGAATGCCAGGTTGGTACATAACAAGATCTTGCTCATCCATGATCTTATTGTGGATGAGGATGCCAATTCGGCATGTAATACTGAGATCTGGGCTGGTGAAGCAGATGGTGTTGTCTTTTCCCAGCTTTGTCTCCCCAGGTACTCAATCCAACACCAAGATCACCTTGAGGGCCAGGGAGGGGGAGTCACTATCGTTCAGAGGAGTTCCATCTTCCTCACTAGGCTTCCTGTCCCCTTGAGTCCAGAGCTTGAGTCTTTGTACCTTGTGTTGGGCAATCAATAGTGTTGAGATTCTGCTGAAATACCATCCACCCCACTGTCCCGTAGTCTCCCTGCCTGGGCTGGCAGAGGTGGTCTTGGACCTGGTGTTGCAGAACCCCAGGCTCTTAGTCCTGGGGGGCCTCAATTGCCACACCAAGGATGTCCAATCTAGGGCAACCCAGGACATGGTGGCCATGTCAGCTGTGCAACTTTCTAAACATATCACTGGTCCAACACATGAAAAAGGGCACACTCTAGATCTGGTTTTCTTGACTGAGCAGGAAGACAGTGATCTGGTGGTCGGGATCTTTCTTTAACCCCTTCTCATGGTCAGATAACTTCCATTTGAGGTTTGAACTCTGCCCTTTTTCCCTTCTGTAGGGGTGGGGACCTGCTAACTTGACCTGCCCCTAGAGACTGATGGATTCCTGAGAACTCTGAGACCATCTGAGTTCTTCTCAAGGAGGAGGTTAAGGGAGAGGTTGAATGGAGGAGGGCCTTTTCTGTGGTGGCACCCCAATTGTGAGATTCACCAGGTGCTTACCTTGTTGAGTTTTAGGCACCTGGCAAAAACTTTCCTTTTCCGGCACACCTTTGGCGCCATCTAGACTAGTGGACAATTTTAATTATAATATATGTTTTATTTTTATTCAACTATTTTATTGTGACTTTAATCTGTTTATTTATCAGATTTTAACTGTATTTTTTCATGTTATCTGTTGACTTTATACCATAATGGCCATCTGGAGAGCATGTTGCTAATGAGTGGCCTTTTATTATCATCCTGTCACCGTGTTGTTTTGTTATTGACACAAGGGGGACTGATTCAGATCCCCATACACAAAAACAGGGGAGTTTCCCCTCTCACTTCACCCCCAATTTTTGCTTCCATCAGCACAAGGCCTAGAAACCCTCACCTCCATCATGCTGATGACATTAGCCGCAGGTTTTGTTTTTCAAGTTTCTGTGGTGAGTGTAGGAATTTGGGGAGTGGGAGCACTACCTAGGTACGAAGGTTTAATCCTCTGTAATGTTCACATGGTAATCCTGATCTGGACTAGGCACTCACAGTTAACTCTAAGGTTTAAAAGGGGTAAGGATCAGGTACATGCTAGGTATTTAAAATAGCAGCTTAGTTCTCAGAACAGTCAAAGAAAAAAAAATCAGTCTCATTAATTAAAAAAGCATGCAGAAATCACCTCCACTGAACAACAGCCAAGTCTAGCCAACCAGCAAGTAATTTTTCCATGCATTTGCATGGAATTAACAAAGAATGTTTCCTAGCAGAATAAATCTAGCATTTCAGAATTGCCACTGGTTATTTATGTGACATGTAGTTGTTCACGTTGAGATGGGAAGGATTTTAAAGCTAGTGGGAGAGCAGGAACTGTAAATATTCGGAATATACCACTATTCATTAACCACTAACCATTAACCACAATATTCATTAACCACTTCTGCTTACAGCACCTTTTGTGAACATTCAGTGCAAAGTGTCCATAGGGTTAAAACTTGCTGGGTTTTCTGTCAACACCTATTGCAATGGTTTCTATGCTGTTTTGGAACATGCAGCCTTTAAAGACTGCAACACGTTAGGAGGCTCTGCTGAATTCAACTGCACTTGCCTCTGAGTAAATATACTTAGAGTGTGCACAAAAGGAGTGCTATTACTCTATTTCAGAAGGAAACTGACCAAGAACTCAAGTATGCTCATATACATTTTTAGATTTTACCAATCCAGTATTATACACCAGTGGAGGTGATTTCTACGTGCTTTTTTAATTAATGAGACTGATTTTTTCCCCTTTGTTGACTAAACTATCTGCTGCTTTACAAATGCAACACACACCAGATCCTCGCCCATTTGTTACCTTTAGAGACCGAAATAGGGCCAGCAATTTCTATCTAGGATGCACAGCACTGGCTATGTACCTTAATCGCCCTTTAACAACGGTGACTCAGCCTCTCAGCCTCTCCCCAGAATGTGGGTAAAAGAGCAATCCACATTCACATTTCCGTAATTCCTTATGAAACAGTGTTGGGGTCTGCATGTAAAGGGAAGCCATGGATGACGGGAGCTTGGCCTGGCAACTGGCTGTTTGCAGGCACTGCATCTCACTGTGGCTAATACGGCATGGTGTGCTTCAGTGCTTGTGCAAACAAAGTCCAATGCTTCTACCAAGCTCAACAAGCTTCAGGGCAAGTTGCCAGAAGGCACTCTGATGGCACATTGCAGGTAAAGAAGGCTCTTTCACACTAGAACCCTCCGACGTACCAAATACTTTGAACTAGGAATGTCACTTTGGGCAATGGTAGATGGAAGTGTGGAAAACCCTGCATGGCTATTGATAAATGAAACTATTTAAGACATTAATTACTCTTTGAGTAAGAGTTTCATCCATACATGCACTTCAATTAAGATAAAACTGACCAGGTGGAAAGAGAGAGCTTTGAATTAACTTTTTGACCATGGCATAGTTACCTGCCCTTATTTCTATAGGTTCTGGAGAGCACTTCATATAAAAATAGTTGATTCAACTACCCTTTCATCCCCAAGATGTAACACTTCAGGCTCTTTTTTTAAAAGCAACAATTTCAATTTTAAATGCTGCCACATGTGCAGATGTCAAGCAGTAAATACAACTTAAGTCAAGTTTGTGAAATCTTGCTTGAGTTCCATCTCTGCTATAGACACATCATGTAACCGTGGCCAAGTCACTTGGACAGCCTAGGATGCTTAAGCTCAAATCCAGAAAAGAAATGTGCTGGCTTATGTTACAAGCCATGCCCACCCAAATACATTAGCCTGGATTCAAAATTTTATTCTCTTAGAATTTGCATTCTTGGCCTTTCTTTCCTGCTTCTGCTGCAGTCATCAGTAGATCTGCCCCAGGAGTTCAGTAAACTTAGGAATGCTCTGAGGAGCAGAAGAAAGTCAACCCACTGAGTTCAGCGGGACTTTCTGCCAACTAACTGGGCATAGGATTGCAGCTAGTCCCACCCTTAATTTATCTGACAGAAACCAGTAATCACAACTAACTAAAGCTCCAAGAAGTTTCAATGACTTCATTGACCTTTAATGAACAAGGGTGCTATCCTATGCATATTTTAACTATAAAAAGTTCCAGAGGCTAGCTGGAGCATATTGAGAGTTGTAGGACTGTTCTGGGTGAACATGCATACATATGTGTCTTTCAAGCATTAGGAGTGAACCCCACCAAATACAACACAGAGACTTACTTCCTAGCAAGTAGGCCCAAGACTGCAATCCCTGCCTCATTTTCTTTGTAGATTTGCACAAAGATATAACACGTGGGATTGCTGGCAGAGTGAAAGTAAGAAATGGAAATAACTATAAAGATCAATCTGGAAATTAATAGTGCTAAAATTTAAAAATCTATTGCAGGACACAGTGTTTCTGCAAACTAAAAAAGCAAAAAGAACAGCGATCAGCCTTATCTTTCGATGATGCGGTGGTGGGTGTCGAGCACAGAAAGTGCTCAGACACCTGTTTCCTTCCTTCTAGCCGCCCTAAGGCCAGAAGTTCAAGCAAGCTCTCAAACAAGGCAACGCCGGGTACCGAAACACCGATCTACGTGCACCCGATAGTGAATGCCTGCTTATCTGGAGGCGAGAGTTCAAGTGCCAAAGGTGGCCGTCAGTGATCGTGCACTGCCCCATCCCCTCCGCCGGCCGAGTTACCTTGTAGCGAAGCGCTTGGTGGATGTCTGCAGCCAGCTGTCCTTTCCACCACTGCCCTTCTAGCTCCATGGGACGGGGTGAGGCAGTAAGGAGTCAGCAGGGGGCGGCGGCGGCACCGAAGCCTGCACAGGAAGGAACGGAAGCGGGGCTCGCTCAGAAGAGCTCATCGCTCATAAGCCACCCGGGCGACGACAGGACACAGCCGTTTTCGTTTTCTCTCCCGCTACCGTTCGCACTCAATTAAAAGCAATCAGCATTCCCCTCCGCCCGCCCCAAGCCGTGCAAGCAGCAGCCGAACTGCGAGATCCCTCCTCGCCGATGGAGCCCTTCTTTGGGGCTACACAGCTGATCCCACTCGCCGCATCTTTAGAAGAGGCAGGCGGGCGGCGGCGGGATAGAGACGACTGGTGGAGCGGTTACTCTTTGCAAGGGTGGCGTGGTGGCGTGGCGTGGTGGCTGGCTGGCTGGCTGGGCTGGCTGAATGTGGTATCGATCTCACGTTGGTGATTCTCCCAAGCTTCAGATATAATGAAACCAGCCAGTCTTTCTGAGCACTCTAGGATCAGAAGCGGGGGGGAGAGAAGGCATCTTGACAAGGGCTCCCAGACCGACCCACGAAAGCGAACAGTAGCGATCTAGAGAACAGCGAGCGAGCGAGCGGGGGCCGCCTCCTCCCATCCCAGCCCCGTCCTACAGCAACGGCCAACTTCTCGTAGCAGCAGGCAAAGAAAGAGAGCCGGAGTGTAGCTTGGGTGCCTGAAGAAGCCACAACAAAGGGGCTTGACACGCTTCCTCCGCCGGAGGGTCGCCTCTGGACGGTCACTTCTCCACCCCCAACGCTTCCTCCGCACTTACCCAGAGTTTGCAGCTCCACTTTTAATTTACAGCCGCCCGGCCAAGAGATCCGACGTGGGCATCCACCCAGGCATCTCTCGGTCAAAGGCTGGAGGGCGGCATCGGCATCGCGGTTAAAGAACTCAACTCTTCCATCCCCATCGAGCTCAGCAGCAGCGGCAGCTCCCTCCGTCCATTGTTAAAGGGCTCGGCGAGCGTCTCTGTATACAAAGACAGAGATCCAGACACATGCGGCCGCGCCTGTGCCAATCGACTCTCGTCTTACAACTCCGCTCAAGCCGTGTTCTCCAATCAGTGGGCAGCATCCAGAAAGGCACCCACTTCTTTCACCGTGCTGCTACCTTATGTGAGGAAGTTTTGGACCAATTGAATTGCCGTAGTCGCTCAGACTAGAAAAGAAGAAAAGAAAAAAAAGAAAAGGGAAGAAATCCGGGGGTGCGGGGGGGGGAGCACCAAACCAAAACAAAAACTCGTCAAAGGAAGGGGAATCACGTGGTCGGGGTTCATGCAAGTGGTTCGGTGTGCTGAACGTTTGACTGAACGGCGTTTTATTTTTAAGGAGGGATTTTTAAAAGAGTTAGGCATTGCCCGTATGGATATAAGTTTTGCACAAATCACGCGTAGTATGTGCCAATTATCAGACGTGCATCAGGTTAGGAAATAAAATGATAAAATGAAGGTTAAAAATGTAGCAAGGTAATATAAGGGAACAGTGAGAACAGCAGTGAGCAGACTGCGTTGTGGAGCTTGTGTTGAGCAAGGCTGCCTAATGGTCTTGCTCTTTGAACTGTAGCAGTTGGGAATTGCATGCTAAAACCCCACCCACCGACCCACGCACCCACCCAACACGTTATAGGAAGCAATTCTCCCTAAATTAGAATTATGTAGAGCAATGCAGGTCCTTGGGCTGCAAGTTTCTACACACTTAACTGGGGAGGAAAGACCATAGATGCAATAGCAGGGACGTTTGCATATTGACTTCAAAGTAAGTCTACTTTTAAGTAAATGGGCACAGGCTTATGGTGTCATTGGGTAACCTTAGCTGAGTAAGTGGGGCTTCTGAGTAAACAGGCCGTATGATAGGGAATATGTTTTTCACAAAATATGTGTTTTGAGCAAGCCCCTGCAGCTGCAACCACAATTTATGCAGAATTGGTGGGAAGCATGCTGAATAACATAGAACCTTAGAGTTGATATGGAAAAGAATTGCTTGCACATATTGTTGTCTTTTTTAAGTGATGCAGACAGATGGATCTTTCATGCGTTGTTCAGGGAGAAACGTTTTAGATTTGTGTAGCAGTTTAATAGCCACAGCCTTTCCTTCACAAAGCATCGGTTTTGTTCCAGTGAATAGAGCTTTGTGTGAAGTTTGACCTGTTCGGTGACTTTTGCAACTCAGAATTCATTGTACACACGTTTTCATACACATTAAATTCCATGGAATTCCGGGGGACATACACACACACAGGGTCAGCCCAAGACAAGTGTTTCCCCAGGGGTTGTCCCAGGGCATTAAAGGAATAAGTGAGCCTCACCACCTTCTGTAACATGCCATCTCCACTGGCGGTGCTCCAGAATTAACAATCCTGGCTGTAAGGCATTAAAAACATCAAGACATGATAGTAAATGCATCCTTTGAATTTCCCTTTTTCCTTTTAAATAGTTAATAGCTATGGGGGCTTGTTCAAATTGGGATTATGGTACGGGGGGGGGGTGTTAACCCTTGTTTCACTGCTGTTGTCTTAATCAAAACCCCACATCCTGTTTTGCTTCTGCTGTTAGCTCTAAGGGAGACGCTTCCATTGCCTATACTGTAGTTAACAGCCAATTCCTCTCCAAGTTTATAGCAAGTCGGTGCTTTGGATAGGGGTGGTCATAACAACCATGCAACTCAATTTTATTTCGCCTTTTGTTGTTGAAGATTTAACCCCATCATCTTTGGGTGGGTGGGTGGGTGGGGGATTGTAAGTTACCTGAGCTATCCACCTTCATGGAGTTTGCACATCAGATCTGCATTCAGGAAGAGCAATCATGCTAATTAGACAGCTTGCACATAAAGAGGGAAAACATAGAAACCACTGAGGTGTATTCTTCCTCTGTGATCATCTGAACCAGCCCAGTGTTTACGTTATGATCTTTCAGAACTAGTGTGTAAACCTAAGTGGAAATGGCAAATAAAGGCCTTAGCAAATCTGAGCTGGAAGACAAATAAGTCACAATGTGATTGTTGCTAATGCCTTTTAGAGACTTCCTCAGTATTCCTTATGGTATTCTGTTCTGCTTTGTGGATTGTTTAATTATCAGAACTGTGTAGAAAAACTGAGAACAGATTATCTATGCTTATTAATATCATATGATATTTATAGCCTGCCTTTTTTCCACTTGTGAAGAACTCAGGGTGGGTTGCAAAGTTCAAATTTTCTCACAAACACAACCCTGTGAGATAGCTTAGTCTGAGAGTGAGTGTCAAGTCCAAAGTTGCACAGTGAGCTTCATGGCTGAATAGGGACTAGAACCTTGATCTCTTGGGTCTCCAGACCATCAGTATAACCATGGTGCCATACTGGCTGTTTGAAATAGCGTGATAATGCCTTTGAAATGTCACACTGAAAAATTGCTCAAAGAAGGCAGGATTTCTGAGTGCTGTTCTACCTGATTAAGGATATTGTATAATTGGAAGAAATGGGCCACAAATATAGACCCAAGACTGACTGAAGCCATTAAAGAATTAGAAAAGGAGAAGAGATGGTGGACAGATGGATAGTCTGGTGTGTCTTATACTTGCTCCTCTAAGGGATTCACTGCATGAGGTGTTTAACTCAGCTCTTTACTGAGCCTTCTTTTGTTCTCCATGGTGGAGGAAAAGTGCATTCTTTACATGTTTTCCCCCCAGGGTTTGGCTTTCTCTGCCTTTTTCTATATTTCACTATCCATTCACAAGGTGGTGATGTGGAATAGCCACAGTATTGTGACAATACATGAGACTTTCATTCTCGCTTGTTTTCCTTCTGAAATTTAATAATGTGTTTCCTTACTCTAGAGAAAAAAAAGAAGAAAAGAAAAAGAGAAGCTGTGAAAATGACTGAAAAAATATGATGATGTGATGCAAAGCACCTGTAAATCTCCTTGAGTACAAGGTCACAAGTGCTGCTTTTGTAGAGAACGCCCAAGCCAACTTTTCCGAAGTGGAAACTGCTAGTTTGGGAAGATTAATACTTTTATCCTATATGAAGTATATTTGGTGCTTACTGTGCATAAATATTCTGTTTATACAATGCTCTCAGCTTGTGCATACAAGTTATGAGCTTTAATATGAGTGGCAAGGTAAGGTGAACCTGGTTTTAAGCTTCTTAGAAAGGAGGCCATTCTGCAGCTCTGTTATTCACTTATCTTGGGAAAAGGCCTCCTGAATGAAGTGAGGCTTGTGTTTGTGCACTTGAGTGTGCAGGATTTCAGTGCAACTCGTATATAGGGTTCAGTGTGTTCTTGCTTCTCTCTGTGTATGTATCTATACACTGTTGCAGGTTAACCAGTGCTTTTTTTGTAAAAAAAAGAAAGGTGCTGGAACTCACGTCGCCGGCAGTAAGCGCGCGACCACACACTCCAATCCCAAGCCGAGCAGCTGAGCAGCGTCCCAAGCCAGCCATCAGATAGCAGATAGCAGACACAAAAGCAGCCTGCAGATACTATGTTAATAATGTTTGCTGCTGATCTGCTACAACTCAAAATCACTTTGTAAAATCCATTGGAAAAAAAGGTGCTGGAACACCATTCTGGTGCGTTCTTTGACAAAAAAAGCCCTGAGGTTAACTATTTACATTTGGGTTTAGATTTTCAATATAAACAGTTGAAGGAAAGTTCTTAGATGGTTGGTCCTCTGCTGTGAATTATTTGTGGATAATTACTTCCATGACAATTCCACCATTTTGAAACATATGGATACTCGCCACTTTTGTATAAGCCATATATTCTGGGGTAATGGCAAATGACTGCTAGAATTCAAACCAGTAACAATCAGTCTTTCTCTAGAAGTTTTGTATGAAGAATGGACAAAAATGAACCTGGATAGGAGTATACAGTGTTCTGCAAAAAGCCGGCAGGACTTTTAGAAGCCACAGAGAGGGAGATAATGCATGGTCAGCAGCCTGGATTTTTGTTCTCCTTGACCTGTATCATAGAGTAGTTGGCAGATGAGCTTGGGCAGTACTAAAATAGATTTAAGGCATTGTGCACATGATATTGCACAAGTTTTGGCTTGTAGAAAGTGGTGCTATTAGGGCTGTACTCTAGGGATGAAGTCCATGGGTCTGTTTGGCAGAATAAACTGGAACAACCCCCTCCCCCCAAAGCAAAACACCAGACAAGAGCCTTGCCACTTTCTGAAGTTATTTATTTATTTAAAACATTTCTATGCTGCCCCCATCGTAACAAAGCCTTAGGGCAGCTCACAACATTCATAAAAAAAAAAAATAATTTAAAAACTGGTACCATCTTGGCTATATATATTAAAATCTATAAATACAATAATAATAAATTAACAGTTAAAATAACTTTTAAATAAAAAGGTCTTCACCTTGTGCCGAAAAGCAAATAATGACAGCGCCAGGCGGACCTCTCTGAGAAGTGCATTCCATAGATGGGGTGCCACCGCAGAGAAGACCCTCCTCTGGGTACTCACCCTCCTAATATCATTCACGCAGGGTTCCCAGAGAAGGGCATCTGTTGCTGATCGTAGGGGACGGAAGGGCATATATAGACGCAGACATTCCTTTAGATAACCAGGTCCCAAGCCGTTGAGGGCTTTATAGCTTATAACCAATAGGGAGCCAGTGAAGCTGACAGAGAACTGGGGTTATATGAGAACAATGCCCAGTCCCCGTCAGCAACCTGGCAGCTCTATTTTGCACCAATTGAAGTATCCGGATCTTCTTCAAGGGTAGCCCCACGTAGAGCCCATTACAGAAGTCTAATCGGGAAGTTACCAATGCGTGGGTCACTGTCACCAGGCAATCGTTCTCCAGATAGGGTTGCAGCTGATGGCTCAGCCGAAGCTGAAGGAAGGCGCTCCTTGCCACCGCTGTCCCCTGAGCTTCTAATGACAGCTCAGGGTCAAGGAGCACTCCCAAGCTGCGAACCCTGTCCTTCAGAGGGAGTGCAACCCCATTTAGGACAAGGCCCAAGTCCCCCAACCCAAAGCCTGAGCCACCCACCAACAGGACCTCCTTCTTGTCTGGATTGAGCTTCAGTTTATTGGCCCTCACCCAGCCCATTACCTCGGCCAGGCACCAGTTCAGTACAGCCACTGCCTCGCCTGGATTGGTGGAAAGCGAGAGGTAGAGCTGGGTATCATCAGCGTACTGATGATTCCACAGCTCACACCTCCTGATGACCTCCCCCAGCGGTTTCATGTAGATGTTAAATAGCAAGGGGGACAAAATGGAACCCTGCAAAACTCTATGGTATAACTGCCATGGTGCAGAGCCATAGTCCCCCAGCACCACCTTCTGGAATTGGCCATTGAGATTGCAGTGGTTCCACTCCTAAGCGGTGCCTCCAACTCCCAATCCCGCTAGCCTATCCAGAAGGATACCATGGTCGAAGCTGCTGAGAGGTCCAAGAGAACCAACAGGGATGCACTCCCCCTGTCTCTCCCTGCACAGGTCATCGTACAGGGCGACCAAGGCAGATTCAGTACCGTACCTGGGTCTGAAGCTGGACTGGAATGGGTCCAGATAATCAGTTTCATCCAAGAGTGCCTGGAGTTGTCCTGCCACCACCCACTCTACTACCTTGCCCAGGAACGGGATGTTTGCCACCAGTCTATAATTGGCAGCCATCTCTGGATCCAGGGATGCCTTCTTTAGGACTGGCCGGACTACCGCCTCCTTTAAAGGGGCAGGTACCTGGCTGTCTCTTAAAGAGGCGTTGACCACCTCCAGGATCCAGGTCACAATCCCGTCCTTGGCATTCTTGAGTAGGCAAGATGGGCAAGGGTCTAGTAAACAGATGGTAGAATGTACTTGTCCAAGCACCTTGTCCACATCATCAGGCCACAACAACTGAAATTCATCCTTCAATTGAGGACTCGACGACATCATTGGCACCTCCCCAATAGAATCTGATTCAATAGTAGAGTCCAGCTTATGACGAATCTGAGCAATTTTCTTCCTGAAATGCTTGGCGAAGTCGTCACAGCGGGCCTTCGAGGGTGGCACCAGATCTCTCTTTGGACCTGAATTTACGAGCCCTGCACCACCTGAAAGAGCTCCGCCGGACGGCATTGTGAGGAGGCAATGGAAGCGGAGAAGAATTTCTTCTTTGCCACCCTCACCACCACAGCATAGGCCTGATAGTGGGCTCTTAAGTGTGTTCGGTCAGATTCATCCCGTGATCTCCTCCACCTACTCTAGATGTCTCCCAACCCGCTTCATCGCCTGTAATTCAGGTGTGTACCAAGGAGATGAATGGGCTCTGCCAGGTGAGAGAGGACGCTTAGGAGCAATCATGTCAATAGCCCTGATCATCTCCCATTCCATAGTTCAATCAAGGCCTCGACAGGAGCACCAGCCTTATCAACCGGAAATCCCCCAGAGCCTTTAGGAATTCATCAGGATCCATCCGACTCTGGGGGTGGACCCTTACAGAGGGAAAGGTCGCTCTCGAGCTCAAACCTCACGAGGAAGTGATCTGACCATGACAAGGGCATCAAACATAAATTCCTCACTCTCAGATCACCCTCTTCCTGCCCTGTTGAGAAAACCAGGTCCAGAGTGTGTCCACGTTCGTGGGTCGGGCCACTGACGTGTTGAGACAGCCCCATGGCTGTCATGGAGGCCATGAAGTCCTGAGCCGCCCCAGTCAGAACTGTCTCGGCATGGAGGTTGAAGTCCCCCAGGACCACCATCCTGGGAGTCTTCAACACTAGGTCCGAGACGATCTCCGTCAGCTCAGGCAGGGAGTCTGTTGGGCAGAAGGGTGCACGGTACACCAACAGAATCCCCAGTCTGTCTCGGTCACCCAACACCAAGTGGAGTCACTCTAGACCCGGCCTCGAGAGGACAGGAAGCCCCGAAAGGGAAATAGAAGCTCGATAAACCAGAGCGACCTCCCCTCCCCTCCCCTCCCCTCCTCTCCCGGCATGGTCGGTGCTGGACCAGATACCCAGGCGGGCACAGTTGTGAGAAGGCGACATCTCCCCCTTCCCCTGCCCAGGTCTGTGATACAGGCCAGGTCAGCCCTCTTTTACATATTTCCAGACTGCTATCTAAAGATGAAAACCCAAATAAGATAATTAAGAACACAACTGTATGCATGCTTAAGTCCTATAACTTCCACCATAGCCCAGTCAGGTGGTGGGAACTGAAATCTGATATTGGCAATCCACCCAGCATGGGCAAAGCTTATGTCATTTGCTTTGTTGAACTAATTCAAGTTGCTTTGGCCTAGAGTATGGGATAGTGAATAGAGAGCTGGACTGGGACCAGCAACTTAAAAGCTGGAGGCAAAGAAAACGTAAAGGTTTAGTACTTTAAGAAAGACTTTGCTTCCAATGATTTTATCCTGGTGTTCAATGTTGCAGCTAGGTAACTGCTTTTATATTCCTGATATGTTACAGAAAAGCAGAAACCAAAACCCAGAAATCAAATCAAATCACACCTGCTTTCCAGCTCTGATTAGAAATACATACTATAAGCAGGTGCAGTTTGTGTTTTAAACTCACCGAATCTGTGGCACCATTATGTCTATTTGGTGCTTCTTTCTTTGGTCTTGATACATGACACATTTACTTGCACCATTTTGTTGTTGAAAAGAATGTTTGCAAGTCAAAATAATAAAAAATGTATGATATATTTTGTAATTGTATTATTTAAGAATAAAAGCAAAGAATAAAAATGAGCTTTTGTAACCATGTATACTTCCAACTAGTTGGTGAAAGATCTCCTGGAGCTTACAGTTCATGAATGAATGAATAATTTACATAAAAAGTGGGAGGGGAAGATACACTCAAAAATGTCTGGCAGAATTTTTTAGAATTCTGTGTGGACCAAGGAGTGGAATACATCTTCCTTTCCCTCTCAAACTTCCACCCCTAAATACAATGCTCTGCCTATCGTCTTCCTTTCCTTTCTTTTTTAATTAAAAAATCCTTTCCATAAATAATACACAACACACATGATGGGTCTGATCCAACATGGCTTTTCTTATGCTCTTAAATGTATAAATGTATCTACACACGAGTGCATGTATGCAAACCCACAGAGACTGAAACCTCATCTGATGGAGTGGCTGTGGTTTGTAAAGGTTTATACCATGATCTGGCTTTCCTGAACTTGGTATCTTCCAGCCATCCTGTCTGGGAATGATGGGACTTGCAGTCCAACAATATAATCTATATTATTCAATATAAAATAATAGCATAGAGCAAGATAAAGATAAAAGAGACATGGTGAGGTAGGGATGATGCATTTGTATATATTATTCATCAACAAAAATGTAATTAATTGGGAGTAGTTAAGCAATAGAGACATTAGGAGCTGGAACTGGTATAATAGTTTTTCCTTCCCACCTCTGCTAAAGTTCTTATTGGTGATGCCCAGAAGGACATCTCTGTGAGGGAAGAAGGGAGAGATATTAGGCATGTGTTTGGAGTGAAGGAAAGCTGGGTGAGGGGATTGTATTGTGGAGAAGTCTTGTAGCAATTATTATTTCTAAGAAAGCTGAATTTAAGGTAAATAAAGATGAAAGAGGAAGATATTTGATTTTACAGGGTGCAATAAGAGAAGATTATACTTTAGTTAATATCTATGTGCCAAATGAAAATTAAATACTTTTCCACAAAAAGGTTTTTAAGGAATTGGAAATAATAAAGAAAGGATATGTTATATTGGTTAGAGATTTTAGCATGATAATGAATAAAACAAAGGAAAAGCATGATCTTATTAAAAAGGAAAAAAGGAACAAAGTTACAATATTGAGTAAATTCCTCGTGAGGTTTGAGCTCGAGAGTGGCCTCTCCCTCTGTAAGGGTGCGGACCAGATTGTGATGGTCCGCCCCCGGAGTCGGATGGATCCGGACAGATTCCTGAGGGCTCTGGGGGATTTTCCGGCTGACAAGGCTGGCGCTCCTGTGGAGGCCCTGGTCGAAACATGGAATGGGGAGATGGCCAGGGCCATCGACATGATCGCTCCCAAGCGCCCTCTCCAACCTGGCAGAGCCCGTTCGTCTCCCTGGTATACACCGGAATTACGGGCGATGAAGCGGGTTGGGAGACGGCTAGAGCGCAGGTGGAGGAAATCACGTGATGAGTCCGACCGAACACATCTTAGAGCACACTATTGAGCCTATGCTGTGGCGGTGAGGGCGGCGAAGAAGCGATTCTTCTCCGCGTCCATTGCCTCCTCGCAATGCCGTCCGGCGGAGATTTTTCGGGTGGTGCAGGGGTTGACAAAACCTGGCCCCAATAAAGATCTGGTGCCACCCTCGAAAGCCTGCTGTGATGAGTTCGCCACGCATTTCCAGGAGAAAGTTGCTCTGATTCGTCACGAGCTGGACTCCACTCTTGATACAGATTCTTTTGGGGAGGGACCAACCATGCCTGCTTGTCCCTCGTTATTGGATGAATTTCAGTTTTTGCGGCCCGATGATGTGGACAAGGTGCTTGGATCGGTACGCTCAACCACCTGTTTACTGGACCCGTGCCCATCTTGGCTATTAAAGAGCGCCAAGGACGGGATTGAACCCTGGATCTTGGAGGTGGTCAACGCCTCTTTGAGAGACGGCCGGGTGCCGGCCCCCTTAAAGGAGGCAGTAGTCCGGCCAGTCCTAAAGAAGGCTTCCCTGGATCCAGAGGTGGTCACCAATTATAGACCGGTGGCCAACATCCCGTTTTTGGGTAAGGTGCTGGAGCGGGTGGTGGCGGGACAACTCCAGGCACTCTTGGAGGAAACTGATTATCTGGACCCATTTCAGTCCGGCTTCAGACCCGGCTTTGGCACTGAATCCGCCTTGGACGCCCTGTACGATGACCTATGCAGGGAGAGGGACAGGGGGAGTGCGTACCTGTTAGTCCTCCTTGACATCTCAGCGGCTTTTGATACCATCGACCATGGTATCCTTCTGGAGAGGCTGGCGGGATTGGGGGTTGGAGGCACTGCTCTGCAGTGGTTCCACTCCTATCTCAATGGCCGATACCAGAAGGTGGTGCTGGGGGACTATGGCTCTGTGCCATGGCAGCTATGCCATGGGGTTCCGCAGGGTTCCATTTTGTCCCCCTTGCTTTTTAACATCTACATGAAACCGCTGGGGGAGGTCATCAGGAGGTGTGGGCTGCGGAATCATCAGTACGCGGATGATACCCAGCTCTACCTCTCGTTTTCCACCGATCCAGGTGAGGCGGTGGCTGTGCTGAACCGGTGCCTGGCCGAGGTAATGGGCTAGATGAGGGCCAATAAACTGAGGCTCAATCCAGACAAGACGGAGGTCCTGTTGGTAGGTGGGTCGGGCTACTGTGTAGAGGACCTGACCCTAGTCTTGAATGGGGTTGCACTCCCTCTGAAAGACAGGGTCCGCAGCTTGGGAGTGCTCCTCGACCCAGAGCTGACCTTGACTGCTCAAGTGTCAGCAGTGGCGAGGAGCGCCTTCCAACAGCTTCGGCTGATACATCAGCTGCGTCCCTTCCTGGAGCTCGATTGCCTGGCGACAGTGACACATGCGTTGGTGACTTCCCGGTTGGATTATTGTAACGCGCTCTACGTGGGGCTTCCCTTGAAGACGGTCCGGATACTTCAACTGGTGCAAAATAGAGCTGCCAGGGTACTGACGGGGACTGGGCATGGTTCTCACATCAACCCAGTTCTCCGTCAGCTCCACTGGCTTCCCATTGAAGTCCGGGCCCAATTCAAGGTGTTGGTTCTTACCTATAAAGCCCTAAACGGCTTGGGCCCTGGTTACCTAAAGGAGCGCCTGCGACCATATATGCCCTCCCGCCCCTTACGATCAGCGGCAGAGGCTCTCCTCCGGGAACCCTCCGTGCGAGATATTAGGAGGGTGAGTACCCGGAGGAGGGCCTTTTTGGCGGTGGCGCCCCATCTGTGGAATGCGCTCCCCAGAGAGGCTCGCCTGGCGCCGTCGTTATTTGCTTTTCGGTGCCAGGCGAAGACCTTTTTATTTAGACATAATTGTTAATATTATGTTTAATTTATGTTTATGTTTATGTTTATGTTTAATTTAAGATTAATTTAAATTCGTTATTTATTTTTGCTGTATGTTTTTATATTTAACCTGAGATGGGCCAGTTTTTAAATATTGTATATGTTTTTAATATTGTATTTGTTTTTTGTATTGTGAGCCGCCCCGAGGCTGTTGCAAGGGGCGGCATATAAATATTTAAATAAATAAATAAATAAATTGGTAAATGAAGATGGGTTGAAAGATGTGTGGAGAGAGTTAAATGGTAATGAAAAAAGGCTTACCTTCTAATCCTCAGGTATCAAAACTTATTCTAGAACAGACTATATATTTATGTCTAAAGACTTGTTTAGCAGAGTTTATGAACACTGGTATGATAAAAGTGACGGACCATGCTTTGGTAAATATAGATTTCAGAATTAAATTTGACTATATGGAAAGTATAAATGGAGGATTTATACCAATATATTATAATATAGGGATATAGTAGACAAAATGGAGAAAGAGTTAATTTGGGAAATCAATGATAGGGAGGGTAGTGATCAAGGCTTAGTATGGGACACAGTGAAGGTGCCTGTAAGAGGAATAAGTATCAAAGAGTTATATATTATAAAATGAAAAAAGTAAACAGGTGGAAAATTTGGAAGGGAAGATAAAGAAATTAGAGAAGAAATATATGTGAAAGAGAGATTTAAAAATCATAGCTGAAATCCAAGGTAAAACAAAGGATCTGGAAAATTAAGCAGTTGAAAAAATACAGAGTACTCTGAATTTAGCAATAAGAATCTGAGCTTGATGGCCAGTTCTGCTCAACAAAAGAAATTAAAAAAATAATTGGAACAATCAGGGATGAAAATGGGAAAAAGTGTAATTTAACAAGAGATAAATTAGGAATATTTTATAAATTTTTATAAGTTATTTAAAGATGGATAATTATCATTAAACAAAGTTAGTATATAGAGAAAATTGTTGGGGGGAAATTACAACAGATGGAACAGTTAAAGAAGAAGGAATAGAAAAGAGTATTAATAAATTGAAAATAGGAAATCTCCCAGAATAGATGGATTATGTCAGAAGTTTTTGGTCAGAAAGCAGTACCATGTTTGGTCAGAAAATACCACAGCTTGCACATGCTCCGTTAGCAGCACTCTGTATGGGGCACGAAGGGGCGACAATCTCAGTGATTGGTTCTCTTTCCTACAGAGGTGGTCCAGAGGGATGGGCAGTTCTCATGGTTCTTGGCTCACAATTAGACCAGAATACTATAAAGTTTTTAAAAAGATTTTGATTCCAAAATTAAAAGTTATATTTAATAAAATGCTAGGAGGAGGAAATATGCCAGTATCTTGTAAATATTTCACAATTGTTTTAATTCCTAAGCCTAATATAAATTTGACTGATGCAGTGCCTTACAGATCTAAATCAAGATGCAAAAATGTTGGCAAATGAA
Source organism: Varanus salvator macromaculatus (assembly GCA_023646645.1). NCBI lineage: Eukaryota > Metazoa > Chordata > Lepidosauria > Squamata > Varanidae > Varanus > Varanus salvator. The sequence goes on from JAIXND010000756.1 coordinate 30,189,715, forward strand.
TGAATAAATTTATTGATAAATATATTAAAGTGGATCAAAGTGGTTTTATAGTAGGGAGACAGATGGTTGATTTACTAGAAGAGTTTTGGATATATTAGACGTTATAGGTAAAGGAGAATTTCAAGCTGGCATAATATTTCTAGATATTTTTTAAGCCTTTGATTGTGTGTAATGCCCACCAATAAAGGTATTAATAGAAACATTAGGATTTGGAAAATGTTTTAGAGGTATAAAAGAGATATGATATGATATATATAGAACAACTCTCCCTAGTCCAAGATACAAGAAAAGGACATCCCCTTTCTCCAATATTATTTTCTTTAGTTATAGAACTACTAGCAAACGATATCAGGAATGATAATATAATAAAAGGTTTTGAGAATGAGATTAAAATAAGCCTATTTGCTGATGATACTTCGTTAACAATAAGGGACACACACACACACATATCAACCTGAAAAGGTAGTATGATTAAAATTAAAAATTTCTCATGTAGAAAGATCCTTGACATATCTTTTTTTTTCAAATATGATAATGATCTAAAAAGGTAGAAAATCCATTCCTGAAAAATACAAGGGATCTTCAAAAAGTTTCCGCACTTTTTAAAACTCTATTAAGAATTTCAAAAACAAATTACAAAAAAACTTTTCTACCTTCCTTTGCAATGCATTTTTCCAGTGTCGTACCAACTTTTTAATGTCATCAGCAAAAAATATATAAAATATATTTATAAAATATAAATGTACGGAAACTTTTTGAAGACCCTTTGTATATTACAAATTTGAAATAAGTACAAGGAAAGGTTTATGGCATCACTCTCACTATTATGTCCAGTTATTGTATTAGACGGGTTTCCATTAAATTTGAGAGACACTGTAGGAAAATATTAAAGAATAAACAAGTAAATGAATAAACACGGGGAGATAAAAACAATACTAGGAAAGGAGAAAATAGCGTGGTATAATGTGATAGTTCAGTTAGAATGTTGGACTAGAGAATGGATAAAGAAAAGAGGTAAATGCAAGGATCATACAAAATTCGAAGATCTGTGTACAGAAAAGGAAAAACAAGAGAATATGCTGATGAAAGGGATAATCAATAAAATTTACATTGTTAGAAGAAGAGGATCAATATGGTTCACTTAAAGCAACATGGGAAACAGATTTGAGGAAGAACATCAGTAGTGAAGATTGGGAAAATACTTGGAAGAAGAGGATATTAAATGTGTGTCAGTAAGAATAAGGGAAAACTTTTATAAAATTGTATGGAAGTAGTATTTAACTCCAGGTGGTATACATCGTTGCCTCCCTTTTACCTTCACAACAGCTCTGTGAAGATCAGTATGCCAAGAGATGATGTCAGACCCAAGATATCCAGATGGCTTCGTGTCTAGGGAGAGGATGGAATCTTAACTGTCCAGCACACTAGCAGTACCACACTGGCTACAGCTATTCCACAGTGGTGAGCCAATTAATTATCCAAAGGAAAATGAAAAGAACTGGAGGACCTACAATTACTAAAAGGCTCATTGGAAGAGAATAAAATAAGCAAAATACACAGCAGCCAATATTGTGATGTAGCAGTTAAGACTGTAGTTGTGCAAGTGGAAGTCAATTCACATATTCAGTCATTGGCAAGTGACATTTGGGTTGGGTTCGATGTATTTTTCAGCCCAAATATTGTTCATAGTGCTTTCTGTGCCATAACTAGAGACCCTATAATGGAAGGAACAGCTTACTTAAATCCTTTGCATGGGCACTTGTGTTAAGTCCTATTGATGTGAAGAAATGCTTAGCTGTGGAGCCCTGAGAATTACCTTCTCAGCTGATTGTGCACTGGACTTTGCAGTAGTCAAATGTAAGAGATCCCATTCTGAACTGATAGAATCTACTATTTCAACTCTAGCTTTAACAGGGAACTGCAAGGACTAAATACATTCAAAAGCTGGAATATTTTTTTCACCTCTAGAGGGACCACCAGGATCAAAGATTAGTCAGGTTGGATCACCTGCGGATATTCACACTATTAGTGCTTTGCTTTTATTGTTTGGTGTGGAATCCATGGGAAAAAATGTTAATACTTTAAAATTCAGTTTGTCAAGAGACCCGGGATCTACTAGTTAAGCTATCTCAGTTTTAGCCAGTTCATTAACTGATTAAAAGAGGAATTATATCATCCCAGGACAGGGAGATATATTAAGGCTGAATGAAAATAAGACAAATTATGTTTCCTTCCAAAAGAACTCAGAAAATCATTTACCAAATGCAAATAACTAAATATGTTGCCAGAATTAAGTTAAGGATGTAGATGGAAAGTTATAAGCAGGCCTGATTTTAGATGAACATTACTCTTAAAATGGTGGCTTGTTTAAATCATATTCATTGTTTAATTATTGTTATCCAATATAACATTGTTCTGACCATAGAGAAATACAATTAAGATGGAAAAGAAATGTCAGTTCATCACCTCCATTCATGTATCTTGCATTTGTTTAGGCAAGCCCTGTTCTTTCTCTGTTGACACATCTTAGCTGCAATTCTGTACAAATTTACTTGGATATAAGATCCATTGAACATAGCAGAATGTACTTCCATTGTTAAATTTGCAGGATTGAGCTTCAACAGTGCTTAGACTGCATTCTAAATGTCTTATGTTAGGATGCTTCAGATTCCTTTAGGGCGCAATCTTATGCATGTTTAGACAGACAAAAGGCCATCAATTCTCAGCATTTATCAGCTAATGTTGGCTGGGAATGTTGGGGACTGTTGGACTTCCTTCTGTCTAAATAGGCATAGGATTATATTTTAAAGGTATACTCCTGTTTGGGCAGAAAAATGGCTCAGAAACCCCAGCAAACCCAAGCCAGCTATGCTTTTTTCTGTCTAAACTTGCACAGGGTCGTGTCATTTAGAGTTCCATCCAATATGGCTGTCGATAATCCTCCAAACTCGGAGGATTACTGGCATTCTGTGGAATGCAGGAGGAGCACAGAGGCAAGGATCACCTCCAGGCTTCCTGTGCCCTTCAAAACATTTAGACAGCCATCTATGTGTTTTACCTGAACTCAACAGGAGCTGAGGCACTCCTGGGATTCCTTGTATATTGCTACAGACTTACTCCCCTGCTTCTGCCTCCTTTCCCTCCTTCCCAGTGTTTGCTCCAAAATCACACTTCCAACTTTGGGGCTACAGTGAGCACAGAAAAACTCTACAAAGGCAGACTGAATACTATGAATTCAGTGTTCCTGCTCCAACTTTGGAATGGGTTTCTAGAGCTGGGGCTCCAAATTTTCCTGCAGCCATCAAGAAAGCATCTAGCAGCCAAAGGACTACATCTTCTTTAGAAAGAAAAAAGTCTTATAATTCCCAGCATCCCTCAGAAACCATTGTCAGATTTTATTTCCTGTCTAAGCATGCACAGGATTGCACTGAAGGTTGGTTACCTCTGCCTCTCATAACTGCCTATTTTTAACCACCTGTTGGTATGTATGCCTTGCATATGGATTTAAAAAAAAATTGCAATTATAAAAATGGGAAAATGGCAAGCAACACTGACAGCAAGAAGATAGGAAAAACAAGAATAAAACCATATCTAGTCATAGTAACTGTTAGCAACATCACTAATTTAAATAAAGTTTAGACATTTCTGTTTCAAATATCCTTATTAAATAAGCATCAATATGAGACATGAATTCAAATGCAGCAAGAACAGTTAGAACATTAGTTAATCAAATGATGGGTGGTGGATGTTTATCCTTTCTGTCTTGGAATGTAAGTTTCCTTGCATCTGTTAGGGGCTCTTTCAATCCACTTTGGTGGCCTGTCTGTTAACCCCTATAATGCAGTAATATGGTGTAACAGTGCATGAGCAATTTTCACAGATATTTTTTTCAAGAAAAAAGAACAAAATTTATGCAGGCGGTAACTTCCTATGAACAGGAAGCAGCAACAGCCCATGCCACGGTGATGTATTATCTTTATCATCAGCATCTAGCAAACCTAGTCAGCTTTTTAAAAAACAGTCTTTCCATTGTCCAATATACACACAATAATGTGTTTTTTAAACATTATTATTATTATTATTATTATTTGATGAATCGAGTTCTTTAACTCTTTGGAAATAGTATATATGGAAGCTAATTGATGCCCCTGATCAGGCTGCAGAAAGCATTCCAGTCTTGCATTTAGATATTTAGTACTATGTGGATAAGGGCCCATGTGTTCCATACCCCACACCAGGAGTCAAACCAAACCTAATCCTGAAACTAGAGCAAGCCTTCAGTTTTTCCTGAACTAGAACAGAACCTGAAACATTATAGAAACATAGACATAGAAACAGAGCGAGTCAGAAGGGGCCTCCTGGGCCATCTAGTCTGACCTCCGGCACCAGCCGGCTCCGCTCATGACATGCCCACCATGTGCATGTCCAGCCTATCTTTGAACACCCTCACCGATGGGGCCTCAACGACCTCCCGTGGAAGCCCATTCCACGCCCTCGGGGTCCTAACTGTCAGGAAGTGCTTCCTGGCATCCAAATTGAACCTTGGCTCCCTGAGCTTTGCTCCATTATGTGAAAGTCTCCGTTAAACCTGAATAAGAACAGAACTGGGAAAAGCACTCTCCAGGTTATCCACTCCAAATAAAGTTTTGGCCAAATAAGAAAACACCAGATAGGCTACATTCACCTGCTCCACATGAAACCAGAACCAGATGTGGAAGGAACAAATATGAGGGTGTGTAGTACACTTATTGTAGGTAAGAAACTAAACTGGGGAAGAGTATTCTGTAGAAGTAATGGTCCTTATATTTACATTTCCTCATACAAACTCAAGCTGAATCAGTTCAATTTCACTAGTACCTGTAACCGGAACTGAGCCAAAGAATGCAGCAACAACATCTGCAGTGTTTCATTGAGGGCTATTTGGTTACCATTCTGAGTAGCAGAATTTAGCTCCTTTCTCTTTGGTAATATGCTTCTTGTTTATAAGGGCAATTAGAAGTCCAGGCCTCACAGTTTTCCCTCAATTTTAATCTGAAGGTTAATATGACATTGTGCCTTCAGCCTCATTACATTCCTTGTATTTAAAGCAATGATGAAATGGTTTCTTTATATTCCTAGTTAGATGTGCAAAGTCTGTTCCCTTTTTAAAAAGTAAGCTCTGAAGAATGAATGGCATTTCCATCTAACAAGTACTAGCAGAACATACTTGCCATGACATATTTGCAATGACTGGACTTACACAATGGACTGAGATGTGTTTAAGGGCTTCTCCATTGAAGGTATTTATGATGCTTCCACGGATCAGGATCAGGATCATTTGCAGGATCTTTTCACAACATTGTTATCCTCCAGTGTCTCTCCAGTATTGTCCAGCCTTTTTAGTCAGGTATTAAATTTTAAATCAAGACAAATGTGAAGAAAAACTGCTTCAAAGTCTCAGATCCATTATAGTACAGTGTCACATTGTGGTTCGTTTCTAGAACATATAGAAAAGCAGAGCAATACAAACCACTTCAAAATATCTAGTGTAAAGTGTACAATTTTCCTCCTGCAATGAAAATAGAAGAAACCACAGTAAAACATCTCCCTAAACCCTCATGTAGAGGAGCCCTAAGGCTTCAGTTCCATGCATACTTTCATTTATCTCAGTGAGGCTTGCTTCCAAATAAACACATATATGATTGGATTACATGTCATAGTGATTTCATGGGTATTTAAATACCCCGAAGTTTCTCAGGCTTATTCATCAATTTCATTTATTTATTACATTTCTGTACCATCCTATAGGCAAGGTCTCTGGATAGTGTTGAAGAAGCTGTCAATACATTCTTAAAATAACAAGTACTTAAAATAATAAGTCCCATTCATTTCAGGTTTTCTTCATGGACAGATGGCTATGGGGACTGTGGACTTCTGCTCCCAAAACCTACTGCAAAAACACCATTGCTAGTCTCTCTCCTTTTTCCCAGTTGAATGTTGAGATTCTCAAATGCCTTATAATTTGCTCCCATGGGTGTGTGTGCTGAGAGCTGGACATAATGATTTGTCACTGACTACTCAGGGTCAACCCACATGTGAATGATTTATCCTAACTCTTGAAACTGCTCAAATGAGAATGGATGAACCATACATTTTCAGTAATCTGCATATTTAAACCAGAAGCTTAACATTCATTATGCTTCAGTTTGGGGTCTGGTGATAGCTGTATTGTTATGATTCAATAAAAGCTAGTGTGAGTGCATGTTTGAGTATACGGAGAGAAGGCAGGCGAGAAGGAGTTCTCTGTATGATATCAGTAGACTAGAGCTGGTCTTTTGAAAGATGCAACACATCAACATGTCAGTAAAAATCAAACTTTTTTTCTGGATAACATAAATGTGGTTTGTCTAATTAATAGTGGGATTTCAAGAACAAGCTAATTACCAACTATAGAACTTGTACTCAGTTTATACACCATTACAATAGAGTATCCTCTCAATGAAATGTGGGTTTTCAAACAGTAAATGCATGATGGTATCTAGGAAATTAAAAAGCACACAAAGAGTTCCCTCAAAAAATGTGTAGCAAAGCAAAAATGTTGTCTTGCACATAAACACAGATTTCAGCCAGTTTGAAAACTTGCCTATAGTTAATTTAATTTGTCAGATTACTCCAGAATTATTACTATGGTGGGCTGATAGCTATGATTGGCATACTGAAGCCTGCTTGACTGAAATGTGATTATGTGTGCATCAGTATGTACACACGCACAGGCACATACCTCAGTCACGCATTTGTTGTAGCAGCACTTACATATACATTTGGGTGCACCTATGGCTATGCCACTGCAGTTGCTAAAACATGGCATTTTACATTGAGTCTAATAGGTCCTAAAAGTACAAGAAAGAGGAAGAAGAAGAAATAATTAATCAGGGAATATGCAATAGCTCAAAACAAATTCATGACCTAAAATATCCATTACCTACTAGGGAGCAAAGAAACATAAAGAAACTTTATTCTTCTAGTTCCTGCCATACTTCTCTTCAAAAACATAAATTAAGTAGACCCTTGCCCATTATTGTTAAAAGAAATATGTGTCTTCTTATGCTGGCCTTGAAAGCAATCCAGTTTTTATTGTGACCTGAAAATTCAATGCTTGTTTTTTCTTCCACTGCTAAGTGGAATTCCTGCATTAGAATATGCTTATATTTGGAAATATTAGCAAGTCTGTATTTTCATATTGATATGCATAATCTGGGTACTTTTCATTCATAATAATAAACACTAGATATGGTTTTTCTCTCCTTGCAATTTCAAATGCTCTGTTCTTAATATCAAACCTAGGAATATGTTGGCAGAGCAGTCAATGCTACATGTATTTCTGAAAGTCTTCTCTCACCACAGCATGAAAGATGGTTCATGTAAGAGTCTTCAGGGCAGCACAAACAAATATAACGTGTAGTGAAGGAATAATTTTTTTCCTCATACTTCATCTCTATTGATATTTTATTATTTCTACCAAATCTGATTTTTGTATGGCAACATTTTCTTAAATCTTCTAAGCACCAGTAGAGAACCAACATATCTTTAAAAAAGATTTATGTTCCAACAAACCTGTTTGATCACTAGGTCCATAACATCACAGTGAGAAGCTGCAGCTTTCTTTTAAACAAAGACAAAATTTTGGAGCTGTCAGATTTAAAATCTACCAGCAACCAAACCTCCCATAGTTGCCTTACACCTCAAGGATATTGCCCATTGCTCTTAGCTTTTGCAAGAGCTGGCTGGCAAGGGGCATTCTTGATCTTTGGCATTAGGCAGAATGAATGAATGAATGAATGAATGAAATGAATGAATGTTGTCATATGTTCAACATGAGTCTGCCCCTGAAGAGTCCAGAAGTTTCTGTTGGTGCAAAATGCAGCAGTTAGGCTCCTAACTGATGCACTGTACTGGGGTCATATAGCACCTCTCCTGAAAGGTATGCCCTAGTTACTAATTGCTTCCCAGGCACAATTCAAGGTCTAAACTTGAAGGCTTAGGACTGGCTTTCTGAGGGACTGCCTGTTTTGCTTGCCTGAGAGCAAGAAGAGGCTGTTTTTTTAAAGCACCCTTGGCTACAGAGGATCGTTTCTTGCACTATTTGAAAGAGCTTCCCCTGTGTTGCCCCAAACTATGGAACACTCTCCCTCAAGAACTGTGATTAGCCCTCTTGGCCATTTAGCCTTTTAAGAATTGTTGTTTTTTTAACCTCTGTAATGTTCTTGTTTTGATTGTTGGAAGGATTTAAATAGTCCTATGCCACCTTGAGGGCTTTTTAGCAGACAAAGTGATATGTAACTGCTAGTAAGATATTAATAAGCAATAACATAAAAGGAAGGGTGCCTGTAAGAAGTTTACAAGTCCCACTTCCTCATTCTCCTCCCTTTATTCAAATCAGGGCCACTGATAGCTTTGTTATCACTGAAGTGATAACAAACAGGAAGAGGTAGCACAAAGGTGAGTGGCATGGCCCAGTGAGAACCTCTCCAGCCCTCCTACCATTTGAACACCTCATTTACTGTTTGAAAGAAATGTGACACCAGTGGCCAAACCAAAGCTAGCAATGGCAAAATCACAGTTCTCAATTGTTATGAGTGACTATCTTAGGAGGCAGTACGGAACAAGTTTAGAAAGAGAGAGAAAAGGCCAGGCAGAGGCATGCTGGGAGTTGTAGGCCTTTTTTTCCTGCTAAAGCTGCACAGGGTAGCACCCTTAATGTACATTGAGTTAAATATAGTGGACATAAAGGCAATGATTTTGGAGATAACTTATGATTACTAGTTTGTAGTGGGACTTTTTAATTAATTAATTAATTATTATTTGCTTAATGTGGCATTTCCAAGTACCTACACAGGGTTTTTTTTCTCTCTTGAAACCAAAGAGCTTTTTCAGTTCTCTTGAAGGGAAAGTTGGCTTATATGCTGCATTTTACTGGACTGTGACCAAAATAAAAGTATTCTACATCAGTTTTGCTGCTCTCAGAGTGAGAAAGGGGAACGATGGAAGAAAAAAAGAACATATATTATTCAAAATTCATTAAAGCCCCTTCACTTTGACACAGTACTGTCATCATGGTATCCTGAACTGATGAGGGGGATATGAAGCAAATGGCATCTTTGGGCTCTTACTGCTGTGGCAGCATCACAATAGTTTATGTTTTCTCTCCCCCCCGCCCCTCCCCCACACCTTTGGCTTCATTCTTGAAGTGAATACAGGTTTGTATTTAAAGAAAAATGAGTAATGTGGGAAACAGTCCAATATCATGGCCTATGTTAATATACATCACTATTGTAGTTTTGTTTCTGCTGGTGTCTCTGGTGTTCTCAGAGTCCAGAACTTCTTTTCAATTTCCCACTGAATTTGCTGCATAGCAACAGCAAGATCACCGAACTTTCCAAGGTTATATGAAAAGTTGTTCTCCTGGGATTACAGCTCAAGTTTCTGCAAATGTAATCTGTTACCCTTTCCAATACTAGCTTCCTTCTACGCATGCACAATTCAGTTTGGATAGTTCACATTCTATTTTTGAAACTGTAAAGCAAAGTGTTCCATGGTTCCAGTGGTTATGCAAATTAATAAATAAACATATAAGTGGAGCTTGTTATCTTAACTCCAATACAGCGACACTTATCATGATTGGAAGGCTGACTTTTCCATGTGTTCCACTAACATTTTCTCAGTGTTTCTAAGACTTCAGGATCTTGGGAACATGGAAAAGGTGTGCGCTGTACCCTTTTAAATGGAGCTGTCAGTGGTTATGTCCTTGTGAAAAAAGCAAAACCCTGAGGGACCCTGTGCAAAACAGAACACCTCTCCACAGTTTATAAAAGGAACCAGAGTTTTGATGGCCAACTATCAAAAACTTAGCTCCTTTTAAAAGGCAGTGGCTCAAACTTTTCCATGCTCCTAGCTTTCTGTGCACCTTGGTGTTTAGTCATGCCGGCCACATGACCACGGAGACTGTCTGCGGACAAGCGCTGGCTCCCTCGGCTAGGAAACGGAGATGAGCACCGCCCCCTAGAGTCAGGCATGACTGGACGTAACGTCAAGGGGAAACCTTTACCTTTACCTTTAAGCAATTAGAGTCTTGAAAACAAATGCAAAAGTTAGAACACCTTCATAACGCCCCCAAATGAAGATCTTGCTAGAAAGGGATTATAGATCCTACCACCTACTTTTCATGAGCACAGATCACTTGAGCAGTAGGTTGGTTTGACAGCTCTCCTTTTGATAGCTGCTAAACTAAACCAAAAGCAGGGGGAAGAACACAACCAACATTTGGAGACTCTCTGTGTTGATAGTCCATGACTGATACTTTGCCGGCAGGTATCTTGTGGGCATTGCCAAGAAAAGGTTCAGAACTCTGCAAAAGTGAGAGTACAAACTTGTAAAAGACCAAAAAAAAAAAAGTGTGCACACTATTTGTGTATATTAGGGGATTAAAAAAAACCCGGATTAAAATATGACATCCAACCATGAACCGTGTGTTCAAGTGCCACTTGGGCACTCTGAGCAGGTTGTTGGTAGCTAGCAAAATAGGAATGGCAAAAGTCGGTTGTCAAGCTAGAGATCACAATCTTCAAGAAACTAAATAATGAAAGGAAGAGAAGATTGTAGTGAGCTGAAAATGGCCCATCTCAGAAGTTATGCTGAAGAGTGGGGAGATCAGTCAGTCCTGCCATAGTATCTCCTGGGATATCCACAGGAAGACAAAGCAGGTAGGAGAGAGAAGGAGTGGGTAAACATCAGAATCTGATATTCTGTCAGGCACACTATGGGTTGTTAGCACAACAACATACCCATTGTGACTTACTTCCAGGAAGTGTTGCAACATTATTTGGAATATTGGTGTTGAAATGAAGGTTTCTAGAACATAATTTTTAAATGGATCAGGGAAGGGATTGTACACTCAGCAGAAATACTATGCCTGGAGTAGGTGGGACAATAGAGGGATAACGTTATTGATTGCATATCAGGAGTCAGCTGTATGGATAACCAGCAAAATTGGGTGTCAGGGAAGTACCATCAAAAACAAATTCAATCCTATCTTTGCCAGGTCTTATCACAGTGGAATGAATAAGATCATTAACTGGTTGATTTACTAGAGGCAGATATGCTTCTTGACCAAGATGGCTGCCATCTGACAGCTTGCTTTACAGGAGAAATCCCATTGATAAACATCCCAGAGTACTGCTTTTAGTCTTTATTGTGTATGTTTGCCTCTGTTGGTTTCCCTCTGATCATTACTCTTTCATTGTTAAGCAAAAATAAGCAACTTTTTTTAAAGTTCCTAGTTAAAATGAAGGAATTTTCCTGTTCTTTGAGTACTTTCATATAGCTGGTGAATGTGATGTAGAGTTGCTTGAGGCAACTTCATATCCCTGGTCTGAATTTCAAGATTTATAATTTTCCCCCTTCACAAAATTATTACATTAAAAAACCACAACAAAACAAATGGCTCTGATTTGAAAAACAATTTATGCTGCTGGATTCCAAACAGCATGACTATATGCACAGGCTCCTAAGCACCTAAGGAGGCTTCAGGGAGAAAGATCTAAAATAACAGCCCCTCACAGACTGATTCATGTGCTTGGAATAAACCTTGGAAAACAACTTCATTCAGCTTGTTTTGAAATTACAGCCACACAGAAGTAACTGATCTGCTTTCATTAAGCAGAAAATCTTACAGCCTGGGGGCACAATTAACAAGCACACAGGCACCTGCTGTCTTAAATACATCTTTCAAAATCAAAAGGAGGGGGACTATAGGGTTTGTCAAGGGAAGTGTGATGAAATTTGACTATTTCTCTTCTATAGGATCCTACTTCAAATTGAGCAAAGCAGGTGAGGACTTGGAGTATCCACCATCCATAGTCTAACTTGGGAAGAAGAAAGCCTTAATAATTCATGGTTCACCCTTTCAGCTATGGCTGCTATTTGCAAGGGCTTTATGATAAAAACAGGTGATAACATTATAATAAAAAGAAGTCTGCCACATGCATGTGTGCACACATACGTAACACTCCACTACCCTTATTCATTTAATGAAGTGAATTCAGGATTGGCACCCTGAATGTTACAAAAATCACATTTAAATTCCCTGGAAACTAAGGGATGGATGACAAGTCTACTCAGTGGTGCAACTACTTAATTTTTCAATGTGGACTTAAAATTCTTATTTTGGCATATTATTTCTCTTGTAAACCACACAAGTCACATTTCTTTTCCAATACTACCCCACCCGCTTAAAACAGCCTCTGTGTCTTTGATATGTTAGCACATCAAGAAAACTTTGCCAACTGTGATTTAAAGAGAACATTCTATACATGTGCAATTTTGCTTTCTTGGTCCCCTGAAATCATAGCACCATCATGACTAGAGGAATAAAATGAAGATTTCATTTGTGCATGCTGCTTTCTTGGTGTTCCTTTGTGACTCCTTCAGGCCGGAAACACTGGATTTTGGCCCTAAGGTTCAGCCAGGCTGTATCACTGATTCTGCTTTTCTTATGTAGTTCCTGGACAGGCTGCAGTCATGCTTTCATTGTTTTCACCTAAGCCATAAGGTTTAGAAACTTTGTAAGAGCAAGAGTTGATGTGAATTAGAATTAAGGAATTGTTTTTATAAATTGGTATGGAAATGGTATATGATGCTGGTTATATTATTTTTATGGATGATACATATTCTAATTTATGTTGGAGAGGTGGATGAAATAATGGATACCTGTGTCTATATGTGATGGGAATGTGAAAATATTAAGAAATTTTGGATTATGATTTTTAAGGAGTTTAGTAACATAGAAACATAGAAACAGAGTGAGTCAGAAGGGGCCTCCCGGGCCATCTAGTCTGACCTCCGGCACCAGCCGGCTCCGCTCATGACATGCCCACCATGTGCATGTCCAGCCTGTCTTTGAACACCCTCACCGATGGGGCCTCAATGACCTCCCGTGGAAGCCCATTCCACGCCCTCGGGGTCCTCACTGTCAGGAAGTGCTTCCTGGCATCCAAATTGAACCTTGGCTCCCTAAGCTTTGCTCCATTGGAGCGCGTCCTGCCTTCCTCTGCAGGGGAGAACAGGCCTCTCCCCATCTCCATGTGACACCCCCTCACATACCTGTATGTTGCCAACATATCCCCTCTGAGTCTCCTCTTCTCCAAGCTGAAGAGACCCAGTTCCCTCAGTCTTGCCTCATACGGCATCCCCTGCAAACCAGCCAGCATCCTTGTGGCCCTACGCTGCACTGACTCCAACCTGGCTATATCCTTTCTGTAATGAGGGGCCCAAAACTGAACATAATACTCCAGTTGCGGGCGCACCAGAGTCGTGTAGAGTGGTAGTAATACCTCTCTTGATCTAGAAGCCACACTTCTGGCTATGCAACCAAGGGTGGCGTTCGCCCTCTTGACCACCGCATCACACTGCTGACTCATGTTTAGCCTGTGGTCAACCAGTACCCCGAGGTCCCTTTCACAAGTGCTGCTCTCCAGCCACTTGTCACCTAACCTGTACTTATGACAGCTATTCTTATGCCCCAAGTGCAAGACCTTGCACTTATCCACATTGAACGCCATCCTGTTGTCTCCTGCCCACTTCCATAGTCTCTCCAGATCCTTTTGGGTCTGGTGTATCTGCTCCTCAGTTGTGGCCACTGCTCCAGTTTTAGTGTCATCTGCGAATTTGATCAGCAGACTTTCACCCCTTCTTCCATGTCATTAATGAAAAGATTAAACAGGATCGGCCCCAGGACAGAGCCCTGGGGGACCCTGCTTGTCACTGGCTGCCATCCCGACGATTCCCCGGTAATGGTTACCTTCTGCTTTCGGTCAGTCAACCATGCCCTAATCCACCGGACAGTGCTTTGGTGTATCCCAAAACTCCTCAGTTTCTCCACCAGGATATCATGGGGCACTTTGTCAAAGGCCTTGCTGAAATCCAGGTATACCACATCCACTGCATCCCCTCCATCTAGCCATCTTGAAACCTTGTCATAGAATTCCACAAGGTTTGTCTGGCAGGACCTGTTTTTGTGGAAGCCGTGTTGTGTGGCTGTCAGCCTCCCTTCCCTATCTAGCATCACTAGATCTCTCTCTATTATGAGCCTTTCCATTGTTTTTCAATTGAAGTGAATCCTAAAATAGCATTGTTAGTAATATTTTGTGAAAAGAAATGGAAATGGAATGTTAAACAATAATAAAATTGGTATCTGTAGTAAAATTATTAATAGCAAAGAACTGGAAGGAGAAATAGATCTTCAATTAATTGAATGGTATAAAGAATTGAATATAGAGGTTAATGACAAGTTGACGTATGAGATAAAGGTGAAAAAAGGATTGGTAAGGAACAATGATTTTAACAAAATATTGGGTATGTTTATTGAATGTTTATTAATAAAAGGGGAGGGTAATAAAACCACAAAGATGTTCTGCAATTTTGGATGGAAGGGGGTATCTTGGAAAGAGTGGAAAAATGAAGGGGGGGAAAAATACTAGGTAGCCATGGTCCCATTGGACTGGTGTACAAAAGGTGTATTTGGTTTTTTTAAATTTTATTTTGTGTATTGTGTTTTTTTCTTTATTATATGATTTTTGTATTTGTATCTTATAAAAATTAAAAAAAAATCAAGTGTTAATGTGATTTCATAAAAACAGGCAAAAAGCTCCACCAAGTGTAGAACTGAAATAAGTTTTTAAAAATCTGGTCTACACCTTCAGTTCACAATCCAGCAGGGATAATTCAGAGTTTCTGGTTCTATAAATCATGGTTAAATCATGAGCTATTTTTACATATGAATCCATAAGCATGGGTTGTTCATATATCGCCATCATGGTGATGTCATAGGAAAGAAGTTGCTTTGCAAACTGGTTTGTTTGTTATTAACAATCCATGGAATAAATGAACTATGTTTTTTTTTCAGATTAAGTGTGAACTAGGCAATACTATGCATGCATTTTTTGTTTTCACTATGCATGTATTTTTTGTTTTTTAGGTAAGGCACAATTCTATGCATATTAGACAACCGAAAGTCATACAACTCCTACATGCTACAGGCACATGTTGTAGGACTTTTTTCTGACTAAACATGCATAGGTTTGTGCCCCGCATTATAATTTGGGGCACTGAGCTACATTTCAGTTAGTGTGAATTACTTTCTCAAAATTTACAGATTTTCCCAGTTCTACCATTTCTTGCTCCTGTTCTCCCTTGTCTGTCTCAGATGCCCTGTTAGACTTGAGCACAATTTCATAGTGTAAAACAAGTTAAGTCATGTTGCTATATAAGAACATTCCAAAATTTACATTTATTAGGTCTGACCAAACATTCACAAAATTATGAGCATTATTTCCAGAGTTCTTCATGAGACTAGATGTTACAAAAATCAAGGCTTTTTGGTGGAGGTAGAGAGAGGAGAAGGGAAAAGTTTGATACGGAGTTGAAGTCATAACATCTGTATAGCATCTATATTGTCAGAGTCTTAAGACAGAGTATAGGAGGGTATACACAATGGGCTCAGACTGGTTCAGATAACACAATCAACCATTTATTTATTTATAACATTTCTATGCTGCACCCATCGCCGAAGCCTTGGGGTGGCTCACAAGGAAAACAAATAAACAAAGCATAGAACAATATTAAAAACATGGAGTTCTCAACGATAATATAAAACCATGCTCAAAGGCTGAGTGTAGGTCATCTTTAAACCATCTGTTCTTGTTGAAAAATGCATTATCATATGGCCTGAATCCAACTGCAATAACAAACTATGGTTTGTTAACCACAAACAACCCAACAACAACAAACCTTGAGTTCACTTCATGAGTTGTTCATGGCTAACAAATCATGGTTGGTTTGCATGGCTGGCCGGTGGCAACATACCCTCAACCCATGCTCAGCCCTTGCATATATGTTATTGTGTTCCTCAACTGCTGACTTAAATGGATTAGGATTTATTATGTGTCCTGTCAGTTGCAGGTTATACCTAGGGCTGCTGGGACAAGGAAACATGGAGTTGCTGATTTCTCTCATTTAAAAAAAATTAAATAAAATGCAGTTGTTACTCAGATTTAGCTTAGATAAAACACACAGCAAATAGAAAAGAACAAAAGTGAGGAGAAATATAGCAATGTTTATACGAATAGAACTGGAGACCACACATTAGGTGCATTAGGTTAAAAAAAAGCAATAGAAGATACATTGGGTAGTGTTATCTAGTGGCTGAAGAAAGGTAACCCACAAAGAATAAAGTCCTTTATTTAGGTAGTAGAATATTCGTCTTCCCATAGAAAGCAGATTTTGAATGGTTAAATTGTGTGATGAATTTAGGTAACAGCTACATTTGAATGTGTGTCTTGCCTTTTTGTATTACATTATCGCCTGCCTCTCTGAGAGTGCAAATGGCTTTTTATACACAGTAAGCACTGTTCTCAATTTTGTCTTTGTATAAAAGGAAGTATTGGCTGCACTTGAAAGATGTTCCAAATACTGGGCATCCTCAACTGTGTGCCGCTTAATGCCTTACTTCCTGCTTTGATAGCCAATGTAGTACAGTGGTCAGAGTGTTGGAGTGGATATATGCGAGATCTGGGTTCTAGTCCCCTCTTGCCATGAAGTTCACTTGGTGACATTGGGCTAGTCACAGGCTTGCAGCCTAATTTACTTCACAAGGTTGTTGTTGTGAGGATAAGAAAGGCACTATGGAAGTGGTCTTGGAATCCTCACAAGAGGACTAAAGAAAAGATGCAATGAAATAATAATAATAATAATAAAACTATCGTTTGTTATTGGTTGGGTTCATATGATTGAAGAAGGAAAAAAAAACTATGGTGGCTTCTTTTCTTCACCCCACACATGCCATGTGTGAATCACCTCGGAAGCAGTGTCTCTATCATTGAGCACTGTTCACATTATCATCATCGCCTCTCTATAGCCCAGTGGTCAAATCTCTGTGGGTAATTCACAACAATTCATAAATATAAATATAGTAGTAAAAATTGGTAAGGATAGCAATAATACAAACAAATCTGCTGTTTGGATTGTAAGGAGAAGTTCTCATTGGTGACAGTGCAAGTAACAGCTGAGGCATTGCTACCATGTGCCACCCAGAAACTACATTTGGAGTAGGGGGTGGCATATAAATGCAAAATAAATAAATAATAATAAATCAGGTTTGGGGCCATGGTGAGTGAGGGATTAAAGCAGCCCACACACAGTAGTGCCTTAGTATGTGTGCTGCTCATTTACAAAAACAAGTTCATGTGCTCACTAAATGCTCACATAACATCACATTTGTTTTAGCTCTCGGGCATTAGGTTATGTGAGATCTGTGACTAGAATTATTCAGGACAGCAGATAAACTATGTGTAATTCTACAAGTTGGGATCTGGAAATCATTAGGCTTAGATATGACTCACACTGCACTGGTTTGACCTGAATGGTCTAAATCCTGCATCCTTCTTTGGATTCAACCCCAGTCAATACAATGAAAGTTACTTCCAATCAAATATTTATAGGCTCAGCCTGGGCATATTGTTCTGTGGGCATTTAACATGTGAGCTAAAATCATTCTTTCTTTTGCAAGACTATTAAATATTGGGACCAAACTCAACAAAAGGCATCTGTGATTGGATCCCCTATCTGTATAAACACTTGTAAAAACCCAGTGTGAATTGGGACTATGGTACTGGAGAAGTGATAATTAATCCATTTTCCTGAGAAAATGAGCTTTGATTTTCAATATTTTTCCCAATGGTCAAAAAACAGTTTGAAGGAGTAAAAGTGCTTTTGATAACAGTGTAATCCTATATCTATTTAGATATAAGTCCGATTGATTTCACAGAGGTTTAACTCACAGCTTAGTGGATCTAGGATTGCAGCATAAAAATTACCTAGAATGCTTCTGAGAATTGTATTACAATGACATATAATAATCACAGAAAACGTTTAGGGCAGATGTACATTATGTCTGTACTTTGGTTTAATTATCGTGGCTTTCTCCTGAGACCAGCAAATTGTAGTTCTAAGGCAGCTGAGAAGTTGTTTCCAGAATTCCTCAGGAGAAGCCATGAAGTTAATTTGTTTAAGGTTGTACTACAGAGGAGCATATTTATAGGGCTGATGTTTCATTCCCTCTGGAGAGACAAATGACAGTTATGTACATAAGAGGTACAGAAACATAATTTGAGTAGGGAGAAGAAATGGTATAATTCAGGGGTTGGGACCTTCTGGTTTCACAGATGTTTCTGGACTACAGCTCCCTTCATCCTTGGCTATTGGTTCCAGCATGTTTTGAAAAAATGCATTCCTCAGAAGCACTGTCAGTATCATTGAGCACTGTTTACTTTCTCGTTATCTTGTCTCTACAGCCCAATTGTCAAATCTCTGTGGCTGGTTCACAACATTTCATAAATCTAAATATTGTAGTAAAAATGAGTAATAATAGCAGTAATACACACATGCAATAAAATCACAGTATACAATATTTAAAACAATTTAAGCAATCTAAAACAATTTTAGTAAAAACTATGAGAACAATAACACCTGATAAAATGCAACAGGAAAGGGAAATGCATTTTTAAACGGAACATATATCTAATTGAATGGTAAGCTCAATAAACCATGTCAATATGAGACATAACATTGCTTCAGAAATAAAAAACACAAATACATTACATTTGTATGCTACCTATTCAGCAAATACCATACATAATGCTTGACTTCCTGTGTACATGTGTGCTGCTAAAAACCACTAATAATTCTAGTCTTGAGGCTATAAGATTACAATCTTATACAAACTTATATGGTGGTACTGTTGAATGTAATTTCTTTGTAGAAATACATAGGATTGTGCATATAATCAATATCATCAAAATTGCAATCGTTTCAGGGAAAACAGTCTGCTATCAGTGTAACAACAGTTATAAAGAATTCAGCAGTTAAAGAAAGATTAATGCCAAACAGCTTTTAAGATTCTTTGGGATAAAATGAAACACAGAGGAAGTTAATTATTTGCCTGAAGAATAAAAAAAGGCATCGTCGGTCCAGAAATTACACCATAGTGTCAGTGATATGGGACTGCGGGTGGCACAGTAGTTTAAACTGCTGAGCTGCTGGGCTGGTTGATTGAAAGGTCAACAGTTTGAATCCGTACGACAGGGTGAGCTCCCATGCTTTGTCCCAGCTCCTGCCAACCTTGCAGTTCGAAAGCATATTAATGCATGTAGATAAAAAGGTACCACTTTGGTGGGAAGGTAACAGTGTTCCGTGCACCTCAGTGTTTAGTCATGCTGGCCACATGACCACGGAAACTGTCTGCGGACAAACGCTGGCTCCCTTGGCTAGGAAACGGAGATGAGCACTGCCCTCAAGAGTCAGACATGACTGGACTTTAATGTCATGGGGAAACCTTTACCTTTACCTTTTACCAGTGATATGAGAATAGGCAATAGAAATATACTAATCAACATTGCTACTATGGTGATGTTATATAAGCAGGCATTGCTTCATGTTGAAATGTTGTCCTTCCCTAATTCACCAAATATGGTTATAAATAGCCACCAGGTCTTGAATTTTCTGGTGTGTTGCTATGTATGTTGGAGGGAAGAAAAACTGAATAAAAGAAGTGCTCAGGATGCAGTTTGAAATAGCAACAACCAAGATTTGCCAATAGTGTGTAGTTAACTTCTTATTTATTGCAAGCCTCTTAACAGGGAATGGTGCTCAGACATTTGTATATAACCTGGACAGTTTCTAGGGAAAACTTATTGGAGGAAAACATTCAAGAAAGCCTCCTGCCTTAAACATCCTATAGGTGCTTCAAGAGAAAGGAAGGATTCAGTTAAAATCAATGAAGCTTGAGCATTTAAGTATGGGCTTACATTCTATTGGTTCAATTTAGCTATTGAAGTTGATCCAGGCTTAGAGTAGACCCACTGAAATAAATGGGACTTAAGTTGGTTAAATCCAAGTGATTTCAAGGAACAACTTTACAGGTGCACTCCTATGCATATTTAAACAGAAAAAAGTCCTACAGCTACCAGCATCCCTAAGCCAGCAATACTGATCCAGGAATGCTGGGTGCTCTGGGACTTTTTCCTGTCTAAACATACATAGGATTGTGCCCTAAGTATGATTAAGTATGGATCCAACCATATTTGTTTTTATTTAGATTAAATCAAATACTTCACACATCAATATCTAACAATATCTTACTATATGATAAGGCTTTTTAATGAGTCTTGGGTTCCTTGAGACTGATTGCTTTAAATTGCTTTTATATTTCAAATGTTAATGTTTTGTATTATATAATGATATTATATTTTAGGGGTTTAATCTGTATAAATCACTTACAGAGCCTTGCCAGTTGTGTGGCATAGAACTGTAATAAATGAAATGAAAACTGCACTTTCCAGTGTGATCTCATAGTTTACATAGATTGGGGGGTTCAGGGCCAACACAGCTGTCTCTGTAAAGATGAATGGGCATTGCTCCATGGAACTGGGAGAACTGAATTTACTATTAGGATATATAATATTAAGTGCTAGATGGGAACCACATTTTCAGCTCCATTCCAGCTAATTGTGTATCAGCATTGCCTTAGCAACACTAAAGTGCTCTAGTATTGAGATGGGTGGAGAACACTACCTAACATAGACCAATGGAAATTGTCCATGGTATTTATTAATGTATAGCACATATACTGTACTTCGTACAGTGGTTGTTTGCTTAACAGCTGTAGACAACCAGCATCTTTCTTTATCTTTCTTTTTAAGGCAAGAAAATGTTCAAAAAGCAGATTGCAATACAATAAAAATAACTTAAGTACAATTTTGAAACAGTACAATGGAAACACAATATGTTTTCAATGGACTTGGACCCAGGACTTCTTTGCTGAGTTGTACCTATTACTTTAGGACAGATCATCATCTATTAGAGGAAGGTTTCCCCTCCTGAAATATTGAACACTGAATTTAATGTGTTCTTTTATTACCCACTCAGCTCATTATTGCTATTTTTCCAGGTTTGGACAGATGTCAATACAGTGGTTTCAGCATTTTTTAAAAAACTGCATCTTTGCTTCTCTACTATTTTCATAGAGGCAGGCATGTTAGTCTGCTGCAGCAAAGAGAAAAGTCACTCTTCATCTACCTTTATCCTGTCCTTTACCTATGCTGAAAAACCATTTTGTTTAGACTACAATCCCATATAAACTTATCTGAAAGTTAGGGAATAGAGAAGATGAATATCGAACTCACTGGGACAGAACATTTAAACAGACACACATAGAATTGTGCTAGTAATCTTTTGCTTGGTTTTGTGGGTATTAAAACCTACCATGAGCCCTTTGGAGTTAATGGTGGCTACTCTGCTCTTCCCATCAGACAATTCCATCATTTAGTCAGTAAGTAGAAGTTTTTAGTTAAACATATACAGAAAATCTTAGAGCATGATAATGTAACTTTTAAACACATTGTTTTGATACTCAAAAGAAACTCTGATAGCTGTGCTGAGACATGGTATTTTTGGTTCACAAAAGGGCACATTTTCAGTTCCCTAACTTATATGACTCTGTACATGTATTTAATTGCTATCCATTTCTGTGTATAGAACTTCTATAAATCCAATGCTTTTAATAAGTCTGACAACAAAATAACATGGATATTTTAAGTTTGTATTGTGCAATTTTGTTACTTTTTTAAAGTCTTGATTATTACGATAGTCCTGCCCTATACAGAGACCTGGGACATGGATTTATTCACCTTTATAATTACATTGAATCCTATATATGTCTACTCAGAAATTAGTTCAGTGGAGTTCAGTGGGATTCATTGATTAAGTGTATAAGCACAAGTACAGCCTAAAGCTATTCATAGTTATCTATTAGAACTTACTTTTGATCAGAAATGCATTGGATTGTGTGATTAAATTCTGATCTAGAGCTGGGTAGACTTAGACTTACCAGATATACTTTATTTTTCACTTGAACACTAAGGTCCACTAACTGGAGGCAGGTACAGAACACTGGTTCAGGGAGGCATAGACAGAATTTAGAAACAAGGTGCCACTGAGGATGCTCACACCAGAAATGTATTTTAAGTACCAGAATTGCAGTTCCCAGACAATTCCTTTCATGAACAAATCTAATTCTTCCAGAAATTTAGCCATATTTATTGTGGGCAGCAAAAACAATGAAGAGTATAGTTGTACCCTAAATACTAACACATTATCATTTATTTCCACTTCATCAGATGCATGCAGTGTTAGGCTGAACTGTAACCAAGCAGAGAGACAGAGTATTGGATGGAAAATGAAAAGCAAAGAACAAAAGGAAATATAGATAATGCATTGTTAATTGACTTGCATCATATGAGCATTAATTCTAGAAAATCTATTCTGATAGTACCTCCAATCAACCTTCTGCATGGTCTTGGTCTGCTCTATTTCAAATCCATACTTCCATTGACCTGATGCATGCCTATTTTGAAGCTGCTGCCATGACCAACACCAGTTTTCCCATACGATACTCCATAAATGATGTATGGCATGGTATTATCAGTCCATTTTCTGCTACTACCAATTGTTACTTAAATAGGATTGTCTACAAAAGATTCCTCTTGCCATCAGAGGAGTAGAAGCTAAGCAGGTCACTTGATATATTGTATCAGATCATCATCCGTTAGTGAAAGTGAACGTAAGCATTTCAGCTTCACAAGACTTTGCCTGAAAGATTATTTCCCACAACCACATGCAATTGAATGTTGATCTAATTAAATGTACTAGTCCATCCATACTATTCCTTGTGAACGGTTGTAGACTCTGCTTTAGCTTGTTCATTTGTTTCTTTTTAAATATATTTTTATTATAAGTAATGATAAGCAACACAATTCAACTTTATAAGATTATAAAATACACATCCTTGACTATTCAAGTTACAACATTGTAAAGGTAGTTTAGTATGGATTACTTACCAATTTTACCTCCCCCCACCACCCCACCAAGAGCACAAATATGATTGGAGACTCCACCACACACTGAATGTCACTTAGAACTGAAGCAGAGCTTTTAAGCACAAGCATTCCCTGCAATCATAAAGCAGTTGATAATTGTTGGTGGTTAATTAATGTGAAATAAAAGGATGATGCATATATGGCATAAAATGCTTTTTGAAAGTATTCATAAGGCTCAGAGAAAATAAAATAGAAAAGAAGATGGGAAAAGGTAAACCTGGTAGGCTGAAAAGTTCAGCAAGGTCTAATTGCCAAGTATGCTATAGATTTCTGTTTCCTGAGCAGCTCTTCCCTTTCTCATGCAGCATGGCAGAAAACTGTTGGACCTGGAAGAGCCGCAAAATCAGTTTGTGATATATAGCATGGCTGTTTGCTGTACAGCCTTTCCTATACATGAAAAAAGAAATGGTTTTGCTTGAGTACAAGCCTTTGAGCTTGTCTAAAGTAGCTCTTTGGATCTCGGGCCATGAAATAGCAATAAATAACGAAAACATAGAGTGGAAATAAAACAATCATGGGAAGAATAGAAATTTAGAGATCAAGAACATTTTTCTCCTGAGGTTTTATTGTTGATAGAGAACTAATAGAACGAAAGGCTGCTGGGCTAAAGTCAGAACTGCTTCAGATATGATTTCTTACTTGAATAGACTTTGATAGAGAAAAAGAAAAAATGATCAAATGTATGAATATTTCCATGGGTTCACACAATTAAATAGAAACGCGCTAAAGAAGTGCTCTAAGTTTTAAGAGATTCATCACATTTGGAGGCAATATAGAGCACAAAGTTGTTGGTGGGGCAGTGCTTGCCAGCCACTTCCTGCTTTGTTTCATGGACTGGTTTCTAGACGTTTGTAATTAATAGTCTTTCAGATTACTGGACATCCTATAGGTAGCACAGATGTGGAGTACTGAATTTTGAGCAGACAAAAAAAAGTTCAGTAGACAGCTCATTGAAGAGTGGCACTTTTTAAACTGCCAGTTGAAATACAATTTGCTTTTGGAAAGTGTATTTGTTCTATAAAGTGTGGAAGAGTTGAGAAAGAGAATGGAAGATAGGAGGTTTGGTGGAGAAATTAAGCTTACTGAATTTGGAAATCTGTTGAACTGACTTTAAGGGAAGATACGGATGATTTTAAAGGTGTCGGGTGATGCAGGAAGTCAGTCTTATTTTCCAAGTTGTAAACTTTATCACTTATATTTCCCTTCTTCCTTCTTTGAAATTCTAGTTTTAAAAATTCCACACTGCATTGAATACCACATGCAATTAATTTTAGCAAGCTAAAAAAAAGCCCAGACACCATCTTCTGCTTTGTAAAAGTTGCCTCGTTTAATGGTGATTGATTCATTAGTGATCTATCTCTCCCTTCAGGAGAGCGAAAGGCACACACCAGACCTACATCTATTACAGGGAGAGCTTCAGCACTGACTACTCCAGATTTGGATCCTGAGATCCTGATCCTTACTAACACCCAGCCTTCAAACTAAGGAAATCTAATCTATGGCTGGCGTTTTTGTTGTGTCACCAAAATGGCTGGTATAGCTCCTCTCCCTTCCTCAGTTGATTATAAGAAAGCGAGCGGCCTCGTGTTGAAGCCACGTTGGATCACAGGTTGAGGCCCGGCTTGGTCACTTTAGTCCCTATGCTGCGGTGCGAAGGACAAGAACGCCATGCAGTCGAGGGACCCTTCTGGCAAGGAAGGGTGTGCAGTGCCTCAGTATGGGAGAGAAATAGGCCTGTTCTCTGCTATACTCGACAGGGCTATTCCCCGCATCGACTCAGGAGCCTTGGGAGGACAAATATATTGCTATGATCAGGTGGTGGATTTCATACAATGGCTACGTGTGGCTGAAGGATGAGCAAAGGGGAAGATGATGATGTCATCACTCTTCGTTGACTGAGGGAAGACATGATGACTGCCTCCTTGCTTCTTCATGGACTCTGGTTATGTGTTGTGAGCGAGTGCCTGCCAACCAGGAGAGAGTGCACAAGGCCGTTTCAGTAGGATGGGAGGTTAAGGGCTTTGGGTACCTCTCTGCAGGAATTAGAGCTGTATTGTGCTACTCAACCACCCTCCATACTCTCTCTGTCTCTGCCTTAACACACAAGGGGAGGAGGAAGAGGAGGGACTCGGTGGCGGGCAAGGCATTGAACGCTCCTGTGTTCATTACTTTAGCAGAAACTATCCGCACGGACGCTGCCGCTGGCGCCGCCGCGCTATCATGATGCGGGAAACGCGGGGAAGTGCCAGCTCGTAGTGCCTCAGTCACCGGGAGGAGGCAGAAAATTGGGGTCGACAGCCCGTGAAGCTGGAAGCAGCACCCCAAAACTTCTCTGGGCCTTCGTATTTCCGTCCCATGTGCGGCGCATATCCCTCCGCCACAGTCACCCCACCCCTCCTTCCATTGCTGAGCTCGTCAATTCCCGCAGTCCCCGGATGGAAACCGTAATGGCCGCCAATAGTGACTCGTCGGACTATGGAGACGGGCGAGGTAATCTAGGCGCACGGCGCTGCGCCCAGCGTGTGGCAGAACGGGGGAGGCGGGCAGGGGACTTGCGCCCCTGGGTGCCTGGCTGCGTAGAGGGGCGAGAGGCTCTACCGCAGCCGGTCCCCCGGCTAATTTTAGGGGGCTTCTTCCAGCAGGACGGGCGAATCCCCGCAGTTGGGCAGGAACCCGCCCTCTTGTTGGGCTGAGGCATCAAATAGTCCCGCGTCTTCCCTTCTGCGGTCGCGTTTAGCAAAGTTCTTGTCGTGCTCCCCTTTCCGTCCTCTGTTTCTGCTCCGGGGATACTGGAGAAAAAGATTGGGAGAGCTTCGCTAGGCAGTGGTGCAGTGGTCTCTGCAGTCCTACCCCCGAAAGCCATGTCCTCACGAAGACTGCATAACACATAATCAACTTGTGTATGTTCGTGGCTTTCCTAATATTGGCTTCCATGAAGAGTGTGAATCTAGGATTAGGGCATGTCCCAGGTGGAGGCTTAAAGTGGGTGGTAGTTGCTATAGGTTCACCTGCCCCCGTGTGTTTATGTGTGTGGATAAGAGTAGGAGAAACTCCTTGAAAAGCCCTCCTTTTCCTTCACATGGTGAAACATTCAGACATCTTCGTAGCTACTCGAGACAGTTTGTCCTCCATCGGTCTTCCCGCATTCATGCCCTATATGCTGAGGGCTCCTCTACTCCACCTGCTGAATTCATTTATCTGCATTGATTTAAAGTCTAGGAGGGGTGTGTGCTCTGTTGTGTAAAGAGAGAGATATACATGAACTGAAAAGTGCAGTTACCCCACAGGATTTTAGCAGTTCAAAATGATCCTGCCCAGCATTTGAAGTGGTGAGTTGTGCCTTAGGGTTCCTGTGCACACACTGCCTGCATTAGATGCAAGTTGCATCCACTGCCCCACTTGGAGAAGTTAACTTCTAGAGGCCTTGGAGAGGCAGCTAAATTCTTAAGACTGTCAGTTACTCTCAATAGTCATTCGGAGTTGTAATGAGACATCTTCATACTTGTCATTTGGCCCAGGTACTTCCATCTTGTGCTTTTAGTACATACAATACACTTTTCTGTTAACTCCCCACCCCCATTTCCTTCCTACATGTTTCATGCTTCTTTTAGAGAAACTGAAGTAACTCAGTGGACAAAGAAATACACAATTCATTGCAATCCCAAACATGTCTGCTCAATGCTTTCAATGAGGCTTACTCCCTGATAATACTGTACAGAATTGTTGCCTTACATACCAAATATAGAATAATATCTTTAAACTGTTGGGTATGAAATAACTTAACACCTTATTATTAAGTATTACAGGTTTTTTGGGATCCAACTACAAAGAAACAGCATGGCTTAAAATCTTGGAGGTTCCAGCAGTTGACTTACTCCTAAGTTCTATATATCAGGCAGTACTAGATGTTTTAGAGGACATATTTTTAAATGAATCTTGACTTCCTCTGATGAAATGAACCCACACTGGTTATGGTACACTGTTTGGAAAGATTGGTAGCACAATCCCACCTTAACTCCCCTTCTTTTTCTGACAGCAGCTATTTATATTGGATACACTGGTCATGTGAAATATATGTGCTTATTTTGAGTCATAATAAATCAATGTTTCATTTTAAGAAAAATAAGGGATTTTTGTCCGACCTCAATAATATTTACCTATGGGAGTCAATGGAAGGGAAACAAAAGATTGTACTCATGTTGCAAAACTCAGTTTGCTTTGCTTCTTCCCTGTGTTCCCTGCCATAGCCACTGAGAAGACATTTTGCTGTCTGTCTAAAACAGAAACACATTTGCCTGATGGTGGCTGGGTTGAAGGACTTGAAGATGTCTCTGAATGGACTGAGGAATAAGAAAAGTGTGTTGAGGAGAGCCAAGGGTGGACTCTGAACTCTGCTCTCCCAGCACTTTTTCCTTTGCCAATGGATCAGTGGAAGAGCAACCAAGAAGGAGCAAGTGAGGGGGAGATGAATTCACTAAGGGGGGTTCATGCCCAGTGATTGGAGCAATGAGGAAGAAGGGGATGTGGGGGCAAACATTCGGGAGAGCTGAAGGAAGCACATGGTGTACGAAATGGTGGGGCAAGATGAGGAGAGATGCAAGCAACAGCTGTTGGAGACATTTTACCCTAAGCATATTGTGCATCCCGGCAGTCAATCTGCCTTGCAATGAATGGCTGTCTTTTTGGCAGTGTTCCTTTCCTCCACATTATTTTTTATTTGTTACTCATTTCACTGGGGGTGAATTCCTTTATCTGTGTTTGGGTGTGATAAGGGCATTAAGTCCATACTATAAATAGAGACTATAAATGGTCTCTCCAGGTCAAACTCATGCAGTCTCTTGTGGACAAAAGCAGATTGATGGCACCCCTCAAAAAAGCTAAAGAGCTTGTGATATGGATAGCAACCATATTCTGGACTTATTTGGGAAAGTTTGAAACACTTTGTCCAAGCTGAGTGATGAACTGCGGTCTTTATTTTATTTTATTTTATTTTATTTGGCTATTACAGACCCACTAATGCATTAAATGCATGGCAAGGCACCTCAATCTACTTGGTTACAAATCTCAACTGGAGCATGGGCTTTGCTCTGGACAGTTTCACTCTTCTCAACCTGGGGTCCAGTGTGGGTATTCCACTGTAGGAATAATGGGTGTTGCTGTATTGGATTGTTATGAATACTAACTTGGAAAGAACTGGAAGGCACTTTGTGTGGAGAGAGGGGATGAGAGTAGATGTTGCTTTTCACAGCCATCTTGTCCTGCTAGAGTTTAGCTTCATTGCCACCACAGGACTGGATTTTATTAGGATGTGTTATGCAGCTTGGAAGATGTAATACTACTACTACTACTACTAATAATAATAATAATAATGATAACCCCACCTAGGAAAGCTGTTGGTACTGTAAATTCCTAATACAATGCTTTTATAGCCCCCAAATTGCTAATTATTTTGATTTTCATTGGCAGTTCTTGTATAGTGAGTGAGAAGTTGTGTATGCTATGTAAATAATGTATAAATGGAGAGCTCTTAGTTTACCTGTATTACAACTGCAGAATGTTTCAAATTAATCAGTTCAAGCTTGCTCATGTGTGCTCGACTCCCATGAGGTAAAAATGTACATGGGTGGCTAAGATTGATATCACCTGAGGTTGCAACATTACTAGTAGATACTCTGTATATGAAATGGGAAGGTGTCAACAGCAAAATATTCTGTGTTTCAGACTTAATTAAGACTTTTTTCTTGCTATTTCTGGAACACTAGCAAAATACAAGATATTTTGTATTGAGAATTACAAGTGATACAAGTAGGTGTTACTTGGAATCTGAATTTAAGCAAAAGGTTTTTGTTGTTGTTTAGCAAAGTTGCATCCAACCCATTGCTACCCCATGGACAACATTCCTCCATGCTCTCCTGTCTTTCACCATTCTCCACCTAAGTCCACCTAAGCTCACACTGACTGCTTCAGTGACTCCATCTAGCCACCTCATCCTCTGGTGTCCCCTTCTTCTTTTGTCATCAATTGTTCCCAGCATTGGGGTCTTCTCTAGTGAGTCCTTCCTTCTCATTAGGTGGCCAAAGTGCTTGAGTTTCATCTGCAGTATCTCGCCTTCTAAAGAGCAGTCAGGGTTGATCTCCTCTAAGACTGACTGGTTTGATCGCTTTGCAGTCCAAGGGACTCGCAGGAGTCTTTTTCAGCACCACAATTCAAAGGCCTTAATTCTGTGGTGCTCTATGGTCCAACTTTCACCGCCATACATTGCAACTGGGAAAACCATAGTCTTGACTATATGAACTTTTGTTGGCAGGGTGATGTCTTTGCTTTTTAGTATGCTAAAAAGATTTTTAGATTTGCCATAGCTTTCCTCCCAAGGAGCAAGGTGAGCATGTCGTGAGCGGAGCCGGCTGGTGCCAGAGGTCAGACTGGATGGCCCGGGAGGCCCCTTCTGACTCGCTCTGTTTCTATGTTTTTATGTTTCTAAATTCTTGGCTGCAGTCCCTATCTGTTGTGATCTTGGAGCCCAGGAAAATAAAATCTCTCACTACCTCCATTTCTTCCCCTATTTGCCAGGAAGTGATAGGACTGGATGCCATGATCTTAGTTTTCTTGATGTTGAGTTTCAAGCCAAATTTTGCACTCTCCTCTTTCACCCTCATTAAGAGCCTCTTTAGTTCCTCTTCACTTTCTGCTATTAGAATGGTATCATCTGCATATCTGAGGTTGTTGATATTTCTCCCGGCAATCTTAATTCCAGCTTGCGATTCATCTAGCCCAGTCTTTCACATGATGTGCTTTGCATATAAGTTAGACAGGCATGGTGACAGTATACAGCCTTGCTATACTCCTTTCTCAATTTTGAACCAATCAGTAGTTTCTATGTCCAGTTCTTACTGTTTCTTCTTGACCCGCAAACAGGTTTCTCAAGAGACTAATAAGATGGTTTGGTACTGCCATCTCTTTAAGAACTTGTCACAATTTGTGATCCACACAATCAAAGAATTTAGCGTAGTCAGTGAAGCAGAAGTAGATGTTTTTCTGGAACTCCCTAGCTTTCTCCATGATCCAGTGTATATTGGCAATTTGATCTCTAGTTCCTCTGCCTGTTCGAAATCCTGCCTGTCCTTCTGGTAGTTCTCGGTCCACATACTGCTGGAGCCTAGCTTGTAGGATTTTGAGCATAACTTTGTTAGCATATGAAATGAGTGCAATGGTGCTTCATTTTGTACTTCAAGGCCAAACTTACCTGTTATTTCGATTATCTTTTGACTTCCTATTTTAGCATTCCAATCCCCCATGATGATAAGGACATCATTTTTTGGTGTTAATTCTAGAAGGTGT
This sequence comes from Varanus salvator macromaculatus, assembly GCA_023646645.1. NCBI lineage: Eukaryota > Metazoa > Chordata > Lepidosauria > Squamata > Varanidae > Varanus > Varanus salvator. The sequence goes on from JAIXND010000756.1 coordinate 30,220,077, forward strand.
TGTAGGCCTTCATAGAAATGGTCAACTTTAGCCTCTTCAGCATCTGTGGTTGGGGCATAGACTTGGACTACTGTGATGTTGAATGGTTTGCCTTGGATTCGAACTGAGATTATTCTGTCATTTTGGCAATTGTATCCCAGTGTTGCTTTTCCTACTCTGTGAAGGCTACTGCATTTCTTCTGAGGGATTCTTGTCTGCAGTAGTATACCTGATGGTCATCTGAATTAAATTCACCCATTCCTGTCCATTTTAGTTCACTCATTCCTAAGATGTCGATGTTCAGTCTTGTCATCTCATGTTTGACCATGTCCAGTTTTCCTTAATTCATAGATCTTACATTCCAGGTTTCTATGAAATATTGTTCTTTACAGCATCGGACTTTGCTTTCACCATCAGATACATCCACAATTGAGTGTCCTTTCGGCTTTGATCCAGTCGCTCATTCTTTCTGGTGCTACTACTCAATGCCAGGTCGGTCCATAATAAGGCGAATACCATCTGCGACTTGATAGTCGATGAGAGGGCAGACCTGGCCTGTATCACCGAGACCTGGGCGGGGGAGGGGGGAGATGTCTCCCTCTCGGAGCTCTGCCCGCCCGGGTACCTAGTGCAGCACCAACCGCGCCTGGAGGGGAGGGGAGGGGGGTCGCTTTAGTTTATCGGGCTACTTTTTACCTCACGGGGCTTCCTGTCCCTTTGAGTCCAGGGCTGGAGTGTCTCCACTTGGTGTTGGGCGACCGAGACAGATTGGGGATTCTGTTGGTGTACCGAGCACCCTTCTGCCCAACAGACTCCCTGCCTGAGCTGACGGAGGTCGTCTCGGATTTGGTGTTGAGGATCCCCAGGATGTTGGTCCTGGGGGACTTCAATCTCCATGCCGAGACTGACCTTTCCGGGGCGGCTCAGGACTTCATGGCTGCCATGACGGCCATGGGGCTGTCTCAACATGTCATTGGCCCGACCCATGAGCGTGGACACACTTTGGACCTGGTTTTCTCGACGGGGGAGGAAGAGGGTGATCTGAGGGTAAAGAATTTATGCTTGACGCCCTTGTCATGGTCAGATCATTTCCTCGTGAGGTTTGAGCTCGAGAGCGGCCTCTCCCTCTGTAAGGGTGCGGACCAGATTGTGATGGTCCACCCCCGGAGTCGGATGGATCCGGATGGATTCCTGAGGGCTCTGGGGGATTTTCCGGCTTACAAGGCTGGCGCTCCTGTGGAGGCCCTGGTCGAAACATGGAATGGGGAGATGACCAGGGCCATCGACACGATCGCTCCTAAGCGCCCTCTCCAACCTGGCAGAGCCCGTTCGTCTCCCTGGTATACACCGGAATTACGGGCGATGAAGCGGGTTGGGAGATGGCTAGAGCGCAGGTGGAGGAAATCACGTGATGAGTCTGACCGAACACATCTTAGAGCACACTATTGAGCCTATGCTGTGGCGGTGAGGGCGGCGAAGAAGCGATTCTTCTCCGCGTCCATTGCCTCCTCGCAATGCCGTCTGGCGGAGATTTTTCGGGTGGTGCAGGGGCTGACAAAACCTGGCCCCGATAAAGATCTGGTGCCACCCTCGAAAGCCCGCTGTGACGAGTTCGCCACGCATTTCCAGGAGAAAGTTGCTCTGATTCATCACGAGCTGGACTCCACTCTTGATACAGATTCTTTTGGGGAGGGACCAACCATGCCTGCTTGTCCCTCGTTATTGGATGAATTTCAGTTTTTGCGGCCCAATGATGTGGACAAGGTGCTTGGATCGGTACGCTCAACCACCTGTTTACTGGACCCGTGCCCATCTTGGCTATTAATGAGCGCCAAGGACGGGATTGAGCCCTGGATCTTGGAGGTGGTCAACGCCTCTTTGAGAGACGGCCGGGTGCCGGCCCCCTTAAAGGAGGCGGTAGTCCGGGCAGTCCTAAAGAAGGCTTCCCTGGATCCAGAGGTGGTCACCAATTATAGACCGGTGGCCAACATCCCGTTTCTGGGTAAGGTGCTGGAGCGGGTGGTGGCGGGACAACTCCAGGCACTCTTGGAGGAAACTGATTATCTGGACCCATTTCAGTCCGGCTTCAGACCCGGCTTTGGCACTGAATCCGCCTTGGTCACCCTGTATGATGACCTATGCAGGGAGAGGGACAGGGGGAGTGTGTACCTGTTAGTCCTCCTTGACATCTCAGCGGCTTTCGATACCATCGACCATGGTATCCTTCTGGAGAGGCTGGCGGGATTGGGGGTTGGAGGCACTGCTTTGCTGTGGTTCCGCTCCTATCTCAATGGCCGATACCAGAAGGTGGTGCTGGGGGACTATGACTCTGCGCCATGGCAGTTATGCCATGGGGTTCCGCAGGGTTCCATTTTGTCCCCCTTGCTTTTTAATATCTACATGAAACCGCTGGGGGAGGTCATCAGGAGGTGTGGGCTGCAGAATCATCAGTACGCTGATGATACCAAGCTCTACCTCTCGTTTTCCACCGATTCAGGTGAGGCGGTGGCTGTGCTGAACCGGTGCCTGGCCGAGGTAATGGGCTGGATGAGGGCCAACAAACTGAAGCTCAATCTAGACAAGACGGAGGTCATGTTGGTAGGTGGGTCGGGCTACAGTGTAGGGGACCTGACCCTAGTCTTGAATGGGGTTGCACTCCCTCCGAAAGACAGGGTCCGCAGCTTGGGAGTGCTCCTCGACCCAGAGCTGACCTTGACTGCTCAAGTGTCAGCAGTGGCAAGGAGCGCCTTCCAACAGCTTCGGCTGATACATCAGCTGCATCCCTTCCTGGAGCTCGATTGCCTGGCGACGGTGACACATGCGTTGGTGACTTCCCGGTTGGATTATTGTAACGTGCTCTACGTGGGGCTTCCCTTGAGGACGGTCCGGATACTTCAATTGGTGCAAAATAGAGCTGCCAGGGTACTGACGGGGACTGGGCGTGGTTCTCACATCACCCCAGTTCTCCGTCAGCTCCACTGGCTCCCCATTGAAGTCCGGGCCCAATTCAAGGTGTTGGTTCTTACCTATAAGGCCCTAAACAGCTTGGGTCCTGGTTACCTAAAGGAGCGCCTGCGACCATATATGCCCTCCCGCCCCTTACGATCAGCAGCAGAGGCTCTCCTCCGGGAACCCTCCGTGCGAGATATTAGGAGGGGAGTACCTGGAGGAGGGCTTTCTCTGCGGTGGCGCCCCATCTGTGGAATACGCTCCCCAGAGAGGCTCGCCTGGCGCTGTCGTTATTTGCTTTTTGGCACCAGGCGAAGACCTTTTTATTTAAACGGTATTTTAAATGTTAATGTTATTTTAAGATTAAATTATTGGTTTATTTATTATGTTGTATATTTTTATATTTAACCTGGAGATGGGCCAGTTTTTAATCTTGTATGTGTTTTAATACTGTATATGGTATATGTTTTTTAGTATTGTGAGCCGCCCCGAGGCTGTTGCAAGGGGCGGCATATAAATATTTAAATAAAATAAAATAAAATAAAATAATAAATACTAGTACTAGCCCTCTGCTCTTCCCCAGTAGCACAATGGACACCTTCTGACTTGAGGGGCTAATCTTCTGGCGTCATATCTTTTTGCATTATCATACTGTCCATGGGGTTTTCATGGCAAGGATACTGGAGTGGGTTGCCATTTCCTTCTCCAGTGGATCACGTTTTGTCAGAGCTCTCTGCTATGACCTGTCCGTCTTGGGTGGCCCTGCACGGCATAGCTCAGTTAAACAAATGTTAGTCTGATGACGGACAAATAATAAATAAAAATAAGATTATTAAATAAGTCAGAAATTGAGAGCACAGTTACCTGTAAATTCTGTTGAATACACTGATAACTGTTTCTGAGTAAATGTGTTTAGGTTAGTACTTAGAACTAGTGAGATTTAGAAGAACAGCAGCCACTAGCCTCTAAATGCAGGAGCCACTACCCTGTCCACTTACTCTAGTTCTTTGGAATTCCTGTCAGCAATAAACTGGGATGAAAAATGCTGTAACTTTTTAAGGAGGAAGTATTCAATGTTTGAGTCTCACCATTTGCACTTGAAAAATTAGAGATTTCAGGACAAAATCTCTGGGGTCTTATACCTGTGATATTTTTCAGCAGCATAATAAGATGCTATCTTTGAGACAGGCTCTGTTGAAGTTAGATCAAGATCTGACTTGGTCAGATATCAAACATTTGTGAATTCAGGGCTTCTAATTTTTTCATATATTGTTATGTTTGGTTTTGAAAATATTTTCTGTATTTTAGGATTGTCTGTACATTGAGTGCAACATCTTTTCAGTCTCCATTTTATGCCAGTCATCTCTTGGAAAGGAAAAATATTGAACAGTCACTGAAGAATGGAATTGCAGTTTGCTTTAAAGAGTAAGTTTTATTCATTTCTTGATTACCTTAAAATATTAAACTTGCTGTTGGAAGTGTTTTGCTTAAAATATTGTGTATTCTCTCAAATGTTTAGATATGAGTTCAGGCTGCTATGACTAAAAATTTCCTTCTGGTGATCAGGCAATGAAGCTACATTGTAATATCCTCCACCTCCTGCCCTACTTTTAGGTCACAAATGATTAATTTGAGCGGGTAGGTGAACATTGTTTGTTGTTAGCTTACTAATTTTTCTAAGCTTATTTGTAAAGCTAGTTGTTATTATTTATATATCCCCATCTGTGTACATTGTGCTTTACAAAAAAACAGGTTTAACAGGTTCCTACCACAAGGGGCTTATGATCTAAAAACAGACACAGAGGAAGAGGGTTCAGGGATGGAGATATTGGTGAATAGGGAAAGAATATGCAGTGATTTAGTTATATGTCCTAACAGTTTACTTACAACAGGAAACCATGGGACTGTTCCAAAGCCTTTTTAAAAGATGAGTTTTGAAGAGGGATTTGCATGACCTAAAAGTGATGGCTGCATTGGTTTCACAGATAAGTTTTGGGATGTAAGAACAGAGAGAGATGGCAAAAGGGTGGGCAAGGCCAGGGTGGATTTTGAAGGTAAGGACAAATAACTTGTGCAGAATCCAAGAGTGGATAGAAAGCCAGTAAAGGTAAAGGTAAAGGTTTCCCCTTGACGTTACGTCCAGTCATGCCTGACTCTAGGGGGCGGTGCTCATCTCCGTTTCCTAGCTGAGGGAGCCAGCGTTTGTCCGCAGACAGTCTCCGTGGTCATGTGGCCGGCATGACTAAACACCGAAGTGCACAGAACGCTGTTACCTGCCCACCGAAGTGGTACCTTTCTATCTACTTGCATTTGCATGCTTTCGAACTGCAAGGTTGGCAGGAGCTGGGACGGAGCACGGGAGCTCACACCGTGTGCAGATTTGAACCGGCGACCTTTCGATCAACCAGCCCAGCAGCACAGTGGTTTAAACCACTGCGCCACCTGCAGTCCCAAAAAGCCAGTAAAGGGATTTAAAGAAGGGCATCACACTATTAGAGTGATGAGACTAATTTGGGTAGCAAGATTTTGATGATGATGAGACAACAGAAGTTCAGGAAGAAGAGGAGAGGAATAGTTAAGGTGAGAGATGACCAGGATGTATTTTTGTTGTGTAGTTTGGTTGGTTGGTTTTTGGCAAGGCTGCAGAACTACTGGCTGTTGGATGTCTTCTGCTTCACATCTGTAGCATACATGAAACCCTTTAGTTCTCAAATAGAATTGCCTGTGTGGTTTGTGCTTGGCTCAAAAAACACAGAATTGGAGTATTTGACCTCCTAAGGGCCAGATCTAGTCCCCAGGGGGTCCCTATGAGGTTGTAGCACCTTCTTTTCCCATACCACCAATCCCTTGTTCGTTCCTCAGTTTTCCCCCACCTACCATTCTGAAAGGTAGAAATTGCTTTTCTAAGGTTTAGTTACTTGCCGTAAGAGTTTTAAAATAAAATATGATGGCAGTTATGGTATTTTGACCTGCACCTTTTTCCCTAGGCCACCTCCTTTATCTTTGACCCTGTCCACCACTAGAATACAGCATCCTATTTCTTCTTGGAGATAGAATTTGGCTCTTGTGCTGTAAGAGATTCTGCATCCTTGCTGTAAAGAGAAAGGTAACATCACTGGAGGTTGGGGTCAGACATCAAGGAGACGGAAAAGTCAAAGAGAAAACAAAGACTTGCCTAATCTGATTATTTGCCAGTATATCTTACTTTTGTTGTATACACTGGGCAATATATGATGGCCAAGGTGTCCTGTGGTTTTTGAGCCAAGCACAAATTGCTGCTTTACTGAAGAGCTAAAGTGTGCTGTGTCTGAAGAGGAGGCGATCCTCTAGTGTTACATATTGGAACAATTAATCCCCCTAACTTTATCACCTTAATTCAGTGAATAGCATTAGGTAGTGAAATAAATACAATTAGAGAGAACTTTATTTTTAAAAAGTGTTTAGCTGCAGTACCTCTCAGGAACATCTTTTCAAACTTCCTATCTCCCATGTTCCATGTATACTTGGTGCATTATACATTCCTGCAAGTGTTCTATTCAGAACAGTTGTTAGGATTTTTTTCTTTGTTGATTTGCATTGATAAACTTTCTTGTTACTTTATGTTAAGTTGCTTGCTGGAAATTCTAGACTATGTCTAAGGCTATTTTTATTTGTGTTCTTACAGTACAATCTTTGCATGCTGGCTCTTGAATCTTGTGTGTTTCAAAGAATCTTCATTTTCACAGAAACAAGTAATTTTGTTTTCTTAAAATGATGGCATTTTCTGTTTTGAGCAATCATGCTATAGATATGAGAAACTAGGTACAGATGGATGTATTAATCAGAGTGGAGGAGTAAAAAAGCAAGGAACAACTGGTGAAGGAAGGCTAGACTTCAAAACTGTGTAGGAACGCTATAGTAGCAGTTGGGTCAGTAACATTGCTTCAGGAACTGCTATCACTAAGAAGGTATTAATTATTATTATTATTATTATTATTATTATTATTAGACAGCTTATATGCCGCCCCCTTCGCATAAGCCTCAGGGCGGCTTACAATCATTAAAATCCCACATATAAATACAGTAAATACATAGAATACATAAAATAGTGGAAACAGCCTGGCCAGTTTAAAATCAATAAATAAACCTTAACAATTAAAATAGCATTTAAATAAAAAGGTCTTGGCCTGGCGCCAAAAAGCAAATAACGATGGCGGTAGGCGGACCTCTGTGGGGAGCACATTTCATAGGTTGGGTGCTACCGCAGAGAAAGCCCTCCTCCAGGTATTCACCCTCCTAATACCCTTCACGGAGGGTTCACGGAGAAGGGCCTCTGCTGCCGATCTCAAGTTGTGGGAGGGCATATATGGACGCAGGCGCTCCTTTAGGTAACCAGGACCTAAGCCATTCAGGGCTTTATAGGTGATAACCAGCACCTTGAATTGGGCCCGGACTTCAATGGGGAGCCAGTGGAGCTCACGGAGGACTGGGGTTATATAATGCCCAGTCCCCGTCAGCAGCCTGGCAGCTCTGTTATGCACCAATTGAAGTATCCGGACCATCTTCAAGGGCAGCCCCACCTAGAACGCGTTTACAAAAGTCTAATCGGAAAGTGACCAATGCGTGTGTCACTGTTGCCCAGCAGTCATTCTCCAGGTAGGGATGCAGCTGGTGGATCAGCCGAAGCTGAAGGAAAGTGCTCCTCGCCACCGCTGTTACTTGAGCTTCCAGTGATAGCTCTGGGTCGAGGAGCACTCCCAAGCTGCGGACCCTGTCCTTAAGAGGGAGTGCAACCCCATTCAGGACAAGGTCAAAGTCCCCCATCCCGAAGCCCAATCCACCTACTAACAGGACCTCCGTCTTGTCTGGATTGAGCTTCAGTTTATTGGCCCTCATCCAGCCCATTACCTTGGCCAGGCACCGGTTCAGCACAGCCACTGCCTCACCTGGGAATATCTGGTGTGTATGAACAAGAAGAAGGAAGAGCAAACAGGGAGGGGTCCAGCAGTCAAAGGTTACCTGAGTGTCACTGTGCAGATTTTAGCTATAAAAGCTAAGCCCAGAGAACTCTAAACTTGATAAGGTGACATAAAGGAGTTTGAGAAGCTCCCTTAATGGTGTGATGCATCTTTTAAATTCTAACAAATGTGCTAGTGCTTAAGTTGGGTGGTTTTAAATTGTAAACCTGTGTGACTTTTAATCTATTTTAAAAATTATCTTTGTAATTTTTATTTCAGATATATGAAATTGAGGAAATCTTGGAATTCTCATAAGGTTCAGTAAAAGATCAAATAATATAACTATATTAGAATATTTTAAGTAAGATGCCATCTGAACAAGAAGCGGCTTTTTGCATTCAAAATACAAACTTTTTACAAGAAAATGTGTTGGACAGAATATGTGTTTCTTCACTGGATATTGCTGTTGAAAAACCTACACCTCAGCCTGCAATTTCAGATATTTTCTCCTATGGATTAAAAAATGTGAAAATAGAGTTGCCTAGGGTAAATATTCCAAATGAAGTGATTTTTAAACATGAAATTGACAGATATGTGAAATTATTTAAATGTAAAGAGAAACCTGCAGGAATATCTTTTATGCCAGTAGATATGATTGGAAGCAGTTTAAACTGTTCTGAGATTTATACTTCACATAGTAAATTGGGATTGCATTCTGAAGAAGGATTGAAAACATCAGCAAAAATACTGAATTTTAGCTGTACAAAATGTCAAAACAGCATTCGATATAGTCCAAATGATTTACAGAAACATTTTCAACTGTTACACCCTGGAGAGTTGCCATCTTATCCCTGCGAAATGTGTAATTTTTCAGCTAATGACTTCCAGTCATTTAACCAACATCGTCGAACGCATCGTAGCACTTTAGTAGAATGTGAAATCTGTAATGATGATCATAGATACACCTTGTTGGACTTGACAAAACATTTCATATCTAAACATTGTGTAAACGGCCATTTTCAGTGTGAAAGATGTAGCTTTTCTACCCTTGATGTAGGCACATTTGTTCAACATATTCATAGGCACAATGAGATACAATATAAATGTGATAAATGTCACCATACATGTTTTTCAAAAGAAGAGTTTCAAAAGCATGTCGTTTCACACACTGGCACATTTCCCTTCATTTGTCAGTATTGTAACTACATGGCATCACGAAAAAACTATCTTTTAAAACATATTATTACCTTACACAGAGACCATCTCTATGCAAAAGGTCAAGCAGACAGAGTTAACAATGAAAAGAAGTTGAAGACTTCAACAGGACTAAAACTTATCTTGAAAAGGTATAAAACAGGAGCATCGAGGAAAGCACTATGGAGACGCAAAAGAATTACCTCTGGTGATTGTATAATTGGAGATGATAATAGACAAGTTCTCAAAAATGTGAAGGAAATTCAGCCTAAATCTGAAGACCTTGCCCATTCTGCAAGAGAGCTACACTTAAATGAAGACCACATTCTTCCAAATGAAAAACATACATACACTGGAGCAAAATGTGCTCCAGCAGTACAGTACAATAGAGCAGAAGATGGATTGGGTGCTGGAATGGGACTATTGAAAAAAGCTGTTCATGGCCCTACAGTGTTGATGGTTAAAAACAATAAAATAACTGTTCCTGCAAACTATAGTGCTAAATTTATGGGATTCAAAATGGTGGATGGAAAACAACATATAGTAATAAAATTGCTACCTACAGATAAACAGATTTTGCCAACAGGAAATAAAATTGATAGAGTTAAGGATGGTTCAACTGAATGTCTGCAACAGACAGCTGACAACTTGAATTTACCTTCAGGTGCTGGACTTCATGACATTAATAAAATATCTAAGAGTTCTGTTCATTCAGTAGCATCTTCTCCATTATCATTTTCTAGTCAATATTCTGGAAAAGTGAAGCAAGAAAGTAAGAGTTCTTTAAGTTGGAATACATCTCGAACTGTTGCACCTCCTATTGTAGTGGTAGGAAAATGTACAGCTCATCTGCCAGTGAAACCAGATTCTTCTTCACTTTCTTGTGATTTGTTGTCAAAGGCTGGGACTAGAGGTATTCTTTCATGGAAGAACTGTATATCTCAAGACCATCCTGAAGTTTTATCCTCTGTTGGAACACACATGCTTCATTATGACCCCATGAAAAAACCCTTTCCTCCAGAATTCAAAGTACTGAACGGTGAAGTGAACAATAGCAGCAAACTTAATAATCTCTGCTGTTCATCAACTGATGTTTCTAATCAGGCACCATTGCCTTTCCATAATTACTCCAAAATAAGCATTTCAGATCAGTCTAAAGATTTTATGTCCAACAAAGTCTTTCCTCTTCAAAACAGGCCTATCAGTGAAACCACAACTTGTTTTTCACAGTCAGCAGCAGGATTAAATTCAGAAAAAAGGTCTTCATTGCTGCCCTTTTATGGGTTTGTAAATTCAAGTAATGGACCAGTATTCTCACCCAACCAAGCTAATTATGCCATTGGCAGAGAGCATTGTATAGAAAATCATCATGATAGCCCACAGTACTTAAATACGAAGGTAAATCATGTGTTGGAGCATGTAGCTGAAAAATCTAAACGAGGAAACCCCTCTAACTGTGTAACTTCATCAGTTATGCCTAAAATAACATCTGTTTTTTCACTCCAAAGTACTCAGGCATCCAACTATTTGTCACCTGAACTAAACCAAACATTACAAGATGTGTTAAAAGGAGAACCTGCTACTCAGTCATATAGCTACATAAAACCTCATGATCCATCATTTCAAAATAAAGCAAGTTGTAAAACATTTACAAACTTGAAAGATTCAACAGTTCTATGCAGCTTAACCCATTCACCTGCTAAATTCAAGAGAGAGCTGAATATGAACAGCACAAGAAATGAAGGTGTATATTTTAGCAATGAAGGGCAAATCCCAACATCATCTTTTAGAACAGAAGAAATAAATTCAAGATCAAGGGGAACCTGCATTAGCACGTTGCTTAAGACTCAAGCAGATTCAATAATAACACAACAGCTGGCAAAAGAAAAGAAGAACTATAGTCTCCATGGTCTCAACGCTATCCGTCCAACTCTTCTAGAACAGAAATCTTTGCTGCTTCGGCCATCTCCACCAAGGTATTTTGTACCTTTGCACCTTGCCCACCAACAGGGGTTACAAGTTATTTCAGGAAAGCCTTCTCTGAATTCATCAGATGTGCAGGCAACAAGAGGTGGAACCACATCTTTACTTTTAAACAAAGGTCCTGGAATGATTTTGACATTTGGTAGTGGGTCACTTGGAACAATTGCAAATGCCACTGAAAATAATTCTCAGGTTTTAGAGAAACTTGCATCTAAAGAGTATGGTAAAGAAACAGTATCTGCATCAGAGCTGGAACTGAAAACAGACAGTTCTAGGAGCATAAGAAATTCTTCTGCTATTGGTGTATGCAGTGGGACAGTAAATGCTTCATCCATTGGCATACCACAAAAGGAGCAACTTAATGTTACAAATGTTTCTTCTGTGAAATTACTCACTGGCAGTAAGGTTAACTCTTTGGAGCCAATAAAACAACCAGAGATTGGGCAAGAACAACCTGTTTATGCACTTTTGCCTGATGGCAGGCAAGCAGTTTTTCTTAAATGTATGTCACCAAACAAGTCTCTAGCACAGAACCATAATGTTTCTCAAGGTACTGCTAGTCAAAAGTCTGAACCAAAGAAACCTGGAACAATGCAACAAAAACTTTTACTGAAAATTAAGACTTTTCCTGCTGCTGACAACTGCCAGCCAGTTAGCAATGTTGTGTCATCTTTACAGCTCAATAGTATGCATTCCCATACTAGTCCTGTACTTGATCCAAAAAAGACAGTTCTTTCTTCAAGTGATGCCTTACATCTCCCAGGTAGGTTGGTGCCTGCAAATGCCTGTTTGGCAAGTGATAAATCAAAGGATCCTTGCACTTCTACAGAATTTGTACATTCCTCTAGGTATGTGAAGACATTGTCACAAAAGACCCCATCTGATTCAGCACAAACTATAACTGCTAAGAACAGGAGCAGTTTTAGAAGTCAAATATCACCAGGGACTATAACAAACAAGCTTTCAAAAGCTAAACGTCATTCAAAGCAAAGTGGTGCTAAAGTTTCTGACCCTACGGTTTCACAGAAGAACAGGAATTTGAAACGGAAAGCTAAGGATGACATTCAGGAACTTCCTAGAAAGAAAATATTGCATCGAAAGTGTAAAGAGAAAAATCAAATGGATATGAATGAATTTGAGTCCTTGCTTCAGGCCCCTTGTAGACCAAGAATGTCAAAAGACACTGTAAGGATACTAAAGTTGCTTCCTTTTAATTCTAAACAACTTGTCAAATGTCCCCGGAGAAATCAGCCAGTTGTAGTACTAAATCACCCTGATGCAGATGTTCCAGAAGTTGTAAATGTTATGAAAACTATTGCAAAATTTAAAGGACATGTGCTAAAGGTTTCTTTGTCAAAGAGAACTATTGATGCTCTTTTGGAGCCAGCATACTATAATAACAGTTTGTACATATTTACTAATAATCTCTCTCGAAGAAAACGCAGAGTGCTAAAACCTGTAAGTCCTGTAAAAGAAAGATTTGTTTTGAAATTGACACTGAAGAAGACTAGCAAAAACAATTATCAGATTGTGAAAGCTACCTCTGATAATACGCTGAAAACTACATTTAGCTGCTGGTTTTGTGGGAGGATATTTGACAATCAGGATAACTGGGTAGGGCATGGACAGCGTCATCTAATGGAAGCCACTCGAGACTGGAATTCATTAGGGTAATTTATTATAATTAGTGAAGAGGCAAAACAAAATTGCAGATTATTTTGAATGACAGCATTATGTGTTTTTTTAAGGAAAATGTTTTGTGATAGCACCCAAAATGAACTTGTATGAATTTAAATTAAATAGTTGCAATTGCAGTTTAAAGTACATTTTGTTATTACGATCATGTCATATATTTGTATTTAGAGAATGAATTTCAGGGCTTTTTGTTCTGTATATATTTAAAAATCAAAGTGTGTACATATTTTTGTACTTCAGTTATTTGCTATAAAATCTTGCACAGGAATTGTATTTTTCCAGCTCTGTGCATGCACTACTAAAAATGTTTTTCAGCTACACATAGCTATTGCTGTATTTTTCCTTGATCTTTCCAAACAGAAAACAAAATTCCCCTTTCTTTTCCAGGGATTCAACACTGTTGTTAGCAAGTGCCTAAAAGATGTGAAACAGTTTACTTTGTGTCGACTGTATAACCATAGGTCCATGTAGGGCCAGGTTTCCTAACAGTTTCTTTTAAACAAAGCCATATGTGAATGCTTTAAGCTATATTGCTATGCACATGACACTTGTACTATTTCTGTGCAGTTTGTCTACTTTCTTAGTGAAATATTTTTTCATATACATAAATAAACATGATACTGTGCTTAAGTCTGATAATGAAATCAGTTGAAAGTATAATGTATTCAGTTTGTACAGTGCATTCCAAGTGGATGCTTGTCATCTCTTGTAAATCAGTAAAATTTTGCTACCAGATGTATATAAAGGGCATGCTGTGATTGTGGTGGCATTGGTCTTGCTAGAAATCAGATTATGACTTTGTGAAGATGGTAATGTTTTGATTGGGTTTTTTTAATTACAAATATTGATGCCTCATAAAATTGAAGGAACTTGGGGCATTCTACACAAAATTCTTCCATATTTAGATACCTTTCTGATTCTTACGAAAAACATTTGTCTCACATATGTTGTGTCCTAGATCCTGAAACTGAATTTCTCTATACTGATAGTATAGCATTGGCTGTCATGTTATAGGAATGTCAGGTTTTTGCTGTAGTGACTCAGGCTCTCATTTGTGTTGATTCTAAATCTGCTATACAAAGTACTGTTGTCTTGAAGCCTACAGTTGGTCAGACTTCTTAATTGTCTTCCACCCTCGTGGAATATGGGGTGGCATCTTCAAATCTATTGGATTGTCCAGATATTATGTATTAGACAGAAGTCTCAAATGTGCAACAGTACAGTGGTACCTTGGCTCCCGAACGTAATCCATTCCAAGACTCTGGTCATGACCCAAATTGGTCATGAGCCAAGTCAAATTTCCCCATAAGGTTCAATGTAAATAAGATTAATCAGTTCTGTAACTATTCTTTTTAATCACAAAAATTTGAAGAGACAGCAACAAAGATCGCAGCCATCTCCCTTCCACCCCGAGCACAAACGCAGCCTTCCCCCCTCCACCAGCATGACCGTGATTGCACCTGTCATCCCTGCACAAGTGCGACCTCGGCCATAGATGGACGTGATCGCGGTCACGCTCAGTCAGGGAACACGGGTGCGATCGCGGCCCTCTCCCCCCCAGCATGACCACGATTGTGCCCATCTTCCCTGCATCGGCATGACTGTGATCATGGCCATCTCCACCCCCCCTCAGCACAACCGCAATTGCATCCACGCAGGAAAGATGAGCGCAATCATGATCGTCACCCAATGTGGAGGGTGAGCCACATTGCGACCTGGGGCAATTTTTTTTTTAAATTTCTGTTCGCGACCCGATTTGGTTGTGAACTGAGGTGTTTGTGAGCCGAGGTAGCACTATGTACGTGTTTCTCATTCAGCCCTTCTCACAATAGGAAATGAATCTTGCAGTGCTGCAACATGTTGTGTTCAGACTACCCTCCCCCCAAGTTTGGAGTGTGCATTATGTCCTTTCTTACCCTGCCCCTTGCCAAAGTGAGAAGATGGATACACATGTTTTAACCCTTTTACCAGGATGACATTCATTCCTGGTAGGGCAAGTCAGAACAGGTGTTATGTATGATTAACCTGTGTATTGATGGAAATTATATACAAACAAAATGAATTTATGTTCTATAAAGGAAGTGAATAACTTGATTTATAACAATGTTTTGGTACTTAGATTGCCATTGGGCCTCTGTACAAACAATATGCTTATCAGATGACAAGAATCAGTCTTCAGTAAGTAGGGGAAAAATCAACTGTAATGAGTCTCAAATTTGTAATAATAACATTTTCAGTGTTGAAACAGTTCTTGCAAAGTAAAATATCTCAGGAAAATGATGTGCTTTTAAAGAAGAAATGCAATTCAGGATTACCTCTAATAATTCCCCTGCATTTAACCTTTTAAATTATTAAAAGGTTAATAAATCTTTTATATAGATGTATTGTTTTATAACTGTATTGAATAATTTAAAACCATGGCTGAAGCACAGGTCTTTACTGTACATTTAAATAATTAGCTATCTAATAGGAAATCTTGGTCTTAGTTACTTGAGCAGGTTTTTTTCAGATACATAGGAATTATTCTTTTAAATTGTGACAATATAGATTTACCAAGTTTACCTTCTAGAGATTTAGAAGGATACATCTGTTTCCATGTGTGGACATTCCAATTTTTATATTCATTATATTTTGTATTTATTAAAAAATCAGAAGTACACAGGGCTCATCTTGAAGTTGATTAAGTGTTCAAAGTTGTATGCACAGCAGAAAGTACCATTAAGACCATTGCCAGGCTTTTTAAAATGAGCACACTATTTTAAAGGTTTCAAAGGTTCAGCCATGCAGCTTGAGCTGCAGAACAGCCGAACAGTAAATTTATGTGACTTCTGTTCTCTGTCACAACGTTGCTACTCTGAATGCTGTGTGACTGGGGTGTATGTAAGGTGACTGTAAAATTTTTCTGCCAATCACTTTTTGTAATATTGCTATTAAATTTTAATCCTTTGTCTCAGTTCACAAGGTTGAACAGATTCCTATTTTATATGTATTTTCTAAAGATTCTGGGTAAATAATTGATTCTGTACAAATCATAAATATGTAAATGCAATTAAATGGTCTTTCTAGGATGATTCTGTAAATTGCTGGAAAAATGCCCTCAAAGGGGCCGTTGTACCTTCTGACTAGAATTTTCCCTGCTCTAGAGCAGTACATCAGTGGTGTTAATGGATGACTAATTTTTTACATCTGTTGATAGGACTGAATGATGGGTTAAAATAACTTTTTCATTTGAATAGATAAGTGCAAGTTTCGTGAAAATTAAATTTGAGTCACGGACTACAATCCAAATACTCATTTGAAAAATGGCCTACAGGAATCAGTGAAACTTTCTTCTGGGTAAAGGGGCACAGTATTTTGCTGTTAGGGTGTAACAACCTAATTATAGGGGGGTGATTTTTACTCTTGGCATCCTTAAATTCTTCTGTCCATTGAACTGCATAGATCATCATCTTACTCTGCAGTTATTCAATTTGAAACCTATCGTTGCTTCAGATATATATAATCTGAAATCTACCAATATATATAAAATCATCTGAATTGTAAAATAATCCAGTGGAGGCTATTGGGTGAAGGAGGGGGAGAAGATTTGCACTGATTTCTCCCTACATCACTATATGTTTTTTGGGAGGCCCCTTGACCTACCCACACCATTTTTTGAGGAATGGCTCTGAGTAGACTTCCACTCATGGCTAGTTTAATCCAACCATTTAATTTACCATATAGTAGGATAAGTTGCTAAGAAGCAATACAGAAAAATATTTTTTCTTTGTTGAAAACTATAAATCGAATGGTTGATTTAGGAAGAAAAAACTAAATTCATAAATAACATAAATCCAGAACCACATTTTGGTGTAAAATGCTTATTTGAAGTAAGATGGATGTGAATTCCTGGTAACTGTTTACATGAAGAAAATACCTTTTATTACCTTTATCCACCTTGAGACTAGAGGGTTGAAAATAATTTGAATATACATAAAAGTATCATAAGTATGGGATTCTGAGTGGAAACAAATTTGCTCTTAACTGGAGGTGACTAGTTGAAGCTTTGACAAAAATGTGCTTGAAGTCTCTGCTTTAAATATTTTTAAACTCACATCTTGAAATAAAACATGTTAGAATTTGGAGTGCAAGTTTATGCTAGCCAGGTGTCAAACCATGTGCCCCCCAACTTTCCAGCATAAATGAACAATTGAGTGAACAAATTTCATTAGAAACAATCACCAGGGTCTAAGTAAAATGCAAGTGATGGAAAAGATGTCAGAGTGGGAGAGCAGAATTGTGAATTAAAACCATCATTTTCCTGTGGCTTAAATAACATACAGTCTAAAATTTTCAAAGTCAAGACCCCACGCCTTGATCTGATGTTTTCTATATTCACAATAAAATATTAAATATAAGGCATGTGTAATCTAAAAAGCAGAGGCATTCATTTAAGTTGGACTTTTTAACATTTGAGAAGTAAATAAGATGTATTTTAAATGAGAAAGAGCTACAATAAGATACTCTGGATCACAATTCTGCATTCATATACTCTTCTGCATAGTAATTCTTTTTATATTCTTGTATGTACATTTAATAAAAATGTAACAATAATTCTAACAAACACAGCCCAAACCAGTACAAATCTATTACATTATTCAGAAATTATGAATTTTAAAGATTTTCATATTCAAAAGCAAACATGCCTTTAGCTTGTTGAGTAATGGCTCATTTTGACAGAAACATAGGTTTTTAATGTGAATTTTACCAAGAAGTTACTTTACCAAGAATAAGGAATCCGTAGCAGGTACAATTTTTTAAAAAATAAATTACATGTCATGGAAGCTTTTTCATTCTCTACTGAGTTTAAAATTGCTTTCATAGAACATATACCTCAAATACATGACAACTGGATCAACTTTGGAACGGTCATTACATAATGAATTGGACCCATCAGTTCCTTTAACACTGACTTTCAGATATAATCGCTATTTTACAGTTTGTGGGCTGAACATACTGTGATCCTTCTTGATAAAAGTTTTTGGAGCAAAGTCTTCTTACGGGTTTGTTTGCTTATTCCAATGCTTAGTCTCAAACATCTGGGTGATAAAGACTGGAAGATATTTCATGGTGGATCCTCAATGCAGTTATGAAACTCTAGTAATATATTTAAGTTTGGTTGAGTCTTTTGTATTGTTCTGACTGTCAATGAGAACGAGGGAAGTCTGTTGATGGTTCTCTATTATTTCTGCCACACTGTCGAAGCGCTGGATTGAGAAAACAAAGTTGGAGATGACATACTCAGCATCATGATGATTCATTCAATAATTTCAATAATTTAAAATTTTAATTGATTGATTTTTTTTCATGATAGCCCACACCCAAAAAGTTCAGCATTAGATATTCTGAATTTCTATATTCTATTGATATTTGCTAGTAATTTCATATATGAATTTGCACCACAAGATTATTTTCCTTGAAAAGTAAAGTTGTTACTGAAGTTTCTGCTAAATAAAGGTATTGAGCTGTTAAGGTTGGTCCCATCATGTTTTTGGACAAAATTGCTCTAAATACTTGAAATTGACAGTTACCACTTAAGACTGTAAATGATGGGTTAAATATCAGAATGTAAAAATTTCTACATTTTCTCATATACTATGGCAAAGACTCCACATTACATGGGAGTAAGTGCCAATGAGTTCAGTGGAATTTCTGAGTTAGCATTAGGCTGAACAGTAGTATATATAGGAGGTTTAATTTTTGTGCAGGAGCGTGGCACACAGTGGAGAAATATCATATGCTTAGGAAAAGAAACCAAATAAACATATTTCCTGTGCAGCCTCTGTAACTTCTATGGAGTTTGTTTCCTTGGTTCATTCAAACAAACATGAAGGAAACCTTAGATTTGGTAGCAGTGATGCTTCATTTCAAAATTGGAGAGCTGTCCAAAACCAATCCCCTGCCCCAGAAAAGGGCAAAACACACAAAACCACCCAATGATCTGGTTTGTATGTAATGACAACACAGTACATGCTGCGTGGTGGTGAAGTATGGGTGGTTCAACAAAACAGCACCACAACCTGCCTTAAAATAAGGTCTGCAGCATGCTCAGATGGGCATTTTGAATAGTCATTGTCAGCATAGTTTCTGTCACGCAAACCCTGAGGTCCTGTAGATTATGCAAATATTAATGCTCACATAACCCATGATCTATGCTCCCTAGCTTTGCATGACATGACAAGCTGTGGCATAGCCATAAACATGCAAATTCTGCCCAGTACATGCCACAGCCAACCATGGTGAAAATAAATAATGAGCTATTTTGATCGTGCAAACTGGGTCTATGGGTTCTTGATTCATGCTCATACTAACCTATAGTGAAAGTATGAATCCACAAAAAGAGCCCATGATTTGTTGTGTTGTAAATTTCTGTTGTTGGTGGCTAGTAACCCATTTTTCAATGGGTATATGGTACCCATGTAATGACAGCCCAGAAATCATCAGCAAACCATGATTCAGTGATAATACACATTCAACCCATATTCTCAGTTGTTGCTATTGTAAATTAGTACTTCAGAACTATGGTTATCTCAAGCAGGCAACACGACTTCATTCAGTTTTCTTCAAAGTCCTGTTTTGTTTTGCTTTGGGGGGTTTTTGGGGTCAATTTCTCATTTTAAGGAATCAAAGTAAAATATGTTATATTGTAATAAAACAATGAGTCAAAAGCTAGAAATTATTTTAACAGTTTGATTTAAATATACTGTTACTGAAAATCTATAAAAATTTGTGAAAATGTTCTTTTAAAGCTTAAAATGGAACAGTATAATTTAGTAAGAAGTAATCAAAAAGCTCCATTATGTTCTTTCATGTTTTTAATTTTAATTTTCTGATTATTTTACTAACCTTCAGTTTTTTCACTTTTTGGTATTACTATATCATTTTCCAACTTTGAGTAAAATTTAGTGTACTATCTGGTGAGGGTTGACATCTTTCCTCAAACCTCCATTTCCTTTCTCAGCAGAGCAAGAGGCTTCTGACTACAGTCTTATGTTAAAGCTTTGCGATACAAAGAGGATAATATAAAGTTACCAAGTTAATGTGCCAGTTACTTAGAGATTGAGTACTGTACATGCTTGAATCCAAACTGAATCTTCAACACTTTCCATCAAATGGAGTTAGCTCCTCCCTAAGGGAGGTTCCTGCTGCTTGTGGGCCACTTGGCAGGATCATTGGACATTAGTTAATTGACTAGCTCTTTAGACCTGGTGTCAAATGGTGAAAATAGTTTAGTTACATTTCTCATTTTGCTCTCCCTGTTCCATAGTGTCTCCCCTCAAACCATGGGTTCCTGGTTCTCATCAGCTGCTTAGCTTATTTCAGAACTCACTGCCATTGGCCATTCAACTAAGAATTCTGACCCCAAAGGGAGTGCAGATGCTTAGTACTTGTCCCCGCTTCTGTTTTTTCCCCCACCCAGACAATACCAGGTAGTAATATCAACTGGCCCTCCAGCTTGGTGTGACCGTTGCTGAATGCCAGGTCGTTCCAAAATAAAATACTGCTTATCCATGGGAGGCAACCTGGCATGTATCACAGAGACCTGGCTGGGTGAAGCAGGAGGCATGGGGCTTACCCAGCTTTTCCCCCCTGAGTATCTGGCCCAGCACCAGCCTCATCTGGAGGGAAGGGGAGGGAGTCCGGCTCTTAATTGATAGAGATACCATCTTTCTCAGAGGACTTCCCATCCATTTGAGGATAGGTCTCTAGTGTGTATGCCTGGTGTTAGGTGATTGAGACAGATTAGGGATTTTGCTGGTGTACCACACACTCTTCTGCCCAGCAGACTCCCTGCCTGAGCTAACAGAGATTGTCTCGGACTTGGTGTTGGAGACCCCCCAGGATGTTAGTTCTGGGGGACTTCAAGTTCTATGCCAACAGTATGCTCTCCAGAGCAGCTCAGGATTTCATGGCTGCCGTGACAACCATGGGGCTGTCTCAACATATCACTGGCCCAACACACAAAAAGGCACACCCTGGACCTGGTCTTTTCAACTGGGCAGGAAGATGGTGATCTGGAAGTGAAGGATCTGACACTAATCCCTTTGTCATGGTCAGTTCACTTCCTCATGAGGTTTAAACTTGGGGCCAGTTTCTCTCTCCATAGGGGTACGGACCCGATTAAATTGGTCTGCCCCCAGAGTCTTATGGATCCTGATGGATTCCTGTGCGCTCTGGGGGACTTTCTGGTTGATATTACTGGTGCTTCTGTCAACGCTCTAGTTGATCTATGGAATACAGAAATGACTCAGGCAGTTGACATAATCACCCCTAAGTGTCCTTTTCCACCATGCATAGCCTGTGCAGCACCTTGGGAGACGACTAGAGCATAGATGGAGGAAAACTCATGCCGAAATGGACTGAACACTTTTCAGAGCTCATTATCGAGCCTATACTGTGGCAATGAGGGCGGAGAAGAAGGAATTCTTCTCTGCTTCTATTGCATCTTCACAGTGCCATCCAGCTATGCTTTTTTGGGTGATGCAGGGCCTATTACATTCTGGGCCTCAGACAGACCCTATTGCACCATCGGCAGCTCACCGTGACAACTTTGCCCAGCACTTTAGGGATAAAATCACTCAGATTCGCCATGGATTGGACTGCACAGTTGATACGGTCCTGGAGCAGGAGGTGTTCAGAGTGCTGCCCGGTCCACCTTTGCTGGATAAGTTTCAATTATTGTGGTGTGAGGATGTGGACAAGGTGCTTGGACAAGTCTGACCCACCACATGTTCATTTGACCCTTGCCCTTCATGGCTGCTCTCCAAAACCAAGGACAGGATGTGTACCCGGGTCCAGGAAGTAGTTAATGCCTCTCTAAGGGAGGGTTGGATCCTCACATCCTTGAAGGAGGTGGTGATCAGACCCATCCTGAGGATGGCAAACCTAGACCCAGAGATTGCCTCCAGTTATAGACTGTGGCTAACATCCCATTCCTCGGCAAGGTGCTTGAGTGGGTGGTGGCCAGGCAACTCCAAGCTCTCTTGGAGGAAACTGATCATCTGAACTCATTTCAGTCTGGATTCAGACCTTGGGTATGGGACTGAAACTGCCTTGGTCTCCCTGTATGATGGCCTGTGCAGAGAGAGGGACAGCGGGAGTGCATCCCTGCTGGCTCTCCTGGATCTCTCAGTAGCTTTCGATACCATAGACCATGGAATCTTTCTGGGTGGGCTGGCTGAGTTGGGGGTGGGAGGCACTGCTCTGCAGTGGTTCCGCTCCTACTTGATGGGCCAATTCCAGAAGGTGGTGCTAGGGGATTATGGGTCTGTGTCATGACAGTTATGCCATGGAGTTCTGCAGAGTTCCATTTTATCCCTCATGCTGTTTAAAATCTACATGAAACCACTGGGAAAGGTCATCAGGGGGTTTGGGCTGAGGAGTTATCATTATATTGATGACACCCAGCCCTACCTCTCTTTTACATCTGATCCAGGTGATGCAGTGGCTGTCCTTAACTGATGTCTGTCTGGAGTGATGGGCTGGATGAGGGCCAATAAATTGAGGCTTAATCCAGATAAGACAGAGGTCCTGTTGGTGGTTGGTTCAGCTCTCCAGGTAAGTGATCTTTGGCCTGTTCTGGATGGGGTTGCAGTCCTCCTATGGAACAAGGTGTGTAGTCTGGGAGTGTTCCTCAACCCAGAGTTATCGTTGGAGTCCCTGTTGACTTCCTTCAGCTTTGGCTGATCCATGAACTATGCCCTTACTTGGGTGAGCAGAGCCTTGCAATGGTGACCCATGCTCTGGTAACCTCCTGATTGGACTACTGTAACACACTCTATGGGGGGCTGCCCTTGAAGACAGTCCAGATACTTCAATTGGTTCATAACAGGAGTAGAAGCCCCTGTTTAGGTCTGTGGAGACTTGTTCTGTTGCTCCCTTGGACAGTAAGGCCCTTACTCTATCAGTCAAAGCTGGAGAGGATGGCGTGATTTTAATGCAGCCCAGCAGTGGTACAGTATAAAAATTCCATTATGTGCCCTTACCAAATATAGACAGTAATTAGGAGTCAGAGGTGATGTTCTCCCATGCAGGAAGGAACTGAGCCCGATAATGCATGCAGTTGTGCAGTAGGGACCCTGTGGGGTGGGGCTGCCTGGACCAAGATCTCAGCGCCTGTGCCTGTTGTCCTGGTGCTTGGGTGGGAGCCTCTGGTATGGTAAGTGTCACACCTCTGGAAAGCAGCTAAGGCTATTGCTGGAAGGAGTTCCTTGCCATGTGTGTTGCGGCTGCTGATGTGTGTAATCCATGCACCTGGAGTGGAATGCACTTGTGCAGAGTCCATACTCTCAATAGTGTGCGCATTAAAGATGACCTTCCGTGACAGGCAGGTCCTCAATGCGAGCCTGTGCCTCATGGGGAAGGCCGCAGACCACAGCCAAGAGTGGAGGCATATGGCTACTGCCACCAGCAGTGCCAGTGTCTGGTGACCTCTATTTGAAACCTGACAATTTATCCGCCTCAGTGTGGAGCAGGCAGGCTGCACTGCGAAGGCCATCACGTAGCTACTCTTCCATAGATCTCATGGCACCTGGCCATGGTGGCCTTGTAGCTGAAGACTTGAATGGCAGGGAGGAGCAAACTCCTTCTTAGCTGGGCTGTCAGGACAGTGTCCTTTGTCTACTGGCATGGACTAGCCCCTCTAGGCAGTCCCTTGCATGTGCACCACTATCACAGAACTGGACCTGGGTGGGTTGATGGAGGAAGCAGAAGGATCTGTTGACCACTTCATGGGTGCAGCCCACTCTGCGTGATGTGGACAATGCTGCTGTGGAGGGGGGCTTCTAGCACTTCTGGGTTGCGTGCAGCAGAGCCAACAGGCAAGGGATGGATACTGGCCTTGAGTGCCTTGAGGATGGGCGGGCAGAGGACATGGTCAATCTCAGGCTCTGCCTGGTGCAAGGCCAGAAGGCTGGGATCATCCTCCATGCAGGGGACCAGTCAGGAAAAGGGCCTGAGACCAAGGTACACAGGAGGAGGGACTCTGACCTGATCCCTTGAGGATGATCCATGGCAGCCATACTGAGGAGGCACTCATAATGGGGGTACGGAGGCCTGACAAGACTGTGAGAGTGGCGCTGACAATCGGCCTGGTTGTGGGCACTCCCGTGTCCAGGGGTGAGATGGGGTGGCGGCGACTGGTGATGCGGCAGTGGAGCTGGTGGTAGCCAGCAGAACTTGAGTTGGAGCCCATGCGCTCCTCATTTGGGTGAGCGTGTGCACGCGCAGGGCTCATAGGTGCAGCCTTAGGGTGGGCCTGCAGATGCTGCTTCAATGGGAGGTGCTGGTCCTCGATGCCATAAGCATTGGTGCAGCCTTGACGTCAAGGGAGTGCACGTGCATGACTTCAATCATGCCAGTCCAGCATGGGATGTTGGCAACTGCGTCTGGCATCAGGTCAAGGCTGAGAGGTCTGACTGTGTTGGGCTGGTGGTTGAGGCAGTGCCCTCTCGGGGTGGGCCTGCAGACACTGCTCCAACAGGAGGTTCAGGTCCTCCTCAACATGCGTGTTAGTGCAGTCTCGGTGCTGAGGGAGCACATGCATGCATGACGTCGAACATGCCAGTCCAGGCGAGATGAAGTTGGGGTAGTGGTTGAGATGGCAGAGCTGGTGGCCTGAAACAGCCCTGATCTGTGGAGGTGTCAGAGGAGTTGAGGGGCTCCCACTCCAGTGGCCTAGATGGCGGCAGCGTATGCCCAGCGTGGGCTGATGATGAAGAGCCACCCCTGTTGGGAGGAGTGATCCCTGAAGTCCTCCAGTGGTCAGGTCATGCGCTGCGTAAGAGTGGCCTGTTGAAATGGGTGGAACGGGCAGCACAGGCTTGCAGGGGAGGGGGCCGAGACAGTGCAGGCACTGTGCACTCTGCTCCCTGTGGCTGACAAGTGGTGGCACATGTGAAGATGCGGTGGCCTTGGCCGTGTGGCGCTTCTTGGATTTAGGGGCAGCCTGGGTCTGCCACGGCTGGCGAGGCAGCACCGACGGTCCTTTTCTTAATGTGCCTGGTAGGGCGTGCGGCATCCTTGGTGGGAGGCCATTTCTTGGCCCCTGGTCGGGAAAGGCAAGGTAAGGGACTAGCAGAATTGGCTGTCTGCAACCAGGAAGGGGTTGGTGCACGAGGCATCAGCCATGTGGTCAGAAGAGAAAACAGCTAGAAAGCAGCATGAAAGGAGAAATAGGGAATTATTCCTTCTCCCCTTTGCAGAGGAGGAACGAGATAAGAGTTTTATTTATTTGAGAACATACAGAGAGTAGAGAAGAATGAACGGAAAAACATGAGCTAGAGCAACGGAGGTTCTGATGGGAATGTGACTTGGTGTGTGGTTGAAATGAAGCTGAGGGACTGGGTGGGAGCCCCTTCCCATTATCTGGACTTCTGGAAAGGGTGGGCTGGGGCTCCTGCCCACTCTGACGCTGAGCTTTGAAAGTTTCTCTCCAATGAAGGCCTTGCGCTCCATGGCAAAGCCCATATGTGTGGTTGCACAGAGACCACGAAGAAGAACTACAGTTAAAAGTTTCCAGTTGAAATTCTTCAGTGAAGGGTGGAAGCGGGGCTTGATCGTTACAAAGGATTTACAATCCTTTTCATTCACCTAAATTAGGTCCTTACTGGATTGAGCAATTTTATGTTCTATTTAGTTCCCTATGGTTTTATTAGCTATTTTTATGAAATATCTTTATAAGCCAACATGCTAATAAGCAGTGTAAAGAAAATTCCTATTCATGTATTGAGGTATAAAACAAAGAAGAAAGCACTCACCTCCTCACCACTTTTTTCTCTACCCAGGGCATATTGCCTTGTTGATTCTATAAACCGGATTGGAATGTTATATACTCTCTTGTTATAAAGCACCACTAGTGTATATGGTTGCTTTAAGTCTTGCCCAGAACTCCTTCTTACTAAGAATGATCCATCCTAAACAACAAAAGAAAACAGAGAAGAGAAAATACAAGGAGCAATTAGAGTTAACTATACCATAATTAATTTTTCTTAGTCTCCCCTCCCCCCTGGATTTCTTCAAGAGATATGTGTTTGAATTCTGTGAGATGTGGATTCTGCAATATTGGGTTGATTTGCTTTTGTTACAATTCCCTTTTGGTGTCCCCCCTTTGATGAAGTTTGTTTTGCCTCCATAACAAAAACCAATTTTGACCATAAAATTATCTGATGCAAGACCCATTAATATATCTTCAGTTTACACTAAGCCATGTTTGAGTTATGGAATGTTGGTTTTTTCCAATGTGATGTGGTGTGAGCTGGTGTGGTGATAGGAGAGTAGGATTGGGGACCTTGAAGATCCAGATTCTAATCCCCACTCAGCCAAGAAAGGTCAAGTTTCTTACCTGTAACTCGTTCTTCAAGGGGTCATTCGTGCATTCACACCAATAGGCTTGACATGGAGAAAAATTTCCAAAGCTTCCAACTTTATGCTGCCTGCACAGGGGTCAGGCCAGGCTCCTGCCCACTCCATGGCGCCAAGCTTTGGAAGTTTTTCTCTGATCAAGGCCTTGCGCTCCGTGTCAAGCCCATTGGTGTGAATGCACGGAAACCATGGAGAAGAACTTTCTGGATGATTTTGGGTCAGTCACTCACTTTCAGCCTAACCTACATCACAGGATTGTTGTTTTTAGAATAAAATGAGGCTATGTAAGCCTCCTTGGGTTTCTTGCAAAAGGTAAAAAAGGTGGGATATAAATGCAATATAATTAAAAATAAGTCAAGGCACTATTAGTGTATGTATACAATAGACTGATTAAACATAATAGGATATGGCATTGGTCACCTAGGATGCAACTGCTGGGAGGTTGACTGCTGGTCTAAAAGATACCAATAATCTGTGCCAGGTTTTAGATCAAGTCAACATTTTCATACTAATTTTTATACTTATTATATTAGTTTTATATGGTTATGATGACTGAAGTGGTTGTGGACATTCCTTGATAAAGGACTGCCTATCTCTTAAAGAGATGTCAAGTTCCAAAGTCTTTTTATTGGATGGACTCACCAAATATTAAATCTTCATTGAGTCCTATCTTTATCATGTCTCCTAATTTAGAGATTCCTTTAATTCATTCTCTATCTTCAATGGCCATGCATAGATTGGATGCATGGTAAACCAACGTTTGAAACTTCCACAATCCCACATTCTAGATCATTAAGAAGACAATTCTATTCCATTAATACCAACTTTAGTAGAAGTGATGGCTGTTTCACTTTTTTTTCTTAAGGATGGAATCCTACACAGGTCTAGACAAGAAAATGTCCTACAACCTATTTCTGCCTAAATATACATAGGAACTAGTCAGCACAAAGTAACTGAAAAAAAGTATTGTGGAGACTGCATTTCCCAAGAACCTATAATGACTACCATTGATGTCTGTTAGAAATATACACCACAATGTTTCATTGATTGACAAAAGTCAATCTCTGATCCCTTCTGTATTTCTAAAAAGTCACTGCTGGCTTTTCACTGTTTCAAGGAAGCATATTTTACCTTGTTGGATTTGTATAATGCATCCTCAGCTGTTTTCCGATCACTGGAAGCCATATACCATGGTTTGCCTTGAACATTTGCATCCTGTGAAAAAGAAGGTCATTTCTAT
Source organism: Varanus salvator macromaculatus (assembly GCA_023646645.1). Classification (NCBI taxonomy): domain Eukaryota; kingdom Metazoa; phylum Chordata; class Lepidosauria; order Squamata; family Varanidae; genus Varanus; species Varanus salvator. The sequence continues at coordinate 30,247,455 of JAIXND010000756.1, forward strand.
GAACATCTTTAAAGCACACTGATTTTCTATGTTTACTTATTTTTAAGCAAACCTATCCATTTCATTTATTATTACATTTTAACTGTCCAATACTTGACATTCTTTGGATGATGTACAAATCAAACACATACAATATAAAGTGGCAGTAAAAAGAATAAATATCATGAATATAATAAGCGATGGGATGTCATACAAAAATTCTAAATAAATAAATAAATAAATAAACTATGATTACAATTAGCAGCAGCACCTAATAAAATCACAAGTAAAATGAACAGCAAGGATGTAAGAGTGCAAAGATTACAAAGCTCCAAGAACAGTTAAAATACCTGGGAAAATAGAAAGGTCTTCACTTCATACTTAAAAGAACATATTGTAGATTCCAGTGAAGATTTCCGGGGTGGGAATATTGCACACAGGGTACCACCACTGAAAAGGTCCTTTCTCCTGTGGCCTCCTGCCTAATTAGACAGGAGTACCTGGAGAAGGCCTCATATGATGGCAGTCTAGCAAGATGTTTCTAAGAACATGAATAATCTTGAAGTATATACATATCATTAAGGCCAGATTATCTGCATTTGGCTGGAAGATCTGTACTGTGCCCAAGATTTTAATTTCTTCTAAATGGAAGAATAATTAAACTGTGAGCCGCCCCGAGGCTGCTGCAAGGGGCAGCATATAAATATTTAAATAAACAAACAAACAAACAAACGAGTGTGCTTTTTGGCTGTGATGAACTAGAACTGTAACATGAGCCCAAACATTTAGCTGAGGTTTGTCATTTTATAATCCCAAGAACCCATTAGATTTTGACTCAAAGCTTACAAAAAAGAACTTAAATACCTGCTCTGATGTTGCAAAGCCACCCTGATTGGTATTGCGTGGTTTACCTAAGGTGCGATTTGCAGGCTCTGGCGATCCTAAAGAAGATGAAATGTTAACAAGCAAGCTTACATCCTTTAGGTGGTTATTCAATCATGTAAAACTCTGATGTTCTTAGGATGACATAAAGTCTCAGCGCTATTGCTTTAGCCTATTGCCTTTGCAGCTTTGCTCAGGACTGCTCATTTGCTTTACCACATCAGAGATAAAGATACAATGTGAACAATCTTTATCCAGAGTCAGTGATGTGCTGAAGCCAAGGCCCGAAGGGACAAAGCACTGGCACTTTTTAATTAGTAGGGTACTAATAACATATGCCATCCTCCTCACACTTTCCTGTTTCCTCTGAACTTAGCTCCCATGCGTTGGGAGGATGAATTTTCCAGGAACGATATATTGATCCCTGATGCATTTGGGGACAAGCTGATCATCAGTAGGCAATTAAGACCCATGAGTTTTGTAAAAGACTTGGTCCTGCTGGAGTGGAAATCTGCTGGAACTTTTTATTTGATGTGAATCCAAGCCATTGCCTGATTTTTTGGCCTTTCCTAGGAGGCCTGGCTGGGTGACTGTCAGAATGAGTACCTGTTCTTCTCAGTTTACTGTTGCACTGCTGCCCCCATCATAGCTGCCAGTATGGGTTCCACCCAGGTAAAGGTACATAAATTTGAAACCACCTTGGTTTAAACAAACAAGTACTTACTTGGCAAGATGGACGGTTTCTGAGGCAATGGCCTGAAAAAAATAGTAGGAGATTCAATAAGTGTTGGATGGCATCAAACATCATAACTTTGAGGCCCTGCACGTTGCCCATTGTTAGTGCTGCTATTTCTTTCCTTTGCTGTAAAGAAGGTTAGCAGTCAACAGTGAAGAACAGAAAAGAAAGAAACATTAAGGGCATAAAAATCAGAGGAGGCGATTAAGGCCTGCCCAACACTGCCCAGACTGCAATTCCACCACACCAGACTTTGTGCCACGCCCTCCCAGCTGCTGCAGCTGACCACCTGTGCTCTGGAGCAGCTTTTCCAGTCATGGAGCACCCAGGGAGGTGGGGAAGGAGTACCCACCAGCTGGGGGAAGGACCTTGCCTTCCACTGGGGGAGCCTTATTTGCCAGCCATTCTAGGGTGCTGAGGAGAGAAGGCTATTAATGCTCACCTGACACTGCCCAGACCATGCTTCCATCATACCAGCTTTGGCACCAGCCTCTGATCTTGCACTATGCCCCCTCTTTGAAGCCACTGCAGCTGACCTGCTGACTGGGGGCAGGGGGGCTTCTGCTGGCAGGAGGCCTTATTTGCCAGCTGCCACTAAGGGCCAAAAGACATTGCCCATTTGGCTTTTTTTTGGAAAGCCCATTTTGGCTTTTGAAACTTTGTAGTAACAATTTTGGGCCATGACAGTTTTATTTTAACATTCTAGATTTATGTAGTTTTAATATGTCTTTGGGGACTTTGGAGAGCAATGAGGTGCCCCTATAATAGTGGTTATGGATAGGTGGAGGTATGACATTAGATTAACTAGCCAGCAAAAGAGAAGAAGGGTCAAATGTCTCACATCTGCCCCCTCTTCTGGTTCTTTCCCCAACCAGATGTTTCCTGGTAGCTGTATCAACTTACCTTCAAGCATGCTGTTGCTGTTTTGAAATGCCAGGTCAGTCCAAAATAAAATCATGATTTGATTGTGGATGAGGAAGCTGACTTGGCTTGTATTACTGATACCAGAGTGGGGGAGATAAGGGGAGACCCTCTCCTAATTGTGCCTGCCTAGGCACCTGGTGCAGCACCAACATTGTCTTGAAGGTTGGGGAGGTGGGTGGCCATGGTCTATAAGAATATTATCCCCCTCAAGGCTTTCTGTCCACTCAAAGGCAGGTCTTCAGTGTTTATATCTTGTATGGGATACCTGAGACAGATTAGGAATTCTGCTGGTGTATTGCCCACCCTGCTGCCCATGAGACTTTCTGCCTGAGCTGATGGAGGTGGTCTTGAGTATTGAGGATCCCCTCAACACTCCTTGGTGTTGAGGATCCCCAGAATGGTGGTTCCAGGGGATCTCAATGTCCACACTGAGACTGCTTTATTTGAGGCAGTTCAGATTGCTGCCATGACAACCATGGGACTGTGTTAACATGTCATCAGCCCAACAACATGAGAAAAGTCTCACCTTAAACCTGGTCTTTTAACTGAGCAGGAGGATGCTGATTTTTAAGTGTGGGGGATTACCATCAACCTGTTCGTCATGGTCAGACCATTTCTGTTTGATTTAGGTTCTCAGCTTCCTTTCCCCTCTGCAAGGGTATGGAAACTATTAAAATGGTCTGCCCCCAGAGTCCAATGGAACCAAATGGTTTCCAGAGGGGTCTGGGGGATTTTCCAGTTGGTATGATTGGTGCTCCTGTCAAAGCCAAGATCCATTGGTATAATGCAGAAATGGCCTGGGTGGTGAACACGATCACATCTCAATGTCCTCTTCCCCTGGGCAGAGCCTGTTCAGCATTGTGGTATACAGCTGAAATGAGGGGAATAAAGCAAGTGGAGAGTTAGCCAGAGCACAGGTGGAGGAAAACCCATGCCGATTCTGAGCAAGTACAGGTCAGAGCACATTATTGAGCCTATTCCATGGCACTGAAGTAGTAAAGAAGAAAAACTTTTCCACAGCTTTTTGGAATAGTTTGTAGCCTTTTACAAGCTGAGCCAAAGAAGGACCCTGTACAACCCTCAGTAGCCTGCTGTGATACATTTGCACAGCATGTTGAGGATAAAAGCACTCAGATTCATCATGAATTGGATTCCACATTTGATTCATTTCCTTTAACAGAGGCATCCAAAGCACCATCTGATCCAATTTTGATGGGTGAGTTCAATTGTTGAGACCTGAGAATGTGGATAGGATGCTTAGTTAAGTCTGGCCTACCACCTGTATACTGAACCCTTGCCCATCATAGTTGCTCACTGGAACCAAAGAAGGGATGCATATCTGAGTACAGGAAGTCATAAATGCCTTTCTGAAGGAGGTCATGATCAGACCTCTCCTGAAGAAGGCTAATCTGGATCAAGAGGATAATAACAACTATAGGTCTTTTGGAGTGAGGTGCTTGAGTGGGTGGTGGCTGGGCAGCTCCAGGCACTCTTGGATGAAACTGATTTCACTCAGACTTCAGACCTGGTTTTGGAGTGGCAACTGCCTTGGTCACCCTGTGGGTTGACCTGTGCTAGAAGAGAGATAAGGGGAGTGCAACCCTATTGATTCACCTGGATCTTTCAGTGGCTTTTGATACCATCAACCATGGTATCCTTCTGGATAGGCTGGCTGAGTTGGGAGTTGCTTTGCAGTGGTTTTGCTTGTACCTGACTGGTTGATTCCAGAAGGTGGTGCTGGGGGATAGTTGCTCTACAACACGGCAATTAAGCCATGAGGTACCACAGGGTTCCATTCTATCCCCCATGCTATTCAACATCTACATGAAACTACTTATTGTAAGGTGTTAATTCTTTTTCTCAGATGCAGTCATTAGACCCGTTGAAATCAACAGGACATTGGTTAGGTACTCTACTGAAGAGGAGGAATAGATAGAAGCTTAATGCATGTCTGTCATCCTTGGCAACAACTGCGGGTTGATTTCAGACAGTACTAACTTCAGTCTCATTGGTTTTAGTGGAAGTATGTATGTATAACTTGATCAGAATGCAATCCACTGTTGCAGCTCAAGACAACAGCTGTTGTTTTTAGCTCCCATCTGCCTCTCCTCTTTAGTAGCAGGGAATGGTGATCACATTTTCCTGCCTGTTGCAACTGGTTGTGGAGGTGTATTGAAGGTGACATTGCAATATAAGGCAATTCATCCAGAGGATGCAGAAATAAGGGCTAAATGTGCGGTTGCCATTTTTGGCCTCAACTACATGTGTATTGCAATATGAAGTCTTCAATCAACCAAGCAATCAATATCTTCCCTTTTTTCTGCAAAAAAGCCAAGATAGTCTACACAATCTTCCTCCTGCTCTACATTTTATCCTCAAAACAACCCTGTGAGTTAGAGGAGGCCGAGAGTCAGTGACCTCGTGAGCTTATTGACAGAGTAGGGAACAGAACCTGAATTGTCTGACTCCCAGCCCAACACTGTAACCACAATGCCACATTGGCTCTCCTCTAGTCTTGCTGGGTGGCAGTATGGAAGCCTTACTGGTGCCAGGACAGCAGTGTACCTAATCTCACTTCTTCTCCAATAAACATTTTAATCCAAGTTGTTCTTTCTTTTAGTCTTTGAAAGCAAAAGATTATGGTCTGCAGCAACTTTCTCCAGTCTGGTGCCCTCCATTTGTTTGGGGCCATGCTCCATCAGTTCCTACCAGTATGGCTAATGATCAGGAATGCTGAGAGATGTAGTTCAAAACTTCCAGAGAGTACCATTTTGGGGAAGGCTAGCCTGTAACAATAAATATATATTTTTAAGCAGCTGAAAAACACTTACTTTTGAACACCAGATGGGATAGGAGGAAGTGGGATGTCATGGGTGGAACCCCGGCGGCGTTCAGCTGGAATAGGTTTATCTAGAACAATAAGGTAAAACATGCAAATGAATCTGTCTTGACCTTAAGGCTAGCACAGTTTACATGAGAGCAAAGACACCCCATACAGATTTGACTTTCCAAGGGTAGTAGCACAACTGGATTACCAGGCTTCAGTTACCAGTTCTATAGTCCAAGCAATAACACATACAGGTGGAATGGAAATAGGATATCACAGCTTGCACTGAACCAGGATTTTCATCAATCCTGTCATATCTGGTTTATAGCCTACCAGCAGATGCACATATTCTTCAGTTTTGCATAGTTTCAAATGGCTTGTTCCCACTCTACTTGCTTTTTTAGAATCCTCATTCATGTATTCCATATTTACAAAGCAAGAATAAATTGCCAGGCTCTTTCTATCAGTTTTATGATCTTGACTCTGCAACCATGCTTAAGAAGAGTCACCTTGCAAGAACCCTAGTAACTAGGAGTGCTATTTAGTCTGCCTTATTTATTTTGTGTCACAGACCCATCCCACAGCCCATAGCACAATAATCAATAAGCTGCAAGTCTGTGCAGGTGTGGACAGTGAAAAGGCCCTACAAGAGAGCTAGCTAGAGCTCGGAGGAAAACTTGTAACGAATCGGACCAAACATGGCTTAGTGCTCACTATCAAGTCAGGTGATAGTGCAGGTGGCACATTGTATTTTCGCAGTGTTGTCCAGCAGAGCTTTTCCGAGTGGTTCATGGTCTTTTACACTCTGGCTCAAAAAGAGACTGTGAACCACTGTGATGGATTTGCACAACATTTTGAGGATAAAGTCGCTCAGATTCATAGCAAATTGGACACCACAGTTATCCCAGTCCATTGGCAGAGGTGTCCAGAGCACCATCTGGTTCTATTCTGTTGGATGAGAATGTGGACAAGGTGGTTGGTGAACTTCAGCTCACTACCTGTTTGCTTGACCCTTGCCCATCTTAGCTAATTGGGAAAGCTAAGGAGGAGACTTGTGCCTGGGTCCAGGAGGTTGTGAACACCTGGAGTGGTGCTAATCCCCCTAAAGGCAGCTATGATTGCACCACTCCTGAAAAAGCCTAACCTGGACCTGCCTGATGTAAATAATTATAGGCCAATAGCCAATATTCCCTTCTTGGGCAAGGTGACAGATTGGGTTGTGGCTGGGCAGCTCCAAACACTCTTGGAAGAAAAGGATTCTCTGGATCCATTTCAGCTGGGCTTCCTTGTTTTAAAATTGAAACTGCCTTGGTTGCCCTGTGGGATGACCTTTTCTGGGAGAGAGACAAGATGAATGTTACTCTTGATTATCCTGGACCTTTTAGCTGATTTCAATACCATTGACCATGGTATCCCTCTGGAGAGGTTGGCTGGACTGAGAATTGGGGGCACTGCTTTGCACTGGTTCTGTTCCTACCTAGCAGATAGTCTCCAGATGGTGGCCCAGGGGGACCATTGCTCTGTGCCATGGCCTCTGTGCCATGGAGTTCTGCAGGGCTCCATTCTGTCCCGTTTTTCAACATCTACATGAAACTGCTGGGAGAGGTGATCCAGAGGTTTGGGTTGAAGTGACATCAATATGCAGATGACACTCAGCTTGAACTCTCATTCTCATGTAATCCAGGTGAGGCTGTGACCCTTCTTAACTAATGCCTGGGGTTGATAATAGACAATATGGGCCAACAAGTTGAAACTCAATCCAGACAATACGAAGGTGCAGTTAGTAGGCAGATTATTTGCACAACTGGGATATTTTCAATCTGTCCTGGATGGGGTCACAGGCCCCCTAAAGGACAGGATTCATAGTTTAGGAGTGCTCCTGGACCCCTCAGGTGGACTCAGTAGCCAGATATGCTTTCTATCAGCCTAGGCTGGTTTTTCAGCTATTTTCCTACTTAGATGAGCAGAGTCTTGCTACAGTTATCCATGCACTGGTCAACTCACACCTCCATTACTGCAATGGGCTCTTTTCAAAACCATATCTGAGGGAACGCCTGTCTCCACATGTTCCTGCCCAATCACTAAGATCATCATTAGTGGTCCTTCTCCAGGTACCACCCCCCAGTGAAGTGTGGGGAAAATGGCCAGGAGAAGGACCTTCTCTGTAGTAGTGCCACACCTTTGAAACTTGCTTCCCAAAGAGATATGTCAGGCTCTGTTGCTTCTTTCCTTCTGGCATCAGGTGAAAATTTTATTATTCTGTAGATGTTTTGCTAACTAATTGGTTTGAATGTGTTTTATTGATCTTACTGCTGCCTCTTTTAACTGCTGGACTGTATTTAAATCTTTTAATTGTTCTTAACTTCATGTTTAAGAAATTTGACTTGATTGTTTTAAATTTTTTATTGTTGGTTTTTAGTTTATTGTCATATTGTTTTAATTGGATTTTATCTTCTCATTGTGGTTTTATTGTGTTATTACTTACTGTAACCCACCCAGAGAGCTTTGCCAGCTGTGGGTGTAGCATATAAATGTAATAAATAAACAAACAAATTCTCAGGCTTCCCCAACAGCCTAAGCTGAAATGAACAAATCCAGATAATACATTCCAGATTCTTTAGGGGGAGCGGACTCCCTAGTTGGTAATCTGGGTGAAAATACCTCCTGATTTTTGGGTTTAGAATTAAGTAAAGGTAAAGGTTTCCCTTTGACATTAAGTCCAGTCATGCCTCACACTAGGGGGCGGTGCTCATCTCCGTTTCCTAGCTGAGGGAGCCAACGTTTGTCCACAGACAGTCTCCGTGGTCATGTGGCCAGCATGACTAAACACCAAAGTGCACAGAATGCTGTTACCTGCCTACTGAAGTGGTACCTTTTCATCTACTTGCATTTTATCTATCTATCTATCTATCTATCTATCTATCTATAGCCTGCCTTTTTCCTACAAAGGGCTCAAGGCAGCTTACATCATTCTCCTCCTCCATCTTATCCCCACAACAACAACCCTGTGAGGTAGGTTGGGCTGAGAGTCTGTGACTGGCCCAAAGTCACCCAGTTGGCTCCATGGCCAAGCGGGGACTAGAACCCAGATCGCCTGAGTCCCAGTCCCATGCTCTTAACCACTACACCACACTGGCTCTCGAACCATTTGCATGCTTTCGAACTGCAAGGTTGGCAGGAGCTGGGATGGGGCAACGGGAACTCACCCTGTTGTGCAGATTCAAACCAGTGACCTTTCGATCAACCAGCCCAGCAGCACAGTGGTTTAAACCACTGCACCACCTGCAGTCCTAGAATTAAGTACCATCTCCAAAAAAAAAAGGAGTTTCAGAACATACTTCTCAACTTTTCTTATTAAACTGGAGAAGGTAGGGACCTGCTCCAGAACATTCGGTATCCAAAGCATGCATCTTGCCACTAGCTGTGGTCCCTTTTCAATAGGATTAAGCAGAAAATATATGCAAATCCACCTTGCATGAATAGGGGACGTGCAACTGCAGCACTTCAGAAAACCGTTCAGCTTTAATAAGTGAAAGGTAGCACATGGGCAAAAGAAGCTTATGTTTGAATAGTAGAAGCAGCTTACCTTCAGTAACACTCAGGTGGTCTCTATCAGGGAAGCTTGGTTTCTACAATAACAGAGGAAGCAAGTAAGTTTGAACACAACTTTTGTTGAGCTGTTTTTTATAAGTGTACCTCCACTTTCTTCATTTTTTTTATATGAGGGAATCTGAGATAAAATGTGAAGGAATTTGAGATAAAATGTTCTTGGTCTAGTGATCAGATATGACAAATGACAACATCCTTATTTAATTCCATGGACGCCCCTGGTGGAGAGTAGCGAACAGCAAAGAGCTGCATGCAGCTCCCGAGCCTCAGTTTGGACATCCCTGCTCTAGACTGTCTGTTGAACTGCTTGATTGGAGCAGAAGAACCAAATTTCTTGCCAAGCAATTAGTAGGCATTGTTATTAAGCACAACACCTCCCCTCAACCCCCTCTCAAAAAACAAAACCTGCATGCAGTAGCATCCTCATCTGCAATTACCAGAGTGAAATTAGAACAAATATGAAGTCGTTTCTCACACAGATGATACCAGCGCCCGCGGACCCACCTCCACCTGCGCCACCGGACCGGGCTCGCCCGTGCCGCTGTGCTGCGCCCACGGGCACCCGCTGCTGCCGCTGCCACCGTCGCCAATGCCCCGCTGCGAGGGCCAGGATCACTGCTGGCCCGGGACTCGTCCCCAGCCTGCCTCCCCGGCACGTGTGAGAGGCGTGCCGGGCAGGGCGACCAAGGGGAGGGGCCCCGCGGCCCCACAAAGCGCCGCTGGGGGCCTGCGGCCGAAGGGTAACAGCCTAAGGGCAGTCGCCGTTTGGGGCACTGTTCAGGGGGCCGAGCGGGGGCTGGGCTGGCCAGGGGTTCTGGCCCGCGGTGGACTGACTTGGAGAAAACCCAGCAGGTAGGATGTTTTTAAAGGGGTTTTAAATGGGGTTTTTAGATTATTAATTTTAAACCGGTGCATCTCGGCTGATTATGATTATGTCGTTGCCTGGGGAGCGTGTGGTGATAGGGGTGGTGATGGGTAGGGCGCGTTACACCAGTGGGAGTCTTAACGTGTCCGCATAGAAGAAGGAGGGACAGATGGTTAACACCTGCCCCTCTTTCTGGTTACTCTCCCAGCCGGCGGGTTCCTGGTAGTCTTGTCAACTGCCCCCCGGGCCTGTCGGTGCACTGCTCAATGCCAGGTCGGTCCACAATAAATCTGCCCTTATCCACGACTTGATTGTGGATGAGGGGGCTGACCTGGTTTGTATTACCAAGACCTGGGTGGGTACGGGGGGATGTTTCCCTCTCATAGCTGTGCCCACCCGGGTACTTGGTCCAGCACCGCCCACGCCTGGAGGGGAGGGGAGGGGGGTTGCTCTAGTTTATCGGGCTTCTATTTCCCTTGTGGGGCTTCCTGTTCTCTCGAGGCTGGGGCTGGAGTGCCTCCACTTGATGTTGGGTGACCGAGACAGACTGGGGATTGTGTTGGTGTTCCGTGCACCCTTCTGCCCAACAGACTCCCTGCCTGAGCTGACGGAGATCGTCTCGGACCTGGTGTTGAAGACCCCCAGGATGGTGGTCCTGGGGGACTTCAATCTCCATGCCAAGGCGGCCCTTACCGGGGCGGCTCAGGACTTCATGGCCTCCATGACGGCCATGGGGCTGTCTCAACACGTCACTGGCCCGACCCATGAACGTGGACACACTCTGGACCTGGTCTTCTCGACGGGGCAGGAAGAGGGTGATCTGAGGGTGAGGAATTTAAGCTTGTTGCCCCTGTCATGGTCGGATCACTTCCTCATAAGGTTTGAGCTCGAGAGCGGCCTCTCCCTCTGTAAGGGTGCAGACCCGATTCTGTGGGTCCGCCCTCGGAGCAGGATGGATCCTGAAGGATTCCTGAATGCATGGGGGATTTTCCGGCTGACAGGGCTGGTGATCCTGTTGATGCCCTGGTAGAATTGTGGAATGAGGAGATGACCAGGGCTATCAACACAATTGCTCCCAAGTGTCCTCTTCTGTCTAGCCGAGCCCGTTCATCTCCATGGTATACAATCAACTTACGGGCGATGAAGCAGGGGGAGACGACTAGAGGACAGGTGGAGGAGATCACGACAGGTATCTGACCGAACACACTTGTGTGCGCACTATCGCGCCTATGCTGTGGCGGTGAGGATGGCGAAGAAGAAATTCTTCTCCGTTTCCATTGCCTCCTCACAATGCCGTCCGATGGAGGTCTTTCGAGTGGTGCAGGGCCTAGTACGTCCAGGCCCAAAGAAAGATCTGGTGCCGCCCTCGAAGGCCTGCTGTGATGAGTTTGCCAAACATTTTCGGGAGAAAATCACTCAGGTACTCTACAAGCTCGACTCTACTTTGGAATCAGATTCTGCTGGGAAATTGCCAACGACACCGTCTGGTCCACACTTAATGGATGAATTTCAGTTGCTCTGGCCTGATGATGTGGACAAGGTGCTTGGACGAGTACACCCTACCACTTGCTTACTAGACCCATGCCCTTCTTGGCTACTTAAGACAGCCAAGGACGGGATTGGGCCCTGGATCTGGGAGGTGGTCAACGCCTCTTTAAGAGACAGCAGGGTGCCTGCACCCTTAAAGGAGGCGGTAGTCCGGCCAGTCCTAAAGAAGGCATCCCTGGATCCAGAGGTGGCCACCAATTATAGACCGGTGGCCAACATCCCGTTCTTGGGCAAGGTACTAGAGCTGGTGGTGGCGGGACAACTCCAAGCACTCTTGGAGGAGACGGATTATCTGGATCCATTTCAGTCCCGTTTCAGACCCGGGTATGGCACTGAATCTTCCTTGGTCGCCCTGTACGATGACCTGTGCAGGGAGAGAGACGAGGAGTGCGTCCCTGTTGGTTCTCCTGGACCTCTCAGCGGCTTTCGATACCATCGACCATGGTATCCTTCTGGAGAGGCTTGCGGGATTGGGAGTTGGAGGCACCGCTTGGCGGTGGTTCTGGGGGACTATGGCTCTGCGCCATGGCAGCTATGCCATGGGGTACTGCAGGGTTCCATTTTGTCCCCCTTTCTATTTAACATCTACATGAAATTTAGGGAGAGGTCATTAGGAGGTGTGGGCTGCAGAGTCATCAGTACGCTGATGATACCCAGCTCTGCCTCTTGTTCTCTACCGATCCAGGTGAGGTGGTGGCTGTGCTGAACCGGTGCCTGGCCGAGGTAATGGGCTGGATGAGGGCCAATAAACTGAAGCTCAATCCAGACAAGACGGAGGTCCTGTTGGTGGGCAGTTCGGGCCTTGGAATGGGGGACTTGGGCCTTGTCCTGGATGGGGTTGCACTCCCTCTAAAGGACAAGGTCCGCAGCTTGTGGGGTAGTCCTCGATCCGGAGCTGCCGTTACAGGCTCAGGTGACGGCAGCGGCGAGGAGTGCTTTCCTACAGCTTCGGCTGATACATCAGCTGCATCCCTTCCTGGACTTTGACTGCCTGGTGACAGTGACACACGCATTGGTGACTTCTTGATTAGATTTCTGCAACGCCCTCTACATGGGGCTGCCCTTGAAGATGGTCCAGATACTTCAGTTGGTACAAAATAGAGCTGCCAGGGTGCTGACGGGGACTGGGCGTTATTCTCACATAACCCCAGTTCTCCGTCAGCTCCACTGGCTCCCGATTGAAGTCCGGGCCCAATTCAAGGTGTTGGTGTTGACCTATAAAGCCCTAAACGGCTTGGGACCTGGATACCTAATGGAATGCTTACACCCATATATGCCCTCCCGCCCTCTGAGATCAGCAACAGAGGCCCTCCTCCGGGAACCCTCAGTGAATGAGATTAAGAGGGTGAGTACCCAGAGGAGGGCTTTCTCGGCGGTGGCACCCCAATTATGGAATGCGCTCCCCAGAGAGGTCCGCCTGGCGCCGTCATTATTTGTTTTTCGGCATCAGGCGAAGACCTTTTTATTTAAATTATATTTAAATTGTTAATTTTTCAATTTGTTTATGGTTTAATTATGTGTATTTATTTATTGTTCAATTGTTTATACTTTGTTTATAGTTTAATTGTTTGTATTCATTAATTGTTTAAATTGTTTATAATTTGTTTATATTTAATTTGGAATTGTATTTTATAGGGTTTGCCGACATGCACCGAGGGGCAGGGGGGTGAAAAGGTTTTAAAGGTATTGTTATAATTTTATTGTTGTAAGCCGCCCCGAGGCTTTGTTGCGATGGGGCAGCACAGAAATGTTTTAATAAATAAATAATATAGGTTAGCTGACCTCATGTGTTGCACTAAAACTCCCACTATCCCTAGTGGCCATGCTATTTGGGGATAATGCGAGTTGCAATCCAAAACACCTGGAAGGCATCAGCTTTGGGAAAAACAGTTTAGGATATTGACTGTTTTAAGCCCTGTTGTATAGCAGTGAAAGTTTTTTCTCTATATATCATGAACTTGTGAATGACCTTTGAATCCTGCTTAGCCCTGTGCTCACTGTCTTAAGCTATAACTTGGAAAGTTAACATCGCTGTTCATCTTTCTAGAAGGATTACTTTCTAGAATGTGTACTATGGCTGATCCTCACTGCTGCTCAACTTGAAGTTTTATATCCTCATAAGAAAGCTTTGCAAAATAATTGCAGTGTTTTTGTAAAAATACCTTCTTTCTTAAGTTGTTTTGAGAACTGCACTGGAAAATCAACACCCTTCTATATAGTAGACCTGGAATAGGAGGGCAAATGTTCCAAGCAGAGCAGGATACCCCTAACCTTTGATCAATAAGGGAAAGCATTTTCTTTCCTTTTTTTCAGAAGTGGTCCTTCCTAGCTGACTGGTGACAGATGATGAAAAATTTTATGTATAAGATAATCCATAGAACTTTTTTTCTTAACATATTCATAGGCACCTGAAGGGGAGCATCTAAACTGTGTGAATAGTCTCCAGGATTCAAGTGCATCCAAAGGATAGGCAACTATTTTCATGCAGCTCAATTGTTCCCTTGGCTCATGTCACACAGTTGCTTATCTTTTTGCAGCCATGTACAAGGAGGTATGCATGAATTGTTTTCTCAGTCTTGGCTACCAGCATTTAAGGATTCACTTTTGCAAACTTCCACTGTGTTTCACACCAGTGTTTCCCTTTTTCTGTAAAAGGGACAGTATGGCCATTCCACTCCAGTGAAACACTACATAATTATTTCTAAGCCAGGTTTACCTATTTTGGCATTTTTTAGATATGCTATACCACAACTCTCTTGCTGTGCTGGCTGAAGCATTATGGGAGTTGTAGTCCAACACATCTGGCTGGTAGTGGTTTCAGAAAGGCTGTTCTAAGCAGATGTAAGAAGAAGAAAAGATGGTGATACATCTGATGAGAGATTTGAGGTTACCTTCAGAATTAATAACACATTATGATTGTATAAATACAGAATCAACTTACTGGTGGTAGAGCTGGATTTGGTAGTTTTTTCCTGTAGAAAAACATTGTTATGAATATAAAACTGATACAAGATTCCAAGGAAACTTTGAAGCATATATGTAGTCATTCATAGGCTTTTTTCTATGCTGTCAAAATAGAGGAGGCATGAAATTTAGAGTCAACACTGCCTCAGTCACAGTTGATGCAGTACATTGCCAAAGTATGTCTATGTGAACTGCCCTGAAAGCCTTCAGCTAAGAGGCATGGGATACAAATGCAATGAATAAATGAATAAATAAAAATAGATTGTGGGGAGTCATTGAGCTCTTGAATTGGAATTATGTAAAACAATTATCTACCTTGTAAAATAAAATGGTAAACAATTTTATTAGAACAGGGGTATTGTAAGAGAAGCTTAGGGACAAGATCCAAAGGACTGTGTAGCAAGTATTCCCAAGAAAGCATGGAGTATGTGCTTATCCAGTGACCATTCCCAAAACCACATAGTAATGTACATTTGGAATAAGGTACACAGGTGCCATTTATGGTCCCAGGAATCCCTGCAATGTATCAATTTCCCTCCACAAGTGCTCTATTTATAAAAATGATGAGGCCTTTGTTTAATACCAAAGTGTAATCATACATTACATATTATATGCAGAAGTTCTAAGGCCAGAAGACATAATGCATTTTTTCCACTTACGTAATCCTTGGAAGTGGAGATGGAACTGTAACAGAAGTTAACTTGGAATCTGGAATGCAAGTGCTGTGCTGATCTAAAAATTCAAATACAATATTTAGCACAAGGGACCAATTGCCTGCTGCTTGAGAAATTCATGTAATGTTCAAGATATGCTTTATATACCTTACAAAGTAAGGAAGAAGTTGAATTGTAACTTAACTCTCCAAGTGTTTCGAGTATCTTTTAATACAATTTATTTATTTATTTATTTATTAAAACATTTACCGTATTTTTCGCTCTATAAGACGCACTTTTTCCCCCCTCAAAAGTAAGGGGAAATGTCTGTGCGTCTTATAGAGCGAATGTGCCTGACACCCGGGACGCTGCCCGCCCGCCCGCACCACCAGGCCGGCATGTGCTCGGTGAGCCCTGCTCCACCTCACACTCCGGGAACTGATCACCCCCACCGGGAAGCTCCGTGCCGCCGTCGTCCCACCGCCCCGCGCCATTGCTTTGCACCGCCACGCACCGTGCTGTCCCATGCCACCGCCGCTGCGCACCGTCGCTCTGCGCCGCCGCTCGAGCACTGCCATCCTGCGCCGATCCGCCACCCCCCCACGCCACTGCCGCGGCAGGCACAGCTTTAGAAGCACAATCCTTCTAAAGCCTCTGCCGCCCGCACTGTCATCCCGCGCCGATCCGCCACCCCCCCCCCACGCCACTGCCGCGGCAGGCACAGATGACGCTTTAGAAGCACAATCCTTCTAAAGCCTCTGCCGCCTGCCCGCACTGTCATCCCGCGCCGATCCGCCACCCCCCGCGGCAGGCACAGATGACGCTTTAGAAGCACAATCCTTCTAAAGCCTCTGCCGCCCGCCCGCACTGTCATCCTGCGCCAATCCGCCACCCCCCCATGGGAGGCACAGATGACGCTTTAGAAGCACAATCCTTCTAAAGCCTCCGCCGCCCGCACTGTCATCCCGCATTGCCATCCCGCGCCGATCCAAACCCCCCCCCCCCACGCCACTGCGGCAGGCACAGATGCACAATCCTTTTATTAAAGTTTAACAGGTTAAGAAACAGTATACATTGAAGCAGCATTCTCTTTGAGATGTGAGAGAAGCAGTTGACAATGTAAAGAGCTGGATCCAAACTTAAGCTTCCCCTCCTTCCATTCCTTTCAGAAAGAATTCAGCCCTGAAGGTGGCCCCAGCTGCGTGAAGGCTAGACAGCAGGAATGCTGGACACTTCTGAATTGGTCCACTTGTCATATCCTGTTGGTGCCAAGGACACCCCTTCCATCTCCTCCCCACCACTCTGAAATGTCTCCCTCCTTTTCCAAAGAGGGCTGGTTCTCTCTAGCCATGTACCAGCACTCTAGGACAATTTTTAAAAAGGGATCTGGAAAATTATATGCTGCTTTGCTTTGTTCTGCGTAAATTGGTTGAAAGTGTTATTCAGGATAGATTCAGTTAACATATAGAAGAACTAGACCTGCTTTAAAAGAAGCAACATGGCTTCTGCAGGGGTAAGCCTGTCTTGCTAATCCAGTAGAATTCTTTGAGAGTGCCACTACTACACATGGACTGAGCAGTCAAATAGACATTGTTTCTTCCAAAAGCCTTTTGATAAAATCCATCAACAGACTCTTGAGAAAACCTGGCAGTGATGGAATAAGGGCTGTGTGTGCACACACATGTTGTCCTATGGATCAGTAACTGATTACAGAATTGAAAGCCAGCATTGAGAATGCATGGTATTCTCACAAGATTCTGCATTAGGATCAGTGCTTTTCAACCTGTTCATAAATGATCTGGAATTAGAAGTGAGCAATAAAGTAGCCAAGTTTGCTGATAATACTAAAATAAAACATTTAAAAGGGATTGTGAGGAATTCCAGTGGGATCTCTCTGAGCTGGGAAAAAGGGCATCAGAACGGCAAATGCTTTCAGTGTAAAGTTAGCATGCTGGGGGGAAAGAATCTCATCTTCAAGTATAAGCTGATGGAATCTGAACTAGTGCTGACAGACCAAGAAAGGGGTCTTGAGAATGTGGTGGACAGCTTGATGAAAATGTCAAATGTTAGGAGGGAATGCCATAATTAGGAAAGGAATTGAAAATCAAATTTCCAAGATCATATTCCTCTTACACAAATCTTTAATATGACCATACTTAAAGTATTGTGTACAGTGCTGGCCACCACACCTGAAAAATGACATTGTTGGAAAAAGTGCAAAGAAGGGCAACTAAAACAATCAAGGGATTGAAGCAGCTCCCCTATCAGACTTTGTTACAACAACCAGGATTGCTTCTCTTAGGAAAATGATGAGTTATGGGAAGCATGGCAAAGATGTTCAGAATTATGCATGGTGTGAAAAAGTGGAAAGTGGGACATTTTCCTCCTCTCTGAAAAAAAAGGGTTAATCCCCATAAAAACACCCATCACTCCTTTGTTCTGAAAAAAAAAAAAAAGATTCAACAGCAGAAGTGTAGTGAGCTTGAAATACCTTTTGGGAATGGAAGGAAAGTTCCCCACAATTCAGCTTTGTCTTTCAAGGGTTGGGCCTTTTAATACCTCATGGATAATTAACTGGGACTTCTAAATGCTTAACAAAAAGAATGTGGATATAAAGTTCCCTTCCCAATTGAGGATACAAGAAACACAATTATTATAGTGATCTCTGCAACTGTGCAAATGCTAGATTTTCATGCCCTTGGCCCAGAGGAAGAAATGACACACAAGAGACCACTGAGTGAACATTTCTCTCGACTCAAAAGGATGCGTAGATGCAGCCCGAGTTTCTTAAGCATCACTTTTAAATATGAAAAAAAAGAGAGAGAAAAGTTGGAGGATTGAATTTAGGTCTCTCCTCATTGCTCACCTTCTCTGTCTAAGATAGAGGCAAGAAAAACCAGAGAGAGCAGGTATGCTTGGGGTGTGCAATCAAAAGAATATTTACAGTTTATTCAGACCTACAGGAAATACATGTGGCATTGAAGGGACTGCAGAGATGGATTCTATACAAGATGTTTTCATGCCCTAACAGTTACATGCACAGTCTGTGGGGGATGGGGGGGTCATGCACACAGTATGCTAGAGGCACATGAGAGTAAAGCAACTGGGATTAAGAGATCCCAACACATCCCATAGTTTATTAAATAGTTCCGTAAACCATTTGATTCAGAATATTTTTTTTTCTTGTTTTCCTCCTCTAAAAACTAGGTGCGTCTTATGGTCAGGTGCGTCTTATAGAGCGAAAAATACGGTATATGCCGCCCCATCGCAACAAAGCCTCGGGGCAGCTCACAACATTGTTAAAAATACAATAAAACAATAAAACATATTAATTTATCCCTCCCCACTCGGTGCATCTCAGCAACTTAAAATATAACTAACTTAAATACAAATCAAACCCAAATAAATTAAAAGAAAAACAAAACCCACTTGTAAACCAAATATAACACATATAAACCAAATACAACAACTACAATAAATAACTAAATACAATAAATAACTAAACAAATACAATAAATAACTAAACACAAATAAACTATAAACAAAATCAGACTAACAATTAAAATAAGACTTGAATAAAAAGGTCTTCGCCTGGAGCCGAAAAGCATATAATGACGGCGTCTGGTGAACCTTTCCAGGGAGCACATTCCATAGTTGGGGTGCCACCGCAGAGAAAGCCCTCCTCCGGGTACTCACCCACTTAACCTTCTTCACGGAAGGCTCCCGGAGGAGGGCCGCCGGTGCAGATCTTAGGGGGCAGGAGGGCATGTAGGGGAGTAAGTGGTCCATTAGGTATCCGGGTCCCAAGCCGTTTAGGGCTTTATAGGTCAACACCAGCACCTTGAATTGGGCCTGGACTTCAATCGGAAGCCAGTGGAGCTGACGGAGGACTGGGATTATATGAGAATAACGCCCAGTCCCCGTCAGCACCCTGGCAGCTCTATTTTGTACCAACTGAAGTATCTGGACCGTCTTCAAGGGCAGCCCCATGTAGAGGGCGTTGCAGAAATCTAATCAAGAAGTCACCAACGCGTGTGTCACTGTCACCAGGCAGTCATAGGCCAGGAAGGGACGCAGCTGATGTACCAGCCAAAGCTGTAGGAAAGCACTCCTCGCCGCCGCCGTCACCTGGGCCTGTAACGACAGCTCTGGGTCGAGGAGTACCCCCAAGCTGCAGACCTTGTCCTTTAGAGGGAGTGCAACCCCATCCAGGACAAGGCCCAAGTCCCCCACTCCAAGACCTGAACTGCCCAGCAACAGGACCTCCGTCTTGTCTGGATTGAGCTTCAGTTTATTGGCCCTCATCCAGCCCATTATCTCGGCCAGGCACCGGTTCAGCACAGCCACCACCTCACCTGGATCGGTAGAGAACGAGAGATAGAGGTGGGTATCATCAGCGTACTGATGATTCCGCAGCCCACACCTCCTGATGACCTCTCCCAGCGGTTTCATGTAGATGTTAAATAGCAAGGGGGACAAAATGGACCCCTGTGGTACCCCATGGCATAGCTGCCATGGTGCAGAGCCATAGTCCCCCAGTACCACCTTCTGAAATCGGCCATTGAGGTAGGAGCGGAACCACCGCCAAGCGGTGCCTCCAACTCCCAATCCCGCAAGCCTCTCCAGAAGGATACCATGGTCGATGGTATCGAAAGCCGCTGAGAGGTCCAGGAGAACCAACAGGGATGCACTCCCCCTGTCTCTCTCCCTGCACAGGTCATCGTACAGGGCGACCAAGGCAGATTCAGTGCCGTACCCGGGTCTGAAACCAGACTGAAATGGGTCCAGATAATCCGTCTCCTCCAAGAGTGCTTGGAGTTGTCCCACCACCACCCGCTCTAGCACCTTGCCCAAAAACGGGATGTTGGCCACCGGTCTATAATTGGCGGCCACCTCTGGATCCAGGGATGCCTTCTTTAGGACTGGCCGGACTACCGCCTCCTTGAGGAGTGCAGCCACCCAGCCGTCTCTTAAAGAGGTGTTGACCACCTCCCGGATCCAGGGCCCAATCCCGTCCTTGGCTGTCTTAAGTAGCCAGGGAGGGCATGGGTCTAGTAAGCAAGTGGTAGGGTGTACTCGTCCAAGCACCTTGTCCACATCATCAGGCCACAACAACTGAAATTCATCCAATAAGCATGGACCAGATGGCGTCGAAGGCAACTCCACAGTAGAATCTGCTTCCAAAGTAGAGTCGAGCTCGCAGCGTATCTGAATGATTTTCTCCCGAAAATGTTTGGCAAACTCGTCACAGCAGGCTTCTGAGGGCGGCACCAGATCCCTCTTAGGGCCAGGATGTACTAGGCCCTGAACCACTTGAAAGAGCTCCGCCGGACGGCATTGTGAAGAGGCAATGGAAATAGAGAAGAATTTCTTCTTCGCCATCCTCACCACCACAGCATAGGCGCGATAGTGCGCACACAAGTGTGTTCGGTGAGATACCTGTCATGATCTCCTCCACCTGTCCTCTAGTCATCTCCCAGCCTGCTTCATCGCCCGTAAGTTGATCGTATACCACGGAGATGAACGGGCTCGGCTAGACAGAAGAGGACACTTGGGAGCAATCGTGTTGATAGCCCTGGTCATCTCCTCATTCCACAATTCTACCAGGGCATCAACAGGATCACCAGCCCTGTCAGCCGGAAAATCCCCCATGCATTCAGGAATCCTTCAGGATCCATCCTGCTCCGAGGGCGGACCCACAGAATCGGGTCTGCACCCTTACAGAGGGAGAGGCCACTCTCGAGCTCAAAACTTATGAGGAAGTGATCCGACCATGACAGGGGCAACAAGCTTAAATTCCTCACCCTCAGATCACCCTCTTCCTGCCCCGTCGAGAAGACCAGGTCCAGAGTGTGTCCACGTTCATGGGTCGGGCCAGTGACGTGTTGAGACAGCCCCATGGCTGTCATGGAGGCCATGAAATCCTGAGCTGCCCCGGTAAGGGCCGCCTCGGCATGGAGATTGAAGTCCCCCAGGACCACCATCCTGGGAGTTTTCAACACTAGGTCCGAGACAACCTCCGCCAGCTCAGGCAGAGAGTCTGTTGGGCAGAAGGGTGCACGGAACACCAACACAATCCCCAGTGTGTCTCCGTCACCTACCACCAAGTGGAAGCACT
Source organism: Varanus salvator macromaculatus (assembly GCA_023646645.1). Classification (NCBI taxonomy): domain Eukaryota; kingdom Metazoa; phylum Chordata; class Lepidosauria; order Squamata; family Varanidae; genus Varanus; species Varanus salvator. Next base: position 30,268,560 of record JAIXND010000756.1, read on the forward strand.
CCAGCCCCAGCCTTGAGGGAACAGGAAGCCCCACAAGGGAAATTGATGCCCGATAAACCAGAGCACTCCTTCATGGATCACTGCCTTGTCGTAGCGAAGGGGCTTGCGTAGCTCAATGAAGCTATGAGCTATGCCGTACAGGGTCACCCAAGACGGACAGGTCATAGCAGAGAGCTCTGACAAAACATGATCCACTGGAGAAGGAAATGGCAACCCTCTCCAGTATCTTTGCCATGAAAACCCCATGGACATGAAAACCAAAAGGCTAAATGATATGACACCGGAAGATGAGCCCCTCAGGTCGGAAGGTGTCCAATATGCTACTGGGGAAGAGCGGAGGGCTAGTACTAGTAGCGCCAGAAAGAATGAAGCGACTGGGTCAAAGCCAAAAGGACACTCAGTTGCCAATGTATCTGGAGGTGAAAGGAAAGTCCGATGCTGCAAAGATCTTTACTCCATAGGAACCTGGAATGTAAGATCCATGAATCAAGGCAAGCTGGACGTGGTCAAACAAGAGATGACAAGACTGAACATCGACATCTTAGGAATCAGTGAACTAAAATGGACAGGAATGGGTGAATTTAGTTCAGATGACCATCAGGTATACTACTGCGGGCAAGAATCCCTCAGAAGAAATGGAGTAGCCTTCATAGTCAATAAAAGAGTAGGGAAAGCAGTACTGGGATACAATCTCCAAAATGACAGAATGATCTCAGTTCGAATCCAAGGCAAACCATTCAACATCACAATAGTCCAAGTCTATGCCCCAACCACTGGTGCTGAAGAGGCTGAAGTTGACCGGTTCTATGAAGGCCTACAACACCTGCTAGAATTAACTCCAAAAAATGATGTCCTTATCATCATGGGGGATTGGAATGCTAAAGTAGGAAGCCAAAAGATAACCGGAATAACAGGCAAGTTTGGCCTTGGAGTACAAAATGAAGCAGGACACAGGCTGGTAGAATTTTGTCAAGAGAATACGATGGTCATAACAAACACTCTTTTCCAACAACCCAAGAGACGTCTCTACACATGGACATCAGCAGACAGTCAACACAGAAATCAGATTGACTATGTGCTCTGCAGCCAAAGATGGAGAAGTTCTATACAGTCAGTAAAAACTAGACCAGGAGCTGACTGTGGCTCAGATCATGAGCTTCTGGTGGTAAAATTTAGGCTTAAGTTGAAGAAAGTAGGGAAAAGCACTAGGCCACTCAGGTATGACCTAAATCATATCCCTGATGAATATACAGTAGAGGTGACAAATAGATTTAAGGAATTAGACCTGATAGACAGAGTGCCTGAAGAACTATGGACGGAGGTTCACAACATTGTACAAGAGGCAGCAACTAAAACCATCCCAAAGAAAAAGAAATGCAAGAAAGCAAAATGGCTGTCTGAGGAAGCTTTACAAATAGCTGAGGAAAGAAGGGAAGCGAAAGGCAAGGGAGAAAGAGAAAGATACAAACAATTGAATGCAGAATTCCAGAGAACAGCTAGAAGAGATAAGAATGCCTTCCTAAATGAACAGTGCAATGAAATAGAAGAAAACAATAGAATAGGGAGGACCAGAGTTCTCTTCAAGAAAATTAGAGATATGAAGGGGACATTTCATGCAAAGACAGGCATGATAAAGGACCAAAATGGCAGGGACCTAGCAGAGGCAGAAGAGATTAAGAAGAGGTGGCAAGATTACACAGAAGAACTATACAAGAAAGAGCTTAACATCCCTGATAACCATGATGGGGTGGTCACTGACCTCGAGCCAGACATCCTGGAATGTGAAGTGAAATGGGCCTTAGGAAGTCTGAGCAACAACAAAGCTAGTGGAGGTGACAGCATTCCAGCTGAGCTATTCAAAATCCTGAAAGACGATGCAGTTAAAGTGCTACACTCAATATGCCAGCAAATTTGGAAAACTCAACAGTGGCCACAGGATTGGAAAAGGTCAGTTTACATTCCAATCCCCAAGAAGGGCAATGCCAAAGAATGTTCAAACTACCGCACCATTACACTCATTTCACATGCTAGCAAAGTGATGCTCAAAATCCTACAAGCTAGGCTCCAGCAGTATGTGGACCGAGAACTACCAGAAGTACAGGCAGGATTTCGAAGAGGGAGAGGAACTAGAGATCAAATTGCCAACATACACTGGATCATGGAGAAAGCCAGGGAGTTCCAGAAAAAGATCTACTTCTGCTTCATTGACTATGCTAAAGCCTTTGATTGTGTGGATCACAACAAATTGTGGCAAGGTCTTAAAGAGATGGGAGTACCAGACCATCTTATTTGTCTCTTGAGAAACCTATATGCAGGTCAAGAAGCAACAGTGAGAACCGGACACGGAACCACTGATTGGTTCAAAATTGAGAAAGGAGTTCGGCAAGGCTGTATACTGTCGCTCTGCCTATTTAACTTATATGCAGAGCACATCATGAGAAAGGCAGGGCTAGTTGAATCACCAGTTGGAATCAAGATTGCTGGGAGAAATATCAACAACCTCAGATATGCAGATGATACCACTCTCATGGCAGAAAGTGAAGAGGAACTAAAGAGCCTCTTGATGCGGGTAAAGGGGGAGAGCGCAAAAGTTGGCTTGAAACTCAACATTAAGAAAACTAAGATCATGGCATCTGGTCCTCTCACTTCCTGGCAAATAGATGGGGAAGAAATGGAGGTAGTGACAGATTTTATTTTCCTGGGCTCCAAGATCACCGCAGACGGGGACTGCAGCCAAGAAATTAAAAGACGCTTGCTTCTGGGGAGGAAAGCTATGGCAAATCTAGATAGCATACTAAAAAGCAGAGACATCACCCTGCCAACAAAACTGCGTATAGTCAAGGCTATGGTTTTCCCAGTTGCAATGTATGGCTGTGAAAGCTGGACAATAAGGAAGGCTGAGCGCAAAAGGATTGAGGCCTTTGAGTTGTGGTATTGGAGAAGACTCCTGCGAGTCCCTTGGACCGCAAGGCGATCAAACCAGTCAGTCCTAGAGGAGATCAACCCTGACTGCTCTTTAGAAGGCCAGATAGTGAAGATGAAACTCCAATACTTTGGCCACCTAATGAGAAGGAAGGACTCCCTGGAGAAGAGTCTAATGCTGGGAACAATAGATGGCAAAAGAAGAAGGGGACGGCAGAGGATGAGGTGGCTGGATGGAGTCACTGAGGTGGTTGGTGTGAGCTTGAGTGGACTCCGGGGGATGGTGGAGGACAGGAGGGCCTGGAGGAATGTTGTCCATGGGGTCGCGATGGGTCGGACTCGACTTCGGGACTAACAACAACAACAACAAACCAGAGCAACCACCCTCCCCTCCCCTCCAGGCGTGGGCGGTGCTGAATTAGGTACCCGGGCGGGCACAGTTGTGAGAGGGAGACATCCCTCCCCTCTCCCGCCCAGGTCTCGGTGATATAAGCCAGGTCGGCCCCCTCATCCACGATCAGGTCGTGGATGAGGACAGATTTATTGTGGACCGACCTGGCATTCAACAACAGCACCGACAGGCCCAGGGGGCAGCTGACACGGCTACCGGGAACCCGCCGGCTGGGAGAATAACCAGAACGAGGGACAGGTGTTACCCATCTGTCCCTCCTTCTTCTAGGCGGACACGTTAATCTCCCACCGCTGTAACGCCCCCTGCCCATCAACACCCCAATGGTGGCGCCCCTGCGCTCCCCAGGCAACAACATAACAACAAACAAACAGCCAAGATGCACCAACTAACAGTTTAAAAATCTATAGCCCCATTAAAATCCCCTATTAAAATAACTAAACCGCCACAACAGTCTGTCCCCCCTGGGCCAGAGCCCCTGGCCAGCCCAGCCCCCGCACGGCCCCCCGAACGGCACCCCAAACGGCGGTGCCCTTTGGCCACCGCCCTTCGGCCGCCACCACTGGTGGCGTCTTGTAGGGCCGCGGGGCTCCTCCCCTAGCTCGCCCCGCCCGGCACGCCTCTCACGCATGCCGGGAGGCGTGCCGGGGATGAGTCCCGGGCCGGCGGTGGTCCTGGTGGTCACGGAGGGGCGTCGGCAGCTGCAGCAGTGGCGGCAGGTGCCCGTGGGCGCCGTGCAGCGGCACGGGGGGGCCCAGTCCGGCGGCGCAGGTGGAGTGGCGCAGGTGGGCACGCAGGCGCTGGTCCCCTCTCCCGGCAGCGGCGGCATCTTGTAGGGCCGCGGGGCTACTCCCCTAGCTTGCCCCGCCCAGCACACCTCTCACATCAGACGTATTAGGACCATTCTGCATATTACCCATAGTCAATTACAATCATAGGCAATAAACATAGAAACACAGAAACAGAGCTACTCAGAAGGGGTCTTCTGGGCCATCTAGTCTGACCCCTGGCTCTGCTCCGCTCATGACATGCCCATGTGCAGGTCTAGCCTATCCTTGAACACTCTCACCGATGGGGCCTCAACCACCTCCCATGGAAGCCCATTCAAGGGGTCCTAACTGTCAGGAAGTACTTCCTGGCATCCAAATTGAACCTTGGTTCCCTGAGCTTCGCTCCATTGGAGCATATCCTGCCCTCCTCTGCAGGGGAAAACAGGTGTCTACCCACCTCTGTGTGACACCCCCTCACATACCTGTATGTCACCAACAGATCCCCTCTAAGTCTCCTCTTCTCCAAGCTGAAGAGACCCAGTTCCCTCAGTCCTGCCTCATATGGCTTTCTCTGCAAACTGGCCACCAACCTTGTGGCCCTACTCTACACTGACTCTATCCTGGCAATATCCTTTCTGTAATGAGGAGCCCATAACTGAGCACAATACTCCAGTTGCGGGTGCACCAGAGTTATATAGAGTGGTAGTAATATCTCTCTCAATCTAGAAGCCACACTTCTGGCTTTGCAACCAAGGGTAGTGTTTGCCCTCTTAACCACCGCATCACACTGCTGACTCATGTTTAGCCTGCAGTCAACCAGCACCCTGAGGTCCCTTTCACAAGTGCTGCTCTCCAGTCACTTGTCCCCTAACCTGTACTTATAACACCCATTCTTATGCCCCAAGTGCAAGACCTTGCCCTTATCCTCATTGAATGCCATTCTGTTGTTTCCTACCCACTTCCATAGTCTGTCCAGATCCTTTTGCATCTGGAGTACCTGTTCCTCAGTTGTGGCCACTGCCCCGGTTTTAGTATCGTCTGCAAATTTGATCAGCAGACTGGTCACCCCTTCTTCCAGACCATTGATGAAAAGATCAAACAGGTGACCAGTCTGCTGATCAAGTAGATATATATAGGATTGTGTTGTCACTCTTTTACCCATAATGTAAAGCCTGCTCTCTAAAAGGCACAGGATAAGATGTATTAAACCTGCAGACACACCAGCCACTGGAAAAATTGAATGCGCATGTTAGAGAAATGGATGCATTAAATATACAGAGAATTTAATTAAAAGTGCAATCCTATGCAGATGTCTGCAGACATAAGCTCCATTCTGTCTGATGGAGCTTACTCAGCCAGATAAGTATACATAGGATCATATGCAGCCTGAGTGAAATGATGGACAGCATAGAGTTTGGTGTGAATGGCTGGCACTCTGAAGTGACTTTTTTGTCCTCCAGTCGCCACACAAAGCCTCTTCACTATGTCTTAAATGCAGAATGTACTTACTTTCATCATCTTGCATTCTTAGACTGTCAGGTTCCTGAAATCAAAATTCTTAAGTCAAAATATATTACCTAGTTGAATAAGTAGTACTTTACATTAATAGCTTTCTCTTGACCTGTGCTATAAACTTAATATCAAGGAGTCACCAAGCTGTCTTGAATAGACATCATAACTCTTATCAGCTTGGCAGAGAAATGGCCACTAAAACATAAAGCAGGTCCTCCTGGTTGTTGCTGTGCTCCAATATAGATATGAATGCACCTTAGGATACATTTGTGTATATTTTAAGAAGAACCAAATGTAGGACATGTATTTATTTATACCATTTGGATGCTACCCAATTAACTATGGCCTCTCTTTTTTAAAAGCCCTAGAATCCTGCAATGCATTGCACAAGAAGCTACCTTTGAAATTGATTGAGACTTTGGTTAGTCTGAAACAGAGCTGCTCAATTATTGAATGGGACTGATGTTCATGTGATGTCAGTGTTTTGTCAATTGTACTGATTTCCAGGAGCAATTCAAAAGAAAGGACAGGTTGCTTACCTGTAACCATTGTTCTTCGAGTGGCCATCTGTGCAGTCACACACATGGGTTCTGCGCCTGCGCAGTGCCTTAGGCCGGAAGATTAACAGCTAACAGATTTTGGCGGTAACACTCCTCTCCCCCCTCCCCCCTGCTTAGTATAAAAGGGAGTGGAGTGTCCGCCATTTTCCAGTCTTAAGATGACCGGACGTTCGCTCCCTAAAAATATATATATATATCCCTTTTGCTTATTGAGGAAAAAAACGCGGAAGGCCAAAAAAGGGCCTGACCACCCATGACACCGCGTGGGGTCGGTGGGTGGGTTGTGTGACTGCACAGATGGCCACTCGAAGAACAATGGTTACAGGTAAGCAACCTGTCCTTCTTCTTCGTGGCCTCTGTGCATCACACACATGGGTAGATTGACCAGCTTACCAAAGTAGGAGGAGGGAGGTGTCATCACCGGAGAATAGATGATAAGACGGCTCTGCCAAAGGAACAGTCTCGTCTGGCCCGGACATCCAGTCTATAGTGCTTGGCAAAAGTGCACGGTGTGGCCCAGGTGGCAGCTCTACAAATGTCTTGGATTGGAACCCCTGACGCAAAAGCTGAGGAAGTAGCAACAGCTCTAGTGGAATGGCCTCTCGGATTCGAGGGTAAATCCAATTTTGAAAGTTGATAAGATAGTTGGATCGTGTTAACAATCCACTTGGATAAACGTTGGGAGGTGACCGGATAACCACGATCGTGTTCTGAATACTTCACAAAAAGTCTATTAGAATGTCGAGTCGACTCCGTTCTGGAACGATAAAAGGCGAGGCAGCGTCGGACATCGAGCATATGGAGAGACCGTTCTATCGGATTCGACGGAGTCGGAAAAAAGGATGGGAGAACAAGCTCCTGGTCCATATGGAAAGAGGTAGCCACCTTTGGAAGGAAAGACGGGTCAAGCCGCAAAACGACCTTCTCTTTATGAAAGTTGAGGAAGGGAGGGTCCACTCGTAAAGCACAAAGTTCTGACGCTCTGCAGGCCGAAGTGACAGCAACAAGGAATGCAGTCTTCCATGCAATAAGGCGGAGGTCCACCGTCGCCATGGGTTGGAAAGGTGGTCGAGTAAGTGTCTGTAAGACCACTGAAAGGCTCCATGTCGGCACAAAGGGTTTAACCGTAGGATGAAGATTAGAGAGTCCCTTTAAAAACTTTTTAACTAGAGGTTGAGAAAAAACGGAAAGTCCCTGTATCGATCCACGGTAGGAAGAAATCGCCACTGTATAAACTTTAATGGAGGAAAGTTTAAGTCCAGAGCGGTGCAATTCGAGTAAGAACTGAAGGATCTGCTCGATCGAAGCCGAGGATGGAGAGAAGGATCGTGCTTCAGCAAAACTGGAGAATCTACGCCATTTAGCGGCATATGATTTCCTGGTGGAGGGTCGTAGAGCAGAATCGATAATATACTGGAGATCCGGACTCATTGGCTGTGAGGCAGAGACTATGGGAGCAGGCTCAGACGTATTCGAGGGATGTATCGATGCCGGTGGCTCGGACTCTGTTACTGAATCCGCCAGGCAGTAAGTTTCATCGATTGTATATCTGGGTGTCGGACTGTACCTCCCTCCTGAGTGATGAGGGAGGGGAGAAGAGGAAGCTGGAGAAACTCCCCCTGAGACACTCGTAGGAGTGTGGGAAACCAAGGTTGGCGAGGCCACCAGGGGGTAATTAACAGTCCCGTGGCCCCTTCGTGTATAATCTTCGCCAGTACTCTCATAATCAGGGGGATCGGTGGGAATGCGTAGAAGTTCATGCCTGTCCACGGGATCATGAAGGCGTCCCTGGAAGATCCCTGCCCCATGCCTGCCCTGGAGCAATAAGTGACGCATACCCTGTTCGAATGGGTGGCGAAAAGATCTATGTCCGGAGGACCCCAGCGGTGGAAAAGTCTGTCTCGAATCCGACTGTCCAACTCCCATTCGTGTGAATGAGACATCTGTCTGCTTAAGAGATCTGCTTCCACATTGTCCGTTCCTGCTAAGTGGACCGCTACTAGCGTAATATCTCGAGGGATGCACCAATCCCAGATCCGAATGGCCAACCGAGCTAGCTTGATGGATCTGGTGCCTCCCTGCTTGTTGACATAAAATACCGTCGCCATGTTGTCCGTGGTAATCTGGACAACTTGGTGTAAAATAAGGTCCTCGAATGTCTGGAGGGCCTTGAAGACAGCCAGCAACTTGAGAAAATTGATGTGGTTCCTGGATTCGCTCCGGTTCCAAAGTCCTTGGGTGCGTATTGTAGAGCATACTGCTCCCCATCCCAAAAGAGATGCGTTGGTACCGATGGTCATTGTAGGGTACCAAGGTCGAAACGGGACACCGGTGCTGAGGTGGTCCGGATTTATCCACCACAGCAGGGATTGCAGCACGGATCCCGGAAGTTCGATCCTCATAGTAGGCGGGTCCCTTTGGGGACGAAAAGCTCTGTTGAAAAAAAGTTGTAGAGGGCGCATCCGGAGCTTGGCGTGAGGAACTACAGCTATGGCGGCCGCCATGTGTCCCAGGAAGGTTTGAATAGTTCGTGCTGGGACACTGGGCTTTCGTCGAATCCGATCGATATGACGAAATATGGTCCGTTGTCTGGTGGCAGGTAGGAAGGCTCTTTCTTTCATGGAGTCGAGGCGTGCACCGATGAAATCGATCGTCTGTGTAGGAATAAGAGAAGATTTCCGTTGATTAATACAGAGTCCAAGGTCTTGCAGCAGAGTACATGAGGTACGAATGTCCTCCATAAGTCCCTCTTTTGACTCGGAAACCAACAGCCAATCGTCGAGGTATGGGTAAACTTGGATACCCCGCAGACGAAGGTGCGCGCAGACGGGGGCCATGCATTTTGTAAAGACCCTCGGTGCTGTTGCCAGTCCAAACGGTAGCACATTGAATTCGTAGATCTCGGGTGCTACTGCAAATCTAAGGAAACGCCTATGCCGTGGGTGAATTGAAATATGAAAATAGGCGTCCTTCAAATCAAGCGACGCGAACCAGTCTCCTCTCCGGAGCAACGGGAGAATACTTTGAAGTGTGGTCATCCGAAATTTTCTTGGTGTTATGAACTTGTTTAAAGCTCTCAAGTCCAAAATTGGTCGGAGACCTCCGTCCCTCTTCGGAACAGTAAAGTATTTGGAATAGAATCCGTGGAGCCCTTCCGAAGGTGATAAACAACGAATCGCTCCCTTTTCAAGGAGCTGATGGATCTCGTCGATCAACACCGGTGATCCGGTTGTGAACTGGACAGGGCTCGATGATGGAACAACGTCGAATTCGATTCCATATCCGTGCTCTATGATAGATAACACCCATTTGTCAGATGTAATGGTCTCCCAAACGGGGAACCGACCTTTCAATCGGTCCCCAAATGAGAGGGGAAAGGGTGTAGGTGGGAGTAGGAGAGAGGTCCGCTCATCCCATCAGCGTTGCCGTCGATCTGCATCGAAGCGCTGGCGTCCCTGTTGGAAACGCTGGGACGTTTGTTGTCGACGGCGCTGCTGGCGTTGGATTGGCTGTTGCTGCCGAGGTTGGTATTGTCGGTATGGAGGACGAGACCATGACCACTTACGTCGTGGTTGAGATGGGAGCTCCATTCGACGGGCCGTCATCCGGAATTCATGGAGCTTCTTGAGTTTGCTGTCAGTTCTGGAGTGGAAGAGGCCGGACCCGTCGAACGGCATCTCTTCAATTCTCCTCTTGGTCTCGTCCGGGAAGTTACAATTCCTCAACCACGCATGCCTCCGGAGGGAGATGGCACCCAGGAGCGAGCGGGAGTCAGTATCGACATGGTGGCGGGCAGTGGAAAGTTGCTGCACCGCCACCTGCATGGCCTCTTTAATGAATGTGCGCTATGATATGGTTGGGAAAAGTGGCTATGATACCATCGAGTCTTTGCATAAAAAAATATTGGTATCTCGCCAGGGTTGCTTCATAGTTGGAAATGCGCAACCCGAGGCCGGCTGCCGTATACACCCTGCGCGCAAGCAAGTCCACCTTCCTGCCTTCCTTGTCTCGGGGCGATGTATGGCCGCGAGCTTCCCTCCCCTGGGAGGATTCCACAACCATCGAATTCGGTCTGGGGTGTCGGAGCAAGAATGGGATATCTCCTTCATGAACCCTATACATTGACTCGTATTTACGAGAAGTAGGTTATGGTTGTGCTGGAAAGTCCCAGGGTTGGGTCATTGCCTGCTTCAGGGTTGTAATAAGCGGCAGCGCAATAAAGGTGGATTGTTCGCCTCTGACCACATCGTAGATTCGGTCGGTACTAGGACCAGGTTGTTGGTGGGCCTCGATTTCGAGAGACTTCACCAACCTGGCCATCAGTTCCCCAAAGGAAACGTGTGGTTCATCGGGTGACGCTGGCCCCTGGGAGGTGACTGCTGCATCCGGGGAGGTCGAATCGGCTTTGGAATCATCTGAATCCATCCAATAAGGTGGTATACTGGAGGACGAATCCTCTGGTGATTCTGACCTGTCTTGTTGCCAGGTTGGAGCCTGCGGGGCATCTGCAGGAGTAGAATGAAGATGGCCCCCGGCTGTCGGTGGTGAAAGGTGGCTCCTCAGAGCAGGGTAATATGCCATGGACTGGCTTTCTCTGCTCTGGGGAGCAGAGGAGTATCGGACATGGTACCAGTCATCCGATCTTGGCTCCGATGATTGGCTCCTGCGGCTTCTTGGAGAGGGGGCCATCTCCGCATGTGTCGCGGGTGGCATTGGAGTCGGGGATCGAACCCTCTGGGGGGAATCCCTTATCTCCCCATCCGAAATCGAGCCACGTTGGGGATCCTGAGGAGGTTCGGGAGCCGCCCAGCGCGGTGAGCCTGGCGGAGTGACCCTCATGGCTGCCTGAATGGTCGGTACCGAGGGGGTCGGTACCGTAACTGAGGTCGGTACCGAGGATGCCGCCGAACCCAAGTGGCGATGTTTTCCGTGCTCGGGGTTCTTTGATTTTTTTCTCCGCTCTTCCAGTTTTATCCTTCCTCGCCTTCTTGTGCAGCGGTTCTTTGCCAGAATCGCTGTGTTTACGTTTTTCCTTATGCTTTTTTGGCATAGGATCTGGCTGGTCGGCCATGTTTGAAGCCGCTGCGCTGGAGGGGCGCGAAGGCGGGGCGGCAGAGGAAGAGGCGGTACGCTGCGGAGGATCAGTGGTAGTTGAACGGCCTTCGGGAGGAGCCAAAGGTATGGGTTTTGCCACTAGCCGATCAGTTTGGAGAAGGGCCTGATCCCACAGTAGCTTGCGGAGGCGGTTCTCCCTGTTCTTTCGCGCTTGCTTGGAGAAGGCCAAGCAATGGCGGCACTTATCAGTTCTGTGCCCCTCCCCCAGATACAGAAGGCACAGATCATGCGGGTCTGCAGTGGGCATTTTAGAGCCACACTGCCCGCATTTTCGGAACGCCGCCCGCTGCGCCATCGTAGAAATAAGAAGAAAGAAGATAGTGAAGCGGGAAAGTAATATTTTTGGTTTTTTTTTTTTTAGAAACTAGAGAAAAGTGATAATAACGAGGAAGAACAATACGTGAATAAACAGCGTGAGAGGAAAAACAGGGAAATAGAACTTGGAAAGGAACGAGAATTATACAACGAACAAGGTAAGTAGAATCTAAGCGAGAGCGAAGCGGCACGAGGCACAGCGAATGGCGGTCGCGAAGACTGGAAAATGGCGGACACTCCACTCCCTTTAATACTAAGCAAGGGGGAGGGGGGAGAGGAGTGTTACCGCCAAAATCCGTTAGCTGTTAATCTTCCGGCCTAAGGCACTGCGCAGGCGCAGAACCCATGTGTGTGATGCACAGAGGCCACGAAGAAGAAGGATTAGTGCTAACCTTTCAGACCCAAATGGCTTGGGGCCAGCAGAGAAGGGGTGTGTGGGGACCTTCAGCTTTATGGAGCTGCAGCTCCCATCATGTCTTGCCCTTGGCTATGCTGATTAGGCCTGATGGGTCCTCTGATCTAAAGGAAGTGACTTCAGAGAAATGGTCTTAACTGAAGGTGTTTTAGACATTTTAAAATGGTTTCCAACTTGCCACGAAACTATTTTACTGTGTGAACCACTGTGATCATTTTATTTATAAGGCATATAACTAAAGCTAACCTATACATAAATGCAAGTGAATCACCTTTTGATTCTGATGTACCTTTGCAGCATGTTGAGGAGAACCACACCATTAAACTGCAGAAAGCTAAAGGGGCAGTCAACAAAAATAATCTGTGCAGAAGCCAATGCTTCATCAGAGTTCTCTAAATCCTGCTGCAGAAAGATGTGTTCTCTTAGATTAGTTAGGAAGCAATCCTATGCATGTTTAGACAGAAAAGCCCTACAACTTCAAGTGGTGCTGGCTGGGGAATACTGGATTTGTAGGTCATTTTTCTGTCTAAACCTACATAGGATTTTGCCTGTAGGGAAACCAGAAAAAGAGAAGCAAAGGCCTCAGTGTCTGCAGCAGAGATTTTAGATTTCCCCACTAAAAGTCCATGTAGCTCACAGCACATTTGTACTGTTTTTATTAAAGATTCTTCATAACAACTTAGAGGTGGACTCTGATTTTCTGACCCTTCAGCAACAAAAAGAATGACTTTTCACACCAGTAGAGTGGTGAACTACTTACGATTTTTGGCAGAGGACGGGGTCTTGGGAGAGGCAAAATATTTCTGGAAAGCACAAACATTGCTTTAGACGTTTCATTTTTTCTAGAATCACTTCTTTTCATGATTCTACTTCTTTCCACACCAGGCATTTATTGAGCATTCATGACCCTTCACTCATGGTAGTTTGTGGGTAATTCTGCTATCCTCCAGGGCTATTCCCATGGTTGGCAACCATTTTAATATGACTGTGAGGAGGACGAAATTTCCTGCATGAGCATTTCAACCCATGACTTTACTGAGGCTTTTGCTTTAGGAGTTTTTGGATTAAGATAATCTCCTTTACATTTTAAAAGTTTCTTTCTCTGCCTTTCTGTATGTTCCATTATGCAACCACAAGATGGCACTATTGTGAAGGATCGTGCAACTGCACTAGGCTTTTATGTGGCTTTCAGGGATCACTGAATCACATACCAGACTTTCCTTGCTGGGGGAAAATCTGCTAAAATGTTTGCAAACCATGGGAGATTCCCTGGTGGATGATGGCATCATGCTAAGCATCCACAAACTATGGTGTGGGAGGTGCACAGGTGCACAAGTATTTGTACAATTCCACTATGCCACAGACCACCTGGTGGTTGTGTATTGAAACACACAGAAAGTCTGAGACCCCCACTGCCCTGAGGAAAAATGTGTAAAGCAGCTGATCTTAATTCCACAAAGAAACTCAAAGCAGAAGTGTTTCTTACAGTCAATGGAAGATAATACCCTACAGGGGAAGGGGTTTTGGGAACTGGGATGGTGAGGGGCATGGCTTAATTTTCCTCATCTGGAGGGTAGTAATCCCAGTATAAATTGGTGCTGTGTGTGCTTATTCCAAAGCAAATAGGAAGATAACTTGTACTACACAATGATTAGTATGACATGTAGTTTGACTTACCAAGTGAATTTGAACTTGGGTGTCCCCATTCCAAATTGAATATATACGTTCTACAATCCCGTACCCAATGCTCAACATGCAATGTCTCTGCATATGAGAGACTGCTTAGCTAATTTCAGAGATTTTAAAAATAAATTAATAACTAACCTGTCTGGTTTAAAGGACTCTTTGCCTGCGTTGCGTTCCTGAAAGTGTCCTCCAGATAGTCTCTGGACTGGCTTTGGCGGAGGAGGCTTGGAAGTCCTTATGGAGAAAAATGTCAAAACAATCTCTGTGCTGGATCCAAATGGCTGCATATTATATACTTCCCTACTCCTGATGCAGCTACTGGTGCTGCTATAAAATTTATGGTGTAAGGCTGGAAGAAGCACTGGAGGAATGAAGTCAGGATCTCTTCCCTTTCACTCATACCTTTTGGGTTCCAGCTGTGTTTGCAAAACATTTTCTACTAATCTGCTAACAGAGATATTTGTTTCCATTGCTAAAAGAACAATGCCAATTGCAGTCATAATCATTAGTAATGCGAGGGATTTGTGGAGAAACATCTAGGAAAAGAAAAGTACGTAATTTATAATTAGTTAAGGTAAGGGTTAAGGTTCCCCCACACATATGTGCTAGGTGTGTCTGACTTTAGGGCCGGTGCTCATCTTCATTTGTAATTTATAACTAAGGAAATAGTAATTCACAATACAATAGGCATACTGAGGGTAGAATTTTCTTGGCAGTTTCTTGACAGTTAGCTCTACTGAATTCAATGGCACATACTTCTGAGAAGACATGTATAGACTTGCACTATGGAAGATCCATTTAAATCAGTCAAATGTAAGTATTACATTCCTATTTCATTTTAAATGGATTTATGAATGATGACTTGCACTGTATCCTAAAGGGTGTTATTGAAGCAATAGCTGACTCACACATCACGGCAAACAACCCTGCACTGTTTCCATTGAGTTTGGATTTTTGCTCAAACTTACCAGTCAGAAGATCTTGTACTTTCATGGCCAATGTAGTTTCTGTGCTTCCTGCTCCCAGTGGTCCCCACAAGTGAAATCTCTTTCCTTCCCCTATTGTTCCTATTGGGCCTCAGCAGTCTCTGCCAGATTTGAGACAAGATTCTCCCTCTCCTCCCTCCCAAGTGTGCTTGCATTTCTGCATGGTGCCCCTGCAATGCTCTCTGCCTCCAAAGGCATTTTAAAAATCATACTAAGCACTTTGATTCCCCGCTTCTCCCTCTCTGCAATTACCCACTTTCTCTGAGTTTCTGAAAGTCATCAGGGAAATGGGCACATCACTTGGCTGATAGAAATAAAGCAGGGGATGACACATGCATCACAAGGAAGCTGAGGGTAGTAGAGGATGGGTGGCTAAACGGCCACTTGTGTGGCTGCTCTTTCCACAGGGCTCATATTTCCATGCCATAAAGCAGAGAACAGACTGTTGATTCTCTCTGTGGTGTCAGGTAATGAAAGACACCACACAGCAATGCCACGACAGGGCAACAAGGGTAAGAAATCACCATGGTTTTGTGTGACATGCAAACCCTGCCAACATCAGATGTATGACAAGGGACCACATACAAGCCCGCTCCTCTATTGCAGGCCAAGGACTAACTCTTCTGGTATTAATCTTTCTCATAGAGGTTACTTCCAGTGCATGGCAGCTGGCATGGGAAGAGAATGCTGGCATTTACATTTACAATGCTGGCTTGTGAACTACTTCTACAAGCTTTGGCCAAATTCTGTGAATCTAGATTACTGGAAAGACATCTTACTCAGATATTCTCATAATAGGAAGAGAAGAAGGTCTTGAGAGAAGTCTGTTTGGCATATTTCTTAGAAGCAATGATGCTGAAATAGGTTTGTTGTTGTTGTTATTTGCAAAGTTGCATCTGACCCATTGCGACCCCATGGACAACACTCCTCCAGGCCTTCCTGTCCTCCACCATCCCTTGGAGTGTACCCAAGCCCACACCCACCGCCCCAGTGACTCCATCTAGCCACCTCATGCTCTGCCATCTCCTTCCTCTTTTGCCGACAATTGTTCCCAGCATTAGGGTCTTCTCCAGTGAGTCCTTCTTTCTCATTAGGTGGCCAAAGTATTTGAGTTTCATCATCCCCAGTTAGCACAGCCCAAAATTTCAGTGATTAATTACCTGTTTAGTGGATGAGATGGCTTTTCCTGCTGAGAAAACGAAGTGCTGATTACAGACAATCCATGATGAGGCACCATACCAGATTCTGATAACATGAGCCACTCTGAACAACCAAACAAGTCATGGCTTCCCAGGGTGGCTTATTTGCAGAAGCAATTAAGATGAAAGAAATACTTCAGGTTTGGCCATCACAACAAGCTACCCTGAAACAGCCCACAGTGGTGATCACCATGGCTTATCAGGGTAGTGGAAACTAGGTCACTGAGTCCAACCATTGGTCCATCTAATTCATTATCATTGACACCGAGTTTCAGTTGTTCTCCAGGTTTTCACACAGGATTTTTTTCTTGCTCTGCCTGGACATGCCAGGAGCAAACATGGAGCCATCTGCATGCAAAACATATGCTTTGCTGCTGAGCCAGGCCCCATCCCAGTGGAAAGGGGCTGTTGCCTATGACCACAAAGACATAGTCCCTGAGGAATATTGGGAAGAATGCTGCTGCCACATTCTGCATTCATGTGAAGAGCAATTTGCAATAGGTGAATGGGTTTCTCATGTTCTCTGCATTTCTTGTCATCTGTGGAAAAGGATGCTCCTGCACAGGTGAGAATTGTTCCTTTGCACTTGTGTGTGTGTGTGTGTGTGTGTTTTATAAAAGTATACATGACCTTACCTCTTCTTCAGGAATTTCATAGACATCTGGAAAAAGAGAGAGATAATGTTATGCAGAAACAAAAAATAAATATCCACATGCAAACATGAGTGCAGGAATGATTTGACGAATAATCAATATAAAGTTTTAGTTGTGGCTGTTGTTTTAATTAACGCAGTAAACTGTACACATCTGCTCAGAAGTAAAAACCATTGTATTCATTGGGATAATTCATGAGTAAATGGGCATAGGACATTTTGAGAGAATGTTTGAGAGAACATTTGATACTCATAGATCATGTTAGGAATAAGAATTAATGCTAACTGGGTGACTTTGGGCCAGTCACAAACTCTTAGGCCAACCTATCTCACAGGGTTGTTGTTGTGGGGATAAGATGGATAGCAGTAGGAGAATGATGTAAGCTGCTTTGTGTTCATAAGAAAAAAGTGGGATATAAATCAAATAAATTAAGATAAGTCAATGGAAGAAAGTTTGCAGAAGAAAAGTTTCTTAAACTCTTTTTGTCCTTTAACTGTCTGTACTTCACAAAGGTCTCTCCAGAGGGTAGCACTGAGATCACTGTACTTTACCTTGCATTTTTCAAGAGAACCCTGACCTCCTGGAGAAATTTACTTTTTGGGAGGAATGCAAGGGGCAGTAGGAGGGAAGGAAGGAATGGGACCATTGGATACCAAACGTTTGTGTAGTTATCTTAGGAAACAAGCTAATATTTATTATTTATATTACTGATATTTTATCTACTTTCTAATTTTCAGCAGCTTCTTGTATGTAACCACATTCTATATTCTTTACATTTACATATATCATTTTCTAAAAGAAAAAAGTGGGAAAGTTATTCTTAGAGTTGGGAAATTATTTTTATTTATTTATTTATATTTCCATTTATATGTCTGAGAGAACAAATTATTTTTGAGGATTTTATTTAGGTAAGCTTAAAGATATTTCCCACCTATCCGACCACTTACAGGTGTTGTTTCTCTGCATAAAAATATTTATTTATGTAATTTCTATGCTGCCTGTAACCATGATTCCCTAACACGATGCATGTTTAGACAAGACAAAAAAGTCCTACAGTTCTCAGCATTCGCCACCCAGTGTGGGCATTTCTTGCAGGATATTCGTTTTTCTGTATAACTGCGCAAAGAACTCTCCCTGAAGTGTCATGCAGCAAAAATTATGGAACAGGTTCAAAATTGGTAAAAAGAAGCAAAACTTGCATAATGCAAGTAAATATTAAAATGTTTCAAATTGCAGAAACTGCAAAAATTAGATGCCTTCATAAACTTTAGAAACTTGCCAAAAGTGTGTAAACAGACTGGAATTTTTATCTTTATTTTCCTCCTGGCACTAAAAAGAGTGGGCTTGCCTTTCTGAGAAGGCATCCAAAAGTGTGGCGTTTTATGGAGGATATCTACAACTGGGCTGCTACTACCAGGAAGGCCCTTTCCCCGTAGCTACTTGGCAGATCTCCCTAAGAGACCATGTGGAGAAAGACTGTTCAAGTCCTTAGAGTCCAACCAGGCATATTTGGGAAGAGGTGATGCTGGCGCCAAGTTGCTTAAGGGCTTTAAAAATGAAAGCCAATGCCTTGAGGTAGGCCTGGCACAGTCCTTTAGGGTACAATCCTATGCAGGCATGGATGGGAAAAGGCCTTCTGGCTGGACGGGGGGAGGGGCGGTGCTGTGGGGAGCCTTAGGGCTTCTTTCTCTCTAAACACACACAGGGATGTGCCCTTTGTTAGCTGCTGGGTTTTATAGGTATTTCTTGAATGTGTGCTGTTATATTTTAATTACTGTAGCAAACACCTATATATTTTCATACTGTAGTTTATATGACTTACTCATTTTCTCCACAAAACAAAGGCCCATTTTAGAAATGTGACCACCCTGCCATGAAGGAGTACATAGGCCTGTCACTTGGGAACAGGCACTCTTTTAAAACAAGATAATATAAAACATTGATCACAATAGAAACAGAACACCAAACTGTTAACAGATTAAGACTGGAAGTGAATCAATCTTTTTAGATGGCTACCAGATAAACAAGTTTTCAACTTGGTGGTTAAGTGCAAAGGGAATAAGTGTGGGGAAGGAGTTTCAGAAATTAGGTGCCTCTGCAGAGAAGCTTCTGTTTTGCTAGTTACAAGGCTCAGCTATATGAACTAGTGCTTTGCAAATGGCATCCACATGGCCGCCCCAATTCCTGCAATTGCATCATCTTGAAAAAGAATCAGCATGCATGCTGGTTGATTCCACATAGTTCTGCGGTACATCATGCAAATGTCTGCTTCTTCCATACATTGTGAATTCCCTGCTCCAGCTGCATAATAAACTACAGAATAACACCAGTTTTCAATGGTCAGCTATGGTGGAGATAACAAGAAAAACAAATCTACCCAGAACAGCTTTGGGGTACTCTGGACTGAATCCAGACTGAGCTAGTCAATATTTGGTCCTGACTCAAGTCTTGCTGATTTCAGTGAGAATAAAATTCAGCTTACTTAAGATGGATTCAATGAATTCTGTCTTGCTTTGTATGCTTTCCCCCTGAACTATGATATTATACACTGGCATTTGGCTTCCTGTTCTACCCTGTCCTTGAATGTTATGATTCCATATGGTGTGGAATAACTAGGTAACCAAGTCTCCTGACTGTACAATAAATTATTTCAGAGGTGACAAATGAAAGAAATCATGGGGAGACATGAAATTATTAATCTCCACTAGGGGGTGCTGCTTTATTTGAAACCCATATTGGAAGACCACATGATTACTACAGATTTCTAAGAAATCAGAAGAACTATATGGATGTTAATGTACCTGGAAAAAAACTCCTTGATGTTACTTGTTTTCACACTGTGACCTATTTCCTCTAGTTGGAAAGTTATCCCCCCAAACCAGCTCTGAGTATTTAGTTTCCTTAACACACTTTAGGGCCTTCCAAGCAGCAGTTCTGTGAATGTTCCATCAAGAGGCCTTTTCAGTTTTCAGTGAGTGATTTGACTAAGCTTCTGCTGGAAACTGAGCTGCCTTATCAAGGAATGACATGAGGCTAGACCAGCTGCAAAATATACTGGATCTGCTGGGTGCTATTGGCTTTGAGAATCAGATAATCACATTTTTAAAAATCAAGAGACAATAGGATCCATATGCAAGAGGATGATCTTTCCGAAGCAATAGAAAATATGCTATATTTTAATGTAACCATTTTATAAGCTGCTAAAATCTCCAGAGATAAGGCCTTGCTTCTCATGTATCTTGAGAAAAGCAGCAAGGGTGGGAAAAATATCTGATGTGTATGATGTAATCCCACCCTCCCCCTTTTCGGGGACAAACCTAGTTCTTGCTAGTAATTGTCAAAGTAAATATTTTTATGGTGACTTACAAAATGGTATTTAATAGAAAGAGAATATCCCAGAGAATTTCTGTGGAAGTGATGGGAGTGTCCATCCTAATTTCCTTCCCACTTCCTTCTTCCCTTTAACAAAAATGGCCCAGAGACCTACATAGGCTGCCTCTGCGAGGTCATGAACTTTCCCCAGGGAGAAGGAAAAGGGATGTGCTGGGCAGTGAGAAAGGAAGGAGGCTGGGGAAGCTGCCTTGCACTATATCCAAATAGTACCCGAACCTCCTTCTGTCTTCCTCCACACCACTTCATCAAGAAGGCCACAACTGGCTGTCTGGAGGAAATGCAGGCAGGATACAAGTTGTGGTGCCACCACTCTGCCTTGCTCTGAGCACTGGACCCACATGCACTAACTGCCATATATCAATGCATCACGTTTCCACAATATTGTCATGATACTGCAAATTCTTCATACCTAATGAGGAAGGTGGCTCAGGAACAGGAGGCAATACTGATGAGCTGGGAGGGTCGAGTTTTGATGTGGGCTTGATAGATCTGTTTACTGCTGGAGCTTAAGACGACAACAAAAATACAGATATGTCATGCTAAAGCAACATAAAAGGTACATAGAAATGTCAGTATGTCACAAAAAGCACAAAAAATCACTTTTTGAAGTCTGTATCTCATCAAAAGGAAGAGATGTGCAAACTTATTTTAGATGCATACATCTGATAATGAATTTGTTATTTCTCTCCTTTAGGACAGTAATCCAGTCCTACACGTTTGTCAGGTAATGTCCTGCTCACTCAGCTCCATAAAACTGTGTATAGAAAATCTCAACACTTACGTTTTAAAGGCACTGGAATGTTTTCTTCTGTGGGTTTAATATAGTTGTCTTCATCATCATCATCAACAGGTACAACATAATCTGCCTGGGAGAAGATGCAGAGATTAGTACATACAGAGCATGATCCACCCAAAGTCAAATACTGTCCCTCAACTAAAGTGTAGAGTTTTAAGCACATACTTAGATTTCTTTCTTGAAATGACTGGGATTTAAAATGCTTACTGGCTGACTGCCTTATGCCCATGGATAACAAGCCCATTCTTGGTGATATTACAAGATTGCAATGATTACCTCTGCTTTAAGACCTTTAAAGCAGAGGTGGGCAACACATGGCCCACGGGTGGCATGTACTCCACCAACCTGCTTTGTGGTCCATGGTGCCACCAAGTCACCATCCCCAAATTGCTGCTGAATTTCAGTGGCAAGGCAGTAAACACTGCGTTCCACTTCAAAACAAGGCATGTGAGGGGCATATACCTTCTCTGAATGCAAATTTGCACTCCTTAGGGCTTCTGAGAGTGCAATTATGTATTAAAACAAGAGGTGTGCTCCAGCAGTGAAAATGTATCTTTTCTTCCTGCAACATTTACTTGCCCTCAAATTTAGGAACAACTTCACCTGTAGGGGGAGATATGCCCTGTGGTCAATTCCAGGGGAAGGAGTTTGGCTCCTAGTCCCTTTGAAATTGCCCTTCTAGCCTAGAAAACAAATTCTCTGTTCCATTCCCCTTTTCTCATTATGTTCAGTTTATCAGCTACAATTTTTGAAAAATGGAATCTGTATCCTTAATTTATAAAAGGTAATCAATAAAAGCCTGTTATTCCATCATTAATCAATAATTAAACATAGGTCTAATGGAAACACAGTACAGAGGTTTAGTATGGGTTGCCGTTGCATCATGCCATTGCATCATGATGGATGCAATTGTTCTTGAATCATGCACAATCATCATGTGAAAACCTTGCACTATGGTTTAACAGAGACCTTCAGCTACAGTGTGGTATAGACATGAAAATACATCATACATACATACATCACTGCCTTGTCGTGGTGAAGGGGCTTGCGTAGCTCAATGAAGCTCTGAGCTATGCCCTGCAGGGCCACCCAAGACGGACAGGTCATAGCAGAGAGCTCTGACAAAACGTGATCCACTGGAGAAGGAAATGGCAACCCACTCCAGTATCTTTGCCATGAAAACCCCATGGACAGTACCAAAAGGCAAAAAGATATGACGCCGGAAGATGAGCCCCTCAGGTCGGAAGGTGTCCAATATGCTACTGGGGAAAAGCAGAGGGCTAGTACTAGTAGCGCCAGAAAGAATGAAGCGACCGGGTCAAAGCCGAAAGGACACTCAGTTGCTGATGTATCTGGTGGTGAAAGGAGAGTCCA
This sequence comes from Varanus salvator macromaculatus, assembly GCA_023646645.1. NCBI lineage: Eukaryota > Metazoa > Chordata > Lepidosauria > Squamata > Varanidae > Varanus > Varanus salvator. Next base: position 30,290,665 of record JAIXND010000756.1, read on the forward strand.
ATGCTGCAAAGATCTATACTCCATAGGAACCTGGAATGTAAGATCCATGAATCAAGGCAAGCTGGATGTGGTCAAACAAGAGATGACAAGACTGAACATCGACATCTTAGGAATCAGTGAACTAAAATGGACCGGCATGGGTGATTTTAGTTCAGATGACCATCAGGTATAATACTGCGGGCAAGAATCCCTCAGAAGAAATGGAGTAGCCTTCACAGTCAATAAAAGAGTAGGAAAAGCAGTACTGGGATACAATCTCCAAAATGACGGAATGCTCTCAGTTCGAATCCAAGGCAAACCATTCAACATCACAATAGTCCAAGTCTATGCCCCAACCACTGGTGCTGAAGAGGCTGAAGCTGATCAGTTCTATGAAGGCCTACAACACCTAGAATTAACACCAAAAAATGATGTCCTTATCATCATGGGGGATTGGAATGCTAAAGTAGGAAGCCAAAAGATAACTGGCATAACAGGCAAGTTTGGCCTTGGAGTACAAACTGAAGCAGGGCACAGGCTGGTAGAATTTTGTCAAGAGAATACGATGGTCATAGCAAACACTCTTTTCCAACAACCCAAGGGGTAGGGTGTAGGGTGACTCTACACATGGACATCACCAGAGGGTCAACACAGAAATCAGATTGACTATGTGCTCTGCAGCCAAAGATAGAGAAGCTCTATACAGTCAGTAAAAACTAGACCAGGAGGTGACTGTGGCTCTGATCATGAGCTTCTGGTTGCAAAATTTAGGCTTAAATTGAAGAAAGTAGGGAAAAGCACTAGGCCACTCAGGTATGACCTAAATCATATCCCTGATGAATATACAGTGGAAGTGACAAATAGATTTAAGGAATTAGATCTGATAGACAGAGTGCCTGAAGAACTATGGACGGAGATTCGCAACATTGTACAAGAGGTAGCAACTAAAACCATCCCAAAGAAAAAGAAATGCAAGAAAGCAAAATGGCTGAGGAAAGAAGGGAAGCAAAAGGCATGGGAGAAAGAGAAAGATACACCCAATTGAATGCAGAATTCCAGAGAATAGCTAGAAGAGATAATGCCTTCTTAAATGTACAGTGCAAAGAAATAGAAGAAAACAATAGAATAGGGAGGACCAGAGATCTCTTCAAGAAAATTGGAGTTATGAAGGGGACATTTCAAGCAAAGATGGGCATGATAAAGGACCAAAATGGCAGGGACCTAACAGAGGCAGAAGAGATTAAGAAGAGGTGGCATGATTACACAGAGGAACTATACAAGAAAGAGCTTAACGTCCCTGATAACCACGATGGGGTGGTCACTGCACTCGAGCCAGACATCCTGGAACGTGAAGTGAAATGGGCCTTAGGAAGTCTGAGCAACAACAAAGCTAGTGGAGGTGACAGCATTCCAGCTGAGCTATTCAAAATCCTGAAAGACGATGCAGTTAAAGTGCTACACTCAATATGCCAGCAAATTTGGAAAACTCAACAGTGGCCACAGGATTGGAAAAGGTCAGTTTACATTCCGATCCCCAAGAAGGGCAATGCCAAAGAATGTTCAAACTACCGCACCATTGCACTCATTTCACATGCTAGCAAAGTGATGCTCAAAATCTTACAAACTAGGCTCCAGCAGTATGTGGACTGAGAACTACCATAAATACAGGTAGGATTTCGAAGAGGGAGAGGAACTAGAGATCAAATTGCCAACATACGCTGGATCATGGAGAAAGCTAGGGAGTTCCAGAAGAACATCTACTTCTGCTTCATTGACTATGCTAAAGCCTTTGATTGTGTGGATCACAACAAATTGTGGCAAGTTGTTAAAGAGATGGGAATACCTGACCATCTTATTTGTTTCTTGAGAAACCTATATGCAAGTCAAGAAGCAACAGTGAGAACTGGACACGGAACTACTGATTGGTTCAAAATTGAGAAAGGAGTTCGGCAAGGGTGTATACTGTCGCCCTGCATATTTAACTTATATGCAGAGCACATCATGAGAAAGGCGGGGCTAGATGAATCACCAGTTGGAATTAAGATTGCTGGTAAAAATATCAACAGCCTCAGATATGCAAATGATAGCACTCTCATGGCAGAAAGTGAAGAGGGACTAAAGAGCCTCTTGATGAGGGTGAAGGAGGAGAGTGCAAAAGTTGACCTGAAACTCAACATTAAGAAAACTAAGATCATGACATCCAGTCCTCTCACTTCCTGGCAAATAGATGGGGAAGAAATGGAGGTAGTGAGAAATTTTATTTTTCTGGGCTCCAAGATCACCGCAGATGGGGACTGCAGCCAAGAAATTAAAAGACGTTTGCTCCTGGGGAGGAGAGCTATGGCAAATCTAGACAGCATACTAAAAAGCAGAGACATCACCCTGCCAACTAAAATGCGTATAGTCAAGGCTATGGTTTTCCCAGTTGCAATGTATGGCTGTGAAAGTTGGACTATAAGGAAGGCTGAGCGCCGAAGGATTGAGGCCTTTGAGTTGTGGTGCTGGAGGAGACTCCTGTGAGTTCCTTGGACCGCAAGGCGATCCAACCGGTCAGTCCTAGAGGAGATCAACCCTGACTGCTCTTTAGAAGGCCAGATCCTGAAGATGAAACTCAAATACTTTGACTACCTGATGAGAAGGAAGGACTCCCTGGAGAAGAGTCTAATGCTGGGAACAATAGATGGCAAAAGAAGAAGGGGACGGTAGAGGATGAGGTGGCTAGATGGAGTAACTGAGGTGGTTGGTGTGAGCGTGAGTGGACTCCGGGGGATGGTGGAGGACAGGAAGGCCTGGAGGAATGTTGTCCATGGGGTCGCGATGGGTTGGACATGACTTCGCAACTAACAACAACATACTATAAGTGGGTGTCAATGGGACTCTTTATCAATTACGGCTTTTATCCTGAGCTTCTTCAGAGCTATCAATGGCACTGAACATATTCTGAGCCTTGGATTCCACACCATGGATAGCCCAGTGTTGCTTATGCAATGCCATCCTCTCCACATTGCAGGCTTTGGGTATGTCAGGAAGCTGTGCCTGGGAGTGGATGGCTTTCAATAACCTTACAGTGTAGTCCATTATTAAGATTGCAGGGTGCAAGTGAGGTTGCAATTGGTTTGGATGACCAGTTAAAAAGCTGCTCCTCACAAACATCTGTCAGTTTATAGCAAAGTGAGTGGCTACTTGGAAGCAAGCCACACCAGGCCTTCTCTCAGGTAACTGTGTATAGGTTTGCAGCCTTAGCTGCCCCTTGAAAAAGCCCCTTGAAAAAGCCTTTCAAGAAGCCTTAAGCTTCACTGATTTGCATGCTGAAGCATTATGCTTTTAAAGGTTTGGAAATAAAAAATAATAGCAACTTAAAATCTAAGTTAGAAAGGGCATAAGCTCCTGTTTTTGCTGCTATGGTTTAGGCGGTGATGGGAGGGTCAGTGAGGTGATGATGCCCAGTCACAACCATTGTACAGTCCTGGATTTTCCTCATTGATTTATGGCAATTTTTCACATATGGGGGCTGTGGGATATTGAAATTAGACCTTTGTATTAGAGCAGCTCCTCTAGCTGAAATACTCTTGCTTGAACTAAGAAGTGTGCTAAATTATGTTAGATTATTCTTGTGTATTTTTATTATAGTAGATTAAAAAAATGAAACAACAACAACCTTGCAGTCTTTCTTTAGTGGAAAGATATAAGAGCTTAACTTTGTTTATATCAGTGAAATTTGATTGTGCTTACTTTTGGGTGGGTTGTGTCCATACATTACATGTTATGCTAAGCAACCCTGAGAATAAGCCACAGTGGGTTGGTTGTTTGCTGAAAATCCCATGATGGTACCAACAGACAAACGACTTCTCCAAGGCTTGTCGTGGTTTGTTTCAGACTCACTTCTTTCATCTGTTCCTGGCACATATTCCAGAGGCTCTTGAGTCAAAATCCCCATTCTGCAACCCTTTGCTCCTTTACTAAGCCATCAGCCTTTTCCCTATTGATCCATTGAGAGCTCTGGGTGTGTCTTGACTTTGCTGGTTTTCCAATTCCTCTCCACCCCTTAGCAGATCAATACCGGCCTGTGCTTGGTTTTCAGAGAAACACTGTAAACCCTAACATTCACCTTGGTGGATTTCACTTTTGTTTTTGCTTCATTTGTGTATTACACAATGCTTTCTTCACCTGTCTGGGAAGTGGGATACACTCCCGCTCCCCCTGTGCCTCCACCCCTGCTCTCCTCATGGGTCCAACTACCCAAGAAAGAGATTGAATTTGGGCTCCCTCTTCACTTGCTTCCCCACCATGCTTTCCTCCAGCCTGAGAACTGTTTGTGACTTGCTGCCAACTCCCTGCTGCCCAACTGGTCTCCCAAGAGCACAATGATGTTTCTGTCTAAGCCTTCGTCTTCACTTGCTGCATCTCCCCCATTATGTTGTCATCCTAGTTTCCCCCACATGGCACCCTTCATCTCCACTACTGGGTGGGTGCTGGTTTGACAGATTCTTTGTCCCAGACAAGTGATCGTATGCTTCAAGCAAGCACCTTCATGTACCTTGATATTAGAGGCATCCATGGTTCCACAAATGAAACGAAAACATCCCCACCACCTAGTGGGGATCCCCACCTGTCTCTAGTGAAATACCTAAACTAACTACACAACATTGCTGCAAACTTATGGGCTGAACGTGTTTCCAAAGTGCACCAAGAAAATCTTCTCATTATGAATTTTTATTTTGCTACAAGAAGGAAGGATACAGAAACAGATATGCAATGCATTAGCTCGGAGGAGCAAAAGAAATTACCAAATACCTGCACTTTCTCTGTGGTGACATTTCTCTCCCCTGCCTTCCTTCATGGAAGAATGTGGCTGGCACTGTCTGCTGCACAGACAACTTTGAACAGGTTGCTCTACTTCTTCCCACTTAAGCAGTGGTGTGAATGATTGTTCTGTTGGCTCCAGGACATGCTGTGGTGTGACCAAAGGATCTGCTAATGGCCATGCAGTGAGAGCAGTTGATGAGGAACATATTAAAGTGGAAGCAGGCTGGGGAGTTGAGGCACAGGAGGACGAGGGGAGAGAAATGCTGCAGTGCACTAGTGGACTATGGCTGGTACAGATCTTCTGCTTGTGGCTTGCCCAGATGCTTGCAAGGCTACTGCCTAATGCCAGGAATATTACTACCAATTATGGAGCTGGAAAGTAAATGGAAAGGGACAACATGCAAATTCAGTATAAATGATGGAGAAAATTGCACAGCTGCAGTGAAGGAGCAGGTGCATACTTTTTTCTTTATAAACTTCCCAGCCAATACATTTGTACACATTTATTTATTTATTTATTTGACAAATTTCTATGCCGCCGCTTGCCAACTAGCCTCGGGGCGGCTCACATGTTGTTTCTCCTTACTTTCCAGACTTTAAATTTGCATAAATTCCTCTGTTTTTAAAAACACAGGAAACCACAATGACCACAGCAGTAACTGCTCTGAAAAGGAGTTGCAAAAAGAGTGGGGAGTTAATATCCCCCTTTTATGAAATGGTTGGAAATATGAGGAAGTGCTGAAAAGGTGGAGAATTCTGTCACTTCAACACCTCAAATGGAGAAGATTAGCATAGCAGAGATATTGCCCCTCCCTTTCACTACAATTCTTTGTTTCCCGCTCCTGAATTTGCAGCACTTCTAATTTGTTCCTCCAACCATTTACTGTTATTTCTCTCCCCTCTCACAGCAATGTGCATCTTTATCTTGTTGATTTCTTTGAATGTTATCTTTGACAAATGAAACACGCAAGCAGAATGACCAGACAAGACTACTCATACGTGTGCACTTGGGAAAGGCCAACAAAAAATTGCAGCCCCATTTATACATGTTGGAGGCACCATAACCATAAAGACCTGGGGACAAGTCATAGAAGGGAAGGGTCTGCAAGGAGGAGGCAATATGTGTTCTGCAGCAAAGTCCCCTGGGATATGTGCTGGATACAGCTGGAAGACTGAGGGGGAGAACAAGCTACAGACAGCCAGTCACCTGTTGGGCATACTATAAATTGTATTGCAGAGCAACAATCCACGGTGCCCGGTGTTTGGGGTGATGTGCAACTGTTCATTATCTTGCTTTCTACTTTTGGTATTACAAATAAACTTACATAGAGCACATTGTTAGAGCAAGGTATTATTATTCTCAGGAACAGGCAAGCAACTTTCTACAACTTTCTTCTATTTCTGAATCCTGTGCGTGGAGTGAAAGTGAAATATGCTGAATGGATAAAAGAGGGAAATGACTCTAAGAACATGAGAGTAACCTATCATCATTGTTAATTTTGCTTTAATGATGTGGGCCAGGGCATTCATTCCTAAGGTTGACATAACTAGCTTTTCCTCTAATGACTAGTTTGATCTATTTGCAAGTGTTACCTCTTCATCAGTTGGCTTGGGTGGGAGTTTTGGCTTTAAAGCAGCAGACAGTGGTTGCAAAGTAGCTATTCTGGTTGGTGTAGATGAAGATTGGCTTGGTAGAGGAGGCGGTGGCTTTGCACTTGGCCAAGAGTTCTGTTGGCTAGGTCGTTTGTTGTCTATAAGTAATAGAGAAAATGTAAGAGTAATCTTTAATTTTCCACAAGATTGCCTGTACGTACTTCCATATTTATGCAGCTATGATTATTTAAGAGAGCAATTCTAGGCAGGTCTACTTTAAAGTAAGCCGCTTTGCGTTCACTGAGGCTTACTCCCAAGTAAATGGGTGTAGAATTGCAGCTTTAACCTTATAAAATGAGGTTTTGAATATGGAGTCAATGCAGTATGAACAGGAAGTGTCAATGTACTGCACTTTCAGTTCCTCTATATCTTCTTCTGATTCAGGAGGCACCTGACAGTAAAAGACTAGGATTCATTATTCTTGGCAGTAACCATATACAAAGCTACTTGGAGAGTGATTGTACAACAAGTACTATATTCTGCCAAACCTTCTCAGAATTCCAGTCCATCAGTCCGCCCCACCCCATGGGTCTACATATTGTGTAAAGGTTTAAATTTGAAAACTGGGTGCTTTAAAGGCCTTTCTCAAGAAATATAATCTGAAGTCAGAAAATACTTACTCTTGAAGATAACCAATTTTAACAAAACATCACTACAGAAAGAATCAGGTATTCTGAATAAATTTCACAATCCTTTGTGTCATTTTTAATGACACTCCCTTTCATTATTCTTACAGTAGGAACTTTTATTTGTATAATATTGGGAGAACCCATCCTTCAATTGTGAGTGTTTGGTCACTTTTCCAAAAGTATGGTCTGAGTTTTGTATAATACTATTTTCCTCTCTTAAAGCAACCAACAAAATCACTGTAGGTTTATTTGTACCATTGGAAAAAAGGATCATATCATCAACAATTAGCTAGATGCAACTAGAAACTGAGATTGAAAAATATTTTGAGCTGTGCACATCTTCTACTATAGTCTTAAAATAAACCTTGAATAAAAAAGATCAAAAGCATTCCTGTTTATCTCATGTTATAGCAGTATTTTTCCACCCAACCAACCATTCAAGCTCACTCTAAAATTCAGAAAGTTCATGTTTTAACTTACTAACAATTTATGCTTTCAGTAGACAGATCCACAAAGATGATGATAACTTGCTTCAGAACCTCTCTATTGGTTGGAACAAAGCTCCAACTTAGAAGAGAAGACCTTTTGTTCTCTCGTGCCAAAGCCTTCTGCTAGGAGCCACAAGGTTCTCGCTTGGTGGCTCCTGATTCCTCACTTGGAAATCATTGTCAGACATGAGCAACCAAAAGAGTTCAGTCTTGTTTTGAGATAGGCTTGTGGGTTTCACCATCCACAATGAAAATCTCTCTTTTACTAGAGATAATTCTAGTATCCTTTCAGTCATGGAGTAAACTAGGAGTTCTATGTCAACATATTTTTGATTGGGACAATTGGGTAGACATCATACATGTGGGATTTCCAAAATGCTTCCTCTTGCAAGAGGAAGAAAGGCAGGATATAAATTCAATGCAGCAACAACATCCTCAGTCAAAGGATACTGAATAAAGTTGACAGTCATAGGATAAGAGGACAGATCTTCTTATTAACTGATATCTGGTTGAGCAACAGGAAGCTCAAAGTAGGAGTATGAATAAATGCACATTTAGCACAACAAAGGGAAGCAGTGAGATTGGTGCTATTCCATTCGTGTATCTGGAGATGGGATGAGCAATGAAGTGGCTATAATACTAAAAGGGGAACACTCTAGTGGACTGAGAAGAGCCCCTGCAGGTTCTCTTCAAACTATGTGGATGATCAAATGGGGCAAATAACCCTTATCAGATTTGCACTGATGTCATTTGAATGGGTGTGAGAAAGATCATTGCCATGAAATCAGTTGGTTGCAGATTCAGAGCAGACCAATGAGAGCCTGTCTTCCTACGGGACATGGTAAATGTGTGTTATTCACTGCCACAAGACTAAGTACACTCGATATAGTCATCATTTCAATTCCTTCCTCTTTAATGCTTATTCAATGGAAAAACAAGTGCATGGAATGGGACAGAATGATTACCTGCATAGTCCCCTCCCAAACATGGGAAGACTGGAGGAGGAATCTTCTTCTCTTCATGCTCACTTGGAGGAGGCTCATAGTTGTCATCACAGTTCTCTTCAGTGGGAACCACATATACCTCAGAATCGGAGTGATCATCAGGATTTTCATAATCACTATCCTAGAAACAGGACATTCTTCATTTTCCTAGTGGATTGTGACTTGCAACTTTTTAAAAACATGATGGGAAGTTCTGGTCATCAGTCACTAAATTTCTCTCTCTCTCTCTCTCTGAATGCCATTCTAATTGAATGCATCTACTTAGATAAATATCATGATCTTGGATGCAAGGTAAAGGGGAAGGTGCCTGCCTTTGGAAAAGGCCAGAATATTGGGGCACTGATTTATGGACTCTGAAAAATTAAGCTTTAAAAATATCTAAGCAAGGATTCCTCTTTCCCTCCTCTCTTCCCTTCCGGGACGAATGCCAGAACTCTGTGAGAAAAAACTTAAAAGGAGTTTTATGGCTTTCTTTTACTGTCACCTACTAATTGGAGTTTAATAAAAACACAATTGCTTAAATACCTGAACATGCTAAGAACATGGAGATTGTAGTATGAGTAAGACTATGAAGGAATCAGAAGATGAGTTCCTGATTGGATGATTTATACTTTTTAAAATATGTCTCAATGGCAGTGTAGATTACAGAACTTGAAACAATTCCAGCCAGTTCATAGCCATTTAGCATGCCTGTCTGATTTTAATCTTCCTAAGATTACACAGGAGTAGTTGGGAGCGACAGAAAGGAGGAAGCCCAAAGAGGAGGTGAAGATATGGGGGAAAGTGAGAGGGAAAAGCTGATGGATATTATTAAGAAAGTATTGGAAGAGAATATCAAAGAAATAAAGACTTGATTAAAATCTGAAAGATGATGGAGAACTCAGATCTCAAAATATTATTATGCAAATTAAAGGGGATAATGAAAAAATTCTTGAGACTGAAGAAACAAATATTGGCTGTGGACAAGAGACTTCAAAAAACAGAAAGCAGTGATGGCTAATACGATACAGTTGGATCATCAGGCAATAACAAATATCTGAACTAGATAAAGAAGTTATTCCCTTGCAGGATTCATATTGCAGATTGAATGTTTGAATTAAGAATCTTCCACAGCAATTATCATCAGAAGAAAAGAAACTTTAAAATGATATTATTCATTGGATTAAACAAATGATTATTGACGTAAAATGAGATCAAGAGGACTTTGAAAGGATACATCAAGTTGGTTATTTGCAAGGAGTCAGGATCTTTCCAGGAGATGTTTTGATCAGATTCTCATATTATTTCAGATTCTCATAACCGGGGGATTTTCTGGTTGACAAGGCTGGTGATCCTGTTGATACCCTGGTCGACATATGGAATGGGGAGATGACCAGGGCTATCGACACGATCGCTCCTAAGCGCCCTCTCCAACCGGGCAGAGCCTGTTCATCCCCATGGTATACACCTGAATTATGGGCGATGAAGCGGGTTGGTAGACGGCTAGAGCGTAGGTGGAGGAAATCACGGGACGAATCCAACCAAGCACATTTTAGAGCCCACTATAGGGACTGCAGGTGGTGAGGGACTGCAGGTGACGCAGTGGTTTAAACTGCTGTGCTGCTGGGCTGGTTGATCGAAAGGTCGCCGGTTCGAATCTGCACACGGGGTGAGCTCCCGTGCTCTGTCCCAGCTCCTGCCAACATTGCAGTTCGAAAGCATGCAAATGCAAGTAGATAAAAAAGGTACCACTTCGGTGGGCAGGTAACAGCGTTCCGTGCACTTCGGTGTCTAGTCATGCCAGCCACATGACCACGGAGACTGTCTGCAGACAAATGCTCACTCCCTCGGCTAGGAAACAGAGATGAGCACCACCCCCTAGAGTCAGGCATGACTGGACTTAACGTCAAGGGGAAACCTTTACCTTTACCTTTTTATCGGGCCTATGCCGTGGCGGTGAGGGCAGCGAAGAAGAGATTCTTCTCCGCATCCATTGCCTCCTCACAATGCCGTCCAGCAGAGATTTTTCGGGTGGTTCAGGGGCTGATTAAACCTGGCCCCAATAAAGATCTGGTGCTGCCCTCAAAAGCCCGCTGTGACGACTTTGCCACGCATTTCAGGGAGAAAGTTGCTCAGATTCGTCACAAGCTGGACTCCACTGTTGACACAGATTCTCTTGGGGAGGGGCCAACCATGCCGGCTTGTCCCCCATTGATGGATGAATTTCAGTTTTTGCAGCCTGATGATGTGGACAAGGTGCTTGGATTGGTATGCTCAACCACCTGTTTACTGGACCCGTGCCCATCTTGGCTATTAAAGAGCGCCAAGGACGGGATTGTGCCCTGGATCTTGGAGGTGGTCAACGCCTCTTTAGGAGATGGCCAGGTACCTGCCCCTTTAAAGGAGGCGGTAGTCCGGCCAGTCCTAAAGAAGGCTTCCCTGGATCCAGAGGTGGTCGCCAATTATAGACCGGTGGCCAGCATCCCATTTCTGGGCAAGGTGCTGGAGCAGGTGGTGGCGGGACAACTCCAGGCACTCTTGGATGAAACTGATTATCTAGACCCATTTCAGTCCGGTTTCAGACCCGGCTTTGGCACTGAATCTGCCTTGGTTGCCCTGTACGATGACCTGTGCAGGGAGAGGGACAGAGGGAGTGCGTCCCTGTTGGTTCTCCTGGACCTCTCAGCAGCTTTCGATACCATCGACCATGGTATCCTTCTGGATAGGCTGGCGGGATTGGGAGTTGGAGGCACTGCTCTGCGGTGGTTCCATTCCTACCTCAATGGCCGATTCCAGAAGGTGGTGCTGGGAACTATGGCTCTGCGCCATGGAAGCTATGCCATGGAGTTCCGCAGGGTTCCATTCTGTCCCCTTTGCTCTTCAACATCTACATGAAACCGCTGGGAGAGGTCATCAGGAGGTGTGGGCTGCGGAATCATCAGTACGCTGATGATACCCAGCTCTACCTCTCGTTCTCCACCGATCCAGGTGAGGTGGTGGCTGTGCTGAACCAGTGGCTGGCCGAGGTAATGGGCTGGATGAGGGCCAATAAACTGAGGCTCAGTCCTGACAAGACGGAGGTCCTGTTGGTGGGTGGGTCGGGCTTCGAAGTGGGGGACCTGACCCTAGTCTTAAATGGGGTTGCACTCCCTCTGAAAGACAGGGTCTGCAGCCTGGGAGTGCTCCTCGACCTGGAGCTGACCTTGATAGCCCAAGTGTCAGCAGTGGCGAGGAGCGCTTTTCATCAGCTTTGGCTGATCCATCAGCTGCGTCCCTTCCTGGAGTTTGACTGCCTGGCGACAGTGACACATGTGTTGGTGACTTCCCGGTTAGACTTTTGTAACGCACGCTATGTGGGGCTACCCTTGAAGATGGTCCGGATGCTTCAATTGGTGCAAAATAGAGCTGCCAGGGTGCTTACGGGGACTGGGCGTAATTCTCATATCACCCCAGTTCTCCGTCAGCTACACTGACTTCCCATTGAAGTCCGGGCCCAATTCAAGGTGTTGGTTCTTACCTATAAAGCCCTTAACGGCTTGGGTCCTGGTTACCTAAAGGAGCGCCTGCGACCATATATGCCCTCCCGCCCCCTACGATCGGCAGCTGATGCCCTCCCCCGGGAACTCTCTGTGAGAGAAATAAGGAGGGTGAGTACCCGGAGGAGGGCTTTCTCTGCAGTGGCGCCCCACCTATGGAATGCACTCCCCAGAGAGGCTTGCCTGGCACCATCATTATTTGCTTTTCAGTGCCAGGCGGACCTTTTTATTTAAGAAATATTTTAATTGTTAATTAATTTTATATTTTATTACTGTTAGATTTATATATTTCTATTTTTATATTAGAATTTGAGATGGGCCAGTTTTAAATAGTGTATTGGTTTTAAATTGTATTTTTCTATTGTTGTTAGCCGCCCCGAGGCTTGTTTGCAAGGGGGCGGCATACAAATATGTTAAAAATAAATAAATAAATATTACAAGAAAGAAAGATTCATGAAAATAATGAAAGGAAAATCAGGTCAATTGAAATTCAAAGGAGTACCTATTCAGGTTTACCAAGATCTCTGCTCCCACACTTTATAGTTCAGAAGCTCACTGAGATCAATTAAGACTGTTCTATTGAAGAATAACATCAAATATAGCTGGGGATACCCAGTGTTCATGACAGTTTTGTATAAAGGGTGAGTCTAAATAATACATTTGCTGGAACAGTGTGAAAGCCTACTGAGTGGATGGGGACTTGTGGATGAAGCAGAAGATCAAGGAGGTCAAGAAACTTAAGAAAGTTTAAGTGGCGCAGATTCGAGAATTGGTGGTTGATGGAGTACATCAAAAGAATGGTAATCAACAAGAAGAGGAACAAGGAGCAGTTGGTGGAATCTTACCAACATGAGACCCCAGCTTGATTGAGGAAGAACAACTGGAGAAGAAGAAATGAACGGAAGAAGGAAAATAGAATTTTGGACTGATATGGAAAGTGTAAATCTAAGTTTGGTGTTAGTAAAATTGTAGAAGAGATTTGTAACTGTTATAAGATTTCTGAGTTACAGTTATAAAAATAGTACACTAAGGTTATCAAAATAATATAAGGTTTATAGCATTGTACTTTGAATGAATCTAATGATCAGACCATGAGATATTGAATGAATTTACTAATGAAGGTTAAGGTTAGATAGCCACTATGTATTATGATGAAGTCTGCTTAAATATATCTAATAATAGGAGAGGTAGAAAAAGCTAAGTAGGATTGATGTAAGCTATTTAAGAGATATAAAATTATAAAATAGAGTAAGGCTAACTAATTAATATAAGGTGATAGCAGTGTATTTTGAATGAGTTAAGGATCAAAGCATGAGATATTGAATGAATTTAATTATGTGGGTTAAGGTTAGACAGCTATGTATTAGGAAGAAGCCCATATACATATTTATTTATTTATTTATTTAAACCATTTCTATGCCGCCCCATTCACAAAAAGCCTCGGGGCGGCTTACAACATAAATAAACAATTATATAATTAGACTTAAAAAACCGAAAACATCTCAGCACGTGCATAAAAACTCCAATAAATACAATCAATAAATTAACAATTAAAATAACTTTTAAATAAAAAGGTCTTGGCCTGGCGCCGAAAAACAAATAATGATGGCGCAAGGCGGACCTCTCTGGGGAGCGCATTCCATAGGTGGGGTGCCACTGCAGAGAAGGCATCTTCTGGGTACTCACCCTCCTAATATCTTTCACAGAGGGTTCCCAGAGAAGGGCCTCTGCTGCCGATTTCAAGGGGCGGGAGGGCATATATGGACACAAGCACTCCTTTAGATAACCAGGTCCCAAGCTGTTGAGGGCTTTATAGGTGATAACCAACACCTTGAATTGGGCCCGGACTTCAATGGGAAGCCAGTGAAGCTGACGGAGGACTGGGGTTATATGACAACAATGCCCAGTCCCCGTCAGCACCCTTGCAGCTCTGCTTTGCACCAATTGAAGTATCCGGACCATCTTCAAGGGTAGCCCCACGTAGAGCGCATTACAGAAGTCTAATCGGGAAGTTAGCAGTGCATGTGTCACTGTCGCCAGGCAGTAGTACTCTAGGAAGGGACGCAGCTGATGGATCAGCCGAAACTGAAGGAAAGTGCTCCTCGCCACTGTCGTCACCTGAGCTTCTAATGACAGCTCAGGGTCGAGGAGCACTCCCAAGCTGCGGACCCTGTCTTTCAGAGGGAGTGCAACCCCATTCAGGAAAAGGTACAGGTCCCCCACCCCGAAGCCCGAACCACCCACCAACAGGACCTCCGTCTTGTCAGGATTGAGCCTCAGTTTATTGGCCCTTATCCAGCCCATTACCTCGGCCAGGCACTGGTTCAGTACAGCCACTGCCTCACCTGGATTGGTTGAAAATGAGAGGTAGAGCTGGGTATCATCAGCGTACTGATGATTCTGCAGCCCACATCTCCTAATGACCTCTCCCAGAGGTTTCATGTAGATGTTGAATAGCAAGGGGGACAAAATGGACCCCTGTGGAACTCCATGGCACAACTGCCATGGCGCAGAGCCATAGTCCCCCAGCACCACCTTCTGGAATTGGCCGTTGAGATAGGAGTGGAGGCCGTTGAGATAGGATAGGAGGATAGGCCACCGCAAAGCCATGCCTCCAACTCTCAATCCCGCTAGCCTAAATATTTAAAATAAATAAATATATTCAATAGATGCAATGACAATATGAGAGGTAGAAGAAGCTAAGTGAGATGGAGAACAACTCGAGAAGAAGAAACAGAGGGAAAGTAGAAAAATTCTGGACTGATATGGAAAGGGTAAATTTAAGTTTGGTGTTAGTAAAATTGTAGAAGAGATTTGTAACTGTTGTAAGATTTAAAAGACATAAAGTTATAGAATACTAAAGTTAATTAAATAGTAGGAGTTTAATGATTGAAACATGAGTTATTGAATGAATTCAATAACATAGGCTAAGGTTAGACAGCTATAATAGGAAGAGGTCTATTTCAGTATATTAATTATAGGTCATGGTAATATAAGAGGTAGAAGCAGCTAACCAGATATATTATTATTTATCGCTATGTACTTATAATAATAATTTTTATAGAGGCAATATTAGTAAGAAAAAGTGGAATATTAAATAGTTCCAAGTAGTACTTAAAATAAGATAATTTATAGGGGCTAAAGGCAAGGAGAGAGGGGAAGGGGGTATTGGTGGTCAGGATGGCTGAGAGTTTCCTTCCATTCCCACTTCAGCTTTGGCAAAATGGTGCACAGGGATCTCCCCAGGGTGGGGGTGGGGATAGTTTAGATAAGTGTGGGACAGGTAATGTGATATTGAGCTTTTTAAAAGAGTAGTATGCTTTCTTAATTTTCCTTTGTACTTTGTAAGGATTGTGGGGGGTGCACATTATAAGGGACCACAAGGCTGTCTAAAGTTAAAGTCTTATGACTAAAACAATGACAGTATTATCTTTGAAAGTAAAAGTCCTTGGAAATATAATTAAAAGAAAAAGTATTGAAGCATGGATAGAGCTGATATTGTATTTTTGCAAGAAACTCATCAATAAAAGGTGTTAATGAGTTAAGACAGTCATGGTCTATGAAAAAGCATATTGGGAGTTCAAAATTCAGAGGAGTGGCAATTATTATATCTAAGAAAGCTGAGTTTAAAATTAAAGATATGAAAAAAGATGTGGAAAGTAAATATCTGATACTACAAGGTGAAATGAGAGGGGAAGATTATACATTAATTAATATGCACCAAATGTTGATTAGATAAAATTTTTAAAGGTATTTCTGGAAGGGTTAGAAAGTATTAGGAAAGGATTTGTAATAATGGCAGGAAATTTCAATATGGTAATAGATGAAAGGAAAAATAGATTAAATCCTATTAAAAAGGAAACAAGGTGTAGTAGTACATTATTAAACAGAATGATAAATGATACTGATTTAAAAGATATATGGAGAGGGTTGAGGGAGATGAAACATTTAGTTTTATTTGGTTCATAGATCTTATTCTAGAATTGATTATATATTTGTATCAAATGATCTTTTTTCTAGAGTGTATGACTCATATTAGTTTGATAAAATTATATGGGATTATGAACAGGCTAAAAGATGCTTTACAGCATAAGCATATAATAGATAAAATAGAGAAAGAACTGAAAGAAATGTGGAAGATTAATGATAAAGAAGGGAGTAAACAAAACTTAGAATGGGACACAATGAAGGGTGTATCAAGGGGAGTAAGTATTAGGGAAGCTTGTAGTTTCAAAAGACAAAGGGCTAAAACGTGAACAATTTACAGGGAATTTAGAGAAGTAGTATATACATGATAGGGATATTAGAATGTTGGTGGAAATACAAGCAAAAAAGGAAAGAGTTGCAGAATAGGGAAATAGAACACAGAGAAATTTAATATATTTGAAAAAGGATTTTTTTTAAAATTTTGTAACAAGAATTCAAGAATCCTGGCTAGAGTTACACAACAAAAAAGATGTAAAAACTTAACAGGAATAAAGATGAAAAGGGTAAAAATTGTATCTTAGCAAAAGAAAAGTAAGTAATATTTTATAGATTTTATTCAAAGCTGTATGCAGCTGGGAAGTTGCCAATAGATAAAATTAGATCATATATAGAAAGGAATCTTGGGAATAAATTGCAAAAGGAAGATAGAGATGGAATGGAACAGATAGTTAGGAAAGAGGAGATAGAAGTGCCAGAAATTCACTGTAATCTTGCATGAATAAGATCTTCATAGAAGATCTTGTGTTATGTTAAACAGCCATAAGATTTGACTCCTTCTATTGACTCCATGGTTGAGATGAAGTTTGCAGCTCTGATTCCACTACTAGTTCCTTAAGTTTTGAGTACAGGTCTACTGTTGAGGGCATTTTACTATGCGTAGCGTGCAGCATTTTAATACAGCTACTGTATATTAAATAATACTGCTCCTCCAAATTGAGACCTGAGAACTGGTTATATGATCTGTCTGTACAAGTGTAAGCAAGTATAGATTATTTGGAGTAAGAATGCCACAACTCCATATAAGTGCAGTGTTGGATGTGTGATTAATATACTTACAAACTCATCTGTCCATTGATCTTCTTCCACGGGGTGCTCTAAAGCAAACAGTAGAGTTAGTTCATTAGCCAAAATCTTTAAAGAGGATGCATGTTAGCAAGATGCCAAAGAAGCTTCTCTCATTAAATCTCCATCTACAAATTGCACCTACTTGAAATTTTCATACAGTTGGCTAATACTATACCCTTGGCTCATATAAATATTGGTTTTTACATCATTCTGGCAAAAACTAAGTGTAATTAGTGAATGTTCTGCCTACATCCAGTGGGTTGTACCCAGACTTAGTCATAGCTACTGAAATCAATGGAACCTAACTAACTAAAGTCTCACTGATTTCACTAGGGTTACCAACCCACCACAGTCAGTAGAGCTAAGGAACATGCTTAGGGCTGTGTTCCTGAAACACACTTGAGGAAGTAAATTGTACTGAATTCAATGCTATTGGTGATCCCTTCTGGAGGATGTTTATTTTTTGAAAAGTATTAACATCCCAATTACTAAAGGTATTACAGCAAGACCCCCATATCTGCTGTCTCGGTTGTTACAGTTTCACTTAAGCCCAGTTGACAGTCGGCCCTGCACACTTGTGGGGTTAGAAGCGTAGGACCCCTGCGAAAATGGAAAAACTACAAATATCTCTAGGAAACTCTGCACTATGCATATAGGGATTCTGTGCTCTTCGTCTCAGTATTAGCCAGCCTCATTCATGTATTTGCCTTTCAATGGTTGTGAAGACTCTGGAGATATTCATGATTCTCCCCTAGAGATATTTGCATTTTTCCACTTTGTGGGGTTGTGCACTCCTAACCCCTGCAAATGTAGTGTTCACTACTATCTGTGGTTTTAGGCATCCACTGAGGGGCTTGGAACGTATTCTTGTAGATATGGGGGTCCTGCTATATTTAAAAACCAATAATTTTTATAATGAAGTAGTAGTTTTGCTTGTAAGTAAGACTAGTCTTTGCTTGTAAGAATCATGACTACTCCTCCCATTGTATGGCAAATTAATTCTGTGTGTGTGTGTGTGTGTTTTCGGTTGCTGGCCAGTTCTTATGGCATCAAGTGCAATTAGACTGTGGATTAGGCGTTGGTTCTGTGCACCCCCCTGCTCTATGTACCACTGGGACTGCTGGTTACAGGAACTGGAGGCATAACAGCTTCCTGATTTCAATGGGGGTTATTCCCAGCTAAGTATGCCAGGTTGTTTTTATAGATCTTCTTCCCAGTGGAAGCCCACCTGCTATCACAGGGCCAGCTCTACTGTTAGGCAGAGTATGCTAGCTGTCTTCATGTGGGAGATGAAGGGGGCTTATGGAGCAGCAACACCATCTTTCCCTCCAGCTATTGCCCTGTGTTGGAGAACAGAGCTGTCTTTTGCACTAAGTGCAGGAAGCTGTCCCATTGCCAGTGCTGAAGTATGATACAGCTGTCAATCCTGTTGGTTTCTGTATGTGGAATGGGAGTGTGCAACCTTATCCTTTGCTTCTGGCAGGAAAGTGTTTTGGGTCAGGCCAATCATGCTGTGTGTTGCCCAGGCTGATGCATTGGCTTCCTATCTCTTGGCTTCCCAAGGAATCTCCTTCTCTTGGAAAGCCATACGGTGTCCTTGCAACTATGCATCACAGGTGCCACCTTTCTTGGGCTGTGGTCCATACTCTTGGAAGTAAATGAATGGCTGAAATGACCAATGGTGGCTGAGAGGCTACAACCTGCATCATTTTAGCCAGGACAACTAAAGCCAAGTCTGAGTAAAAAGGGCATTCAATGTTGCTCTATCCTCAGTCAAGGTTCACAGTGCCAGTATCTTTCTGCTCAGGCTTCAAAGACACCACTTTGACCTTTACTTCCAAAAGTCATTTGTAATCACAAGCTCATTAGGGTTTGATCTTGATGCAGAGGCCAATTTCTGTCCCTTGCTGTTACATTTCCAGAGAAGTAGCACTTGTGATGCAATGAAGGGACATCTACAGTATATTCCAGATTTGACAACCGGCCATTTAAATATCACCATAGCCATGTGGGAGCCTCTTTGGCGAGATAACCTTTAAATAAGCCAACCATGTGGGTGCATCATCTCTGGGACTAAATAGTTTCAAAAGTTTAAAGTCCATACCTGCAACGTAATCTACTGGTGGTACACTTGGTGGTGGTTTGTTTGTTAGCCTGTGAATAATATACATATAATAAATACATTATGTACAGTTTTGAGCCATTCAACAACAGTTGCATAGCAACAAGCTGCTGGCAAAAAACCAAAACAAAATAAAAAGCAGACGAAAAAAGATTATTGCAGTAAAGAAGAAGTTCAAACCACTTAGCAACAACAACATGAAACTGCAAACCAGTTTATGGCATCTGACATGTACAGACAAAGTGTGCATATAGTTCTGCAGGAGAAGAAAAAAATTAGACAATTACAGAAGTGCAGCTTGCGAGTTAGTTACAAAGCTATAAAATGTAACATTTAGACTATGAAATAGCATGCAGTTTTTGCTCTTTTAGTCTGAAAATTTAGATTGGAATGCATGCAAAATGTATTCCCTATTCTGAGACAGAATCTGATACTTCATCTCAATATTGATTTTCCACCTGAACTGTTTGTGAAAAGGAGACACTGATTGGGTTCACAAAACCAGGTAAGCTATGGTAGCTTTAAAGTAATGAGTGGCTTGAGGTGTTGTCTGAACCCAGTCAGAGTGATTAACAAGCCATGCTGCTGGGTTCAGACAACATGACAAGCCACCTCTAGCTTATAAATCACTATTGTGTGAACCCAGTCACTGCCTGGGTTTAGTTTAATTTCTTTTGATTTTCAGAAGGACTACAATCCCTAAGTTATTTCAGCTGGAATAATCTTAGGTAGTTGGGACATATGCAAGACTGGTCCTGAATGAGCCATCCAGCATTGCTGAAAGCTAGCATTGGGTTCAGAGTGGTATGTTTTGGTGGTTTTCTTTCAAATATACTCCCTAGGTGACAGAGCTGTGTTCTTCTTACAGTTCTACTCTCATCTCCAGGATTCCTAAACCAAATTTCCTAATTTGGTCTCCAATTTATTGGGGGAGCAGCAATATAAAGCTGTTGGGTTGGGGATCATGCTGCATTCTCATCATGAACTCATCTTATTGCCTGGGTGCAGTGGAAAGCTGTCTCCAACAGCTGTCCTCTTTCAGCAATTGACTCTCACCACACTTCTTAGTGCCAGTACGAGGAGCAGATTGATGACTGTCAAGTCCAGGGATTCAGTGTTGTGGGCCCTTCACATTTCTATGGACCTTTGGCGAACAGTTCAACCTTGCTAAGGCTCAAAAGATCATTATCAGACAGATAGAAATAAATGGTTCATTGTTCACCCTCTGCTACATATAGGATTTTAAAATATGTATGCTCTCCTGCTTGCCCTAGGGTGTCAGTATGCAGTTCTGTTTATCTTTCTTAGCAGTACCCTGAATTTTGTGTTGCAAAAAGGGCCACATTTTCTGTAGTGCTACTTAAGCACTTTGGCTTATTGTGTCCTTGAATTGATTCATGCAAAGATACCCTGGCTGGAGATGGTGGGAGTTATGGTTAAACACAGGGCACAACACTGAAAAAAACAAGGCCAAACACTATGAAGTGACTGGATGGAAGAAGGAAGGAGATAGAAGCTCCAACTTCTAAATGTTGTTCTGTAAATCCTGGCTAGAATCCTTCAAAGAAATGCAAATAGCATCACACTAAAAGCAGGCAGCAGGACTCCATGCTGATTAGCCAGAACTTGTGGAATTCTAAGTTACCATACCGATCCCATGTATTTTTTCCAGTTTTGTATATTAAGGCCACGTGTTCAGTTGGGAACCTAAATATCAACAGGAAAAAAGGAAAAAAGAGGTTCCTCAAGTTGCCTATAACAATCTTTTGCACAAATGGAATTAAACCACAAACACATACTGCCAATACTTGCATAGGAGCATCCTGTGAGAGCATGATTTCCACATGCATATGCCCAAGGGAGTCATGTGCAGCTGTGCCAGTTCTTCAGTTCTGCCCCAGGAGCTGCTAAAGCTGGGGTAGCTTTCAGACAAAGGACCAAATTCTAGATTGAAGAAGCTCTTATGGGGCAGAATTTAGTGTTGGGCACAACAAAATAGCAGTACATTTAAACTTAAAGAGCTTACTGCCAGTAACTAAACCTTTGGAGAAACATTTCAGTTTTTAGAATGGGGCAAAAAAGGCACAAAAGGAGGAAAACCAGCTGATGATTGATGATTTGGAAAAAGGGAGTGGTGCCAGAGGAAGAGGTGTGGTCATCTGGGGAATCTCCAAAATTGGATCTGGCTGACCTGAATTTTATATCCTTGTGCTATATATGGTGTTATATAGCACACTCCTGAAGAACATTTCTGGCCTTCAGTTCATGTTCTTTAGTTATCCTAAAGTGTTTAGACACAGATATTCCATCATGAACCACTAGTTCCCCCATCTTCTGATTTAGATCTGTTCCAATTTATTACCCACCCCTTTTCAATGCTGGCTCCTGTTTCACTGTATGCTTCAGTTCATTTCTTTGACTTGCTCAGTTTGCCAAAGTTTGTACAGTTGGCATTCAAAGTGTCACAGCACATGCTGTTCAAAAAATGGTGATCCAATTCTTGTGCTCAAAAAGACCACTGCTATTATAGGAAACCTTATATATAGAAACATAGAAACAGAGCGAGTCAGAAGGGGCTTCCTGGGCCATCTAGTCTGACCTCCGGCACCAGCCGGCTCCGCTCACGGCATGCCCACCATGTGCATGACCAGCCTGTCTTTGAACACCCGCACCGATGGGGCCTCAATGACCTCTTGTGGAAGCAAGCCCATTCCGCGCCCTTGGAGTCCTGACTGTCAGGAAGTGCTTCCTGGCATCCAAATGGAACCTTGGCTCCCTGGGCTTTGCTCCGTTGGAGCGCGTCCTGCCTTCCTCTGCAGGGGAGAACAGGGCTCTACCCATCTCCATGTGACATCCCCTCACATACCTGTATGTCACCAACATATCCCCTCTGAGTCTTCTCCAGGCTGAAGAGACCCAGTTCCCTCAGTCTCGCCTCATACCCCATCCCCTGCAAACCAGCCACCAACCTTGTGGCCCTGTGCTGCACTGACTCCAACCCAGCTATATCCTTTCTGTAATGAGGGGCCCAAAACTGAACACAATACTCCGGTTGCAGACGCACCAGAGTCGTGTAGAGTGGTAGTAATACCTCTCTTGATCTAGAAGCCACACTTCTGGCTATGCAACCAAGGGTGGCATTCGCCCTCTTGACCACCAGATCACACTGCTGACTCATGTTTAGCCTGCAGTCAACCAGCACCCCAAGGTCCCTTTAGGAAAACCTTTCTGTAAGGAAGCCCTGTATTTGTGAAATGCTTGCATGTTTGGCCATGCTTGATTGTGTTCCTGCTTGTTTTATATCCCAACTTTGAAGATTGCTTAAACAGCTGTTAATGGCTAAACATGTCCATCAACTCACACAAGGCTAAACACAGTGCTTGTACAGCACTTTAGCAAGTGCTTATTACACCAGGCTTCTGCTAGGAGTTGCCTGTTCCAGATGCTGAGAAACAGAAGTAGGAACACTAAGGGTGTCTTTAGATAGAAAAAGGGTTTCTGGCTTCCAGCATCTCCCAGCCAGCTTCAGGGAATGCTGGGAGATGTAAAACCTATTCATGTTATGCCTGAACATGTATAAGCTTGCCCTAAGTGTTGCCCAAAAAGGAAAAAAGGTAGGTTGCTTACCTGTACCAGCAGTGTGATTTTTCAAGTGGTCATCTGTGCAGTCACACACAGGGGCTTCTGCACCTGCATAAGGCCTAGATCAGAAAAACAAAAACAAAAAACTTCAACAGCTCAACATGCTGGAGCCCCTCCCCTTCTGGTTCCCAGGTATATAAGGAAGGGGCTCCTGCCCAGTCCCTCAGACCATCATGAGTCCCTGGCAGCCCAAGAAGAGAGGGAGAGAAAGAGATAGTAACCCTGCATGAGCCCTGCATCCCAGTCAGAGAGAGAGGAGAGTCAGCGTCTGGCACATAGTCACAGCCTGATGAGGTGGAGGGTGACTGTTGGAGTCTGAATGGCAGGAGCACACATCAGGTGGTTGGTGGGTGGCAAGATGTCAGTGGGTGTGGGCAAGGACTTTGGGAGAGGTGTTGAACAGTGTCAGGCTCACAGCCTTGAGAGTCGTGGCATTGGTGGTCGGTGTCAACATTAGGCTGGCAACATTAGGCAGTGGTAGTGTGGCCACAGAGGTGCTTGGGGATCTTGCTGTTGATGCTGATCAGTGTTGGTGGTGCAATGCTAGGGAGGATTGGTGGTGATGAGGTCTCAGCTATAGGATGAGGTGACACTGGTGATGCCATCTGCTTGGCATTGGCCAGTGATGGTAGGTCAGCATCAGGATGGCTCGACATAGGGAGGACTTGGAGTCAGAGTCATGGTGGTGGGTGTTGGCATTGGACGTTGGTCAGCTGGGTTGGCATCGAGCAGGGTCAGTGCAGTCTTGGCATTGGTAGCCCTTGTGGTGCCGGCCTGGCCTGGTGTTGGTCGGCCTCAAGGTCTCTGGTGGAGGAGTCAGAATCTCACGGATCTTCTCAGAAGGTTCTGCACTGGAAGGTGGTAGCAGGACTCAGCTTGGCTGAGTGGTCTGAGTACTCTGACAGCTTGGGTAGGTGAGGCCAAAGACCATGGGATGTCCCAGTCCCAGACAAGTGGGGGAGAACAGGAAGGTTCCTGTTCCTCCTGGACCAGGAGAGGCCCTGGTCACGCAATGAGAGCTCAGGCATGGCAGGCTTGGAGTGTGCTAGTGGGAGGTCGACAGTGGTGGTGACTCGTACATGGGGGAGGCAGCCCTGGTCCGAGGGCAGGGGTGGCAGTCCAGCAATTGGTTGCCAGAGACGGTGGTGGCCTCAGTCAACAGGACCTCGGTTGGGGTGTTGGTGGGAAGCTGCTGTGGGCCAGAGAAGCAGTGGCTGGTGAAATTGGCAAAAGGGGTTTGTGTGGCACCTCTTTCTGGGAGGAGTGCCAGTTCTGGTCTTACTTGTAGTGGCAGCCATTTTCTTGGTCATGACAGCCATCTTCTTTGGCCTTTCTCCCAGCCTCGTGGTCCCACCTCCTATGGAGGTAGAAGGGTTGCCTGCATCCTGTTTGAAAGAGTTGGCCATGTGAAAGGCCTTCTTCCAGAATTTCGCCTTTAGCCAATCTGCCTGCTGCCAGCTGTTTGCTTTTTAAAAGCTGGCAGTGGGGGCAAGTCTCTACCATGTGCTCTTGCCGAGGCAGAGGAGGCACAAAGAATGCCCATCTCCTTGCATGAGCAGCAACTGCAAAAGGCCGTGGATGCCATCATGAAGATCAGGGTGGGGAGATCAGCAAGGGAAGGAGAAAGGAAAGCTGGGTAGAAAAAAAATATATTTTTGATGAGAAGAATCTCTTTTCTTTTTTTCTTAGAAAGAAGTGAAAAACAAAGGAGCAACTCAAAGGAGAAGCAAGAAGAAGAGAGAAAAAGAGGGTGAGAATCCACTTAGCTATAAGCAAGGAGTGAACGAGCAAAGGATTCCCCATCATTGTGATGTGTGGTTGAAAAGAAACTGAGGCACTGGCCAGGAGCTCCTCCCTTACATTCCTGGGAACTGGAAGAGGAGAGGCTCCTGCCCACTCCGGCATGCTGAGCTGATGAATTTTTTTTCTGATCTAGGCCTTGTGCAGGTGCAGAAGCCCGTGTGTGTGTGCTGCACAGAGACCACAAAGAAGGGGTTGTCTTTCTGCTCTTCTTGTGAACAATCAGCTGAAAGTGTTGGAAACAGAATGTGGGCTGAGTTGGACCTTTGGCCTGTTTTTCCATGGCAGTTACTATTAAGAGTTCCCTTTTATTCCCCTTCATCTAGTTACCAATCCCAATAGAGGAGCATGGGGAAGAATTCCCCTGTCTCAGGGACCACATTCCTTCCAGAAAATCCGTCAAGGGCCCCATGTCAGTGCTGGGCAGGATTCGAACGGGAGCAGGAGTGGACCGTGCTTCTCTTTCTCCCTCTCTCTTACACACAAACACACACTGTACAGTGAGGATTAATACTCCCATCAGTGCCTGATTTGTGTGTGTGTATGTGGGGCGGGGGGGTGATTTTTGAAGATTACTATGGATGGAGAGGATTAGCCTTCCCTCCTAACCTGTACCCCTCCCCCTGCAAGGCAATTTGGCTCTTTAAAAATTTCCATTGGCAACAATGGGAGCTTGTCCAAAAACATGCTTGCTGCAGTGCACCAGGACAAGTCAAGGTGGTGTCACTGGTCTGGGTAGTGAGGCTCAGCTGGCCACATCCAGATCACAGGCTTGCATTAAAGCCAAGGAGAGGCATAAGCATTTCCGGGAAGATTGGTAGGTTTAGGCTTCACAAAGGAAGGTAATAATCACAGGAGTGATGTCTGAGCGTATAACAAAGCATTCTGTCTCCAGGATGCCTCTCTGCAAGTCATCTATATTTAGACAACTATTTCAATGATAAATACAGAGTTAAATACACACTGAGCAGTTGCAGGGAGAAGTGATTGTTTAAAAATATTAATAATTGCTGGAAGTTCTCTGAAGCAGGGAGAACAACCATGTTTGTTTTGCTTTTATCTTGTCTGCTGCAATACACATAGGGACAAATTGTCATGCCATTGTAGAAAAAAGATAAGAACAGAAATGCAAGTATTAAAAAAAGTCATCCATGAATAAGCTCAGAAACGTAACTTCAGAAGTCAACTTTTATGTTTGCGTGCTTTAACTTGAATCCATCACAGGTTTAGTGAAAATCTTTTCAAGAGTGGCTAAGAGATGGAAATTTAGTCTTCCCCGATCTGGGGATGATGTGAATTGCAGTCCAACATGGCTGGAGGGCACCAGATTAGGGAAGGCTGTTCTCCTTACTGCTGCCACAAACACTGCTGCAATTACCACTGAAGCAGCGGTCATTATGAAGGATGCTGAAGGGCAGACACATGACATCCTATATCAGCCTTCCCCAGCCTGGTGGCCTTTGGAGGCATTTGGACCACAACTCCCAGAATTCCCATCCAGCAGGGCTATTGCCTGGGAATTCTGGGTGTTGCAGTCCAAATGTGGCTGGAAGGCGCAAGGTTGAGGAAGGCTGTCCTACATGGTGTTTATGACAATGGTGGCCAGGCCATCCTCTATAAGGAGTAGTGGGTAAGTTGTGCCACCCTGCAGTGTTGCCTCCAAACACAGTGTTAGTTTTTTCCATAGGAATGAATTCCAGCTACAGTACTCATATATACTATAGTATCTGGGATAAACAGATGGGGATAGCATTGGTGTAGTTCCTGGTTTTCTTGACTTGAGTGCCTGAGAAGATGGACAGGTTTTACACCCTCTTCAATATACCTCAGATTGCAAACCACTGAGCAGATCTCACTGGGAGGCACTGGGAATTGTCAGTCACTAACTGTATAGCAGCTATGAAAACAAGCATGAGAGGAGTGAGTGTGTGCATGTAGGGGGCTACAATGGGGAAGCGCATGCATGCCACATGCCTTGTGTTGCCCATGTTTTCATCAACATCCAGGGTAGAGAATCTCTGTTCCTCCAAATGTTGGAATCTAACTTTCATCAACCCCTGCCAGCAGGGTTAATGGTCAGGTATAATGAGAGTCCTAGTTCAGCTTCTGGAGGGCCACAGGTTGCCCACCCCAGTCTATGTGGACCACCTAAATTCCTCCTCCTTCTGAACATGAAACTTGAGTATGCCATGGTACATCTGGGAACTGACATTTAGATGCATTTATTTGCCAGAGGCCCAGCCCATTTAACTGTTGAAGGAGTGGGGCTGGGAACTCTGTCATCTTCCTCCTCCTCCTCCTCCTCACATTCACTATATCCACTTTCAAAGGAGAGAAGCTGGCATGATTCTTCAAATCAGTGCTAGTCAACTACCCATTATGATGATGGTCCCATATGTATGCATGGAAGGCTTGTATACTTGTGGATAGTGAGCACCCACTGCCTTGGGTTGGCCCAAGGCATTTTGCTGCCTGAGATGAAGGACCAGATGGTGCCCTCCGATTCCAAGTCAATAGCAGCTGAATCTTTCCTTGATACAGGCAATAGGATAGTATCCTCTACTTGGCCTAAGGGCAGTAGGCTAGCTTAGGGGAGCAACCAGAAGGCTGTGTGGCACTCAAAGATGTGTCTTCTAACAGCAGGAAATTATTAAAGGGGCTCAGGAGAAATAGCCAGGGAATTTCTGCCACTGCCTCCAACAGCTCTGGCTGAGGCAGTGGCCTCACCATGTCTTAAGGTAGGGCCAGCCCTCTTTAATGTCAAGAGTTGGGGCAGGCTCATCTCTCACTCTCATCTCTCTAGCAACATGCCTATGCACACTGCTTTCCTGCCTCCTTGTGAGTGAAAAGCATGTATTCCTTTATAAATACTAAGGATTCTCCTTGAAACTGGAATACTGCTTCCTGTACCAGTGACTCCAGCCACTGAGAATTAAGCCTATTCCTATTTGCACAGTGGCTCCCATTCATCAGAGGAGTTCCAACCTGTAAATTCACAGTAAATAAGTCAGAATATTGGGAACTGGCTTATACACTTACTGTTATGAGCAAAGCACTTTAAACCCTTGGATGGCTGAGGTCAGTTAATGAGCTCTGGTATCTGAGACCCCTCTTCGTTACTCTTCAGGATCCCACTTACCTAGGAATAAGCCCCATGGAAAATGCTGGGACTTACTTCTGAATAAATGAACATTTGCTTATGGTGAACATGTATCAAAAATATAAGAAATCAAAAATGTGTAAAAATCAAAAAAGAAAAAGAAGATGCTAAACTTCCAGTCATGTAAATCACAGAATGTCCACAACTCACTTTTTGAACTTGTTCATTATTCCACTGTCATTTTTCTTGATATCATGTACTATCTTTTGAAGTTGCCTACAAGAAAGAAAAGATTACAATTTATAATCAGATGAATCATATCATTAATCAAATTACAGTGCAAATACAACATACCTAACTGAATGCATCAAAAACCTCATGCTTACTATTGTATGTGCCTTTTCCCAATCAACTTATTTGACCTTTACTGTCTCTTGCAGATATATGTATCCTCCTTAGAATTCTTAACCCTTGGTGAACTCAGCATCATCAAAATTTTCTGTAGCTGTTCTGCCTAAATGAAGCATTGAAATTGCCACAGTGCGAAGCCTATCATTAGTCAGATGACAATGATGTATTGAGTAATTTTGTAGAAAGTAAATATACAGCTTCCTTTTATGGGGATTTTTGGTAATTTCTAGTTTACAGATGTTTGTATTAACTGATTTCCATAAACTACAAGCTATGGACAATTGTTAATAAGTCAACTTAAGCATTAGTTGGTTAGTGGGTGACCATTTTAGTTTGCAGGTCTGTGATTTAATGGCAGAGTTGTTCATATATGAGGTGGTTTTGTTTGTATATGAGGTTATTAGGATATAGGACATGACATTTGCAGTAATGCAGATGTGGATTTTTCTTGTAACAATGAGTGGTAACTATTATTTATTTCATTTTATGTTAGCATGCATTTATTTAAATATCTTAAAAAGGTGTCTGTATTGAGGTTACAGCAATACACACTATATTTAAATGTCTTTGTTATAAGAAAGAATGTCAACAAAAAGCCCTTTGGTTGAAACAGACACCTTTTTCACCCTAATTTATCCTGCATAAATAAACAAACAAGTGAATCACTTCCATTTAATTAAGCCTAATCTTGGACAGAATGGCCAGAAGACCCACAAACCAGGACAGTCTTCCCCAGTCTGGTGCCCTCCAGACATATTGCTGCATCTCCCATCAAGCTGGCTGGGGATGATGTGTGTTCATAGTTCAAAAGAGGGTGTCAGATCAGGGAAAGCTGAAACAAGTTTCAGCCACATAGCTGAGGACGGCACCTGCAGTCATTATTCCCAACAAAATGGTTTGCACTCATGCATTTTTGTCTTCTGTGTTTCTCTGGTAGGAAGCATATGGACCTACATTTCTGTTAAAAAATTCTCTTCTGCCAAAATATCCATGGTTCTTTTTCCTTGAGCACTGTAAGCAGATCTAAACAATCCAATTCTTTTCTATGTTTCCACACAATGAGGTGTGATCGTTGCGAGTGATACTGATGTGGTATTTCAGTACCCAACCCATACTTCATGCTTCAGGGTCCTCTTTCTAGAAATATCAGAGCCAAAACAAAGAAGAGGGAGGGAGGAATCAAAGGATCCATCCCTAACCTAGACAAGAATGGATGAGGTAGCTACCTGGGAAGACTTTCCAATCTTTAAACTAGGCCCCGGAGCCTAGTTTAGGGTGCAATGTGATGGTCTCCCAACATTATCAGGGGCTTCCTGGCTCTGAGGTCCTTGCAGCTTCAGGGTTGGGACTTTGAAGGCCCCTGCCCCTGCTTGCAGCTAGCATAGAAGAACTGTATGGGCTGCCTCTGAGGATGCCTTGGAATGGGGGAAGAGATATGCTGGGGATGAAGAGGGGAGGAGCCTGAGGCTGTTGCTGATGCCAATTCATATTTGTGCTTCAGTACCTCCTCCTGTGAATTGCTGTGGACATGCCTCACTCCGGGAATAGGCTGTACCAAAGCCTCTGAGTCTGGAGGCCTCCATGCAACCACTGTGGGGTGCACATGACTGTACTCCTAACCACTTAGTCTGCAGAATTTTGCAGGGGGAAACACTTATTTCCATGCCATGAAGAACTTAGCTTTTTCATATCAAGTTGGTGTTAAAGGTGCACAGTCTCTCTTGTTCCTATTATACATTTGGCAATCCTGGTTCCCAATCATCAGCTCAGGTCTTGGAAGCCCAAGGATAACCCAGTCTCTGTTTCCCATTACACTAGGTGGCAGTCCATACATTCAATGTGCACCTATACCTCCTTTGAAATCAGTATTTTAACAGAGCTGAACCATTCTATTAAACGACAGGGTAATTACCACACAGCTGGTATCTATTTTGGTTGGCATGCCTTTCAGTTTTGTATAAACAGGTGTGCAGGTGAAACATGGAGGTTTTTTGTTTTTAAAGGATTGTAGACTGAACAATGGAAGCAACTTGCAAGTTCCAAACAAATATTACAAACTTACAAATCTACCAGCTGTTAGAAATGACTGAACAACCCTTCCCTGTGTCATCACCCTTGACATCAAGGGCAAAAAAGGCAAGTCTCCTGATCAGAATCTGTTCCAGCTGAAGCAAATTTCTCAGCATTCCGTCCCTCTTCTACAGACAATGATTCAGTGTTAGTCATTTGCTGATTGCTAAATTACCATCTGCAATCTAGTAAGGCAGGTAAAGCAATGCTAGTAAGTTGATTAGCACTGCTATCTTTGACAGTGTTGCTTGCCTGTTTGGAAGAGCTTTGGGCATGGGGACCAGCTCCTCTTGATTTCCTCACAGATGCTCACACCAGCATTGAGCATGTGCCCCATGAAGCAGGCAGGCAAGAAGTTGCATATGCAGGCAAAGGCCATTTGCATGTATTTCTGGACCTAGCATGGGATTTATTGCTTTTCTGGCAATATATAGGTAAGTTATAGTCTTTTTGCCAAGAAAATAGCATATTCTCTAATATCAAATAATGTACTTATTTTACATCAAGGGCGAGATCCTATAGGCCTACTAGATGGAAATCTCAACTCTTGGAAACTTGAAGTATCTAGTGCCCTGCCAGGCTGCTGCAAAAAGGGGAGCAATGAAATTAATTTTTATCTCTCTATGCTTTTTCCTCTCCATAGAAGACAGAAAATCCTGGCCTCATTTCTCTTCTCCATTGCTTACCTCCCAGAACAGCCCCCCTTTTGATTTTGCTGGGCTCAGGAAGCAGCTGGTATGGTTCTTTCTGCAGTGGCTGTCAGGAAGGGCAAGGGAGCAATTTAAATGTAGTGCATGGCTTTGGGAGGGGGAATCCAACCCCTTGGAATGCATTCCTGGGATGTTCTCCAGAAACAATAAATAAATATAATATTTTATTATATTCTAAATGCACATTTTAGTGCACAGGGAGTGGCTTTATACCTGGTCAGATGATTTATGGATTTGGCCCATCAGCTGCAGTTAAAAGTCTATCCCTTTAAATGCAAGGACATACTCTACCGCTGAGCTATGATTCCCCCACTGCTATACATGGTCCTCTGAATCCTATTAAAATCAGCTGGGAAAAGTCAATCTTCCAACTTGCTTGCTCCACTGATTTTTTTAGGAAACCGTACTGCGAATGTATGCATGTTTATTTGCCAGTATGTCCCATGAATTCAGTGCAATTTATTCCTGAGTAAAGCATTCATAGGTATGGGTTGTTACACATGACTACTTTCCCTGAATTTTGGCTAAATGTATATGTTTGGTTTGGTTTTACTACTAGGAAGTGTTGCACTAGGTAAGCAATTTTCATTGATAGATACACATTGGCTCCATTCTGTGGAAAAAGGTGAAGGGCTTTTAAAAGCTGCCCAGTTCAGAAAGTGAAGCTGTTTGCTGGCAGGAGATGCAATGATAGAAAAAATTGCACTGGGAAATGTCAACATGTGGAACAGTGGTGAGTGATGAGAAACATCTGCCCACATATGTACATCATGAGCAAACATGCATTGTACATATCAATCCAGAATTTTTCTACTCAGTACCTCCCTCTGATTTTGGAGGCTCCCTGCATCTGTCCCCCACACTACCACACACCCCATTCATTAAGACCTCTTCAACCTTACTGTAGTATTTTCAGGGGGCTGTGGGAAGGGTGAAGTAGGGGAGTCCAGTTGATCCATCTTAAATATGGATCCACCCCGATATATTGCAAAAAGTGAGAGCAAATCAATTAATCTCTTATGACACTACAATCCCACATGGTCTTCTCCGCTTCCCATTATCCCAGTTTAGTGGAATTTGTCAGACTGGCAAACCTGTAGAAAGTGCAACATAAATTTCATGCAAAAGACCTGAATGAGCATAGCAGGTAGGAAGTTGGACCAGTCATAATCTTCTAGCCATTCCTACCCTACAAGGATAAAACTGTGATGATAAAACTGGGGCTGGAAAAAATATGGAGATATACTGCCTTGAAGCAAGAAATTTAAGTAATAAGAAATAAACAATACTCCACTGCTCTAATCCCCACTTATTTCATCAGATTCAAGGTAGAGTTGCAAATAGCTATACAGCTGTAATGATGAGAAAACTAGAGTAACTCATCTCTGTGTTATTTTCTGATTCATGATGAAAGAAGCTGCTCATTTTTGTTTTAAATGCATGTATTTTCATTAGATAGGAAGCAGCTGAGTCACCAAAAGCCTGATTTCAATGTAATTGTCCAATCTGCAGTCCAATTTTTTTATTTCAAAAGGGCCAGTCTAAAAGTTACAGCCATCATGTACAGGCTGCTGCAATTTGCTCCATGTGATACATAGTGTCACACATGGCAATTTGTTTATATGCAAGCATTTCATTGCATGCCATAGACCATTTTCCTCACGTCACTGCAAACCTTTTCTGGGTGGTTGTGGTGCTATGGTGAAAAAAGCATAGTCCTTAGGCTGACCTTCAGCATGTTAATGACTCCTCACATGGAGTGATTTAAAGTAGTCTCCAAATTTCAGGGGAGAACATAAAATGGCTGGAAGATCATGAGCTGGATCCAGGCTCTCTCCCACACTACACCTCACCTCATTCAGCAGTCTCCTCACCCTCTGTGTAGCATTTCAGAGGGCTGGAATGACAAGGGAAGGGAGAGTTGAAAAGACCACTCCACCAGCGCAGTAAAATATAGATCCAGCCATAAGCTGCCTGTAGTGGATTCACTCCTAGCCAGGATTCACTGCTAACCACATATACTTCCCTATCCCCACTCACAGACAGTAAATTCATATAACCCTGGAATCAAAGTGTGCTGTTCAACCTGCCTCAGACTACCCACCTAGATTTGTCAGAGTAAATCTGTTTGCTGCCCCAAGAACTCCTCTGCTTCTCCATGTGCATAGCAGTGTTAACCAGAAGCATGAGTTTCTGCTTATAAAGGTGTCCCCTAAAGGATGGGTGCACTGCTTTCATGGAGGCACGCACTTCCTGTTTTTGGCACTTTTGAAGCACTAGTGTTAAATACAGCTTTGTGACTGGAACTTTCATTTAAAGTCTTGCCACATCATTATTTCTATCCTCTTGCAGTGATTTTGTTTGGCTGTGGACATCAAGTGCTGCCCCCTCCTTTTTAATAAGCCTTAAACTCTGTACAAATTTTTATGTATTAAGATAAGCTGGATAGACAATGGTGTATTAGGTAAAGGTTTCCCCTTGATGTTACGCCCAGTCATGCCTGACTCTAGGGGGCGGTACTCCGTTTCCTAGCCAAGGGAGCCAGTGTTTGTCCGCAGACAGTCTCTGTGGTCATGTGGCTGGCATGACTAGACATCGAAGTGCACGGAACGCTGTTACCTGCCCACCAAAGTGGTACCTTTTTATCTACTTGCATTTGCATGCTTTCAAACTGCAAGGTTGGCGGGAGCTGGGACAGCGCACGGGAGCTCACCCCGTATGCAGATTCGAACCGGCGACCTTTCGATCTACCAGCCCAGCAGCACAGCGGTTTAAACCACTGCACCACCTGCAGCCCCAGTGGTGTATTAATGGTGTATTAATATATAAAATTAGCTTGGGAAACAAGTACTAAGAACAATACATTGAAATGACTGCCATAATAAAAACAAATGTATTAGAAGATATACAAAACTATGTTTAATTTATTAAACAAGACAAAAAGGAGGCTTGTAGTTAAAAAGCAACAGCCATCCTAGGTTAAATGTCTTGCTGAATACACTTGATATTATTGAAAGAACCCAAGATATTTAAAGCCACTTTTAAATTACAAGTTTTGCAAAAATGAATGGGCTATTATTTAAACCCGTTCTTAGACCATATATTTTAAAGGGAGAGAGAACCATTGCCAAAACAAATTTAACAGAATGAATAGATTTCAGAAATAGGTCTCCCAGCTTTAATTGGTGGTTGGATTAACTA
Organism: Varanus salvator macromaculatus; assembly: GCA_023646645.1. NCBI lineage: Eukaryota > Metazoa > Chordata > Lepidosauria > Squamata > Varanidae > Varanus > Varanus salvator. Next base: position 30,324,847 of record JAIXND010000756.1, read on the forward strand.
ACATTTCATTAGATTAATTAGTGTCATAGCTGACATTTAAGAAAATACTTTATCTGTATTGAGAATCATGTGGAGCTAGCATTCTAGTTTAACAGGAATATATGTATTTAGTATAAAAATACTTCCATACAATTCATGTGAGGAAGACATTTAATTTATACAAATGTTTTGTATTTTTATGCTGTAAGCTGCCCCGAGGCTTTGTTGCGATGGGGCGGCATATAAATGTTTTAATAAATAAATAAACTGAGATAGTAAATAGGGCAACCACAAGATATTCTTAACATACCAGTAAGCATAAACAATATCTGATATTCTCTAACATTTCCAATAATTAATATGGCTGTGCAGCATCTTGTATTCTCTTGTTCCAATTCGTACTAGATATAATTAATTTTTAAATTATGTGATGGTAGTATTGTCTTCCTTCTCTTGTTTTGGTTATAGTTCTAATTCTGACCATGTATACAATATCCTGCATCCTTAAAAGCCATTCTTCAACAGTTTATCTGCTTTTGATTTACAATTGGGTGGACTAATAATTAACTAGCATTTCAAGAATGATATAACGTAACAGTATAGGAAAAGTTTTTTTTTTTAATTTAATAAATGTTTTTCGTTGTAATGATGAAGCCCTGGTCCAGGTAAGATTTGGCAATGGAAGCTTCCCCATAGTGGCTCATGAAATCTGGTATCCATCAAAAGAGTGTATAGCTGCTATAATTAAATCACCAAACTCTAATACATACCTTACATATGTGATAATACAACTTATATACATTCTATGATGAAATGCCTGATATGTGCTCTACATGGAATACGATCCAAAGAACTTTCTCATATCCAAATATGAATGCAACTTTTAGTTAGATGAGTGTTAGGGTGTTCATATTCAGTCAAGTAACCACGCATAAATACAAGTAACTAAAGCTAGATCAAACCTGCATGTTTATTAAGTTGTAAACTGCAACACATTTCCTTCAATATATCAAAAAGGGACCATATGGAGGTACTGGCAGTTTGCAGTTATTCAAGATTAATTGGTTAGATAAATGACCAACTGATTAACTCTATATGTTTAAACATAGTTGTAACTGTAATAGAAAGCCATCAGGGATTTCCCATTCCCCTGGCCAATTAGGCAAACTCTTGCCCCAAAATTCCCAGACCAGACATTGGGATTCAGCACACAATCATCCAAGTATGAGGAACAAAACAAGGTCATTCAAAGGATAAAACGTTGGGATGGAGGAAGATAAAACATTGAGATTTAAAAGGATAAAGCAAGGTAAAATGGGGGGCGGGATGGGGAAATTGCAAAGCAGCAGTTTGCAGACCAAGCCAATCAAGCAACCTCTGCTGTATCAACCGAAAACAACAAAACTAACCCTCCTCTAATCTAGACACAGAATAGCTACCTTTTGTGGCATTATCACATGCAAGGCATCACAGGACTCTTCCACATCTACCTACTGCTGTGGAGAAACAAAATGGGAATTCCCCCCCCCCCCGCCCGCCCAAAAGAGGAATAAAGAGCTTTTTTGTTCCCCAGCCTCTATCCCCTCTGCCTAGCTGATCATCTCCCAATGCTTTCAGGCTACCCATTTGCTCTGGCTGCAGGTCCTTCAGTCATTTAGCTTGGACTCTGATAACTCCCAGGGATGCATCACAAAGGGAGTGAGTGCTCCCAGGACCTTGAGTGTCAGATTGCTGCTGAGTTGGCACCAAACGCATGACACTTATTAGTTACAGTCTTAGCTTACAGTTTGACCTAGGGAATCCAGGATACCTGCTTTTGTTGTTGTTAGTTGCGAGGTTCTGTTCGACCCATAGTGACCCCATGGACAACATTCCTCCAGGCCTTCCTGCCCTCCACCATCCCCTGGAGTCCACCTAAGCTCACACCTAGTGCTTCAGTGACTCCATCCAGCCACCTCATCCTCTGCCGTCCCCTTCTTCTTTTGCCATCTATTGTTCCCAGCATTAGGCTCTTCTCCAGGGAGTCCTTCCTTCTTATTAGGTGGCCAAAGTATTTGAGTTTCATCTTCAGTATATGGCCTTTTAAAGAGCAGTCAGGGTTGATCTCCTCTAGGACTGACTGGTTTGATCTCTTTGCGGACCAAGGGACTTGCAGGAGTCTCCTCCAGCACCACAATTCAAAGGCCTCAATTCTTTTATGCTCTGCCTTCCTTATGGTCCAGCTTTCACAGCCATACATTGCAATTGGGAAAACTAGCTTTGACTATATGCACTTTTGTTGGCAGGGTTAGGGTTATGGTATTTAAAAATGCAATACTGAAGAGTATTTGTCAGAATACTGACAAAACGGGGAGAGAGTATCTACAACAGTAATAAATGTTAATATCTTTATTTATTTATTTATTTGGAAATTTATAGGCCGCCCCTTGCCACAAGCCTCGGGGCGGCTCACAACAATAAAACAACAAATTCTAATACATTAAAATTTCCAAATATTAAAATTCACAAACATTAAAAACTGGCCCATCTCCAGGTCTGAATTAAAACTGCCACAATATAAATAAATTAACATTTAAAATATTGTTTAAATAAAAAGGTCTTTGCCTGGCGCCGAAAAGCAAATAAAGATGGCGCCAGGCGAGCCTCTCTGGGGAGCGCATTCCATAAATGGGGTGCCACCGCAGAGAAAGCCCTCCTCCGGGTACTCACCCTCCTAATATCTTTCACAGAGGGTTCCCGGAGGAGGGCATCATCAGCAGATCGTAAGGGGCGGGAGGGTTATAGAGGCCACTGCGAGCAGTACAAAAATAAAACTAAGATAAAGACAGGAATAATGACTAATTGAACTTTCCAGATCTCATTTAACACAAACTAGGAGAGTATCAACCAACAAAGTTGAATTCTAAAGAGCATGCCTTGCTATTCATAAAACTGCTGGTGCAAGGTACTTGATTCTCAAGGTAAATGGCAAAACTTTTAATGACTGTACAATATACATTTGGTGTGGGAAAGCAATGTTAAAAATCCTTTATTTTTGAAATTATTCTTTTCAGAAAAAAACAAGAATGGTTTCATTGGCATTAAAATAAACATGCATTTCATATTGTTCCATAGGGATCCACAGTAGGTGTTTACATGGCCAGGGAAAGAGGCAATGCCTCCTTTTTACCCTTGTCAGAATGAACCATCAGGGCTATGGATGAGTCTGATCTGCCTCATTGTCCTCAACTCAGTTTAGGATAGCTCTGCCCAAAAAATAATATCAAGATTTCAAAAAAATGAAATTTATATATTTATTAAAACATTTCTATGCCGCCCCATCGCAATAAAGCCTCGGGGTGGCTCACAACAGTAAAAATTTAACACAGATAACTTCAATTAAAAACCCACCTGCCCCCCCACCCCCCGGTGCATCTCGGCAAATGTTGCTTTTATTATTGTTATTATTGGTCTTAGAAACACTCTTCACATTTTTCAGAAACAGAAAAAACAATACAATACTTCCTGTAACTGTTAGAACAGTCGGATGACTGAACACAACAAGCAACTGTTCCTCTTTCAACCATTCAACTCTTTGAGAAAGAAGCAATGTCTATTTCTAGCAGAAGATGGTAACAACTGAGTTATACATGTTGGCAGCACACACTACTCTGTGGATTGTCTCTCACAGTTATACTAGAAATAATTTTGACATAGTAGAATGCTGTGGGCAGCACAATTCTATTAATGTCTGCTCAGAAGTAAGTCCCACTGAATTCAATGGAGCTTGCTCTTAGGTATGCATGCATGGGATTGCAGCCCTGCTTACACACACACACACACAAATTATTTTGATGTGCTCTTATTTATTTTCAATTTATAATCTGCTGAATAACCCTCTGAGCAGCTAACATTAAAAAACGGTCAACAGTACAATAATAAGTGTGCAGGAAGGAGTAGGAGAAAACCTGTTGGTAGCAGAGTGAGTTCTTACAACCAGGTCTGGAAATAAATGCAAAAGAGGACAGTTTCTGGTGATAAGAAAGTAGTGGTTTTAAATCTCCTTTCTAATTTTTCCACTGGGGGAAAATTTAAGGTCCTGGGAAAAGTACTTCCTCGCATCCCACAGCTCTTCCTGTTCACTTTCTCTTCCCCTAAGCTCTCTGGCTTTCCTTTCCATGACCTTCATGTCCCTAATTCTTGCAGTATTGTCACCCCTGCATGTGGCATGTATGCAACTGAACTTGGGCACCCTCTCCCGCAAATTCTTTTTCTACCAGATACATACAGTGGGAAACAAGGCTTAGAATGTGTAGTTGCTGAGCATCCAAATCCTAATCCTGTTTACTGGAAAGTGAGTTCTACTGAGTTTATTGGGACTTCCTTCTACATAACAAGGCTTAAAATCATACCTTGAAATATCACCAAAATAATTTTTTTTCAGCATGAGTAGTTCTATTGAAGTAAAAAGGGGTAAAGCTTGTTATTAGGATAAACAGGTGCTTGTTTATAAAATCCCAGTCTCTCCTCCCTCTGTGCATAGCTCACCAGAGTAGTGATTATGGTGGACCAAGTAGGACAGTAAAAGCAACCATTGAGTGCATACCTAGCTTCAAGTGACCCTTTCATCCAGGGTCTACTCATAAGCAAGGGTTTTCTTATGAGGAACACCCAGCTGCATCAGGTGAAACGTGGACAGTCAGCATGTGAGTTCTCCATTTTCTTCAGGTCTTTGCTGGGTTAATAGTGCCCGTAGGGGACAGCTATGAGGACAGCTATGAGCTCAGGACAATAGCACATGGGCAGAGTAGCAGTGTTAGTAAGTAAGTCTCAGAATACCAATGGCAAAGCCATTGGTATTCAGGAGGGTGCTATCACACTCCTGTCCTGGTTATAGGCATCCCATAGGCATCTGGTTGGCCACTGGGGGAACAAGTTGCTGGATTAGATAAGTCCTTTGGTTTGATCCAGCAAAGCCCTTCGCATGTTCTTAACCCTATCCTCACATTAGTCATGTAAATACATTTGAGGAAAGCAGGACTGAGTTGCTGGCCTTGCACATGATGCTGCATGTGCCTACCTGCTTCCCCCTGTGTCTTCCACATGGTCAGTTAAGGTCTTCATGGGGAACCAGCTGCAATTGTGTAGGTTCTTCCATGTATTTCCTGAGGCATGTGCTCCTCTGTTCCTCTAAGGCTCTGTATGATCAAGTGGAGGAATCTACATGAGTATAGCCAGACCTCCTTTCAGGTACTCCCAAATGTGTGGAGTCAGTGGGGCTAAGCTGGACAGGCACTGGGATAGGAGGGTGAGGCCATCAGGCATACAGGGGGCAGGAAAAGAAACAGAGCTAGACATAGATTTGAATATATTAATTATACACTTCAACAAAGGTAGACTGAATATCCATGCAGTATTTATTCAAGAGTAGCATCTATAGGAGAATACTAGGCATGTTCAGCCCTGAGAAGAGATTAAGCAGGGACTTGATATCCCTCTATAAGTACCTCAAAGACTTATAGGAAAAGAGGAAGGTCAAGAACTCTTCTCACTAATACTAGAGTATAGGACATGGAATAATCCATTCATGTTGTGGCAACCCAGATTCAGCCTAGATATCAGTAAAAGTTTCCTCACTCAGATCGATACAACAGTGGAACCAGTTGCCTAGAAAGGTCATGGGCTCTCTCACACTAGAGACATTCAAGGTGAAAATGGACAGCCATCTGAGTGGGATGGCGTAAATTGGTGACCTGAAACAGCAGGGGAGTTGGACTCAATGGCCTTCACGGCCCCTTCCAACTCTACTTTTGTCTTTCCAATGTTGTAATATTAGCATTTTAACTCTCAAAAGGGTATGGAAAATCAATTTGTGTTGACCACATGCTTTAATTCCAGGAAGCAGGTAGATAATTTAAAAGAATGCATGCCTCTGTAAATATGAATGAGCTATAAAGCCTAAACTCTATCTAGAGGGTCACAAGATTTTTTTGGAATCCCAGTTCTGTGGCTGGAAAAGAACTCCCTACTGGCAATCCATAGTTAGATCACCTCCCCTCATCACAGCAGGTATGGAAAGAACCTGCATTTCTGAGATCATAAGATCAACCTTGGTGAAGGGGACAGGGAGAGGAGGGAGGAGAGTGGGGTCACCAGGATGTATCCTGATGGTACTCCAGCCTCCTTCCCTGTCCAAAGCACAGCAGTTAGACTGACTTGCAGAGTGGGGAAGTGCAGGGATGATCTTTGCCTCCATAACCATTATAGTTTCCTGTATAGGACACCTGTAATCTTCTGTGTAATCTTCTGTGTAATCTTCAAAGGTTTACAGGCATCCCCCTTGGATTGTGCCCTAAAGGAAGCATTAGCAGTATTGCACCTCCCATATTTAGCCCATTTAGACTAACCCTAATTAAAGAGACACTGTGGTTGTAGAAATCACCTGCAGTTGGAGACAAAAGCAGTTCAGTAGAAGAACCAGTGAAAACCCAGGCACTTCCCAGCTTTCTGTGAAAGTGTGCCAGGGTGTATGTGTGTGATTGTCATGCCCACAGAAGTGTGGCTCCCTCAGACATAAGGAGTCCTGTGATTTTCCAGGTTTCTGGTCATCAGAAAAGTTGGAGGAAGGAACTATCATTAGAGCTGCAACTTCTCAGCTATAGTTAGATTTTGGTTGGGGGAGATTTGAGATGCATTTAAATAAGGCTTTTCTCAGCAGACCCTGGCCTGAGTTACAGGTGGGACTCATCACAAGGTGCCCATACACCCTTGATAAGATAGAGATACCCCTCCAAGTTTTCACAGTTCCATCATTTGGAGCTTGGAAAGCCATTTTTATGCCATCTTTACTGGCTGGAGTGAGGCATGTTTTTATTTTGTTTTTCTTGCTATGTCTCTTCTAAAGGTTGCGAAAGTATCATGATGTTAAATATCCATCACAGTTTGGCAGGTGGGACTGAAAAGAAGGGCAGGGGAAGAATAAGGACCATAGGTATGTGGAGTTACAAACTTGTCCTAGAGACTTCCCTAGGGCTGGGGAGGTGGCTATATAATCTGTGGGCATATAATTAGTGAGGGTGGAACTGACACTAGGTTGGCTATGTATCCTCTTTTACAGAGGATCTTCGTCTAATGTCAGAGGACTGCCCTCCATTTTGAAGGCACCTTCCTTTGGAAGAGCTGTCTAATCCAAGTTGAGTTTAAAGACAGAGAACCGTCAGAAGAAAGAGCTGAGCCTTGAAGTCGCTCATCTACAGTACATGGACAGCAGACTGACCAAGGCACACAGATTCTTTCACACTGTGGTGAGATGCTCTGTATTTTGCTTTAAATTCTAATACATATTTCTAAGTTTGCATCCATGTGCTATGCATTATGTATTAGTATATGCCCACTTTCTGTTGATTCACTTGTGGCCACTAGCAGGCCTTGCCAGCTTTTAGCCTGACTATATGGCTAACCAAAAGGCATCACCATAGTCAGAAAGTCAGAACTTTTCCTAGAAGCAGAAAGGACAAAAATGAGGCTGTCATACTTTGGACACTTCATGGGAATCCGAGACTCACTGGAGACTATAGTCATGCTGGGGAACGGCAAAGGCAGAAGAAGAAAAGGAAGACCAAACAAGAGATGGACCGACTCTGTAGAGGAAGCCACAGCCTGAGTTTGGAAAAGCTGAGTGGGATGGTAGGGACAGGATATTTTGGAGATCTTTCATTCATAGAGTTGCGATAAGTTGGCGGTGACTTGATGGCACACAACAAAGACACAGTCAGGAAACCTAGGCATGAATGCAGCACCAGAGGCTCCTTTATGATTGCTGGCTGGACAGCCAGACCATTTCCAAGAAAAGTGGAATACAGAGTTGAACTAATGCACCCATTCTGCAAATCTGACTTCTACAAGCTGTGGAGTACCTGTGGAGCATTCTGACTGATGCCTGGTTGTCCCAAAGGTGGGCCAGAGGAAAAGCAGGTCGAAACAGTTAGTACTGTCTGCACAAAAGAAGGGTGCCCATAATCCTTCACTGCACAGCAGTGTCCTTACTTGCAACAAAATGCAAACCATCGACTCACAGGAATATCTTAGTTAAGCAAATAAGGTATCCAAACTGGTTCTGAGTATGTTCCTACATGTCCAGATGTAAAACTTCCAAGTTTGGCTGGATAACTGCACCTAATGACAGGCTGACATTCAACGGATGAAGCATTTCCCAGCCTGGGGACTTGGTCTTGGGAAAAGATTCACTTCATTAAATGTTCACCTGCCATATCAAAGCACAAGTAACCCTTCCGGGAATGGTGGTTGGGAAACGACAGCCTCACGGAGCTCACTCATTTCCGATTTGACCAGACTCCTGTGCAACTCGAAAGCTTGTTAGCCTCACATCTATGTTGGTTCCTCTCTCGAGGGCCCGATTCTCTTGTTCAGGCAAGTTTATCCCCTCTGCTTCTGTCGAGCAGCTTTCGATCCTGCGGCGTGGCAGGAAAGAAGCGACGCTAAAGGCAAGACTCTGTGTAAAAGTGGGAAGAACGAAAAGGGGAACGGCAGAAAAAGGAAGGAAGGTACCTGAACTTCTGTCCTGCTGGCACCGTGATTTTATTGAACTTGTCCATTCTCGGGATTGCCTCGGGCTGAAGTGGCATAGGAGTCAGAAAAACATGTGCAGCTTCCTGGTTCCTCCAGTGGTGTGGTGAAGGTGAGCAGTTGATCGGAGAGAGGGGGATTTCGCTGCGGCTTTCTGGCCCCCTTCAGACCGCGCTCTGCGCACCACGATGGAGGCGAGCTCGCGTGCGTTTTAGGAGAAGCAAAACTTGCCCGAGCGCCCGGTCGGGTTTCATGTTTCGAGTTTGTCACGTGACGAGCCAGCTTGGCGGGTCATGGGGTGTTTGTGCAAACTTGAAGAAGATCCACACCTCTTGGGCGTGTCAGCCAGTCGCGCCTGGACTTGGGAGCCTTCATTGCGGCTTCCTTCTTGCGGCTCTTCCCACGCCTCGGGCGTTTCGTTCCAATGCAACGCCGCCTGGGAGTACGTCCTGCCTCCTTCCAGGAGCCGAAGGTTGACTGGCATCAAGAAACCAAGATGGTTTCCGGAAGAGGGTGCTTAGCATACAGTCCAAGGGACTTGGATCTGGTACAGAAGGAGTGCCGGGGAGGTGGGGAGCCGGGTCTGCTGAAGCTTCCTGGGGGCTTTGGGGCAATCACTGACTCTCGGTTTAGCTTACCTGACCAGGGATGTTGTGAGGAGAAAATGGAGAGGAGGATCGCGCATGCTGCCCTGGAGGAAAAGGCGGGATATAAATGGACCAGACAAATTGCAGTACGATGAGAGAAAGCTGCTTTCTCCTTTGAAGCCCTTCCGTGTTCAGAGGGTGCATGTCTCCATGTATCAGTTGCTGGGACAAAGAACTGGGAAGGGCTCTTGCATCCATGCCCTGTTGTTCCGGGGGCATCTAGATGGCAGCTTTGGGGGGGAATAATATTGGCCCCACTCTTGATGGATCTTTGATCGGTGTGAACAGGCCTTTTTTTATGGACCTTCCAAAGAGGGGACTCATTCTAAGCCAGAACCAGTGGCATACCGGCTTCATTGTGGGATAGATGATTCCTGTAGATCAGGCCACCCAAGCTGATCGTGTATGAATTTTACTTCAGGCACTTTCCCTATTGTCCTTTGTCATCCAGCGCACTCCATAGTGACCTGGTCAGTCGCGAAGTGCAGGCACTCACTCATCAGGATGTCTCACAGCCACCCACACCCCGAAGAGATACAGAAAAAACAACAACAAAAAAACAGATCTTCGCCTTGAGCGCAGTATTGACAAATCATTTCTAGTCTTTTCCTTTCCACGAGGAGCACGTCTTTCGTCAAGTTTAGTTGCCCATTCATGACCAAATCACCCAAAATGCTTTCCCTGACAATACATTGTTACAAAGAAAATTAACGCCCCCTCGCCCATGTATTGCAAGAATTGCAGTTAAGAAGAAATAAGGAAGTCGGGCTTGTATGTGTGGATGACTGCAAATTAAAAAGTGCCAGCAAGCGTGGGATTCATTGCATCACTGAGCATAATTCTTGCAATGTCTGTTCCTTTACCCCATTGCTACGCATCCTTGTGTTTATATTTCCCCCTCAGTATTTTTGCAAAGGCACCAGTGCACCCTTAGAATTAAAATTGTGCCATTCAACCACTGCTTCTAAAATTGTGCCATTCAACCACTGCTGTGTTCCTTTTTGCTGCTGATTTCTTCTCAGTTTTATCTTATCCTACTTTTATTTATAGTTTTATTGTTTATATATTAGATTTATATTTCTCCTTTTTTCCTTTCAAGGAACTCAAGGCAGCTTACACAATTATCCTCCTTCTCTTAATCTTATCCTTGCAACAACCACCCTTTAAGGGAAGTTAGGCTGAGTGACTGGCCCAGAATCACCCAGTGAGCTCCATGACTAAGTGGGGACTAGAGCCTTGATCGCATGAATCCCAGTCTGGCACTCTTGACCACATGGGTTCTCAGGTTTTCAGTGCCACTTGGGTAACTTGAGTGATTGGAAAGTTTGAAAATAAAAGAATAATACATATGTAGTTCATCTTCCAAAAGGATAAAGATTCCAGCGCAGTGTAGATAAAAAATGGAGACTGCAATATAGCAAATAATAAATAATAAATGAATAAATCATGAAGATAGTATACCTAGCAAGAGCCACAAAACAACTAGATTTTGAAATGCTACCCTTTGTTCCTCTTTCATGAGCAAGAATAGATTTTGCAAAGGAGCTAGAAAATGTGGGGGCTGGATGTTTACTACATATGGGGAGCAGTAAGTCAAGTGAACAGTAGCTTGCATGTGGGAATACTGAAACCTTTCCCATTGGTGTGCTGATGCTTGAAATACATGAATATATGTTCATATATCTGTTTTCAAAATTTAAATAGTAACTCTGGGGAGCAATGTCAAATTGAGGAATGGGGGCTGTATAGTTTCCTCCCATCTCGCCCACAGATTCCCAAACTGCCATTTGCTCTGGGAGAGAAGTAGCTGTTGGCACTAATAGGAGTTTCAGTATCAGAGTCAACAACAGCTTTGGGGGATGTTTCTTTCTGGCATCATTGCATGGAGGAAAATATTAAATGCCACTCCTAGCAGCACAGTCCCAGTCCCGATGAGCTTCAACCCCATGATTGTAACTTTCATTTTGCAATCAAGCACACACAAAATGCATCTACGTGTTTCACATATCACCTTGCTTGGCTTTAAGGCCTGATCTAGACCTGAAGAAGAATGAGGTAATGGAGTGTTGAGGTGCTAGTGTGGACTGTACTAGTTTGGAATATGGGCAGGTAATCACATTCTCCTGCTTCCTTATAAAGTGAAAACTAGCCTTTGTCCCTGCAGTACTTATTTTGTATTTGCAAGGTTCTACCAGCTCAGCATTTTTCAGCTTCAGCCCCCTATTTGTGTAGATTAGGACTATGTTAGATAAGCTTAGCTGTGGTTGGATCCTGCCCAACTATTATGACACATTTGAAAGTAGAGAAGAGCTCTAATAGTTTTGCTCGGAGGGCTTGCTCAATGGACAAGACAGGGATGAATGGGTGAAGATGCTGGTCCCAATGATTCACAAAGGTATGGCATGGATTACATCGTTTCAAATCTACAAATACATATTAACTAGTAAACTGCCCAGAGCCTATGGAAATGGGGCAGTATATGAAAATCAAAATAAATAAATAACCATCTACTAGTTAGGGTGAGTATCCAAATCGACTTTCTTCCATATGGCCATTGGTGCAACCAATATGAATTAACTCAAAGGACAAAGTATCAGCTGTTTGGAACCTGAATGAAAAGTGATGTCAACACAGAGCAACAGAATGGTCAAGCACTCAAATGGAGTGGCTGGGGACTATTGTATATCCATGATGCCCTGTGTCACTTTTTCTTAGGTCCTAAAAGGTTGGTCATAGCTGTTCAAGAATGAACAGGTCTGCAGGTGGACAAGTACACCAGTGACCAAAGAAGAAGCAGATATTGTGGGTTTCCTACAGGCAGCTGATTGGCCACTATGGTTTTTTTAAATATTCCTAGTTCCGGAATAAAGCACAGAGGGACATAAACCAGTTTTGTTGTTTCTGTTTGGAGTAGGGCTGCAAGGAAATTGCTTGGTGCAGACAATGTTAAGGTAAGTAGGAGAGAGTGTGGGCAAGAGCATGAAATAATTGGACTGGTGGTGGGAATTTGGTCACATGATGGTTGGAAGAAAGAGAGGCAAGGGAATGGACAGTAATGTGAATTAGTTGGAATAGATTTAGGAAGTTATGCATTTGAATCACATTTCTCTCAGACTTTATTTGTGATAAATTATTTTAATTGTTGCTTAAATCAATGCCACACATTGAATCCAGACATAGTTGTATTAAGGGTAGACACACTGAAATAAATGAGATTTGAATCAATAGTGACTGTCTTAAACTCTGTTGATTTCAGTGGGTTGATTGTTGGTATGATGAAACAGAATCCAGCCCTCTCTCTGATGTTAACTATGGCAATCATCAGTGAAATAAACATGGTTTTAAAGAGTGAACATCTGTCCTGTAACTAGACAGTTTTGTTAGTACAGTAAGATTATTTTAACTTGTGATATTAATTTATGAGATTTGGGGTTTATTTGTTGATTATGTGTTAACAAAAGGGAAAGACTTCGAATCTTCACAGGAGTCATTACAAGTTTGGGAGGGGGATGAAGCTTTTTTAAAGAACATTTGAAAGACTTTTAACATGTATCCAATATTCCTGGTGATGGGATGCACACTGTCTTTCACAATTTATTTTAATTGTATGTTTAATTTTGTATATTATAATTTTAATTGTAAGTTTTTATTTTAAATGTATTTTACATTGTAAAAGTAATAATCTTTTTAAAGTTAGTACAGTAAGACTAAGGCATCAATGTTTCATCTATGTTCATCCTTATGTTTAAGAGTTCAGTAAAGATTAGATTTGCTGTACTTTCAGAAATTCAGGTCTCTAGCATGCTACAAACAGGTAACACAGACTGAAAGTTTACAAAATTCAGCAAGGTTTTGTTGAACAATGCTTTGAACCAAGGCATTGAATTCAACATTTTAAACTACAACAAAGTTTTCACTAATCACTTATGGGGGCATTGCCTATTTTTTAACAAAATTTCAGCATGAATTTAAATTCAGCATAACTTAACTTCCTTAAAAATCCTCGAGATGTAACTGAGTGTGGCAGTTCTCCTTCCGCTTTCCTGCTTACCTTCAACTATGGCCCAGCTCCAACACTAATGTCAGATGAAATATACACCAAAGTAACTAAGGTGGAGAACTGTCATTAACAGCCCTTGCTCTCCCAACATAGATGCCATTCTGCTCATTCCACAGTGGGGGTGTGGATACACACACATTTCCCAGCTATAACTGCAACACCTCTTCTTACTACTTCATAATCTCTGAGGGTTTCTAAGTAACCTTGGTCTAGTTTCAACCATGATAATTAGAAACCTAATTACAGAATCAACTCAGTTTACTTCAGGAAAGCCTTACAGTGCAATCCTATGCATGTCTACTAAGAAGTACGTCCCTCTGATTTTAACAGAGCTCATTCCCAGGTAATTGGATATAGAATTGTATCCTTAGTGGTCTTGCTGGATCTGGAAAGTTGTTTTGGGAAGCATCATGATTGGCACCAGGATTCTTACATCTTCAGAAAATGTATTAATGTATTGTGTTTTGTGATAGTCAAATGTATGGTCCATATTTATGTCTATTTTGTTATCAGTTTTCTGCATGTTGGAAAGCCCCTTTAAAATTAATAATAGGAATAATGTTGAAGAAACTTCCCTTTGTCTGCTGTTTCAGCCATCTGAACTTCTCAGTGGATAAGAACTAGAGGTACCTGGGAGATGGCTTTTAACCTGCAATCCTATAACCACTAACTCCTTGAGAAGTTCTGGAGTAATTTGGGCTTCTGATGGGCTGTAACAGAGTACAAACTGTACAATTCTCAAGCCATACATTCTGACATGGTACTATTGAGTTTGCTTTGATGAAATGGCAAATCCAAGATACCTTGTGCTTTAAGTAGAGTGAATGTCAAAGGTAGGCATGGTCAGGCACCTTCCAAGGACCCCTTGCAGGGACCCACTAACAAGCACTTCCTGAACTTACTTCTCCTCTTGACCATGGCAACCTGCTTGTCCAGCTGCCTCTTGTTCTGTCCCAGGCAACCGGGATGGTGAGAAGGGAGAGCAGTAAATGGCACCACTGGCTTGCCCACTGGCTGGCTGCATGTCAAGAACACAGTGATGAGAAAGCAGAGGAGGAACAACAGCAGATGATGCCAAAGCCAGTGAGGAGGTTGACTCACTGAAGGAGGGGACCCATTGAAGACTTTGCACCCAATGACTCTTCAAAGCTTGGAGCCAGCACTGTTTTTAGGTTCCACTTCTATTATGAAAAGGGGAAGACATAGATGAAAACAGCACATTCTCATTCTGAATCTGTTTTCATCAATCATTTAGTAACTGTTCAAGCAACAGTTAATTCCCCTTGAGAACCAAACCCCTGTATGAAGCTACAATTCACACTTCTGCTTTTAACATGTCAAAGTATGTTCTATAGTCAACATGGAAGTTTTGATTCTTGGGAGTTTTGTGATTGCCGTTTCACTTAATGTGGAGGTTCATCAGATGCTGCCCTGTGGGCCTGACTGGATCCTACTAGGTTTCTCTCGACCAAAAGCCTGACACAAGTGATTCTTTAGATCCGGCACCTCAGTAGGGAATTGTTGTTATTAAGCTTAGTGATCCAGATCAAAACCAATCAAAGTGTTTCTCCATATCTGCCCTTTAATAGCTAATACCTTATTTATGCATGTACATACACACTTACCTACCTACATAATTACATTTATACTCCATCCTTCTTACTCTTCCAAGGAACCCAAAGCAGCTTACAAAGTTCTCATCCTCTCCATTTTATCCTCACAATAACCCTATAAAGTAGGTTAGGCTAAGATTCTCTGATAGCTCCAATCACCCAGTGAGCTCCATCGCTGAGTGGGGAACATAACCTGAATCTCCCAAGTTCTAGCCCAGCACTTTTAACCACTATATATAGGTGAACAAACATAAATTATTTTATAAGTATTTGAAATACTTTTCATCAGGCAACATAAATAAGGAAACATACAGTGCAATCCTATATATGTGTGTGCAGAAATAAGTCCCTTTGAGTTTGACAGAGCTTACACTCGATTAAGTTATTAGAAAATGACTTTCCACATTTTCCCAAGAATTCTGAGAAATTCTTGGGATATGAGTAATTTAAAATTACATTATTAGCATACTGTGACACATAATGGCAGAGGATTCAGGTGTACTTTGTTACATAACTATCTCACCATTTTGTCTTTCTATTTATGTACACACTTGTGTCAGATTTTTTAAGGTGATGGGAATACAGGTTGTCTGGGCTACAGTCTTTCTAGATTTTACAGAACAACAGCCAAGGAACATGTATGGCATCAAATTGATAGTCTTTATTCTATCCAGGTGGTAGAATACCAGGTGGTAAGATGCATTGAACACAATGTGATCTATGCCGCATAAGGCTATTTAGAAGTATTATCCATTGTATTCAATGGGATTCACTCCCAGGTAAGTGGATATACCTTTGCAGCTTTAGTTATGCATAATATGTACAAGGCATCACTGCTAGTGTTGTTGTGAGCCGCCCCGAGGCTGTTGCAAGGGGCAGCATATAAATATTTAAATAAATAAAATAAAAAATAGTGTGCTAACTCATTAATAAGTGCCCCAATAAATGAGACCATTTCTAAATAAATGGAAATAATTAAGAATGGAAAAATAGATAGGAAAATATGCCAAGTGGAATGATAAGCTTATTTTCATAGAAACATAGAAACAGAGCGAGTCAGAAGGGGCCTCCCGGACCATCTAGTCTGACCTCCGGCACCAGCCGGCTCCGCTCTCTGTTTGAGAAGAAAAAATATCAGGAAGATTTTAGATTGTAGTGTGATTCCTGGTTTTAAAGGGACTTTTAAAATATCACTGGTATGCTGAATAATTAGCTCAAATTTGTTTGAAACTGAAGATCAGGAGAACCGTTTCTTTTTGGGTTAGGGTAACTCTTGAAAATGATTTACATTATGCACATGAGGACTCTGTGTTAGGGAAAAATGGATGTCAAAGGAGATACCACCCTTTCACCCACAATCATGTTTCCCCTTCCTGTCTTTCCATTTTTGTCAAGGAAGGATGACGGCTTCCCAGAACCCCACTCCGACTGTGGCTGTTCTCTCCTTCAGTTGTCCAGTCAGTTGTTATTCCATTTTTGGAGCAATTGAAAGACCTTTGTGTATTGTATTGTATTTAGTTTAGTTTAGTTTAGTTTAGTTTAGTTTAGTTTAGTTTAAACATTTCTATGCCGTCCTATGCATATGATTGTCCCTGCAGTTCTAGTCTACCTTGCTAAACAGAAGGACCATAACTCTTCTGAAATGAGAGATTAATAATACAGGTATCCCATTCATGTTTTCTCTTGCTCTTCTTTTTATTCTATCTTCTTAGAAGAGTGAGCAGAAACACAGCAGTTGGCTACTTCTGACCTCACTTCCTGTGCAAAAGTATCGCAGGTCTTGTGACACGACGTTAGTGATTGGGGTAGACATAGGAAAAATGCTTTTATTTTGGTCCTGGAACAGCAACATCAGCCTTGTGCATGGCAATAGCACAATAGCCAATGCACAAAAAGTCACTTGAGTTGTGAATGTGGAAGTGGCCTGGCGTTAGATGAGTTAAGGCATCTGTTCACCGTTTCCTGTTAAAGTGTTTGAATAGCCATATTTACAGAGCTTGAAAAAATAAATGTAAAGTTCTTCATGCTTGAGTGAGAATCAAATTTCTCTTCATTTTGAGATTCAGGTGCAGTACTTTCTAGTTTACAAAGGAGACTGTTTGAAAAGGTAGAAGTGGTTTGCAGCACTCTGTGCACCAAATAGAAATGTTGGAGAAATCCATGACAAACTCAATTGCACTTGGATTTGTATGGATCTGACCTGTGAACTGTGCAACAGGTCAGTTTTTTTGAGTCCCTTGGCCTCTGTGGACTTGCAGATTGCTTTTTACTTCAGGGGTGGGGTTATGCAAATTAGGGCAAATGCACATTTGCTAGCAGGAATTAAGTTCTTCTAGATCCCTTCCCTTAAACAAGAAGACCATAAAATATGATTCTGTCAGTGAGCCAATGACTAGACAAAAGATGCTTGGAGAACCAAGACAGAATACATTTAATATAGTCCTAGTATTCAATTTACAAGGACAATAGAAATTTGTCTTTGGTACTTTATCTTACCCATAGCTATGAATAATAGAATCATAAAATTACAGAACTGTAGAGTTAGAAGGAGCCATGAAGGCCATTGAGTCCAACCCCCTGCTGTTGCAGGACACCAAGTTACATCATCCCACTCAGATGGCTGTCCAGTTTCTTTTTGAATGTCTCTAGTGTGGGGGAGCCCATGACCTCTCTAGGCAACCGGTTCCACTGTCGTATTGCTCTGACAGTGAGGAAGCTTTTCCTGATATCCAGCCTGAATCTGGGTTGCCACAACTTGAATTGATTATTCTGTTTCTTACACTCTGGCATTAGCAAGAAGACATCTTGACCTTTCTCTTTGTGACAGCCTTTGAGGTACTTCAAACAGGCAAGAAATTCAGACAGGCAAGGCAAGTCAGGGATCCTGTTAAAATATCTTTACTAATGTAAAATGAATCAGCAGGAATAATCACCTGCTTATGCTAAATATGACATTTAAGTTTTCTTGTTGAATGATGTGGATTTCCTTGATTTAGAAATTCAGTGGCATTGATGCAAAACCTTTTCCTGCATTGTAATTATACATGTGACATTTTGGAAAAATAAACCAAGGTATATGTTGTAGAGTGGAGCCTTGCCACAATTATCCATGTCTTGATAACCTCTCACCTGGATTACTATAACGTGCTCTACATGGGGCTGCCTTTGAAGATGGTCTGAACACTCCAATTAATTCAGAACAGAGCAGTGCGACTAAGTTAGAGAACACATCATGCTGGCCGTCTGTCAGCTGCACTGGCTGGCTGGGCCCAATTCAAAGTGTTGATGTTAACAAACAAAGCCCTAAATGGCTTGGGGCTGGAATACCTGAAGGAACGCTGTCTCCATATATCCCTACCAGACCTCTGAGATCTTCAATGGAGGCCCTTCTCTGTGAGCCACCCCCTAATAAAGTGAGGGGTAAATGGCACCCCACTTGCAGAATGCTTTCCCTAAGGAAGCGCACTTGATGCCTTTGCTACTTAGTTTTTGTCACCAGGTTAAGACTTTTTAATTTAATAATGGTTTTTAGCAGTTATTGCCGGTTTTATTCTGCCATTTATTGCTTGTTGCTTATTATGCTTATTATGGTTCCTGTCTTTTATATTTTATTGGAATTATTTTTGTAAAGCTGACTTTGTTTTAATTCTTGTTTTTCGGTTTTATGTTGGTTGCTCATGGTTCTTATTGTAAGCTGTCCAGAGAGCCCATGAGCTATAGGGTCACATATAAATGTAAAGAACAAACATGTTGTGGTTAACATGAGATGAACAAATTATGTATACTTTAATGTATACTGCTCATACAGCCAAGACTTTTTTCCTTAGACACTAAGACTAAAATAAAAAAAAAAGATAATTGATAGATGTATCTATATGATATTTCAAAAAATCAGTAATTTTAATAGATTGGAAAAAGAACTTGGCAACTGTAATATTAAAATCCACCCCTGCCAAAAGAAACCTTAATTTATCCAAATCACATATAGAGTCCTGAATATAAGGTTTTACAACTATCTCTTGCCACATTAAGCAAGTCACAATTGAATAGACTGTATTGGAGAGTGCTTATTTGGCCAGAATTGCATTGAGACACTCAAAGTAAGACACCTTATTGAAACACCCCAAAAACTCTCTGGAGAGAATGGAAAGTTTCAGTCTAGCCAGTATGAATAATTGTCTATAGTGTGGAACTGTCAAGAAATCAAAGTAAGCTGGAAGAGATTAGGGCAACATTAAGTCTAAATATAAAGGAGAGCACACACTATGTGCTCTTTTCATGGTACTTCTAGTATCCAGTTGTTCCAAACAGCTTAAGAGAGAGCTGCTGTAAGCCTTTGTTCTTTCTGATCAGGAAGAGAAATTCCTAAAGTCTGGATACAACTTTCAACCAATTTGCTCCACAACTTTGATAAGAGTCTGCTTGCAGTAGATGTAAATATCCATTTGACTTCGTAGAAATAGATAATGTACACCAACACCCATTAGCGACAGCATTCACAAGGCATGATGGAGAATACACACAAATTAAGAGCATTAGCAAAAGGGCAGCACAAGGACAGCATTTCTGCCTGAGATGAAAAACAAAGATGGTGCCGACTACAGGGGCTAACTAGACTGTTAGCTGACTCTTATTTCAGCACTTGCAGCCAGGTAACACCTACCATAGTAAAGGAAAGCATCAAAGCTGACAAGTACAGGATAACCAACCCATTAATATAGATAGATACAGTACTTTTTTTTGTAAAAAAAAAAAAAAAGTGCTGGAACTCACGTCCCCACGGCAGTAAGCAAACACACCAATCCCAAGCCGAGCAGCATCCCAAGCAGCTATCTCTCACTATCAGATAGCAGACACAATAGCAACCTGCAGGCACTATGTTAATGATGTTTACTGCTGATCTGCTACTCCATTCAAAATCACTTCGTAAAATCCATTGAAAAAAAGGTGCCAGAATGCGTTCTGGTGCGTTCTATAACAAAAAAAGCCCTGGATAGATAGATAGATAGATAGATAGATAGATAGATAGAATTGCTCTCTTCACTCCAGAAAGATGATAAAACAAAAATATTAAAAAATCAATTTCCTAGCCAAATAAAATGACCAGAAATAAATGATACTCTATTATTTTGTATATCTTAGGCTAGGAGTTTCTTTGTGGCCAGAGCAGTTTTTGCAATACTTTGTGTACTGAGAAAATTATCACCTGCAAGAAATATATACTTCATAATTGAGTTGCTGTTGAGGGACTGACAAGAAATCCAACCGTGGGTTGATTGTGCAAGGGACATCATAGTATACCTAACAAATAAATACCTCCCTCCTGCGAACCACAGATATAAAGCCTTTGAGCAATTGGTTTATTAGTGAACTTGGATGCTTCAATATGGGGTTTTTATTGACCCATAACACTGCCTCATTCATGGATTTTTACGGAGCTCTTCTACATGAGGCTGATAATAGCTGTACCTATTTTTGGATTTATCACAAGAGCTGATATCCAGGCTTCACACAAACAGCTTTTCCTTTCCTGCTACTTAATCTCTAGATGGGCTACAGCATTAGCAGAGTAGCTCAAACACACAAGGAAAACTGTACACATACCCCATTCTAAAATAATATCCCATGTCCTCCATTTTAAAAACAAACCAGGAAAAGTATTGTGAAAAGTGAAACTGGAGTATGATGCCATCATCTTAAGAGCCCATAAACAATCACAAGGAATTATGAAAGCACAACAAATGCCTCATGCTGAAAAGATCACAGGGAGTCAAGATGACACCCTCTTCCATTTGCAGTTCTCTTGTGTTTTCTTACCATTTCTTCAGATTCCCCCCCCATCCACACACACACACAATATCCATTATGGATAGGAAGATAGAAGAGGTGCACAGTACCTTTTGTTTGGTAGTGCTAGGGGTACTCTACTTTGTCTGGAAGCAATCTCTCCTTTCCAAGTCATACACTACAGACACTGAGCAGCAAAGATTTCCTTAACACACTGTCACTAAGGGCTATAAAATACTTTTCCATTTCCACTTACGACGGATGCAATGAATACTACTGAGAATAAGGCATATTTGTGATGTGGCACACAGTGCATTGCTTAGAAAAAAAGCTGTTTCTCCCTACTTCTTTTAGTAGAGATTTTTTTGTAGCAGGAGAAAGAAGGGATAGGTTCTTTCATAGTATGAAAAAGAGCTCTGATGTTCTCCTAAGTCTACCATGGAAGAAAGGGCAGTTGTTTTTCAAAACAGTGTTTTAAGGCAGAACCATTCAAATGGCGGTGCTTATGCCAGTAGTTTTGGTGCTGGAAGAGCAGTAGACCACCTAATGGAGATAATGGAGATCTCCAACTTAATTCTGTACTATTTCCAAAAAGGACATCTCAGAGTCCCCACTGCCCCCAAACATGACCCCCCATACACCAGTCTTTTTACTTCACACGCAGAAAACCTCAGCAGAGAATGTATTGACTGAGATACATCCAACTTTACTGCACTGAGTGTGGTTTTAATTGTTTGTTCATCAAGCACACTCCTCAGATATCAGAAACTGCTGATGTTCTCTAAGGTCTTTCTTTTCCTCCCCACATCTGGTCTTAGAATGATTGACAGTGAAATGTTCTTTTACAAAATGTAAATAATTCATTTAGTAACCTCATCAAGTTTAATCAATGTGGTTAATATTGCTCCGTTGTTACCTCCATACAGTAGAACTGACGGTTTAGGAGCCAAAATTGAAACAGGATACTTTTCTGGACCACTCAGCTATTTCACAATATTGTTATAATAAAACTTATACATGGGATTAGAAAGCATCCCTAATGCACTTTTCTGCTGGATGAAACAGCGCCTTACAAGAATGTATTCACTGCCCTTTGATTTTTCTACTTTTTTGTGTTACTTCCTTGAATTGAAATGGAATTATATGTCCTTATTAATACACAACACTGTGAAGGTGCAAAATAGTTTTACTGTGGCACAAAAGTGAAGTAAACAAAAACAAACTGGCATTTGTTGGCTGCATAAGGATTCACCACTCAAGTTAGTATTTGTAGAATGCACCTTTGGCAGCAATTACAGCTGTGAGTTTCTCTGGCTGACTCTCTACCTGTTTTGCATATCTGGATTCTACTAAGTTTGCCCTTTCATTCTGACAAAACTGCTCCAGCTCTATCAGAATGGATGGGGACTGTTTGTGAACTGAATTTTTCAAGTCTTTTTACAGATTCTCAACTGGACGGAGGTCTGGGCTTTGACAGTACCATTCTAAGATATCCAGGTTCTTGTTTGTAAAACTATCCAGTATTACTTTGGCTGTGTCCAGGTCATTGTCCTGTCTAAAGAGGAACCTCTGTTCCAGTCCCATGTTCCTTGCAGATCAAAACAAGTTTTCCTCTGGAATTTCCCTGTATTTGATTCCATCCATTTTACCCTCAATCCTTCTAAGTTTTCCAGTCTTTGGTGATCAAAAGCATCCCCGCAATATGAGGCTGTCACCACTATGCTTCTTCAAGGGAATGGAGTTCCTGGGGCAATAAGCACCATTGGCTTTGTACCATACCTAGCATTTTGTGGCAAGGCCAAAAAGTTCAGTACTGGTCTTATCAAAGCACATTACCTTTTCCCACATGTTTGCTATTAGTCCCACATGTCTTTCTTGCAAATACCAAGTGGTCTCTGATATGGGTTTGTTGCCACAATAGCTTTCTTCTTGCCACTGTTTTGCAGTATCTGGCTATTAGTTGTCCCATGGATGATGTCTCCCATTCCAGCTGTAGATTATACCATCTCCTTATAACTACCGCTGGTCTCATGGTTGTTCTTTTGACTAATGCACTCATGATCTTTTATTTGAATGTCATTTTAAGAATTAGAGATTTTAGAGTTAAGTCAACAGTTGCTTTTTTGTGTGATTCATTCATTTTTAACTCTCACTGTATTTTTATTCTATTGATTGTATTTGTCATTACTAGTTATTTATTATTGTCTATGTATTATTAATAGTTTTAAAATTATTGTTGATTTTGAGCTTGTAAGCCATCTTGAGACACCGCCGTGAAGGACAGGTTAGAAATGTTTTATTAAATTAAATTAAATTAAAATTATTAAATTATCTGGTCACTGGGTTCTGGTAGGTGACTTTCTCTAGGCTAAACTGCTGTTGAGCCAAACTCTTTCCATTAATGGATTTAATTGTTTTCTAGGAGTTGTTTATAATTTGATAACGCAACCCTGATTGTTGATTCTACATAACTTTATCTTGGCGTGTTTTGATAGTTCCTTGGTCTTCATAATGCTGTTTCCTTAGATAAGTTCTCCAATAACTGTGAAACATTCCAAAAACTGATACATTTAATCTGAGATCACATGGCACTGGTCTCACACATGAGTAGATACCTTTCAACTACTTCTGGAGGCAGTAGGTTTCACCAAAGCTTATTTAGGCATGTCACAGCAAAGGGGGTGAATACTTATGCAAATAACAGATGCCAACTTGTTTTTGTTTGCTCAACTTTTCTACCATAGTAAAATATTTTGCACCTTCACAGGGTTGAGTATCTTATGTACAAGAAGTGGTAACAGTGCCAATGAAATCTATTTCAAATCCAAGTTGTAAAGAGCAAATTGTGGAAAAATCCAGGGGAGATGAGTACTGCATGTTGGACCCAGGCTTCACCACAGTTAAAGTGAAACTATTGAAATCAATGGAATTTAAGTCATGACTTAAATGACTAATTTAACATCTCATTGAATTCAGTGAGTCTACTTAAAGCATGGCTATGTCTGGCTCCAACACTGCTTATCAAGATCAAAAGAGGAACTAAAGTCCTCAAAAGTCCCCAAATAACTCCTTTTTGTCCCGTGGGAGGTTTTTTTCTTCTGGTGTAGATGTTGCTGTGCAAAACACTGATCTAACTTTTTTTCTTTAAACCCTTGCTGTTCTTCAGCAACAACTCTACTTTTAACAGCCCATTTTTCTAAGTCTAAGTAATAAATACCTTGAGTATACTGAGTATATGAGAACACACCTTGGTCTAAAATTACTAGGGGCATCTTTTGAGACTTTCTTTTGAATAGGTTTTGCATTTTCCTATGTTTATTTGCATTATTATTATTATTTCATTTCTATGCTGCCCCATAGTTGAAGCTCTCTGGACAGTTTACAACAATATAGGCAAACAATGTAGCCCAAACTGGGCACCAGCAGGCAGGATTAGCTCTAAGCAGTTCCCTTAGAATCATATCCTCCCAGGGGCTTTTCTGGAAGACAGAGAATTAATGAGATAATTAGAGTCATTTGGCATTACAGAGTCCCATTTGTGACAAGATGTAAAGACTGAAAGACTGGGTTTACACATAGCGCTAACCCATAGGACTGCTAATAAACCATAGTATGTTAAGCACAAACGCCCTAAAAAGAAAATCTATGGTTTGCTGCTGGGTTGTGAGCTCTAAATCATTTAAACCATAGGTTGCCATGAATCCAGAACTGTGGGTTGCCTGTGCATTTTTTTTCCCAGTAGGCTACAGTTGCAGTGGCAATGGACAGTTAAAAAAACCCTCCCAGTTGCTCTGTATGTTGGTACAACAATGTTGCTGAAGCATTTGGTAGATTGAATTAAGGAGGAGGAAACAACAATGCTGGGCCAGGGAAAACAAACAACAACATGTTTGATCATCTGCCAGACAAACTCTGGCTGGGAAAACATATCATGGGCTAACCATGGTCTAATAAACTGAAGGTTAGTCTCATGTGCAAACTAGTTCAGAGAGTGATGTTAGGAGTGGCCCCAAAACAACTCCACCTAGGAAATTTTTAATAAGGGAAATCAAAATGGGCCATCAGTAGCCTAAGATCATCTGATCATAGACAGCATGATTTGCAACCTATTTTATTTTGTTATGTTATTCACACCCAGACATTTTAAAGATCTGTCATGATCTTTATGAATTTGTTTGTTTGGGGTTTCATTGTTTTAATGAAAAAATTCATACAAAAATTCTAAATAAATAAATAGATTGTTGACTGTTTTTATTTCAATACTGTTCTTGGAATGTAGCTTGCATTACTCAAGGACTCAGAGGTAAAATAACATGCAGAATCAATATATAACTATTGCCATCAATTCACAAAACATTCACGGCTTTCTGCTGAAATCACAATTGTTAATCACTTCTCAGCATGCCTTTGCTTATGCCTTTGAATATATTGCATACCTAGGGAGTATTGAGAAGTAAGATTAAGGAACCTAAACTCTTGTAAAAGGGGGGAGGGGGCAGGAGAGATTTGTAACTGAGTGCAGAAATCTTTAAAATTCGTATACACCTATTCATTTGACCAAATGGTAACATTCTAAGAAATAACTCAAACAGAAGATTAAGGGTGGAATGCTGGGGTAAGGCTGGGCAAACCTGCCTGGTGGGGTGAGATGAAATTAATAAAAATAATATCAAGAAACAAGGAATTTTAAAATGCCATTGATGCTCAGTATGTGTAGCGTTTTAAGAACAGCTATGAGATATGAAGCATCAAAGTTCATCTTAATCTTTCCAGACATAATTTGCCTGCTACCAGTTAATAAGCACTGGAAGAGACACCAGAATTTACTTCTGTGCCTGCTGCAAAGTCCTGGCATGAATCTTGCAGGTAATTGACTGGTTTTTGCCTGTAATTTGGAGATATGTCTCAGTATAATTATGGTGTCATCACTGTGCAGCTAAAGATATAGACAGTCTTGGGTTTGTGAATCAGATGCTTACAAAGAGATGTTATTTTTTCAGTGTTCTTCAATGATCTGTGTTTCTAGGCAGCTGGAGATGAGCAAGGTCCATTCTGTGGGAATTTCCTGGTCGCCAGACTATCAATAGCTGCTACTCAGAATGGCTATATGTTACTTCCAGGATCAGAGCAGTATGCCTGCTCTGGCAGTTATTCAAGGCATAATATCCTGCTGCTAGGTTTAATATAGGAACCTGGTTGGTTAATATTTAACTATTGGAGTGCGTGCGTGCGTGTGTGTTCGGTCCTCCACTCCTTCCAATTTGCCATTATTTTCTTATCATGGTTTAGAAATGGTTGCATTTTCCTCTAGCTATTCCAGGTAAATTATTCCTTGCAACAGAAACATTGTTGCTATTTTATATAAATATTATATATTTGTATGTATAGCTTTAGGCAACATGTTGACCTGCAAAGGGATGGCAGAATGCTTTAGGCCACGTGAACTGACAGTGTACTTAACAGAGGCAGGATAGGTGGAAGTGCAGACATGTCTGGGGTTCTTTGATAGTGTACATTTCAATGATAAGAGTAAGCCACTGGTGCAAGAAATATGAAGTCACAGCTGCTGCCATTCTGATGGACAGATCTATTTATGGTCTCCACTCAGCTAAAGCAGTAGAACACTGAAGAACAGTATGGTCACAGATTTCCTGACTGCACATGTAACAAGCTGACTTGAAGCCTGCTGCAATGATTCCCTGACTTTTCTGGGTGGAAAGACTCAAGAGTAGGAATTGCAAGAAGCTGTTTGGCCAGAATGCTGGGGTCTTGCCACAAGGGGTGAGAAAACCTAACAGCTCTTGCTCCGCATGCCAAATACACCAGAACTGATGCATCAAAACAGTGCTTCTGCAGTTGTTGCATAGAAAGTTCTGTTTGTGTAGGGGTGGAGAACTCCAACTTCTGTCATCCCTGACAACAGGTCATGCTGGCTGGTGCTGATGGGAATAGAAGTCTAATAACATTTGGAGATTCTCTACTTCTCTGTTATCGGAATGCCCTATTCTTTTATATTTCTTGAAAGCTGATATAGGGAAGGAGACGGGGATTGGGGTCATGGCATAGGGTATGGTGTGTCTAACTCTCTACTCATAGAGAAAAACTTACAGGTAAAAATGGTGTCCTTAAGCTTTATGCTGTTGTGTTTACCAGCAGCTGCAGATCAGAAGGGGGATTGAATATGCAAAATGCTGCTTTAAGGGTTGTGTGTGTGTGTGACTAGAGTTAGGGACTGCAGCAATTGCTCTTGAAAGAGGCAAAATATGTGGAGGGCTCTATAAAGCACCCTGTAATTTGATTCTCACTTTGTTGTTGTAATCCATCCTTCTTGTCTTGGAGGATTTTCATCTCTCATTTTATTTGATTCATGTCTTCCAGTCATAGCCTCTTCCAAGCTTTTGCCTCAGTCTTAGCATATTTGGTGCTCAGGCTGACTAAAACCATCTATGATGTAAAGATGGTTTTAGAAATATTTGGCTGGGAGGGAAACAACAAACACATGCTTTGAGGACCAGCCAGTCTAGAATCAGAGGTTCTGTCTCAATGTGATTTTGAAGCTGGTTGCCAGAATGATGGCAGCAGCTTATCCCTAGGATTGTGTTCTGCTGGAATGTTGTCTTATTAGTTTTAATGTCTTCAAGAAGGTCTTCCTGACATTTTCTCTTGTAGTCAATTAATAATAACAATTCAGTTATTGAAACAAGCTTATCAGTACAAATAAGACACCTGGTGATTGCAAAGTGGAAAATAATAACTATTTCAAATTATTTGTGAATTTTGCAGCCCAAGGGCTAGCACAACAGTCATTTCTAGCACCACAATTTGAAAGCATCTACTAGTATCTTTTTTTTTTTTGTGAGTGAAGGTAATTATGTTCCATTTTACCCCTAGCTGAAATTTCAGTGTATTTACCACACTACCCCTAAGATATGTATGTTATCCCATTCATATACTTCCCACTTTCCTCCTCCCTCATCACCTTTTCCCTATCCCCTTGCTTCCATTGCCATCTTCCTGTCTCTGTCTCTCTCTCTCTCTCTCTCTCCCTGCCCCGCTCAAGGAGGAATCTGGCAAGACTGCTTTGGTGGAAGCTTGCAAATGCAGGTGCTGGAAAGGAGCTAACTCCAGAAATACCTAAGTAATATGCCATCAACCTGACAAATAAGAGGAAAAAGCCATGTTTCACACTACTTGTAAATGAAATGGTTCTATAGTGTCCCAGAAAAAAAATGCAGATTTTCCATTTTTTGAAAAAATATGGGTAAATTGGAGAGAAATCATGCAGCAGCTACAGGACTGTAAAGACATCATGTGGACCGCTCACAAAATTATACAAGAGGGGTAAAGTGTCTGAACAAGCCCTTAATCTCTCTCTCTCTCTCTCTCTCTCTGTAGCTATCATGGCAATACGTCATCATCAACACTATCATCAACATCATCATCATCCTCCAATCCATTCTATCCTCACAACAACCGTGTGAGGTTGGTTTGGCTGAGAGTGAGTGACTGACCCAACATCACCCAGTGAGCTTCACTGACAATTGCAGATGAGAACCCAGATCACTCGGGTTCCCAGTCCAACACTCCTACCACCACACCACACTGGCTGTCATTCATCTCATGCAAAGGCTAAAGTTTGAGAAAGAATTGACAATCTGTTAATGGAAAGTATCCCAGGGACCATAGGTCTTCTCAGAAAAATACTTCTAAGTACTTCTAAAATACACCAACCTCAGAAGGGGGAGTTGGAGAGAACCATACCAGTTGCCCTTTGAGGTTGGAAGCAATCTCAGAAGAGGAGGAAAAGGAGTGTTCCGGTGGGTGGAGAGTGGAAGAGACCAGAGGTGGCAGCTGGCCAGGATACAAAGTTATGCCCTCACTATGCCCTTGCTATCAGGGTGAAATCCAGTGAAAATCCAGAAATGTATCTAATGAAAATGCATCTAATGAAAATCACCAAAGGTAGAGGACAAGGAGGCATCTTGCCAGGTGCAGCCTGGCAAGGCATAGGAATCTGGAAAGCCTCCAGGTTCAGCAAGGGCACACTTTCAGACTGTTAGCACTCAGATGTATCCATTGGTTACAACCCTGTATGAATTGATCCACTGATATCACTTGGGATTACTTGTACATAAAAAGCATAGAATTATGTTTTTAAACATTAAAAATGCATTAAGTACAATTGAACTGTGTCCACTTTGGGCACCATGATTTAAGCAAGATGCAGAAAAATTAGAAAGGGTGCAGAGGAGGGCAACAAAAATGGTCCAGGGTTTGGAAACACTCTCCTATGAGGACAGACTGGGGGAACTGGGCATGGTCAGCCTTGAGAAAAGAAGACTGAGGAGGGATGTGATATCAATCTGTAAGTACCACAAAGGCTGTCACAAAGAGGAAGGTCAAGATCTCTTCTTGCTGATACCAGAGTGTAGGACATGGAATAAACCATTCATGTTGTGACCATCCAAATTCATGCTAGATATCAGGAAAAGTTTCCTCACTGTTGGAGCAATACGACAGTGGGATAATGTAAATTGGTGTCCTGCAACAGCAGGGGGTTAGATCTGTTGGCCTTCTTGGCCCCAACTCTACTATAATTTTCCTGACAGTAAATAGAAGAATCATTAACTCTTGTGCCTGCTGGTTTCTTCCAAATATAGTGTCACTTTATATAATGTGCTTTTCCTTCATGGCAAGCACTTATTGGTAAGAAATAATGTATACCCTTCTGTATGTAAATCATTGTATAATCCGTGACTGACCATTTATTAGCATAATTTAAATTTAAAGAGTATAATTCTAAATTTTTATTATTATTTCTCCTTTTCATTGTTTATTTTTTATTTTATTTTATTTTATTTTATTTTACAAATTTATATGCCGCCCCCTTGCAAACAAGCCTTGTCCAGGAATTGTTCAGGAATTTTAGTATCTATAGAGCAGTATATAAGTCTTGCAAATTATAAATTATATGATCATACATAGGTTCCTCTTTCACTGTGTACACACATTTATTTATTTATTTATTTATTTATTTAATTTCTATACAACCCAACAGCTCTTGGCAGTTCTGAACAGCATATTTAAAAAACAATATGGAATACAATGCTAAACCTTTTAATAAAACATTGTAAAAGTTAACAATACAAAATTTGAAAACAAATTCAAAACAGAAAAAAATTAAGTCGAGAAGACCCTATTAAACCCTGACTAACAACCAGCAGCCATCCCAAAGAAAAAGAAATTCAAGAAAGCAAAATGGCTGTCTGAGGAGACTAGAAGGTCTTCTTAAATGAACAGTGTAAAGAAATAGAGGAAAACAATAGAACGGGAAAGACTAGAGATCTCTTCAAGAAAATTGGAGATATGAAGGGAATTTTTCATGCAAAGATGAGCATTATAAAGGACCAAAATAGCAGGGACCTAACAGAGGCAGAAGAGATTAAGAAGAGGTGGCAAGATTACACAGAACTAGACAAGAAAGATCTTAATGTCCCTGACAACCACTATTGGGCGGTTGCTGACCTTGAGCAAGACATCCTGGAATGTGAAGACAAATGGACCTTAGGAAGTCTAAGCAACAACAAAGCTAGTGGAGTCGACAGTATTCCAGCTGAGCTATTCAAAATCCTAAAGTGCTACACTCCATATGCCAGCAAATTTGAAATACTAAACAGGGGCCACAGGATTGGAAAAGGTCAGTTTACTTTCCAATTCCAAAGAAGGGCAATGCCAAAGAATGTTCAAACTACCACACCATTGCACTCATTTTACATGCTGGCAAAGTTATGCTCAAAATCCTACAAGCTAGGCTCCAGCAGTATGTGGACCGAGAACTACAGGCAGGATTTCGAAGAGGGAGAGGAACTAGAGATCAAATTGCCAACATATGCTGGATAATGGAGAAAGCTAGGGAGTTCAAGAAAAAAAATCTACTTCTGCTTCATTGACTATGCTAAAGCCTTTGATTGTGTGGATCACAACAAACTTTGGTGAGTTCTTGAAGAGATGAGAGTACCAGATCATCTTATTTGTCTCTTGAGAAACCTGTATGTGGGTCAAGAAGCAACAATTAGAACTAGATATGGTACAACTGATTGGTTCAAAATTGGGAAACAGTACGCCAAGGCTGTATATTGTTGCCCTGCCTATTTAACTTATATGCAGAGCACATCATGCGAAAGGCTGGGCTAGATGAATTGCAAGCTGGAACTAAGATTGCCGGCAAAAATATCAACAACCTCAGATATGCAGATGATACCACTCTAATGATACCACTCTAGTAAAGAGGAACTAAAGAGCCTCTTGATGAGGGTGCAAGAGGAGAGTGCAAAAGTTGGCTTGAAACTCAACATTCAGAAAACTAAGATCATGGCATCTGGTCCCATCACTTCTTGGAAAATAGATGGGGAAGAAATGGAGATAGTGACCGATTTTATTTTCTTGGGCTCCAAGATCACCGCAGATGGTGACTGCAGCCAAGAAATTAAAAGACTCTTGCTCCTGGGGAGGAGAGCTATGGCAAATCTAGACAGCATACTAAAAAGCAGAGAGATCATCCTGCCAACAAATGTTTGTATAGTCAAGGCTATGATTTTCCCAGTTGTAATGTATGGCTGTGAGAGTTGGATCATAAGGAAGGATGAGCATTGAAGTATTGATGCTTTTGAATTGTGGTGTTGGAGAAGACTCCTGAGAGTTCCTTGGACTGCAAGGGAGATCAAACCAGTCTTAGAGGAGATCAACCAGTCTTAGAGGAGATAAGTTGGTCAGGTACTAAAATGGAAGCTCAAATACTTTGCTCACCTAATGAAAGGGAAGGACTCATTGGAAAAGACCCTGATGCTGGGAATGATTGAAGGCAAAGGGACAGCAGAGGTTGAGGTGGCTGGATGGGGTCACTGGAGAGGTGGGTGTGGGCTTGGGTGTACTCCAGATAGAGGACAGGGAAACCTGGAGGAATGTTGTCCGTGGGGTTGCAGAGAGTTGGGCATGACTTTGCGACTGAACAACAAAAACAACAAACAACCAACAGGCTGCAGTAACTACCATATTTTTTGCTCTATAAGACTCACTTTTTCCCCCCTCAAAAGTAAGGGGAACTGTCTGTGCGTCTTATAGAGCGAATGTGTCTGTCAGATGTGCAGCCCATGGGGAAGTGATGGGGAATGTGCCTGTGATTATGTACCCATTTGACTCAGAATATTTTTTTTCTTGTTTTCCTCCTCTCAAAACTAGGTGCGTCTTATGGTCAGGCGCGTCTTATAGAGCGAAAAATACGGTAATTAAATGCTCTGCAGTAGAGGACAGCCTTTACCTAGAGCCAAAATGATTGTAAAGTTGCCAGGTGGGCCTCAGTGGGGAGCTCATTCCATAATTGGTGTGTGGGAAGGCACTAAAGAGGAACTAAAGAGCCACCATCCGAGCCTTCCTTGGAGGTGGCAATTGGAGGAAGGAACCAGAATTTGATCATAGTGTCCAGGTAGATAAAATCATGCCACAAAATTGTGGCATTCCAGCACATGAACATCTCGCAAAAAGCAAGCATAAACAACAGGTATGGAAGATGACCTACAAATAAATAGCACATGTAACTAAAATATTTGTCATATGCATTAGCTCAAATAATTTGCACAGTTGATGAAAGGAAGGTTGTATTTTAAAAAGATTTGTTGCTGTTGAAACACAAGCCAGCCTTGAAATAGGAGGAGAAATGCTTGAGCCAGGGCTTTTGTTCTGATTCCATTTGATGTAAAATGTCAATATGAAATGAAAGAACTGCAGCACAGAAACTGCATGTTTCATGAAGGCAGGAAAAGAGAAAGAAAACAATAAAAAAGAAGACAACTTACGGCTGGTCCATTATACAGAATCTGTTCCTTTCATATTCTGATAAATTCTGAAAGAGAGAAAAAGAGTGTTTCTGAAAGAAACAGTTAAATCAAATGAAGTGTAGATTGGAATTGAGTTTCAATTCAGGTGGATTACGTATTACATATTCTGTAGCATTAAGCAGTCATATTCTTTTAATAACACTTTTAGTTTAGAATGTAGCACACAATGATTAAGTTCAAGTTACTTATTAACTCTTTACTGCTGACATGTGGTGGTTATTGTGGAAGGCAAGTGGCACATGTTGTACAGTGCAAAATTTTCCCAGAAATGCTGTGTGTGAAAAATACTGGTTAATGAATAATTATAAAAACGACAAACAAGAAAACGCCTTTAGAGAGTCACCTTTTGGGGGCTTCTATATACAATCTTTCTTGGACCATTTTGCACTTCTGGGAAATTTGGGGAAAGGAAAGAGGGCAAGGAACACTCCCAATTCAGAAATAAAACCATTAAGCCAGGTTACTCAAAGGGGCTTTCTTTTTCTCTAGATCTTCTGTTGTTTAGAATCCTGTTCAGGTCTGACTTTAAGCAAACTGACTTGGGAGGTGATCAATAAAATGGATCCTCCCAGCAGCCCAACCCATCTAGGCGTATGACTGAAAGCCCCCATTCCCCTGCTGGGTCTGTTAACATAAACATGGCTATCACTCACTTACTACCGTACAGTGATCGCCTCTGTGGCTACAGGTTCAGGTGCATTTTTGTACCAATAACGCTCAAATATAATTGGAGAATATGTTTCAACCGAGTCAGTGAACTTATTCAGCTTTTATTTGCCCAGTTTTAAAATGACACAAAGTCCATGTGTGTGTGAATCAACTACCGGACAGGCTGTTTCTCTGTTTCCTATTCCATCAGTAGGGGGTGCTGTGCCACCTTCCTCCCATCCTGTCAGGGATGCAGAGGGAGCCCTTGCCCAAGCTCAGGACAGACTGTTGCTTCCTGTTTGTGGCTCTTATCTTTGCCAAACTTGGCATCACTTCCTCCCTGTTAAAAAGATCCAAATTCTATTATTATTTCTTTGAAAGATTTTTAAGGCCAGCCTTCAGAGCAACTATCAGGATGGCATATAATGATGATCCATATTACTGTTCTAGACAATGCAGTTTTTATGCACTGTTCCAGCTCCAGGTTTTTGCAGGGCTCTTGGGCAAGACCCCTTCAATGCCCCCTCCTCCCCAGTAAGTCAACCTTCTTTCCAACATTGTCACTAGCTGCTATTCCTCTTTGCCTCTGCCTCCTCTTTCATATCATTGATACCATTTGCTCGTTTAACAGCCAGAGGGCCAGTGAGCGAGAGGGCTGGGGCACCTGCTGCTCCTCTTCACCATTGCAATGTGAGAGCAAGAGCCAGGGGTTCTCATCATCTCATCTGCTGGCCTACAGCTCCTGGCAAGTGTCTAGCATTGAAAGCAGCCCTGCATGTTGTTGTTATGATTAACTAAGGTTGAGTTTCAGATCAGCAGCAAAGTATTATTCCTGAGAGACTGAAATGTTCTCCCCCAATTTCTGAATGTTGCCACGTTTTAATGTCCTGGCCAGAAGGTGTTTCTTTATTTGCTTTAGTGGCAGTGCTTAGGAAAGCAAGAACAAAGCCATCTTAAGCTATACACCTTAACTGGAGTGCCAGCTTTTGCATCATCCTCCATATCCAGACCTACTGGAAACCATTGGACCCCATCCACTGCAAAATGCTTGTACTCTTGGCTTCAGCATAAATTTGTGCTTCATCCAGTCCCCACCCAGGTACTAGAACATTTAATTTCAGCAGAAAACCTGCTTTCTAGTCTAAATGCACATATGTGGAATAAAATGCAAGGTTATCCCAGAATCTGCAATCTAGTCCAAAATATTACTGGCCTATCAATAACATAATAAATAAATAAACAACCCAGCTGGAACTAAGTGGATCTGCCTATTCCTAAAACAAAAAATAAAATAAGAGATATATGGATATATTTAATACTAACCCTATAATTACAATGCTATCAAAACAGAAACCAGGTTCCACATACTATATATCATAATTAGTAAATGCATCATCAGGTTTGGAAATCAGCAAATTCTTTTGAACATTAAAAATAAAACTAAAACAATTTAGTCTTTCTTTTACTGATATCACTTTTTGTATCTTGGGCCTTCTCTGTGATATCAGGGTAACTAGTATCAAATATCAATATGTTTTCTTCCATTTTAAAGGCAGTCACTTAGAAGAGTGATGGGAAAGGGGAAGCCAGCATTTTAAATGGTATATTTACCAGAAGTCTCAGCTGTCCCCAGTCTCTCCCTCCTGCTCCCCTTCTTTCTGTTAATGGTAGGCATGGTAGCTAGTATACCCAGATGGCTTAATTCAGTATGCTTACAAGCTAAATCAGGCCCTTTTGGCATGCTATAGTCTGCAAAAAGTACTAAATGGATACATTTAGCTTGCAAACAAGATAAATTTAGCTACTTCAGCATTCTGTAGCCCTGTGGCACCAGTCCACAGCAGGCATGCAGTCCCCCTGGAAGTTTTCCACCCTTGCTCTAGTAAGTAATTAAAACCTTACTGCCCACTTAATTATTAAAGTGCATAGTTCTATGTCTTAGCCATGTTATTGGAATTTGATTTTTTAGCAAGATAAGAAAGCAGTTACTGTGGCAATGTGCTGTATTATCTCCCTTCTCTTTTTCACCTCAGTGCATGAGTGTAATGCTTTCTTGGAGCACTGGTATGTGCATGCGCATGTGTGGTCATGT
The DNA here is from genome assembly GCA_023646645.1 of Varanus salvator macromaculatus. Classification (NCBI taxonomy): domain Eukaryota; kingdom Metazoa; phylum Chordata; class Lepidosauria; order Squamata; family Varanidae; genus Varanus; species Varanus salvator. Next base: position 30,360,132 of record JAIXND010000756.1, read on the forward strand.
ATGCACATATATACACACTCCTGGTAAAAGGTGCATGCTGGTGCTTCCATACCACTCACTTGTGCATACAACCATGTCTGCTGGTCTTAAGATAAAGCATGCTAAACTTAAAAAATAAACAATTTTTTAAGGAAGTAGGCTGTGCACTTTCTTTCAAGTAATGATAATAATAAAAAAAACCCCTTCTCCCCTAAGCATTCTAGAGGCACTTCCTAAAGCAAAACAGCTCAGTGAATATGCAAAGGCCGTTCCTCAGCTAATGGGCTTTCTTATAGACTTCAGAGGTGGAAATGCACAGGACCCATCCACCCTGCCCTCTAGGAAAGGAGCAAAACCTAGGGGTGCCTTTGTACTGAGATTATGATCTGCTTTTAGTGTGCTGTGTGGGTTTAGAAAGGACCCTGAGGAATGCAGGCTTTGCAGAAGACACACAAAACCTTTATTTTATAAAATAGCAAAACATGAACAGGACATGTGCAATTTTGCACACTAAACTTGGAATCCCCTATGAAGTATTTGTGAACACCCTTTGTGAACATGTGAACATTTGGAAGGCAATGGATGCTTCTGTAAATCTGAATTAGCTCAGTTAGCTAATAAATTGAAATCTAGATAAACCCCCTTTCTGTCCCTTTGGTCTCTATTGCCTGCTTTCTGAAGTTTTTCTACAAGGGAATGGGACTGTGTCCCAGCATTCTTTCTAGCAAAGAGACAAGATAAACACAGGACTAATTAATCCAGAAACATGTCTGTTTCTGAAGCGTTCAGAATAAAACTTGCTAATTCTGAACTTTGGGTCGGAATTCAGAGTGATGTAGTCCAATGCTAAAATGTGAGTGTTTTGTGAATGTGTACATTAATGAACAGTCCCGAGACGTCAGTGATGGGATGGCATACAATTTAAAAAAAAAATAAAGTAAATAAATAAAGCAGCCCATGAAAGTGACAAGCACTACACATGATAAAGCAAAACACATGATAAAACACATGATAAAGCAAAACATATAGCTAAATTGTTCTTAACTTCATCAGACAAATACTCCACTTTTCCTAAAGTAAGATCCAAGATGTGGATAACAATGAAAAACACTATGTTATAAATTATATATACATTCAGATTCTGGCAGGTTCCCAAAGGAACTGAGACATTCCACCTGTGCATTGCTTGTCCCAACTTAGGTGGGTCACAAATGTAAGATGACTATGCTGGCGTCCTGCAAAAATTCTATGGATGAGGCCAGGAACTTGTACAGGAAAAGCCTTGTCTGCAACAATCCTGCACTGCCCTATCATTCGCTGTGATTTTGTGTGCTGAGGTTCCCGTAGAAGAGAATGGGAGAGCCCTGAATGGGAGAGCCCTTTTCTTTGAAATGCACTCCAGAAGCAGTGCTGGCTCTGGGTTTTTGGAGTTCCGTGGGCAAGGCATGCTGGGTGGGCCCTCCATGAGTTTGCCTTCTCACCAACATTTCACCAGCTCTGCCTTCGTTTTCTCATAATTACTGCTGTTTGCTTGCTTGCTGGGCAGAGAGGCAGGGAGCAAGCAAGTGGGGCATCTCACTTAGATCACAGCAAGGATGAGAAGCAGATGAGCAAGCAGCCTGCAGTGGTAAAGAAGAGGAGCAACAGCAGGGGGTCTGGCCAGTGGGCCTCTGTGTGGGGAGGCCTCCTTCAGATGCTCTGTCATACCTGTCCTTGACCCCAGCCCTACCTAGAAGGCCAAAGAATACCTGGGTGCCTGTGGGAGAAAGAATACTTAGCTGAAGTGATTAGGTTGTATTGCCCAAGGTGAGTAGGATGAAAATCCTCAAGTGTGAGCGGCACTATCCCATTTGTCTGCAAGAGCCATGCTCAAAATACACAGCCACTTCAGCACTGCACAGCTGTGCAGAAGATCTGCTAGAGGACCATCATTCTGGTGGACAGAGGATGGTATGTGACCAGCAAGAGAAAGTAAACAGATTGAAGCAGGCAAAAAAGTTGGTCTGAAACCACATCAGATTTAGAAAAGTCTGACATCTAGTGGCCTTAATTTTAAAAATGCATTTAAAAAACTTACTTCCTCAAAGCAGTTTCATTTTGTATCAAACTGTTTGATCAACTCCTAAAATAAAAGTGAAGCTACTATCAAAAGAAGAACTTAAAAATAGCTTAGTTGTCATTGTCTACAGTAATGAATCTTCATTATTTTTAATATTTCATGGTATGCTTTAAAGTACTGTTTGTGATAACTGCCATTAAACAGAAGTGGCTCATGGCTAATGAAACTAGCAGCAGGGCACCCCAAGTAATACTAAACACAATGAAATTGTAAAAAAGACAGGAGAGAGAGAGACTGAGACTGGCTGACTGACTGACTAGAGCTGTTTTCCTGCAAGCCCAGATTCACTTAAGCATGCACAAACAATTACACACTTTTCTTTTGCCCTTTTTTGAACAAGATGTGATGCTTGTGAGGCAGACACTTTTTTTTTTTTTTGAGAAAGATACTGCAATGAACTTGGGAACAAGCAGAAACTGTGCCTGCTAAAGATGCTCAAGCCCACTGTGATACCTTGCTCAGAAAAAATGCTATTGCACCAAAATCACTAGATCTTGGTAAGGAAAATAAATGAACCACATCCTTCTGCTCTTGCTCAGGAAAGGGAAGGAAGGAAGGAAGGGAGGACTCACAACCATCAGGCCTTAGAATAAATGCAATGTCCTACAGCAGTAACAGTCAACTCTCCCTCCCACCCCATCCGAAGAAAAGTGGGGAGAATGCTTGTACATGGTTTGGTTGGCTCTTCTCATCATGACAGAGAACTCTGAAGAAAAAGGCTTAGTTTTACATGCACGTGCACACACGCACACACACGCACGCACACTTTCTAGCACAGATACACACACAGAAAAGCATTTAAGGAAAAAATCCTCAGAGGGGTGGTGGGGAGCTGGAGGGAAATACCCAGTCAGTGTAGATAAGAAAACTGAAAGTGAAAATGACAGTGAAACCTCAGGATGTCCCATGGCCATTCTCCATGCCAAGGTGATATTGCTTCTACCCTGACTGAGGGAAGACTGTACACCAGCTTCAGAGGCTATATCCTTCTGAATTACAGTTGCTGGTGGGGGTGGGGGGCAAACAGGAGGAGAGAGCTAATGCACTTATATCCTACATGTGGGTTTCTTGGTCAGCAGGAACTGGACAACATGCATTTCTGGTCTGGGCCACCAAAAGTCTCCTTATGTTCCTCCACTAATGCTCTGATTATAATGCTCTGAAGCATAGCTTGAATTCTTAGTCTTCAGTATAAGTAGAAAACATGCTGGGTTGGATCCAAGCTCAGTCCTACTTAGAATATTGAAATGAATGGGATTTAAGTTGGATACAATCTACTATAGCTAACTTTTCCTTCTAATTATCAGGAGTGGCTTTTATTTCTTAGATGTAAGATTCTTAGTAATCTTGAGTTTGGAAGAAATAAGGGCAACTTGCAACAAAACAAGTCAGCATGGTGTAGAGGTTAAGAGTGGGACTCAGGAATATGGGTTCTAGTCCCCACTTAGCCATGGAACCAATTGGGTGACTTTGGGTCAGTCACAGTCTCTCAGCCTCACCTACCTCACAGGTTTGTTGATGTGGAGATAAGACTGAGGGCAGGAAGAGGAGAATTATGTAAGCCAATTTCAATTCCTAAGAAAAAAGCAGGATAATTTGATTTTCAAGAATCCTAATGTATTTGTGTGTCCATCTCTTCCCCTCAAAGTCATCTTTTTTTTAGCATTAACATGCCATGGCTGTAGCTGAATGATCTAATTTCTGTACAGAATGCTTAGGATATGAATTAAATTCTTATGATTTAAACTATTTGAAGGAGCAGCAGAAAGCTATAATTTACAAGAGATGGCCAAAGAAACAAGAATGGTGTGAATAAATATATGTAGCTTATTAGCTACTACAAGTTCTGAGAAATATAAGTACTACTGAAATTAAATTGTTGTTTAGCACCATTATTATGTTCTTCACTAAGTAGTACTGTAAAATGTAGCAGTATGGGAATAAACACATACTAGCATTATAAATGGCATATTTTTTGGTTGTAGCAAAGCCTACTTCTTAGAAAATGTGATATTACATTTGGATTAAGAAATGCTAATGCATCCTGCTGATATGTCACTGGTCACTTTTCAGGAAATGGCTTCTAGTCCATGCAAAAGTTGATTGGTTATTTATTGCCTTATCTTCAATTCTGAAAAATAGTTTTGTCATAATTTCCTCATACAATGACTCCAGCAGTAGAAATACCTTTAAACGTTCCTGCATGTTATGTGTTGTATTATTTCTTTCTTTCCCTCTGGGCAAGATGACTTACTTTTAGGTAGAAAAGCAATCATTAAAACAAATTTTCAAGAAACGTTTCAGGGAAAAAAATTGACTTGTTGCAAACTGGGTCAAAAGCTACAAAATTAAAACTCTGAAAAGTAATGGGACATATTCTGTGCAGAGTAAAACCAGTGGGGAGAAGAACCTTAACATCGAACTTTCTAATATGTAGTAAAATGACCCTGGAGGCATCTAAAAAAGAGCCATTTGCACACTAAACTGTGTATTAGCATGCTCTTACCAGAATGTGTGCTGGAAGTAGGGCTTTACTAAATTAAGTCTGAAATAAGGAACATGCATGCTACATATTTGTGTTTATACAAAACTGAGGCGTTAGTGGTGTTTCATACAGGAAATGAGTGAGCAGCAACTGTGAATGGCAGAACTACAGAAATAGTTGCCCATGTTCATACTCTCTTACAATGGCATCAGTGATGTAATGCACTTGTTTGCCTGTGCAGCAATCTTGTTGAATAGATCCTTGGCATTTCCATATTTTTGATGGGAAACTGAAGCCCAGTCTACACAGGATGGCTGTAGACATGCTTGTTTAAACCAGGAAGAGGCAAATGTTTGGGCCCATGGGCACATTTGGAAATTTGCGAAGCTGGGTACAGAAGCGATAAAATGGCTGCCAAGGGTGGGCATAGCTTGTCCTAAAGGACATGTGCCCAGAGGCACTTATGGGAAGTAAAGATGGCAGCAGCTAGATGCACCCACTTTGTTTAGAAGTTATCCCAGCTGCCAGTAAGAAAAAAAAAGGAGGAAAAGGGTATTTCAGTGGGCAAAAGTGTGAGGGCATAAAGGTACTAGTGGGCACACAGGGGTTAAACCTTTATATCATATGGAATCAGCAAGTCAAGGGAAAAGAGATGTATTTAGTATCCTTCCTTAAGACTGGGTTATTTTGAGATCTGGCTAAGCAATTGCATTGCACTTATGTTATGTTGAATCTGCTGCTCTATTGTATCTGCTAGGTTACTTAATAAAATATGGTTACTTATAGCCCAGCTTTGAATGTGCTTGCAATTGTTTATATGACTGTTAACCCTCCCAATTCTCAGACGTGCCCATTCACCAGTGGCACATCTATACCAGCACATGAAGCTGGTGTGGAATTCTTTTTTTTTTAAAGCCAGAGAGATAACCCTCCCATCCATCCTTCTAGCAGTTCATTTGCCCAACTCTGCAATGCAACAAATAGGAACACTGTATAAGCTTATGTACTGAAAACAGGTTTATGTATTAGAAGAAGCAAGTTGGATGAGATTGTGACAAACCTCTGGTTCTGTTGTAGCTCAGTAGTGCTCCCAAGAGCACCTGAATTTCAGCACCCTGCTGAGAAGCTTGAATAAACCAAATCTTATATTTTGTTCTCCAGTTTTCTCTCTGGGTTGAGCTCCTGACCTTGCAGGGGTCGTCTGCATATTTCTTGCTGCACTGGCTGTAAGGGGAAGAGTCTGGGTCAGATCTCCTCCCCATGCAAGGGCAGAGTGCAAGTACTCTGAAGAGCAAAGGATTGCTCCCTTAGCCTGCATCTTCATCACAATATCTAATAGGGATGCCAAGATTCTCCCTTTGATACCCTCTTTTTTGCAATGACACTAAATACCTTTGATTAACATATTTATCTGTTAACTTTACTAGAAAACCCTTCCAAGATGGTGTGCAAATTTGAAAACCATAAAATTCAGGAAAGCAATCGTAAAAGCATTTATCAAAAATCAAATTAACAATGGAAACCACATAACAACTACACAAGATGGCATCTTAGCAAGTCCTAACTTCAATTGTGGGTCAAGGAGAACAAATCTTTAAGACCTGCTTGAAAGACTGTACTGATGGGCTGCTGGATGAGTCCAGAAGCACAAAGTTCTACTCAGGCAGGTAACATGTAGCTAGCTGAGATAAATTGACTTTATGTAACTATTACCTCTGTATGTAACCATTACCTTCTCCTGTTCTTCCATTTTCATTATCCCTGCCCCTGTTGGGAAAATTTGGGTAAATCCTGTCTTAAAAGCATTACTTCTGTGTGTATTTGCATTGTAGGATCAAATCCTGTCTTCCTTCTCAAAACCAAGCTGTCACTGTTTAAAATGGTATTCATCCCCCACTTCTTTCTCTCACCTTTAGCTGTGGGCTACAGAAGCCATTTAGTCCAAATTTACATTGTATACCTTCACAATGATTCCATAGTCACTGTTGTAATTCAGTTTACATGGAAGTATCTTGATAACCCAGAGGGCTGCATGTGCCCTGGTCAATTCAGAATGTTTAGACTCTAGATAAGAGTTTGAGTTCATGCATAGTTTCAGTGGCTTGAATTTACATGTGTAAGCAGTTCTGGAGATGGGTTCAGGCTTCTGAACTAAAGTTTCAATTACAAATATTGTGATCTTATTGTTACAGTATGATTGACTGACATTTCTTTATCTGTTCTGTATGTGATGACCTCAGAATCTTATAGTAATCTTTACATTCTGTCATCAATTGCCCTGTACCTGTATGTGACTGTGAGTGTATAAAAAGACTCTAGTTCTGTTGAAGCTTTGCAGCAGAGTTCACCTCTTGCTTGCCCGGTAAGGCCTTATCGTGAGTCAACCGTGGGGCCTGGGATAGACAATAAAGACACGGAGGTTCATAATGACTGATCTTTCCTACAACCCGAGGTTATTTTTTCCCTTTTCAAATTGAGATTCCGGGATTCTGACACCTCCATAAACTCCTTTTTTCCATTTGGTTATTTTGCTTCATAGTTTTAAAACCTTGCAACTAAATCTCCCGGACTACACAATTGCAAAAGCTACACTTTATGTTTTAAGAATATTTCACAAGGTTTTGTTAAGCTTTGCATCATCTCAGCTTTGGAACTGGAAAACCTGAATCACCTCACTTCTTTGTTTTGTTTGTTTTTTCTGAACAAAGCATTTATTGTACATTTGTTATTCCCTACTCATGATTGTTTATGAGTTGTTTAAATGACTTCATGCCTTGCCAGTTTCTCTTCCATGTTGAAAGAACATGTTTGGATAGATTTTTTTAAGAGCAGGAAAATGTGGTGTTTAATTGTCAATGTGAAAGAGCCTGCTTCTTTCACTTGTATATTTGTGCAATTCCACTATACATAGAAACAGAGTGAGTCAGAAGGGACCTCCTGGGCCATTTTGTCAGACTCCTAGCTCCAGCCAGCTCCACTCATGACATGCCTACCATGACATGCTTCCCATACCATAGTGCCACTTAGAGATTATGCAGCAGGAAAGCAGGAAAGGAAATGTTCCTTGTGCAGCGCATAGCTCTCAATACTGTGACAAAACTGAAAGTAGAGAGTAGATAGTAGTATTAATGTCCTCAAATATAAAAGCTCCTAGTTGGAGAGTGTTAAACCTAGCAGGAGCTACTTGGATCTTTCCAAAGTCGCTCTTTAAGCCTCAGGTAATCACAGAATGGGACACAAAGCTATAGGAATTCTTGCCAGTGGAAATTTCCCAGCAAGAGCAAATAGCCACCTTGCTGAAGGAAGGCAGGTTTCAACATGAATGGGACACATGGATAAAAGACAATAGCATAAAGCTGATTCTCTCTCTGGCTGCCATTTAAAGAATTAACAACTGCATGCTCCACGTCTAAACACATTTAATGTCACACATTAGAGTGGCTTCTATTCAGATGTCTTGCTTTAAAAAAAGCAGCTTGACAAAAGTTTGTCAATGTGAATTGCCTTAATTTCGCGTCTTTATACTTATTTTATTTTGTTGCCATGGCTGATGATGACTAGTTATGGAAGGTGAGAACTGCACAAGATGAGATCAGAGTAACTTGCAAATCCAGGAGTAGCTGAAACCTAGGCACTTTCTTGCTTTCATCTTTCAGGGTTATAATCTTGCGATAATCTTTCCTGTGACAATTAGTAAACACTGGGATGCATGGGGCCTATCCTATGCTCTTTCAGGGCAGAAAGGACTCACAATCCTGTTTTTCAATGAGTCCCTTGCTGACTAAGGGTCTGGGAACTTTGGAGGAGCACTTCCTGCTGAGACAGCCTGCCAAATCAGCTGCCATTTATTTATTTATTTATTTTACTGTTCTGCATCTAGGTGAAAAGATTAAGAAAGCTAGCTAAATGGAGGAACAAGAAACGGAGCTGTCTAAATCTAGTCGTCATATTTCTAAAATTGAAGGAATGCGAACTGCTCATTTTAACAGACAGCAAGTGTTGCAGTTCATGTTGGTTTGGCAGACTGAAACATCCCTGGTGAAATCTGATTTCTAAAAGGAAAAAAAATGTAATCACTGGAATGTTTACAGAGTGGGAAAGGGAAGTCTCTGCAGTTGTGTGTGTCTGTTAATGACATTTGGGTTGATGCTGCACATCTGTGCATGTGATGTGCAGTTAGACAGTGTTGCGTGTGTTAGAGTATGGCACGTCTGCATATGGCACTGCAGCTTTTATTCTGAGTGTGCTCACCAGGAACTCAAACTCTGAATTGGTACAAAGTAGTCTGGAGTCTGAGGAGCTGAGCTGAAGGAATCTGACAGATTCCCAACTCTGAACAGATTTCTCACATATCTCTAGCTAGGACACAGTATGGAGAAATAGAATTGTTTCCTATAGGAAACAAGCAAGGACACATTCTTCTCCCTGTTAGTTGAGTCTGAATGCAGAACATGTTATAAGAAAAGTTTAGTTATGTTCAGAGGAAGCAGGAGTGAAAAATGGCAGAAGTTAAATCAATCATTTAAGATATGCCGATGATACCATATTAGTGGCAGAAAGCAGCAGTGAATTGAAATGACTACAGCTGAACATTCAGGAAAAAAGTAACTACTGAAGAGTTACACTATTTTAAGGTCAACAGTGAAATTGTTGTGAGATTTTTAAAATTGTGAAAGATTTTACATGCTTTGGCTTTGTTATCAATTGAAAGGGAGACTATAGCCAAGCAATCCGAAGAAGACTGAGAGTTGGAAAGGCAGCAATGAAGGAATTAGAAAAGATCATCAAGAATAAGGATGTTTCACTGGAGATCAAGGCCAAGATCATCCACACTACTATTCTTGAGCACTGTGTGACTGGACCTGGAGAAAACAATAATGCTAGGGAAAGTCACACACAAGAAGGTAAGGGTCAACGATGAGATGGATCAATTTCATAAAGGAACCCACAGCCTGGAGTTTACAAATTGCTGAGCAGGACAAGTCACTTTTGGTGCAACAGCTCAGAACAACAAAATCAAGTTTAAAAAATGAATGAGTCCACACCAAAGGCAGAAATACATTTCAGTCTATTGAAGTTATATTATTAAAAACAGTAATAATATTTATTAAATTTGTATACTGCCCATAGTCAAAGTTCTCTGGGTGGTTCATAACACTGAAGCCACCCATTCAAATTTCAGCCAGGCCTGACCCTGCTTATCTTCCAAGATCAGACAGAATCAGGCACTTCAGGCTATATGGAAGCCAGTGTAGCAATTTCAGTCACAAAGTGCTGACAGCCCCAGCGATCCAGGTAGGTTACTGTTCTCTTTGCATGACACCACATGTGAGACAATCAAGAGGTCGAAAACTTATGTTCTGCAGCCTCACACATCACCTGTGGTGAAAAATTTCTTTGTGTGAATATAGCAGGAATGTCAGAGGGGGGATGTTCCGATATAAATATGGACCCTATATGTATATTCTGTTATGTCTTCCAGAGAGTAACTATCATAATCTGTTGCAGCAAACACACCAAAATTTTTTGTAGCACGAAGCTTATGCCAGAATAATTTTGGTTGTCCATAAAGAACTGCAAGAACGTTTTCAATCTACAGATGGTGCAATGTGCCCTTGTACTCATAAAGCTCTGAACTTTTACAAGCATCCTACACAGGGTGGCAGGCACAGCTAGGTGATCTCTGCCTAGCTATACCTCCTGCTGCACAAAACAGCTAATTATTGGTTTTGGCCATCTAGCAGAAGGGCTTTGAAGTGGGAGGAAAGGAAGCTGGGGTGCTTCCAGGATATGTCATTTCCTGGCGGCCACAGTTCTCTCTCCTTTCTACTCCTGTCCTTATCTCCAAGGTGGCTTTTATGACCTTGGAGAAGCAGCCAGCAAACTTTTCCCCACACTGGCTCTGTGTGTGTGTGTGTGTGTGGTGGGGGTGGGGGCGGGATCTGAGTATAGATCCCCAGCTCTAAGGTCGTAATTCTATCATGAGAAGAGATCCCCAGTTCTAAGTCTGTCTCTGACCTTGGATCTGGGAATCCTGTGGCCTCCAATATGCTTTGTAAATGACATTGCATTGCTTTGTGCATGATCTTTAGCCTGAAATAGTACTTTATATTATGAGCTTTAACTGCAGTTTTTAAAATAAAAATAAACACTGTTGTACTTAAACTGCTTCTTTACAATAACACACAGCTCATTAAATAAGTACTATCAGTGGTGCCATGAGGATAATGGTAACATGTCTGATCGAATAATATCATTGCATATCATTTAGAAGTAAATTAATCTGTGCTGCAAAATATTGTGCTTACAGTGAAATGCATGATGAAGCACCAATTCATGCACTAATTTTTGGTGGCAGCTAACATTTAACAGGTTTACCAGGAGATAAGCTTGACTACACTGCTTGGTATTGCATTTGTGTGATAAGAATATTCCACCTGCCTGGCTGGAGGGGCTTGGCTGTACAATATGATTATCATGTAAGCATTGTGACCAGCCTTAGTTGAAGAATGGCTATTCCTGTAAGCAGGTCATCTGGAAAATAATATATCACTTAATAAGCTGGTCCTTTTTGATTAGTTATGAAGTGCTGGGATAAAAATGGCTTCTTCATGAAACTAGGATGAAGAAGTTGCAATCATGCATTAGTTGAGCTGATTATGCGATAGATGTGATTATGAAAATTGGATCCAGAGAACAGCAGAATAGGATACATTGTAACAATACTTCTTTTTGCACATGTTCATATGTTCAAGCAGTTTGGTAGATAGTCAACAAACTGCATATTACTTAAAAGTGTTGTCATTTTACATTTAAGAAATGTTCTCCTTAGAGTCCTCTGTGAATGTAACAGGGCCTACTATTAGGAGAGGTGGACTTCTTCAGCTGGAATATTTTCCACCATGATTCAAGGGCAGCAAATGATCAAATACCATTATAGATTTGTTTATGAACCATCTTGGAGGAGAACCTTTTAAGATGACTTCAGTACATGGACAGATCGAACCTGGAGCAAATGTTCCTTCAGATACCTAGTCTGAAGCAAAGGGCTGAGAAATGGACTGGTAGCCAGACTGATGTTCTTAAAGAATCAGTGTGATATGTTCACAGTGACCAGTTAGAAACCTAGCAGCTTTACTCTGACCCAACTACAAAATGTCCAAAGGCAGCCCAATGTGCAATGTTTTCTAGTAGTTATCTGGTATTTTGTTTGAAGATTCTCATAACAAGAATTGGCTTTCCTCAGTTGTATAGAGAAGGATGCTGGAATCCTTTGGATATTCAGGTCCCGCTCCCCTCTTCTAGGATGCACACTTGCTGTTATAGTTTCTGTGTTGACCAAAAGAGGTGAGGGCAGAGCAGAAGGGTAGAGAGTCATTAGGCTGCTGTGGAGCTAAGGCTGTTAGAGACAGCATCAACAAAAATATTATACATGCTCATCATCTTACAAAAGATGCTTTTTTGTAGGGCCAAAGTGAGGCAGCTACCTCAGGCAGCCAGTTCCGGGTGAGTAAGTGTTATTGTCAGAGCTGTGTGTGCCATACAAGCTATTGTTGGAAAAGTCCAAATAAATCCTCAGATGAAAAGATATACTTTTGCATGTCCTTTTATATGCAAAATCTGGTGGCAGTACCCTTACTCCTCTCCACTCAAAGGGCCTAGCCAGCTCCATATGCCTGGGAAAGCAGGGAGCCTGGAGGCTACATTATTCATGCATTCAAGTGCAGAAGGCTATTCCATACAAAGTATCCATAGGTTGGGGCATATAATCCACTCAGGAATGCTGGAGCATGCCTTGATACATTGCTCAGCTACTGTGCAAGTGAAAAACATAACAAGTTTCCTGCAAGCTGTCTGGTTGCAAGGAGCAGCACTGAATGGATTCTCTTTGTCCTAATGTAATCACCTTTGAGACCTGCTATGATTCATATTACTTCACTGTTTATCTAGTCATTGGTCACTCAATGCCAGCCTTACATTGTTCTGTTTGTACTCGTATTGTGCTCTGTAAATGTACTCATGCATTCCTCATCATCACCCTAAAACTGTGTATGTGACTGACTTATAAAAACCTATAAAAGCTCTGTATATGTTCTGGAAGCTCATAGCCAGTTTGCTATACTGGCCATCCAGCATCAGCCCTCCCCGCCCTCCCCACCATCAGAGAGGGGTATCTGACTGTTCTATCAATGAACTGCTGGAACTGAGTATAGTGTCTTCCAGAGAATCCGAGGACACATTCTCCTGGTTCCGCTAATCAAGATTTCCTGACACTACCCTATACACCCAGGCTAGACAGTTGCCCCTAGGAGCAGTGGATTATGCAATCCCATTGAACCAAGCTTCAGCCACTAGTCTGGCTGGCTTCTGTATGTGGAAAGGGAGAAGGAAGGGACAATTTTTTCTTTGCCACAGGTGAAATGTGTCAGGGGCCAGTCCTGTCTTTTTGCTTCCTGCAGAAAAGTGTCCAAAATGCAACTGAGGCCCAGTGGTGCAGAGTCCTTGCTTGCTCCTAGCCCCCTTGCAACATATATTGAGCTGGGGTTGCAGCAAGAGGTGTGGAATTACAATTTGAATATGCACAGCAAAGTTCATCCCAGTATTTCAGTATCCCAGTACATAGTGCCTTGCAATATCTTTTTGGACTTTCCCTTCTCCATTTGAAAATTGGTGCAAAGGATGAACAGTCAGGGATGCTCAATCCTTTGAAGTCCAGAATGGGCCTGAGAGCAAACCAGACTGTGCCTTTGGTATGTGTTACTCATTTCTTTCCAATCTTTCAGTGTTCAGTAGACTTAGTGCATCATTGTAACAGAACCAGAATGCTGAACAGGCAAATTATACCAAAAGTCTTAGTTTGCATATGCAGCAAGAAGCCTGATTCTGATGTGAAAGAGTAGCAGGATCAGATACTAGCAGCCCAGTTCCAGCATAAAAGGGGCCCTTTGCTCACCCCTTTGCTCTATGGTGCCAACCTAGCCTATCCCTCAGGTACAAGGATGGGAAGAATCACATGCATGACAGACTAGAGTGAGGAGAATGACAGGTCAGCAGATTTATTGGGTTGAACCTGAAAATAAGAACCCATTAGTTGCCAAGATATTCACCAGCCAAGTAGATTGCACCTTTGTTTATTTCAAGCTTCTGAAGAATGTCTTTGGTTTCTTACTCCTGCCTTGCCTTGAAAACAATGGATGATATTGAAATTTTACAACTGCTTATGCATATAATGAAAGCAGAGCATGAATTTTCAGGATAGATTATGACTATTCCATTCCTGTAGCTGTGTTAACAAAGCTTAAGTAACAGTTTTATTAGGCTATTTGTCAGTGGGGATCCAATCTTCTTTAAGCAACAAGAATCAAAACACAGGGTTAACTGGGGGATTTCAATCAATTTTAATTAAAGCAATTTTGTTACCAAACTACTTAATGGCTTACTAAATATTACTAAGCACTACTTGGCAGAATAGCTTTTGTTTTTCATTAGTGGCTTCTTGCCATCAGCAGTGATCTCATCCTTTCAGATACAGGGTTCCATTTCCTTAGAGCTTAACTACAAATGTCAGCTTTTCTTGTGCAATTAAATTGCTAAGTCTCAGAAGAGCAATAAAAAGCCATACTTTCTTTGCTGGCACAACTTCTCAAATTGGGAAGTAGAAAAACCAATTTCTTAAATGAGTTGTAAATGCGCCGTACAGGCAGTTGCAGAGAAGTTGCATTAATGCAGATTTACTGTTTCCCCCCTTTACAATTTTAAAAAAGTTTTTAAAGACAAAAAGCAACACAATTTTTGTATATATGCTAATTTAAGAAATCAAAAATCTGTGGAAAACTATTTACTGTAAAATTAGTGAATGAACTCCATTTTCTCTTCTCAAAGAGCTGGCTTTTATGTACTAGCATGGACTGATTTGATATTATAATGGAAAAAATCATTTGGAGATTATGCCATTATTAAGTATAGAAACTGATCTTCTTGTTCTGTCCGATGACATGCTGCTCTGAGGATTTAATGACTTGTCAGGCTGGCATTCCATGGTTTCTTTGGGTTGCCTTAAACTGTCTTGTAGCCAGTTTGCAAAGCACTACACTAGCTCCTTCATGGATCACTGCCTTGTCGTGGCGAAGGGGCTTGCGTAGCTCAATGAAGCTCTGAGCTATGCCGTGCAGGGTCACCCAAGACGGACAGGTCATAGCAGAGAGCTCTGACAAAATGTGATCCACTGGAGAAGGAAATGGCAACCCACTCCAGTATCTTTGCCATGAAAACCCCATGGACAGTACCAAAAGGCAAAAAGATATGACGCCGGAAGATGAGCCCCTCAGGTCGGAAGGTGTCCAATATGCTACTGGGGAATAGCGGAGGGCTAGTACTATTAGCGCCAGAAGGAATGAAGCGACTGGGTCAAAGCCGAAAGGACACTCAGTTGCAGATGCATCTGGTGGTGAAATGAGAGTCCGATGCTGCAAAGATCTATACTCCATAGGAACCTGGAATGTAAGATCCATGAATCAAGGCAAGCTGCATGTGGTCAAACAAGAGATGACAAGACTGAACATTGACATCTTAGGAATCAGTGAACTAAAATGGACAGGAATGGGTGAATTTAGTTCAGATGACAATCAGGTATATTACTGTGGGCAAGAATCCATCAGAAGAAATGGAGTAGCCTTCATAGTCAATAAAAGAGTAGGAAAAGCAGTACTGGGGTACAATCTCCAAAATGACGGAATGCCCTCAGTTCGAATCCAAGGCAAACCATTCAACATCACAATAGTCCAAACCTATGCCCCAACCACTGGTGCTGAAGAGGCTGAAGTTGACCAGTTCTATAAAGGCCTACAGCACCTTCTAGAACTAACACCAAAAAATGATGTCCTTATCATCATGGGGAATTGGGATGCTAAAGTAGGAAGCCAAAAGATAACCGGAATAACAGGCAAGTTTGGCCTTGGAGTACAAAATGAAGCAGGACACAGGCTGGTAGAATTTTGTCAAGAGAATACGATGGTCATAGCAAACACTCTTTTCCAACAACCCAAGAGACGACTCTACACATGGACATCACCAGACGGTCAACACAGAAATCAGATTGACTATGTGCTCTGCAGCCAAAGATGGAGAAGCTCTATACAGTCAGTAAAAACTAGACCAGGAGCTGACTATAGCTCCGATCATGAGCTTCTCATTGCAAAATTTAGGCTTAAATTGAAGAAAGTAGGGAAAAGCACTAGGCCACTCAGGAATGACCTAAATCATATCCCTGATGATTATACAGTGGAGGTGACAAATTGATTCAAGGAATTAGATCTGATAGAGTACCTGAAGAACTATGGATGGAGGTTTGCAACATTGTACAAGAGGTAGCAACTAAAACCATCCCAAAGAAAAAGAAATGCAAGAAAGCAAAATGGCTGTCTGAGGAAGCTTTACAAATAGCTGAGGAAAGAAGGGAAGCAAAAGGCAAGGGAGAAAGAGAAAGATACAAACAATTGAATGCAGAATTCCAGAGAACAGCTAGAAGAGATAAGAATGCCTTCCTAAATGAACAGTGCAAAGAAATAGAAGAAAACAATAGAATAGGGAGGACCAGAGATCTCTTCAAGAAAATTAGAGATGTGAAGGGAACGTTTCATGCAAAGATGGGCATGATAAAGGACCAAAATGGCAGGGACCTAACAGAGGCAGAAGAGATTAAGAAGAGGTGGCAAGATTACACAGAAGAACTAAACAAGAAAGAGCTTAACTTCCCTGATAACCACGATGGGGTGGTCACTGACCTCCAGCCAGACATCCTGGAATGTGAAGTCAAATGGGCCTTAGGAAGTCTGAGCAACAACAAAGCTAGTAGAGGTGACAGCATTCCAGCTGAGATATTCAAAATCTTAAAAGATGATGCAGTAAAAGTGCTACACTCAATATGCCAGCAAACTTAGAAAACTCAACAGTGGCCACAGGATTGGAAAAGGTCAGTTAACATTCCGATCCCAAAGAAGGGCAATGCCAAAGAATGTTCAAACTACTGCACCATTGCTCTCATTTCACATGCTAGCAAAGTGATGCACAAAACCTTACAAGCTAGGCTCCAGCAGTCTGTGGACCGAGAACTACCAGAAGTACAGGCAGGATTTCGAAGAGGGAGAGGAACTAGAGATCAAATTGCCAACATATGCTGGATCATGGAGAAAGCTAGGGAATTCCAGAAGAACATCTACTTCTGCTTCATTGACTATGCTAAAGTTTTTGATTGTGTGGATCACAACAAATTGTGGCAAGTTCTTAAAGAGATGGGAGTACCAGACCATCTTATTTGTCTCTTGAGAAACCTATATGCGGGTCAAGAAGCAACAGTGAAAGCTGGACACAGAACCACTGATTGGTTCAAAATTGAGAAAGGAGTTCGGCAAGGGTGTATACTGTCGCCCTGTCTATTTAACTTATATGCAGAGCACATCATGAGAAAGGCGGGGCTAGATGAATCACCAGTTGGAATTAAGATTGATGGGAGAAATATCAACCTCAGATATGCAGATGATACCACTCTCATGGCAGAAAGTGAAGAGGGACTAAAGAGCCTCTTGATGAGGGTGAAGGAGGAGAGTGCAAAAGTTGGCCTGAAACTCAGCATTAAGAAAACTAAGATCATGGCATCCGGTCCTCTCACTTCCTGGCAAATAGATGGGGAAGAAATGCAGGTAGTGACAGATGTTATTTTCCTGGGCTCCAAGATCACTGCAGATGGGGACTGCAGCCAAGAAATTAAAAGATGCTTGCTCCTGGGGAGGAGAGCTATGGCAAATCTAGACAGCATACTAAAAAGCAGAGACATCACCCTGCCAACAAAAGTGCATATAGTCAAGGCTATGGTTTTCCCAGTTGCAATGTATGGCTGTGAAAGCTGGACCATAAGGAAGGCCAAGCGCAAAAGGATTGAGGTCTTTGAATTGTGGTGCTGGAGAAGACTCCTGTGAGTCCCTTGGACTGCAAGGCGATCCAACCAGTCAGTCCTAGAGGAGATCAACCCTGACTGCTTTTTAGAAGGCCAGATAGTGAAGATGAAACTCAAATACTTTGGCCACCTAATGAGAAGGAAGGACTCCCTGGAGAAGAGTCTAATGCTGGGAACAATAGATGGTAAAAGAAGAAGGGGATGGCAGAGGATGAGGTGGCTAGATGGAGTCACTGAGGCGGTTGGTGTACGCGTGAGTGGACTCCGGGGGATGGTGGACAGGAAGGCCTGGAGGAATGTTGTCCATGGGGTTGCAATGAGTCAGACACGACTTCGCAACTAACAACAACACACTAGGGATGCATTCCCACCTCCTGCTGCCGCCATTCAGTTCCCAAGAAGAAGCATGAAATGGAACTCTATTGCTGATTGGAAATTGAACGGTGTGGCACTGGAGCACCCTGTGCCAAACTGTTCACTCACCGGAGCAGATGGCATCTAACTGTGTGGTCCAAATAGGGGCCACTCATTGGCTTCTGTCTGCCTCTCTCTTCATGTCATGATGCCATCTGAATTTCTTGGAATAGTTTCAAAGTTAACATGGGGAAGAATACCTTCTTCCTGAAGACAATAAAATACAATTAAAATTAAGCTGCTTTTCACAATGAACTTCAAATGCCCACTTGCAGATCTGGGCATTTTATGTTATTGATTTTTGTATATTTGGCTGTATTATTGATTCTCTAAAGGGGAAACCAAATCCTAGAGTACTGGCCAAGCCAAGTGGCTATCACACAGACTCCTGGATGAACTGAACATGCGGCTCAGAATGCACCCAAAACTCTCTCTGCTGTAATATATCTGAAAGAACTATTTTGGGGTTGGCAAATGATTTTCCAAAGAAGCTTGTCTGTCACTACTAACTTTCTCATTGAACCCACCCCCCTTCCTGTGCACCGCTAAGCATGGACATTGTTAAATCCCAGTATACTCAGGGCATGTGCTCTGAATCTTTGGAACTGCTCCAAGGGTATTTTCTGCCTTATGACAAGCCTGCCTCTTCCATCTAAGTTTGGTAGTTTTTCAAGAGCTTCAGACTCATACCCTTAGGCTGCTCTCTCTTGCTCTCCTTCTACCCTTACACGTTCACTGAGGGAAGCTTGCTTGCAATGAAAGTCTGAAGGCTGGGGATGGGGGTGGGGTGAGTAAGAGCATATGATTTTACTGTCTCTAAATGTTGCTTTCTGCAGAAGTTCAGTGGTTTCAGCACAGTATATGAATACATGAGCTTCCATACTTTCGCCCATAGCTTCAGGCAGCAGACTATACAAAAAGGAGGGTTTAGACTAGGTGACATGCTGGGCAGGCTGCATGCATTATGGCACGGCTGAGTGACATGGGGCTTTTAAATAAGTTTTACAATTTTCAAAAAAGCAAGAAAGAGCCCTCAGAACCTTAATGATGAGAATGTTCCTAGGGACTCCACCCTTGCTGCTTGGGAGTCCTAGAACTCAGAGACTTTCAAGATGTTTGTGCTCTGCCAGGTTCAGTCAATAAGGTGGGAGAACAAACAGAGGGGATCTGTTTCCTGCCATCCTGCTTCTGTTGTTGGCTTTTCAGTCCATCTAGTGAGACCCTACAAAGAGCAAAGAGGTTGGAGGAGGCTCAGGTTAAAGCATGTCTTGGCCTCTCCAGGTTCTCCCCACTGGACATCCTCTTTCTCCCTATTCAGTATTTTCTGACTTTGAAGAAGTTGCTGGTGTGGTTCTCCCCACTGTGGAAGTGAGAGGTTAGATCTTTTGAATTCCTTTTTTTGGGAAGCTTATCCAGGGACCATAGGACTGATCACTAAGATGTGCAAGTGCTCCTGTCCCCTTCCAAATTCCTTTGAAGTGCTACCCCAATGAAAAGGACTGTTCTGCTTAGGGAATTCTTCCCCAGTCCCTGTTTCCTATCACTGCTTCTATTTTCTTCTTTCCCCTTCCACATTCTGAACTTTCCTTCTCTTCTTTATTCCATCCAGAGCAAATCTTGTGGAATTCTCAGGATGAGAGGGTGATGAGTTATTCTGTATGGCACGAGTACTTGTTTTTCTCCTTCTCCTCACTTAATTTGAAAAAATGGGTTTGGATGGCTGCAGAATAAGGCATCTGGAGCTTTAGCAAAAAGTTAACATACAATGCTATGTTTGGTATATCTGCTGAAAAGTCCATTATGCTCAATGCAGTTTACTCTCAGGAAAGTATACATAAGATTGCAGCCCAAGTTACTTTTGCAGGGAGGTTTGCAGTCTAGTTGGCTGCATGTTTTCCCAAGGGTTGTGGGTGTGGTGCTTAATAAACTGCCCACCCAGTTCCACACCACTAACTTGGCAGCCCTTTCAGTCAAGTTGGTGTTTTTCTTTTCTTTTTCCTTTTTGCATGGACTGGTAGCTTCACAGTATGGGAAAAGCACCTGATACACCCTCAGAGATTCATTTTGTATAACCTGGCCTTAATACTGAAAAAAATAATTATCTGAATGAAATCTTGGCACAACTTAAGTCCTGTGAGGAATACAATGGGAACCCATACATAGTAAGTTAGAGGCAGAGTAGAGTTGTAAAAACCAAAATATTTGTTTTATGAAGAGTTGCTGGAACACACACAGACACACATATTGTGTGGAGGGGAATAAAATGCATGTGGTCTGGTTGTAGTCTTCTTGCAAGATGTATAGTCACTTCTTAATATTTAAAAAAGGAATGCCATGATGACTTTGAGCCATGATGGATATATTCCCTCACTATTAAGTGTTTGGTGATGCAAAGGCTGTACTTGCTCAGTGTGACAGAACAGCTTTCTGCATAATTCAGAGGCACTATTTATTTCAGTTATTTTTGCTAACATGGGTGGAAAGTAAATAAATTCTAGTAATACTAAATATGCATATACATATGCATATTTGTGTTGTGGGCTTGTGCTCCAGAACTCAAGAACGCTGCAGGATATATTTTCATAATTACTGACATATGCAAATCAAAAATAAAAAGCAGCTATTCTGGAATACATTATTTTTTGGCTACATTGGGAACTCTGGTTAGATAACAGGGAACATCAATAGAATGATCAACATGATATGAATATTGGGCAGGAAGACATGTGGCCTTGATCCTGTTCAACATTTTATTGTATAATTTTCTTTGTAGCATGTTCTACTGAGTTAGTACAAACAAACTACAAATTAGGTTTACTCTTAGACATTGAACAAGCCAGATGAGACCTTCATTTCTGTCCATCACCACTGCTCCACCGGCTTTGGTCCTTCCATTTGCCATTCCCATTCCAGGAAGCAAAATGTCTTCCAATTATGGTGCAATTCAGATGTGCCTGCTGTTGGGAAATTTCGGATAAATCCTGGTAGAACAACATTGCTTATATGCCTTTGTGTTATAAAATCAAATATATACCTCTTTCTCATAAAGCACCAGCTTTCCAAGCCAGGTCACTGATAGCGTTTCAGTTGCCTTAAAAAGATGGCATTCTTAGCTAGACTGAGAAATACAGTGGAACCTTGGCTCATGAACACCTTGGTTCACAACCAAATCGGGTCACGAACAAAAATTTCATGAAAATTTTGACTTGGGTCACAGACTCCGCTTTGGGTGGTGACCAAGATCACAGTCATCTCCCCATTCCCCCCCCCCCCGAGTGGGGAGATGGCCACAATCGCAGTTGAGTCTGTGCAGCGAAGATGTGCGTGATCACGGGTGCGCTCCTGCAGGAAAGATGGGCGCCCATGCCAGGGTTTCTTTGAGAAGCACCACCTCAACATAACTGTAATGAACAGAGTGTTGAATCTGATGAACGATGACATGGTCTCTCATTTCTGGAGGCTTATGCAGCGCAGGAAAAAAACAAGTGACTATAGACAGATTTTTCACCAAAATTGACCCTGCAGCTAAGAGACAAAGAAGAGAGGAAACCCCTGAAAGAGATCTCCCCAATGTCCTTATGGAGGGGGACTCTCCCTCAAAACAATAACCTCCCCACCACCTAGGTTAGTGTTCTCCACTGTACTGTACTTTGTTACTTTGTTGTTCTTTGTCACTTTGTTTCAAAATTTCTGATTAAAAAAAATAGTTACAGAATAAATTAACCTTATTTACACTGAACCATATAGAAACATAGAAACAGAGTGAGTCAGAAGCCCTCCCGTGGAAGCCCATTCCATACTCTCGGGCTCCTGACTGTCAGGAAGTGCTTCCTGGCATCTAAATGGAACCTTGGCTCCCTGAGCTTTGCTCCGTTGGAGTGCATCCTGCCTTCCTCTGCAGGGGAGAACAGGTCTGTACCCACCTCTGTGTGACATCCCCTCACATACTTGTACATTGCCAACATATGGGGAAATCTGACTTGGTTCGCGACCAAAAACTGGCTCACAACCACATTCAGAGAGGCCAGAACAGATTAACCTTATTTACAGGTTAATCTTATGGGGAAATTTGACTTGGGTCACAACCAATTTGGAACGGATTAAGTTTGTGAGCCGAGGTACCACTATACCTGTGTTCTTAGCTGTAGAAAAACTGAAATAATGGTGTTCATTTGTTTCTGAATGGGCCCACCTAACATCTAGTCTCACAGAGGCAAGCACCTACTGAGTGTAGTTGTCAAACCAGACTTCCTAAATGGCTCTTCCATATTTGCATGTTTAAACAGACGGACTCTGCTGACCTGTCAAGAATTTGCTAGACTGACCTATCAATGCAGCAATCAGTAATGTTTTCCATCCTATTGTTATCAGTATTTCTGATGGTTTAGAACATTATGTCATGCCCAAAGACATCAGGATGCTATTGTACTAAGAGTATCTGGAAGCTTAACACTCTGTATTGGTGTACGTGACTAGCAGATTATAAAAGTGTCTGTACATGAGCTGTGATTTTGTAGTAGAGTTTACTTCTACCCGGTAATGCATTATCGTTAGTGACTGCAGGTATTGGGGCACTGGTCAACAAAGCAGCAGAAATTCAGACATTTGATCTTTCCCATGAACCCAAGTTTTTATTTCCTTCTCCCAAATTGAAAACCAAGATTCTGTCACTACTCAGAAGTAAGTTTGTTTGAGCTCCCTGGAACTTAGCATGTCTAGCTCTGCAGCCTCAATAGCTCAAAAGAAACACAAGACTTAATAACATCTTTACCCAGGCACTGCCCTGGGAGAACTGCTGGAATTACATTTTCTCCAACACACCTTTATTCATGTTAATATATACTGCATATTTTTTATCAAATGCCATCAAATTTGATACTTGATTATATGGAATTAAATTTTGAGTGACAAACGAGGCTAGCAGGTAAAAAGAAAAAAGAAAAGCAAATCCTTTCTTCTGCTTCTTATGCGTGTGTCTGCAATGGGGGCAAATTCCAAGGGTTTTAAAATATGGAATGGCTGATGAATAATGCAATAACCTTCTCTGATGCATTCAGGGGAGGACCTGCTAGTTTTCAGTCCTCAGCAAAGATGCTGACAATAAACACATTGCAGGAGTTCTGGAGTTGTCAGTTCCAACCCAGGAGAGGCTGCTGGTGCTTTAAGAATTCCCCGAGAGAAAAGAGCCAGAGCAAGTCTTTGGACAGCTCTCTAACGATTTCGGAAAGCAAAAGTTTTCACCTTTTCCGGGACGGTAGGCAGAACCCTACAAAGTCTGAAGATCTCCCCTTTTAAGTTAAGGGCAAATTGGTGATTAGGTTTTCTCTGGATGTTTTTGGTTTGAACTTTTCTCGCTTCTGTACTTGCATGAGTTTGTTTAGTTTCATTCTTATTCACAGCAGATGGTGTAATTTAGAAATTGATTCTTTCTGGTGAGGGAAAATCTTGAGTGTTTTAGTTGGTACCTCTCTGAGGCATTCTGAGTAAGTTCCTCTTCTCCTATTATGGCCAGGCTAACTAGGCATAATTTTTAAGTGTCACTAAAAAGTTCACACTAACTTTGTGTGATTGTAAGTAGGTGCTAATTACTGACTTCTATCTACATCTGTGCAAGCTGTTTGTGGTTAATAGGCTACTATCTCCCAGTATCTCCTGCCAGGTGACTTTTCATATGAAACCCTTTCCTTCTTCCCCTCTCCCCATGATTAGTGTCTTCCTGCCTTGTTGCCTTTCCTCCTGATCATATCCCTAAACAGCACAATGCAGTATCTATGCTTTTGGTGAGCAGATAATCTTACAGTGCATCTTACCTTTTCATGCATTCCCCGTTGTCTATAGGGCTTAATCTCAAATGTGTGCATATTCCCTCTTAAGCGTTTGTTAACCTATGTGGTTCACTAAAATCGATGGGAATTATATGTAAGGAAGTATATGGGTAAGGCTGTTTCTATTACTTGATCTTTAAGGGACAAGAAGACAAAATGAACTTCAGGAAAGAATTTTGGTCCACATCCTGAGGTCTTTCTATTTTCCCGTATGCACAGAGCTTTTTTTTTTTTGGTGAGCTGTTTTTCCAGTGTTTGTAGCCCTACCTGTGAAGAGGCATTCATGTACCTGCAGAAATGAAACAGCCCTTGTAGATTTGTATGCCTCAGTTCCCTTCTGCCTGGTTCCTGTACAATTCAGGTACAATAACAAGAAAACTATATTCTTTTAAATAGCACTGAAATTAATGGACAAGCCACTTACTCTTTGTATTAGAAATGTAAAGGATGGAAAAGACTACCTTTAAAACTCATCAACAACTTATGTGAATAAGGCTGGATGAATGCTTAATAGTTCTGTGTTGCTGGTTATAATTTTTTAAAAATGTTGGACATTGTGTAGTGGTTTACAGTGTTTCATAAAGCCACTTATAGTGCCTAGTGTATGTGCTTCCAAATTCACATCTATCTTGAAAATGTTATTCTAATCTTCAAGAATAAAGGGGCCAGGTATCAAAATATATTTCTTTAATCTATGTTTGATGTAAGTATTGGTTATATTTTTCTCTTTGTTTTGAGGACTGTACCCTACATTTCTATGGTAAAACTATACCTTTTAATTTTGATTGGTTGTTTTTGTCTAAGAAATGTTTCATTGGGATGCAAACTAACTGCAACAAACAGTTTCTATGCAAGTCATTTTGCAGTACTAAGGGTGGAAAAAAATGATTATATGACTATGTTATATTAGGGTCTTGATTCTATTAGGAACTTTCTTTCTTTCTTTCTTTCTTTCTTTCTTTCTTTCTTTCTTTCTTTCTTTCTTTCTTTCTTCTTTCTTCCTTCCTTCCTTCCTTCCTTCCTTCCTTCCTTCCTTCCTTCTTGGCTTTGAGGTTTATTGGAATTACAAGATGACGCAACATAAAATGTTAATGGTTGAACTGAAGGGCAGATGTGCTTTGTAGGTAGTTGGCAAAAATGAAAAGATGCAGTAAAGGCACATCTTCATTTCAGACTTACCAGGTCTAAGAAACCTGAGAGCTGACATTCTATGGGGAAATCCTGTGCTTTTGAAGTGGAAACTCTCACCAACAAACCACAATTTCTAGGTCATTTGTTTTAAGAGAAAGCCATGACAGTGGAAGTGGCAAGGTGGTCCTGATATGCACTGGGATGGAGCAACATGCTTTCAGTGACACTATGCAGGCGAAAAAATGAAGGGAGCAAATTGTGTTTGGAGGATGCAGCAAGGCTTTTCCAGCAGTTGGGATGCCACTTTGGGGTCATTTTATAAGGGTAACCACTATCAAATATTGGTTCAGCTCAAAGAGGTGGGACTAAGACTGGGACTATGAATAAGAAATTCAAGGCCCTGCAGAAAGAGCAGGCGAGCTGCAGAAGTAGGTACTTCTGTTGCCATTTAGATTGCTAAGGGCCTTGCTGATTTGGTCTAGCATTTCTCTGTGTGGAGCTGATTCTTCTGTGTTATGAACTTTGCAATTCTACAAGCAACTTCTGTATTAGTGCTGTTGTCAAGGGCTTGAATACACAAGTTGTAGCATTTTGTTGTTTTTATAATTGCTCATGTTGTTTGTTAAACGTTAAGACCATTTTGTGAAATTGTGTTTGCGATGCTCATTAATAGATCCAAATAGCCCCACAGAACATATGCTACAAAAACAATATAAAATATTCTGTCTTGTAGATTTGTGAACTTCTGTGGCTGACATGCTCTTTTCCTTTACTCCTTCTTATTGAGTGAGTCCTGTCTCACATCTGTTAGACATTGTTGGACTTTCAAAAAGCTTTTGATAAAGTGCCACACAGAAAACTACTAAGCACCTGCAGCAGCCATGGGAAAAGATGATAGACTGGTAGCTGGGTAAAAACAGGAAGCAGAGATAGCAGTACTTAGACCATTGTCACCATAGAGAGATGTAAGATGCAATCTCCCAAGGATTTATATTGGGAGTAGTGCTTTTTAATATGACCTAGAGATGGGGTGAGCAGTGAGGTGCCTGTGTCTGCTGAGAACTAACAAATGATTTAGGATAACAACAAAGTTTGTGAGACGTTCCAAAAGAATCCCTCACTATATGAGTTTTCATCAAAATGGCAAAATAGGGGTTAATATAAATAAGAAATAATACATAAAGGGACAGAATGTCTTAACTTCAAACAGAGGTGGTGGTGAATGGCTAGGAATGATATATTGAGGTTGTGAATGATATTCAATGGAAGCACCAAATCTGTCTGAATCAGTAGTGAAAAAGTTTAACTCCATACAAGGGGGATTAGGAAGAAGAGGCAGAATAGCCTTTATACCAGTCTGTGGTGAAAACATACTTGGAATATGGTGTACAGTTCTGGTTACTGTATCTCAAAAACGTTACTATAGGGATTCTTCTGCTTTCATAATACTGGAATACAGTGGTATCTTGACTCACAAACTTAATCCGTTCCAGAACTCTGGTCGTGACCCAAATTGGTTGTGAGTCAAATTCAATTTCTTCATAAATTCAATGTAAATGAGGTTAATCCATTCTGTAATTTTTTTTTTTAAATCAGAAAAATGTGAAGCAAAGTGAAAAAGATCAACAAAGATCACAGCCATCTCCTCCCCACACCCTGAGCACGGGTGTGACCACTCCCTCCCCACCCCCCAGCACAACCATGATTCTGCCCGTCATCCCTACACGTGCCTGTCATCCTGGCGCTTGGAGTGGGGGAGAGAAGTGCACGATCATGGGCACACGGGAGTGGGGGAGAGACAGGCACAAACACAGGCACGCTTGGGGGGGGGATGGGCACAGTCGTGCTGGAGGGGGGAGATGACCGAGATTGCAGTTGCACTCATGCAGGAAAGATGGGCACGATCTCGGCCATCTCCCCACTCGGGGGTGGGGGGAGATGGGGCAATCACAGTTGCCACCCAATGTGGAGTTTGTGACCTGATTCAAAATTTTTATGAAATTTTTGTTCGTGACCCAATTTGGTCATGAACTGAGGAGTTTGTGAGCCGAGGTACCACTGTACATGACAATTGTGGCTAGAGTTTATATTTCCTTAAGATGGTAAGGAAAGGGAAATTCAGTTATTGGTTAGTCTTACCATTACTGCTTATTCACTAACTGCATAAAAAGATAAACAGCCAGTGAAATTATTGATAAGTGTAAAGGGAATGGACTTTTTGAGGAAAATTAAGAGTACTGTTGTCCTGAACCATTAGAATCAATAAAGGCTCTAAAGGAAGTAGAAGCCCTATTAATGTGTTACATATAAATATAGTACAGGAATATGCATAAGAGGCACAGTATCCAAATCGTTAATGAAAATGTTGAAGAACATTGGGACCAGGGCTGAACCTTTGATACCCAACTTGTTACCTCTCCCCAGTTCAAGTAGGTGCCATTGATGAGCACTCTTTGAGTCTGATTCTGTATGTAATGAGATGTGGTGATAATGTATGTAAAGATTACTTACCAAAAACCGATCTCCATCTATGCTGAATTTTTCCACTATCCTGGCACAGTCATACATACCAGACTGAAAAGGGAGAAAGAGGAGAAAATGATGCTAGATTTGGTAAAATGTACATCATGATGAGGATTACATTTGTATGCCACACCATAGGGCTCTCTGGGGAGTTTACAATAAAACAAAAATACAAATTCAATTACAAAATACAATGCTATTAATGAAAACAAAAACACAATATTATTACAAAAGCAATGCAGAAATCAAGGCAGGAATACTTAATACAATGTGTTACATTAGTTGCAAAGTCATGCCCGACCCATCATGACCCCATGGCCAACATTCCTCCAGGCCTTCCTGTCCTCCACCATCCCCTGGAGTCCACTTACGCTCACACCTAGTGCTTCAGTGACTCCATCTATCCACCTCATTCTCTGCCGTCTACTTCTTTTGCCCTCACTTGTTCCCAGCATTAGGGTCGTCTCCAGTGAGTCCTTCCTTCTCATTAGGTGGCCAAAGTATTTGAGTTGCATCTTCAGTATCTGGCCTTCTAAAGAGCAGTCAGGGTTGATCTCCTCTAAGACTGACTGGTTTGATCACCTTGCAGTCCAGGGGACTTGCAGGAGTCTCCTCTAGCACCACAATTCTTCGGTGCTCAGCCTTCCTTATGGTCCAGCTTTCACAGCCATACATTGCAGCTGGGAAAACCATAGCCTTGACTACTTAATACAATAGTATATTAATATAAAGCAATAATAAAATACAACTATATCTTCCCCACAGCCAATGTGGCCCCTCCTTGGCATCACCTTTGCATGTGGCTACAACAGGGAGGCGACCACTCCCATTCTTTCCTCTCCCTGGTGGCACTCTCACTACCAACCTCAAGGGAGCCCCTGCTATAACAAGCAATGGGGGTGGCAGAAACCATGCTGCTCTATGGAGGGCACCAGTTTAATCCCAATCGGGTCCCAAAGGGGCATTAGATGGGTGCAAGTGGGCAGTGCCCTTTGGCATCTGCTCTTCAGGTGCCTCCCAAAGCCACTGCCCTCAGTGATGTCTGCAACAAAAAAGCCCAGTCTTCCATCCTCTGCCCAGGAGGGGGTCGTGATGCAATGCGGCTCCCTGACTGGCTTCTCTTCATCTTTCCCTTCCCCACCTCCTTGGTGGCATTGATGCTTCTTCCACCAGTAGCAGCACCAGCTGAGGCTGAAGTGGACAATGTGTGGGGAGGGTGCAATGAGCCCCCATGCTGGTCTGTAGCAGGCAGGATGAAGCAGCAGAAGCAGGCAGGCAGCTGCCTGCTTTATACTTAGAGCATATATAACACTTAGTAGTATATATACTTAGGCTTTATAGGCTAATATACTGCCTTGATGAATTTCTAATAGGTGGTTGTTTTAGAACTCTCTGTACAGTGACAATTCTATACATATCTAGGATTTATCTAGAAGTACGATGGTCATAGCAAACTCTTTTTCAACAATCCAAGAGATGACTCTACACATGGACATCACCAGACGGTCAACACAGAAATCAGACTTACTATGTGCTCTGCAGCCAAAGATGGAGAGGCTCTATACAGTCAGTAAAAACTAGACCAGGAGCTGACTGTGGCTCCGATCATGAGCTTCTTGTTGCAAAATTTAGGCTTAAATTGAAGAAAGTAGGGAAAACCACTAGCCCACTCAGGTATGACCTAAATCATATCCCTGATGAATATACAGTAGAGGTGACAGAGGTAGACAGAGTGCCTGAAGAGCTATGGACGGAGGTTCACAACATTGTACAAGAGGTAGCAACTAAAACCATCCCAAAGAAAAAGAAATGCAAGAAAGCAAAATGGCTGTCTGAGGAAGCTTTACAAATAGCTGAGGAAAGGAGGGGAAGCGAAAGGCAAGGGAGAAAGAGAAAGATACAAACAATTGAATGCAGAATTCCAGAGAACAGCTAGAAGAGATAAGGCCTTCTCAAATGAATTGTGCAAAGAAATAGAAGAAAACAATAGAATAGGGAGGACCAGAGATCTCTTCAAGAAAATTAGAGATATGAAGGGAACGTTTCATGCAAAGATGGGCATGATAAAGGACCAAAATGGCAGGGACCTAACAGAGGCGTAAGAGATTAAGAGGTGGCAAGATTACACAAAGGAACTATACAAGAAAGAGCTTAACGTCCCTGATAACCACGATGGGGTGGTCACTGACCTCAAGCCAGACATCCTGGAATGTGAAGTCAAATGGGCCTTAGGAAGTCTGAGCAACAACAAAGCTAGTGGAGGTGACAGTATGTCGTGAGGCCATAGCACTCGTCCTAATTGCTCACACAGATGCAGGCAATAAAAGTTTGGAGTCCTTTTATTCTAAGCAACTACAAGATACACTGGCGACAGATAGTACAGGAGCTGCTGTTGATAGTTCTAAGCAACACAGTTGCCCTCTCTTTTCTGACCTGAGATTTATGACGTTGACCTAACGCTGTGTGTCCATCCCTTTCTCTGGGGGCTTCTTTCTTTTCTCCCTCCTTCTTTCACTTTGCCTCTCATCTAATTGGTCCAAGCATCGAAGTCTCTTCCTCAGCTGAGCATTCTCCATGGCAACAGACTGTTCAGCTGCATTCCCAGGAACTTGTACAAAAACTTCAGAGACAGGTGGCAGGGTGCGGGGGGTGTTTGTGCCATGGACACCAAGTAGAAATCTTACTGCTCTAAGGTCTGATCTTTGCTGGGGGCTCCTGGCTCTGCTTCATGTGCTAACGACTCCTCTGAGTCGTTAGACACAACACAGTATTCCAGCTGAGCTATTCAAAATCTTAAAAGATGATACAGTAAAAGTGCTGCACTCAATATGCCAGCTAACTTGGAAAACTCAACAGTGACCACAGAATTGGAAAAGGTCAGTTTACATTCCGATCCCAAAGAAGGGCAATGCCAAAGAATGTTCAAACTACCATACCATTGCGCTCATTTCACATGCTAGCAAAGTAATGCACAAAATCCTACAAGCTAGGCTCCAGCAGTATGTGGACCGAGAACTACCAGAAGTACAGGCAGGATTTCGAAGAGGCAGAAGAACTAGATATCAAATTGCCAACATACGCTGGATCATGGAGAAAGCTAGGGAGTTCCAGAAAAACATCTACATCTACTTCATTGACTATGCTAAAGCCTTTGACTGTGTGGATCACAACAAATTGTGGCAAGTTCTTAAAGAGATGGGAGTACCAGACCATCTTATTTGTCTCTTGAGAAACCTATATGCGGGTCAAGAAGCAACAGTGAGAGCTGGACACGGAACCACTGATTGGCTCAAAATTGAGAAAGGAGTTCTGCAAGGCTGTATATTGTCACCCTGCCTATTTAACTTATATGCAGAGCACATCATGAGAAAGGCAGTTTACATCATTCTCCTCCTCCATCTTATTCCCACAACAACAACCCTGTGAGGTAGGTTGGGCTTAGAGTCTGTGACTGGCCCAAAGTAACCCAGGTGGCTCCATGGCCGAGTGGGGACTAGAACCCAGATTGTATGAGTACCAGTCCCATGCTCTTAACCACTACACCATACTGGCGCTCAGATGCAGATGATACCACTCTCATGGCAGAAAGTGAAGAGGAACTAAAGAGCCTCATGATGCGGGTGAAGGAGGAGAGTGCAAAGGTTGGCTTGAAACTCAACATTAAGAAAACTAAGATCATGGCATCCGGTCCTCTCACTTCCTGGCAAATAGATGAGGAAGAAATGCAGGTAGTGACAGATGTTATTTTCCTGGGCTCCAAGATCACCGCAGATGGGAACTGCAGCCAAGAAATTAAAAGATGCTTGCCTGGGGAGAAAAGCTATGGCAAATCTAGACAGCATACTAAAAAGCAGAGACATCACCCTGCCAACAAAAATGTGTATAGTCAAGGCTATGGTTTTCCCAGTTGCAATGTATGGCTGTGAAAGCTGGACCATAAGGAAGGCTGAGCGCCGAAGGATTGAGGCCTTTGAGTTGTGGTGCTAGAGGAGACTCCTGCGAGTCCCTTGGACTGCAAGGTGATGAAACCAGTCAGTCCTAGAGGAGATCAATCCTGACTGCTCTCTAGAAGGCCAGATCCTAAAGATGAAACTCAAATACTTTGGCCACCTAATGAGGAGGAAGGACTCCCTGGAGAAGAGCCTCATGCTGGGAACAATAGATAGCATAAGAAGAAGGGGATGGCAGAGGATGAGGTGGCTAGATGGAGTCATTGAGGTGGTTGGTGTGAGCATGAGTGGACTCTGGGGGATGGTGGAGGACAGGAAGGCCTGTAGGAATGTCGTCCATGGGGCTGCGATGGGTCAGACACGACTTCGTGACTAATAACAACAAAATTTTAAGACTGCAAAATTTAAAGGAATTGTGCTTTGTTTTGATCCACCAGCCAGATGACGAAGGGTGGCTACTCCTGATGGTAACCACTTTTCCTTTCCTTTCCCTTTTCCTCCATTAATTCGTCCAGTACCTCTTTTCAAATTGGTGGCAGTCACTACTTCCTGTGGCAGTTAAGTTCACTTCCTGTGGCAGTGAATTTAACTATGCACTGTGTAAAGAAGCACTTCCTGAATCTCTCTCCAATCACCTGCATGGGAGGACCCCAAGTTCTAGTATTATGGGAAAAAGAAAAATGTCTCACTCTCCACTTTCTCTATACTGTGCTTAATTTTAAAATCCTCTATCATGTCTCCCTTTATTTCCTTTTTACTGAGCTAAACAATCCCAGTTGTTGTAACTGTTTATCATGGGAGGATTGCTTTAAGCCCCTTTGATCATTTTAGTTCCACTCTTCATCATTTTTTCCAACCCAGTTATGCACTTTTTCAGGTGCAATGACCAGAATGATACACAATATTATAAGTGGGATCATACCAAAGATTTATATAGAAGAAATGCAATCTTGGCAGTTATATTTTCACTTTCTCTGCTAATTATATCTAGAATGGAGTTCATCTTTTTTACAGCAGCTGCACATTGGGTTGACATTTTATCTAGCCATCACCACTAGCCCAAGATTCCTTTCTTGATCAGTTGCTGCCATCTCAGATCCCATCAGCCTATATTTGAAACTAGAATTTTTTGCTCCAATGTGCATTACTTTACACTTGCTTCCATTGAACTTTGTAAGTTTGATGTCTTTTCTCCAAGCTTGGAGAGACCTTGTTGGAACTCCTCACAAGCTCTTTTGGTTTTTAAGCCACTTCACTGCTCACTCATCTGCTCTGCATCACTTCACTGCTCTGTATCATTTATGAATAGATTGAAAAACATTGGCCCTAATACCTGTGGGACCCTACTGTTGTATACATGTCTTTATTTGGAGAACTTTTCAACTTATTCCCACTCTTTGCTTTTTGTCCTTTAAGTAGTTACTGAACCATAGGAGGACATCCCCACCCCCATACCATGAGTACTAAATTTCGTCAGGAAGTTTTGGTGAGAGACTTTGTCAAAAGCTATTTGAAAGTCCGATATTGACTGGATTGCACTGTCTGCCTGTATATTGACATTTTCAGAGATCTCTAAGTTAGTGATAAAGGGCTTAATTTTGTGGAAGGAATGTTGATTCTTTTTTGGTATGATTTGTCCCTCTACAAGCTTCAGGAATGCTTTCAACCAGTTTGCCCAGAACAGAATTAAGCTAATTGACTTGTAATTCCTTAGATCTTCCCTTGATCCCTGGTATTATATGGGTCATTCCCAAATCCTCTGGTATGGAAACTGATCTTAGGGACATTTTTTTTTTTTGGTAAGAAGGTCAGTGACTTCATATTTGAACTCTTTAAGAACTGTAGGATAGATACCATCTGGGCTCAATGATTTATCAACTTGTATCAACTTTTTGTCAATAAGGTTAAGAATTTCATCTTTTGTCATTATTTATCTACCTTAATTCTTCCAGAATACATAAGTTCAGAAACAGTTATCTGTTCTGCTCCCTCTTTTCCAGATGCAAAGAACTCCCGAGAGTACTTAGAGAGTTGGCAGGGGTTCTCTCACGCCCGCTGGCCTCCATTTTTGAGGCCTCGTGGAGAACGGGTGAAGTTCCAGAGGACTGGAGGGTGGCATCAGTGGTCCCAATTTTCAAAAAGGGTAGCAGGAAGGACATGGGGAATTATAGACCGGTTAGCCTTACGTCCATTGTAGGAAAAACAATGGAAAGGCTCATAATAGAGAGAGATCTAGTGATGCTAGATAGGGAAGGGAGGCTGACAGCCACACAACACGGCTTCCGCAAAAACAGGTCGTGCCAGACAAACCTTGTGGAATTCTATGACAAGGTTTCAAGATGGCTAGATGGAGGGGATGCAGTGGATGTGGTATACCTGGATTTCAGCAAGGCCTTTGACAAAGTGCCCCATGATATCCTGGTGGAGAAGCTGAGGAGTTTTGGGATAAACCAAAGCACTGTCCAGTGGATTAGGGCTTGGTTGACTGACCGAAAGCAGAAGGTAACCATTAGTGGGGAATCATCGGGATGGCAGCCAGTGACAAGCGGGGTCCCCCAGGGCTCTGTCCTGGGGCCGATCCTGTTTAATCTTTTCATTAACGACATGGAAGAAGGGGTGAACAGTCTGCTGATCAAATTCGCAGACGACACTAAAACTGGAGCAGTGGCCACAACTGAGGAGCAGATACACCAGATCCAAACGGATCTGGACAGACTATGGAAGTGGGCAGGAGACAACAGGATGGCGTTCAATGTGGGTAAGTGCAAGGTCTTGCACTTGGGGCATAAGAATAGCTGTCATAAGTACAGGTTAGGTGACAAGTGGCTGGAGAGCAGCACTTGTGAAAGGGACCTTGGGGTACTGGTTGACCGCAGGCTAAACATGAGTCAGCAGTGTGATGCGGTGGTCAAGAGGGCGAATGCCACCCTTGGCTGCATAGCCAGAAGTGTGGCTTCTAGATCAAGAGAGGTAGTACTACCACTCTACACGACTCTGGTGCGCCCGCAACTGGAGTATTGTGTTCAGTTTTGGGCCCCTCATTACAGAAAGGATATAGCCAGGTTGGAGTCAGTGCAGCGTAGGGCCACAAGGATGGTGGCTGGTTTGCAGGGGATGCCGTGTGAGGCAAGACTGAGGGAACTGGGTCTCTTCAGCTTGGAGAAGAGGAGACTCAGAGGGGGTATGTTGGCAACATACAGGTATGTGAGGGGGTGTCACATGGAGATGGGGAGAGGCCTGTTCTTCCCTGCAGAGGAAGACAGGACGCGCTCCAATGGAGCAAAGCTCAGGGAGCCAAGGTTCAATTTGGATGCCAGGAAGCACTTCCTGACAGTTAGGACCCCGAGGGCGTGGAATGGGCTTCCACGGGAGGTCGTTGAGGCCCCATCGGTGAGGGTGTTCAAAGACAGGCTGGACATGCACATGGTGGGCATGTCATGAGCGGAGCCGGCTGGTGCCGGAGGTCAGACTAGATGGCCCGGGAGGCCCCTTCTGACTCGCTCTGTTTCTATGTTTCTATGTTTCTAACTCATTCAGCTTCTCAGCAATCTCCTTATCCTCCTTTATGTCTCCATTAATTTCCTTGTTATCAAATTGTCCAACTGTTTCTCTAGCTGGTTCCTCTTTTCCGATATCAAGGCCAGCAATTAAGAATAATTAAAATATGTTAGCAACATGCTCCTCAAAACATTTCTTTGCTTCTCTTATGGTCTGCTTGCATCTCCCTTGTGCAAGCCTGTGCTCCTTTTTGTTTTCCACACTAGTTCAGTACTACTACTTCTTGAAGGAAGCCTTCTTCTCTCTAAGAGCTTGCTTGTCTCTACATGTTAACCATGGATTTCAAGCAACCTTTCCAACTGGTGACATGCATAATATCTGAGCTTCTGTTGTTAGTACTGTGTGTGGGTAGGAGGGTGGGGGGTTCTTTCTTTTGGAGGTAATATATATTGCTTGTAATTCAACATTAATGTAAGTCTTCCTTCACCCTTAAGATTCTAGGGATAATAGGTTGTGGTGTCGATAAACAAGAGTCTGATATTTCCCATCTTGTCCCACTTCATTTTACCCTATCCCTGTCAGGCCATAAGTGAACCAGGACATTGGGCTGAAACATCGGGTAATTGCCTTGCATGGCAGTGGCCAATGTTTCTGACATATGGGCCATCAAACAGGTCTAAAGAATGAGACAGGGACAATGTAATGCACACTGCTGTAGATACCAGCCTTTCTAGTCCTCAGAGAGATTCTGACCAGAACCAGGAACTACAGAGCAGTACAGCATGATAGAAACAGAAGCTCCGCTCAACACTGGAAAAGTGAGGAACTACCCACCGATGAACTGATTCTAAAAAAGATTCTGGACTGTGCAGAAATGGATAGATTGACTTTATCACTGAAGGAGAAAGAAAATACTGATTTCTATCAAACTTGGGACTCTTTTTATTATTGGCTAGAGAAATGGGACTTGGCTTAGATTTAAATATGTTTTTAAGTTATCATAAATGGAAAAAGAAGGGTGTGGGGGCTGACCCAGCGGGCTTGATGTTTTTGATGATGGATGTTGTTTGTAGTTTTCTTTTTGTTTTTTTTTAGGATTATAATTTCAAATAAAACCTATTAAAAAAAAAAAACCACAGAAGCCCAATGCTGGACAATGAGAAGCTCTCCAGTTCCATCCAGGTGTGCTAACAATGTCTGTTGCCTCTGCCACATGTGTGTCCCTTCTTGTAGACTGGTTGACATAATCTAGCTATCTGGTATTAGGGAAGGATACAATGCACTTGATTTAGTAGCACAAAATTCTCCACAATCCTACTCTTCAAAAGGGTGCAGGGAGAGTTTGAATTTCCTTCAGGGTATTTCCTCATACTAATATTTCTATAAGTGCAGCATTTTCCCCTCCTTTCTTAGTATGACATGTTTTGCATGTCTAACCTTAAAAAGGAAGTGAGCAGTAATGGAAATGATGATGCAGATGTTCAGAATATTAGAGAAGAGCAAGATTAGTGACAGATGTATTAGTATTATAATGTTAGCTATTTTTTTCTTTGGTGATACATATAAGGAATTTAAAAGGCAGGGGAAAGGACATATAGGGAATGAGCACAGGACTGCTTGTGCAAAGTTTGGTAAAATAAATGTCAGTTTTGAAGATGCTTTTTGAAAAATGTATTGGTGTGTGCACAACTGCACAAAAGGGTGCTTGATTTCTTCCACTCCATAACCATGTACACAGATAGGTAGCATTGCTAGCTGTCCTATAATTATTGCAATGAAAAGCATGAAACTGCCAGATTACTAACTTCAGAAGCTACTTGCAGAGAACAGAAATGAAATGCAGAGAAGAATAAGAGGAAGAAGACACCCTAGTCAATGTGTAAAGAGTGAGGAAGTAGTGGCCCATTAGTGATCTTTTGGTTTGAGCTAGGGATGGATGCAAAATTTATTTCAGTGTGTTTTTGATCAGGATTTACATGTTTTAGTCTAAAACACAGGAAAAAATGATGAGACTGAATAGGCTTGAAAAGAATTCTTATATTGTATGCTGCAAGGCAATGAGAGAAAATGACAGAAATAGGATGTACAATTTCCCATATTATGTTATAATGACAGGTTTCTATAATGTCTCTAAAATACACAGAATTGCTCAGTTCATTTTTATAGTAATGTGTAGTTTACTTCTCTATTTTAGCACTTTATTTAGACACCTTATTATGCTAATTGTATTCTGAACATTTTCTTATAAGGAGCTTACAACCCAGTTTGGATGTAGAATAAAGGTTTCAATCTATGTAAAACTTTTGATCAAGGGTTCTTTAAAATGATTAGCACATGCAGATAGGACACTGATGCAAGAATCCATGATCCATATAGCAAGATTTTCCCCTGGGCATTTAGATTCAGAGGGGGACTATGCCCATGGAAGAATATTACAGAAATCCAAAATGGAGTCCCATTGGTTTGAATTTCTAAGAATTTGGCACATTGATTTCTCAACAAAATGGCTTTTTCCAAGTCATACAAATTCTATTGATTTATAGACCTTTTAAGTTTCACATAATTTGATGCAAATTTAGTCTTAAATAAATATGAAAAGAAAAAAGAAAAGCTACCAAAAATGTGCATCTTTCCCATAGGCTAAAGCATGAAAATACACACTTTGGAGGATTTGCATCTTTTTGGGTGTTTGTGGATTTATACAAGTGTAAATTTGTACTACTCTGAATGTGCAAAATTTGATTCTGTCAATGAGTGGACAGCAGACCAAAAGGTGTCTGACAATCCACAAAGGATAGACGGAATGGATTTTACAATGTCCCTATGCTGCTTTGTCCATGTCTGTATCTCTGTAAGCCATTAAAAATGAGCTATGCACCATCTTTTCTGCCTAATTTGTATGAGTGTCTGAGCACATAACCTTGATTTTCCACTTTCCACTAGAAATGGGATATAAGGTTTGTGCAATGGAAGCCTTGTTCCTAGAGTGTCCCCAGAGCATCCTAGGCTCCTGGCTGCTGCCTAGGAAGTTCTGGGGACAGGGCATCTATGACTAGAGCCCTGGAGCCCATTTGGAGAGTGCCTTCCTCCTGCTTTTTTTTTTTTTTCCTGAAAAGATCCAGGTAACAGAAGGATTCCTCAGCAAGAGAGTGGATTAGAGAGAGAGATTAGGAGCCAGGAATTCTAAATATGTGGTGTTCAGAAATATTAGTAGAAGTTGCATAAAAATATATTATGGGAAACTGCATATGAACATAAATGAATTGTGCAGTTAGTTATTTAGTTTTCATTACAGACCGATTGGAACGTATGCAAAACTGACATTGCTTGATTATAGATCGATTCAGCCCCACTAATGGTGAGCATCATAAGATCTCTGCTGCACCTATTAAAACTCTATCCCAAGAAGAGTCATCCGCATTGAGCAAACTTTGCATAGTACTGATAGACCCTCCATGTTTGATCTTTCATGAAGAAAAGGCTGTCCTCCACACTGATCTGTCCTTCCTCCTAAAGTATCATCTTCATTCCATGTCAATCAAGAAATAGTGCTTCCAGCATTTTCTGAATAAGGCAGCTTTATATGGGACACGTTGCAAAAGAAATACAGATAGCTGTTGCAAAGATGCATCAAAACAGAAATGTAATTCAATTCATAGCAGGTATATTCTATAAAGTGATATAATATTAAAATGAAAAATGTTAGTCATTAAGTTCTTAGCAAGGTGAACAATGGAAATTTAGCATTAATGAAAAGGATATGTAGCAGAAAATTATGTAAAGAGATGGAGCATCAAGGAAGAAAATGTAAATGTGCATTTGAGACAAATATATTGAATATTGTAGACTGTATCCTGAGTTACTGGAAAGGTTTTTTATTGTGTGATTTCTCACTTATATTATTTTGTGGGAGCTTTGCACGATACACTCATCCTCAAGCCCTTTGCAATAATTTCTGAAGCCTTTTTTAGATTGAAGTAAGTTTGGCATTATGTGGGAATGAAATACTTGTGTATTTGTGCAATTCTGTAATACCACAGCACCTCCAATTGGTTGTACCATGGAACGTGTAAAAAGGCAGAAAAAGGAAAACCTGGTGGGGGAGGGAAGATCATGTGGAACTGACCGTAACCCTGCAAAGACTCCAGAAGCAGAAGCTGAATTTCACTTTATACTGATTAAATAATCAGTGGAACGTGAGCTAGTTACAACTATGTTAGGTTTCATGGATTACAAAGGGTCTTTTCTAAAAGTGTTACAAAATCTATATATCACTGTATATATTTAAAAAAGCGTTCAACTATAGACAATAAAATAATGTTCAGTTTAAATTACTTTTCACATATTTGGTATTACTGTGAAACAATGTAGGTTTCTATTGAGCAACCTCACAAGAAAGGCCCTCTTTTTTAAACTTTGGGCAAACTGCTACAATCTTTTAATTTTGCCAAACTTTTAGGAAGGTTACATTTCTTGTTTTTATATTACAATGTTTGTCTTTTCTTGACTTTGACAAGTTAAATTGATTTTAGTAATTGGAGCTGCTTTTATTATACATTGAACTGTTGGACAACCACATGTTGGGCATTACATGACTAGAGTCAGCTGGAGCTGGGGGTTGGACTAGATGGCCTGGGAGGCTCTGTCTGACCAAACAAATTGGTCCCCTAATCCTATACCAGCTTGATTGCAACTGCAGTGGTTTTATTGGTTTTATTGTTCTGTTGTTTTATATGTTGCTTTCCTTATTTAAATGTTAACTTTTGTTAACTGCCTAGAGAGCCTTGGGCTATTGTACAGTATAAAAATGAAATAGTAAGTGAATGAATAAATTTCATTTCAAAGGTTTACAGCTCCCATAAGTGCTAGCTATCTAGTTTCCAATGTTAATGGATTGTGGGAACTGTAGTCCAAAACCTCTGAAGGGTATCAGGTATTTAGACCTCTGTGCTGGTCCAT
Source organism: Varanus salvator macromaculatus (assembly GCA_023646645.1). Classification (NCBI taxonomy): domain Eukaryota; kingdom Metazoa; phylum Chordata; class Lepidosauria; order Squamata; family Varanidae; genus Varanus; species Varanus salvator. The sequence continues at coordinate 30,399,967 of JAIXND010000756.1, forward strand.
CCTAGGGCATATAGTAGACTAGAAATGCTCATGGTTATGGAAGGAAAGAACTCAACATTCAATTCTCCATTGGTTGAGCTGTTCTACATCCAGGGTCTTTTTCCTGAGGTCCTGGACCCTCTGAGGGCAACACACACACTGTGAAAACATCCAATATTACATCAGTCAAGTAATAAAATATTCATGGGATTGGTCCTTCATGTGCATGTAGCAGTTTGGCTATCTAATTGTATCTAACGGCCTGTCCCCTATTATTTTGGAATTTAGCCAGAAGTGGGCAAGGTTAAATAACAATTTACTATTGAAATCTGGATAGTTAATTGACTAGCATCTTAAATCAGTGCAGTACCTGTCTCAGGAGATCTGCAACTTGGAGGGCAGTCCAGTTCTCACATTCTTCTCGCAATGGTAGTTTTGCAGCCATGCTGGGTCCCAGCAAGGATGAAGTGATCAGCTTCTGGTAATGCTACCACTGTTTGTTTTACTAAACATCACTGACTGAATTCTGGAAGTCATTAGAGGAAGTTTGCTTGCAACTCCCCCACCCTCCTGTGGTCATCATTGCTTAAAGTTATACATCCCTTTGCAGTGCTCTTTGTAGCTGATAGTTAGTATGTCAGGGTAATAATTTTAAATGCTATTCATTGAAAGTCATTCTGTTTATAGGCTGAGATAACATTCCTTAGTTTTGTCCAGTTGTCATGAAAAGAAATAAACCAGTCTTCTGATTGAGTTCAGATCAAAGACCAAATACATGCCCAGCACCAAAGGCAAACAAATGCTGACAGTCACTGCGATTGTCAAAATATACTGAGAAAAGAAGCATCTGTTCTCAGAATTCACAAGGCTTCTCAGTGTCAGAATGCAGAGTTTTCCATCTGCCAAGTTCTCTACTGCTTGTGGCATCATCTGGGGAGCTGAGACTACTTTCAGGGCTTCTCCAGTTGTGGCTGTGCAGCTTTGAGACATTCTACCATCAGAAACCCCTTTATGTTTCTCTTTGGCTTCATTTCAGAAATGAGTGAAAATCATTTTATTTTACCAGACAATTGGGGAACAGCTCTCTGTGTGTGCGTGTGTGTGTGTTTTGTTGTTGTTACTGTTACTGTTATGCTATTACATTATTTAATATTTATTATAACTTAAAACATTTTGTTTTGAAAGTACTTTGAGAACAATGGTATTAAAAAGCAGTATAGGGTTAGGATTAGGGTTCGGAAGCAAATTGCCAATAGAGGCACAGGCACTCCTAATTGGGGTCCTCCGAAAAGCATCATGGTCAGAAGAAGGGGACAGAACTGGCCTTATATTTAAGGCCAGTTCCACCTTGCACCTCCCCCAACTTTCAAGGCTTCCAAGAAGGAGATTGGATACCTAGATCTTGTGTTCCTAGCTTGTTGCTAGCCAACTCTTATCCCAAAAGCCTTGGCATGTGTGGCAACAGACTATCTTGACCTGCACATGCTGGCACTAAGATTGCACTGGTGATCACAAAGCTCTAAAGTGCTTGTTGTTACTAAGGAGTCTACAATCAGAAGTAAATGCAACAGAGAGAGAGGACATGGAGTTTAGTTTTTAACCAGTTGCAAATCCCATCATAGTCTTACATACTTTACAATTATAGAAACCACCTAAATCTTCTTAAAGAGCAATCAGTAAGAAGGACATCATATTAAAAATATGTTCAAACAGCCTTACCGTTTTGAAAGAAGGATGCAACAATGAAGTTAGCAATCATTTTGTCAACATAGCCAGCTCATTCTATATGGTAGTCCTGAGTCATTGTGACACAACAATTGTAACATTTTCCATAAGGACCAGAGCATGGGGATATTTGATTCCACATCCTGCTTCCTGTTTATTTTTTTCTGTGTTAATAGATTTTTAAGGAATAAACTTGGGTGCAATTACTTAAAAGTCTGTTCTTCAGCCTTCATTCTTACTTGGCATTTTCTGTATTCAGAGTGATCACTGCTAGTCTCTTACCGAGAACCAGCCATTTAAAACTCTTTTTCCACTTACAGGAAGCAAATTCCTAACTCTTGTTTACCCGGACTGACTACTGAAGTAATTAGAATTTGTCACACTGTGTCCATTAAAGCAACAGTTAATTGGAAATTATACTGCTAACTTATTTGCTAAATTGTAGTAACTTGATCCCATGAGCATTATCATTTAACATATGATGCATGCAACTGCCTTTAAAATCAATATCATCATCACACAAATGGCAACTAACTGAGCTTATTTTTCTGTATCAAACATAGGTGGATTCTATTAATCATTCTAAAAGCAGAACAAATACACTGAGATCACACACAGAATTTAGAGAGCAACTTATGATATAGAGGTGAACATATTATCCCATTACAAAACTTTCCTAGTACTAAAAGTCCACAACAGTGAGTTATATCTAGTCTTCTACTGAAAACCAACTCTTCCTGGTATTCAAAGAATGAGTGACAGGCAAATGGTGCTTCAAGGGAAGGAAATGAGATGAAGCCTTAACATCATAAACTAGTTCAGGGAATGAGGTGCACAAAATTCTCCTGAAAACCAGTTATTACAGTTCTCTCTGGAAGATGCATTTCTAAGTCTAGCATTTCACAGTACTGAAACCCCCATTTCCAATTCTGTGATAAAAATTGATAAGGTAAATTTGCTTACGTAGCCAAGAAATTAAAAGATGGTTGCTCCTTGGGAGGAAAGCTATGGCAAATCTAGACAGCATACTAAAAAGCAGAGACATCACCCTGCCAACCAAAGTGTGTATAGTCAAGGCTATGGTTTTCCCAGTTGCAATGAATGGCTGTGAAAGCCATACATAAGGAAGGTGGAGCACCGAAGGATTGAGGCCTTTGAATTGTGGTGCTGGAGGAGACTCCTGCAAGTCCCTTGGACTGCAAGGCGATCAAACCAGTCAGTCATAGAGACCAACCCTGAATGCTCTTCAGAAGGCCAGATACTGAAGATGAAACTCAAATATTCTGGCCACCTAATGAGAAGGAAGGACTCCCTGGAGAAGAGCCTAATGCTGGGAACAATAGATGGCAAAAGAAGGGGATAGCAGAGAATTAGGTGGCTAGATGGAGTCATCTAGCCACCATGAGTTTAAGTGGACTTGGCGTGAGCTTAGGTGGACTCCGGGGGATGATGGAGGACAGGAAGTCCTGGAGGAATGTTGTCCATGGGGTCACGATGGGTCGGACATGACTTCACTACTAACAACAACAACATTTATTTTGTATACTTCTTTCTGGCATGTACAACTGAGAACAGGACAGGGTTGGGAGAGGGAATGTAAGTGTACATAAAGAGTTAAAGTGGGTGTTTATGAACACACATGATGTATGCCACACACACAAAAGGCTGTTGGAACTATGTCTGTATTCTACCAAAGCAATGTTCCACATGCATATTTGTGTAGGGATAGGCCCTTGACTATTTTAGAGAAAGATAAACCTAGCTGTGTGATTCAGTGCATTTGCTGTGCATATGTAGCTGTTGTGCCACTGATGTCATGTTGTAAAAGTCAGTTAGTAGATGCTTCTAAGCATGTGCTTGCACTAGTTATATCTTCAGTGAAGCTGATGCTATTTGCACCAGCAAATTTCATGTAGCAAGTGTACTACGTTAAATAAAATCTGTTTGGAATTGTTTCCACCTAATTTGTTTCCCTTATATAAAAGAACGAAGCTCTTACCTACCATAATTTTGGATCTCGTAAATGTTTGATGTGAGGGTGCTCTGAAACAAGTGCTTTTTCCCTTGATAATTGAAATAGCAAAATCCTCACATAGCTATTGAACCATCTTGGTTATGTACCTGTGAACTGGCTCTCTGGGCACACTCTGCCCTGGGTCTGGCCCTATCATTAGGCAGGGTGAGACAGACATCTGAGGGGACTGATGCTGTGAGGCTGCAGCCATGAAGGATTGAGGAATAAATAGAGTTGTGGGTGCTACACAGCCTGCCTGCTTCCTTTAAGCCACCTTGCTTTCCTAGTGCAGGACATGGTCATATAAGAGATTGAGGGAAGTGAGTCTTTTCAGCCTGGAGAAGAGGAGACTCCATGGAGATCTTTTAGCGACTTATAGGTATGTAAGGGGATATCATGTGGAGGAGGGCTGTGATCTGTTCTTCCCTGCAGTGGAGGGCAGGAGCTCAAGGAATCAGGCTTCAGGATGTCAGGAAGTACTTGCTGACAGTTAGGACCCCTAGGATATGGAATGGGCTTCCAAGGGAGGTGGTTGAGGCCCCATCAGTGAGTTGTTCAAGGAATGATGGGACAACCACATGTTGGGGATTACATCAGCGGAGCCTGCTGGAGCCAGGGGTCAGATTAGATGGCCTGGGAGACCCCTTCTGACTTGCTTTGTTTCTATGTTTTCTGTGTTTCTAAGCAGTGCTGGATTTTGATTCTGCTATCACTCTGGTTGTCTTTTGTATACAGAACAGAATGAAGTACCAATTTATTTTTCATTGCAGGCATCAAAAAGCCTTCAGCCAGCCCGGATCTGCTCTTATGTATACACAAGTGTCCAGGAATGGGAGGCCCCATATGCAATATCCCCATCTAGGTCTTCTTCAAGCACAGCCAAGGGTAAGAATCTGGCCTGCATGTATGCAAATTACCCCTTTCCTAATAGCCCAGTATGTTGTGGTACACACATGACGAAAAGCCAGGGGACCAAGATTCTGTATTCTATTCCAGTTCTTCACATGCAGGACAGTTACTTGCATGTGGGAATAGATCAGGGGTTCTCAGACTTTCTATCCTAGGGTCCACCTGGGAAAGCTGAGGCCTATCAGTCACAAAATGGCAGCAGAGGAGTAGATGGTGTATGGAGACAGTGTTTGGCAAAATCAGCTAGAAATTAATAATATCATGATGAATTGATATCTAATCCCATTTTGGAAATAACTAAATTCTTTGCCATAGCTGTTTCCTTGTGGCACTCACTTTGCATACAGTAGCTCAGCTTTCCTCAAGCTAAGCATAGACATTGAATCTGAAAGTGGGCATTTTCCCATTTTAGGCAGAATTTGCTAATCCACCAGCAGTGAGTGAATAAGGTTCTTTATTTTATATCCTTTTCCTAGGTCTTGAAGGTTTTTAAAATTAATCTCTCCTGTCATATCTCCTGCTCTTCTCCTTTTACATTTAACTTGCACCTCATTTTCCCCCAGCTGCAAGTTTCCGTCCTCCATTTACATCGTCTGATAGCAGTTTCCCTCTCGTTTCCTCTTCCTTTCTGTTCCCAGGTGCTGAATTTGAGCTCTTTCTCATTTCCCTGTGGCCTTCAAAAGCAAGGAGACCTAGCTTCCTTTCTCCTGCCGTCCCCTCAAAGGTTTCTGATTCCTGCTCATGTTAACTCAGTTCACCTATGATGCATGGCTCTTTGGGCTCACTCAGCATAGCCTTCCTGGTTCAGCAGGAGATGGGCTAGAAGGAGTGTGTGGAGGAGACACACTGGCTTTAAAGTGTAGCAGAAAACCCAAGTGTTGTGTTTTCTGCCTCTCAGTCTGCCTGTTCATTTTACCTTCCCCCTCCTTATTTTTTTTCTTCCCAGCTCTCACACTTAGCTGGCTACTCTAACTTGAGCACTGCCTGTTCCTCTCTTCGCTTCTCTTTTTCTCCTTTCCTTATTCCAACTTTGCAGGCTACAGTCTCGCTACAGAACCAGAAGCCTCTTCCATATGGACTTGCATGTGTGGGGAGCTGCTAGCATTGGTCCAAGGAACCAAAAAGTTACTGTGTGGCTTTGTGGCAGAGCAGGCAAGTGAGAAGGCCCTGGGTGGGCTGCAGCATTGAGGACCACCTGAAAGTGGACTGAAGCCCACTGTGGTCTCCAGCTCAAATTTTGAGAAACATTAGATTTGATTATGCCCATTTTCCCTCCAAACAAAGTGTTTTCCTCAAAATTTCTAATTCTTCCATTTACAGACTGATTTTGTAAGCTCTTGGGCATATTAATTGGCATTATAATTTTAGATTAACAGTGCAATCCCACTGAATTCAACGAGCCTTATTCCTAGGTACGTGTGTATAAAAACCTTAGATTCTGTATCATAAATTACATTGCAGTGTTATACATGTCTACACAGAAGTAAGCCTTGCTGTGTTTAACAGGGCTTAGTCTGAGGCAAATAGATATACAATTGTAGCCTACTAGTTTAGCTAGTATGGTAAAAAAAGGAAGAATGCTTGTCAAACTGCACTATTCTCTTTCATCATTTACTAAACAATTGATGATGAAATGCTTGGTTGAGGTTTCTTTTATATGCATTTCAGAGTGCTTTTCAATATAATTGGCCATTACTTTGAATTATATTTGTTCTTTGGCTGCCAGATCAAAGAGTCAGACATATTGAATCACAGTTTTATCATGGGCTTTTAGAGTCTTGGTTATATATACAGCTTATGGCAATTTTTTGATATCAAACCTCAGTCAAACTGCATTTGCAAAATATTTGATAAAAAAGAAAAAATATGATGTGTCAATTTACTGAATATTTTTTCCCCATGAACATTTTTGGACTGAGTGTTCTCTTTCTCAGAGTTCTGGAATAGCCCCTGAAAAACCTGCTTCACATTTTCTCTCCAGTGCCCATGTTCCTTGCTTCAGGCTTCTGTTCTCTTCATTCTCAGTCTTTCTGTCCTAGTGTGACCCCTGGCAATCAGAGATCATGCTGTCATGATGTTACTGCAAGAGACTGAAGATGTCTTGTAGTGGATCAATCCTAGCAAATAAGGTACATGTTGCCTCTTCTGTACATTACTGAAGGAACTTGAAAATACTGAGAGAAAGGTAAGGGTCTGAATTGTATTTGTGCTAAGTTGCCCCTTTCTCACTGACTGGCACTTTTTGCTTTTACTGGTTGTTTTTTGTGGATAAGTGTAGAGAGGCAGAGCAAGCCAATGAACTGTGAGATCCTTTTGCAGTTCAGTTCCTCAATACTTACACAGGAGAAGTCACTCTTCTACCATTTGGTTGCTGTGTTTTGGTAGCCTCCCTACCCAGAAGGTCATCAAGAAATTGAAATTGGTTTTAAATGACTGCTGAGAGGGCAAATGAAGTCTGAGCTCCAGTAACACGGTGGCACCCTGATTATGGAATATGCTCCCCTGAGAGGCTCTTCTGGCATTGAGGCTTTATTCCTTTTGGTGCCAGGCGAAAACCTTTTTATTTTCCCATTATTTTAACATTTAATAGGTTTTAATGTGAGTTTTATTATACTGGAAGCTGTGCTCCATCTCATTTGCTTTTATTGTAAAACTGCTAGTAGTTGGAAAGGATATAAAAGCTATAAATAAATACATACATAAATAAATAAAATAACACAGGGGGAAACTGTGCTTGCAATGACACCCAGGGGCCTCAAACAGGTCCCCATATACTGAGAGGCTGACTGATTTTTCAAATCACTTGGGAGCCCCATGATGAGGGAGCAGAAAGCCAAGGATGCCAGGATCACCAGGCAAAAAGATGGCCATCTCTGCCCTTGATGGAAAAAGCAACAAGAAAAAAGAAGAGCCCAGTGAGTACAAAAAGAGTCCACGTGACTTTGTCCCTTCTGCTACCTCACATGGGTGGGTGCTTGAAAACCCTGGGACTGGGCTGGGTCACTGGGAGGTGGGGGGAGAAAATGAGGAACAGACACCCCCCTCAAAGTAGTTGCTCAAATTCTCCCACACCCCCAAAAATGAGCTCTTTGGGGCCCATTCCATGGGTGGTAGAACCACACCACAAAGGAATCCTTCCCCTATCATACTCCCATCCATTCCGTGCCAGAAAAATACAACCAAACCAAGAATCCTATCTTTGATTGCCACATGGAGTGCTACAGCAAGTGGGAAAGACTTCAGGAAAAATAGGTAGAAAGAGTGTGCTGTTATGAGTGCAAGATATATGAACTTCTCTCTGACTTTCTCTTGTACTTTAAATGTGAAAAATGCAGGAATTTTGCCCTCTTTGAAGAAAAGCTGAGGGCAACTGAACTAGAATTGTCCTAAATGGCTTGGGACCAGGATACCTAAAGGAAAGTCTTTTTCCCTATATGCCCTCCCACCCCCTGAGATCGGCAGCAGAAGCCCTCCTCCAGGAACCCTCCGTGAAAGACGTTAGAAGACAGAGTACCTGGAGGAGGGCCTTCTCTGCGGTGGAGCCTCGTCAATGGAATGCGCTCCCCAGAGAGGTCCGCCTGGCGCCGTCATTATATGTTTTTCAGTGCCAGGTCAAGACCATTTTATTCGATCAATATTTTAATATGTATTAATTAGATTTTATAGTTGTATTTTATTGGATTTTCAGTCAGCGTGGAATAGTTAATTTATTTTGTTCTGATTAATGTTGTAAGCTGTCCAGAGACGGAAGTAATGAACGGCACACAAATTTTATAGATAGATAGATAGATAGATAGATAGAATTAACCACCCTCAAAACTCAACAGAAATAATGACAAGGTACTAGAGGGATAAGGTAAAGGTAAAGGTAAAGGTTTCCCCTTGATGTTGGAACGCTGTTACCTGCCCACCGAAGTGGTACCTTTTTATCTACTTGCATTTGCATGCTTTTGAACTGCAAGGTTGGCAGGAGCTGGGACGGCGCACGGGAGCTCACCCCGTATGCAGATTCGAACCGGCGACCTTTCGATCAACCAGCCCAGCAGCACAGCGGTTTACACCACTGCGCCACCTGCAGTCCCCCCATCTAAAGCAAGGAACTCTAAAAGCAAAGGAGCAGGCATCCAACTCCCTGGGGAAAAGTCACAGTCACCAGCAAAGTAAACAGACAGGCCTGCAACTCAGGAAATGGTGAAAATTTCAAACCACTTCCAAGTACTGGAGGAAGAAATGCAAAAACAGCCAGCTTTAAAGGAAAAACCAAAGACTCTGCAGAAATTGGCAAAAGAGAGTGAAGATTAACCAATCATGAGAGACTCTACCCAGACCAAAGCCTACAGCAACAAGGATCCTAACATTAAAAATGTGTCCCAAGTTTGTAGGAACAAAAAGAAAAGTTCTGCAGTAGGATACTCCCTACTATGAGGAATGGAAAATACATCTGCAGAACCCACCCTGAGAATCAACAGGTGTGCTGTTTATCTGGTGCCAAGATCAATGACATAACCAACAGATACTCACAACTCATAAAACTGATGAGTATTTATTTATTTAGACAGCTTATATGCTGCCCCCATCACATAAGCCTCGGGGTGGCTTACAATCATTAAAATTGTACCCCTTCCTTCTCATCCATGTGGGAACAAATGACACAGCCAAAAGGAATATAAAGAAATTGCATCAGACATCAATGATCTGGGCAGAAAAATTAAGAACACTGGGGCCCAGATAGTCTTCTTCCAAATCCTACCAATCAAGGGAAGAGTAAACAGTTGGGGTGGGGGGCAGAGAACACCAAGTGATTACCTGTTTCAGACAGTGGACCCAATGAGAGATATTTGGTTTCTGGGATCAAAAGATAAATTTCTTGCATGAAGGGCTACTGGCAAATGATGGGCAGCATTTCTCAAAGTATGGAAAACAAATCCTTGAGCACACAATGAAGAAGGGATTTAAACTAAATCACACAGAGGAGGGAGATATACAAAAGGGTTCTATGAGAACAGGAAATGAAATAAGCCCTACAGTAGAAAAAAAACCTCTAATAACAAAAGATACAAACCACAAATCAGGTTATAACCCTAGTAAACCCTTGTCATTTCTACACCGATACACAGAACATGGGTAATAAACAAGATGAATTTGAGTTCCAAGTACATGAAGGCAAATGCAGTCTTGTGGCAATTACTGAAACATGGAAGGAAGAGTCTCATAGTTGGAGTTCATAAATAGATGGGTACAAACTCTCCAAGAAAAATAGAAGGAATAGGGAGTTGCACTACATATTATGAATACCTATATCTGCAATTAATTATAGGAGGAGGAGCCACCAAGTAGCCACATAGAGCACATCTGGGTCAACCTAAGAGAAGGAATAGTAACACAGTCATCAGTGGCTGCTACCACCCACCAGAGAGAAGACAAAGATGTTATCTTTGAAAAACAATTAGTGTGACAAGATGACTTGACATGGTCATCATGGGAGATTTCAACTTCCTTGATTTTGTTGGGAAACACATTCAACAAAACATGGCCCTGTCAAAGGATTCCTCACATGTGTGGCTGAAATTTTCCTTCAGCAGAAAGTGGAGGAAAGGATGAGGGGAACAGTTACACTAGATTTAATCCTAACCAACATAGTTGATCTGGTAGATAGAGTAAAAACCACAGGTTCCCTGGGAGAAAATGAACACACTATTCTCGAATTCTCTGTTAAGAGGTTGGCAAAGGTCAAACATGTATCCTTGATTTCAAAAGGGCCATTTTTAAGAAATTAAAGTCAGTAAAAAGCAAAATCCTCTGGCAACTCACCCTAAAGGAGAGGGGAGTCCAGGAGGAAGGGACAGGGAATTCTTAAAATACAACAACAACTAATCCCAATGAAGAATAAGAATAGAAAACTACCCCTCTCCCCTTCATGGCTCCACAATAAGTTAGGAGACGACTTGAAAGCTAAGTTCAGGAAGTGGAAAGGAAGTCACGCCTCAAAAGAAGAGTACAAAAAAGATAGCAAAATCTTGTAGGGTTGGAGTCAGGAAGGCTAAAGCGATTTATGAACTGAGAATAGTGAGGCATGCCAAAACTAATAAGAAAGCCTTCTACAGCTATGCACAGAATAAAAGACAAACAAAAGAGAGAGGTGTGCAGCAGCTCATAAGGAAAGCAAAAAGATAATCGTTGACAAGGAAAAGGCGGAGGTGCTCAACTCCTGCTCTGGCTCAGTCCTCTTCTGCAAAGGAGAATACAACCTGCCTACAAAGAAGGGAATGCAAAACACAAATTGAAAGGGAAAGATGGCAACCTAGGAAGGATGGCAGCCTAACTGTCTACACAAATAAATAGTTATTTGTGTGAGATGGTGTAACTGGTGTCCTGCACCAGCAGGGGGTTGGACTCAAAGGCTTTGGCCCCTTCTGACCCAACTATTCTACAGCTCTAAAAGGCAGGAAAAGTCATAAGAAGAAACTATGGTTTAGAAATATAGAAACATAGCAAGTCAGAAGGGGCCTCCTGGACCATCCAGTCTGAACCTCAGCATGAGGTGGCTCCTCTCACATAATGTCTAATGTGTGGGTACCCAATCTTTCCTTGAACACCATCACTGATGGGGCCTCCACCACCTCCCATGGAAGCCCATGCCATATCTTAGGGGTCCTAACTGGTCAGGACGTACTTCCTGACAACCAACCTAAAATCTCGTTCCTTTATCTTTGCCCCACTGGATTGTGTCCTTCCTTTCTCCACAGGGGAGAACAGGTCATTACCCTCTACCTTGTGACATCCCTTCACATACCTGTAAGTCACTATAAGTTCCCCAAGGAGTTTCCTCTTCTCCAGGCTGAAAATTCCCAGTTTCCTCAATCTCATCTCATATCACATCCCCCCACCCCTACAAATCCAGCTACCATCCTTGTGACCCTGTGCTGAACTGATTCTAACCTTGCTATGAGTAATGTGGAGCTCAGAAATGGACACAGTACTCCAGCTATGGGTGTACCAGAATCTTATAGAGCAGCACTCTCTTGATCTGGAAGTCATGCATCAGGCTATACATCCGAGTGGTGTTCACCCTCTTAACCAGCACATCACCCTCCTGGCTCATGTTTAGTCTGCTGTTGACAAGTACCCCAAGATCCCTTTCACATGTGCTGCTCTCAAGCCGCTTGGCCCTCATACTGTACCTAAGACACCTGTTCCTGAGTTCCAAGTGCAAGACTTTGCACTTATCTGTATTTAATGCCATCCTGCTGCCTCCCACCCAGTTCCATAATCTGTTGAAATCCTTTTGAATCTGGAGTGGCTTGTCCTCTGTTGTGGCCACCACTCCCACTTTTGTATCATTTGCAAATTAGGTCAGTAGACTGGTTACTCCCTCCTCCAGGTCATTGATAAAAAGGTTAAACAGACTTGGTCCCAGATCTCTGCTTGTCACGGGCTGCCATCCTGATAACTCTCCACTGATGGTGACCCTTGCTTGTGGTCCATCAACCATGCCCCAACCATGTTGGTGACATATAGGTATGTGAGGGGATGTCACACAAAGATGGGTACAGACCTGTTTTCCCCTTATCTTGTAAATGAAAGACTTTTGGTCTGGACTGGGACTACAGCAGTAGGAAAGTGTTAATGTCCTAATTCACACACTAGAACCCAATCCAGAATGTGGCTATTGCAGTTGTTCCAGAGTAAAATGGAAGAGAAGCTGTGGCTGCTGGTTACTTCTGTCTTTAAAGGAATGTGGTATTTAGCCCTCATTGAAGCTGACAGGGATCTTCAGTTCAGGACTGACAGACAAATGCACTTCTTTGCACAGTGTATAATTAAATTAGGGAGCCCTAAGCACTACTGATATTGAAAGCTGATGAAAACAGCTTTCACAAAAGATCAGACAATTTCAGGGGGAATAGATTTATCAGTGCCCAGTAGCATGGCAGCTGAATGGAGCTGCCTTGTCCAGAAGCACTGTAAGGGACTTTGTGGAGAAGGCAGTAGCTCAGTATGGTGCACCACCTCATTTACTCACAGAAAGTCCCAGCTTCAATCCCTGGCATCTTCAGGCCAGGCTGAGAAAGGCCCCTGACACACTGAGGGGGAGGGGGGGCTGCCTGTCAGCCTTGACACGCCTGAGCTAAATGAGGCCAATGGTCTGATTCAGGATTACACAATTTCCTCTTTTCTTATGTTACTGAGCCCAGGAACAAAATGAGGGAGCAATTTCCTCCTTGTGAAGGCATTTAACTTGGAGCTGATGGAAACACAAAACTGACCTTGACAGACCTTTGCCTTACTTGGCAAGAAATTCTTATGTCCTTTTTAAAACTAAATACTAAGCACTGATCTTGCACACACAGCAGAATCACATGGGAAGAAAGTGGTAGTCTCCTGGAGCTGTGGTAGAATGACAGTCCAACTTCAGACTGCAAGGGATGGTTCACATGTATAGTTTATGAACAAATAAAGCAAACCACAGCCCTCTTCAAGTAGAAAATCAGCAAAGGAAGGGCTAGACCCTTCTTCAGGATACTGTCATTTTGGGAGTAGAAGGCAGGGCATCTTTGTTTGATTTCTATACTATCTAACTGGCAAATGCCCTTGGGGAACGTTACAGTCAAAACCAACAGCAATGACAGCATTAAAGAAAAACACATACAACACGATATCACATTTAAAACATTTTTTTTTTTAGAAAAATAAACCACTGAATGCATTGAGGAGCAGCAATGACATTAGTAATCAAAAAACAAATTATAATTCAAATGCTTGTTTAAAGAGTAAAGTGTTAATGTGGTATCCTACTATATAGAAACATAGAAACATAGAAACAGAGTGAGTCAGAAGGGGCCTCCTGGGCCATCTAGTCTGACCTCCGGCACCAGCCGGCTCCGCTCATGACATGCCCACCATGTGCATGTCCAGCCTATCTTTGAACACCCTCACCGATGGGGCCTCAACGACCTCCCGTGGAAGCCCATTCCACGCCCTCGGGGTCCTAACTGTCAGGAAGTGCTTCCTGGCATCCAAATTGAACCTTGGCTCCCTGAGCTTTGCTCCATTGGAGCGCGTCCTGCTTTCCTCTGCAGGGGAGAACAGGTCTCTACCCATCTGCATGTGACACCCCCTCACATACCTGTATGTTGCCAACATATCCCCTCTGAGTCTCCTCTTCTCCAGGCTGAAGAGACCCAGTTCCCTCAGTCTTGCCTCATACGGCATCCCCTGCAAACCAGCCACCATCCTTGTGGCCCTACGCTGTACTGACTCCAACCTGGCTATATCCTTTCTGTAATGAGGGGCCCAAAACTGAACACAATACTCCAGTTGCGGGCGCACCAGAGTCGTGTAGAGTGGTAGTACTACCTCTCTTGATCTAGAAGCCACACTTCTGGCTATGCAGCCAAGGGTGGCATTCGCCCTCTTGACCACCGCATCACACTGCTGACTCATGTTTAGCCTGCGGTCAACCAGTACCCCGAGGTCCCTTTCACAAGTGCTGCTCTCCAGCCACTTGTCCCCTAACCTGTACTTATGACAGCTATTCCTACGCCCCAAGTGCAAGACCTTGCACTTCTCCACATTGAAAGCCATCCTGTTGTCTCCTGCCCACTTCCATAGTCTGTCCAGATCCTTTTGGATCTGGTGTATCTGCTCCTCAGTTGTGGCCACTGCTCCAGTTTTAGTGTCGTCTGCGAATTTGATCAGCAGACTGTTCACCCCTTCTTCCATGTCGTTAATGAAAAGATTAAACAGGATCGGCCCCAGGACAGAGCCCTGGGGGACCCCGCTTGTCACTGGCTGCCATCCCGATGATTCCCCACTAATGGTTACCTTCTGCTTTCGGTCAGTCAACCATGCCCTAATCCACTGGACAGTGCTTTGGTGTATCCCAAAACTCCTCAGTTTCTCCACCAGGATATCATGGGGCACTTTGTCAAAGGCCTTGCTGAAATCCAATATATATACAATGATGATGCCAGATAGACCTCCTTAGGAAACTTTGACATGGGTAAACATGGAAAAGGCCTCTCTCCCCAGCTCTAGTTGGAAGAGAGAAATCACTTCATTCCTCCAAACATGTAGACCAGGCCTCAAAGGTGACCAAGAAAATGTATGGTCCTTTTAAGATATGTCTCCACCTCTGCTGCACTAATGTGGGCAGCGAGTAGCTCCCCAATACTGTGGACTTCAACTTTTAGCCTTCCTGACCACTGGCCATGCTGACAGGGGTTTTTGGAAACTGAAATCCAAAACATCTGATGATCTACGCACTTGCTGTATACATGTCTGGCTTCCTGCTTCTCTGTTTCTGTAAACAATGTGGAAGCATGCCAGAACTGTAGCTAGAAAGATTCTGTAGTTGCTCAGTGACATACTCTGTGTTGGTATGTGTATTGATTCTGTGGAGGAATACTTGTTAAGCTTGAAATGAGTGGTCACTTTAAGACTTTGTTTAAAGATCTTGATTATAAACCACATGGAGTCTAACTTTTGATTGGTTAAATACTACTTTAAAACTAGGGAATTGGGATTAAAGGGGCACTGCATGCAGTGGCTCCTATGTTTTTTCATACTTCAGCAACTCAGGTTCAAAAAGCTGCATCAACAGCATGTTAGAAATAATACCTTAATCCCCACCTCGCCTTTTACAAGAGCCTTTTTCAAGTAGATCTGATAACAATAATAAAACACATTGCTGCCTTATGTTGACCAATATTATGAGGACATTTGCAGCAGTATTTCCTCCCTGACAAGCTCAGTTGGTATATTTTTAGCACATATTCTGTAGAATAATGCATGGGATGATAATAACTGGCCAGAGAACATTGGGAAAATCAATGTTGAGGGATTTTTTTGGTTTTGTTTTACAAAAACCAATAATGTTGAGACTGTAATATCAACATCTTATCTCTCTTTATTCTCTTCTTTCTTTTGCTGTTGATCCTTAATGACTCAGAGGGATTTACATTTCAGAATCATTGTGACCTGCTTTATTGAAGCACCAATTTCATAATATAAACTTCTCAACATGGAAAGGAATTTTTCTCCCTTAGGTAGCTCATCCACTTGCCAGTTTTAGGGTATCAATAAACAGATATTAAATTTTCCGGCAGGAGACAATTTTGTATTGACACCATTTACAACTTTATTTATTTTCTTGATTTATATCCCACTTTTTCCTGACAACAAAATCATTGTCATCAAAGATGTGTTTCCCATGTTCATTGTCCTTTGTGTTATTACAAGAGCTGAGAGTCTTTGGTAAGCAGTCCTGTCATCAGCATCTTAGATGAAGCCCTAATTCATCTGCCACACCCCAAAATCTTTCCTTTGATAGGTGAATTTGCACTTTGAGATCTCCATCATTTCACTATCTTTTCCTTGTGAGGTTCCAGTGCAGACCTCTTGATTTTTGTTGGCCCAGCTCTGGTGAGATAACCCCCAACTGTGCATGATGATATCTTAAACATGTAGTCAAATAACTGCCTATATAATGGATGAAGTGTGGTTTTTGCTTTTCTTGCAGAGCGCTATTAACAGGACTATATAGCCCTTGCAGGGCATGGAGAGAGCTATATAGCCTGTGTAAACAGCAATTACTTGTACTACCAGCACACCTGCAGCCAGTGCACCAAAGATTCTTGTGCTGCCTTGGCCCTCCAGTGTTGTCTTTCTATTAGTGTTATAATGCACAACTTGAATATGTAATGGTGTCATCTGTTATATCAATTCATACATTTTTGTTTATTTTGCTTGGAAATGATCATGAAAGTTAGACAGGGACGGTGGTCTGTATTTAGACATTTCAGAATGGCAAACATGTTATGGATGTGCACTCTTTATATACAAGAAATTAAAATTAGTATCATTTTGAAGAACAAACTCCCTTAGTGAATGTCCTATGGAAGCAAAATCTTCCTCTAGCAAAAGCTTGATTTACTTCAAACAGGACTGAAGGCCAAAATTACTTTCCAGAGTCCCACTGTGAATTTTGAGGTTCTCTAGAAGGCCAAATCCCTTCTCCAACTACCAGCAATTTGGAGTATTCCTAGCTTTCATGTAGCTCTCACAGCCCCCAAATGCTAAAAGATTGAAATGACTCTCCTTAAGCTTGATCTCTGCCTTGTCGTGGCGAAGGGACTTGCGTAGCTCAATGAAGCTATGAGCTATGCCGTGCAGGGTCACCCAAGACAGACAGGTCACAGCAGAGAGCTCTGACAAAACGTGATCCACTGGAGAAGGAAATGGCAACCCACTCCAGTATCTTTGCCATGAAAACCCCATGGACAATACCAAAAGGCAAAACGATAGGATGCTGGAAGATGAACCCCTCAGGTCGGAAGATGTCCAATATGTTACTGGGGAGTAGCGGAGGGCTAGTACTATTAGCGCCAGAAGGAATGAAGTGACTGGGTCAAAGCCGAAAGGACACTCAGTTGCAGATGTATCTGATGGTGAAAGGAAAGTCCGATGCTGTAAAGATCTATACTCCATAGGAACCTGGAACGTAAGATCCATGGATCAAGGCAAGCTGGATGTGGTCAAACAAGAGATGACAAGACTGAACATCAACATCTTAGGAATCAGTGAACTAAAATGGACAGGAATGGGTGAATTTAATTCAGATGACCATCAGGTATAGTATTGCGGGCAAGAATCCCTCAGAAGAAATGGAGTAGCCTTCATAGTCAATAAAAGAGTAGGAAAAGCAGTACTGGGATACAATCTCCAAAATGACAGAATGATCTCAGTTCGAATCCAAGGCAAACCATTCAACATCACAATAGTCCAAGTCTATGCCCCAACCACTGCTGAAGAGGCTGAAGTTGACCGGTTCTATGATGGCCTACATCACCTTCTAGAATTAACACCCAAAAATGATGTCCTTATCTTCATGGGGGATTGGAATGCTAAAGTAGGAAGCCAAAAGATAACCGGAATAACAGGCAAGTTTGGCCTTGGAGTACAAAATGAAGCAGGGCACAGGCTGGTAGAATTTTGTCAAGAGAATACGATGGTCATAGCAAACACTCTTTTCCAACAACCCAAGAGACGACTCTACACATGGACATCACCAGACGGTCAACACGGAAATCAGATTGACTATGTGCTCTGCAGCCAAAGATGGAGAAGCTCTATACAGTCAGTAAAAATCAGACCAGGAGCTGACTGTGGCTCAGATCATGAGCTTCTTGTTGCAAAATTTAGGCTTAAATTGAGGAAAGTAGGGAAGTAGGGTATGACCTAAATCATATCCCTGATGAATATAGAGTAGAGGTGACAAATAGATTTAAGGAATTAGATCTGATAGACAGAGTACCTATCTATGGCACTATGGACAGAGGTTCACAACATTGTTCAAGAGGTAGCAACTAAAACCATCCCAAAGAAAAAGAAATGCAAGAAAGCAAAATGGCTGTCTGAGGAAGCTTTACAAATAGCTGAGGAAAGAAGGGAAGCAAAAAGCAAGGGAGAAAGAGAAAGATACACCCAATTGAATGCAGAATTCCAGAGAATAGCTAGAAGAGATAAGAAGGCCTTCTTAAATGAACAGTGCAAAGAAATAGAAGAAAACAATAGAATAGGGAGGACCAGAGATCTCTTCAAGAAAATTAGAGATATGAAGGGAATGGCAGGGACCTAACAGAGGCAGAAGAGTTTAAGAAGAGGTGGCAAGATTACACAGAAGAACTATACAAGAAAGAGCTTAACATCCCTGATAACCACGATGGGGTGGTCACTGACCTCCAGCCAGACATCCTGGAATGTGAAGTCAAATGGGCCTTAGGAAGTCTGAGCAATAACAAAGCTAGTGGAGGTGACAGTATTCCAGCTAAGCTATTCAAAATCTTAAAAGACGATGCAATAAAAGTGCAGCACTCAATATGGCAGCAAATTTGGAAAACTCAACAGTGGCCGCAGGATTGGAAAAGGTCAGTTTACATTCCGATCCCAAAGAAGGGCAATGCTAAAGAATGTTTAAATTACTGCATCATTGCACTCATTTCACATGCTAGCAAAGTGATGTACAAAATCCTACAAGCTAGGCTCCAGCAGTATGTGGATCAAGAACTACCAGAAGTACAGGCAGGATTTCAAAGAGGGAGAGGAACTAGAGATCAAATTGTCAACATATGCTGGATCATGGAGAAAGCTAGGGAGTTCCAGAAAAACATCTACTTCTGCTTCATTGACTATGCTAAAGCCCTTGATTGTGTGGATCACAACCAATTGTGGCAAGTTCTTAAAGAGATGGGAGTACCAAGCCATCTTATTTGTCTCTTGAGAAACCAATATGCGGGTCAAGAAGGAACAGTGAGAGCTGGACACGGAACCACTGATTGGTTCAAAATTTTTTGTATTGTGAGCCGCCCCGAGGCTGTTGCAAGGGGCGGCATATAAATATTTAAATAAATAAATAAATAAATAAATAAAAATTGAGACAGGAGTTTGGCAGGAGCCCTGCCTATTTAACTTATATGCAGAGCACATCATGAGAAAGGCGGGGCTAGATGAATCACCAGTTGGAATTAAGATTGCTGGGAGAAATATCAACAACCTCAGATATGCAGATGATACCACTCTCATTGCAGAAAGTGAAGAGGAACTAAAGAGCCTCTTGATGTGGGTGAAGGAGGAGAGTGTAAAAATTCATCCGGTCCTCTCACTTCCTGGCAAATAGATGGGGAAGAAATGGAGGTAGTGACAGATTTTAGTTTCCTGGGCTCCAAGATCACCGCAGATGGGGACTGCAGCCATGAAATTAAAAGACGCTTGCTCCTGGGGAGGAAAGCTATGGCAAATCTAGACAGCATACTAAAAAGCAGAGACATCAGTCTGCCAACAAAAGTGTGTATAGTCAAGGCTATGGTTTTCCCAGTTGCAATGTATGGCTGTGAAAGCTGGATCATAAGGAAGGCTGAATGCTGAAGGACTGAGGCCTTTGAATTGTGGTGCTAGAGGAGACTCCTATGAGTCCCCTGGACCACAAGGCAATCAAACTGGTCAGTTGTAGAGGAGATCAACCCTGACTTCTCTTTAGATGGCCAGATAGTGAAGATGAAACTCAAATACTTTGGCCACCTAATGAGAAGTAAAGACTCCCTGGAGAAGAGCCTAATGCTGGGAACAATAGATGGCAAAAGAAGGGGGGGACGGCAGAGAATGAGGTGGCTAGATGGAGTCACTGAAGCAGTTGGAGTGAGCTTCAGTGGACTCCAGGGGATGATGGAGGACAGGAGGGCCTGGAGGAATGTTGCCCATGGGGCTGGGATGGGTCACTCTTCCCGACTAGCAACAACAACAAAGCTTGATTATGGTCAGCAGGAGCTTGAGGCTAAAACATGCTGGTGTTTGGGGGTGTGTTTTTGGTCTTGCTTTTCACCTTCAGCCCCTCCCACCAGTAGAATGCACCCCTGGGAACTTTGCAAAACTGAAATTGGCCCTCTTGCTAAAAGAGAGTCTCCACTGCTGTTTTAAAATGAATGCTTATCTCCCCGCACCCCAAAACACTTATAGGTCTTTTACCATTTGGCATGTGATGGTTCGTGATTCTCAGCTTGATTCCACAAACATTTTCTAAGAAAAGGTCTAGGCTTGAGACGACATCTTTTCTAAAATCAGAAGAATTTAGAAAAGCACAATTTGCCAAAATGTATCCTAATGCTACCACATCATCTTCATCTGTATGGGAAGGTAAACATAATCATTTCTTTGGATTTACACTTGTTGGTAAGTAACAATGTACTCACAGCATGCTTTGTTAGAATGTGCATGCTTGCTATGAAAGATATTATTGTAATCAAAGTAGTAAAGTGCCTCCATTAAAAAGACTGACAACAGTATGTGCTGCTACAACCTATATTGATGAAGTTTGCTTTCTTCAGAAGTCAGGAACACTTCAAGGATAAAGCAATAAAGATTTCCTACCTTGCTTGCTAAAATGAAGAAACATGTTACCAGCAGCCCAGTCCTTTCAAGTCTACTCAGAATTAAGTCCAGCTGAGTTCAGTGGCACTTATTTTCTTGCAAATGGGTACAGAATCACAGCTGAAATCAGTAATTAACTATGTCCCTTCACATCTTTATTTCAAGCGTTTATATCCCACTCTTTAGCTGGTAAGGTCCCCAGAGCAATTGACAGATCAATTATATTCAAACTTAATCTAAGAACATTGTAAATGCATTTCGGCTTACATCCTATGTCTGCTTACCCGTGAGTAAGCTCCTTAGAGGATGCTGAAAACAGAGCGAAAAGCTCACAGACCTATGGCCTGCTGATGAGTTTTGACAGATATATTTTAGAGGTAGCTGGCTAGCTTCTTTTAGAAACAAAACACTGGATTATTGGGTACTGACACACTTTTTAATGTCCACAGATCTATTATTTCTTGACATGGTGAAGTTTGGTAATAAACTTTGAGTATTCCTGGGGAACAGGATTTGCATATTGTACACTGCAGGTATCATTTGGCTGTGTGTGTAGGACAGAGAGAAATGTTTACAGAATGAAGCTACAATGATTATAATGTATAGGCAGATTGTACTTTCTAAAAATATTTGCTACAGAGCTGCACTTTGCTTTAAAAGCCCACAGAAGCTAATTAATCTGAGAGTGTGCACAGTCCTGTTGCACCCCAGTCATTTATTTGTTTTAGAAAGAGTAGCAGGTAATATCAAACCATCACTGACATAAGAGTCACTGACATTAGAGTCAGTGACATTTATAGATTCTATTTTCTTTAACAATTAATTTAATTGCTCATAATAAACATAGAAACATAGAAACATAGAAACAGAGCGAGTCAGAAGGGGCTCCTGGGCCATCTAGTCTGACCTCCGGCACCAGCCGGCTCCGCTCATGACATGCCCACCATGTGCATGTCCAGCCTATCTTTGAACACCCTCACCGATGGGGCCTCAACGACCTCCCGTGGAAGCCCATTCCACGCCCTCGGGGTCCTAACTGTCAGGAAGTGCTTCCTGGCATCCAAATTGAACCTTGGCTCCCTGAGCTTTGCTCCATTGGAGCGCGTCCTGCCTTCCTCTGCAGGGGAGAACAGGCCTCTCCCCATCTCCATGTGACACCCCCTCACATACCTGTATGTTGCCAACATATCCCCTCTGAGTCTCCTCTTCTCCAGGCTGAAGAGACCCAGTTCCCTCAGTCTCGCCTCATACCCCATCCCCTGCAAACCAGCCACCATCCTTGTGGCCCTACGCTGCACTGACTCCAACCTGGCTATATCCTTTCTGTAATGAGGGGCCAAAACTGAACACAATACTCCAGTTGCGGCGCACCAGAGTCATGTAGAGTGGAAGTAATACCTCTCTTGATCTAGAAGCCACACTTCTGGCTATGCAACCAAGGGTGGCATTCGCCCTCTTGACCACCGCATCACACTGCTGACTCATGTTTAGCCTGCGGTCAACCAGTACCCCGAGGTCCCTTTCACAAGTGCTGCTCTCCAGCCACTTGTCCCCTAACCTGTACTTATGACAGCTATTCCTATGCCCCAAGTGCAAGACCTTGCACTTCTCCACATTGAACGCCATCCTGTTCTCCTGCCCACTTCCATAGTCTGTCCAGATCCTTTTGGATCTGGAGTACCTGCTTCTCAGTTGTGGCCACTGCTCCAGTTTTAGTGTCGTCTGCGAATTTGATCAGCAGACTGTTCACCCCTTCTTCCATGTCGTTAATGAAAAGATTAAACAGGATCGGCCCCAGGACAGAGCCCTGGGGGACCCCGCTTGTCACTGGCTGCCATCCCGACGATTCCCCGCTAATGGTTACCTTCTGCTTTCGGTCAGTCAGCCATGCCCTAATCCACCGGACAGTGCTTTGGTGTATCCCAAAACTCCTCAGTTTCTCCACCAGGATATCATGGGGCACTTTGTCAAAGGCCTTGCTGAAATCCAGGTATACCACATCCACTGCATCCCCTCCATCTAGCCATCTTGAAACCTTGTCATAGAATTCCACAAGGTTTGTCTGGCAGGACCTGTTTCTGCGGAAGCCGTGTTGTGTGGCTGTCAGCCTCCCTTCCCTATCTAGCATCACTAGATCTCTCTCTATTATGAGCCTTTCCATTGTTTTTCCTACAATGGACGTAAGGCTAACCGGTCTATAATTCCCCATGTCCTTCCTACTACCCTTTTTGAAAATTGGGACCACCATAATAAGCTTTCCATCTTTCAGCAAATGCTTTAGCTGATCTATTAATAGAATTAGTTTCTTCATTGTTGCATAGTCAGCTAGCTTATTTTTCCAGTCTTTGACAGTTGGACAGTCTTCGGCTTTCCCACTTTGAAGCAATTGTTATTCTTGCCATTGTAGCAGTAGCAGGTAATATCAAACCATCTTAGAACATCTGATATTTTTTTCAACATGCTTAAGAGGTGTTGGGCAAAATTAAAGTTTCACAACATATTCTTTATCTTATCTATCCATCTGCAAGCTGCTTTGTTTTCTGTCTGTCAGAAATTACGCTGATGGTACAGAATCATTTAAGAAACATCAAAATCCATGCAGATTTTATGTGAATCAGAAGGGGGAGCTCCTGCACTTTGTGTGCTTCCATTGAAGTAAAAGCAGCAAACATGTGTTTGTTTGTTTGTTTGATTGATTGATTGTGACCATACTATTTAAAATCAGAGCAAATTCACTCACCAGGTGAATATGTGAATGCTTTTGTACATTATCAAGTGATAGTAAATTAAAGCATTAAAAATATTCTTGATCCTTTATGGAACACAAATAGAAGTAGTATATATGAATACCTAAGTGTGTCTTTCTCTTTCATTTGTTTAAGTGAGGTGGACTGTCCTGTTAAACTGGTTTGTCATAACCAAAGCTAAAAAGTTGCTGGAACTGCACTAAAATGGATTCTAAGGCTATATTTTGTTTGAATATACTAGCTATTCCAAGTTAATTTAACAATAATTTCAATGCACATCCTAAGCTTTGGTTATTTCCAGCACAAGAAAACAAAATTTCCAGGCTACTGAAGGATACAGAAAATAATGCACAAAATACCATGTTTCCAGAACAATTCTATACTTGCTAAATCCCATTGTATTCAGTGGGACTTACTCCTATGAAACTAGGCATAAGATTGTAGCCTACTTAAACCAAGCTATACACTATTTTCTTCATATAGTATATGCATGGTAAGTAACACAGAACAGAGTATCTTTCAGTTTCACTTAAGAGATGTTGTGTAGCAGCTATGACACTAATAAAGTGTACTGCAACAACTAAAGTTGATCCTTTAATTTGAGTGGGTCTATTCTCTAAGTATGATTAAATCTGAATCCAACCCGGTGTTTATAACTCCTGATTATCTCATCATTAAGCATCTGAATGTAAAAGACATGCACCTCTCATTGGGCATGCATAAAGAAATGTGGTCTTTTCTTCAAATGTGGCCGTTTGGGAGGGCTGGGCCTAGCATTCCTTTCCTAGTGTTCTTAAGGAATGTATGCCATATTTTACACATGTATGTGTGTTTTTTCATCCTTAATTAAAGGTTTGTGACATCTGTCTCTAAATTCTGCAACCACATGTAAAATACAGGAGAGAAACAGTCTTCAGGAAACTATGAGGCAATCAGAGGGGCTAAGGTTAATAATGTTCCAGTTAAACTGGTTAAAAACATTATTAAAAATTAAATTAGTAGGCATATAAAAGAACAAACCTGAAAAAGAATCAACATGGCCTCTGCAAAGGTAAAGCAATAGCCCATTAGCCTTTGAAAGTTCTTTGAGAGTGTCAGTAAATATGTGGACAGGAGTCATCTGGCAAAAAAGGTTTACACAGACTTCCAGAAAGCTTTTTGACACAGTCCCTTGTCAAAGATTTCTGAGCAAGCTTAGCAGTTATGGAATAAGAGAAGAGACTCTTCTGAATCAGTAACTGCTTAAAGAACTGAAAGCTGAAATGGTAAATTCTTTCAGTGGAAGATATAAAGTACCACTGAAGTACCACAGAGTTCTGTACTGGATTCAATGCTTTTCAACTTGTTCATAAATCATCAGGAATTAGGAAGGAGCAATGAGATGGTCAGGTTGGCTGATGACCCCAAATTATTTAGGGTGTTTAAAACAAAAAGGGATTGTGAAATGCTCCAAAAGGGCATCTCCAAATTGGGAGAATAAGCATTAAAATAGCAGAAGGAATGCAGTTTAAGCAAGTAATATATGCTTACTTAAAGCAAGAAATCCCAACTCTGTGTGTACATTGATGCAATTTGAGCTACCGTAACTGACAAAGAAAGAAATCCTGGAGTTGTGGTGGATGACTTAGTGAAAATGACCCAGTGGTATCTGTTTTAAAAAATGGTGAGTTCCATGTTAAGCATAATTGGGAAGAAAGTAAAAATAAAAATGCTATGATTGTACTGCCCATATACAATGTATGGTGTGATTACACTTGGAATACTCTGTAGTATTCTGAGAACCATACCTAAAAGATATTGCAGTGTTGGAAATAGTATAGATAAAGAAACTAAAATGATCAGGGGGCTGAAACAACTCACTCATGAGAAAGCGTTGCATGATATGGAGAAAGAGTAAAGGGGGACATATTAGAACCAACAAATCAGGTTGGAGGAGACTCAGGACAGATAAAGTGAGGTATTTCTTCACATAGTTAAACTATGGCTTCTTCACACAAACTATGGTTACTTGTCCTGGTGGCTATGCATTACTGCAGTATGTCAGAGGCAATATGTCTATGTACATCAGTTGCTTGGCAACATCAGAGAAGGGTGCTCTTGCACTTGTGTCCTGCTTGTAGGTTTCCTGTGAGCAGCTGGTTGGTTGCTGTGTGAGGCGAATGTTGGCCAACATGGACCCTTCGGCTGTTTCAGTATGGCTATTCCTATGTTTTTATAACTAAACATGGCAGTAACTTCTTAATTGTTGTTTCAACTATTTAAAGACTACCATTCATAATAAAAAATAAGAAGGCAGTGCACAATATAAGGCCAATACAATATAACAGAAACCAAACATTTAAGAAAGCAGTAATTCAATAGAATAATGGAATCACAGAATAGTAGAGTTGGAAGGGGTCATGAAGGCCATCGAGCCCAACCCCCTGCTATTGCAGGACATCAAGTTACACCATCCCACTCAGATGGCTGTCCAGTTTCTTTTTGAATGTCTCTAGTGTGAGAGAACCCACCACCTCTCAAGGCAGCTAGTTCCACTGTTGTATTGCTCTGACAGTGAGGAAGTGTTTCCTGATGTCTGACTTGTGAGGAGTATAGAGGAACTACTACTTCTTGTGATTTGGAAGTAATCTTCTGTCAATGCATCCCAAAATAGCATATGCCCTTTTTGTGGCTGCATCACATTATTGGCTCATATTTAGCCTGTTGTTCACAAGAACTCCAAGTTCTTCTTCTGTTGAGCCATGTATTCCCTATCTTGTATCGATGTCTTTGGTTTCTTTTTTCTAGGTGGAGGACTTGGCACTTGTCCTTATTGAATTTCATTCTGTTGGTTTCAGCCCAGTGTTCAAGTTTATCAAGATCCTCCTGGATCTTCATTCTGTCTTCTAGGGTGTTTGGTATTCCACCCAGTTTTGTATCAGCTGCAAAGTTGATCATCTTTCCTTGTACTTCCTCATCTAAATCATTAATAAAGATACTGAAGAGCACTGGGCCCACGTCTGAACCCTGTGGCACCCCACTAGTTCCCTCAATCTAATTTGAGAAGGTGCCATTGATGAGCACTCTTTGTGTCGGATTCAACAGACGATTTTGGATCCACCTAATAGTTTTTCCATCTAGTCCACTTTTTGCTAATTTGCTTATCAGAATGTTATGTGGCACTATGTTGAAAGCTTTTCTAAAGTCTAGGCAGATTATGTCCACAGTGTTCCGTTTTTCCATTTGGAAGGTTACTCAGTAAAAAAATTAAATTAGTGTGACAGGATTTATTTTTGAGAAATCTATGCTGGCTTCTATTAATCACTGCACTTTCCTCAAGATGCTTGCAGGTGGAATTTTTAATACTTTGATCCAGAATTTCCCCAGGGATTGATGTCAGACTGACTTGTCTATAGTTCCCAAGTTCATCTTTTTTCCCCTTTTTGAAGATAGGGACAACATTAACCCTTCTCCAGTCGTCTGGCAATTCTCCTGTTTTCCAAGATTTATTAAAGATGGTTCTGAGAGTTCCTCCACTAGCTCTTTTATGACTCTGGGATGGAGTTCATTGGGCCCTGGAGATTTGAATATGTTAATTCCACCAAGGTATTCCTTGATCATTTGTCTGTCTGTCTTGGGCTGCCATCTCTCACTTCAAGCTTGTGCTTCCTCTTGATTGCAGATTTCCTTGTGGGAGAAGACTGAAGCGAAGTAGGAATGGACAATTTACCTTTTCATCAGTTATCACTCTGCCATTCACTTTAACTAGCTGGACACCCTTCTCTTTCTTGTGTCTTTTGTTCTGGATGTTTCTGAAGAAGGCTTTCTTGTTGTGCTTAGCATCCCTTGCTATTCTCAGTTCATTTCCTGCTTTATCCTTCCTGATGCTATTCCTGCAATTCCTTGCTATTTGTTTCTATTCTTTCTTTGTGGCCTGGCCTTGCTTCCACTTCCTGCACATGTTCTTTTTTTCTTTCAGGCTGTCACTTAACCTTTTGTGGAGCCATGTGGGCTTCCTCTGCTGTTTTCTACACTTTTCTTGTTCATAGTTGTGCTTTTTCCAACAATGTCATTTTTCAGGTGTGGTGGCCAGCACTGTACACAATACTTTAAGTATGGTCATATTAAAGATTTGTATAAGAGGAATATGATCTTGGAAATTTGATTTTCAATTCCTTTCCTAATTATGGCATTCCCTCCTAACATTTGACATTTTCATCAAGCTGTCCACCACATTCTCAAGACCCCTTTCTTGGTCTGTCAGCACTAGTTCAGATTCCATCAGCTTATACTTGAAGATGAGATTCTTTTCCCCCAGCATGCTAACTTTACACTTGCTTACACTGAACAGCATTTGCCGGTCTGATGCCCTTTTTCCCAGCTCGGAGAGATCCCACTGGAATTCCTCACAATCCCTTTTAAATGTTTTATTTTAGTATCATCAGCAAACTTGGCTACTTTATTGCTCACTTCTAATTCCAGATCATTTATGAACAGGTTGAAAAGCACTGATCCTAATGCAGAATCTTGTGAGAATACCATGCATTCTCAATGTTGGCTTTCAATTCTTTAATCAGTTACTGATCCATAGGACATGAGTGTGCACACAAAGCCCTTATTCCATCACTGCCAGGTTTTCTCAAGAGTCTGTTGATGAATTTTATCAAAAGGCTTTTGGAAGAAAACAATGTCTATTTGATTGCTCTGTCTACGTGTAGTAGTGACACTCTCAAAGAATTCTACTGGATTGGCAAGACAGGGCTTACCCCTGCAGAAGCCATATTGCTTCTTTTAAAGCAGGGCTAGTTCTTCTATATGTTAATTGAATCTATCCTGAATAACACTTTCAACCAATTTACGCAGAACCAACAGAAAGCAAAGCAGCATATAATTTTCCAGATCTCTTTTTAAAAATTGTCCTAGAGTGCTGGTACATGGCTAGAGAGTGATCTTAGGGACATGATGTACATATTGTATAAGAAAGTCATCAATTGATTCTGAGGAGGAAGAGGCAGAGCTGAGTAGATGAGTTGGCGATTTATAGGTTATTTACTGAAGATGCTCAGGGCAAAGAGAGAGAACCAGCCCTCTTTGGAAAAGGAGGGAGACATTTCAGAGTGGTGGGGAGGAGATGGAAGGGGTATCCTTGGCACCAACAGGATATGACAGGCTAAACAAGTGGACCAATTCAGAAGTGTCCAGCATTCCTGCTGTCTAGCCCTCACGCAGCAGGGGCCACCTTCAGGGCTGAATTCTTTCTGAAAGGAATGGAAGGAGGGGAAGTTTAAGTTTGGATCCAGCTCTTTACATTGTCAATTGCTTCTCTCACATCTCAAAGAGAATGCTGCTTCACTGTATACTGTTTCTTAACCTGTTAAACTTTAATAAAAGGATTGTGCTTCTAAAGTGTCATCTGTGCCTGTGGGGGCAGTGGAGTGGGGGCAGGGTGGCGGTGCGGGGCTGCATCGGCGCGGGATGGCAGTGAGGGGCGGCGGCTTTAGAAGGATTGTGCTTCTAAAGTGTCATCTGTGCCTGCATCTGTGGTGGTGTGGGGCAGCTGCGCGCAGCGGCGCAGTGCTGCGGTGCGCAGCGGTGGTGGCGTGAGGCGGCGGCGCGGGGCGGCAGCGCACGGCAGCGCAGGGCAGTGGTGTGCGGCAGCGGTGGCGCAGGGCGACGCGGTGCGTGGCAGCAGTGGCGCGGGGCAGCGGTGTGCGGTGGCGTGGGGCGGCAGCGTGGTGCGGCGGTGCGCAGTGGCGCGGAGCAATGGCGCGGGGCGGTGGTGCTCGGCGGCAGTGGCGCAGAGCTTCCCGGTGGGGGTGATCAGTTCCCGGAGTGCGGGGTGGAGCAGGGCACACTGAGTACAAGCCGGCCTGGTGGTGCAGGCAGGCTGGCAGCGTCCCAGGCGTCGGGCACACACACTTTCGCTCTATAAGACGCACAGACATTTCCCCTTACTTTTGAGGGGGAAAATGTGCGTCTTATAGAGCGAAAAGTACGGTATATGACAGTGCATGCATTATTCTCAAAGAGCCACCAGATGGGCACAGAAGAGTGGGCACAAACATATAATTAATAGCAGCAGAGGATAATTTAGCATTGCTTTTGCTCATTTACGAAAACATATCATAATGCCCTTCCTTTGCCAGAGGTGTTAGCTGACACAGTTCTGTCTCATAAAACATCTGCACATTATGTAATAGATGGCTCAATTATTTCAAATCTTCCTATAGTGATAAAGTAATTATAATCATAACATATAGCTATCTTTAATATAATTAAATATGCTTAAAATGCCAAATAATTCAAGGTGACTTAAGCAGTGCATCAATCACAGTGACAGGCTGGGCTGATAAAAACATTTTGTGCACTCTGATGATGCTGCATTTATATCAGTGGGTAGGACAGGCCTGACTACTAATACTAGCATGTCCATCCTTTGAAATGATTAAAAAAGTCTTCTCTGGGACGAACCCTAAGATCATCTGTGGAGGTCCTTCTAGGGGCATCACCTCTAAAATAAGTGGGGAAGGGGAAGGGCCTTCTCATCTGTGGTACCCCAATTATAGAATCACTTCCCTAGAAAGACGTTTCTGGCCCCAATTCTCTAGGTATTTTAGTTCCAGGTTAAAACCTTTTTATTTTCCAGGAATTTTAATTGTTAAATAATGTTATTGTTTTTTATCTCTATGGTTACTGGCATTGTGTGATTTGGTTTTATTCTTGTATTATATACAGAAACTGTTGTTGATATTTATTTGCTATTGCTGGTACATGTTTGGTAGAAGCTGTTCTTCTTCCTCACCACCACTCTTTTCTGGCTCAAAGCAATAAGCAGGTGAACAAATGAGTTGCAAGGATGAAAACAAGAGACAATTTTAAGGAGCTTCTCTTAGTTGGCCCCTGCTGGAGTATCAGCCCTTGGCAGTGCCCAGCTATACCTATTCTTGACACCAGTCCTGACTTACCAGCAATTCTTGCTCCCTACAGATACCATAGCTCCTCACTAAGCCATCTATCACTGGGTCAGCTGTGAAAAAAGTTTGTTGTTCTACAATCAGTGGTGTAGTGGCAAATTTAGAAGCGGGGGTCCCTTCATGATAGTCAGAACCACACCAGAAACCCACCTCCCTGTCAATGGCTCGTATTCCAAACCACACCTATTTCCAAGATTATGCAACCTATGATTATATATTTTAAAATGAGCTTTGTCACTTTATTTGAATTTCTGTTGAGTAATAAATGCAAGATGAGGTTATCTCTTTTGGAGGTGAAGCAACAGCAGCTTCTAGAAGTTATTTCTTTTCATTTTGTTTTGTTTTGTTTTTTTGTTTTGTTTCGTTTCTTATTTATTTATTTTTACTTCTAGGCCACCCCTTAACCCAAGGGCTCTCTGGGTGGCTTATGGATGGCTGATTCGGCACATAAAATTCACTGATAGAATTGATAAAAGCAATAACATTAATAAAACATTAACATGTATCTCAGCATGAGAAAAATTATAAAAAACCATGATTATACATCTATACATGTCCAAATATAACCAAATAAATTTAAAACAACAAAAATTAAGTAGACAATCAACAACAAAATACAATTTAAACTAATCAAATGCTTGCTGGAACAAAACAGTTTTTACTTAGTGCCTAAAAGAGCAAGATGGGTGTTAGTCATATGTCGTATGTCCCTGAAGAGCAAGTTCCAAAATCTGGGTGCCAAAGAATGCCCATCTCCTAGACCTTTCTCCCTTCACCTCACTGGGAGGGGGAGGGAGGTATTCGGAGGTGGATGTCAGAGGAAGATTGAAGTGGTTGGTAGGCATATATGGAAAAAGGCATTTTCTCAGGTACTCTGGTCCCAAGCCATTTAGGGCTTTTATATGTCAAAGAAAACATCATGAATTGGGCCTGGACTGGAACAAGGAGCTGATGGAGGATCGGTGTAATGTGTTCTCGACAGCTGTGTGTCACACTGTTCTGTATTAGTTGTAATGTCTGGGTGGTCTTCAAAGGTAGCCCCACAGAGGACACATTGCAGTAATCCAGGTGAGAAGTTCCCAGCGCTTGGATAACTGTGGCCACCCTCTACTCATCCAGGTAGGAACATAGCTGAGAAATCAGTGGGAGCTAAAGGGAGGTGCTTCTGGCTACCAAGCCAACCTGGGACACCAGGGAGAGCTCACAGTCCAGGAGCACCCCTAGGCTATGGAGCTTATCCTTTAGAGGCAGTGCAACCCCATCCAGGATAGGTTGAAAATTTCTCAGTTGCAGTGAAGGAGTGCCCACCAGCAGTGCCTCTGTTATGTCTGGATTCTACTTCAGTTTATTGGACCACATCCAGCCCATTACTAAGCTCAGGCATCGGTCTAGGAGAGCCACCACCTCACCTGGATCAGATGAAAAGGCAAGATCTGGGTGTCATTAGTGTACTGCCATCTCTCATGTCCCGCACAGGGGACAGAATCAAATCCTATGGGACCCCATGGTGCAAGCACTATGGCACAGAATCACACTCCCTCAGCACCATTGTCTGAAACTGGTCAGGCGGGTAGGATGGGAACCAGAACTCAGAGTGGTGCCCCCAACTCCAACTTTTCTAGATCTTCAATCACATTTTTGATGCAAGGTGATAAAAAATTTGCATGGCTCTGAATTCTGGAAGGCAGACCTTTAGCAAGCGCTATAGCATTAAGTTCTTGCAGCTGCAGAAGCAGAAAGTGATCAGAGTAGGGCCTATAACCTCCTTTTTGCAATGATCAATGTAAGCTTCCATGTGATGCTTTTTGGCTTATCTAATCATTTCTCTGCCAGTTTATGGGCAAGTCTTTGAGAGTTCTTCCACACCTTTGAATGACTTAAGTTGTGTGGTTTTTGTTCCATTCTATGTAACAGAATTACTGTACTTCCATTGAAAGTGAAACACGTTGAGTTTTGAGAGTTCCTAAACTTGGATTGGGAGCATATAGAACAATCAGGTCTGCCTGATTCACATTTCAGCCATGAATTATTGCTTTTCTTGTTTTCCCACATTTCCACTGACCAAATATCTGGCCAGACATTATTGACACCATCTGACTCTTTTTTGCTACTGTCACAGAGATTGTGCAAAGTACTGATTTCTGGGTCAACACAGTGACCCTCTGGTGCAGCCAATCTGCTTAATGGGGGAGGTTATGATGAAGGAATGAATTCCTTTTTGAAGTTGGAATTAATAATGATTTGCTTGCAGTTCAAAGCAGTTTCTGTGGTCTGCAAAACTGACTCAGAAAGCCCTATAAAGTTGAACACCATAAGCACATAGGAAGAACTGAAGACAAAGGAACACTCACTCTTTTATTCCCCTCAGAACAAAACAGAAACCACTCCCAGTCTGCTATGTAAAAAGGAGGAATGAAACTTAGCTGCTACAGTCAAAACTTGAGTACTCCCTTGAAAAAAATAAATTTGAACTTTCTCTGACTTTGAAACCACTTTATTTAGTCCTTCACAATTGCAGTGTAGGCATAAATAACCAGGATTTTTGAGGGGGAGAGATTGTGGGGATGGGAGGTAGTGTTTGGAGGAGCAAAGGCAAGCTGACTGCATGTTTCTGAGGAGCAAAACCTGACATGAGGGAAAGTGCCACAGAAAACACGTGCATACCTGGCAGGCCTCTCCAGGTAGGGAGTTCCCAGGAACTGTTGGGAACTGACAAATTCAGGACTCGAACAAAATGACAGCTGCCAAACATGAACCAGCAAAATTAAGTCTCTTGAGAGGCGGAGGAGGAGGGACATTGACCCCCCCCCGAGGGGGGTGCTCCGACCCCCTCCACTACAGCCTTGACTATAATCTAGAGATCACATGTCTTCAAATTGTTGTTGTTGTTAGTTGTGAAGTCATGTCCGACCCATCGCGACCCCATGGACAACATTCCTCCAGGCCTTCCTGTCCTCCACCATCCCCTGGAGTCCACCTAAGCTCACAGTGGTTCTGGGTCCAGCTGACTTTTGCTTCTTGACTTTAGGTTTCTCAAGAGACAACTAAGATGGTCTGGTACTCCCGTTTCTTTAAGAACTTGCCACAGTTTGTTGTGATCCACACAATCAAAGGCTTTAGCATAGTCAATGAAGCAGAAGTAGATGTTTTTCTGGAACTCCCTAGCTTTCTCCATGATCCAGTGTATGTTGGAAATTTGATCTCTAGTTCCTCTCCCTCTTCGAAATCCTGCCTGTCCTTCTGGTAGTTCTCGGTCCACATACTGCTGGAGCCTAGCTTGTAGGATTTTGAGCATAACTTTGCATAACTTTGCTAGCATGTGAAATGAGTGCAATGGTGCAGTAGTTTGAACATTCTTTGGCATTGCCCTTCTTTGGGATCGGAATGTAAACTGACCTTTTCCAATCCTGTGGCCACTGTTGAGTTTTCCAAGTTTGCTGGCATATTGAGTGTAGCACTTTTACTGCATCATCTTTTAAGATTTTGAATAGTTCCGCTGGAATACTGTCACCTCCACTAGCTTTGTTGTTGCTCAGACTTCCTAAGGCCCATTTGACTTCACATTCCAGGATGTCTGGCTTGAGGTCAGTGACCACCCCATCGTGGTTATCAGGGATGTTAAGCTCTTTCTTGTATAGTTCTTCTGTGTAATCTTGCCACCTCTTCTTAATCTCTTCTGCCTCTGTTAGGTCCCTGCCATTTTGGTCCTTTATCATGCCCATCTTTGCATGAAATGTTTCCTTCATATCTCCAATTTTCTTGAAGAGATCTCTGGTCCACCCTATTCTATTGTTTTCTTCTATTTCTTTCCACTGTTCATTTAAGAAGGCCTTCTTATCTCTTCTAGCTATTCGCTGGAATTCTGCATTCAGTTGGGTGTATCTTTCCCTTTCTCCCTTGCCTTTTGCTTCCCTTCTTTCCTCAGCTATTTGTAAAGCTTCCTCAGACAGCCATTTTGCTTTCTTGCATTTCTTTTTCTTTGGGATGGGTTTAGTTGCTACCTGTTGTACAATGTTGCAAACCTCCGTATACCTGATGGTCATCTGAATTAAATTCACCCATTCCTGTCCATTATAGTTCATTGATTCTTAAGATGTCGATGTTCAGTCTTGTCATTTCTTGTTTGACCACATCCAGCTTGCCTTGATCCATGGATCTTACATTCCAGGTTCCTATGGAGTATAGATCTTTACAGCATCGGACTTTCCTTTCACCACCAGATACATCTGCAACTGAGCTTCCTTTCGGCTTTGACCCAGTCGCTTCCTTCTTTCTGGCGCTACTAGTACTAGCCCTCCGCTCTTCCCCAGTAGCATATTGGACACCTTCCGACCTGAGGGGCTCATCTTCCAGTGTCATATCTTTTTGCCTTTTGGTACTGTCCATGGGGTTTTCGTGGCAAAGATACTGGAGTGGGTTGCCATTTCCTTCTCCAGTGGATCACATTTTGTCAGAGCTCTCTGCTATGACCTGTCCATTTGGGTGGCTCTGCACGGCATAGCTCATAGCTTCACTGAACTATGCAAGCCCCTTTGCCACAAGACACTGATCCATGAAGGAGGTCTGCAAATTAGGATAGAAAAATACCCCAAACTTGTAATATGTTACCTAAGCATAAGAATGTATTAAATTCTGATACAATATCAAGTTATTTAAAAATCAATATACAGATACATTACTGAGCATTTGTTTGCAGACACTTGTCTTGCTTATGATAGATTGACCAACATGTCCAGGAGTGCAATAAACATTGAAGGTAAATGCTAAGATGTAAATTGGCTGCAATGCATTGGTCCCCTTCACTGCTTAAAGACAATTAATACTTTGCTCTTCCAGCTACATAGTTTCTCCTGTAATGAATTCGGTCCCATTGCTAATTCAGGAAACAAAATGCAGCACCTTAGATAATAACCCTTTTGCTTGTTATTAATTTGTATTTATTCATTTAAAAAGGCTTACACAATGCCTATAGAAGGAAAAACCCATTTCAAGGTAGTTCGCAAAATTAATCAAGCATCAGTAATGCACCATTGCAAACCAATTAACTATTTAATAAATAACAAAAAGAAAATAATATGAGACCAAATACAAGTATTAAAATCAATTACACAATGAAACCAATTCCATCAAGCAGCCTCGTAAAACCCTTAAGAGACAGTGAGAATAAATATGGTCCTTCTACAAAGGACCGCAAAGACAAGACTTGATATATCCCAGCTGGTAATAGGTACTTTAAGCCTGGTGCCACAACCAAAAACACCCCTCTCTTGTGCCTGCCAGTCTGCTTTCTCTGAAAGGCAAGCATGCTGGAAGGACATCACCTTAACATGAGAACAGATTAGTAAAGGCAAAAGTGATCCTTCAGACGGCCCAAACCATCACAGGTTTTAACATTTAACACCAGGGTTTTAAAATGGAGTAGGAACATACCGCCCGGACTCACCACCTGCCGGCCCCCCCGCGACGCTGCACGGCGCACGCGGGCGCCTACTCCTGCCACCATGGCCAAGACTGCTCGGCGACTCTGTCACCGCCGCCCGGAACACCGCCGGCCCGGGACC
This sequence comes from Varanus salvator macromaculatus, assembly GCA_023646645.1. Lineage (NCBI taxonomy): Eukaryota > Metazoa > Chordata > Lepidosauria > Squamata > Varanidae > Varanus > Varanus salvator. Next base: position 30,435,779 of record JAIXND010000756.1, read on the forward strand.
CATCCCCAGCCGCCCCCGGCACGTGTGAGAGGCATGCCGGGTGGGGCGAGCAGCAGGCAACGGGTGGGGCGAGCGAGGGGAGGAGCCCCGCGGGCCCTGAAAGCGCTGCCAACTCCAGGGGCCGGTGGCTGAAGGGTGGGCGGCCGAAGGGCGGTGGCCAAAGGGCACCGCCGTTTAGGGCGCCGTTCGGAGGGCCGTTCAGGGGCTGGGCTGGCCAGGGGCCAAGGCCCAAGGGGGAATAGACTGGTGTGGCGGTCTGGTTAGTTTGTTTTAGTTGGGGATTTTAAATGGGGATATAGTTTTTAAATTTCTGTTGGTGCATCTCGGCTGGTTGTTTGTTTGGTTGTTGTTATGTCGTTGCCTGGGGAGCGCGGGGTCGCCGCCATTGAGGTGGTGATGGGCAGGGGGCGTTACAGCGGTGGGAAATTAACATGTCTGCCTAGAAGAAGGAGGGACAGATGGCTAACACCTGTCCCTCGTTCTGGTTATTCTCCCAGCCGGCAGGTTCCTTGTAGCTGTGTCAGCTGCCCCACGGGCCTGTTGGTGCTGTTATTAAATGCCAGGTCGGTCCACAATAAATCTGTCCTCATCCACGACTTGATCATGGATGAGGGGGCCGACCTGGCTTGTATCACCGAGACCTGGGCGGGAGGGGGGGGATGTCTCCCTGGTGGGCGGTTCGGGTCTTGGAGTGGGGGACTTGGGCCTTGTCCTGGACGGGGTTGCACTCCCTCTAAAGGACAAGGTCCGCAGCTTGGAGGTACTCCTTGACCCGGAGCTGTCGTTACAGGCCCAGGTAACGGCGGTGGCGAGGAGTGCTTTCCTACAGCTTTGGCTGGTACATCAGCTGCGTCCCTTCCTAGACCTCGTCCAAGCACCTTATCCACATCATCAGGCCGCAACAACTGAAATTCATCCATTACTCATGGACCAGACGGCATCGAAGGCAACCCCACAGTAGAATCTGCTTCCAAAGCAGAGTCGAGCTCGCAGCGTATCTGAATGATTTTCTCCCGAAAATGCTGGGCAAACTCGTCACAGCAGGCTTCCGAGGGCGGAACCAGATCCTTCTTAGGGCCAGGATGTACTAGGCCCTGAACCCCTCGAAAGAGCTTCGCTGGACGGCATTGTGAGGAGGCAATGGAGATGGAGTAGAATTTCTTCTTCGCCATCCTCACCGCCACAGCATAGGCGCAATAGTGCGCACACAAGTGTGTTTGGTCAGATACCTGTTGTGATCTCCTCCACCTGTCCTCTAGTCGTCTCCCAGCCTGCTTCATTGCCCGTAAGTCGATCGTATACCATGGAGATGAACGGGCTCAGCTAGACAGGAGAGGACGCTTGGCGACAGTGACACACGCGTTGGTGACTTCCCGACTAGATTTCTGCAATGCCCTCTACGTGGGGCTGCCCTTGAAGACGGTCCGGATACTTCAGTTGGTACAAAATAGAGCTGCCAGGTTGCTGACGGGGGCTGGGCGTTATTCTCACAGAACCCCAGTCCTCCGTCAGCTCCATTGGCTCCCAATTGAAGTCCGGGCCCAATTCAAGGTGCTGGTGTGACCTATAAAGCCCTAAATGGCTTCGGACCCGGATACCTAATGGACCGCTTGTGCCCTTACATGCCCTCCTGCCCGCTAAGGTCTGCAACAGCGGCCCTTCTCCGGGAGCTGTCTTTGAGGGAGGTGAAGTGGGTGAGTACCTGGAGGAGAGCTTTTTCGGCGGTGGCGCCCCAACTATGGAATACTCTCCCTGGAGAGGTTTGCCTGGTGCCGTCATTATTTGCTTTTCGGTGCCAGGCGAAGACCTTTTTATTTAAGTCTCATTTTAACTGTTAGTTGTGGATTTTGTTTTGCATTTGTATTGCTTGTTGTTTGTTTATTTGGTTTATTGCATATATTTGTTTGGTTGATTTTGTTTAATTTACTTAGTTTGTTACGTTTATTTAACTAGATTTTTAGTTGCTGAGATGCACCGTGGGGGGGGGGAGGGATAAATTAAAATTGTTTTTATAGTTATTGTATTTTAATCATGTTGTTAGCCGCCTCGAGGCTTTGTTGCGATGGGGTGGCCTATAAATGTTTTAATAAATAAATAAATAAATACCAATGCAGACTCAAGTTCCAACCCAGAAATGGAGCTTGTTGAGTGACTTTGTGCCAGTCACAGATGCTCAGCCTAAACTACCCTACAGGGTTGTTGTTGTGAGGATAAAATGGAGAGGAGGAGGAAGATCCTGTAAGCCACCCTAGATTCCTTGCCAGAGGAAGAAATACTGGATATTTTTGTAATGTAATCATTTAAAAAATGTGATACAGATTTGAACACATACAAGCTTGTATTTAGTGTTTGGTCTTCTGCCTTCACTGTGTCAGAATATGAGACTAGACACTTTTGCTTAGTACATAGTAATGGTGATTTTTGAAAATTAGCTCTTGATTTTTATGTTGTTCAGTACCATGTAGTTCTAATATGAACTACAAATGCTATGACTAATATATTAAATCTGGCTGGAATTATTTCTTATTGTGTGTATGTATGCATGATACAGGTATACATTTAGTTTGATTTATACCCTTTGGAAAAGAAATTCTGTCTCATTTCAGTGTTCACGCTGCATGCTGAACTGCTGCTTGTTTCAGCTGTGATTTTCAAGGGCAGTTTATTTGTATCTCCCATGATATTCCAGGCGAGAGCAAATGAAAAGAGCAATAATGAATTATTAGTATATCTATGGTGTTGCAATATATATATAAGACACAGCTGAACCAAATGGCCTCTAAATTATAAAGCAGCATGGCCTTTTTTTTTAAATGATTAGAAAGCTGGATTCCAGCTGATAACTACACTAGTCAAAACAAATAGGGCTGTCTTGTATAAATAACTGCTGTTCTCTAAGCAAGTCCTTGATGGACATTAATAACATTTTAAACTGAGAAATCGTGAAATTTAAAGCCAGCAAATCTATCAGAAGGCAGCGGTTGACACACTTTTTCAGTGGCAGTGACTTCTTAAAACAGAATGGCACATTTTAAAGAACACAGCTGCCTGTGAGATCTCCTACCCACAATGTGAGTTAAATGCGAAATACCATGCACAGCGCTGTTTTCAGAATGTTGGGGCCCCTTGGGCAAGGCATCTGCAGTACAGTAGCCAGCTCCAAATTGATAACAAAGTGGAAATGCCAAATCAACAATTTGCATAAAATTTGCATATGCTAATTTATACACATATTTTCCCATTTAGAAATGATTCTAATTGAAATAGAAATACAGAGCATTTTACCACAGAGCATAATTCAATAAGGCGCTTCATTTCCCACCAATTCCTCTCTGCACTGCTGCTTTCCCTTTGCAAGTGGGGGGCCCTGCCAGTTCAGCTGCATAAGTGGGATCCACCACCTTCACAAGACAGATGTTAGTGCTTCCCAGGGGAAGCCCCGAAATGAACAGAACTGCTTGTTTCTGGAAGGGGGCAGATTGGTGGAGCCATCCTACTGGATCCCTGCCAACTTGTCTCCTTCCAGAAAAAAGAACTTCTAGTCATTTGGGGGTTATGCAGGAAGCTCTAAATTGCTGCTGCCTGGATGGTGGAGCTGCTTGCACAATAGACTTTTTTGGTGTGTACAGGGATTGGTGGGTCCTGTTAGATTCTGCCTATCATGCAAACAACTGTTGCAAGGTGACTTCAATGCCTTGGTTAGTCCACTGTCCAGACTGGGCAACTTCAGGGCCCAGCTGTTGCTTCTCAACAAAGGAAGCCTTTCAAACAAAGGACATCTCCAAAAGAGAGGATGGGCCTCTGTAAAATGGGATACATGGCCACTCTAGCCCTCACCTGGGAGAGGATGGATATGCATACTAAGGATTCTCTTTGGCTGCACTCTACTTTTTGCATACAGAAAATGATAGCATTACCAGAATGGTGAGCCCTTGGCTGGCTTTGGAGCCTTGGAAAATCCTAGCCTCACTTCCTGAAACCAACCCCTGATCACTAATTTACATGTTTTAATTAAAGTGAAGCCATCTATTATGTGTAAAGTGTCCACATCTCTGGCAGTAATTCTTGCACCTTTGCACCAATTAGCCAGAACTGGACTGCTAGTAATTGGTAAGAGGTTGGTTCTTTTTCAGATAAGGAGGCAGGGGAAGCACATTTTTCCATCTCTGTAAAATAGGTTGAACTAATTGTTAAGGGGTGCTTAACAATGGACACTACTGCAAGTGATGTGGTGTCTGAGAACTTACAATTCCCCTTCTCTTAGGAGCCACCTTTGAGTCAGAGGCAGTTGGCTGGAAATGGAATGCTAGATTACATGGTATCCAGGGCTAACTTTGGGTTAACCATTCTGCCCTGTTTTCCACTTATACTCTAATATAGCTGCAGAGCACTGGATCTAGATAAGGAACTGTGAGTGCTGCAAGAGGGGAGGATAATATATCTTTTAAGATCTGGATTGGGAGGCGTGTGCCTACTCTAGCATAAAAATCAAAAGAAGACAGTTGCTGAGCACAGACAGAATGTAAGGCCTGCCCTGGTCCTCTTTCTGATCAAGCAATATGTTTTTATATGGTTCTCATGTAAAGCTGCCTTCTTTTTTCTTGCTTTCATTCAGTTGTGGTTTTGTTTGCCTGCTTGGGGTTGAATAAATGTGAGTTAAGTTGCTTTTACTGGAAGCTTTCTGGACTACACCTGCTCTCTTCTTGTGGTATGCTCTAGTGCGGCTTGTATGTATTGTTCTGAGGGATGGGAGGCTTGCCTTTGGGGAAGGTTTGCACAAAGACCTTCAGCTATTTATATAGCAGCCTCATTTTCCTCTACAAAATACAGAATTATACACCGGGCAGTGTCTCCTGCACTGCATTCATTACTTTTTAAAATTACGTTTTATTTGCTGGGTTTATAGCTTTAGCTTAATGTACGTTGGCTTATGCACATTACAGGTAGAAAGTCAGTTAATCAACTTGGTAAGCCCCATGGAATACCATAGAACTTTTCTGAGTTTATCCTGCTTAGTCACACGAGGTACAAATGTGTGATAGTGCCCTCTTTTTGTTGTGCTTATCTGCATGTTTACTATTATTTTGAATTTTAATATTTATTGTACATTGTAATCTGAGCTGTTCACCTGGTTTTGTGAACTTGCTATATACATGGGACACACACACACGCACAGCAGTACTGTCATCTTTGCTGTCTCAGTTACTGTGATTTCACTTAACTGAGGTTTATTAATTATTTATTTAAAACTTGTGTATGTCATCCCCACATGCTTTGGCACCTTGGGACGGCTTACAAAGGGTTGACCATTGTCCCTCCACATTTGTGGGAGTTAGGGGCCCAGGACACCACAAAAGTGGAAAAATTGCAAGTATCTCTAGAGGAAAACTGCTGATATCTCTAGGGAACTATGCTCTCTGTTTGGGGATGCTATGCTCTTTGTCTCAGTACTAGCCAGCCTCACTCACATATTACGTCTTTCAGTGGGCACGGAGACTCTAGGATATTTGTGTGTTTTCCACTTTTGCAGGGGTCCTGCAACCCTAAACTCCACAAATGTAGTGTTTACTACTATTTGCAGTTGCAGGGGTTGGGGGGCTTGGAACCTATTCCTGAAGATATTGGGGTCTTGCTGTATATATTTAAATAAAATGTGTAAGTATTGTAAACCAATTGAGAACTGTAGATGATCTCAGAGAGGGAAGAGTTCATTTAATCTGCAATCCTTTGCACACTTGTCTAGAAGTAAAAGGGACTTATTTTCCATAGGCTTGGGCTACATAAGACAAGATACTCACTCTAATGTTATGACTAAGAAGATCGATTATCTAAAATCAGGTAACCACATAATTTAAACTCCTTCACATAACAGCACAGTCGTGACATATAGGTAGTCCCTGGGTTACAAAAGTCCAGGTTATGAACAACCTGAACTTACAAATGCATGGACTGCCACAAACCTATATGAATATCTCTAGAAAAAGGCATGAATATCTCTTAGGAAATATGACATGTTTGGTGACATATCATCAGTGGCAACCTACTTCCCTAGAGATAGTCACAGTTTTTTTTTCTCCCTGGAGATTGAATTTTTTTGGGATAGTCAGAGCTATCTCTAGAGAACTACATGATGTATCTCTAGGAAACTACTTGATGCATCATTGGCATTCTAGTTCCTTAGAGATATAGTATTCACAGCTTTTTGTTCTGGGCATCAGCTTGAACATACCCAGGCCAGTGTATTTCAGGGCATGTATAGGGTTTGTGGTTCACCCTTGGTTTTTCTTTAGCTTTGTAACTAGGCCCTCAGCTGCTACAAGGCCATTTATGGTGAGAAAAAGAAAATGGCTGTGCAAACAACCCTTGAGACCTCTTTTAAGAAAGCAGATCCAGTGGTTACCCTCCCTCCCTCCTTCCTAGTAGCACATTCAAACCTCGACTCTCCAGCATCAGGTCCATCTCCACCACCATCATCAGCTAGGCTTAATGTTACCTCAAGAACATTCTAAACAATCTAAAGAACCATATCTTTTAATTGTTTTTTTGTTTTTTTTTTACAATACTGTATACCTACACACATACAAACAGATTCTCTCTCTCCCTTTTCAGGAGAGAGAGAGAATACAGTTACTTTATTATTACTGTATTATTATCATTATAACAATGCTTCATTGTGTTTAAGGTGTTTTAGTGAATATGGAAGTCTTTCTTAAGTGTTTTATATGCATAGAAAGGTTACACACACGCATACAAACAAATGCAAAGGCAAACATTTGGCTTACTCATGTGATCCAGCCTTCATACAAATTTGACTTAAGGACATTCTCAGGAATGGAACTCATTGGGAACCTGGAGACTACCTGTATTCTATTTCTTAGCAGCTAGCTTTACATCAGGGAAGCAATCTGATTCTCACTTCCCTAGGTGTAAAGGAAGTGAGAAATCAATGAAATCAATGAGACAGACTTCTGTGTTGACATAGCACTGCAGTATAAATTGGATTCTGTAGACTGAAAAACTAGTTAAGCAATCATTTTCTGAGGCTTCTGATAGTAGCTATTGTGTTCCTTTGGTGCTCCTAGATCTTTCTTGGGCCTTTTGGTTCATTTTTACAGAACAAAAGAGGCAGTTAATTGATTCTGAATGTTCACTTGGGAGGAAAAACCTCTCATATCTCATCTTACAGTTGAACACCTGTTTGATTCTCTGAGGCAAGGGGAGAGATACATACTTTTTCAACTTGACTCTTGCAATTTCTGCTATTTAGTTTGAATGCAGAGTGCAAAGCAAACCCCATCAATTGGAACTCTTTCAGGAGTTAAATTACAGCCGGGTAACTGAAGAGTACAAGGAACCACAAGCTTCCTTTTCCTCTTCTTTTCTTTTTAGCACACTCACTACAGCAAAAGAATAAAGCTATCATTAACCAGATAGTAATATTTAGGCTGAAAACATGGAAAACACAAGAATGGTCTTACATTTCTTTATTATTTACTTAAAACACAGGTGGGCAAGTACAGGAGGCCTGGGAATAATTTTTGCCGTCCTAGATCTGTCTTCATCCTTATAACAGTAAGTATGAACCTGTTCTCAAGCTAAATTTGACCCTTTTAAGGGAAAAAAACAATAAAAAACATTTTTTATGTTCCCAGGCAACATATATCATTTCAGCCTGTTCTTTAGTCAAAATGGCTGCCAACATGACTTAAAGAGGCAGTAGTGCAAAACAAACTTTGTGATTGGTGTTTTTTTCCTTCTTTGTAATATATTTTATAGAAACTTACCAATATTGTAATTTCAATATATTTAAAAGAATTATTTCAACAATAGTGTTACACTGTTTTCTTTGTTTATGCCTATATAAGGTGTACCTTATTTACTCCATGTTTCATTAATTTTAATCTAATCAAGTCCAGCTTGTTTTTCCTCTGCTAATGGTACATAATGCACTATAATCAGTCAATATCTGGGTCCTCATACAACTTAATCATCTGAAAAAAAACCCTCCAAGATATCAGAGAGAGAACTCTATCCTGTTGTGAGATAAACCTTGGCATGCACCCAGCGATGCTAAGTGTGATGCTAGACCTAGAATTTGTGTTTGGTACTGAAACCAGCTTTCTGAGAAAACATATGGACAATGCCTAGACAACAGCAGAAATGAGGGAGTTGGTTGATTAGAATTTTATTAGTCAAAGCAAATGTGGCTTTGTTGCATTATGTTTCCTTGTGGTTCCTTGTTGAAGCTAGCAGATTCAGAATACATTAAAACAGGTTAGGCAAAGATGTAGCCTTTAGATATTTGAGCTCAAGGACAGGTTGTCCCTTCTGCAGACTCTGTGGGCTTGATTGTATCATCTTATGTGCATATAGAAGTTATCTACTTCCTGAAACAAGACAATTTACTTTCTTTAAGAAAAATGGAGCTGTAGTCAGTATTTTTCCCAATTAAAATGTCAAAATTTTATAATGATTAGGCTGAAATAGACCTCCAACACTGTTGTAAACCACCAAGAGAGCTTTGGCTATTGGGTGAAATAGAAATAATAACGATAATGATAATAATTTTTGTTAACAGAATGTAATTGCTGCTTTTCAATGCCAGGCTTCTCAACTATAATTAAGGGAGTAAACCTATGCCTCACAGGCAAAGACTGAGGGGCCACAGCATATTTTGGGTTCCCTGGACTGAGGTTGAAGACAGTGGCCTGAAGCTCCTCTCTCTCCTCCTTACAGCTAGCTCAGAAAGAACCACAATGGCTGCTCTGTGAGTTCAGGAGCTTAGCCACACACACACACACACACACACAGATAGAGAGAGAGAGAGATGCATTTTGGAGGAGAGTGGATAGACCAAAATATGAGAGCAGAAGAACACAAGTAGAGTCATGATGGATAAGACCAAGCTTCCATCTAGTCTATCACTCTGTACACACAGTGACAAACTACCTGCCCACATGATCACTCAAATAGGCTGGGTACAAGACCTTGTCCTGCCCAAGCTCCTCAGCAACTGGTATTTTCATGCATGTCACCTCTGGTGAAGGAGGCAGCACATAGGCAGCAAGGCTAGTAGCCATTTATAATGTCCTCTTCCATGAATTTGTCCAATCCCCTTTTAAATAGCCATCACCACTTGCGGTGGAAGTGAATTCCACAGTTCAAATATATGTTGTATAAAGAAGTACTTCCTTCTATCTGTCCTAAACCTCCCATCAATCAGCTTCATGGGATGACCCCAGGTTCAAGTGTTATGGGAGAGGGAGAAAAATATCTCCCTCTCTACTTTCTCCACACCATCCATTATTTTAATCACCTCTATCATGTCTCCGCTTATTCACCTTTCTTTCTAAGCTGAACTCTCCCAGTTGTTGTAGCCATTCGTCACAGGGGAATTGTTTCAGCCCCTGATAATTTTGGTTGCCCTTCTCTGTACCTTTTCCAACTCAGTAATGTCCTTATTCAGGTGAGGCAACCAGAACTGAACACAGAATTCCAAGTGTAGTTGTACCAAGGATTTTTATAAGGGAAGTGAGGTCTTGGCAGTGATATTTTCTATTCTATTCCTAATTATGCCTAGCATGGAGTTTGCCTTTTTCACAGCAGCTGTGCACTGGGCTGACATTTGCATTAGCTGTCCTGATGCTTCTTCAGCCTCAATCCCTCCAGCTCGGAATCCTTCAGCTAGACAGGCACAAAAGCCCATCCAGTGACAAGGGAGGGTGAAAAGGCTTCTGTTCTACACTGTTTGACCATGAGCCCTGTAAGTTCAGGGGCATTGCTGTAGCCTTGTGCCCTAAAACCACTATATGCAAAGTATTTAAAACCAACTTGTAAATTAAAAAATCCCCCCAGAAATCTGATATTGCAACACCAGCAAGCATATACAGAAAAACTGAGAATCACAAAGAACACTAATCACACAAAGGCAGGAATGGAATGGAATGGCTTTCATTTGATCACAGAAATGACATTTAGATGTGGTCCTAAAACTGGCTGTTGGATAAGGGATAAGGGCCACTCTGCTGGTGGATGGGAAGGCTGGCTACTGGGGTGGTACTTATGCTGCAGTACCCCTTGATATCTTGCCAAAGGCTTAGTGGTGGGAAAAGGAGTGTGTTGGCAGTGGTCAAAGAGCCACAGAATCCTGTGCCTCTTGTTCTGCCAACATGTCCTTAACAGGTGCTCTCACCTGCACTGACCCTGCAGTTAGGATAGTCCTGCATACTACAATGGGAAGGACAATGAAGGGGAAAAGTCAGCAAATGAATGAATGAATGGTGACCCTCTGCCCCCACCCTCAACAGGTTTTAGAAGGTAGTGGTAGCTTTGCTACAAAATCTCTCTGCTCCACCTCTGCATTTTGTAAAAGAGGGAAATAAGCTAACAGCCTGTGGAATACCAGTCCAGCATTCAGGGACTGCAATCAAAAAGGCTCTGCTGGTCCTAAAATAAACTGACTTGAGACACTGTCTAACTGGCTGACTTTGGGGATCTTCCTATGGGAGAAGGGACTCCCTGGAATGGACTTGTCATGATATTTCTTCATGCTGATGTAACAGCTGCAACAATCTCAACATATTTAAGATACAAGAAAACCAGGGTTGCATTTCCCTGCTCCCCTGCAAAGGACTTGTGTCAAGGAGCAGCAGAACAGACAGGACTTTAGCAGGTCAATGTTTATCCAGCATACAGATAAAGTGATTAGGAAAACTGTCACCTGGTAAATTGTTACATATCAAGTAGTTGTTAGAGTCATGGGACATCTGCTGAAAAGAAATTGGAAATTCTCAGGGATACCCTTAATTTGTAACATTAAAATACCTAGTATGAATGCCTAAATAGTGATTGTATAACAGGCATTCTGGGCACTGCTAGCCAATTTATATGCTGAGGTCACCGAAGAATGCAAGACTGAGTTGAAAGAACATCCTTCAGGCAGACACTTCTGAAGCATGTCTAAGTATTTGCTTGTCGCTGCTTTTGCCTCGCCTCTGGAAGACAGTGCGGTGTGGTGCTTAGAGTGTTGGACCGGGACTCAGGTTCTAGTCCCCGCTCATCCTGCAAGCTCTCTGGGTGGCTTTTGACCAGGCACTAACTTTCGGCCTAAGCTCCCACATAGGATTATTGTGAGGATAAAATGGAGAAGAGGAGGGTCACATAAGGTATCCAGGTGAAAAAGGTGAGATATGAAAAGAAAAGGACGAGATATAAATGTAATAAAATAATCACGTTAAAGTACCAGGATAGCACACTGACCCTTTAATAGTGTATTGCCTGAATTAAGCCTCTGTGTACACTTGATCATAATTTATGCTAGGAAATGCTGGGAGACATTGTCTCCAGAAATAGATACATATGGCATGCATTTTCAGGAGACTGTTTGCTGATGCAGCAATTCATGTCCAGTTCCTCTGATCAGAGCTATAAGTCATGCAAATCTTTTGTGTGTACCTAGTGGAATTCGTATCCAGAGAGTCTCATGCAATGGTAATATTTTGTGGCAGCCAGGGGCTGCCAACTTAACAGTGACAGCAACTACAACTAATTAACACTTTACCCAGACAGAGTTAGATTATGAACAGAAGTTTCAAACTGTAATGAATGCAGAATCATTCCCTGGTGGTAATCAGAACAGATGCCTGAAGTGATATAGTAAATTAACACACACACCCTCCAAAGAAAAAGAAAGAAAAGAAAATCCAGAAAGCAACTTTAGAGTACATCTTATTTATCAGTCCTTATACCTTGGTTATATTTATTTGTTTGTATGTGAATGGCTTTGTGCTATTCAAATTAATACTCCAAAAATATTCATACATAACACATGTTCTTCTATTCCAAATCTGTTCCACTGAGATTATATTCAAAGAAAAGAACTGGCGGCATGATGCTTCTAAACTTTGGTAGAACTGGCACTGGTGACAGATGGAATGCTCAGCAGTAAATAATCCCCTCTCCTGGATCTCAAACAAACAGTAAGTCTCATAAGAGAAACAAATAACAGAAGGGCTACCAAAATGACAATGAAGGTATTCTGAGAAATGAGAAAATGCAGCATTGCTATGCATCTTGGAAAAGATAAGACGAATGTAAATCATACTTAGAACCACATCTTCATGGTTAATTCTAGCAGATGGAATGTTGCATATTGAGGGAAAGGAAGCATAAATAGGTTGATATGTATGGATTGAACATCCTCAGGTCCATGTGCACCAAAGTTTATAAGGGCACCCCTGCTTTCTGTGGCTTCCTGAACAGCTTGCAAGTGAGTGGGGACATTTCACATGGAATTTAATGAATTGATGCACTTGGACACAAATTTCTAGAGATGTCAGTATGAAGGATTACTGCCAAGAAAATGGTCTTGCTCAGGTGCTATGCCCAGAGATGATATGTAAGCATGCTGACTCCAGCCCTGCTCTCCCTGTTTTTGCTTATTTGTTTGTATTTGTTGCTTTAATATGAATGCTTTGAATCTGACTTATTGGTTAAATGGATGGATTCTTAGCTTGGGTGTGAGTCAATGTGGGCTCAAATCCCAAACCTGTCAGTGGGGAAGAAGAGGGCTGTACTTTTGGGGAAGGACCATAAATGGCAAGGGGATGCACTTCTTGCAGGCAGTCTCAGGTTCAGCCGCTGGTACCTACATTTAAACAGGCAGGTAGCAGATGATGGGAAAGCTCAAAGGCAGTGTTGGGGGTGGCTCAGTAGGGGCCGAAGCTCAAAGGTTTTATTTGGAATGCCAACTCTTTCATACGTCAAATGAAATGACATACGGTAAGGGGTCCTTATGGTCTCTGTTGCAACTGATCCCCCTGGATTGGCTGGTCTTTCAGCTGTGCTTTGCTTCTGCTCCTCTCCCCGCAAAGTATTCTACCTGAGATTTTTTAAAAAATCAAATGCCCTCCTCTCCCCTGAAAAAAGACATACATCCCTTTTTTCAAATCATAGAATAGTAGAGTTGGAAGGAGCCAGAAGGTCATTGGGTCCAACCCCCTGCTCAGTGCAGGACTCCAAGTTATACCATCCCTCAGATGGCCATCCAGTTGCAATAGGAATGTCCCTAGGAGAAACCCCTTTACACACACACACACACACACACACACACACATTTTTCGTTTCAGTTTTTTATATGAATGTTGAGATAATTTATTACAATGGAAATATACTACCTACCCATGTATGTTTTAGGTAGATCAAAATATGCTGCTGTTCTTGCAGATAGTTATGCATAGACTTCTACAAAGGCAGCCCAACAGAGAATTTAGAGCAGATGTCAGTTAGCATGTGAAAATATATGCTTTCTTCTGTCCTATGAGCCTGAACCGCCATGATCTTTTCAACACTTGGCACCCCTCCCAGGGAAAATGTAAGACCTGGGGGAGACATAACTGCCAATCAGGATTGTGGACCAAGTCTGGCCTACTTCTGGTCCCTCCAGGTTTTGCCAGATGACCACACCAATTTTCCTCCAAACACCAGTTATTTGGTTGTTTCCTAAGTACTGCAGGTTGCCCCCTTCCCATTCTAAAGGATTCAAAAGCTTTAAAAGCTTTAAGCGAAAGCCTGCTGGCCTTTGAGCTATTTTGTCCCCATTGTGGTCCCCAAGACTGAATGTGCTGGCCCTAATGCTGAAAGAATTTCAATTTTCCTGGCATGTACCATATTCTACCAGTGGAAAAGTTGACTGATGTAGTATTGGGGCAGTTTCTTATGATTCTATATCTGTGTAAGGTCTCTACAATTTACTGCATGATGACTTAGTCTTCGTGGAACAATTCAGTCAAACTTATTTGGCAGCAATTTCTGCAGTCATCTGTGTACTGTTTTGTCACCAGGCAGCCCTGGTATTGCTTTCTAAATAAGCTTGTCTCACCTCTGTACTGCCAAGACACACCCCGCTTCTCAAGCACTTACAAAGGTCTGAAGGGAAGCCCAAGACACACAGAGACTGTACCACAAACAGTTCTGTGGCCAGTATGGTTTTATATCACTACTCATGGGTAGTGAAGGATAAGACATTGCACATGGTACTGTGACTCAGATAACGGGTAGCTCTGCAGAAACAGTTTCTCTATTCTAGTCACTCTTAATTGGGTTATAAGCCTGTTTTAAGTGGAAACGGAGTTAAGGGGAGAGGGAGAGTTTTGTCCCTGCTGTTTTAAAATATTCAGATGTAATATTGGTGTGGACTCTCAGCATGAGAATACAGCTGGGTCTATGATACAAATATTTTTCACCTCTTCGTCTGATATATGTGGCCGGTACAGACAAAGTGCATCATGACCAGGTTCACATGAATTCCATGGCTACAGCAGCTTGTTTGAATCATGGTATGTGCCAAGTACCATATGCATAATCACTACTTTGACATGACTTGTGTACCCAAACCTGGGTGGCATGGCTTGCTGGAGGGAGAAACAGCTAACCCAGCAATAAAATCCCATGGATAATTTGAGGGATATTTCCTCCTCCAACAGGCCATTCGAAATGACAGCCTGCACTTGGGTGGTAAATAGGCAAATGATGCTTGACGCGTATCAGCACATACCATGACTTAAGCAAGCTCCTGTGGTTATGTAAAATGGACCTCGGCAAATAAAAGCGCATCATACTGGGTCAAAGAAAGCATGTTCGGAATAATAGGAAATGGAGGTCCTGATCATTTTTCTAGGAGTCTCGTTGGTGTGTATACTAACATAACTCTGGTTCAGATATGAGACTATTAAATATACTGAATCACATGACTGTAGATATTTGCCCATTTGTAAGGTGTGGCTGCTTTTGGGTTGCAAATTGACAAGGGGCACTCCACAAAGAGCAATGAAGAATGTGTCAAAGTGGAACTAAATTTCATCACAGCAAATGCCTGCTTTGAAACCTACATTCTCTGAAAACATGAATTTGGGAGCAGTCAGGAACTGTAGGAAAAGCACAAAAGAGGGGTGCTAATCAATTGCAGTCTTGTTTTGTCCTGAAGTTACTTAACTATTTCTTAGTTCTTAGCTATTCTTAGCTTATTCTGAAGTTCTTAGCTATTTCTCAAACAGAATTGGAAGTGAGAAGCATGTTGCCTGTTCTGTTTTTTGACTCAGGGATCTGAAAAATGACTCATGAATACACATTAGACACAATTAGCTGTTTGTGACTTTGGAAGAAGAAGAGACCAAGATGACATCACTGCATGGTGACATCAAATGCAGACAGACTGAGTAAAAGCATATATTTTCCTGAGTGAGACTTAGGTTTCAGCAAAGAAGAGAAAGTGCACAGTTGTGTCATGAATGAGATCAGAACTGCAGACCTAATTCCCAGGCGGAAACGACAGAAAAGGATGAAGCCTCCATCTCTTCTGAACAGCTACCCTATACACTTCAATGACATCATCATTTTTATTGTGGAGAGGAAAATGGGAATGACCAGGAGAAAGTTCCTGATGGATCTAGCAAGACGAAAAGGCTTCAGGATAGAAAATGAGCTAAGGTACGAAAAATAATCACATAGTAGATTCTTTGTGTTCAGAGTCAGAAAGTAAAAAGTTAGGTAATTCTGTGGCTGTCCACTCAGAAGAATGGCCAGCTAAGCATATATAAGGCCACAGTTTGAGAGTGCTAGAAGGTTCTGACAGATATTCTCTAGCTGGTGCGAGATATTTTCTATACTTCAAAAAGTTGGAAACATGTTAATAATGAAAAATGAGATTTGATTTGAATAACATCCCAGGCCTAGGAATAAATTGCTCTTTGGCAACATTTGTTTATGTGAAACTTGAGTTAGTGTTTTAGTTCTTTGTGATTATGCTTATAGATCTTCAAAGAGATGAGTAGTCCATTAAATATTCTATTCAGTTAAATGGAGATGCATTCTGCATATATCTTTAGGTTACTATTCTTGTCTGCTGCAAAGAACCGCAGTGCCTCATGTTACAGATCTCTTTGGAGAATCAAATGGGTTTCTAGTTTTCAGTGTAATGGCATTTCTATGAATTTTGCAGTATCCCTGGTTTCAATGCTTCAGTTCAAAACTCCACAGATACTCTAAAGTTAAGTCCTTTGTGAGTGACTTGTCCTAATTACTTCAGTGGAGAAGTGCAAAGGGATGCATGGATGGAGCTGCCCAAAAAGAACTCAGTGTGATGTGATACCTTTCACACAATTTCACAAATAGTTATTTTTAATTAACTATTAACTTTTTTGTTGGTTTGCTTGTTTGTTTGTTTAATAATCCAGCTTCTCAGTCAAACAGTCTCCCAGAACAGCTTTCATATATTCAGTAAAACAACAAAGTCCCTGCCTGCAGATTTACAAATAATAATAAAAAAGGTACATAAGCAAAAATGAAAGGGGAGAGAAAGGGGGAAAAATGAGTCTTTTGGTAGGGCTGGTGGAAAGATCCTATTCTCATGCTCATTTTCCTTGGTGCAGCCTAAATAATAATGACAGGGGAAATCAATCCAGATTGGAATCCAAATGTGGGGAGGAGTTTAATTGTTTTAGGTTACATCTCCAGCACCGAAGAATCAAAAAGATGGAAGGACCATAGAGGAACCCAGTCTATCTACGACTGCATCTGTCCATGACCTCATAACACCTTCATCTTTATCCCTACATTAGATGCGCAAGTAACCCAAGAAAGCATAGGTATCCTAGAAATGCAACCCACTTGTGAGACCCCACGCAGCTTACAAGAGTGTCCTCCTTTCCATTTTTATCCTCACAAGGCAGTTTGTTGGGCTGAGATTCAGTGACTGGGCCAAAGTCACCTAGCTGAGTGTAGAGAAGCCTAGCTTCACAGCTGAGTGTAGACTAGAGAACCCAGACCTCCCAAGTTCCACTACGCTCTTGGTGAATACATGACCAGAAATGCAGTATGTCTAGTCAAGTAAAACCCACCATCCTTTGAGACCATCTCTTCTACTGTTGAACTCTTTGTGCCATTAGGAAGGTTGTTCTAACACTTATGCAAAATCCCTTGTCTTGTAATTTCAACCTATTGTTTTGGGTCTAGCACCTGGAGCAATGGAAGAAAAAAAATGCCCCATCCTCTGTGATAGCTATTCCAAATATGGCTATTCTATGATAGCCATATTTGCAGATGGCTGTCATATCACCTCTTCATTGTCACTATTCCAGACTATACGCACTCGACTCTTTCAACCTTTCCTCATAGGACTTGGTCTCCTCGTCAATCTTTGTCATCCCTTGTCCTCTGGACCTGCTGCTTTCTCAATATCCTTCTTAAACTACAGTACTTTCAGAGGATAAAGCTATCAGTGGCTACTAGCCATGATGGCTATACATTACATTCTATATTGGAATGTCTGTATTTCTCCGTGCCAGTTATTTGGGGATATGGGTGGAATGATGCTATATCCCTTACGTCCTTCTTGTTGGAAGCGGTGCTGCTAGAAATGACAAGATTCCTTCTCAGTGGGCCCAGCGCACTGACTGTTTTGCTGTGCACTGCTATTTGTGCTATGCAGGGCTGGCCTTTCAATACTCCATTGGCCCCATTGGCTACACACCCCTAAAGGTAGTAAACTGATGAGTTCAGTTTGCTGCCATTCTCACATTTGGGAAAACACTGAGATTCAAAAGGCATGTGGCAGCAGCCTTTATTGGCCAAAGCAGGACATCAGGCTTGGTCCTGCTGCTTGTTTCTGGAGTCATTTGAAGGGCCCTCTTGGACCATGGAGGCTAGGGCCAATATTTTGTAGTCCAACCCTTTGGTGCCATTGCTTATGGGTTTCATATGGGCATTTTCATGGCCAGTGTCAGAAGAGTGCTAGATAGGCCTTTAGTCTGATTCAGCATGACTTTTCTTGTGTTCTTAACCCGCTACTTGCATTGGGATCAAAGTGCCATCCATATCAATCCCAGATGGGACATGTAAGAGGCCTGAGCAGTGTCAGGGTGGAGGCCTTTTGACCTGTATTCGGCCCCACTATACAAGTTTGACCTGTTATCTACCTTTACCCCCTCCACCCCCAGCACCAGCCATTAGCTGTTGCTAATTATGTAAATAGTGTCATGTCTGGTTTTGTTAAAGGAAACAGTGGAAGAGCACTAGAATGTTCCTTGTATCCACAAAAACTTTAGTATGCCCACTTATGCTTTAAAAGCAAGATAATGTCTGTTGGAGGAAAATATAGAGCAGTGTATAATATATGTTCCTGCAAATAAGCCTTCTTAATTTGGAGAGTCTTATTAAAAATGTGTTGAAAAAAACACTCTGTCATCTTAATATACCAATGTGGTTGCATGTTACCCTACTTCAGGATTGCTGCTTCTGTCAGCTTCTATGAGGAACTTTCATAATGTGCACTGTTGAACCTGTCAGAGAAAATTAAATCTGTTCCTAAATTTGATACAAAATCTTGGAGCCACTAAGCAAATCTCTTTTAAGACTGGACCTCTCCTTGTGAATAAATGCCCTTGCACACCTTTCCTGTTACTTATGGAGAGGTGCATGAGATATTGGACATTTTCCACTGACAAAAAGTTTCTTCAAAAGTTTTATTTGAAGGAGCATCTTCATTTGTATGAACTTCCTTGGGTCTGAGATTAACTTCAGAGGCCCTGTTTATGTGCCCAGCTATTGGACTGGTGGTCACAAGAGTCTGAGGCACTTTTTGCACAATGTCATCTTTTCTTTCTCACAATGTGTGCTGGTAGCATGCTGGGGGGGGTGGGTAGCATAATTACCTTCGACATTGCATGCAGAAGGTCCCGGGTCTACTCTTGGGCATCTCCAAGGGTAGAACCTGTAAAGGCCTCCTACTGGAACCCTGGGGACCTGCTTCCACCCAGTGTAAATACTGAACTGGCTCAACAAACTAACTCAGCCCCAGTTCCAACTTGGTTCCTACCACAGATATGCAGATCACCAAAGGCAGTGGACAGTTTGTGCAGAAGTCTTCCTAATATAGAATATTTTATTCCACAGACTTCTTTCATACTTCTCATGGATATTTTGTTAGTATTAAATGCAGCAAATCTCATGTAAGATAATTCCTTTTCATCCATATTGCAGTTGTCTGCCATTTAGCTCAGTGATTTGGGTATGTAATTATTTAAACACACCCTTTGTACATTTTGTTTTCCACACTATAACATGTCCAAGTAACTCATCTATGAAAATCATAAATAAAAGGGTTCCCTATGTTCACAATAATTTACAGCTTGTTCTTTGATTTTGTGAATCTCTGAAAGGGACAAATCATATTTTTAAAACCCTATGCACCATACAATGGTTATTTATTATTTTATTTATTATTAAACTTATATTCCCCTGTATTAGTCCAAAGGCTATCCAAGCGGATACTTTATTTACTAAAAGTTTAGTTACTAAACTTTCAGTTACTTACTATACTTTTAGTTACTGATATGGCATGGACAGACTTTGAACAGAATCAATAGAATTCCAATGGAGCTTAGTAAATAGGAACCCTCTGATAGATATTAATCTATAGTTTCAGTGTATGTGTCCATGATGCTAGTTTGGAGCAGGGTAATTAAGGAGAAAAGCTATCTTGTCAATATGTTTCATATTTTCATCTTACTTTTCTGGCATCTATTTTGAATTGTCTTCAGCCAGGACCATTTAACTGTCAATTTTTTAAATAATTGTCAACAATATCTGTGGAAATTCTTCATTTCTTACATTTGCTGCCAAGAATATGATGCAGCTGTAGAACTATCACAGGAAACTGGGGGCATGTTGGCTAAACTGCTATTGTAAGTACAGAAATGGCAAAGTTCCCAGATCTTCAGCATTATACAAATACATTAAATATGCACATTTTATGTAAAGGAATATAAACCACAGGAAGCAGAAGTTAAACATCTCTAACTGATTTTTTTAAAAAAGAAAACAAGGCAGAGCACAGCAGTTTAATTAAAGGGAACCTAACAGTGTGTTGATCAGAAAAAACTATGTGTAGTGAATCTGATATTTAGGTTTTAATTTTATACATACCTAGTGATAGGTATAAGTTACTCCAGTGAGACTTAAATTTGTGTAGAAATACATAGGATCGTGCAGTTAGGTTACAATCAAAATTAGCAACAGCTAATTTTCTGAGAGTAAACCCTATTGAGCTTATATACTTTTGAGTAAACACACACAGAATTGCATCCCACCTTTACAGTATAGAATAATGCTTAAGGAGGGATTTTAAAAAATAAAATAAATAATTTAACCCTTCCATTGTCTGCAGCATCCTTCTGCGATATGCTAGCAGACTAGTAGATTTTCAAAGCTAGTATTCCAAGTTTAATATTTTGGTTATCCACTGGTGGGATTGATATGCAACATAGCAGATTCGCCATCTAAACCCATGATAATTTACCTTCAATACATTAAGGATTAATTTATTCTGTGAAGAGGAAATTTCTCCAGCAAGGGTAATCTGCAAAATCTATTTGTGCCAACTCGGTCACTAGTATTTTAAGGAAATGGTTAACTTCATCCATCTTGGCTGTGTGGCATTCTGTTAAATTTATTGTTTTCAAATTGTAATAAGCTGCCCGATGCAACAGCAATGGCTACCGCTCCACCCTGCAACACATCCCAGCATTTATTAGGCATGGCAGATAGTTTAGCTGTAGTGGCAAGTTACAGCTTATGTCACTACACGTAAGGATGATCTTGTATACAGGTTGTGTTTTGGGGGTTAATAGTCTATTTTATTATGGACTGTTCACAGTGCTTTTTTTGTTAAAAAAAAAAAAAAAAGGGTGCCGGAACTCACGTTGCTGCTGGCAGTAAGCACACACACCAATCCCAAGCCGAGCAGCAGAGCTGCATCCCGAGCAGCTGTCTCTCACTATCAGATAGCAGATCGCAGACATTTTTGTTGTGAGCCGCCCCGAGGCTTGTGGCAAGGGGCGGCCTATAAATTTCCAAATAAATAAATAAATAAATAAATAAGACACAATAGCAGCCTGCAGGCACTATGTTAATGATGTTTGCTGCTGATCTGCTACGCCAAAATCACTTCGTAAAATCCATTGAAAAAATGGTGCTGAAACACCATTCCGGTGCGTTCTATGACAAAAAAAGCCCTGACTGTTCATATGCCAAGCAAGTATCTATTATAATGTGCTATCCCATTTGAACAGTAATTTAACAATAGTTCGGGGATGTGTCTTGAGTAGCCCACAGTTGACTATTTTTTTCTAAACTAATTTTTATAGTAGCCAAATCGCCTAAACCTGAATATCAATTTTGCAGCAGTCTGGTATATTGAAAATGAAGGTTGTAGTTGCTCAACACAATGCCTAATTTAAAGAGTTTATTTCATGTACCTTTCCCCCATTTTCTGTATGCAAAAAACTGACTCTTGAGGACAGAAGTTTTACTGGAGAATATTAGTGGTGGCATTGCTTTAACGAGTTTAATTCAACAAATTCCTGAGTATTATGAAGTTCTCAGTCATTGAACATGCATACTTTTTCTTTCCAAGGCTGTCAGGTAATATTAAGGAGGCTCTTCATTACAATAGCATGTGGGCAAGCCAACTGCTTTCCACGCTTCAGGCCAGTGGTGTATAAGAATAAATGTCTCAAGGATATTAATTGATACTGAGCCTGAGTGTCAGAGAATGCTGTAAATTCAATAGGGAAATGCCTTTGAAGCACAGGGATATCAAATCACCTTCAACTTCCACAGTGTGTATGGCAATTTCCAGTCTGCCACGACAAACTCAGGAGGGAAATAAAATCTTGTCTTTGTGTTTGTTTCTCTAGTGATTCTGTCACCCACATTGTGGCTGAGAATAACTCTTTCACTGAAATCATGAGATGGCTGCAGATACACCAGGTGGAGGATGGTTCGAGATTCAGGATCCTGGACATTGCTTGGCTGACAGCTTGCATGGAGGCAGGAAGGCCAGTGGATTCAGAGAAATATCAGCTGTTTGTAAGTCAGGTGCACTCAGTGGGGAACCAATAGATTGGGCAATGTTTTGGAAAGGTCAGTTCATGATTAATAAATGGTTAACTCAGATGGCTTACTACTGCTTTATACTAACCTGGTTGGAACCAAATTTAGGCATATATATGTATCCATTGAAATCAATGGAATGTAATTTAGCAATGACAACCTTTAGTCCCATTGACTTCAGTGGGTTTAATCTAGCTAAGAGTAAATCTGGATACAACCAGATTATAGTTGTATAACTATACAACTATAAATATAAATATCAAATTTAAATATTTATTTAAAACTTTTATTTCCCGTCACCACATGCCTCAGCATCTCGGGACGGCTCACAAATGTACAATTAAAACAATAAAACAATAACAAATTCCATAAAATTATATAAAAACAAAAAACAAAAAGCTACTGTTAACAATAAAATATTAATTTTTAAAACAGCAATTAAATAAAAAGGGTTTAACCTGGCACTGAAAAGAATATAAACTTGGCGCCAGGCGCACCTCTCCAGGGAATGCATTCCATTAAATATAAATATAAATTCATGTTAAATATCACAGCCACATTTGCTCTACCTAAAATACACTGTCCAAAATGATTATAGGATAATTGCCTTTTGTATGAAAGTTCTGTAACAATATGAAGTAGATATAGAACTGGCCATTATCATCAGTGACTCACATGATCTTCCTCTGCCAAGTAGCATCATTTCCTGCCCACTTGAAAAGCTTCCTCAACCTGGTGCCCTCTAGATAGTTGGGGCTTCCACTTCCAGACTCATTAGCCAGCATAGCCAATGGTCAGGAAGGCAAGGAGTTGTAATCCAAAAGATCTTGAGAGTACCAGGTTGGGAAATGCTACACTACAGGGAGCCCTAACCATTGTGGCTCACTTTCTCTTCTCCGCCCCTGCCTGCCACCATAATGTTCTTGATGTTCACTTCTGACAATCTGTTCACATGGATGCCAGCTTCTCCATGTGGCAGTGACATGGATGCCTCTGAGTGCTGATTGCTGGGGAAGAACAGTGGGAATGAGCTATTGTCTTGCATATGGCTTTCCCATCAGGATCAACTTGGCCACCATGGGGATGCAGGAAGCCAACCTGGACTCAGTAGCACTCTGGCCTGATCCATGAGAGCATTTAAGTTCATGTGTATTACTGCATAGAACACTGATCTTCAGTCATTCCTAATAATGTGGAATGATTTCCTAGAGCCCATTGAGTAACTCTTCCATGTTTTTAAGAAGAAAGTGCCATCAAACAACTTATAATCTGACTGTTTTTAAGTTAGATGGGTGTCCTGCAACAGCAGGGGGTTGGACCCAGTGGCCTTCATGGCCCCATCTAACTGTACTATTCTATGATTCTATGAGCGTTGGACTATCCAACGCCTTTGTGCTATTAATTTTGACATATATTTGGTACCCCATTTTGAACTTTACAGCTGATGCAGATTGAGGATCCATGTTTCCACGTAGTCAGGGTTAACATCTCATATTGGCAGTATGATGTATGAAGTCAGCATATGGAAAACAACTTAGCGTATAAGTTATATGATTAAGATGTACTTACAGGTATGCTCAGATAACAAACTAGTCCTACAACTCCTAGCATTGCCTGGTTTTCTGTCTAAATATGTACAGGGTTTGATTAAATTATTTGATTTATATCCTGCCATTTCCTCAAAAAAGGGCACTTAAGGCAGCCTACAAAAATTATTTAAAATCGATTAAAAATGAAGCACATTACAATATAATTAAAAAACCTCTTATGGAATAAAAATGCACCTGACCCACAGTTCCACTTAGAGGCCAAGGCCTCCTTGATTTAAGCATGTAGTGCCTTCTATGCGAAGGGTAGTGGTGAGAGAGTGAGCCCAACCTTACTTCATGGTATATAGTGGAACTTCCCTTTCCATATTGATCCTATTGCTTATTATTTGAAACAAAAAGCTAAAAATTAAGTATGTGTTCTGAGCATGTTGAGAAAAAATAAATACATTTAATTCCATAATTTATCTTAACTATGGGGTGAAATCATATTTCTCTGCTTGACAACGCTGAGTGTTACATGGTCTTCATAAGTGTGTGAAATAAGTAAATTGCATACCAGCAGTAAATTCATTTAAAACAGCCATATTTTATGATAAGCTAATTACTCTATACATAAAAAGAGGAAAACTCACAAGCACGTGTATGGGCACACACACACTGGGAGGGGAGGGGGGACCTTTTTCTAGTTTAAAATGAAGGAGGGGAAAAAAGAGCACAGCAAGCTTGAATAGGGTATAAATGCATGAAAAATGTAGAAGACAAACCTAAACATGACAGGGAATGTGATTTGATATGCATGTATATGCAATCCAGAAGTGAGTTACACAGAAAGAACCTCCAGCTGTGAAATTGTGGAGATGTACACTTCATCTGAGTCATGTCCAAGTCACTTTCTGTTTCCATGAACAACCCTGGGATGCTGCATTTCAAGGCTGCTTCTGTGACACCACTGAAAGCAAAGCAAAGCAAAGCAAAGCAAAGCAAAGCAAAGCAAAGCAAAGCAAAGCAAAGCAAAGCAAAGCAAAGCAAAGCAACACATTTTCTTGTGCATTCAAAGGCTATTAATGGAAACAAGAAACCTAGAAATAAAGAAAGCGAGTCAGAAGGGGTTTCCCAGGCCATCTAGTCTGACCCCCACTCAATCCAGCTCCATCTACCATGCCTACCATGTGCAGCTCATCTCTACAGTTAAAGAATCAATTAACGCATGATTTGCTGAAGGAGGCAGCTGTTACATCCAAACAAGATCATTGTCTTTTGATTGGTAGGGCTAGCAGCCCTCTGACTATGCTTTCCGTTCAGTGTTTTCGTTCACAGACAGTGAATAGCTAAAAGTGGAGATATAAGATGCTTTAGTGTTCCGACTGAGTTAGCTTTCATGAGTGCAGAATCAGGGAATGGAAATTGATCTAGGATACATATCTATTATTATTAGTAATGTGAACATGCTGAGATTTTAGTCTGTATAATTTGCACTGACAAAAATATAATACAGATTAGCTGTGATGACTTCGTTCTCTTAAGGTATTGCACATTCAGCACAGTTTATAGATACTTATTAAAATTAATTGAAATTAATTTATTTAAAATTAATTTCCTATTCAATTTCAAATGATCCTGCAGTTGTGCACAAAATAATAATTTAACCCATCGGCAGGCAGACTTCAGAGATGTTTGGACTATTTTGTTTGCTTCTACTAGAACTCCAAGAGCCATCAAGCAAAGGCCAGTGCAAAATATATACACCTAGAATTAGGAACCAGAGTGCCTGAGTACCTTCTTGAACCTGGGAATGTGTTCTCAGCAACAGGTGAACTTAGCTCAGAAGCCTTCTATACAAAAGTCCACTCCTGATTTCCCCAAGCTTTCTTCATTTCCTTGGCCTAATTTAGGTGGGATAAATCATTTGGTTGTTGCTACTGTTAAACAACTGGGAGTCAAAATTTCTTGCCATTCTATTGCAGATCAGCCAGAGATCCATATTTACTGTCTGCCCACCCTGATCTAATCTGTTGAGCTAGCACTGAGTCATAAAAATAAAAAAGAACCCACCAGGTGGAGCTAATTTTCTCCAGTTCAAAATGTTATATACAGTGTTATATATAGCAAATGCTGCTGCTGGTTTTGAAGGAAAGATTTAAACAATAAATTATTTTGCTGCTGGTTTTGAAGGAAAGATTTAAACAATAAATTATTTTGCTGCTGCTTTTGAAGGAAAGATTTAAACAATAAATTATTTCTAATTCTGCAAAGCAATAAGTTTGCTAAAATATGTTCATTTGAATACATTTGATATTGCATGTGTGTGAAAAAGGTATAAATTCAAGTAGCAATGTCAGAAATGGATCATGAAATGCAGAAACTGGTAATGAGATGTGTATATTATGGAAAATTATATCTTCATATTAATTAAGTACATTGCATACATTAACTCACTAGTTCAGATTAAAGTCCACAATCTTGCTCAACAGCTTTACATAGATTAAAACAAAAACAAACTGCGGACTGGAAGTCAAATATTTTGTTCATTATTTTGATTTAGCTGTATCTTCAGTCCTTGACCATACATACTATTTCTTTCTGGCTTTAGGATCTGAGTTAATTTTCTCTCCACTTACACATGAGTTTTGTGGTATGTCATGTAGTAATATCTAGCCAGTTTAATAGTATCTATGTCTTCTCTCTCTCTCTCTCTCACCCTCACCCTCACCCTCACCACTGTTCCTCTTAGACTCCCATTATACTTTCTTCTCCAAAGCTCTTGCTTCTTTCACTGTTCTTTGCCCAGGTCCCTCTGCCCCTTCCTTCTCTTTCTTAGCCAATCACAAAAAGTCTTCTTCTTGCTACCGTGCTACTCTGAGATATGATGGTACCATAGCAAACTACCGCCTGAAACCTCATCACACTACAGCAGATAGTGTTTGGTGTAGCATTATAGCCAGTGCTTTTTTTGTTAAAAAAAAAAAAAAGTGCCAGAACTCACGTCTTGTTAATCTTTTATTTTTTTAAAACATCAGTTCTTAACATAAATTTAATTTATTGTATTTAAAGCAAATGTTCATAGTAAACTTATTTACCTTTTGCACATAGCCAATCACTCTACACACATAAACATAATGGTCGCCGCTGGCAGTAAGCACTCAGCGCGTGGCCACACAACCGATCCCAAGCCGAGCAGCATCCCAAGCCAAGCAGCGCCCTCACTATTAGTGTGGACACACAAGCAGCCCGCAGGCACTATGTTAATGACTTTTGCCGCTGACCTGCTACGCCCGACAGGCGATTCAAAATCACTTCATAAAATCCATTGAAAAAAAGGTGCCAGAACGCTGTTCCGGTGCGTTCTATGACAAAAAAAGCCCGATTATAGCAATATGGTATATGCTTTGAAACATTGGGATGAGTGCATTGAACAGTTATGATCACCCCATTTTTCTTCCATGTAAATTTATTTGCTTTACAAAGTACAGAATCAGTAACTACTAGGATTAGATAGATGAGCCCTCAGCTTTTTGTGCAGCTGCTCCCATATGATAACCCACCAGTGCTGCAGTTTAGAGCATCTTCCAGGGCAGGGCAGCATTTTCAGGCTCCTTTAGTCTTGAAAGGAGGTCTTACCTCCATTATTAGAGGCAGGATGCTCTGAATACTGGCAGCAGAGAGCACAAATAGGAGTTGTGTTTGCCCTTGTGTCCTGCCTGAAGGCTTTCCATAGGCATCTGATTAGCTGCTGTGTGCACAGAATGATGGACTAGATAGGTCAGATCCAGCAGGTCTCTTATGTTCTTATGGACTGGCCCCATGTGCATGCACTAGGCAGTTGGCCTTTGAGCTCTCTTAGACAGAAAACTCTATCCAAGTTGCCTGTTGGTTGTAGCACCTTGTCCAAGGAATAATGATCTTGCTGGTTCTGACTCCTGTCCCCTCCTTCACTCTTGTAAGTTTGATGTGTTCCTCAACTCTGCCCCCTGACTGCTTATCTTAACTCTTGGATTCTCTCTGATAGCTGCTTATGGATCAGCCACATGATTTCCTTCATTTGTGTTAGACAGATAATTCCTGAAGAACACAAGTAGTATCACAAGGAAATCTGCTGCAACATACTCCTTTATGACTTGAGGTTCAAATACTTCATGCTGTAAATGCCTTGTGTAAAAACAACCCTAGTTAGTGCTATACAAGTAGGATAATTAGCATCTAATTGCAAATGAACTTTGTATAATCAAGACGTACATAAAAACAATATGCATTTTAATGAAATAAAGCCACAGAAATAGTACATAGGATAGAAAAGACCTTACTTTTGGTATGTTTAAATCAGCCTATAATGTTTTGCCACAAGAAAGATCTTTGTGTAGATTTTCTGTTGCCTCTAGGAATAAGAAAGAGTTGAAATAAAGGTTAATTGGTTTTTAAGGGTTTTCAAATTAATTTTGTTGGAATTTAATTGAAGCAACATGAACTAGAAATTTGCTTTACTATGATCAGCTAATTTCAGACAAGGATCAGTGACAAAATGGACTTGGGTAGAGTGTGGACTCTCCCACTGCAGGGAACCTGATGAGATAAGGAAAGGCCAGGCCTATGCAGGAGGTGAGAGAAAGCTGCAATGTGCTGATGGGACAATTAACCAGGATAAGGCCATTATCTCAGGTGGCACAATTTACACACTATTAAAAAGTCACAAATTACACATTAAAACAACACATATTTTTATTCTGTTAGGATTGTCTACACTCAGCACCAATAAATCCTTGACCATAAATGATAACAAGATGGGCATAAACAAGATTAAATAAAATGGGAAAGGTAATATTTAATGGAGACATAACAACAAAATCCTAAAATTTGATTGATCCAGAATATGAGCAAATTTAGTTTTTCTTTTCTTTATACATCATTTTTAAAGGTAAAACTCTTCTAAGAATGGCTTTCAAAAACAATAATAGCAATGCACCAAAACAAAAAACAAACAAAAAACCACAGTTAAAATCAGAATGGACAACTAGCAATACCTTTTAAAAACCATGCTCAAAAACCCATGAAGATTAATAACAATCTAAAACAAATTCCACTAAACTGCTCAGTTAAACCCCTAAGAGAAGCCATTGAAGATAAAGGGCACAAGGATCCTGCAGAAATGACTCCAGGTGGTCATAAATTCACAGGCCTATTCCTACTCTTCTGTGCTTTCCAGTCTCATTGTTCATAAATGCTGGCATATGAATAGGATTGCAGCCACTTATCTCAAATGCAGGCAGGTGGATATGAAAATGGTCTAAATAACATAGTCCCAAATATTTAGGGCTTTAAGGAGAAGTGGGCAAATTGTGGCCTGCCAGATGTTTTGGTCTCAGCCTGCACAGCTAGTGATGAGGGCTGATAGGAGTTGTAGGCCAAAATGTCTGGATGGGTACAAGTTGCCTTCTCCTACTTTATCATTTAAGATCAGCACTTTAAATTGAACTTAGAAACATACCAGCAACCAGTGGAGCTGGTGCAGCATGGAAGTCACATGGCTTGACTGCTTTGCATCCACTAACATTCTGGCAGCCACATTCTGTGCCTGCTGAATTTCTAAGCCATCTTCAAAATGGTGCTATACAGAATGCATTGCAACAGTCCAATGTGGACATACTGAGTAAATGAGCAATGGGTATCATATCAGCCAAAGATGGTTGAAAAACATTCTGCCCACTGCCACCACCTGCACTCTACTAGTTAGAGATGAGTCTAGAAGAAGTGCCAGACTGAATACCTGGTCCCTCAGGGAGAGTTCGACCACATTTAAGACCTAGTGTTAATTGTATCATCTGCACTATGATACAATTCTGACTGGATTTCATCTAGGCCAATGCAAACTGCACTGAAACCCTGTACTGGTTCAGAAAGGAATAATATTTACTCCTGAAAAGACTCTTACCTTCAGCTCACACAAAATATTAATACGCCACACCTTCTGCCACACTGAGTCCTAAAAGAGGTTTACCATAAGTATTAATGCATTACAATTGAATTGAGCTTGTGTATCTGTGACAATTCCCCTGTCTCTGATCATATATAATACTACAACATTTTTATCTCAAATGGTAGATGGCATTTGCTGAAATCTAAAGAGAATATATGCTTCTTTTAAAGGGAACTTGTTTAGATGATAAAATTGTTTTCTAGGCCATGTTGTAATTGTTGTAAGCCGCCCCGAGGCTTTATTGCGATGGGGCGGCATAGGAATGTTTTAATTAATAAATAAATAAATGTTGATACTTAATCATGTATTAATAAATTTAATAAATAAATAAATGTTGGTACTTCCAGAAACCAATCCTAACTGAATGTGTAGATGAAAAATTACATTGAATGGAAACTTTCTTTGGCTTATTCTTGCATTAAATTTTTGAAACTAGAGTTCTTGCAAGTCATAATTTTCCCAAGTTCGAAGATGAACTTCTGATAATTTTCTTTCAGCACTGTTGTCTTCTGAAGTTTTTAGCTGCTGTTGTGTCAAGTGGCAGTCGATGCAGCTGTAATATAAAGTGTGCAGTTTAAAAATTTCCGTTAAAAGTATAACTCACAGATCATATCATTATCAAGTTTGAATAATTTTGTTGCAACCTACTTAATCTCTTTGGGCTAGTTGCACATGGTAAATTTCTTCCTTTCAAAACACATGGTGAAAATTTCCAGGCTTCTTTGCTTACTCCCACTATTATCAATTATCCTAACACAAGTAGCACTGAATAAGTGAAAGATTTTTTAGTCTCCACCGAATCAAATATAATGACTATTTTATGTGCAATAGTATGATCAGAAGAGCTTTTCTAATGTAACAAAATTCCTTTGTCATATATATTATAGTCATGTCTCTGCTTTGCACTCTGTATTTCCTCCTCTTTTTTTGGTGAAAGTACAATGTGGATGTATGGAATGACAGCTGTGCTCTTTTCAAAAAGAACTGTTCTGTAATTTGCGTTTGTGAATCACATTTATTAAGGAAGGAAACCATATTAAGTGTTCACTTTTTTTTAAACCAAACTTATTTTTCCCCTGAAGAAACCACTTATACCCACTAATTCTGATTTTCTGCTTCATGGTCTGGCTAGGCAGCTCGGGTTCAGGTAAACCTTCAATGTTTTGGAGTCAGCTCAACATAGCTGGCCCCTGCAACTTTTTTTGGGGTCACTGGGAACATTTGGAATTTTGAGAGAGTGTCATGGGACACTTTCACAAAAATGGTTCTGCTGGGTGACCTGCACAGTCTTAAAATAGCTGCTGGGGATGCGTACACATTGTAAAATCTGTTCAGATTACATTTCACAGATTGTCAGGTGACTTCCATTCCATCATATGCTATTTAATGTTTGTTTGCAGATATATTTATATGTAGAAATGTGCAAATCCCTCCAACACGCAGACACAGATCCCCCAAAATGCATATTTTATGCTTTAGTCTATGTAGGAAAGGAATATTTTGGGTTGGTGTTTCTTTATTTTCAATATTTTTCTATGACTAAAAGTGTATACATTTAGGGGCAATAAAAAGAGTAGTGGTTTGCAAGTCTGTGGGATTTACATGACATGGGAAACGCTCTGAAATCTGTGAGTCAGAGTGTAAGAAATTCAAACTCTATTAAGCCTTCCGGAAACAACAGTGATGGATGGCCTATAAATCTCATAAATAAATAAATGAAATGAAATGAAATGTAAATAAATAAAACTCACCTGATTTCTTAGACATTCCTATTGAGTGTCATAGCATGTCTGGTTGGTCAAAAAAGGTGCATTTTCCCAAAAGCAAAATGGTGAAACTGAAAGTAAAGGGACCTGTCCAAGAAAATAAGTCATGTTTCTTAAGAGTATATATTGTATGGCCATTCAGTCAAGCTTTTCCAGCAGTGCCCCCATGGCAAATATAAAGCATATTCTTTCCCCTGTGTGGGAAGGGCCACAGGACAGAGGTAGGGCATACACTTCCTATCCAAGCAGTCCTGAGTTCAATCATTGGCATCTCCAGGTAGGCCTGAGAAAATCTGTTGGGCTGGATGGGCCAACAGTCTGACTGGGTTATAAGGGAACTTCCTTTGCTCCTATTTTGTTATTTATTTATTTAGGATATGGCGCTGGAACAATTAGCCAGTCTACAATGGAGTCTACAATGCCAATATAGAGCAGACGTTTGGCTGCCTACAACTGATAGTTCATTCTGTTTGCGCTCGCACGCTTATCCAGTGAGCACCGCAGGGAGCAAACTAGTTCCACGCACACTTTGTTCCTAAGTTTGCTCAAGATATAATGTGTAACCCAAAATTCTTGGAAAGCATTTTGCTGAGAATGATGAGATACCAATTCCTTTGTTGGAGGCCTTTAAGCAGAGGCTGCAGAGCCATCTGTTAGGGAGGCTGTATTTGCATCCTGCACTGTACATCTTGATTGAGCTGGGGTTGGACTGAATGGATGTGAAGGCACCTTCCCATCCTCTAATTTAATGATTCTAAAATATGAACATTGTGTCCATGATGCTTTGTTTCATGATATGTGCTTGAGACATTATCATTTGAGGCTTGAGGTACTTGTGGAATTCCATCTGCCATAACAGGTAGCAAGAATTGCATGTGGTGTGTATTAGCTCTGGACCATAGCATTCCTGTTCTGCATTGGAAGCCTGACAGCACATAAGAGAAGGATGGTGTGAGAATATATCTGTTTTTGTTCAAAACCATATTGTCTTATAGTGGGAGTACTTGTATACTTATGTTTAAAAGTTTGCCACGTGGAGAGAAGACTGAAGGTACTGCAAAGATGCAGAAATTCTGTAATTAGCTTTTGGACTCTGAAGTTTGGAGATCATAGTTGTGTTGACAAGTGTCTCATGTCCCTCTCTTTTTTTCTAGGTGAATGAAGTGTGTTATGCTACTTCAGACATGAGGCCTGTGGGCACTTCAAGTGTCTCCCAATACGCATGTCAAAGGAGGACAACCTTAAATAATTATAACCAAAAATTCACGGTAATGCACACAGTTTTATTCTCAATCTAGATTTTCAAGGTAAAATACAGGGACTTTCAGATACAGGTTAAAGACCATAGGTGGGTTGTTAGTATAGCTGTCAGGAAGCAGCAACCGTGAAAAGGATAAAGCACCAATGACCATCCTTTGTAACTAAAAATGTTGGAGGCACTTGTACACATTGCTGGACATCATGTATGCATAGCTACATCAGTAAGGTTTTTCCCTACTTGATCAGCAACCTATTGAGGAAAAGGTATGCTGATTAGAGGAAAAGATCCATGCAGTTTGAGGCCATAATTCTCTCACTGCTTCCAAGAAGACTGAGACAATTACCTTCTAATTAAATGCTTTATTTAAGTCAATGCTGGCCAATCATACTGGCTTAAAAGAAATGAAATATCTTCAGAAATCTGTAACAAAAGAAATAAGCATAGTCAGAATACTGTCTATTCAGGATGTGTGATTTAGCAGTAAAAAGTTGATTCCAAACTGATTCTTCACTTTCAAACTCAAAGTACCCACACATGACTCCAAGTGGATCCTTCTGCCTCCGGGCCAGCTGCTTGACATGCCTGACACTTCTCATCGTTCTGTCCACTTTAGGTGATACTGGACCGTGGGATTAGGGATGACAGATCCAACTTCCCCCTCAATAGTAGAGTCACTTTTCCTACCCATGAAGTCTGAAGCTGAGCGACTCTCAGTTACAATCTGGCTTATCTGTGGGTCCATTGGCTTTGGCATCCCAGCTGCAGATCCTAACCCCTCCTCCTCATCTGAGTAAGAATGTATTCCCCCATTCCCAAGAAGGCCCAATTCCTACACCCTTGGCATTTATTTTAGGGTCCCCAGTGTAAAGCCTATGAGCCTTTACAAAACCTTTATAATTACCCATTTAAAATATATGCATTATTTTATGAAAGTGATTATATATGGAAAATGCAAACCATTTCCTAACATTTATACATAGTGTTCAAGAGAAGCAGACTGGACATCAAATAAGAACCCATTTGCAGGTGAAATCTACAAGTCACCTGTTCAAATATTGAGCAGTTGTAAGGATCTTAATCCATTGCATTACAAGAGATGAGTGTTTAGTCTCCCAGTGTTGCCATAGCAGTCTTTTAACTATTACAAGCTCACATTCATAATAACCATTTGTTAATTTCCATGAAGCAGGGAAATAATTTAAAAGAAAGTGTACATTAGTAAATATTCAAGATTGTTCCAGTGCAAGCTTTATCTGTGTAACCTCCTGCAAAAAAGCGAGTACTGAACAGTGCCAACAGGTTTAAAATAAGTATTGTACACCAGCTGGTTAGCTGAATTAGACAAACTCTTATTAAAGAGATGTGGAATGTCCATCAGATAACAAAGTAAACATTTTTACTCAGTAGGATGCAGTCTAAGATCCACAGATGTGATACACAGATGCGAAAGTGGCAATCCACTGATTAGGAATTTCATGGAGCTTTTTACACCAGTTTCTCAAATTCCTAAAAAGGTTGAGAACTCCTGGATTATTTATTTTACACATCATCTCAGCATCATAGAGTCATGCTGTTTAGGAAGAGAGAGAGAGAGAGAGAGAGAGAGAGAGAGAGAGAGAGAGAGAGAGAGAGAGCGAACTTGAACAACTTAGTTTCTCTACCAAATAAACTTGACTTGTAAACTGGTATTTCTGTAACAATAAAGATCCCTTTTTGGATCTGAAGACTAATGAATATAATAATATTGACTACCATGTGGTTGTAGAATCCTAGAGGGCCTTGTAGGTCGTTTATTTCAACCCCATTTAACGAGATACCAAAAAGATCCACAGGAAAAAGTACAAATGTGCACATGCTAATTTACATAAATTATACCACCTTGCTGTCACTAGCTGCAGCCCTAGTGGACCACTCCTAAACACCAT
This sequence comes from Varanus salvator macromaculatus, assembly GCA_023646645.1. NCBI lineage: Eukaryota > Metazoa > Chordata > Lepidosauria > Squamata > Varanidae > Varanus > Varanus salvator. Next base: position 30,470,197 of record JAIXND010000756.1, read on the forward strand.
CTCTGCATGGCAATAGAGCATGGGTCCTCAAACTATGGCCTGCAGGCTGGATCCTGCCCGCCATGCCCATTTATCTGGCCTGCCTCAGAGGTTCTGGAGTTGCCACGTGCGCACCCCGCCCTTGCCCCCTCCCTGGCCCACCCACTCCACCAGCACCACCTTTCCGGCCCGCGCCCAGCACTGGAACCTTTCAACTGGTCCCCTGGTGAAAAAGTTTGAGGCCCATCTCCAGCCAAGACCAGCTGCTCCAGTCACCATACATAGTGAATTCATACGATCAGCATTTTGCAATGATTAGCTGTAGAAAACCATCATGCAGAAAACATGTTGTTGCTTTTGTACATGGTTATCTTAACCTACACATCTGGTGTCAAAACAACTGGCTCCAGGCTTATCTTTACATATTCTGACCTTCCTGACAGGTTTATTTTGTATTTTGGACTCTCTTATGTCTCTCTGATAGAACCCTAAGTAATTGACCATGTTGTTTGGTCACCAGGAAAGATTTGTATTCTTCAGACATGAGGCCCCGATTAGTGTTTTAGGTTACAACAGCACTTCATGCGGCTGACTCCAGGTGTGAGGGGCTCAGGACAAACTACCTTTTGGGAGAGTGCCTATTGGACCCAGTGGGCAGTAAAGTACAATAAAAGAGAAAGCCCATCCAGAGTGGACAGATATGGGGACTTTTCAGGGCTCTTACAGGTTTAAATTAAAAAAGGAAGCTGTGTTAGGAAGGCATCTGATGATTCACAATCATAATAGTAAAGTCCACAAAAATAATACATGCATTAGTCCTTTGTCAATTTGAATCAAAAGTTTAATTTTGACTGAAACCTCCCCTCCAAGTAATTGAGAGTTTTTCTGGGCATGGCTGTTAACTGACTATATCTGCTTTCAGTCTTACCACAGGACTGGAACAAGAGTGTTTCTTTTCCTGTTTCTCTACCATATGACCTCTAGAAAACACTGTGGTATACCAGAGTAGCAAGAATACACAAGAGGAAATTATGCTTTCTTACACTTCCATAAGTAAATACCACATTTTAAAGCTCTTTTAAAACAACAACAATCTACTCACTGAAAGAGATAGCGAGACACAGAATCAAACCTTAGATCAAGATGTCATCATCATTATCGTTACTACAACTACATTTCTATACCGCCTGTTGCTAAAGCTCTCTGGGCAGTTCATAACATTTAAGTTTAGCCAGCTCAACCCTGCTTAGCTTCTAAGATTAGGCATGTCACTCTGTATGGAAGCTAAAGAACTGTATCCAGGAAGTACATGAACCCTAAAGCCTGTCCCTAAAGCCCTAATGCCTGTCCCTAAAGAATCAGAAACTGAATTGACCTCGGACAATTAAGAGTGGCTATTCATTCATTAGGCAGTTAGGAGGCTAGATACATAGATATGAATATATAGCAATAGCCCCCTTCTCTGTAGGGATGTACACCTCTATACACACAGCTCTGTTCTGTTGTTCCAGTGAATGAGCATATGTCAGGGTTGTGACCATGTTGCCACCCCATTCATGTTCATTCCACATGCACAGAAGCATCTAAAATGAGCTTGGGTCTACATTATAAACAGGTTTAGAAGTAATTGGAAACTGTAGCTTGGTGGGGGAGACTAGGGATCTCTAATAGGTCATTCTTACCATGCCTGCAAATGATAATTTGCACAGTTCTTTGAGAGAAGCCGCAGCAAGGCAAATTGGAATAAAAACCAAATAAATTCAAGAAGTAGGTGTATGCCCTAACATGACCAGTAATTTGTACTGAGGCCATCAAAACTCTTTCAGTGAAGAAAAAATGCAAGAACTGTACTTGTGATGAGGATGTTCAGCATACTAATCATTTTAAAAGTTAGATCTGCTTTTAGCCCTACTGTTTTTATCTGGAGCTGGTACCTTTGGCTGCAATTTATATGCTTAGAACAAAGATGTTCCATAAGATTATTTTCTGCACAAATACAGAGTGGCAATGAGGCATCAGTATAATTTACTTATACAAACTGTGGGCAACCAACCATTAAATGATGCATTGTCTCTGGCTGAATGCCATGTAGCCTGCAAATTAGGTCCAAACCAACTTGAATTATGTGTTGGTGTTAGCATCTTGTTAAAACCACTTTATGTTAAGATATAAATATAGTCTTTTCTTTTCTTGGTGTTCCTTTTTTTAGCTTTTTATGTTAGCACTCTAGTCTGTGTTGGGTCATACGAGGATTTTTCACTTAGAAGTGACCTGTGGGACTTTGAAATCCCGTTTGAGCTCCCTTATAGAAAAGGAACTGCTTTATAAAGGCAATTAAATGTGACATTTCCCATACTGTCAAGTCAAGCAAGAAAACAGATGCTTTCTTAACACAGCTTTCTTCTTGTGTAACAAGACTTAAGAAGCCTTTTCTTACAAGTCATGATTTTTGACAAGGACTTCTGCTAGCTTTTGTCCCAAATTGTAACAACATACGTTTCACATTTGACATTTGAAAGGATCTTTAATTGTGTTGTGGCCTTTTTAAGACACATCATTTGAGATTCTGTTGCTTTAGCTCATGCCTCAACTTGGACAGATCTGGTTTTACCTCTGATACCTTACAAATGCTGAAGCCTTCTGCATTATGGACTGATTGCTATTACAGTACTGTACTATGTCAAGACAGAGTGAATAGAGAAAGGACTGTATAGATTTGACTAGGGCTGTTTCTCAGCTGCTTTGCCCACCTTGAAAGTGGCTGTTCTGCTTTGTCTGTATGTCAGGTGTGAGGGGTGAAAATGGGACTAGCCACCATCCCAGGAAGCCCAGTTTCAGGCTGTTTCTTGTATGTTGGGAAAATTTAGATTTCCTAAACTTTGGGAAATTTAAAGTGGTTGAAACCACAAAAAAGCTTTCTTCTTTGTTGCATTGTGGGACTACATTTCTCGTGGACAGCAGTCGCATAGAGGAGAGTTGCTGAATATCTAGAGAAAAAACATTGTTACAATGAGGGGATATTAGATATATGGGTAACTGTGCATGCATAGGATCACCAGGGGATGAATTTTATTCCACTTGATGGAATTTTCCTTAGAAGAATTCTCTCTCTCTCTCTTTCTCTCTCTCTCTCTCTCTCTCTCCACAAAGCAAGATATGCACAGGCTGGCTCCTCTCCTGTCATGCTGATCTTCTGTAGACTCTAATGAACTTTAAGCTGTGCCTGCATGGTCTAAGAAGGCAAAAATACCAGATACTGTGAATACAGTGGTACTTTGGCTCATGAACTTAATCTGTTCCATGACTCTGGTTGTGACCTGAATTGATCGTGACCCAAGTTAAATTACGTCATAAGGTTCAATGTAAATAAGGTTAATCCATTCTGTAAATATTTTTTTAATCACAAAAATCTGAAACACAGTAACAAAGAACAACAAAGTAAACTACAGTACAGTACAGTAAAGAACACTAACCTGGGTGCGGGGGAGGTGATTGCTTGGAGGGAGAGTCCACACGATAATTGTGTGATAGCGATTGTGCTGGGGGGAGGGGAGAGGGCCGCAATCATGATCGTGCTTGTGCAGGGAAGACGGGTGTGATCATGCTTGGGGGGGGGGGGAGATGGGCTGATCGCAATCGTGCTCGTGCAGGGAAGATGGCCATGATCACAATCGTGTTCGTGCGGCAACGTGGCTGCGATTGTGGCCATCACCCAATGCAGATTTCACAAACTGAGGAATTTTTTTCTGAAATTTCTGTTTGCAACCCAATTTGGTCATGAACTGAGGCATTTGTGAGCCGAGGTACCACTGTACTGTCAATCTTCTGTTTGTTTTGATGTGACTAGTTTGTCTTTTAATCCTAAGCAGACTTTCTGGGTCAGACCATGATGTGAGTAAGTTAGTGATATAGCTTCCATGTACCTCTGTGACAATATACCGAACTACTTCCCAACAGAAAGATCATTCCTCCAGGTTCTCCTTTTGTTTGAGAGATGCAGTTCTAAATAATCTTCCAAAGTAAGAGCAGTTATGAAACATAAACTCACAGTGTGCCATTCTATACAACCCTGCTATTAAATATGAGCTACTGGCAAGTGTTAGGGGACATTTTTTTTCATATTTGGCTCTTTCTCCCATTCTCTCATTTTAGTTTTAGGGCACAATCCTATCCCATGTTGGCTGGGGAACACTGGGAGCTGTAGTATTTTTGGTCGGTCTAAACATGGTGGGCATGTCGTGAGCAGAGCCGGCTGGTGCTGGAGGTCAGACTAGATGGTCCGGGAGACCCCTTCTGACTCGCTCTGTTTCTATGCATAAAATTGCACCTTTAAAAGGTTTAAAAGGCATGTTATTATTTTTTGAGTGGGTGGGAAGAAGGGCATAAATGGATAACAGTGGAGACCAATGCAAGTCTAACAGAGCTAAGTCTGGGAGTGTACATCATCTGAGGCAAGGCCAAGGAGTCATGAGAGCTAGAGCATTTCTTCAATTCTCACAGTCAAAAACCCGTACCACAGAAAGAGAAAACTGAGACCCAAAACATGCAAAAGGGCATGGAAAAATCATGCTTTGTCCTGATCCAGCAGCAACTCTCACTCTCCATAGAACTGAATGACTCTTAAGATGATGAGTGGGAGTGCAGATCCACAGAGCTGTGATAACAATGGTAATGGTAATAATTAAAACAATTTATTTTAAATAATTGATACTTTTAGAACCACACAGAAAAGTAGCCTCTAGAATTTTTTAATTAATTGATATTAATTGATATCCCCCCTTTGATCTGTGAGAAGTTGTGTGTCTATTCATAGAGAATTCATAGACCTATTCATAGGTCAATTCATAGAGAGCTATACATGAGTGTAATTATGCTACAGGTATGTAAGTGGTTGCTAGAGGTTGGCCAGACCTGTTGGCTCACTGAGTGTACAGCATTTTGCTTTGCCTGTTGTGTGAGCGAGTCCTCTGACATATAATATTTTTTAAAATGTAGCAGATTTTGTAACTTGTAGGCAATTTGACAACTGGCCATGTATCTTCTTGGGTGATGATGGGGAAAAAAGTGTCCAATACAGGGGAATCACATGACATGTTTTCTCTGCAGATTGTTTGATATTTTCCTTTACTTCTGTAATGAAACATTAATATGAACACTGCCTATTCTGTAACAGCAAATAATTCTTTTTGCATTAAGGCACCACAAGCACGCTGCAGTTCCATCTCCTCCCATAAGGCACAGTTCAAGCTTGCGGTGTGATTTTTATGAGGAAAAATAAACACTATCTTTCTTCCCCCACCCCACCTCAAAAGGGTTGGTTAGCTTATAATATTAATGCTGAAGTGTAATAAAACTTTTTTCTTACATTTTTCTTATAGACAAAAACAATTTAATTCTGAGAGGAGAAACTAGTTAAATCAGAAGCAAAAGGTGGTGGGATCCTGAGGCTCATTGCAATTGCTTTTGAATTGCGCTGGCCCCAGGCCATTACTCATGATAATAAGAAAGTGGATGTTTGAATACAGGCAGAATACCTGTTGTCTGGCTATACCTAATGATGAAGAGTTTTCCCCCTTTCCATTTACTATTCATTTCATTCTTTTCAAAAAGTTTGCTATATCACTGACTTTGGTAAACAAATAAATTATTGTTAATGTTGTTTAAATCATATAACCTGACACCTTCACTTTACTTTACATTCAAATTTGGGCTCTTACAGGTAGCAAAATACTGAAGTGGATATATCTTCTAAAGGACATATTCCTTGTACTGCTGAGAGTCTTTAGGGAAACAAAATTCACAAATTGGCATGTCAAAACAGTGAAATAAAAATATGTTCTCTGTAAACCGTATCACTGTGCAGAGGTTGCTTGTTCTGGACAAGGGATCTATTTTATTTAAAATCCACTGAGGAAGCCACCTATGTAAAAAAAATAAATGAGAAGGTTCTGAGTAGTATTTCTTCCCAAGTCCTATTCATGTTAAGAGATTGTTATACTTCATTTATAATAAGATTTCTAACTTACCTCCCCCTCCAATGGGGATGGTCCAAGTGGCTAGCAAACCACAATAAAGCAGAATGTAAAATAAAACTGGTATCTCCTGAGAGACTGAGCAGGCTCCCCCTGTTTTCTCCCTAGTGTAGATCATCCGTGGCAACCAAGGTCATTTCTGTCACAAAAGCGGTTCTGAAACAAGATAAACTTGGTACATTCAACTTTTTTAGAATTTAATCACGAAGAGATTTGTTCAAACACATTGCATCAGCAAATTGAGGCAGCACAAGAGAACGCTAAGGGTAGGGAAAATGAGGAAACTCACTGGAACAGGGTGACAGGTGCAGAAGACCTAGAAAACACTCTGCACCCACAGAAGCAGTGGAACTTTCAAGCCACTTTAAGTTGCTTGAAGAAGGGCCATGTGAGCAACCTGCTGTGAAAGAATTACACAACACACCATATAAATCTGAAAAAGAAACAAAAGGACAGTCAAGAAAGGAAAAGGATACCAAAGTTTGCAACACCAAAAGGAGAAGAGTGGTAGTTGTGAGAAATGTCCTCTTGTGCAAGATAGAAAAATATGTACCGTATTTTTCGCTCTATAAGATGTGCCTGACCATAAGACGCACCTAGTTTTTAGAGGAGGAAAACAAGAAAAAAATATTCTGAATCAAATGGGCACATAATCACAGGCACATTCCCCATCACTTCCCCATGGGCTGCACATCTGACAAACTTACTGCACACACATATTCGCTCTATAGGATGCACAGACATTTCCCCTTACTTTTGAGGGGGGAAAAAGTGAGTCTTGTAGAGCAAAAAATACGGTATGTCACAATGACCCAGAGGAGGGGTCCTCAAACTTTTTAAACAGGGGGCCAGTTCACTGTCCCTCAGACTATGGCTGGGGGGACGGGGGGACGGGGACGGATGGACTATAGTTTGAAAAAAATATGAACAAATTCCTATGCACACTGCACATATCTTATTTGTAGTGCAAAAAACCAGGAAAAAACAATACAATATTTAAAATGAAGAACAATTTTAATCAACATAAACTTATTACTATTTCAATGGGAAGTATGGGCCTGCCTTTGGCTAATGAGATGGTCAATGTCCAGTTCCATATTTGTCACTGCTAGTCATAACAAGTGATGCAAATGTGCATCAGTTAGTCTGGATCTGGTTTCAGATGTCTCATTCGGGAAAAAGTCTTCACAGACATAGGTGCTGCTAAAGATGGTTGCCATTTTGAGAGCATGGTTCCCGAGATTAAGATATGTCTCTGAGGGGAGAGATGCATAGAAATTAGTAAGGCTGCTTAACTTGAATGCGTCTTTCAGACAGTCACAATTCTGTAGTTTGGCCAGTTCCAGTTGGTAAATCAGATCAACAATTTCAATGTCAACAGAAAATGGGTTCTGGAAAAGCTGTATGTCCTGTTCATGGAGATGATGCTCTTTAAATCTAATTTGAAGCTGCTTTCCCAACATTTCCAGTGAATCCACACATGTTTTGTTTGGGAATGCAATGGCTGGTTTTTCCGCCAACAGGTTTAGAGTTGTGGGGAGATGGCAGAACTTTTCCTCCTTCACTTGTTTAATGAGGAGGTCTAATTTTACGTCAAATGCTTTCACACGTGAATGCATATCACTGATGAGCTTCCCCTTTCCTTGAAGTTGCACATATGTCTCTGTATATATTTTGTAAAGATGCACTCAGGCCGCAGGACTTAGTGAATATTCAATGAGTTTCTCTCTTTTTTAACCTGTGTGTGTGTGTTTTTTTTTATTAAAAAATGTTTGCTCCGCTTGCTCAGGCTGCAGCAGAAGCCCAAGATGACACCACGCTGCCTGCCGAAAGGGAGAGCACAACATGACGGGAGCCGTGAGGGCATGCTTGCCCCGGTTGAGGCCTTCCCGGCTCCTCACTGCTGGCAGAAGGTCCTCTCGCAAGTGCTCGCCTGGCTCCGGGAGGGGGAGCAGGAGTGGGAGGCCGGAGAAGTGAGTGCAAGGCAGCTCCCTCAGCCAGGAGAGGGCTACGAGGAGGGAGGTAATGGCTGCTTTCCATGGGCCGAGGTGAGGGGAGGCACAGGATGGGGCTGCAGCTAGCCAAGCGGGTTGCCTCCTGCCTCTCCCCGCTGCGGGGGGAAGAAGCATGGCAGCCGCTCGACGGTGCCCTGAGAAGGCCACGTGCCCTGAGAAGGCCACTTGCCCTGAGAAGCTGCAGGAGCTGCAGCCTTGCTCCTGCTCTACCTCGGGCGTCCGCCCCTGGGCTTGATGAGATAGCTGCGGCTTGTCCCGCACTTAGGGACATGGCTATATTTTATAGTTATATTTTTCTTTTTTTAGTGTCTTCATCTATCTCTCTCTTCTTACCACCCTCCTCTCTACTGTATTCCTGCTCCGTATTCCCACTCTGTATTCAGAGCCAACACATGTGTCCAATGGGGGAAGAGCCGGCGCACACGCAGTTGAAGGGAGCTGTTACAATTTGGTGTGTGCACTGGCCCTCTGTTAAGTCTCTGAAACTGAAAGAGTTCCAGAGAAAACCTGTGCTGGCTCAGAGCTTTCAGACTCATTTGGAGATAGTTTTTTCTGAATGAGCCTGAAAGCTTGAGGTGGACCAGGTAAATGACCCTGGCGAGCCGTATCTGGCCCACAGGCCATAGTTTGAGGACCCCTGGTTTAAGTAAAGTATTTTTAAATTACAGCTATATCCTATGTGTCTATATTTCTATCTGGAATACTGCAGAAACATATAAGTTAAGAAGATCATAATATTATATATATTATTCAGTGCTTATTCATTTGGCCTTCAATTTGTAGGTTATAACTCCCAATTTTGGTTATACCAGTAGCACCAGTGCAAGTGTGTCAGTTCTGAAAAGCTTGATACTACTTCTTGAAAATACAATGGATGATGCATGAAATTTCAGGTTATTGTTGTCAACACAGGAAAGTGAAAAACCCACTGTCTTATGACAGGATGTTGTTAAAAGAAAATATGGTTAAGAAATAGATCTTGCAGTTTTGGCCCAACCTTCTGGTACAAGTAAAAAACCAGCTAGGAGAATTGCTTACACAAGAAGATGCAACTGTATAGATGTAGCTATGTACAGCATATAGATGTAACCATGCTGGTCTAGTAAATATTTTATTTTATACAGTGGACATTTGTGTAACTCTGGAGCTAGAAGGGAAGAGAAAGCATTGCAGGTTGACTAGTAGAAACTTGCTTAGGGCAAGGAATGATCACAGCTGGATGACCAGGCAGAGAAGCTGTACAATAACTGGTCTTTTAACATTTTAGAATACAAGAAACTAATATGTATTTGCAACCAGACTAGTAAGTTACTTTTGTGGCCCAGTAATTATGGATAAATTATCTGCATGGCTGGTCCATTGGTCCTAATGGTTTGTAGTTTTTAGTTTCCACCATTTATATGGGATTGCTGCCATTTTCTCCTCTGCAGTTACAAATCATCCAAGTTATGCACATGCATTTGTGTTTAATCACATTTGTTGGTGAATATCCTGGAGGCAATGAATGGACCAAAGGATATCAGATCTTTAGAATGCAATCCTGACAGGTGTCTGTGGGGAAAGCGAAGTGGTGGGCTGTCTACTACTTTCTATGCCCCACGAACAACAGTGAAGCTGGCCTGGTCTGGTGGATCTCATTTTGCTGGAATTCTCAGCATCCCAGCACCCTCTTGGGGGCACAGAGGGTCTTTGGATACAAAGACTTAAGCAGGCTCTACCACCCCAGGCACTATCTTTTGGGACCTACCGCCAGCAGCAATACAGGCAGAAGTATGCACACTACCTCCATTTCTTCCCCATCTATTTGCTAGGAAGTGAGAGGACTGGATGCCATGATCTTAGTTTTCTTAATGTTGAGTTTCAAGCCAACTTCTGCGCTTTCCTCCTTCACCCGCATCAAGAGGCTCTTTAGTTCCTCTTCACTTTCTGCAATGAGAGTGGTATCATCTGCATATCTGAGGTTGTTGATATTTCTCCTAGCAATCTTAATTCCAACTGGTGATTCATCTAGCCCCGCCTCTCATGATGTGTTCTGCATATAAGTTAAATAGGCAGGGCGACAGTATACAGCCTTGCCGAACTCCTTTCTCAATTTTCAACCAATCAGTGGTTCCATGTCCAGTTCTCACTGTTGCTTCTTGACTTGCATATAGGTTTCTCAAGAGACAAATAAGATGGTCAGGTATTCCCATCTCTTTAAGAACTTGCCACAATTTGTTGTGATCCACACAATCAAAGGCTTTAGCATAGTCAATGAAGCAGAAGTTGATGTTTTTCTGGAACTCCCTAGCTTTCTCCATGATCCAGCGTATGTTGGCAATTTGATCTCTAGTTCCTCTCCCTCTTTGAAATCCTGCCTGTACTTCTGGTAGTTCTTGATCCACATACTGCTGGAGCCTAGCTTGTAGGATTTTGTACATCACTTTGCTAGCATGTGAAATGAGTGCAATGATGCAGTAATTTAAACATTCTTTGGCATTGCCCTTCTTTGGGATCGGAATGTAAACTGACCTTTTCCAATCCTGCGGCCACTGTTGAGTTTTCCAAATTTGCTGGCATATTGAATGTAGCACCTTTACTGCATCATCTTTTAGGATTTTGAATAGCTCAACTGGAATACTGTTGCCTCCACTAGCTTTGTTGTTGCTCAGACTTCCTAAGGCCCATTTGACTTCACATTCCAGGATGTCTGGCTGGAGGTCAGTGACCACCCCATCGTGGTTATCAGGGACGTTAAGCTCTTTCTTGTATAGTTCTTCTGTGTAATCTTGCCACTTCTTCTTAATCTCTTCTGCCTCTGTTAGGTCCCTGCCATTGTGGTCCTTGATCATGCCCATCTTTGCATGAAACGTTTCCTTCATATCTCCAATTTTCTTGAAGAGATCTCTGGTCCTCCCTATTCTATTGTTTTCTTCTATTTCTTTGCACTGTTGATGCAAAGTGATGCTCAAAATCCTACAAGCTAGGCTCCAGCAGTATGTGGATCAAGAACTACCAGAAGTACAGGCAGGATTTCAAAGAGGGAGAGGAACTAGAGATCAAATTGCCAACATACGCTGGATCATGGAGAAAGCTAGGGAGTTCCAGAAAAACATCAACTTCTGCTTCATTGACTATGCTAAAGCCTTTGATTGTGTGGATCACAACAAATTGTGGCAAGTTCTTAAAGAGATGGGAATACCTGACCATCTTATTTGTCTCTTGAGAAACCTATATGCAAGTCAAGAAGCAACAGTGAGAACTGGACATGGAACCACTGATTGGTTGAAAATTGAGAAAGGAGTTCAGCAAGGCTGTATACTGTCGCCCTGCCTATTTAACTTATATGCAGAACACATCATGAGAAAGGCGGGGCTAGATGAATCACCAGTTGGAATTAAGATTGCTGGGAGAAATATCAACAACCTCAGATATGCAGATGATACCACTCTCATTGCAGAAAGTGAAGAGGAACTAAAGAGCCTCTTGATGTGGGTGAAGGAGGAGAGTGCAAAAGTTGGCCTGAAACTCAACATTAAGAAAACTAAGATCATGGCACCCGTCCTCTCACTTCCTGGCAAATAGATGGGGAAGAAATGGAGGTAGTGACAGATTTTATTTTCCTGGGCTCCAAGATCACCGCAGACGGGGACTGCAGCCAAGAAATTAAAAGACGCTTGCTCCTGGGGAGGAGAGCTATGGCAAATCTAGATAGCATACTAAAAAGCAGAGACATCACCCTACCAACAAAAGTGCGTATAGTCAAGGCTATTGGTTTTCCCAGTTGCAATGTATGGCTGTGAAAGCTGGACCATAAGGAAGGCTGAGTGCCAAAGGATTGAGGCCTTTGAGTTGTGGTGCTGGAGGAGACTCCTGCGAGTCCCTTGGACCACAAGGTGATCAAACGGTTCAGTCCTAGATGAGATCAACCCTGACTGCTCTTTAGAAGGCCAGATCCTGAAGATGAAACTCAAATACTTTGGCCACCTGATGAGAAGGAAGGACTCCCTGGCTACTCCATTTCTTCTGAGGGATTTTTGCCCTCAGTAGTATACGTGATGGTCATTTGAATTAAATTCACCCATTCCTGTCCATTTTAGTTCACTGATTCCTAAGATGTCAATGTTCAGTCTTGTCATCTCTTGTTTGACCACATCCAGCTTGCCTTGATCCATGGATCTTACATTCCAGAGTATAGATCTTTGCAGCATCGGACTCTCCTTTCACCACCAGATACATCAGCAACTGAGTGTGCTTTTGGCTTTGACCCAGTTGCTTCATCTTTCTGGCGCTACTAGTACTAGCCCTCCGCTCTTCCCCAGTAGCATATTGGACACCTTCCGACCTGAGGGGCTCATCTTCCGGCGTCATATCTTTTTGCCTTTTGGTACTGTCCATGGGGTTTTCATGGCAAGGATACTGGAGTGGGTTGCCATTTCCTTCTCCAGTGGATCATGTTTTGTCAGAGCTCTCTGCTATGACCTGTCCATCTTGGGTGACCCTGCATGGCATAGCTCATAGCTTCATTGAGCTACGCAAGCCCCTTCGCCACGACAAGGCGAAGGAGAGTACTACTATATTCCTATCTTAACACACAGTGTGAAAGATGTGTATGTTATTAGGGTGTTTAGAGCAGACTGACAAACACTTCTCAATATCATATGCAGACGAGGTAGCCTACTGGGATGCATATCTCATAATATGAAATGTTGGTTACAACTGAGCTGTTTACAGAATTTACTCCCTTTTTTGTGAGTAGTCTGTTCAGATTACATTGCAGTGAACAGAGACAGAGTTGGTGAAGTAGAAATTATTTTTTAATCTTCAGCAAATAAATCAAAACATGCCAAAATGTGCCTTATAGAGAATGGAAGCTCTATAATTTATCTCAGTATTTGCTGGCAATGTTTTGTCGAGGGAGGAATACATATTCTGTGTTCATCCAATTGTTTATTTAACATTTCTTAATGAGCTCTGGGTTGTTGGAGAAAACACTGAGTAATGAAAACACCATTCAAAAAGAAGGCTTTCATGGCATCCTTCAGCTGACAGTCAACAATATTTGACTAGACATGGCATTCTGGTTTCCTTCTCAATTTAAGGTGGTAAGAGATTTTTTAAGACCTGTCCAGCCACAAGCAGAAAGCAATGAGTATTCTACCTAAAATAGTAATTGCATTAGATTTCATATCATTTATCTTGCTGCATATGCACGCTCAATGCGACTGGTCACTATCTCCTCCTTTATAAAGCAGGATTTCCTTTTCCTTAAAATAACAGAAAGTCACATAGCACCTTAAAGACTAGCACATTTATTCTGGCATAAACTTTCATGGACACTGTCCACTTTATTAAACATGTGAAATATTAAGCTCAAATTGATCCATTCATCCACACACACACATGCTTGTGGGTGAGTAGACCATGTATACTGTGTTGTCAGAAGGAGCTGAGATGCCAAAAAATAGAGACAGTGATAAAAATTTTGCTATTCACAGTGTTGTTGGGTGATAACACAAACATCATTGTAATGGTGAGCTGATTAACATACTTGGTGCAATTTTAAAAACCCTTTGACTTTATGCAAACCACAAGAATAATATTGCATCCTTTATGAGAGATTTAGGACTATTTATGTATTTGCACATAGACTGACTGGCTTGCTCTATGAAGAATGTAGAATGCATTGCTGGCAAATGGAGGCATATATCCGATTGGAGGATGAACTCTTGAGATTGCAGATAGCATTATTAGGTTCTGTAATAGCGTTACCTGAGTAGGTATGGAGGCAAAGTTGGACATAGGGTTGGATCTGCCATAGTCTGGTTACTGTGTCTGAATTTCTGTTGTGAGGTTGGTGGTGTGGAATAATCCTTTTTGGTTGCTTCTTGTAAGTAAGTAAAGGACTAGCACACAAACCCCAGGAAGGAGAGAAATATGATTGTCCAGGATGGGTTGTAGATAACTGATGGCATGTCTAATTCAACAGGGAATTATAGAGGACAACCAGTTGTGTTCTGTTGTTTTCTGAGTTCATTCTAATGCCAAGGGAAAGTAAAATGAAGAATTATATTATTATTATTAGAAGTACTATAGTACTGTCATAATATCATCCTCATCATCTATATTGCATCTATTCGCAGTGATTGGGACTCTAGGCAGCTCACAACATGAATACATTTCAGATGAAGGCATTTCTGGTTCAGTGCCTTAAAAGAAATTATATGGGGACTGGGAAAAGGAAGGGATAATTTGCTCAAGGGAAGAAAGCATTGCCAGAACTGGTGGAAGGTGAGTCAGTAGCAGCAAGAGCAGCTGGGAAGCTTATGTTGCCAAGAGCATCTGGCAAGGTGAAGAAAGGGTGATTGTGCCTGGAGACATTTTCTATTCACTGCTACCTGTATTGGCATTGGAACAAATATATCTGCACCTTTCGTCTAGTGGCTAATAAAGCCAAAGTGGACCTTTATAATGTTTTCATAGTACAAGGATAAAACAGGCCATAGTACATGGTTGAGGTTTTATATTCTTTCTCTTTTAACCTGCCCTCCCCACACATTGGAGGAGTTTGGTATAAATGTAGTAAAATTAACTTTTTTTCTAGATTGACTAAAAACACAAAAGAACAGAGGGAAGCAAATGAAGCATCTCAAAACATAATGTAGTCTCTGAGCAAAACATCTGCCATAATTTTCTATGATAGAAGGAGAGACAGGTGTTGCATGGATAGGGAAATGATTATTTCTAAAGTATGTGAAAAATGTGGAAACAGGTTTTAATACATTTTATTCATTTTTTCATTTTATTTTTGGAGTATTCAATAATCTTGATTTGCCTTTTATTTTGCAGTAGTTCAGATGTGGCAATTTGTCAGATTATACTGTTTGGAAAAAGAGAATATTAAAATAATGGGAAATTAGTCATTCTGAGAGTAGACACATTGGAATGGTTCACATGTCGAAATAAGTTAAGCCATCACAGATTCATTCACTCCAGACTATATTCCCAAATTAATCTGATCTAGAATTAGGTATTATCTCAGGAAATATGTCTCCTAAAACATACATTTGCCAAGATAACACATTTCCTGGATGGAGACAGTACATTGTGTTGTCTATTGAGACAAATTGCTGCTAATAATCTTCTATTCAGAGCTCTGCTTTGATTTTCCTTCTTTAATTGGGGGGAGAGAGAGCACACACACAAAGAACTAGATACTATTAAACTAGCTAGGTGTTATTACATTACATACCACAAAACTCTTATGTCTAGTGCAGAGAAAATTAACTCAGATCCTAATATCTAGAGTGGGAATTCATAACTTCAGGACCAGGGGCCAAACCTGCCCTTTCTTGGATCCCAGCATGGCTCTCTGGAGTCCTTCAGAAGGTCATACCCCTTCCCTCGACCATTGCCATTTTCCTCCAGCCATCGTACAGTCACTGACGAAAGTCATTTTCCTAACTTTTGTGCAGTTTGTCATCTAAGGCTTAGTTAGCAGCACTAAGAGTTCTAAGCAATATCTAAAGCCCCTGAAAACTTCTCTGAAATGTAATTCAGCCATTAGTCTGGCAGGACCTGTTTTTGCGGAAGCCGTGTTGTGTGGCTGTCAGCCTCCCTTCCCTATCTAGCATCACTAGTTCTCTCTCTATTATGAGCCTTTCCATTGTTTTTCCTACAATGGACGTAAGGCTAACAGGTCTATAATTCCCCATGTCCCTTCTACTGCCCTTTTTGAAAACTCGGCCACTGATGCCACCCTCCAGTTCTCTGGAACTTCACCCGTTCTCCATGAGGCCTCAGAAATGGAGGCCAGCGGGTGTGAGAGAACCCCTGCCAACTCTCTAAGTACTCTCGGGTGTAACCCGTCAGGGCCTGGAGCCTTTGTAATGTCCAATGCCCTGAGGAGCCCCTCAACTTCAAGGGGGGTGACTCTAAGCTGTGCCCCTAAGTCCCCAGCCTCATCTAATCTCCTATGCGGATATCCCCCGTCCTGCTTTGGGGAGAACACAGAGGCAAAATAGTCATTTAGCATCTGTGCCTGTTCCCTCATAATGAATACATTTTTTAATGCATGTTTCTCTCTCCTTTTCCCCCTTCCTCACCTAGGATGCCTTTGAAGTACTGGCTGAAAACTATGAATTCAGAGAAAATGAATTGTCTTGCCTTGCATTTAGAAGAGCTGCTTCTGTGCTGAAATGTCTTCCATTTACTATAGTTCGAGTAAACGATATTGAAAGACTCCCCTGGATTGGAGAACAAATCAAAGAGGTCATTGAAGTAAGATGTAGACATTGCTACATCAGACAATTTCTTCAAAATCCAAACCGAGGGTTGTTTCTCAAGCTAGTCCCACTTAGACAAGACTCATTAAATGAACAAAGTTTAAATTGGGGTAACAGTGAATACAATACATGCACAAATAATGATAATCTTAACATTTCTAATTTAGCTGAACTTTTGTATGAAGCTAAAATTAAAAATATCTTCTTCGGTGAATAATAAACCAAGCCAAATCAAAGTTGCAATCACTGAAGAATCAGTCATTTAAAGATAGGGGCATGGATCCAGAAATATTGTTTTGCCAGCAGAACAGGTGTTGTTGGTGGATTGAGACTTCTTGCCCTCTCCTTGTCCCTGCAGTTTCCCCATATACCCTCCAAACAGGCAGGCAGAGAAAGGAAAGAATGTGGAAATCCTGTTCTGCAAGCATTACCCTTCTCTCGTCAGAAGAATGTTTCTGTATCTACCTGCATGAATGGAGAAAAGGGAGATTTTTGTAACTAAATTTTACAAAGAGAAAAGTAACTAAGGAGTTAATATTTCAAGTGTTCCTGCATAGCATACTGGGACTGCAAGCCTGAACATGAGCACAGTCTTATTTACTTATGTATTTTTTTTCTAAAAAAAAATTCATTAGTAAATTTGCAAGATAAGTATGGCCTCTTCGGCCATACTGTTTTAAAACAGAACAACATACAGTAAACTACCAAGCTTAGAATGCATCAAAAACATGCTTGAGATCCAGCAGTGACCATGACTGGGAGGAGAAGGGAGTGGGGTAGAAGAGTAAGGCAGCCAGAATGGTGGCATTGAGGAGAGATTCACCCAAGACCTTATGAGGTCCTGAGAAAGTTATGAGGTCTGCATGTTGCTGACTTGAGCACCAGCAGGGGCTGGTTTAGTCACCATCAGATACTGGCTCAGTCTTATGGGAAGCAGAGGAGAATCTCCCCTGAGATGAGATGGAAAAAAGCAGCCAAGCAGTGGCACCAACTGCAAGGAGGAAGGGAAGGGAAAGGGGGAGATCATAGGGAAAATGAATGCTACTGTTAATCCATAGCATGAAGGACCACTGCTCGAAGGGCAGTGAGCTTTAACCTGTCCTTACTTTGAAGACTTTCCTGGGGAGGGGGGGTCCCTCTCACCTACTCTTATGCACTTGCAATCTGCATAGGAAAAAAGCTTCTTTGAAGCAACAGGGCAGAGTTAAGGGGCCTGTTTTGAGTAAGGAAAAAGAACAGACACAGCTGCATGCTAAAAGTAGTGGATCTGGCTCTCAACCAGCAGCAGATGGGACACCTGTCCTCACAAAGGAGAATGTGGAAGCTCTGCATGTCTTACGCTGCTTCCTGCTTGACGTGAGCTACAGCTATGCTAATACCACCTTCACTGCTGCAAAATCATTTACTGTAAATTCCTACTGAGAACACTACAGTAGAACTGTGTTCCTACAATTAAGTGGAAATCATTTGGCAACTAATCCATCCCTCTGCTCACCATTCTTTCCAGCAGCTGGCATATTTTCCCCACTGTTATTTTAATAGGGAAAATAATACTGTATTAAGTGCTGTGTGGGACCACCACTGCAGTTTATTTCCAGCTTAGTGTGCAATTTCAGAACCTCAGCAATATTAAAGACCCCTAATGCAGGCACATTCGAACAGCACAAGCTGATGCATTTCTAGTCAAAAGTAAGTTCTGTGAAGCTCAGTGGAACTTACTCTCAGGTAAAATTACAGTCTGAATCTTAAAACAGAATTGCTAAGTGTTTAAAAGCTGAGGATGATAAGTCAATGGCTTATTGTCCTAAAAATATATCCTTTGGAAAGCTTTCCTGCCAAAAAAGAAAAGACTAAATCTGTATGTCTTTTAAATCTATAGGATATCTTAGAAGAAGGAGAGAGTCCCAGAGTGAATGATGTTCTAAACAATGAAAAATACAGATCATTTAAAGTAAGTCTATTTTGCTCTTTTCCTTTTTGCTCTTTTCAAAAGCCTTATGAAATATGCATTCCTTTGCCCCCAACACACCATCCTTGTTACAGACATGGAAGAAAAATCAAATATTTAAATTGATGGATCAGATGAAAAAATGGTTGCATAATGCTGCAATCCTATACACCCAGGGTGGAGAATGTGGTCTGTCAGACTGGCCTCTCTGGTCAGTGGGCATTTGGGTGAGGCCGTTTGCCTCCCTGTCACCCCGCCCCCCCAGAATGACTGAGCTGTGTGTCTGTTGCTCTGCTCCCTGTATGGAGAGACAATGAAGGAGCAAAGCTCTCTCCTCCCCTATGCTCCCCACACAGAGAATGCAAAGGAGGTTCTTTGGTGAAGGTTGCTCCACCAGGCTTTCCATAGCAGAAAGAAGTCCAGGAGGAGCAAAGCAGCTCCCCATCTAAGACACCATCTGGAGGGGCTCTCGGTTGAGGATCTGATGGCATCATGGGTCACTCCATATGACTCCTGATATCTTCTGGCCTGTGGGAGAGGTCTGGGAGGGGCAGTGGTCCCTGTCACCAAAAATGCTCCCACTTTCTTGGGAATTAGCCCCATGGACATAGAGTCCGATCATGGTGGCATCCATCTCCCTCCCCGCATACAGCATGACTACATCCTGATATGGCATCGTTCCTACTGGGCATCATTCCTACTGGGCAGGGATGCCACTTGGAACGGCCCCAATGTGGCTTGAAGCAGCAAGATATTTGAATTTTCATTTTAAAATCCTAAAACAAAAGGAAAGGAAAATAAAATTTTATTCCCACTTATCTCTCCACAAAGTAAACCCCAAAATGTGGGGATTTCCTCCCCCACCTTTCCCTCCACCCCATTCTGAGGGGCTCTTTCATCTGGCTCCCACCTGTGCAAAATTGTGTGTGTGTTGGGGTGGGGGGCTGGTCTGGTCTGAACACTTCAGGATCCTTTAGTCCTAAAGGCATAACTCCTGCCAACTAACAGTTGGAGGAGAGAGCAGTGCACTGGAGGTTGTCGCTAACCAGAACTGATTCCCATCTTTCTTTCTGCTGTGAGAATGCATTCCCCACTGAAGGGGTGTGGATTTCTCCCATTCAGTATCAGTCTTCTGGCAGCTAGGGCCAAAGTGGTTAAAGTAAAATTGCTGGAACTTCAGTGGAATTTGAACTGCAGCTTTAGGTGGCAATCCTATGTACAGTTAGTTGCCTAGGCATAAGCACCATTGAACACCATATGATTTACTTTTGGCTAAATATGCAGTACATGATCTTTATCCTGTTCTCCTGCATGTGGTGCTGCACAGAATATATCTTCCTTACATTCTCCACGCCTTTGAATGTTAAGACCAGCCTTCCTCAGCCTGGTCCCTCTAGCTATGTTGAACCACAGCTCCCATAATCCCTAGCCAGCATGGCTTTGGAGGCTGGGGTGATGGGAGTTGTAGTCACATAGCTAGAAGGCTCCAGTTTAGGAAAGGCTGGTCTAGGCATTGGAGCTATGCAAATTCAACATTCCCATCTTAATGGATGTGTGAAAAATACATATGTTACTTTTTATTTGAAATTTACTTTAGCTGGTTCATTTTGGATTGATTTCCAAGTAAAGTTGTTTAGGCTGAAGATTGAGTACACTAAATCTTAGGACACATTCTTAGATACACCTAGCACGGAGTGAGTCCTGTTAAACTTACCTCTCATAGAATCATAGAATAGTAGAGCTGGAAGGAGCCATGAAGGCCATCAAGCCCAACCCCCTGCTGTTTCAGGACACCATGTTACACCATCCCACTCAGATGGCTGCACAGGTTCTTTTTGAATGTCTAGTGTGGGAGACTCCACGATCTCTCTAGGCACCTGGTTCCACTGTCATATTGCTCTGACAGTGAGGAAACTTTTCCAGATATCTAGCCTGAATCTTGGTTGTCACAGCTTGAATTGATTATTCCGCATCTTGCACTCTGGTATCAGCGAGAAGATCCTCCTCTTTGTGAAGTACTTATAGAGGGATATCATGTTCCCCTTCAGTCTTCTCTTTCTGTAGCTGAACATGCCCAGTTCTCTCAACTCTCTCCTCTCTCCTCAAAGGGCAGTGTTTCCAAAGCCTGGATTATTTTTGTTGCCCTCCTCTGGTCCATTTCTAATTTTTCTGCATCTTTTCTTAAATCTTGGTGCCCAGAACTGGACACAGTATTCCAGATGAGGTGTGACTAGTGAGAGAAACTACTTCTTCTCATGATTTGGAAGTAATACTTCTGTTAATGCATCCCAAAGTAACATGTATAGGATTGCACTATTACTAAACAGCAGTGAATCTAACTTTACTGACAATTAGTCATAAAAGAGAAGACAGTAGAGGTGGAAAAGTTTAATTTTCTTTCTGTGACTGTCATTGATAGTCCACAGTTTTTAAAAATGCTGTACTAATTTTTATGTAAGAATTTATAAAACATCTGTGAATTTTTCTGATTCCATTTAAAGACCACTAAGCAAATAAAATAATAACAATTAATAGATAAAGATTTAAATACTTTTTGGAAAATGAGATTACTAAATATAATCACCATTCCTCACAAACAGCAGGCTTTCCCAAAGAGTAGGTAATTTCACTTGTTATATCTTAAATATAGAATAAAATATATATTTTAACTGTCCAGGATTTTCATCTGCTCCTTATTGTAATTGCTTTAAAAATAACAATAATCTCATTAAAAGGAAAAGATAAAATTAACATGCCTCACATTCAAAGACTGGAGATTCACCAGAAATGAAGAATTAAAATGGGACACCCCCCCCCCCCCACTGTCATTTCTCAAATCCTATGAGTGGCAATGAAATGTCTGAGAGAAAGCTCTGACAAAATGCACATGAATAATCAGCATATTGTTGCTTTGGGATATCAAGTCACATCTGAAAATTCTGCTTTTCTTCATTTTCTCTGTAATGTTCCTATAGCAACTGTCCCATAGTTAGAAACAACAAAAGCTTTGGGAATAATCCACCACAGTTTCTCTCACAAAACTCCCTCTGAAGCCGCTACTTGCCCTGGGAGGGAAACAGCTGTTGGCACCTGTAACTGCTTCCTTCACCATAACCATGGCCCAGGGGGAAAGTTGAAACACAGTCCTCTCCACATGCTGCATTCCTGAGGAGAGGAAGGGACATGTGGCACTGAAGTTGTTGGGCAGCTGGAGCAGGGCTGTTCTTCATGCCAAGTGGTCTCAGTCCTGATCACCTCTCATTGCTTGCTTGCTTGCTTCCTGCCTTGTTATTCATTATTCAAAAAATTTGTTAGGCTTTTACTATAAAAGGATTTCCCTCTCCCCTGCTTATTCCTGTTGTATCCAATGGCTGGTATTCAGTGTTAGTCTAACTTAAATCCAATGCACTCCAATGGGCCTACACTAAGTAGGAATAATGTTGGATATAATGAATAGTGATATATGACAGATATCAATAAGTCTTCATTTCCCACTTCATGGCAAGTTCTGTATATTTAAAGTTACATCATAAACCAAATTTAGAGTGTAATTTACAGTATATCTCAGAAGTGAGTACACCCCTCACATTTTGTAAATATTTTATTATATCTTTTCATGTGACAACCCTGAAGAAATGACACTTTGCTACAATGTAAAGTAGTGGGTATACAGCTTGTATAACAGTGTAAATTTGCTGTCCCCTCAAACCATCAATGTCTAAACCACTGGCAACAAAAGTGAGTACACCCCTAAGTGAAGCTGTTCAAATTGGGCCCAAAGTGTCAATATTTTGTGTGACCACCATTAATTTCCAGCACTGCCTTAACCCTCTTCGGCATGGAGTTCACCAGAGCTTCACAGGTTGCCACTGGAGTCCTCTTCCACTCCTCTATGATGACATCACGGAGCTGGTGGATGTTAGAGACCTTGCACTGCTCCACCTTCCATTTCAGGATGCCCCACAGATGCTCGATAGGGTTTAGGTCTGGAGACATGCTTGGCCAGTCCATCACCTTTACCCTCAGCTTCTTTAGCAAGGCAGTGGTCATCTTGGAGGTGCGTTTGGGGTCATTATCATGTTGGACTACTGCCCTGTGGCCCAGTCTCTGAAGGGAGGGGATCATGCTCTGCTTAAGTATTTCACAGTACATGTTGGCATTCATGGTTCCCTCAATGAACTGTAGCTCCCCAGTGCCGGCAACACTCATGCAGTCCCAGACCATGACATTCCCACCACCATGCTTGACTGTAGGCAAGACACACTTGTCTTTGTACTCCTCACCTGGTTGTCGCCACACACGCTTGACACCATCTGAACCTATCAGACCACAGGACATGGTTCCACTAATCCATGTCCTTAGTCTGCTTGTCTTCAGCAAACTGTTTGCCGGCTTTCTTATGCATCATCTTTAGAAGAGGCTTCCTTCTGGGACGACAGCCCTGCAGACCAATTTGATGCAGTGTGCGGCGTATGATCTGAGCACTGACAGGCTGACCCACCACCTCTTCAACCTCTGCAGCAATGCTGGCAGCACTCATACGTCTATTTCCCAAAGCCAACCTCTGGATACAACGCTGAGCACTTGTGCTCAACTTCTTTGGTCGACCATGGCAAGTCCTGTTCTGAGTGGAACCTGTCCTGTTAAATCACTGTATGGTCTTGGCCACTGTGCTACAGCTCAGTTTCAGGGTCTTGGCAATCTTCTTATAGCCTAGGCCATCTTTATGTAGAGCAACAATTCTTTTTTTCAGATCCTTAGAGAGTTCTTTGCCATGAGGTGCCATGTTGAACTTCCAGTGACCAGTATGAAAGAGTGAGAGCAATAACACCAAATTTAGCTCCCCATTCACACCTGAGACCTTGTAACACTAATGAGTCACATGACACCACAGAGGGAAAATGGCTAATAAAGTCCAATTTGGACAGTTTCACTTAGGGGTGTACTCACTTTTGTTGCCAGCGGTTTAGACATTAATGGCTGTGTGTTGAGTTATTTTGAGGGGACAGCAAATTTACACTGTTATACAAGCTGTATACTCACTACTTTACATTGTAGCAAAGTGTCATTTCTTCAGGGTTGTCACATGAAAAGATATAATAAAATATTCACAAAATGTGAGGGGTGTACTCACTTCTGAGATATACTGTACATTGTTGCTTGTTGTTGCTAGTCGCAAAGTGAGGAGAGTAGGGGTTTGAGACTCATTTCTTTGTGCCAAAATGCAGGAGGGGGAACCCAAAAGGTGGTTGTACAGGGCTAGCCCAAGGGTTCATGGTTCAGTAAACTGAATACTTTCCCACTCTACATAGCTCTTCACTTCTGTTTTTGGAGTGGGACTGAAGACATCTGAGAAGTGGTACAGGATGGGCTTGCGGACTCTGGAAGAAGTGAAAAGTGATATGAACCTGAACCTAACAAGAATGCAAAGAGCAGGTAAAAATATCTATTAATGCGGAACCTAGTTTGAGTCTTGAAAATGCAGTGATTACAGTTGTGTCCTATGGCTGCTTAACAGAGTCTAGACCACCATAATATTTTTCAGAGACTCAGGCATGAGGGCAGCAAAGTGCTTGAACTTCGTGGCTTGGGTGGACCCTCTCCCACTTGCACTTGGTGTGGAAAGAAAGTGTGGTCAGCATCTCTGAGGCTGCAAAAGTGATGGCAGAGATAGGGTTGAATGGGTGTTACAGAGGGAGGGAAGGAGATGAGCAGCAGCACAATGAAAAGGGCCTCAGTCTCCTTCCCTTGTGTTCCAAGGTGTGAGCCTTAGATGGCAACTGTGTCTCTGACTGGCTTAGATTGCCTGTAATCTTCCAGGTTCAGAGAGTTATGAGCAACTAGATTGGACTGGGCCATTAGAACAGCATGCATGTTCTTCTGATGAGAACAGCAGTCTGTTGTGTCTTACATATTTTCAGGCTGTTAGTAAAGTTTGTTTGTTTATTTATTTATTGCCAAAATATTTTTTGAAAATCAGTGTTTCCTACAGTATAAGCTCAGTTATCTTAGGTAACATGAATTCTTTTTTTAAAAAATCCCAATATATTTTAAGTTGAAAATGAGATACTTATTTTATTTAAATGAATAATTATTTTAGATGTTCTTTTTAACATGAACTAAATGAGTGACATTTCACAAACATTACTTTTGCACATCAGTTTTCATTCTGAATGGGTCAAATCCATTTTCTTTCATAGTTGGGACTTAGAAAACTTACATCAAGTCATAACACAATATCTGTTACTTCAGTTTTCAAGAATGATTTTAAATGAAGGTCTATACTCCAGTTGGGCCATTTCAGTAGACTACTCTTCCTTTTACGTATGGTATAAGAATCCTGCTGAAAGTATTTTGCTTCTTGTCTGGTTGCATTAAAAAACCTTTTTGAGAATGTGAATTTATTCTGTATCAAAACTAATGCTGTAATTCCAAATGTGTAAGAAGTATTCTTGCTTAGACCATATAGGAAATATGTGTAAAGTTAAATTTTATAAATGTAAAAGCAAAGGCTTCATTTGGGCCACTCTAGAGAGTGTCAGGACAAAACATTCACTTTGACATTCACTGTTGTCCTAATCCTTTCAACATTCACTTACCTGGATGCCCAAGGATATTTATTTTATTTATTTAAAACTTTTATATGCCATCACCACATGCCTCAGCATCTCGGATAGACTAACAGTTGAATAGGACCATTCTTTTAACAAGAGCACAGTTCAAGCTCACCAAGTTTTATGTCACTTCAGACCAATTCCTTACAAGGCTTCATAATTCTTCATAATAAGAAACTGTAGGCAGCCTATCTGCATACCATCACACTTGACAAATGCCAATATTTTGGGAAGGCCCAATTTGTTACATATTAGCCAGCTCTGTCATTTGAATAAAATGTAATACAAGTTTACAATACCCCTGCCCATTTTTTCCAGGGCTCCAGCACCCCATGTGTGCATGAGCGAGAGAATGCAAGAGCCAGAATGAATGGACTGTGCCTGCTCTAGAGTAAACAAATGTGAAAAGTTGTAGCTACTACATATGGATTGAAAATGGTATTTGTTTTGGCCCCAGTTTCTGGCTAAATAGAAAACAAGGGCGGACAATAAGTTGAGCAAGATTCATTTAATTCATGTTTCAGCTAGAACCTGAAATCTTCTGGATTTTTAAGTTTTTTATATCATCCACTAGACAACCTCATTACACCAAAAGTATCTAATCTAATCACTTTTCAGGGTTACTGCACTATGAAGACCTTGCTGGCTACATGTCCAAGGCAGAAGCAGATACAGCAACCCTGATTGTTAAAGATACAGTGTGGAAATTTTTCCCCACTGCTTTAGTAACCTTGACTGGTGGTTTTAGAAGGTAAGTTTGATGATTTAAGGGGCTACTTGTAGGACATCATGTTGCACTTTATTTGTAAAGCATGTCACATTTAGTCCAGAGTAGCACAATAACTCCCCTGTCCTTCAGTGTACATTAGGTTTGTTAATGTTTTAAATCTGTTGGAATGCCAGAGTTCTTTTCACAGCTGGGAAAGTAAATAGCAGACAAGAACATGCACAATCAAATTTTGCAATTTGAACACAGTATGATATATCAATGGATTGGCTGGACTTCACCTTAATCCAGTAGAATAATAGAATGTTTGTGGCCTTAAGAGGATAAATTTGTTGATGATAACATAGACATACTGAGAAAAAAAATCAGGTGGGCCCTTGACATATAGGCTTGTCTGCTGTTGAATTGAACTTTTAGTTTATGTGATGCTGCTTATTTCTCTTGTTTAATGTATTTGTTTTAATGTTATATTTTAATTAAGATTGTTTTTATTTGGGTTTTATTGTGAGTCATCTTGTATTTCAGTTTTGGGTGGAAACGAAGTGGATATAAATAAAACAAACAGATAATACAGAAGTAAGCACTACAAAAATACATTCAAGTCACTTCTCACTTCCATGTGTAATAAACTGTATCCAAAGGTGTCATGAGTGGAACGTCACTTGTGTAAGGATCTTTTCTGTCTCCCTCTCATCCCCACTAGCTCTTAAAGAGCCTTGTGTGTTGCTGGACAATATGGTCTGCAAAGTGTCTGAGTGTGTGTGGGTGGGTGTGTGTGTGCGAGAGAGAGAGAGAGAGAGAGAGAGAGAGAATGCACATGACAGAATGTAAGGGAGATGTAAGGGAATGTAATTCATAGGCAGGGCTTGCATCAAGAGTAGGCATGGTTGGGCACTTGCTGAAGGCCCACAGCCTAGCAGGGTCTACTGAGAAGGGCTAATCCATCAGACTTTTGCATTGGTCTATCCCAAAACTTCTCAATTTCTCAACCAGGAGATCATGCAGCACTTTGTCAAAGGTCTTGCTGAAATCCAAGTAAACCACACCCACAGTGTCCCCTCCATCTAACCACCTCAAAACCTTGTCATAAAATTCTACAAGGTTTGTCTGGCAGGACCTGTTTTTGTGGAAGATGTGTTGTGTGACCACCAACCTCCCTTCTTTATCTAAGGTTACTAGATCTTTTGCTATTATGAGCATTTCCATTGTCTTTCCTAGAATGGGCATAGGGCTAACCAGCCTGTAATTCCCCATGTCCACTATACTACCCTTTTTGAAGATTGGGATCACTGACATCACCCTCCAGTCCTCTGGAACCTCACCCATTCTCCATGAGGTCTCAAAAATGGAGGTCAGCAGATGTGAGAGTACCCCTGCCAATGCCCTAAGTATCCTCAGGTGTAACCCATCAGGGCCTGGCACTGTGTAATGTCCAGTGCCCCCAGGAGCTCCTCGACTTCTGGGGATGGGGTCACTCTAATCTGTGCCCCTAAATCCCCAGCTTCATCCGATCCCCCATACAGATCTCCCACATCTTGCTTTGGAGAGAACACAGAGGCAAAATAGTCATTTAGCATCTGTGCCTTTTCCCCTCACATCAGTCACCAAATTCCCTTCCTTCTTATTAAGTGGTCCCACTGCCTGCCTCCCCTTCCTCTTGCTATTTACATGTTGACAGAAGCCCTTTTTGTTGCTTTTGATATTCTTTGCAAGTCTCAGCTCATAATCAGCGAAGAATCCTTCTGCAATGGGCCTCCTCCTCCTGGTATGCCCCTTTGTCTATTTGCTCCAGTGTCCATTTCCTATGGAGGTTCCTCTTACGCCTAATGCCTCCTACCATTTCTCATCCACAGTAGCACTCTCTTTGCCTCCCCACCTTGCTAGTGGTAATTTCAAGGCTTGTGCCTCCAAGACCATCCTTTAGAGTGCCACCTACTCCTTCTCAAGTTCCTTGCCTCCCAGTACCCTCTCCCAGGAGAAGAAGATGCTTTACTCTGTCACATGCCGGATGCATGTGCCCATCAGGCAACAGACATCCCTTCCCTCAAGGTCAGGGGGCACACCAGTGCCCCTTAGCAGGGAGTCCCCAATAACAACTACCCACTGCTGTCTCTTCCTGGTGGCAGTAGATGGCTGTGCCTTGGCCCTCGCCTCTCCTGCAGCAGCCCCCTGGCTGCAATTGGCTCCAGGCTGGAGATCTTGGACAGGTCAGTCCCCCCAAGTCCTTATCAGCCCCAGCCTCCCCAAGTGGAGAAAACCTGTTTCCTAGCTCCTAGCCAGCACCAGGAGACAGAATAGGCTGTGCCGACCTCTTTCTCCTGTGGGTGACATGCCTCCATATTGCTTTCATTACTTTAAGAAAATACTACTTGGAGGCTTAATAATCTCAAGACAATTGTCCGTAACAGTTCTTTTTAGTCATTACGATAATGTGCATGTGCTGTTGCCACTGCCGTTCCACCATCGAGGATGCTGCGGATGGCGGAGATGGCGCCGCCATCTTGCCCCTCTCTGCTCCCCACCACCGACACTGGTGAGAGTGACGCTGGACTGGGGGGTGTGGTGCACAGGTGGGCGCTGGCTTAACCCGCTGGACGCAGCCTGGGGCAGGAGCTGGATCTGGGGCCCCTCCCCTCCCCTTCCTGAACACCTGCAGTGCTGCGCTGCTGCTGCCATTCCGCTGCCCGTGCCAGGCCTGGGGCGCGCCGCCGAGCCCGGAGGCCCAGCCGATGCCACTCCACGGCCACTGCTGGACCACCCCGGGGACGGAGGCTGCCAGGGCCACTGTCTGGCCATCAAGGATGCTGCAGAGGAGGGCGCCGCCATCTTGCCTCTCTCTGCTCCCCACCGCCGATGCCAGTGAGAGTGATGCCAGACCGGGGGGTGTGGCACGCAGGCGGGCACTGGCTTAACCTGCCGGATGCGGCCTGGGGCCGGCGGCCGAAGGACAATGGCCAAAGGGCGGTCGCCACCGTTTGTGTCCGTTCATGGCCGGGCGGGGCCAGACGGGCGAGGGACTTGTTTGGTGGGGGGAAGTTTATATCAGGGGGGGTAGTTGGGGAGTTTTATATTGTTTTAATGTTTTATTGTCTTTTATTGTGTTTTTATGGAGTTGTCCCTGGCCATATCGACGGTTGAGTTACCTGGGGAGCGCGTGGGCGCTGCCATTGGGGTGGTCATGGGCAATGGGCGTTACAGCGGTGGGAGTTTAACGCATCTGCATAGAAGAAGGAGGGAGAGATGGGTGACACCTATTCCTCCTTCTAGTCCTTCTCCCAGCCAGAGGGTTCCAGGTAGTCTTGTCAACTGCCCCCCAGGCCTGACGGTGCTGCTGCTCAGGTTGGTCCACAATAAATCTTCCCTCATCCATGACTTGATTGTGGATGAGGGGGCCGACCTGGCTTGCATAACAGAGACCTGGGCGGGAGAGGAGGGGGATGTTGTCCCCTCTCAAATGTGCCCGCCCGGGTATCTGGTTCAGCACCGTCCATGCCTGGACGGGAGGGGAGAGGGGGTTGCTTTGGTTTACCGAGCCTCAATCTCTCTCGCGGGGCTTCCAGTCCCTTCGAGGTCGAGGCTAGAGTGCCTCTACTTGGTGTTGGGCAACCGAGACAGATTGGGGATTCTGTTGGTGTACCGTGCACACTTCTGCCCAACAGTCTCCCTGCCTGAGCTGACGGAGGTTGTCTCTGACCTGGTGTTGAGGACCCCCAGGATGTTGGTCCTGGGGGACTTCAATTTCCACGCCGAGACAGATCTAACCAGGGCGGCTCAGGACTTCATGGTGTCCATGATGGCCATGGGGCTGTCTCAACATGTCATAGGTCCAACCCATGAATGTGGACACACTCTGGACCTGGTTTTCTCGACGGGGCAGGAAGAGGGTGATCTGAGGGTGAGGATTTTATGTTTGACACCCCTGTCATGGTCAGATCACTTCCTCGTGAGGTTTGTGCTTGAGAGAGACCTCTCCCTCTGTAAGGGTGCAGACCCGATTGTGTGGGTCTGCCCCCAGAGCCGGATGGATCTGGACAGATTCCTGAATGCTCTGGGGGAGTTTCCGGCTGACAAGACTGGTGCTCCTGTCGAGGCTCTGGTCAAGCTATGGAATGGGGAAATGACCAGGGCTGTTGACACGATTGCTCCTAAGCATCCTCTCCCGCCAGGCAGAGCCCATTCTTCCCCTTGGTATACATCTGAATTGCAGGCGATGAAGCAGGCTGGGAGATGTCTAGAGCGTAGGTGGAGGAGATCACGGGATGAATCTGACCGAACACACTTAAGAGCCCATTATCGGGCCTATGCTGTGGCAGTGAAGGCGGTGAAAAAGAAATTCTTTTCCACTTCCATTGCCTCCTCTAAATGCCGTCCGGTGGAGCTTTTTCGGATGATACAAGGGCTAATCCATCCTGGCCCCAAGAAAGATCTGGTTCCGCCCTTGAAGGCTCGCTGCGACGACTTTGCCCAGCATTTCAGGGAGAAAATCACTGAGATTCGTCACGAGCTGGACTCCACTAGTGATTCAGAGGCTTCTGGGGAGATGCCCAGATGTTGCTGTCTGGTCCAAAATTAATGGATGAATTTCAGTTATTGCGACCTGATGATGTGGACAAGGTGCTTGGACAAGTACGTCCCACCACCTGCCTATTGGACCCTTGCCCATCTTGGCTAATTAACAATGCCAAGCATGGGATTGAGACCTGGATCTTGGAAGTGGTTAACGCTTCTCTGAGGGAGGCTCGGGTACCTGCCCCTTTAAAGGAGGCGATAGTCTGACCGGTCCTGAAGAAGGCGTTGCTGGATCCAGAGATGGCCACTAATTATAGACCAGTGGCCAACATCCTGTTTCTGGGCAAGGTGTTGGAGCGGGTGGTGGCGGGACAACTCTGAGCACTCTTGGATGAAACTGATTATCTGGACCCATTTCAGTCCGGCTTCAGACCCAGGTACGGTACTGAATCTGCCTTGGTCGCTCTGTACGATGACCTGTGCA
This sequence comes from Varanus salvator macromaculatus, assembly GCA_023646645.1. Classification (NCBI taxonomy): domain Eukaryota; kingdom Metazoa; phylum Chordata; class Lepidosauria; order Squamata; family Varanidae; genus Varanus; species Varanus salvator. The sequence continues at coordinate 30,500,769 of JAIXND010000756.1, forward strand.
GGGAGAAAGACAGGGGGAGTGCATCCCTGTTGGTTCTCCTGGACCTCTCAGCGGCTTTCGATACCATTGACCATGGTATCCTTCTGGATAGGCTAGCGGGACTGGGGGTTGGAGGCACTGCTCTGAAGTGGTTCCACTCCTATCTCAATGGCCAATTCCAGAAGGTGGTGCTGGGGGTCTATGGCAGTTATGCCATGGAGTACCGCAGGGATCCATTTTGTCCCCTTTGCTATTTAATGTCTACATGAAACCGCTGGGAGAGGTCATCAGGAGGTGTGGGCTGCGGAATCATCAGTACGCTGATGATACCAGCTCTACCTCTCGTTCTCTACCAATTCAGGTGAGGCAGTGGCTGTACTTAACCGGTGCCTGGCCGAGGTAATGGGCTGGATGAGGGCCAATAAACTGAACTCCAACTGACAAGACAGAGGTCCTGTTGGTTGGCGGATCAGGTTTCAGGGAAGGGGAATTGAACTTAGTCCTGAATGGGGTTGCACTCCCTCTTAGGGACAAGGTCCGCAGCTTGGGAGTGCTCCTTGACCCGGAGCTTTCACTGGAAGCTCAGGTGACAGCGGTGGAGAGGAGCGCTTTTTTATCAACTCCAGGTGATCCACCAGCTGCGCCCCTACCTAGAGAACGACTGCCTGGCGACAGTGACACACACGTTGGTGACTTTCCGACTTGACTTCTGTAACATGCTCTACGTGGGGCTGCCCTTGAAGACGGTCTGGATACTTCAATTGGTCCAAATTAGAGCTGCCAGGCTGCTGACGGGAACTGGGCGTTATGTTCACATGACTCTAGTTCTCCGTCAGCTACACTGGCTTCCCATTGAAGTCCGGGCCCAATTCAAGTTGTTGGTTATGACCTATAAAGCCCTTAACGGCTTGGGTCCTGGTTACCTGAAGGAGCACTTGCGCCCATATATGCCCGCCCGCCCCTTGAGATCAGTGGGAGAGGCCCTTCTCTGGGAACCCTCCATTAAGGATATTAGGAGGGTAAATACTCAGAGGAGGGCTTTCTCTGCGGTAGCGCCCAATTTATGGAATGTGCTCCCCAGAGAGGTCCACCTGGCACCGTCGTTATTTGCTTTTCGGCGCCAGACGAAGACCTTTTTATTCAAATGTCATTTTAACTTTTAATGTTTTTTATTTATTTTATGCTTTGGCCAGGGCGACTTAAATTTAAATTTATATTATATTATATTGTTTTATATTGTTATATTATTTATTTGGTTGTGAGCTGCCCTGAGGCTTCAACGAATGGGGCAGCATAGAAGTTCCCTAAATAAATAAATAAATAAATCCTTGTTTGATAGTTGTTCTTGAATGAGGGATGTGTTTTTTGTAAGTCTGTTCTCTTATCACTACATTAAAGTTATGATTGCTTTTGTTTTTCTCTTAAGTACAATTTGAAGTAGAGAAACGTACAACACTATACTCATATGTGCTGGAAGATTCTTCCACATGCCACATTGTCCTGCTCTGTGCCGACAAATGCCCAGTCTCTGAGTTACCTTCTTAACAGCGGTCAGTTCAAGCCAGGAGTCAAGGCTGTATGGTTTGTGTCCAAAGTTTCAGTTCGGGCAGGGGTGTCTAAAAGAATGTCCAGTAAACAGGTCAGAAATCTAGCTACAGGTTACTTTCAACAAAGTCAGAGAACGCAGATAACAACACTTGTCTGCCACACAGAGCAGCTCTGGCACTCAGACTAACTCAGCACAGCTGCCTAATTAAGTCAGCATGCTGTTTCCTGGGAAACTCCCCATTCCGGCAGCCTGGACTTCTGTTGAAGCCATCCACCCCTTCTTCTTTGTACTGGGTGAATTCCCTCTGCCGCTGGCTCCTGCTGTTGGGGAACCCCAGGGACTGCCCAAGAGCGAGCTGGCTGCTCCTCTAGGGCAGGGCAGCCATCTGCAGCCACAACCTTCCTCCCCTGCCTGACTGTGACTGGGGCCCACTGGGCTGGCTTTCTTCATCTGAGGAATCCTCCTCCAGGTAGGACAGGACACACATCAACAGAAACTAATAGAGCTTTCAACATCTTGTTCAACCCATGTGTTGTGTTCGTAAATATCTCAAAATCTATCTCTTTGATTTGCAAGAATGGTGGTGCTAAGTGTTTTCCAGACTGGGTGGTGTGGCACAGACCTGTGATCTGTGCTTGTGGTGATTTAGAGTTTACATTTATCCATATTTTATCATGCTTTCATTTGAGGGAGATGATCTTGGGAAGAGTTTGGCTGGTTATAGCTCATCAAGGAAAAGTACTTGAGGACCAGTGACAGATTCTGGTGTCTTGGCAAAGAAGCCAACGGAACATTTTGAAGTCCCTGCAGTCAAACCAAAAACTGGCCAGTTATGTGCTGGCAGAGTGAACAGAGTGAGGAAAAAGAAATTGAGTATTTATTTATTTATTTATTTATTGAGAAAACGGAAAGAATATGGAAGCAGAGGACAGTTGAGGAGGAGCAAAGAAGCTCTGGCTTTTTGAAGGGAATCATGCAGAGTGGAGAAGTCACCTTTGGAGGGAATAGTGTGCAAGGAGGAAAGATAGGAAAATGTAAAAATCATGTTCACCTGAATTCTCAGAAGGTGGAAGAAACAGCCGCTATGCAGGAATGGCTAGCTAATTGTTCTAAAAACAAATCACTGAGTCAGCCTGCTCAGACTTGTGTATGCCTACCGTCACTGCCTCAATAGAGAACCTTACAAGAGAGAAACATTCACCCCTGGCCTTACATAGTTCTCAGATACGCAGCCTGTTCACTCAAGAGCTTTCCCCACACAGAATCTGGAAGAGGTTTCCCACCATTGTTTGCTGTAAATAAGGATGTGACATTTGGGAAACTGTCAGTTGATCCTTCTTACTTTAAGTACTTGCACTTCTGAAGCTAATTCCTATAGTCTGATGAATTAAGTTTAGTGTTATAAATATTTTGAAGTGGAATAATACTAGTTTGTGTTCTAAAAGAAATGTTCATTTATATTTCATGGAGGAGTGGAAAATGGAGGTTTGATGTGGTCTTACCTACTGGCAGCATAACACAGGTTAATTATACTGATCCAGAATTCTGCAGGTTTTTCAACTGAGCTCAGTGTGACTTACTTCCAAATAAATGTGTTTAGGATTTTATTGGCAGACTTACATTCTAAATTCTTTTGTTGTTGTTGTTAGTCGCGAAGTCGAGTCCGACCCATCGCGACCCCATGGACAACATTCCTCCAGGCCCTCCTGTCCTCCACCATCCCCCGGAGTCCACTCAAGCTCACACCAACCGCCTCTGTGACTCCATCCAGCCACCTCATCCTCTGCCGTCCCCTTCTTCTTTTGCCATCTATTGTTCCCAGCATTAGACTCTTCTCTAGGGAGTCCTTCCTTCTCATTAGGTGGCCAAAGTATTTGAGTTTCATCTTCACTATCTGGCCTTCTAAAGAGCAGTCAGGGTTGATCTCCTCTAGGACTGACCGGTTTGATCGCCTTGCAGTCCAAGGGACTCGCAGGAGTCTTCTCCAGCACCACAACTCAAAGGCCTCAATCCTTTTGCGCTCAGCCTTCCTTATTGTCCAGCTTTCACAGCCATACATTGCAACTGGGAAAACCATAGCCTTGACTATACGCACTTTTGTTGGCAGGGTGATGTCTCTGCTTTTTAGTATGCTATCTAGATTTGCCATAGCTTTCCTCCCCAGAAGCAAGCGTCTTTTAATTTCTTGGCTGCAGTCCCGTCTGCGGTGATCTTGGAGCCCAGGAAAATAAAATCTGTCACTACCTCCATTTCTTCCCCATCTATTTGCCAGGAAGTGAGAGGACCAGATGCCATGATCTTAGTTTTCTTAATGTTGAGTTTCAAGCCAACTTTTGCGCTCTCCCCCTTCACCCGCATCAAGAGGCTCTTTAGTTCCTCTTCACTTTCTGCCATGAGAGTGGTATCATCTGCATATCTGAGGTTGTTGATATTTCTCCCAGCAATCTTGATTCCAACTGGTGATTCATCTAGCCCTGCCTTTCTCATGATGTGCTCTGCATATAAGTTAAATAGGCAGGGTGACAGTATACAGCCTTGCCGAACTCCTTTCTCAATTTTGAACCAATCAGTGGTTCCGTGTCCAGTTCTCACTGTTGCTTCTTGACCTGCATATAGGTTTCTCAAGAGACAATAAGATGGTCTGGTACTCCCATCTCTTTAAGAACTTGCCACAATTTGTTGTGATCCACACAATCAAAGGCTTTAGCGTAGTCAATGAAGCAGAAGTAGATCTTTTTCTGGAACTCCCTGGCTTTCTCCATGATCCAGCGTATGTTGGCAATTTGATCTCTAGTTCCTCTCCCTCTTCGAAATCCTGCCTGTACTTCTGGTAGTTCTCGGTCCACATACTGCTGGAGCCTAGCTTGTAGGATTTTGAGCATCACTTTGCTAGCATGTGAAATGAGTGCAATGGTGCGGTAGTTTGAACATTCTTTGGCATTGCCCTTCTTGGGGATCGGAATGTAAACTGACCTTTTCCAATCCTGTGCCACTGTTGAGTTTTCCAAATTTGCTGGCATATTGAGTGTAGCACTTTAACTGCATCATCTTTCAGGATTTTGAATAGCTCAGCTGGAATGCTGTCACCTCCACTAGCTTTGTTGTGCTCAGACTTCCTAAGGCCCATTTCACTTCACATTCCAGGATGTCTGGCTCGAGGTCAGGGACCACCCCATCGTGGTTATCAGGGATGTTAGCTCTTTCTTGTATAGTTCTTCTGTGTAATCTTGCCACCTCTTCTTAATCTCTTCTGCCTCTGTAAGGTCCCTGCCATTTTGGTCCTTTATTATGCCCATTTTCGCATGAAATGTTCCCTTCATATCTCTAATTTTCTTGAAGAGATCTCTGGTCCTCCCTATTCTATTGTTTTCTTCTATTTCTTTGCACTGTTCATTTAGGAAGGCATTCTTATCTCTTCTAGCTGTTCTCTGGAATTCTGCATTCATTGTTTGTATCTTTCTCTTTCTCCCTTGCCTTTCGCTTCCCTTCTTTCCTCAGCTATTTGTAAAGCTTCCTCAGACAGCCATTTTGCTTTCTTGCATTTCTTTTTCTTTGGGATGGTTTTAGTTGCTGCCTCTTGTACAATGTTGCGAACCTCCGTCCATAGTTCTTCAGGCACTCTGTCTATCAGATCTAATTCCTTAAATCTATTTGTCACCTCTACTCTATATTCATCAGGGATATGATTTAGGTCATACCTGAGTGGCCTAGTGCTTTTCCCTACTTTCTTCAACTTAAGCCTAAATTTTGCCACCAGAAGCTCATGATCTGAGCCACAGTCAGCTCCTGGTCTAGTTTTTACTGACTGTATAGAACTTCTCCATCTTTGGCTGCAGAGCACATAGTCAATCTGATTTCTGTGTTGACCGTCTGGTGATGTCCATGTGTAGAGACGTCTCTTGGGTTGTTGGAAAGAGTGTTTGTTATGACCATCGTATTCTCCTGACAAATTCTACCAGCCTATGCCCTGCTTCATTTGTATTCCAAGGCCAAACTTGCCTGTTATTCCAGTTATCTTTTGGTTTCCTACTTTAGCATTCCAATCCCCCATGATGATAAGGACATCATTTTTTGGAGTTAATTAGCAGGTTTGTAGGCCTTCATAGAACTGGTCAACTTCAGCCTCTTCAGCACCAGTGGTTGGGGCATAGACTTGGACTATTGTGATGTTGAATGGTTTGCCTTGGATTCGAACTGAGATCATTCTGTCATTTTGGAGATTGTATCCCAGTACTGCTTTTCCTACTCTTTTATTGACTATGAAGCTACTCCATTTCTTCTGAGGGATTCTTGCCCGCAGTAGTATACCTGATGGTCATCTGAACTAAATTCACCCATGCCTGTCCATTTTAGTTCACTGATTCCTAAGATGTCGATGTTCAGTCTTGTCATCTCTTGTTTGACCACATCCAGCTTGCCTTGATTCATGGATCTTACATTCCAGGTTCCTATGGAGTAAAGATCTTTGCAGCATCGGACTTTCCTTTCACCTCCAGATACATCGGCAACTGAGTGTCCTTTCGGCTTTGACCCAATCGCTTCATTCTTTCTGGCGCTACTAGTACTAGCCCTCCGCTCTTCCCCAGTAGCATATTGGACACCTTCCGACCTGAGGGGCTCATCTTCCGGTGTCATATCGTTTTGCCTTTTGGTTTTCATGTCCATGGGGTTTTCATGGCAAAGATACTGGAGTGGGTTGCCATTTCCTTCTCCAGTGGATCACGTTTTGTCCGAGCTCTCTGCTATGACCTGTCCGTCTTGGGTGACCCTGCACGGCATAGCTCATAGCTTCATTGAGCTACGCAAGCCCCTTCGCCACGACAAGGCAGTGATTTGGGATTAAACCCCACTAGAGGCAGTGGGTCTCGCTTCTGAGTAAGCTCATTTAAGATCAGTCTATGTGAAATTTGTGTTCTTGTGTATTTCTTCTGGAAAGAAAAATTCAATTGAATTTCAAATATTCCTATGCTATTCATTGATTTGTGACTTTTAGCTTTTGCATGTCTGGTGCACTAGGTTGGGAGATGATAAAAATGCCTTTTAGCAATCACACTTGTATCTGGTGATTTTGAAAAACAAATTGCAGTGCAGAAAGTCTTGTGCAAATATAGAACAGCTGTGATAAGGCTAAGTATATCTACTTGTTTTCTACCCACACTGTCAGTGGGAATGCATTTTATTGTTTACTTAGTAAATCTGATGACTAAACACCACTTGAAGCAGATCAGAAAATATTTTGCCATAAAGGTGCTAATTATTAGCACATGATATTATGATTTATTAGTGTGGAATAATGCTTATTATGTAGTGTTGAAATATTATAGGTATCAGCTTAGACCAAAACAGACACAATGTATTTTGTAGACTCCATTTGCAAGGAGCATTTGGCTACCTTTTACTTTTTAGAGACTGCAAGTAACTCAGGATTCTGAAACTAGTATTGCATTGAATATTCTCTGATTCCATATTTGGCTGAAGATTAGCACTTTTAGTAGGACAGAAATGTTACTTATGCTGTACTTATGCTTTCCCCTCAACCCTGTTCTGTACCATAGTTTCCCCTGGCTGCTGTTGCTTTCTGCTACTTCCCTGCTCACAGTTTCAGTTCCCTCCAGGTTCTGGGATAAGTCACAGTGGTGGTCACCCAGTTAACAGGAATCAGATCTGTTTATGTACATCTGCAATTGAGAGTGAGGGTAATTCATTTAGGACAAGTGATGGCAATAGCACTTCCTGACAGTTAGGACCCCGAGGGCGTGGAATGGGCTTCCACGAGAGGTCGTTGAGGCCCCATCAGTGAGGGTGTTCAAAGACAGGCTGGACATGCACATGGTGGGCATGTCGTGAGCGGAGCCAGCTGGTGCAGGAGGTCAGACTAGATGGCCCAGGAGGCCCCTTCTGACTCGCTCTGTTTCTATGTTTCTAATATGTAATGCACACATGAACATTTTTGCATGTGATTTATCTGAAATCCCCTATGTCCCTGATCCCTAGAGATCTGTCTGGACTGTGTGTCACTCTGGAGGCCCACTGCACCTAGAATGTCCCCCAAATAACCATTCTAGGCCCACTGCACCTAGAATGTCCCCCAAATAACCATCTGCTACTATTTCCTCATTTGCAGAAAGAAGCAGGAGTCCCATTTTATATTGAAGCTATGTTGATTCATCTGGCATACCCACTCCCAACATTTGCTGTTTGGGGGTTCATTTTTGTACACCAGATTCAAAACTCCCTCTGGGAATGCAAATGTCTCCTATGAAAGGCTGCTTTTTTGTCAGATTTTTTTTGTCGAAGAGGTTACATTCAGCACAACAATGGATTCCAGCTAGTACTTCTGACTGATGCTTTCCTGCATCAACATACAATAACATAACATTGTTCCCCTCCCCTCCACAGTGAATTTTCTTTTCCTGGCACTCAAAACAGACCAACATGACCTGCAGTTAACCTCATTTTGTGTCCCAAAATGTTTATATTGTGTGGACTAACAAAAGCACCCCAATGATCTACTATTAGGCAGATTTGAGGGATATCTTGTGCCAAAGGTATGTTTGTTTTACAGGCAGAAAACTGTTAAAAACAGGTAGTTGACATTTAGGGACATTGCTTAATACCAAGCATTTGAAAATGTCCTAGAATGACACAATTGCAGGTCTGCGCCTGAGCTGTGGAAATTGCCCTAGGTTGCTGTGCATGGGATGAGCAAAAGCCAGTTAAACATATATTAATCTATGGAACATATTACCAAACAGAACAAGTATTTATGGGTCTAATAACCCAAATGAACATCTTTGCTTTCAATGACTCCTTTTTGTTGCTATCCACTAACCAGCTGTTCTACCTGACAGGAACTCCATCTCTCCTTTCACTATCCCCCCTGCTGTTCAATTGGTACCAGTCATTTGTTCTGTACATGTCTCCTTTTAAACAAACACATGAAACAAATTTCAGAAACAAGAAACAGAGGGCAATTATATTAAACATCAATAGTAATGCCAACTATTTTCAGCAACTTTTACCTTAAAGCCTAGCTGCACTGTTTAGACCTAGTTGCAAAACTACTGTTTGCTTGCCTCACTTTGCAGACTCTTGCAGAGCAAGAGACGAAGTCCACAGATTCAGGAGGGACAGATTATGAAAGTGTTTGTTCCATTTTTTCTGCATCAGTACCAGATCATATACTTACCTACTCTTGTTTCAACAAGAAGTAGGGTTGGTTCTGCTCTTAGGAGTGCTGCACTTGTTCCCAGAGACAGTTCAAGGATTTTTTGAAAATAAAATATCCTGGAGTACTTCCTGTGTGGGTCCCCCCCCACCACCTCAGGTCTCAAACCCATAGCACATTTTGGCAACTGCTTTCTGCACAAATATTTTTTAGAATGGGTTAAACTAGTTGTCCCTTTTTTGAAAGAGGAAGCCACAATCTTCTGAATCTTCTTCACAATCTTGATACTCTTAATTGTACAGCTTCAAATGGGTTTTCCCATTTTCATTAAAGTACCCACAGATATTTGAAGTTACAATGCTCAGTAGACCATCCATTATTCGTTTATGTTCCTTAGTTTTCTTCCAAAACCCACCCTCTTATTTATTTGTTTATTTGACTTGTATGCCATCCCATTCACTGTAATGATACTAAAATGTTCTGTATTTGCAAAAGAAGCTAAAATATGCTAACAGTTCTTACAGGCTAATTTGAGAAATGGATAGCATGACTAAACTATCTGTATACATTAAAAGTGGAACTTTGTGTGTGGAGTGCTAGGTGAAGGCAGGTGAAGCCATCTCTTGTACTTAATTATTGATGAAGTAATTAAAAAAGAAAGGGGCAAAATACATTTCTGACTACATGGCAAATATTTTTTAAATTTTATTTTTATTAAGATTTTAAACTAAAACCACACATATCATTCATCATACACATCAGATTTACAGGGTCAGCCCCTACAACATGTCTTTTAACATTCTATGATCTTACTATACTCCTTTTTATAATAATGTGAAAACATCTTTAGATCAAAGCCAAGTCCCATTTCTCCAGCCAAATAACAATGTAATTTCAAATTTGATAGAAGTCACAATCTTCCTTCTTCCATAAAATCAATCTCATCTTTTCTTGGAAAGTCCTGTTTCTCTTGACCATTATTTAAGGGAAGCTTCTCCAGGTTGGGTGAAATTGCAACATTTTCTTTCTCCTTCAGTAATAGGTTTCATCTAGACATTTCTGAACAATTCAAAATTTATCCGTTTTTCTAAAAAATAACTTCCTCACTACCATGATTACTAGTAACTTCAAAAGGATCTACTTGACATCCCAAAGGGCATCCTAACTACTCTACTTAGTGATAACTTTAAGCCAATCTTCTTTAAACTCACTAATATTTCATCTTAACTTAAACTCCATTTACTCAAATATAGTTAACTCCATACAATATCACATATAAACTTACCAACCCATATAAATCATTGATTTTTTTTTTTAAGGAGTAGGTTCTCCTATTTTCAGTTTCAGATAGAAACATAGAAACATAGAAACAGAGCGAGTCAGAAGGGGCCTCCTGGGCCATCTAGTCAGGGATAACAATGTTTCATTAAGCTAAGTTATTAAATTTACACCAACCCTATTAAATTAGCATTTCTGTATCCCATGTCTACATACCAATCTATTTATAACCATCCCTTTTTAAGATGAAAAGAGGAACAAAGAGAAAGCAAAAGAGAAATCCTTACGGCTACATATAACATCAAAAACATCCATTTATCATCTCTAAAAATGGCTTAACAACTCTATTTGGTGACTATTAATATCTATAATGAATTCTCTTATTTTCAAATACAAATAGAATCAAAAACATCCACTTAACATCTTTAAAGGCACTGTTAGTTTATCTTTTTGGTGATAACTAATACCTATAATATCTTTTTAGCCGAAGTTTCTTTAAACTAAATTACTAATGCTTCACCAAGAACAGTAGCTTAGCTTTTCTACGTTACATATGAGCACGCCAACCTCAATGTGTCATCCCTTTTTGAAATAACAAGAAGAGAGTTCTCTTATCTTCCCTTTAATTTTTTTTCCTTACACCGCTACCAAATCTCTCTGTTTCCTTTACATTATAACATCGTTTTAAATGATTAACTGTTTTCTCCTTTCCCAGGATAGCAAGCAAATCCAATAACCTCATGCTGATTAGCTCCACAGATTTTGCCAGCTTTTCCGCTCATATAAAAAGACATGCCTGTAATAAATCATGTAATAAATCGTGTCCACCCGTTTCTTTGTTTACATTTGTAGATCTTGTGTCTTGAACTGTAGCCCAGCTATCTTCTCTTTTTCCGGGTTGAGAAGCAAATCACATGTAAATTTATTTATTCCTGATGTTTCCAAATATCTATCTGCTTGCTATCTATTTATATTTCCATCCCATAATAATTCACTTGTTATCTTCTCAGCTTCAAATTTTTCTTCTGTTTGCTGGATATTTTGCATATCCTGCTCAGATACAAATTGTTTGGTCAAAGTTTGACTAATAGAAAGGTCTATCTTATCAAAACCAACTTTTGATTCAATTAGAAAACAGTCAAGTTTTTGCAAATTAATTAAGTTGCAAATTAATTTTTTCCATATTAGCAAGGATTTCACAGCCTTGGCAGAGGTCCAAGAGTCGCAGGAACAAAGGAGCAAAAATGGTCGTTATTTGGAAGTAGTCCAACACACTCCAAGTCCAGCAAGGAGATTGCTTCTGTCGTGTAATTAAACCTGAATTTATTGTTTCAGCTTTTTGCCTTTGGAGAGACTTAAAAAAACAAAATCTTTTCATTACTTACAAAAAGCTCTGTCTCTCTCTCTGCCTTTCAATTCCGTGGGGGGGGGGGGGATTCCTTTCCCTCCTCCATCCAAAGGGCTTTCTGTTTCTTCTTTTATATCTGTAGCTTTTTCCATGGGTATTATTGCAAAAAAGAAATAAAAATAGATCCCAGTAGATCCGATGCTAATAACTAAAGTAGCCTAAACAAAAAAAGCATGCCGAGGACTAACAGAGAGCTAAGATCTCTCCTGTACCATCCAACTGAGAGAAGCTTGATTTTCTCCCAGTAAGCACAGAATTGCCATTCAAACACCTACTGGGAACTTTGCCAAGCAATCTATCTTCACCCCTACAGGGCTTAGATCGGGCCCCCCACAGCCCACCACTGGACTGTTACCAGCGTGTTAACAGAGCCCCGTTAATCACATCTGCCTCGTCCCGATACCATACTTCATCTCCACTACATGGCAAATATTAATGCCCTTTATCAGATGGTCATGTAGACTCGCCTTTATCTTATAATATTATTTTGATGGAACTGTTGAATTAAAAAAGTAACTTCTATCAATATTCATATTAGAAAGTATTTCCCATAACTGACAGATTTCCTGAATCAAAACCAGAGATCAAACCTATTAATGCTGCATTGTATTTTCTTTTGAAAGGAAAATTAGATTCTTGTTAGTGCATTCTAATTCATGTTAAAGTGCAGATGTAGTTGCTGCTGCTGTTGTGATCATTATTTCTATAAAGCTCAATAGCTGAAGTTGTCGGTACATCGACCTATGCAGTGAGTCCAGTGACTGAATACAGGATTCAGTGAGCATTATAATAGGAGTTTACTTCACTTCATGGTGGAGTGGCCACAATTACTTGTCTAGTAATATACTTCACTGTTATTCTTTAATTTTCTTTGCCATGGGCAAGCTGATAAATCATTGCTCAATAGCATCCTAAAATATTCTACAAGGACTTGCTGTAGATTAACTTGATTCTTATAAGTTAGACACATGGTTGTTGGCAATTATCTCAGCAGTATAATTGCCCATCTACATGGTCTCCTGTGAGGTCTCCAAAAATATTGATGGTGACATCCAAACAAAGATTACAGAGCAGTAACAGGAAAAGGATGAAAGCAAAGCAACACAGTATGAAAAAGGGAGACCTTTTGTGTAGCTGCTCATGTGAACTCATTCATGTACACACGGGTTAAGAAAAGACTCTCAGAGTCTCAAGAGTCGCCAGTGGAGTTATTAGCTTTGATTCTTTCTGTAATTTTTCTTTAAGGTCACACATCACCATTTTTCCTACATGATGGCTATCCACTTGACAACTCTGGGCTTCTAAATTATATGTGCATATTTTTAGAAGCCTGCCATTGCATAAAACCAAAATGTTAATGGCATTGCCAAGTCGAATTAAATTTTAATGGCCTCAGTTTAATTTTTCTTTTAGCCTGTTCCCATCCTTTAAATAGCATTTAATGTGATTCAGTCAACTTTACTACCAGAAGCTGACCTCAATAGCCTTTTCAATTAGCCTTTCTAGGTGTGGTAAAACTGATACATTTTAAATAAATAAAGATAGTTTTTTCTTATTGGTTAAATGCCAATATCCATGGCTCATTTAATCCATTTATTAAGATACAATGTCAGAAGAATAACTCTTCTTGTGTAATATGGATATTCCCATTTAAGTGAATGAACTCTGGCTTGAAAAACAATATTTTCTACTGAGTGTGTAAAAGAAACAGCCTGTTAAATAATATTAAAGGAAATGACTTGCTAAATTAAAACCACTTGACATATGTGAATAGGAAATAATAAACTAACCATGCAGAATACTGTGATTAGCTTATTTTATATACCCTGCATATGGCATCTCAAAACAAGGTTAGATCTTCCCCTGTGGTTTCTAAATCCATTTATCCTATGTTCATGTAATACAATTTAATTGAAAATTTTCATGGCCAATTTAAGCACTTTTAAGACTTATAGGCTTAGAAATAACAAAATTATGATGATTCTTTGAGAAAGAAACTGTATCTCTTTGGTGTGTTCCGCACCATCTTTCATGTATCCACAATAATGTCATTTCAGCTTTATTTTAATTCCCTCATGACAGGCTCTTAAAACCATCTCTACAACTTGGAGACTTCTACTGAAATAAAACCTTTGCTGTCCTTCGAACTGGGGATACTGAATGAAGTAAAAGCTTGCATATCAAGCAGAAGCAGCAGCAACACACACATTCTGAGCAGGCTCCCCCGCCCCCTGGAAGGCTGCTGGAAAAAGAATAGCGTGCTATGTAAAGGCATGCTTGCTGGTCACTTTTGCTTAAGCGTGCTATTGTCATAAGGGGAGTCCTGTTTGAGCAGGCCAGAGCCTGTCTACTGCAGCATTCTGTTCACACACTAGCCAAGTAGATGTCTTTGGGAAAGCTCCAGGTAAGACATGAGTGCAGGGCATCGCCCCACTTGTGTTCCTCAGCAACTGGAATATAGAGCTCTACTTCCTCTGATACTGGAGGCAAGATGTACGAGGGGCGTTCAATGTATTCTCGGTATCGGGTTGATTTGCTATTGATGTGGGTAATTTAATTATTTCATTAGCTAATGACACTATCCGAGGGTATACATGCAAAATTTCAAATAAGCGTGATCATTAGTTCCCTAGTACTCCTCAGTGAAAGACAACCATGATGACTGATGCAACAATGTTGAAGAAAATCGAGCACTGTGCTTTGATTAAGTTCCTTACAAAACAAGGAAAAAGTCAAAAAATCATTCACAAAGAGATGGTGGCCGTTTACCAGGACTCTGCACCTTCATTATCTACTGTTCAAAAGTGGTCAAGTGACTATTAAAGGGGCAGAGAAAGCATTGAAGACAACCCTCACCCTGGTGGGCCGGTTACTGCCACTACGATAGAAAATGTGAAAAAAATTGAGAAACTTGTATTGGAAGATGCCCAAATAAAAATCAAAATGTTAACAGAGATGACAAACCTATCCGTTGGTACCATATTTACTATTTTTCATGGCCATCTTAACCTTTCAAAGGTCTGTGCAAGATGGGTGCCGCAAATGCTCATGGCGCCTCAGAAACAAGTGCGAGTCGAGTGCTGTAGGGAGTTTTTAGAGCTCTGTGGTGAAGATCCATCAAGTATTTTTGACCGGATTGTTACTGGAGATGAAACTTGGGTTCATCACTATGACCCTGAAAGTAAGCAGGAGTCCATGCAGTGGCATAAAAAAGGTGCTGACCCTCCAAAGAAATTCAAAGTCACTCCATCGGCCGGAAAAATCATGGCCAGTGTTTTGGGACTCAAAGGGAATGTTATTGATCGAGTACATGAAAAAAGGTGAAACCATAAAAGCAGCATCTTACGCAACCACTCTGTGTAATTTAAGAGATGCAATTAAAGTAAAAAGGCAGGGAAAACTGACCGCAGGTGTGTTGTTTCTTCACGACAACACGCCTGTTCACATGGCATGTGTTTCGAAGGCTGCTGTGCGAGACTGTGGTTTCAAAGAAATAAACCACCAACCCTATAGCCTGGACCTGGCCCCCAGTGACTACTCCCTATTCCCAAATTTTAAAAAGATCTTCGTGGAAAGCAATTTTCTGACGATGAAATGCTCAAGGCGGCAATTAACACACGCCTTTTTTAGACAAGGAGGAAGGGTATTTTTTACAGGGAATTGAAAAGTTAATTTCTAGATGTAATAAGTGTACTGACGTTATGGGGGATTACATTGAAAAATAGAAATTATTTCAATTTATTATTCCTTTTTCTTCATGCTGATACCAAGAATACATTGAACGCCCCTTGTACATACTGATGGCTTGATGGGGAATGTGAATTCCTCACACAAGATATTTTCTTTGCAACACTCCACAACATTGCAAAAATAAAATATTGACAAGAAGAAGAGAGGTATTTATACACAAAATGGGGGCGAAACAAAACAGCTCAAAAATAGCAAGAACATGTCAAGCTTTTACTCGCATTGCTTAGGGGAAGGAATAAACAATGCTATTTAAAGATGAGTGGGTTTGTAAAGTGTAAATGAATAGATGGAACAAAAAAGTACAAGAAATACCAGCTTGGCGAGGTTTTTGATCAGAGAGCTGAGATATTAAGTTGCCCTTTCTTGACAATTAGCTCTCTTAATCAATCCCAGTGAATATAAACAATGTTAAGGATTTTGAGTTTGCTACTAAAAGCCTTGGCTACTACTGCTAATAGGATTTTGAATTTAAAAGGATTTTGAGAGCCAGTGTGGTGTAATGGTTAAGAACATGGGACTAGGACTCAGATGACCTGGGTTCTAGTCCCCGCTCAGCCATGGAGCCAAGTGTGTGACTTTGGACCAGTCACAGACTCTCAGCCCAACCTACCTCACAGGGTTGTTGTTGTGGGGATAAGATGGAGGAGGAGATGTAAGCTGCCTTGAGCCCTTTGCAGGAAAAAGGCAGGATATAAACCGAAAAATAAATAAATAAATAAATCTATTGGTGAGGAAATATCCATTGAGGTATCTCCATTCCACATGTTTAGGACAGACCTGAGAATCAAGGCAGTTTGTGCAGCCCTTATTATTATAGATCCTCAAGAACAGAAGAAAAAGAGGGTGGGTTCACACAGAACTGCAGCCCATGATGGTAAATCACCTTGATGGTTTGCCATTAAGTGTCAGATGACAAGGTCCACTGTGGTTGCTTTGCTTCATCTGGTCTTTTCCTTCCCTCTCATATCTCCTAGCCGTATTCCAGAAACTCCAAAGGGAAAATTGGGCTACTTTCTCTGGCAGTCATGATCATGAACCAGTTTTGGAGATCTCTCGAGCAGGAGATGCTGCCTGAACCATTTTCAGAAACAAGAAAAAGCAATCCGCTCAGGCAATTCCCCCACTTCTGGGGCTTCCTCTCAAGTTGTGAGTTGGGCGTAGCTGGGCAGCACTGTGGAGAGCTGGGCAGCTGGCAGCTGCACTCTCTGGATAGTGACTTGGTTCTCTTGTTCTGAAGATTTGCCCATGATGGGTTGTGTTGTCTGAATTGGAGGACACAGCAAGCAGTCATGGTAGAGAGGAACACTAGAACAGACTGTCTTATCATGGTTTTTAATGATATTAAGTCACAGTGGTAAATCACCATGACTGGGTTAGACAACATGACAAGCATTGTTGATAACAATAAGTGTTTGTTTGCCATGTCTTGCAAACCTAGCCATAGTCATTTAAGGACCTTGAACAACAATAACCAGGTTTGGAACCCAAAGATCTAGTTCACCTTACTTATGAATGTAAATCATTTAACCCTTTAGAAATTATTATTTAACTGTTCCACTATGTTCTCTCTTTTCATAGTTTTATTGGTTAGTCTTGGCTGAATTTCCTAAGAAGGGCAGTGCCCAGTTTTGGAGGGCCTTGGGCAGCACACCCTCAGTCTAAGGATGTATAGACATTTTAAGATCAATTCTATGTTTTCTGGATTATCAAATGTCTTTCATTCCACTGTATGCTCACTGATAAAACTAGATTTTGCACAAATGTATCCATTTATTTTTGCAAAATTCTGAGTTGTGCACATTTGTTTTCCCAAAAATGTGCAAATACTGCCCCCATCATTGTTTCATGCTTTAGCTACAGCAGAAATGCACATCTTGGCTTGGTACATTTTATTGTACATATTCTTGACTAAATTGCATACAATTATGTAAAATTAGAAACTGTTCTGCAGCTAAGGACTCTTAGACATCTAAACTCATTTGAGTCTATTAAGAATAACTCTGAGAACCTTATCTCAGCACCCAACCTCACAGCTGAGACTCCTTTCTCATTGCCATTGTCACCAGCTGCTACTGCTCTCCATCCTCTTTCCTATCATGGCTGCCACTCGCTTAACTGAAAGACAGTGAACAAAAGAAGTGGCCATCACTGCTCCTCCTCCTCACTATCACTCTGATCTGGGCCTCCATGAGATGCAGGTTAACCAGCAGATTGTAACCTGAAGAAGGAGAGCAACTCCAGGTGGTTCTTATTGGTAAGCCCCTGCTGAGAGCTGAGGGGCCTTTGCAGGTGCTCAATCATGGCTACTTTTGACCCCAGTCCTGATTAAGGGTGGGAAAAAACATTACATTAAAACTGTATCTAACAGCTTCATCTTTTCCCCAGTTTTACACTAAAATCAATTTTAGGCAAGCTTGACATGCCTCACTCCAAAGAGCCCTAGGACTTGAGACATCATGACTGAATTGTGTGCCCTAACCCACAAAAGAGGTATGGCTGAATAGGGCTTCAATGTGCATAGAATTCTGCTAGAGATCCTGTAAGAGACCAGAGAACTGCAGAATTATTGGAAGTGCTGGTTCACTTGGTGGGAATGTGACACAGTGCAAACATTTCAGATAAGAGTTGCTAGTTTCTTCACACTGGACCACTGCTACCTCCTAAGGCAATGCTTCTTCATAATATTGAACCTAATGGCTGTGGCATCCTGCATACATACCTCCTTAAGCAATTGTACATAGCTGCAATGCTGTGCAGAGCTTGTCATTAGAAGTTTCCAAAGTAATTAACTAAACAGCAGTGGACTGGTACAATTTCAGAGAATGTGATTATGCACAAAGTTATGGAGCAAGGAAGGGATTCTATTTAAAAATATATATATTGCAGCATCATGGTTTTGTTTACTTCTAGCAAATATACCCAAGTTTGCATGGGTTGGAACAGACCAAACTGTCAAATAAGCTGTCGGAGTTAGACCTATTTTGCCCATCCCATCTAAAGGAAAATACAGTCTGTGGCATCAGCCTGCAGCTCTTTGCACCATGGTGGGAAGCATCGTTTTTCTAACCCTAACCCTAAGCTGGCCATGAAGCAAACCCTAAAAATGGGCTAAAATATACCTGCCAGAATATGTATATTTTATGCAGGGCTACCCTCATGTTTGGTCTGGAAGCTGCAGCAGCCAGGACACTGAATGAATCACCTGTGGGCATATTGCACCAGAGTTAAGGCAAAAGGGATGACTATCTATTAGCTACAGGTCCTGCTGTTAGCATATGCAGCCCTGAACAGCTTGGAAGTAAGTTTCCAGGCACACTGCCTTCCGCAACACAGACCCATGGAATCACTGAGATCATCAGAGGTCTTCCTGAAGTCACGAACTCCAGACTGCCAGCTCACAGAAACCAAAAGTCAGCCTTCTCTATAGTGGCACCTAGTTTGTGGAATGTTTCCCCCCATTGCATATGGGAAGCACCAACTGGGTCATGTTCTAAGCACCAATTAACACCCCCACCCCTTCTTCTACCCTGGCCTTTGTTGAGTGTGCAGCCCACTTTGTCTATACATACAGTATTGTTTAATTGATTTTAATGTCATAATGTCCTTATTAAGATTTTATATCATTGTTTAGCAATGCTTATGTACTTTAATCTATGCTATAACATTTCTTGTGAAACACTTAGAGATATTTTTAAATATGTTCCACAGTTTATAAATAAAGTACAGGTAGCTATATTATGATTATAGCTTCATAATATAGCTACCTGTACTTTATTTATAAACTGGAGGAGGTGGTTGAATCCCCATCGGTGAGGGTGTTCAAGGATAGGCTGCACATGGCAGGCATGTCTTGAGCAGAGCTGGCTGGAGCTGGAGGAGGCCTATTCTGACTCGCTCTGTTTCTATATTTATTAAAAATGTAGGATTGTGGAGATGACATGAAGCAACAGGCAGTCCATTTATTTGGATTTTAATTTGCCAGAACTGGATAGCCCAGCATTTGCTGCAATGCACAGCATGCATTTGTTCAACAGCTTCAGCTGCATCCTGTTTCCCCTATATTACATAATATTCTGGCTCTTGGTCACACCATTTGTTTCCAAGACTTGGTAGTGCTCATGTTGCAGTGAGGGTATGGGACCAGCAGCAATGGCACTTCTTCCTGCATGACTGGAGTAGCATGAGAGTCCTAGCACCATACTGGAGCAGTCCCCAGTGTAACTTCTCATATGACAATAGTGGCGATATGAGCTGGACACACAGCTAGGGCTTCTCATATTCTCTCAGCAGTGTGGCAAACAGCAGTGCTCCTACAATTAATGCACCACTGAGGTATTTAAGAACTAGGCCTCATTGGCAATGCTTCCTCCCACCAACATTATCCCACTCTGTTTACAAGCCTCGGAAGTTTAGAGTGGTGAACATGGGTGAAGACTGTACCACACCCAACTGGTGTCCGTGATTACACTCCCAGTGACCAGGAATCTATTTTTTTCTTCATCTCAGTAAGCCAAAATAAGTGCTTGCGGCATTACCTTTGCTCCAATTTGGCTCCAAATATCATTTACAATCTCTTCAGTTACATGATGACACTGTGGAACTAAATTAGAAGGAAAACAGGGTTCCTTGCCATGATTCTGATTTGGTTTCACAGCAATGCCCTGCAGTTACATGATGATTTGTATACATGATTAAATCTAAATCCACATTGAAAGGAGGGATCTTTTACTTCATTCTCTTGTGGAAGAGAGCAGGGGTGGGCAGTACCCAGCAGTGAGCACAGCTGCTATCACAATCAGCGCAGTGAGCAAGCAATGGTGCAAAGAGAGTAAGTGAGAAGGCAATTTCTAGCAGTGTAACCATCTTAGTCTACTGCAAGAAGAGCAACAAGGAGCCCAGGGGCACTTAAAGACCAACAAAGGTGGTTTCATTAAAGCTCTTCTTTCAGTGGAAAGGGAAGTAGCGTGTCCAGCAGTACACAGAAAACCTATCAAGCATTCACCTTCTATTTAAGATATACGTTCTCTTGGATGTTGTTACACTCATCTGCTCCTGCTGAAGCTCGCTTGACCTTAGGCACTGAAAGAAAGTATAATGTACAACACTGGTAATTTAGAGGTTCTACAACTACAGTACATGCCAATTGCACCAAAACTGAATTATTGAAATGATTTTAGGAACTAGAATGCGCATTTCAAATAGATGAGCTCAGCTTTTGATTCTTATGTGTTCTGACAATGTATGACCAGGCACAATCAAGGCAGATGTTGTATGACTATCATGCATGCATTGAAACATAGCTTTTGTTAAAGAGAAATCGCACAAGTAAAGCATCCTGAAATAAAGTACATTTGGAATGAAATATATTTAAAACATCTGTAGGAGGAATGCCAAATTCCTTACAAGTAAGCCTAAGGTGAGATCAATAATAAAATTAACATGTATACCAATGTGGTGTAGTGGTAAGGAGTGTGGGTCTGGGTTCTAGTCCTCAGTCAGTCATGGAGCCAACAGGGTGATGTTGGGCCAGTTGCAGACTCTCAGCCCAGCCTACCTCTCAAGGTTGTTATTGTGGGGTAAGATTGAGAGCAACTGGAGGAGAATGATGTAAGCCACTTTGAGTTTCTTAGAAAAAAGCAGAATATGAATCTAATAAATAAATAAAAATAAATGATAATTTGTAGCAGAATCATTTTCAAATGATTTTCTAGTAATTTTGGTTAGTCTAAACTTTTGTTAAAACTCTTTATGCTTATAGCCTCATTTGAGTCTGAAATGACTGAAAGCTGTCCAAAATGAATGTAAACTTCATAGTCTTTTAATTTTGCAAGACATACAGGCTAAAAACAGAAGGTAAAGGCTGCAGTCCTATGCCCAGTCCTATACCTGGGAATAAGATGGTTCTTACTTCTGAGTTGGCAAATTGTGCTATATTTTTTTTTTAAAGGAATAGCCCCAGCAGTGGTACAGCTAGGTAATTTTAGACTGTGCACTTAATGTTCCTAGGAAGAAGTCCTCCTTTAAATGACATTCTTTTTGTCTTGAGACATAGGACCTTTCCACAATGATACCAAAGGTCCATTTCACACATACAGTATAATATCAAGATTTGTTTTTAAAGCATGCATGGCATCTCTGTTTGTAGACAGATGTTCACTACACATAACCACTAGATATATTTTGGACATGCAAATTTTACCAGCAGTACTGATTCTCTCTGTCCCTGGAATAAACAGGGTCTCTGATTATTATGGTGTTTTGTAGCTCCTATCAACCACCTGTTGCTCTTGGATGCACAACTATGGGACTGTTATTCCTGAAAGAAGATCTCATATAGGAAGGAATAAATATCTTGCTTGGTTTCTCACAAGGCGTAGTTTAATTGCACAAGCACACCCTCTTGAGCAATTCTGTGCAGAATGTTGCTTGTTCTGCTCCAACATTGCTAATTCATCTGGCCAATAAGGTCACAGATACAGGGAAATAAGTTTCTATGGATGTCTTCAAGCATCATCAACAATGCAAGTCTCAGTTTTTCCCCTGGGGTTGCAGCTTGGGTGCCCAACCTGGATCAAGTCCTGGATCAAGACCATAAACATTTTGACTTATTATTCTAGTTTATTATTTTTAGTTCATACAGTGACAATGGCATATCAGGGCCTCAGCAAAAATCTGTCCAGAAGACAAAGCAGTCTTGGCTGACAAGGCAATGGCATGACAAAAGGAGAGCAAAGTGCAGGCTTTCAAGGCACCATAAAGGAGAGGACTTATCATTGAGATGCACTAAGCGGCATGACTAAACTCTGCACATTTGTCTGACAGTCATAAGCTGCAAAAGGGCACGTATGGTGATATGGCAGAATTTACAGATAGATGAATGTAAAGAATGCTTGTGTAACAGCTGTGGCAGACTGCTAAGGCTTTGAAGGCTTATCTGTAGTTTGGGCTTAAACTGGTTAAACAGTCCTTACCTCTTCCTCTCCAGGAACTCTGGGATCCATGGTGATCCCCCCCTCCCCTTTTTAGTACAACCACCCACATGGAATTCTATATTGAAATGAAGTTAAAAATAGAGATAACACAAAACAACTGAAATAATATGGAATCACAAAAGGAATAAACTCACTGATTATAATTCTTAGTTTTTCATGGATGTGCCTATGGAACAGCTATAGTAAAATAGCCTAAGGATTAACTTACAATTTCATGGAATAATAGCTATATAAGTTAGAGAGCATGTGGGTGTCTGTTTTTAATTAATCATAGAAACATAGAAACAGAGTGAGTCAGAAGGGGCCTCTCGGACCATCTAGTCTGACCTCCAGCACCAGCTGGGTCCGCTCACGACATGCCCACCATGTGGACGTCCAGCCTTTCCTTGAACACCCACACCGATGGGGCCTCAATGACCTCCCATGGAAGCCCATTCCACACCCTGGGGGTCCTGACTGTCAGGAAGTGCTTCCTGGCATCCAAATGGAACCCTGGCTTCCTGAGCTTTGCTCCGTTGGAGTGTGTCGTGCCTTCCTCTGCAGGAGAGAACAGGTCTCTACCCAGCTCCGTGTGACAGCCCCTCACATACCTGTATGTCGCCAACATATCCCCTCTGTCTCTCCTCTTCTCCAAGCTGAAGAGACCCAGTTCCCTCAGTCTCGCCTCATACGGCATCCCCTGCAAACCGGCCACCAACCATGTGGCCCTACGCTGCACTGACTCCAACCTGGCTAGATCTTTTCTGTAATGAGGGGCCCAAAACTGAACACAATACTCCAGTTGGGGGCTCACCAGAGTCGTGTACAGTGGCAGTAATACCTCTCTTGATCTAGAAGCCACACTTCTGGCTATGCAACCAAGGGTAGCGTTCGCCCTCTTGACCACCCCATCACACTGCTGACTCGTGTTTAGCCTGCGGTCAACCAGTACCCCGAGGTCCCTTTCACAAGTGCTGCTCTCCAGCCACTTGTCACCTAACCTGTACTTATGACAGCTATTCCTATGCCCCAAGTGCAAGACCTTGCACTTATCCACATTGAACGCCATCCTGTTGTCTCCTGCCCACTTCCATAGTCTGTCCAGATCCTTTTGGATCTGGAGTACCTGCTCCTCAGTTGTGGCCACTGCTCCAGTTTTAGTGTCGTCTGCGAATTTGATCAGCAGACTGTTCACCCCTTCTTCCATGTCATTAATGAAAAGATTAAACAGGATCGGCCCCAGGACAGAGCCCTGGGGGACCCCGCTTGTCACTGGCCGCCATCCCGATGATTCCCCGCTAATGGTTACCTTCTGCTTTCGGTCAGTCAGCCATGCCCTAATCCACCGGACAGTGCTTCGGTGTATCCCAAAACTCCTCAGTTTCTCCACCAGGATATCATGGGGCACTTTGTCAAAGGCCTTGCTGAAATCCAGGTATACCACATCCACTGCATTCCCTCCATCCAGCCATCTCGAAATCTTGTCATAGAATTCCACAAGGTTTGTCTGGCACGACCTGTTTTTGCAGAAGCCATGTTATGTGACTGCCAACCTCCCTTTCCTATCTAAGGTTACTAGATCTCTTGCTATTATGAGCATTTCCCTCGTCTTTCCTAGAATGGACATAAAACTAACCAGCCTGTAATTCCTCATGTCCCCTCTACTACCCTTTTTGAGGATTGGGGCCATTGACACCACCCTGCAGTCCTCTGGATCCCCACCAGTTCCCCACGAGACCTCAAAAACGGAGGCCAGTGGAAGTGAGAGTACCCCCACCAACTCCCTAAGTACCCTCAGGTCTAACCAGTCAGGTTCTGGCACTGTGTAACATCCATTGCCCTGAGGAGCTCAACTTCCGGGGGGTCACTCTAATCTGTGCCCCTAAATCTGTGGCCTCATCTGACCCCCATGAAGATCTCCCCTGTCCTGCTTTGAGAAGAACACAGAAGCAAAATAGTCACAAAGAACTTGAAACCCCAGTACTGGGAAGCCATTTAGTCCTACATTTAGTTCTGTGGCAGGATTCATATTCTACTCCAAATATGATTAGACAATGTAAGTGCTGAATGTAGTCTTCAATCAAGCCAAGTATATTTGTAATATTTTTAACATACCACTATCCCCAAGTGGTGAGGAGTTCCATGGGCTACCCTAACAACTGGGTTTTGCTTTGTTTTGAAGATGTGATCACTACAGACTTGCTTAGTTTTGTTTATTTACAAATACACAAGTAGAACATAGCTGGGAAGTAAGCAACAGAACACTACCAGGATGTAGTTCTACTGCTCCATATCAAATGCATAAGAAGTTGCCTGTATCCCAAGATACCTCCAGGGCTCTAAGCATTCTCTCTCTCAGCTTCCAGCTATTTCGCATTAAAGAAACTTCTACCAGCCATCCTAAGTCACTGGGCAGTAACATGAATGGCTTGTGTGTCTTTTAATGATAACAGATACTGATTGTGCTGTTATCTTCTAATGATCAGCATAATGCATGCAAAGAGAAGAAAACAGCAGAAGTGAACCAAGAGAGGGCCAACAAATGAACCAATAGTAAAGGTACCTACTGTGAGTATATTTGAGACAAATTATCTCATGGGAAATGAAGCTACCAACAATTTCCACTCCTGATGACTACGAGGGACGTGCAATGTATTCTTGGTATCAGCATGAAGAAAAAGGAATACTAAATTGAAATAATTTCTATTTTTCAATGTAATCCCCCATAACGTCAGTACACTTATTACATCTAGAAATTAACTTTTCAATTCCCTGTAAAAAATACCCTTCCTCCTTGTCTAAAAAAGGGCGTGTGTTAATTGCCGCCTTGAGCATTTCATCGTCAGAAAATTGCTTTCCACGAAGATCTTTTTTAAAATTTGGGAATAGGGAGTAGTCACTGGGGGCCAGGTCCAGGCTATAGGGTTGGTGGTTTATTTCTTTGAAACCACAGTCTCGCACAGCAGCCTTCGAAACACATGCCATGTGAACAGGCGTGTTGTCGTGAAGAAACAACACACCTGCGGTCAGTTTTCCCTGCCTTTTTACTTTAATTGCATCTCTTAAATTACACAGAGTGGTTGCGTAAGATGCTGCTTTTATGGTTTCACCTTTTTTCATGTACTCGATCAATAACATTCCCTTTGAGTCCCAAAACACTGGCCATGATTTTTCCGGCCGATGGAGTGACTTTGAATTTCTTTGGAGGGTCAGCACCTTTTTTATGCCACTGCATGGACTCCTGCTTACTTTCAGGGTCATAGTGATAGAAACATAGAAACATAGAAACAGAGAGAGTCAGAAGGGGCCTCCTGGGCCATCTAGTCTGACCTCCGGCACCAGCCGGCTCCGCTCATGACATGCCCACCATGTGCATGTCCAGCCTATCTTTGAACACCCTCACCGATGGGGCCTCAACGACCTCCCATGGAAGCCCATTCCACGCCCTCGGGGTCCTAACTGTCAGGAAGTGCTTCCTGGCATCCAAATTGAACCTTGGCTCCCTGAGCTTTGCTCCATTGCAGCACGTCTTGCCTTCCTCTGCAGGGGAGAACAGGCCTCTCCCCATCTCCATGTGACACCCCCTCACATACCTGTATGTCGCCAACATATCTTCTCTGAGTCTCCTCTTCTCCAGGCTGAAGAGACCCAGTTCCCTCAGTCTCGCCTCATACCCCATCCCCTGCAAACCAGCCACCATCCTTGTGGCCCTACGCTGCACTGACTCCAACCTGGCTATATCCTTTCTGTAATGAGGGGCCCAAAACTGAACACAATACTCCAGTTGCGGGCGCACCAGAGTCATGTAGAGTGGTAGTAATACCTCTCTTGATCTAGAAGCCACACTTCTGGCTATGCAACCAAGGGTGGCATTCGCCCTCTTGACCACCGCATCACACTGCTGACTCATGTTTAGCCTGCGGTCAACCAGTACCCCGAGGTCCCTTTCACAAGTGCTGCTCTCCAGCCACTTGTCCCCTAACCTGTACTTATGACAGCTATTCCTATGCCCCAAGTGCAAGACCTTGCACTTCTCCACATTGAACGCCATCCTGTTGTCTCCTGCCCACTTCCATAGTCTGTCCAGATCCTTTTGGATCTGGTGTATCTGCTCCTCAGTTGTGGCCACTGCTCCAGTTTTAGTGTCGTCTGCGAATTTGATCAGCAGACTGTTCACCCCTTCTTCCATGTCGTTAATGAAAAGATTAAACAGGATCGGCCCCAGGACAGAGCCCTGGGGGACCCCGCTTGTCACTGGCTGCCATCCCGACGATTCCCCGCTAATGGTTACCTTCTGCTTTCGGTCAGTCAGCCATGCCCTAATCCACCGGACAGTGCTTTGGTGTATCCCAAAACTCCTCAGTTTCTCCACCAGGATATCATGGGGCACTTTGTCAAAGGCCTTGCTGAAATCCAGGTATACCACATCCACTTCATCCCCTCCATCTAGCCATCTCGAAACCTTGTCATAGAATTCCACAAGGTTTGTCTGGCAGGACCTGTTTCTGCGGAAGCCGTGTTGTGTGGCTGTCAGCCTCCCTTCCCTATCTAGCATCACTAGATCTCTCTCTATTATGAGCCTTTCCATTGTTTTTCCTACAATGGACGTAAGGCTAACCGGTCTATAATTCCCCATGTCCTTCCTACTACCCTTTTTGAAAATTGGGACCACCGATGCCACCCTCCAGTCCTCTGGAACTTCACCCGTTCTCCACGAGGCCTCAAAAATGGAGGCCAGCGGGCGTGAGAGAACCCCTGCCAACTCTCTAAGTACTCTTGGGTGTAACCCGTCAGGGCCTGGCGCCTTTGTAATGTCCAATGCCCTGAGGAGCCCCTCGACTTCAAGGGGGGTGACTCTAATCTCTGCCCTAAATCCCCAGCCTCATCCAATCTCCTATACGTATATCCCCCGTCCTGCTTTGGGGAGAACACAGAGGCAAAATAGTCATTTAGCATCTGTGCCTGTTCCCTCATGTCAGTCACTGGATCTCCTTCCTCCTTATTTAGTGGTCCCACCACTTGTCTCCCCTTCCTTTTCCTATTTACATGCTGGAAGAAGCCCTTTTTGTTGCTCTTGATATTCTTGGCAAGTCTCAGCTCATAATCAGCCTTAGCCTTGCGAAGAATCCTTCTGCAACGGGCCTCCTCCTCCCGGTATACCCTTTTGTCTATTTCCCCCAGTACCCATTTCCTATGGAGGTTCCTCTTTCGTCTAATCCCCCTAACCACCTCCTTTCGCAACCATGGCGGCACTCTCCTCCGCCTCCCCACCTTACTGACTAGAGGTATTGTCAGGGCTTGCGCCTGCAAAACCTCCCTTTTGAGTGCCATCCACCCCTCCTCAACTTGCTTACCTTCCAGTAACCTATCCCAGGAGACTTTCCCCAGCCTGGCCTTCAGTTGGCCAAAGTTGGCCCTCTTGAAGTCCCAGCTTCTAGTGCTCACCCTGCTGCACGGCCCCAGTCCTCTGATCTCAAAGCAAAGGATGGAGTGATCACTCGCATCCAGAGCTCCCCTAATCTGTACTTCATCTATCAGCTCCTCCCTGTTGGTCAAGACCAAGTCCAGGATGTTTCCCCCCCTCGTCACCTCTCGGACCCTCTGTGTGAAAAACCCACCCTCTAGAGCTTCTAGGAAGCGACGTGACCTGGCTGTCACCGCCGAGTGAGTCTCCCAAGTAATATCCGGGAGATTGAAATCTCCCATAATTACTGTGTCTCTCCCCCGAGATATCCTTAGAATCTGGCCTGTCAGGACATCATCCAGGGTCTCAAGTTGACCTGGAGGGCGATAACATACCCCCACTGTCAGGTCTCTTTCTCTGTCAAAACCCCTAAGTTTCACCCAGACTGCCTCTACCGAATCCCCATCTGTGCTGCACTCTATCTCACTGCATCCTATCCCTTCCCTGACATATAAAGCCACACCCCCACCCCTCTTTCCCTTCCTGTCCTTTCTAAAAAGGTGATACCCTTCTATGTTCACATTCCAGACTTGCCTTTCATCCCATCAAGTTTCTGTGATTCCCACCAGATCGTATCCTCCTATTCCCAGGAGAGCTTCAAGCTCTTCCTGCTTATTACCCATGCTCCTAGCATTGGTGTACATGCACCTCAACTCCTTCCCACTGCTTCCTTTCCTTGGAGTGCCCAGCATCCTCCTTCCTCCCATCCTCCCTGGTACCTGGCCCCTCTCTGTAGAAGTCCTGTCAGTCCCTGCAGTATCTCTAAAGCCCTGCTCCCAGAGCCCCGATCCTCCCTGCACACTTGTCCAGTGCAGACACGTTACTGGGGGGCCTGAAACCACCCCCCACTGGCTCAGTTTAAAGTCTTCCGGATGAAGCTCGCTAGAGCATCTCCAAAGGACCTTTTCCCCATCCTCGTGAGGTGCAACCCATCCCTTGCCAGAAGTCCATTGGCAAGAAACTGAGTGCCTGGTCGAGGAACCCGAACCGTTCCTTCTGGCACCACACCCTAAGCCAGTCGTTCACCTCGGAGACCCTCCTGTCCCTTCCTGGCCCAAATCCCCGGACAGGTAAGATTGACGAGAAGGCCACTTGGGCCTTCAGCTCCCTGAGTTTCTTCCCCAAGGCCGAAAAGTCCCTGGTGATCCCGAACTCCCCCTGCCTGGCCACGTCGTTTGTGCCCACATGGATCACCAGGAGTGGCTGGTGACCCCCGGAGCGAACAAGACGCTCCACTCTGTCCTTCACGTGCCGGATGCGTGCGCCCGGCAGGCAGCAAACCTCCCTTGTCTCAAGGCTGGGGCGGCACACCGCCGCCTCAGTGCCCCTCAGCAGGGAGTCCCCAACAACTATCACCCGCCACTGTACCTTCTCGGTGCTGGTGGGCAGCCGTGCCCTGGTCCTCGCCTCTCCTGCAGTGGCTCCCTTGCCTCCTGATGTCCCAGGCTGGGGGTCCTGCTGGTCCCCTGAGGCCTCCTCAGCCCCAGCCTCCCCAAGTGGAGAGAACCTGTTTCCCAGCTCCAGATTGGTGCCAGGAGAAGGAGGAGGCCGTGCTGGCCTCCTCCTCCTGTGGGTGACATACCTCCATGTCTCCGCAGCTGCTCCTCCCGTGGTCTCTCCCTCAGCCCTCTGTCGAGAGGGGGGCTGCTGCGGGGGGGCCTGAAGAGTTCTCTCAGCCCTCAGGCACCTCACCTCCTCCTCTAGCAGGGTCACCATCTTGCACCGAGGGCAAATGTATCCCTGCCTCTCCTGGGGGAGAAGGGCGAACATGTCGCAGCTCTCGCAGCGGACAGCAACACCCGTGACTCCCGCCAAGGCCATCTCCTGGTCTGCCATCTGTAACCCTTCCGAGACCTTACCTTGGTCCCCTGTCTTGTAAGTCCTGCAGTTCCTCTCACTCTCCCAGTTCTCCCAGGCAAAAACCCACTTGCACACACACACAAGGAGAAAATAAACTTAAATTTAAATTGAAAGAAAAAAAAAGCACAAGAAAGCAAAGCAAAGTGCAAACAAAACAAAACAAAACAAAAACACACAAACAAAACAAAAAACAAAAAACAAACAAACAACCTCTGTGTCTCAGGGAAGGGAGTCCCTGGACCGCACGGACCGCAGCTCAGGGACGCAGACGAGGGACGACGCCCGAGCTTGGCCTTATCAGTCCCTCAGGCCAGTGGCCCTGCCCCCTGCTTCCCCCTGGCTGCTCTAGCTCTCTGGCCCACCCCCTGCCTCTCTGCTGCTCCTGGACCTCTGCTCCCACCTGCCCAGCTCCTACCTTGCCTGTGCCAGTCCCCTGGCCACCCAGCGCTCTCTCCCAGCCTGTGCCTCTGCTGCTCTGCCGCTCTGCCAAGAGGCCAGAGCCAAAAAAATGAACCCAAGTTTCATCTCCAGTAACAATCCGGTCAAAAATACTTGATGGATCTTCACCACAGAGCTCTAAAAACTCCCTACAGCACTCGACTCGCACTTGTTTCTGAGGCGCCATGAGCATTTGCGGCACCCATCTTGCACAGACCTTTGAAAGGTTAAGATGGCCATGAAAAATAGTAAATATGGTACCAACGGATAGGTTTGTCATCTCTGTTAACATTTTGATTTTTATTTGGGCATCTTCCAATACAAGTTTCTCAATTTTTTTCACATTTTCTATCGTAGTGGCAGTAACCGGCCCACCAGGGTGAGGGTTGTCTTCAATGCTTTCTCTGCCCCTTTAATAGTCACTTGACCACTTTTGAACAGTAGATAATGAAGGTGCAGAGTCCTGGTAAACGGCCACCATCTCTTTGTGAATGATTTTTTGACTTTTTCCTTGTTTTGTAAGGAACTTAATCAAAGCACAGTGCTCGATTTTCTTCAACATTGTTGCGTCAGTCATCATGGTTGTCTTTCACTGAGGAGTACTAGGGAACTAATGATCACGCTTATTTGAAATTTTGCATGTATACCCTCGGATAGTGTCATTAGCTAATGAAATAATTAAATTACCCACATCAATAGCAAATCAACCCGATACCGAGAATACATTGAACGCCCCTCGTACATCTTGCCTCCAGTATCAGAGGAAGTAGAGCTCTATATTCCAGTTGCTGAGGAACACAAGTGGGGCGATGCCCTGCACTCATGTCTTACCTGGAGCTTTCCCAAAGACATCTACTTGGCTAGTGTGTGAACAGAATGCTGCAGTAGACAGGCTCTGGCCTGCTCAAACAGGACTCCCCTTATGACAATAGCACGCTTAAGCAAAAGTGACCAGCAAGCATGCCTTTACATAGCACGCTATTCTTTTTCCAGCAGCCTTCCAGGGGGTGGGGGAACATGGTGCCTGGAAACCCTAGGTTTACTGGTGATCCATGTGGGCACAAATGACGTGGCCAGGCAGGGGGTGGTCGGGATCACCAGGGACTTTTTGGCCTTGGGGAAGAAACTCAGGGAACTGAAGGCCCAAGTGGTCTTCTCGTCAATATTACCTGTCCGGGAATTTGGACAAGCAGATCAAATTGTGTGATCTTTATGTGTGTGACACACACACACACGTTAACATTGAGGGAAACTACCCAAAGTTTAAACAACAAAGCTTTCCAAAATGAGTCCCTTTTATGTCTCATTGATTTTAGCAGATGTGTTAACAGCTGTACACTCATTGCTGCTATTCCTGAGCCAGTTCATGAAGAAAAGGAATGAAGTTCCCATTTTATATTAAAGGACCATCCAAGAAGTGTGATTTTCTTCACGTGGGTGAATTCAAGTAATCTGTTTTCACATCAGCTGGTGCCGGAGGTCAGACTAGATGGCCCGGGAGGTCCCTTCTGACTCGCTCTGTTTCTATGTTTCTATATTAGGGGATGGAGGATGCTCTGTGTTTACCCATGGTGTGGGGTTCATTTTCTTCTATCTTTTTGATGAGCTCCTGTACCCTGCACTCACACCTGTGGAGGTCTGGTCTTATGATATCCTTAGAGTCATTGTGTATTGTGAAGGGTTGGTACAAGGAGCTATACAACTGTGATGGGAGTTCCTTGTAGGTTCCACATTCACATATGAAATAATGCCCCACCTTTGCTTCTGCCCCATCACTGAACCATCCCTTGTAGGTGGTGGAGTTACTAAGGGATGGGGTTCAGCTTTGAAGTATGATGTTAGAAGTATGAAAGTATACGTTGAAGTATAGACTAGAGGTTACTGGACTCAATTTGGCATGGTCTTCTCCCAAGGTGCAATTTATTGTGCAGGACAAGGTTTCACATCAGAACATTTTCATGGAAAAGCTGTCATGTTTACATAACTTTTACAGCAACTGAGTCGTAAGCCAATCTTGTGGGCAGATCTACTTTAGCTGAACAATAGAGTGGGATTCAAATTTTGTGTGTTTTACTCATTTTACTAGCTTTCAATGGATGTGCTGTGGGATCTGTATACCTAAGAATTCTGGCATTCATTCAGAATTGCAAGGTGGCCTGACATGAATCTACACATAACTTGTTCCCATGAATTGGAAAGCCCTCCAATGCCAGCAGCTGGTGGGAGATTTAGGACAGATAAAGCAAGTACTCCTTCATACTGTCTAACTATGGAATACACTTTCATAAGATTTAGTGATGGCCACCAATTGGGAGAACTGTAAAAAGGATTTAAAAGGCTAAGCCTTTAAAAAAGATAAGGCTGTCCTGATGGCTACATGCTGCCTCCACCATTGACGGCAGTTTACTTCTGTACCCCAGTTGCTGGGGAAGTCGGGCTGATAGCACTGTTGCACTCATGTCTCATTTGTGGCTTTCCTGTGGGCAGACGGGTGGCTGCTGTGTGAACAGTATCCTGGACTAGATGGACCCTTGGTCTGATCCAGCATGGCTCCACTTATGTTCTTATGATACCCCTAGATGTATTGGAGCACTAGGGTTTGGCTGTATTATTATTATTTTTGTAGGATTAAAACCAAGACTGTTTGACTTCTGACATGCTAAAATAGATTAGATTAAAAATGGTATGAGAGAAGATCCAAGGGTAAACAGGACAATGAAATGATTCTTTTAAAACCATCAAAGGAGATGGAGAGCATCAGCATTGAATGCATACTCCACCTGACCCACCAGAATGCATTAACCCAACCAACATTACTGCCATTAAGTAATGTGTTACTTTTAGTAGAACTTCAATAAAGAAAAAAAGTCTTATTTCTACTTCCTCCACAATAAAATATAATAGCTTAGACTTACCAGTGTGTGTGTATGAGAGAGAGAGAGAGAGAGAGAGAGAGAGAGAGATGTGTGTGCGTTTGTCTGTGTGTAAAGGAGTAAGGAGACTAGAAATATAATTCTAAAAGCGAACAACTCTCCTTTGGATAATAAAAACCTGCACTAGCCAATGGATATTGCTTTGCTTCAAAAACCCTTTTCCACCAGTTGTTAAAAAAGTTCATCCAATAGATTCATAAATTTTTTTAAAGATTTTTTTTAAAGAATACAGCTCTTTCATAATTAATAACCTCAAACACTGCCCACTTATTTCAGTAAATAATTTTTATGCAGCTGACCTTTCTCTTTGCACAGCTTCATTATTAATGAAACTGAAGTAATCACTGGGTTACTGTTTGAGCAAAACTGTCACTAGCCTGGGCTTCCCACTAATGCATTTCATACTTCAGTAATTCTGTTCACTAGATGATGAGCCAACAGGGAAACTCAGGAATAGAAAAGCATGATAATTGATAAAATATCTGATCTTTTAGATAAAATAATTTATGAGGTACATTGTTTGAAGATGAACTGTTGATGAAAAGTATTGAAAGACAGCAATGACACTGACAAAACATCAGATGTTCCACTAATCATATCATTCCGTCCAAAAAAAAAAAAAGGTATTCAGATGACAATCAGTCTGAAAACAAAACAGGGCTTCCCCAAAATAAAAAAACCCAAATCTCTTTGTGTATTTTGCAGATAGTGTTTTACATGTTTGGGGAACACTTTTTTCAGTCTCTAAAGTGGTCTGACAAGGACTTGTAAGCTTCCAGATTGATGTTGATTAAAAGAGTGGGGGTTACAGTAATTCACAACCCCCACAATCAGGAGCTGGAACCCACCATTAAGATGAGCACTGGTACTGACATATAATGATCAGTTATTTAATTTTTTAAATCCCACAGGTTATCAATTAAAGGAAAGGAATTGAGAACAGGGGAAGAAATTAGCTTTATAAAACTGAGGGGGTTTTTTTCTTTTCAAAGATACTGTATCACTTATCCTCTGGACAGAGATAGGAGCAGGACTTGACCTAGTGACTGTAAAGCAGGGGTCCTGAAACTTTTTCAACAGGGGGCCAGTTGAAAGGCGGTGGCAGTGGACGCGGGCTGGCGAGGTGGCAGCAGTGGCAGGTTTGGGCTGGTGAGGTGGCAGTGGGTGTGGGACCAGCTGCCCCTGGCCTGGTTGCTCCCGGCCTCACATAATCAAAAGGCGGGACAGATAAATGGGCATGGCGGGACGGATCCAGCCTGCAGGCCATAGTTTGAGGACCCATGCTGTAAAGGGATGGGTGAAATGGAGATGCTCTAACTGCACAACGAAACCCTTAGCCTAAGGGCCAAAACAGACATAATTTCAAATAGGTATGTTTGCTTTCATTTTACTTTAGAGTAGGCACAGGTCCTCCATCCAGATCTTAAAAAGTCCACCCACTATACCAGGACCCATGCACTTACTCTAGAGTAAAACTGGGGAAAAGACACAGCTTCCAGGCATACATTTAATGTCTGTCTTGCCCTAATATTGTGGTGATCTCAATCATTTTCCAAAACCACACTCTGTTGTGAAAAAGCTAGTAATATTCCAACACTGCATTTTTTGTTGTGGGAATCGAAAGTCTTAATTCTGGCATGCCTGCTCTGCTTTATCATGTTGCACAGGGCATTGCATCAGTTAGAAAATTTACTGCAGAGTGTGCTAAAATGTGCTGACAGTGATTTTGCATACATACAAACTGGGATAGATGCTTTAAGACCAAAGAATTGTTGACTGTGTGCTCTTAACATTTTAGCTGAGTACAGCTGGTCCCAAATCTGCATCAATATTCATTTGGGTGTATATCCTTTTATTTTTTATTTTTTAACAAATACACATCTCCCCTCACTTCAGCATTGATTGGCACTCATAAAAATGTATGCATGCAGGAAGTTGCCATGATGTCATTTGAAATGCTTGATTGGAAAGGAATGCAATTTACAAGATCTGCCAAGACAGCAAAAGGAAAACTCTAGCCATGTATTTTATGACTGCATATAAAACAGTGACAGATTGGTATGTTACATTTCATGAGCTTTAAGAGCTTGAGATTCTATGGATGGCTTCCAGATACAGTTGTATTATTTACACGAACCTGAGACTGGGTTGCCGGGGAATCAATCCTTAAGCACAGTTTGGTTTTGGATGGTAAAATATTGGAATGATTCCAGTGAAGGAAATCACTGAGTCTGGAGCTTTTCTTAAGCTCCATTTGCACTGAAGCCAAAACAGGAGATATCTTCAGTGTTGGTATACAGTTACAAACTGTGATACCTGCCTGCATAAATTATACATGTTTTTATCAACAATCTTCTTACTCAGGAACAGCCACATTGACTTTAAGAAGATAACTCAAGTTTCTCAAATCCAAGTTTTGAGTTGTATCCTGATAGAATAATCTTATGTATATTTACTCCAAAGTAAGTCTTAGTATATTTAATAGTGTTTGTCCCCATCTAGTTCTGTGTAGAATTGCAGCCTACTAATATCTGATAATATTTGCCTTTTGTGGAACTTGTGTTAGCTTTCTTCA
Source organism: Varanus salvator macromaculatus (assembly GCA_023646645.1). Lineage (NCBI taxonomy): Eukaryota > Metazoa > Chordata > Lepidosauria > Squamata > Varanidae > Varanus > Varanus salvator. Next base: position 30,536,142 of record JAIXND010000756.1, read on the forward strand.
CATTTTCATTGAAAGGTAACTTTATAAAATGTGAAGATTTAAATGCAAATCAAAAAAGGAGCAGTTCTCCAGGGATTCAGGTAGGAGTTTTGTTTGTTTTTTCAGCTCCATTGGGAGATGTCAGGAATCTAACCTTGGATCTGCTGCATGCAAAAGATGTGTCTATATGGCCTGCCCAAAGATCAGGGAAAGAACTGTCAGGTTCCAAAGTGAACCTGAAACAAGATTGGAGTGTGGGATAATGTGGAAATAAGTGTAAATCAAATTAATAATTTGAAGGGAAAATGAAAATAAAACATAAGTTAAATTTATTGTAGATAAATTTAAAAATGCCCAAATATGCCCAAATGGACCATTTCCTCTTTGCCTTCAGAGGCTCTGTTAAAACCAAAAAAATTGGAATGCAAGTTAAAAGATGGTGGATGGGTACAGGTATTGTCCTAAGCAGTGCTTTTTTTGTAAGAAAAAAGGTACCAGAACTCATGAAATTATTTACCTTTTGCACGGAGTCAATCACTGTACACACACCCACACGTCAGTTGTGTAACAAAACATAATGGTCGCCGCCCGCTGTAAGCACTCAGCGCGCAACCACATGACCAATCACAAACCGAGCAGCACCACAAGCCAAGCAGTGCCATCACAACCAGCGCAGATGAAGTACACATGCATAGAATTCGACACACAAGCAGCCCGCATGCACTGTTTTAATGATTTTGCCGCTGCCCTGATTCGCTCAACAAGGCGATTCAAATTCACATGGACCAAACATCAAATTTTCAAAAGGTGCCAGAACTCCATTCCAGTGCATTCTGTGACAAAAAAGCACTGGTCCTAAGAGAGACTCTAGGCTAGTCAGCGAGCCAGTCTTTATGCACAGCACTCCAGTGATGGCAATACCAAATTGCCCACCTGTAGACTTCAGATTTGAGTCCCGTGATGTGTAATGCAAAGGATTATCATTTATTCAAGGAGTGCCATGAAACAACTTTCAACAATGAGTAAAGATATACTTACTATGTTTAGCTGAATAAAACAGTTTGATGTAATGGAAATAGTAAACATATTTAATACGTGTTCCATACTTACTTTCCAGCCTTTGCTATTTAGATAGCATTCTCCAGCTGGAATGGCACTTCTGTTTTTCTTTGATCTAGGCACACCCTAGCACTGAAGGAAATCTACTTGTATGACATTGAACCCTAGGCTAAGAAATCCTGGGAGATATGTGGAATTTTAATATGGAAAGGGGCCAGGCACAGGCCTATTAACTACAGCGATTTTTAATTTTATAGGGTGTTTCTTTAATCAGGCAGCATTTGTTTGTTTTGGGCTGACATTGGTGGATGACCTTTTGGCTATAATATTATGACCTGTAAAAAGCACTGCACTATATTTTTCCATGCTCTAGGAGCATAAAATTAACTCTGAATTACATGTCTCTTGTGGTAGTCCCCCCCACCCCCCAATACCTACATGCAGGATTGAGTCTATAATGAATTATTTTAGACAAAACCATACTGATGTCCTGTCATACTCTGTTTTAGTTTTCCTGCTTCTGCCCATATATCATGATGGATTATAAAATGATTCTGGCTTTGTCATCAGTCTTGCATCTTTGTCCCCAGTTGACAGATGAAGGAATAAGGATCATGAAGCAAATGTTCAGGTGCGCTTGATGCAGGACTTACATGATCAAATGCTTGGGATTTTGTCTTGCACTGTTTTTTTTCTTTTGGCTTCTCCTTTCCTTAATATACAGAAAGTGTCAAGAATGCTAACTTTTTGCATTGTGTTCTCTCTCATGCATTCTTCACAGCAGTGTTTGAACTGATAGCTTTGATTCAGCTGGTTTGGTAGTTCAATGGATCTTTATTTTCTGATTCTAAAGTATATGACTGCCCATTTCTCTGTGATTCATAGCCTGTATAAAAAGCTAACTGGAATGCATGTCTGACCTTTGACATCCACACTTTGTACTTCACATGTTGCCACTTGTTGGATCATAGAATTTTGATACTGTCTATATTTTTTTCACTTTTCCTTGCTAGATTCAGTCTTTATAATTCCTGAATGAGTATGAGAAGAATGTCTGGGAATTTGTATTTTTCTGGTAAAATTACTAAATATAAAAAGTTAGCAAGTACAATGAGGGTTCTTAAGAGTAAACCTATACATTATATAAGACCATAGCATATAAAAGGGAATATAAATATTATTAGACAAAAATAACTCTGCTTCAATAATGTACTGAGTGTTTAGTTACAAAGAATTACAGAGAAAATAATTGATATTAAAATAAGAAATTAAGCTTTAAATAGATTTCCAACTAAATTATGAAATGGTGTCAGTTTGCAAACTCAATGCTTGTGGACCTCATCTGAAGATTTCCTTTGCTCAAGTGCTTGTACATGTGCAAATGATTGTGTAAATGCAGTGTGCAGGTGTTCATGCAAATGTACCTTTTGTTGCATTCTCCTGTACCTAGTTCAGAACCTAGTTTTCATTTGTGCAACATAATCTGTGCTAGTGGAACAATACTGTTAAATATAATGCACAGATTTTTATTTTATTTGAAAATGTATATCCTGTCTTTAGTGTTCTTCAAGGAAAGTTGTAAGATTTTAAACTAAGAAATTATAGTGGCGCTTCAGAGTGCATTTATAGCCCTGCGTTCTTTTTGATGCTTGATATGTAAATATAGGTGTCAGGCATAGAGGCTGCTCTAATGGTAGCAGACAGCTAATCCCAGAAAGATGGAGGAAACCTTCTGGTAGATGCAATGGAAACCTAGTGTGTTCTTACAATTTGGTATATTTTGGAGGCAGTGAGAGCAGGAAAGAAACAATATGTCCCTGTCTCTGCTCTGCTCAATCCTCCCTTTGCTGCCCAGCAGAGCTGTTCAACAGTGTGGTGCCTGGGGCTTATTGCATATTGCCCCCAAGGACAGCTTAGAACCATTTGAGGCCTGCTGTTGTTCAATTGCTGCACAGTTCCAGGAAAACATCTCTTGCATCTGCTGGGGCTTAGACTGCAGAGTTAAAGCAACTGGCTGTGCAATGGATGTGACTAATGTTTCCTTGTTAGAAGGGAGTGCTCCCATGTCTCCTGAAAGAGACAGCGATGAAATCGCTTCTGAATGAATCCTTCCCTGACATGGAAAAACTTAATAATTTTAGGCTGGTAGCTAATAATCCCTTCCTTGGCAAGGCTCTTGAGAGAGTGGTTGCCAATCAACCTCATGAATTCTTGGATGAGGCCTGGTTTTGGAAGAGAAATAGCTTTGGTTGCCCTGTATGAGTGTTCTGAACTTTGGGCTGGTCACCATTGTCTATAATCTTGGATGGGTTCAGACAAACTGGTAACACATGTGTGAATAACAACCATGATCATGTTGCTGAATCCAGTCACTGTCTCAATGGTACCTTAGACCACAAGCAAGCAGTTCTAGCAACTCTTATATACATAATTTGTTCCATTTATTTGAAATACCTATATGACTATGCACAGTATCATGATTATGATTTCATTTGCAATTTCTTATCACAGTTAAGTATGGTTATATGTCACTGCTTCGTTACCAGGATAAGTTACCTTATGGAGGAAGAATTTTCCTTCCTTTCTCCCCATTGCAGTTTTGTGTAACTCCAGCAAGGGATGGGGTGGGCAGAAGGGAATCACTCAAAGTTAGATATGCAGCATGTATATCTGCTCAGAAATAAGACCTCATTGGCTTCAATGGGTGAATGCATATAGAGTTGCAGGTTAAAAACAAATCCTTCAACAAAGTACAGAATAACTAATAAATGTTATTTTAGCTGTAATGTACAATATCATAGATTTTAGTATAGTGTGGAGGAATATATATATACACACACACACAAACACACACACAGTATCAGTAATCTATTTTATAATGTGATATTGTCATATTTTAATATTTGTATGGACTGTCTTCAGATCAGGGAGCTCATAAAATATTTTGGTGTTGCATGATATGATACCATGCATTCATGAATACCTTTGGATGCATCTGAAATGCTATTTTTAGACTCAAACAACTTTAACAGAACTCAAAATCTAACCATCACATATCCATTCTGAATATCATATCCAACCAAAGACTATAAACAATTTAAGTAGGATGCATTCTGTGTCATACTGAATATCAACAGTAGTTGAAATGGCAAAGTTTCACTATATGAGAAAGAAAAAAAATATAGATATTAACTAAGAATAAAATTGACAAACTTGGACGTACAAAATAAGCATTTGTCCATCTACTTTTATTTTTTCCTAGAAATGGCACTGATATATTATTATTCAGAATTGAACTTGGAATGCACAATCTGATATCCTCTTTATTTATTAAAAAGGAAGATTATAATTCCAGTTCTTCTCACCTTCTTCCAGGAACAGATATATCTCAATGTCATAATTAGGCAAATTAAAATTTAGAACTTCCCAAAGTGCTATGAACTGAACTCCGCAGAAGTAAATTCTGTGTACTGTACTTGACTTTCCTTTCTGTTTATGTTTTCTTGTTGCAAATCTGGTTAATGTAAGCATTTAATCTTTTAGGCATGTGATTTTCTGTTAGTTCTTTTTCTTACACTTCAGAAGGTTGAAGGGTTACAACAAACTGATAGTTTACCTGGAGGCAAGAACAGAAATGGAAGTCCAGTGTTTCTTCCCTGTAAGCGTCTAAGCTCTATGTGAGCATGAAAATTACTGAATAGTTTGCAAGGTTTTGACAGATTGTCATGCTGTACAAAAAGAAGGTTTGAGTCTTTCCATTAGTAAACTTTTTATAATGCGCTAGGAGAGAGAAAAAACACGCACTCACATACAAAACAGAACAGTTTCTCAAGAGATAATTACTTCAGTTTCCTTTTCTTCTGATACTCTTACAATAATGCCTTAAGAAAATGACTATATATTAGTGACTCCTGAAACTATCACAGAACTAGTAAAAACCCTTAGCATTTATATGGTGCATTTGAAGTGCTGAGAGTACTTCATATGCATTGCACAATATTTTATTTATTTATTTAAAACATTTTTATCCCGTCCTTTGCAACAAGCCTCATGACGGCTTACAGGGCCCGAATGCTGTATATTCCCTCTTAACTTCACCCTAATCTCCAGGTGTAGATTAGGGTGTAGTTCTCCCTCCCATCGTTCGGCCTGGGAAAAGCCCAGTGCAAAGCTTTGCTGGGGACAGTGCCAGAGAGCTGCATACAGGCATGTTAATACCCTGGTTAAGCATCCACTGTGGAGCTTACATACAAGTAGTCGGCAGTCGATAGCTAACACATACATTATCTCAGTGATGGTGGCAATTGCCCTGCAAGGCAGGCTAATCCTATTATACCCACATTGTGAGAGGAGATTTTACTAAGGGAAACATACGTCATGAATTTCCCTACCCCCTTCACTTGCCCTATGACATGTACTCTAAGGACCCTCCCAGAAACCCTCTCAGACATGCTTCTCTTCCTGCCATTGTAAAAAGAAGGAAAGAGCAATCTACTGAGACATGTGCACACACAGTGCATGCACAGCGCTTTGTGACTGTGCACATGTGTTGCCCCTAGCCTTTGAGTCATTGTCACATGTGGGCCCCAGGACTGAAAAGCTTGTGTATTTGTGGTAGTGGGTCTAGCATTAAGCATGGTGTGGCTTGTGGTATTCAGAACTAGATCAAACCATGCTCAAATCAACCCATTTGAGTTTACCCTTAACTTCTTGGCCTGGCCCAGGAATTTGTGTCTTTCCTAGCTGGTCTAGTAACTGTCAAAAGGAGCATTGCATCTGACTTTTTGCACTGTCTTGGTGCTGCAGCATTTGATTACTGGGGACCTGAAAGTATACCTATCACCATGGCTGGACCATGTGGAGGTATGAGCTGCCCTCATTCCTTGTTCCTCTTGGATGCTAGATCAATCAGGACAGTTTTTTTCCAGGGATTCTGTGAGTTCTAAAGAAGTACCCTTGTAGGTTATGGTAATTGAAATAGCTATTTTTTTAATGTTATGTGGAACTGTGACTGGCTTTGTTTATCAACACAAATTCTGTTGCACTGTTTTCTTGGCTTGGTGTGTAGATGATCCCAAGCAGATGAACAAAGAAAGATGTCAAGAGTATGGACACTGGATCATGCTCCCAAACAACATAACCTGCTAAGGAATAGTGGTGGTGATGCTGTCCTATAGCGGTCTGTGAGGAATCTGGTTTGGGGGTGGGAAGTCATGAGAGTTCCTTGGCTGAGGTCCCCAGACTCCAGTCTGTTTTCGGTCTGCCCTAAGTCTACCTGGTACTGAGCATTTTCATGGATGTTTGGACCTTGCATGCATGCCACCCACCTTCCCCCTGTACAAACAGAGTTCTGCTTCTGTGCACGTGACATGTGGGCTTTCTGTACTTTGTACAAAGAATTACACACTTTGTGCAAAGAAGCTACTGGCAATCCTGAACATTCCTTGACTTGATCTTGGCTAATCTCCTTTCCAATCTAGGGCTGAATGCAGGAAAGAAGTCTGGTAAGCACAAGAGAACTAGATTATTTTTAACCTTTTTATTTTCCCAGCATTTTAAATATTAGTATTGTTTTAATGTTGATTCTATATATTAGTGTGATGCTGTGTCTTATTTATTTATGTTATCACCACCCTGAGATGCTGTAAAGGGTGGGATACAAAAAAATTAAAATAAATAGATAGATAGATAGATTCTGGCCTTATTTCCACATCCCTAGGAAAGCACACTTTCAGAATAAAGTCATTGTGGAATGATAAATGTGACATGAAGCACAATTCTATTCATGTATACTCAAAAGTAAATCTCACTAGGACTCACTCTTGTGGGCCAATCTATGTATAGCACACAAGTGGTCCAGTCATGGCACGTTAGCACAATTAAACATGATAAAGGAAGAGAGAAAATGGCTTTATTTGCAAGAATAAGTTGGATCAGAGCAAAGGGCAACTGACCCATGACAGTCAACAAAGGGCAATTGACAGTCCCCTTTTATACCTTAGATCGGGGTCCTCAAACTTTTCCACCAGGGGACCAGTTGAAAGGTGCCGGAGCTGGGTACGGGCTGAAAAGGTGGTGCCGGCGGTGCGTGTGGGCCGGGGAGGGGGTGGGGGTGGTGCATGCGGGAACATGTGCTGAGGCGGGGACGGGCACACAGTGAGGGAAGGCAAGGTGAGGCGTGGGCAGGCATGCGTGTGCGGCGAGGGGAGGTGAGGTGGGGGCACAAGGCAGCAGCTTGCTCGCTTGGAGATCATTTCTCTGAGTGAGCAAACTGCTGCCTCCCCACCTGTGGGGCGAAGTGTGTGGCAGTGGGCATGCACACGGGCGTGGGTGCGGCAGGTCCAAATGAGCATGGCGGGCCGGATAAATGGGCATGGCAGGTCGGATCCGGCCCCTGGGCCGTAGTTTGAGGACCCATGCCTTAGATTATCAGGTAGCACTGAGAGGGTTTTTTTGGCTTGAATTCCCACTGGAGACACTGATTGGTGTGTTTGAAACCAGGTAGTTCCCACACTTACCTGAGAGGCTAGTCTACGTGGGAGTATGGGCTTGGAGCCCTGGTGAAAGATTTCTCAATCCCTGCCCATGAGACTTGCCTCCAGTTTCACTGATATCTCTGGGGACATGGCCAGCCTGCTTGGTCTTAATATTGGCCAGCCAGATATGTCCTACAATCCTTCACTTTAAGTCTAGGAAGCTTATTTAGCATCTTCCAGACTTGCCTTCGGGAGTGTACTCAACCACATTGTTAAACTTCTGCATCTCCATGAACAGTTGTCAGTTCCTATGGCTTGGCATGAGTGATTTACATGTGCTGAATAGAGTGGGAAGGCACTGTACTCTGCAGCAGGTTATGACCAGAAGTGGCAGCACAATCAGGACTCTTTTGATGACATGCGCCAGCCAACTAATATCGTGCAATCAGGACCACAACCAGTCCCACCAAAGTCCCTTAAATGTCCGTGGGGGCTAAGTAGGGGACACTAAGAATCTGGTGTTCAGTCTTCTCCACTAGCTTGCCATTGTCATTAATCTGGTGGCAGCATGCTCATGTCTGATGGAGGAACCCACACAAGCCATCTATCCCTTGGAGCAGGTAGTCCAGTGCCAGTGCCTGTTCTGGAGTACCATTTCTTGCATCTGGTCTAGATTCTTGTCCACAGCAGGAACCCCTTGTCAGTTCCACTGAAAATTAACTCTATCTGGTAGTATAGGCAGAGGGCGGACAAGGAGTTTTGTAGACTGCCTCTCTGCTTGGGGAGGCTGGGGCTGATGAGGCCTTGGGGGACCAGCAGGACCCCCAGCCTAGGACATCAGGCAGCAAGGGGGCCACTGCAGGAGAGGCGAGGGCCAGGGCATGGCTGCCCACCAGCACCAGGAAGGTACGGCGGTGGGTGATTGTTGTTGGGGACTCCCTGCTGAGGGGCACTGAGGCGGCAGTGTGGAGACAAGGGAGGTTTGCTGCCTGCCGGGAGCACACATCTGGCATGTGAAGAACAGAGTGGAGCGTCTTGTTTGCTCCTAGGGTCACCAGCCGCTCCTGGGGATCCATGTGGGCACAAACGACGTGACCAGGCAGGGTGTGGTTGGGACCACCAGGGACTTTGAGGCCTTGGGGAAGAAACTCAGGGAGCTGAAGGCCCAAGTGGCCTTCTCGTCAATATTACCTGTCCGGGAATTTGGGCCAGGCAGCAACAGGAGGGCCTCTGAGGTGAACGACTGGCTTAGGGTGTGTTGCAAGAAGGAATGCTTCGGGTTCCTCGACCAGGCACTCATTTTCTCGCCAATGGACTTCTGGCAAGGAATGGGTTACACCTCACGAGGATGGGGAAAAGGTCCTTTGGAGATGCTCTAGTGAGTTTCGTCTGGAAGATTTTAAACTGAGCCGGGGGGTGGGGGTAAGGCTCCCCAGTAACGTGTCTGCACTGGACAAGTGTGGGGGGGGGATCGGGGCTCTGGGAGCAGGGTTTTAGAGATACTGCAGGGACTGACAGGACTTCTACAGAGAGGGGTCAGGTACCAGGGAGGATGGGAGGAAGGAGGATGCTGGGAACTCCAAGGAAAGGAAGCGGTGGGAAGGAGTTGAGGTGAGTGTACACTAATGCTAGGAGCATAGGTAATAAGCAGGAAGAGCTTGAAGCTCTCCTGGGAATAGGAGGGTATGATCTGGTGGGAATCGCAGAAACTTGGTGGGATGAAAGGCAAGTCTGGAATGTGAATATAGAAGGGTATCACCTTTTTAGGAAGGACAGGAAGGGAAAGAGGGGAGGGAGCATGGCTTTATACGTCAGGGAAGGGATAGGATGCAGTGAGATAGAATGCAGCACAGATGGGGATTCGGTAGAGGCAGTCTGGGTGAAACTTAGGGGTTTTGACAGGGAAAGAGACCTGACAGTGGGGGTATGTTATCGCCCTCCAGGTCAACTTGAGACCCTGGATGATATCCTGACAGGCCAGATTCTAAGGATATCTTGGGGGAGAGACACAGTAATTATGGGAGATTTCAATCTCCCAGATATTACTTGGGAAACTCACTTGGCGGTGACAGCCAGGTCACGTCGCTTCCTAGAAGCTCTAGAGGGAGGGTTTTTCACACAGAGGGTCTGAGAGAGGCGACGAGGTGGGGAAACATCCTTGACTTGGTCTTGACCAATAGGGAGGAGCTGATAGATGAAGTACAGATTAGGGGAGCTCTGGATGCGAGTGATCACTCCATCCTTTGCTTTGAGAGCAGGGGACTGGGGATGTGCAGCAGGGCGAGCACTATAAGCTGGGACTTCAAGAGGGCCAACTTTGGCCAACTGAAGGCCACACTGGGGAAAGTCTCCTGGGATAGGTTACTGGAAGGTAAGCGAGTTGGGGAGGGGTGGATGGCACTCAAAAGGGAGGTTTTGCAGGCACAAGCCCTGATGATACCTCTAGTCAGTAAGGTGGGGAGGCGGAGGAGAGTGCCGCCATGGATGCGAAAGGAGGTGGTTAGGGGGATTAGACGAAAGAGGAGCCTCCATAGGAAATGGGTACTGGGGGAAATAGACCAAAGGGTATACCGGGAGGAGGAGGCCCCTTGCAGAAGGATTCTTCGCAAGGCTAAGGCTGATTACGAGCTGAGACTTGCCAAGAATATCAAGAGCAACAAAAAGGGCTTCTTCCAGCATGTAAATAGGAAGAGGAAGGGGAGACAAGTGGTGGGACCGCTAAATAAGGAGGAAGGAGATCCAGTGACTGAAATGAGGGAACAGGCACAGATGCTAAATGACTATTTTGCCTCTGTGTTCTCCCCAAAGCAGGACGGGGGATATCTGCATAGGAGATTAGATGAGGCTGGGGATTTAGGGGCACAGATTAGAGTCATCCCCCCTTGAAGTCGAGGGGCTCCTTAGGGCATTGGACATTACAAAGGCGCCAGGCCCTGACGGGTTACACCCAAGAGTACTTAGAGAGTTGGCAGGGGTTCTCTCACGCCCGCTGGCCTCCATTTTTGAAACCTCGTGGAGAACGGGTGAAGTTCCAGAGGACTGGAGGGTGGCATCAGTGGTCCTAATTTTCAAAAAGGGTAGTAGAAAGGACATGGGGAATTATAGACTGGTTAGCCTTACATCCATTGTAGGAAAAACAATGGAAAGGCTCATAATAGAGAGAGAACTAGTGATGCTAGATAGGGAAGGGAGGCTGACAGCCACACAACATGGCTTCCACAAAAACAGGTCCTGCCGGACAAACCTTGTGGAATTCTATGACAATGTTTCAAGATGGCTAGATGGAGGGGATGCAGTGGATGTGGTATACCTGGATTTCAGCAAGGCCTTTGAAAAAGTGCCCCATGATATCCTGGTGGAGAAACTGAGGAGTTTTGGGATACACCGAAGCACTGTCTGGTGGATTAGGGCATGATTGACTGACCAAAAGCAGAAGGTAACCATTAGCGGGGAATCGTCGGGATGGCAGCCAGTGACAAGTGGGGTCCCCCAGGGCTCTGTCCTGGGGCCGATCCTGTTTAATCTTTTCATTAATGACATGGAAGAAGGGGTGAACAGTCTGCTGATCAAATTCGCAGACAACACTAAAACTGGAGCAGTGGCCACAACTGAGGAGCAGATACACCAGATCCAAAAGGATCTGGACAGACTATGGAAGTGGGCAGGAGACAACAGGATGGCGTTCAATGTGGAGAAGTGCAAGGTCTTGCACTTGGGGCATAGGAATAGCTGTCATAAGTACAGGTTAGGTGACAAGTGGCTGGAGAGCAGCACTTGTGAAAGGGACCTCGGGGTACTGGTTGACCGCAGGCTAAACATGAGTCAGCAGTGTGATGCGGTGGTCAAGAGGGTGAATGCCACCCTTGGTTGCATAGCCAGAAGTGTGGCTTCTAGATCAAGAGAGGTATTACTACCACTCTACATGACTCTGGTGCGCCCACAACTGGAGTTCAGTTTTGGGCCCCTCATTACAGAAAGGATATAGCCAGGTTGGAGTCAGTGCAGCGTAGGGCCACAAGGATGGTGGCTGGTTTGCAGGGGATGCCGTATGAGGTGAGACTGAGGGAACTGGGTCTCTTCAGCTTGGAGAAGAGAAGACTCAGAGGGGATATGTTGGCAACATACAGGTATGTGAGGGGGTGTCACATGGGGATTGGGAGAGGCCTGTTCTCCCCTGCAGAGGAAGGCAGGACACGCTCCAATGGAGCAAAGCTCAGGGAGCCAGGGTTCAATTTGGATGCCAGGAAGCACTTCCTGACAGTCAGGACCATGAGGGTGTGGAATGGGCTTCCACAGGAGGTCGTTGAGGCCCCATCGGTGAGGGTGTTCAAAGACAGGCTGGACATGCGCATGGTGGGCATGTCATAAACGGAGCCGGCTGGTGCCAGAGGTCAGACTAGATGGCCCAGGAGGCCCCTTCTGACTCGCTCTGTTTCTATGTTTCTATGTTTCTATGTTACTTGTCCTAAGGGGAAGGTTGGATCTTTTCAGCCTGGAGAAGAGGAGACTCAGGGGGGATCTCTTGGCGATATACAGGTATGTGGGGGGAGGGGGCGGTGTCACATGGAGGTGGGTAGAGACCTGTTCTCCCCTGCAGAGGAGGGCAGAACGTGTTCCAATGGAATGAAGCTCCAGGAACCAAGGTTCAATTTGGGTGCCAGGAAGTACTTCCTTAAAGTTAGGACTCCAAGGGTATGGATTGGGCTTCCATGGGAGGTGGTTGTAGCCCCATTGGTGATGGTGTTCAAGGATAGGCTAGGCATGCACATGGTGGGCATGTTGTGAGTGGAGCCAGCCTGAGCCGGAGGTCAGACTAGGTGTCCTGGGAGTCCCCTTTTGACTTGCTCTGTTTCTATATTGCTGGTTTTCCTGGCAGGTTAGATTCAGACAAGGGCACCCTGCCATTAGGCAGAATGATGTAGTCTCCTAAGATGGGATGCTGTGGCCTGGGGAGCTGCTGCTGTTCTAAGTCCCCAGAGCAAATATCTGGGGAGGATGAAGTGTTGTAGGAAGGAGGAGAAAGTGACAAAAATGTCTCCCACTGTCCACCTGTAGGATCTTCCAGCTTGCAGAGTTCTTCTCTGCTGTTCTGGATCCAGTCAACTATATATAGGTGGTCAGTCAAAAGATCACTACAGTAATACCATGCAGAAGGCACATGACGCACATACTGGTCTGAAGGCAAGTGAAGCAGCCATCTGCTGAAGCTAAGCTGGTCTTGGTCTGGTCAGTGTCTAGAGGGGAGACCATGTAGTAACTGCTTGTAGACATCCTGACTTCCACAATGGACGAAAGATGGGATAGAAATGAAATAATAATATAGAAACAACAGCTATGGCTAATGGAATTGTAGGCCAGAAATTCTGGGGACACTTAAAATTGCCCATCCAAATTTAGAAAGAAATTGGAAGTGTCAAGAGTTACCTGTAGCAGAAATAAAGGATTGTGTGTCATTTCTTCCAAAGAAGGGAGAGAAGAAAGGAAATACAGAGTGGCCAGCAGTATTAAAAGGAATGAACTATCCAAAATAAGAAGAATGGCTCTTGGATTTAGCCAAGCAAAGATAATTAAAAATAACAGTGAAGCCGCTTCATTAAAGAAATGTGAATGGAAAACAGCAACGATGAATCAGAAAAAAGAAAATCTGATATTGAGAAAGGTCCAGGCATCCAAGAAGCTTTGAGGAAAACTACATATAATGAGAGAGAGTCATAACAACTTTTTCAAAGCTTCAATTAAGTTTAGGGTTGTTTTCAGATGTTAAAAACCAATTTGTAATCAAGCAAAGAGAAATCCAACTATTACTATGTAAGTAAAGTCGGGCACTCAAAGGGAGCCACCCCGTGTGGCTGCCAGCCACCCTTCAAACATGGAAGTCTGTAGGCATCCAGTAGAAGGCAGAGGGAGCCAGGATTGCCTCTGCAGTTCCCTTGCCTCCTCAGTTTCAGGCACCTGAACGTGTCCCTCTTTCTCATGAGGAGAAAAGGCTGAGGCACCATGATAGTTCCTTGTTCACCGCTCCCTGCCATCCAGAATGCCTCCCCAGTGTCGCCTTTCATGTTTGGAACTACAGCACACGTGGGAAGACGTGCACTAGCTGTGAGGGCCGAGGGAGCCCTTCCAAAGAGGGAGTCCCTACTGCAACCTTGGAGGGCTTCTCTGAGGTCACAGCAGGGACTTTGCCTTTTCTTATTACTGCCCAGGAACATCTACTGGCTGTAGGATTGAGCCCTCAAAAAGCTTTTTAGTATATTTTGTTGGGTCCAGATACTTGTCTTTAATGATGGTTCATCTCTGAAGTATAAAGAATGCCTTTTCAGAATACATCCAGAATTTTGATCTACTAGCAGAATTTGGATATGAAAGATCTGCTTGGGGCAGGTGTCATTTGCTGGTGTCATTTGCTGCCTAAGTGTTAATGGAGGTCCAAAACATTTGGAAGACAGGAACAAAGGTCTGGTTCTTATGTTGCCACCCTGCTATCTCTCTATAGTTTCAGGGCTCGCCAGGGCACCTTTCTCCTCCTTGCCTTGGGTCCCTGACAAAATGGATGGCTCACACACATTCTGTGTGGCCCACAAAATGAGTGGCATTAAATTTCAAGGACTGGTTCCTGGCAAAGCAATAGTGTCCCACAGCCTATTTCATATCTCAATAGCTCTTCCCACTTCCCACTTGTTCTGTCCCTGTTCCGGGAGTATTTTAGGTGAAGCCATCAGCTGGGCAGTCAGGGGCACAACCTTGTGAGGGAAGGTTGTTCATCCTTCATCTAAAGGATGCAGGCAGATCCAACACCAGTTAAATTTAAGTTCTTCCATATCTTCTCCATTAGGTGGGTTAAAATACTGAGCCCATGTCCCAGGTGTCCTTCTTTCAGTTCCTCTCTGTCAATCCCCATGCCTGCAGAGGTAACAGTGAGAAATGCCCATAGCCTGAGCTCCTTTGCTCTCCCTTCCTCCCTTTTTAGCACAAGATGGTCCCACCCCAAGTCCAACAACAGTTAATAGAACAAAACTGTGTTAAAATTCACAGTCAGTGTCTCATTCATGGTCCTTCCAGAACAGGAATCTTAGGTCAACAGGACAGTCTTTTCCAGGGATTCTATGTGTTCTAAACAAGTAGACATGCAGAACAGTTGTACCATATGGTTGAGTCCAATGTCATTCCAACTCAAGTCCCATTTATTTCAATGATCGACTCTAAGTAGGACCGACATTGGACATGACCATACTAGTTACCTCACTAGTACTTTTCTACATGAGGTATTTACTTGTAAGCTCACAACTCCTCACTCATGTTGGTGCTTTACAGTATGTCATCCTCCTCCAGGGCCTTTTATGTGCTTTGGAACCATTTTTGTGGGTTTTTTTTTTTTAAATTGAGGAATGTGTGGATTATTTAGAAACGATGCTATGAAAAACTTGCTCATTTAGACCATTTGGCTATCCTACAGCACCACCTTTTGGTTACGTAATGGAACATATAGAAAGGCAGGAAGAGAACACCCCTTCCCCTGGAGTTGGTGGGGAGAACAAATATAAAGGAATCAATCTTAATCCCAGAAAGAATCTAGAAACAGCAATCTCAGTAAAGTGGCAGCTTTAAAGCCCCATCTACTTAGCTCACATGGTCTTGTTTCATTTTCATTGAACTTGTTCAGTTCTTGGGGCATCGCTTCAGGGATGTGTCAGCTTAAGAAAGTGTGAAAATATGTGCAGAATGCCATAGTTACTGAAATACAGACTGTCTTACATTCTGTATTCTTCCAATTACATGGCCTCATTTTGTTTTGTGTTGTGTTGTATTTTTTGTTTGTTTTGCTTTGCTTTTGCTCCTGTCAGTTCAGGGCAACCACATCCTTGGAAAGCTAAACGTGCAAATTCTTTCATGATCTGAGCCCAGAGTGTGGAAGGAGCACTGGGGCAGATCATGGAGAACCCAGGAAGCAGATAAGAAGGCTCATTCAGAGGTCAAGTTGATTGCAAGCCCTGGTCTTGAGTGACTGGCCAGTGTTAAGAAAGGGTGGAACAGGGATGCAGAGGCAAAAAGACTGGGAGGCAAGCTGGCAGGCAGAAAGACTAGAGGATAGATACAGTGCAGTAGAATGCATAAATCTATGATAACCAAAGTAGCACAGCTGAATGAATATTAAATAGAAGGGTTACATGACCCTGGTTGAGTCCCAGACTTTAGAAAAAAATGGCCTGCCTGGACTGTAAATCTTGTCTGAAGTAAATCTTGGCCTGAAGTAACCTCCCTGTGGGGAAGGGCCATAACTGAGTGGCAGAACATGGTCCTAAGTTCAATCCTCAGTGAATATACGAAGGAAAATTACTTCTTTCTGAAGCCCTGAAGAACAGGCCCCAATCTGTGTAGACAAGGAGAATCTCAGATTCTTGAGGACCCCAGATTGCCATGGGCTTCACTTCTTACTATACCTCCTTTCCCCCAGTCACCTATTGTTTCCTGGATTTTCTGCAGCATTGTGCTGATTCTAAAGTGTTAGTGCATAACAGTAGCATCTGGCATTATTGTACTACTTGGTACATCCTTTGCCTCTGGCCCAGTAGAATGCAGGCCCTGAGAGCTTTTCCAAAACTGCATTCCCCCTAGGCTGAGAAAGGGTTGCCATGCATGGTGCAGGCAATAATAAATTACTAATACAGTTTTTGGCAGCTTCTATGTTTCTAAGAAGCCTTTTCCTGAATCACTTTGCATTCAGTACTGTGAACTCTTACTAGCAACTCTCCAGGGTCTTACACAAGAGTCTTTCCAAGACTGTTTCTCTGTAGGTTAATGTAATGAGTGGAGGTGCTTGTTTTTGAAGGGTCAGTGGGGTGGCAGGAGGAAAACTTCTATCTGCACAACATCTCATGCTCTGTTAACCTAACTGACGTTCAGAAAAATATACCTTGGCTTATATTTTCCAAAGAGAGCTTTCAGGAAATGATCCCCCCTCCCACCTCCCGCAAAAAAAAACCATTTGGCAGACTGCAAATTTGCACCATAGTTGATGATTGTTCCTTGGTAAAAAATAATGTTATCTATCAGAAGTTGAGTGGTGCTAAGGTAAATGTACTGGAAGGCAAGAGAAAGCCTATGATAAAAAGGCCAGATCAGAAGGTACCATTTTAGTTGGGTGGAACTGATTAGTTCATTCTTCTTCCAGATGATCAATACCATGACCTCAATATTAAGCAATCACGTGTAAGTTACAGGGTTATTATTTATTTGAGGGTTATTTAGGGGGACTGAATGATTTAATCAGTTAAATATTCATCCCAATTCCCATGTTTAAACACTGGGGCTCTGAGCCAAGTTGGTTCCTTCCTTGGGCCTCATTTCACAGCTCTTGTCTGCTGACACTGACCACTGGTGTCTAGGGCTCATGGACTGTGGAATAGGGAGAAGGATCATTAAGACATGACTTCACATTTACTGGGAAGAAGTACAGCATTCTTACCTTTGCAGATCCATCATGGTTTCTTTGGCCGGGGCAGGAAAAACAATATTTTTCTGGCTACTGACAACTATATAAATAAATGTGGTTAGAATTTTCAGCCCTTTTGAGAAGTTCCATTAAAACTATTGTTATACCTGAAGCCCAAATCACCTTAATTATTTCTCTATTATACATAGAAAAAACTATTTGAACTGCAGGCAATTTCATGTTTGTAGAAAAGAAATAACATAAAATTATCTGAAGTAGACACTTTTTGTTGTAATTAAAATGCCCATCAAAATTTAAGCCAGAATTTTAGATAGAGACAATGCTGCCAAGTTTATCAGAAGTTACTGCCTCAGATTAATAAAACACATTTAGATCTGTATCTTGGTGATGAGTTCTTTCACAGAAGATGCCTTGTTTTCCAGGATTAACAATAGAAGCATCACACATTGCCCAAAAGATCTGTATGATCTAGTTTGAATAGGAGATGAAATACATCAAGCAAATTAAATTATTGCTTAACAAAGAACAGTGACAGACTTTGCAAAAGAAATAAAACATTTCATTTTGATTCTGTTTTAAGAAATGTTGCTATCATTTCATCCAACAAGCTGTTGTTGTATAATGCCAGGGAAAATATCTTTGAAAATAGGACTTAGAGGAAGTTATATAGTTCTACTTTGTCTTGTTTTTTTTAATTGACAGGGGCAAGGAGATTGGCCATGATGTAGACATATTGATTACTGTACCAGGATCAAGGCAAGAAGAAGAACTGCTACACTTAGTGATTGACCTTTGGAAAAAGCAGGTAGGAGAGATTGTCCTAAGATCACCATGTTCAGCATTCCCTACTTGATTAATATGTGTAGATATTGGATACTTTATCTTCTCTAAACAACACCCCAGAAGTTATTTTTCAACCACGCTTGTTGGCTTGTGCTAATTTGTGAGGGGCCCTAAATAGAGAGGGGCACTAATTGCATTCTTCTGTCTGTTTTTTGCTTTTCTCTGGCCATAGACATTTAATTGGTGTTTTGTTTCCTAGGGGACCCTCCTCTTCAGGTTGATACATGGCTATTCTGGCTCTAAGGTTTATTTTTAAGCAAAATCTAATGGTGTCACTCTGTGCCCAAACACTTATTGCTATGGCTTCATGCACCGTGCCTCAGGATACTGAATGAGGAAACAAGGAAACAGCTTTTCTTCTAAAAGTCAGTTACACATCTCTATCAAAAGAGCAAGGATGAAAGTGTGAAAATATAAAACAGGGAGGTGCTATGTTGGAATCAAGCCATAGTGGTCCCTGAGGGAGATGGGATGAACACAGATATGAGTGATGTTGCATCAGCATGCATTTCCAACTAATGTCCCTTTGGTCACTAATGGGTCTCTGGAGATGTTCTGAAGGCACATATTGAAAGTAAGTAGGGCAATGCCATGGTCAGCACCAGCATGGGAACCAAGTAGAAAACCCTGTGCTTGGAGTTCCAGCATTGGAGAAGGAAGGGACATAGATGGTAACAATTAACTGATAGCCACTCATATTTTGGCACTTTGGAAGCTACCCAACAGCTGCCTCTTTGTGAAGAGAAGCTATCCATGTGCTGTCTGCATGGTTCGTCTCTCTTCTGCACCCCAGGGCCATTTTTTTCCTCTTAGTTTTTTTATTTACAAATTTGCTTTTACGCATTTCTAAATTGTACTATCATCTGCATATGATCCCAGAACAGTGTAGTTTAAAATTACAAACGTATCAACAATAATATTAGATCAGTAAGGGGCATGAAACAGCAAACAAATAGCAATCTAAAATGATTTTTTACTTTTTTAAAAAATAAAAGGCCTGGATAAATAGAAGTGTTTTAATTTGCCATCAAAGCATGCAGACTCAACACCAGTTGTATCTCCCTTGGGAGGATATAATAAAATTCAGATACTAAAGTTCTAGGCAAAGTGCAATTTACTTGGTGTTAGCACAGTACAATTTATACATCTTACAATTCCAGGTAAATAAATTATGGGAAATTGTTATAAATAGGATAGATAGATTCGGAACATCAAACTCATTTAGAACTTTTCAGAAAAAAATCTGTGCCTCATTTACAACAAATATCATTACTTTATTATTCAATAATTATTGTCTTTGCTACATCTCTATTTATTGAAATCAGCAAATGCTTATTGATCAGTATTTAAGATGTTGATCCATCACTCTTGAATTCTGCCTAGCTTATAAATGACATTCATATTTAACAGATGACTAGCTACTTCATAAGTAAATTTTTCATAAAAGTAGTGTCCCATTTGTTCCCATACTGCATGGATTAATCATTTTAAAATGTACAAATTTATTTATTTAAATACATTTCGGTTGTGAGCCGCCCCGAGGCTGGTTGTGAGCCGCCCCGAGGCTTGTGGCAAGGGGCGGCCTATAAATTTCCAAATAAATAAATAAATAAATAAATTTCTATTATGACTGTCCTCCAAGGATTTCATAGTTCTCCTGACATATGGCAGTGTCAGCCAAGGCAGAACACCAAATACTGTTCCTCATTACAAGCTCACAGTATTCAAAATGATGGCAGAAAATTCCACAACTGCATTTCCCTGCTATTTAATAAACTTAATAATTAGCAATTTGCTGCCCTTTCATTGGACCTTAAACCAACTTACTCAGATAGTTGCCTCATTCTGCCTAATGGTAGGGCCAGCTCTTCCAGATGTTTGAAACATGCGTGTTTGCTGAACATGTGGAGAGAAGCATAGAGTAATTTCTGCTTTCCCAACCTATTTCTGTGCATAATATTTACATATTCAAGGAGTTTAAAGGAGACAGAAAGCTGCAGAGTTTAATACTTTGAACAGCTGGTTCATTGTGGAATGTGGCTTAATTGAGCCCAGTTTATAACTTACTGTTGTCTTTGTATGTTTAATCAGGGCTCCTGCATTTGCTGCAACATACAATAATGTTATGTATAATCTCAAACTCATAGTAGTTAAATTCATCCCTCTGTTTCATGATTAGTAGAAGCATCTCTCCTTTTCACATAGGATTGATTTCTAGACTATTTGCAAATGCTGACAAGTTCTTCTATAAAAAACGAGCTGAAAAATATCTTTCTTTGTCTGCTCTGGCCAAATGCAACAGGTACCACTTTTCTCAGCATGAGGTAGACCATGGTTGTACCTGCCTGTTGAGTACCTGTTCAGAATGAGCATTCTGTCACATAACAAAGGTAGCAACCCTAATTCAGAACTTGGCTGCATGCAGGGGTGAAAACCTAGACTTTTAAGAGCTACGTACCCAAACCCCTCAGCCTAGACCTGTCAGTTTTGTTTCTTCACATTTATACTTAAAATATCACATTCTTTCCATCTTGTTCATTAAGAAATATCAGAATTTAGATATATTCTCATGAAAAAGCCAAATTGAATGTAATCCTCATCCATCCTTATTTCTCAAAAGACTTTCTTACCTGTTCTTTCTGTCAAGAACTCCACTCCTCTTTTCTAAGCTATGCTTCTAAGGTCCTATTACTCCCTTGCAGTTGTGTGTCTGTGTGTTTCCTAAATTCAGAGAATGACAATTAATTTTGGAGCAAATTTTTTGTTACTGTATTTTTGTATTTTCTGGTCTATGGATGGAGATGTGGGTTTAAATTCCACTGCTGATGCCATGTCCAGCTACTTCCAAGATAAGCCCAGGTCAGAATGGATGCCTCACAGCACAACCCAACCCATAACTAAATACAACAGCAGCATAGCTGACTGGTTCAGTTTGCACACAGTGCCATCTATAGCTGGAACAGCAATAAAGCAGTTAGACTTCTCATCTTATGCATGTATAAACTTATCTTCTAATGAAGAAAGTGTCTATAGGTGCACCTGATCCAGGCTCTTGTTCCTTTCTGGAACTTTGTTATCTAATTAACTTGTGTCTCTGCAATTTGAGAAACATAATGTTTAATATTTTTTGTACTTTCCAGTACTGGTGAAACACAGCAAGGCCAGTCTAGTTGAGCCATTAAATTTACATCAATAAAACAGTTTTAGATCAGGAATGGGCAACTTTGGGAGATCTGGGATCATTCCCCCCATGCAAAGGGGGGCATCTTGAACAGCTATAGAACCCCCAAAATGGTCAAAATTATCTTGTTTCTTAAGAATCCCTCCTCAAAAAACCCTACGCAAAAGTGAGTCTAAACATCACTGAACTTTTCTTTCCCAGTTTTTCAGGAAAGCTGTAGCAAGGGCAACATGATGCCTACTCCTGTATACTGTCCTATTTCAGTGGGGCTTCAACCACCTCCCCTAACCTGTCCCCTAACCTGTACCATTCCTATGCCCCAAGTGCAAGACCTTGCACTTATCCACATTGAACACCATCCTGTTACCCCCACCCACTTCCATAGTTTGTCCACCAGGCCCTAATCCATTGAACAGTGCATTGGTAAATCCCAAAACTCTTCCCCAAACCTTCATGTGCTGCTATTATATGGACAAGGGAGAATTTTTTAGATTGTAGAACAAGATATGGCAAGTGTATCAGAAATGTGGGATCCAAGTAGGGAGCTATAAGATATTTTCTTCTTCGTGGCCTCTGTGCATCACACATATGGGTACAGAGCCTGCGCAGTGCCTTTGGCCGGAAAAGATTGACAGCTAACGTCTTTTGGCGGGAAGCGCTCCGCTCCCTGCTCCCCCCTGTAGCCTATATAGAGCGGAGCGCCCGCAATTTTGTTCAGTCTCTGCGACCACCGTTCGTCGGGCCTTAGTGCCGTCTACGCTATCGCTCTGACTATTGCTCCTCCGTATTTCTCCAAGTTTTTACTCCTTCACTTACCTTTTTTCACATTGTTATATTGTTCACATTGTTCTGCACTCGTTCTTACTTTATATAATTCACATTTTTCCCCTTCACTTATCACTCCTCCCTAAAAAAACAAAAATATATACTTACCCTCTATTCTGTCTTCTCCTTTTCTTCCCTTTCTCTTTCTGGTACGATGGCTCAACGAGCAGCGTTCAGAAAGTGTATTGATTGCGGATCGAAGATGTCGCCTGCCGATCCGCACGACCTATGCCTCCTCTGCCTGGGAGAGGGGCATAGGACCGATAAGTGTTCCCATTGCCTAGCCTTCTCTAAACAGGCTAGGAAGAATAGGGAAAATCGGTTAAGGAGGCTGCTCTGGGACCGCGCCCTCCTCCAATCTGACCCGATGGGTTCTCGCCCAGCTATGGCCATAGCTGCGGCTTCGTGGCCAGCGCCTTCTGCTTCGGCTTCTGCGGCCCCGCCTGCTAAGACCGCCCCAGCACGTGCTTCTGAAGAAGCCACCACCACCGTGGCCTCTGCGCCTCCGGCGAAAAAGGCGGAGAAGCGCAAGCACGCCGAGCCCAAGAAGGGCCATAAGAAGTCCAAACAGGACAAGGTGGAAAAACCGAAGAAGGCTAAGAGCCAGGATAAGCCCAGGCACCGAGACTCTGGCTCTTCGGTCCTGTCGGTACCGTCAGCACTAGCGGTACCGGCACCACCGGGACCAGCCTTGCAGGAGGCGATGAGGGTTACCCCTCCTGGATCGCCTCATCGGATCCAGCCTGCTCCAGAACCGATGGCCATGCCAAGAAGGGAGCCTAGCTCAGATGGGAAGATCTTCGATTCCCCACCGAGATTGAGGTCTCCAACACCCATGCCTCCACCGGGTCATGATGTAGAGACTCAAATCTCTCCGTGCCGCCAAAGGAGCAGGTCCCTTGATCGAAGCTCCCCTGAATGGTACTCAAGGCCAGCCTGGTTCAACTATCACTCTGAGGGCCGGTACCCATCCCAGGAGGTTCCTCGAACCAGGGAAAGATCCTTGCCATCGGGTCCGAGACGTCCGGCGACATACCCATCCAGAGAGAACATGGTTTTTAGATCACCTGCTGGCTCTTCATCCTCGGGACCGTTGCTCTACGCTACTGACTCTGACGGGTCCAACCTGGATTCCACCCCTCCGGATGCAGTCGTCACAGTGCAAGGTCCAGGGTTGCCCAACGAGTCCTACTCGTCGTTTGGTGAACTGATGTCCCATCTTGTCCATGCCCTGGATATTGACGCGATCCAACGTCCGGGACCTACCACAGACAAGATATACGACATCGTTAGGGGTGAGCGCTCGGCCAACATAGTGCTTCCGCTGATAACCACACTGAAGCAAGCGATGACCGAGCCCTGGGACCTGCCTAACCAGCCCCAACCGACAGTTAGATGATTCGAAGGGATGTACCGGGTTAGGGAGGAGGACATTCCATTCCTCCTCCGACACCCTCATCCCAATTCAGTCATGGTCGAGTCGTCCCAGGGCAGGGAATCCCGTGGTCATACTGCACCTAAAGATAAAGAAGGCCAAAAGATCGACTCCGCAGCTAGGAAAGTTTACGCTGCATCGGGCCTGGGTATCCGCATCTCGAATTATGAGGCTACCCTGGCCCGGTACCAATATTTCCTGATGGACTGGCTGAACAACGTCGTTGACGCCCTCCCTCATGACCAGGCTGATGTTGCTAAGCTGCTAATCAAGGAAGCGATGCATGTCGCTATACACCAGCTGTCCACAGCGCGCCACCATGTCAACACCAATTCCAGGGCCCTCATGGGAGCAGTCTCCCTTCGTTGGCATGCGTGGCTGCGCAGCTCTAACTTCCCTGAAGACACAAAGAGAAGAATCGAAGATATGCCCTTCAATGGGACCGGTCTTTTTCATGCAGCGACAGACCGCAAATTAAAATGCCTGCACGAATCGAGGATGACCGCCTGCCGGATGGAGGTCCAGCCTCCGATCCACCTACCAAGCCCAAAGGCAACCACCATACCGCCAGCAACAGCAACAGCGCCGGAGGCAACAACCACCCCAACGTTACCAGCAGGCCCGTCGCCGCTTTGAACCCCACAGACAGCGCCGTTGACGGGACGGGTGAACCTCTCCTTCCTCCTCCATTCCACCCACCCCTCTCTCATCTGGGGGCCGGCTACGGAGCTGACTCCCCATTTGGGAGTCCATTACATCTGACTGGTGGGTGTTATCCATTATTCAGCATGGATACCGTATCGAATTCGATGCCATTCCTCCTTCGACTCCGATTCGAACTACCTCGTCCTCGCCAACTCTTCTGGATGAAGTCCATCAGTTATTGGCGAAGGGTGCAATCTGTCAGGTTTCTCGAAGCGAGGGAATACATGGTTTTTACTCAAGATACTTTACTGAAGCGGTTCTGAAGCGGGATGGTGGACTCCGACCTATCCTTGACTTACGAGGCTTGAACAAATTTATTACCCCACGTAAGTTTCGGATGACCACCTTGCAGAACATCCTTCCACTGCTGAGGAGAGGGGATTGGTTTGCCTCATTGGATTTGAAGGACGCTTATTTTCACGTCTCAATCCATCCCTCTCATAGAAGTTTTCTCTGCTTTGCCATCGGACCTGACGTCTACGAATTCCTAGCGCTCCCGTTTGGCCTGGCGACTGCACCTAGGGTCTTCACCAAGTGTATGGCGCCAGTTTGTGCCTTTTTAAGGCTTCAAGGGATTCAGATATACCCTTATTTAGATGACTGGCTGTTAGTTTCTCAGTCAGAGCAATAGCTTCTACAATCCATCCATGTAACCTGCTCTTTGTTGGACAGCCTCGGATTGTATATCAACACTGAGAAGTCTACCCTTGCTCCCGTACAGGTCATCACCTTTATCGGAGCACAATTGGACTCAATACAAACCCGGGCATTTCTACCGTTGGATCGCATGCAGACCCTGATCCATCACGTTCGTGTGATTCTTCGAACAAGAATTACATCCGCCAAATCTATCCAGAGACTGTTGGGCCATATGGCTGCAGCTGTTTCGGTTGTACCATACGCAAAGTTACGCCTCTAGCCTCTTCAGTTGTTCTTCCTAAAAAAGTTTCATCCACATCGCGACAACCCATCGATGCTTCTTCGGATCCCATCCTCAGTCCTTCACTCACTTCATTGGTGGATGGTACCGTCCAATCTGACTGTCGGAACAACCTTCCAGCAGCAGCGTCCAACGATTTCGGTCGGTACCAACGCATCTCTACAAGGATGGGGCGCCACATGTGGAAATATGACGACACAAGCTCGATGGAGTGCTCAGGAGGCGAGCAACCATATCAACTTCTTAGAGCTTCTGGCCGCCTTCAAGGCGATTCTACGACCACATAGTTCAGATTACCTTGGACAATACTGCCAGTGTGTTCTATATAAATAAACAAGGTGGAACAAAATCCCACAGACTAGCCAATTTATCCATCAAGATCTGGGATTGGTGCATCCACAGAAGAATTCATCTGGTAGCGGTACACCTCGCAGGTACCGACAATGTGGAAGCGGACATGCTGAGCAGACATCTGATGCCTCTCCACGAATGGGAACTGAATCCCCAGATACACGAGGACATTTTTCGTCGATGGGGATTCCCAACTGTGGACCTATTTGCAACCGAGAAGAACACAGTGTGCGACGAGTACTGCTTGAGGGCAGGGATTGGACAGAACTCCCTCGGAGATGCGTTCATGCTGGACTGGACTGCTCTAAAAATTTATGCCTACCCTCCCTCACCTTTATTGATGAGAGTAGTCTCCAAAATTCTATACGAGAAACCGATGGGGATAGTCATTGCACCGTGGTGGCCTCGACAACCTTGGTTTTCAACCCTACTTCGACTCTCTCAGGGACAATTTCTACATCTTCCGAGGACCCCGGACCTCATTACCCAGCAGAACGGGACCCTCCGCCATCCAGATCTGGACTTACTCAAACTGACGGCATGGTACATCCCGTAACTGTTGCTACTGCATTGAATTTGGGTACATCGGTCCCGACCACTTCGGATTCGGACCCCACTTTGCATTCAGCACATGCCTTTTGGGACAACCCTTTGTCAGTACTATCGCCTACTGCTCCTGTCTCGTCATTTGGCTCATCGGACCCGACGTCTCTCCCTCCGGAGATCCAACTTATTATTGACTCTGCTCTAAAGCTGTCTATGCAAAAATCATACAGAGCAAAATGGCAACGTTTCTCCACATTTGCGTAATCTCAAGGATTTCGACCACTCTCAGCGTCTACTTCGGATATCTTGCAATTCCTTATGTCTTTGCACCGCTCCGGACTGAAACCCTCGTCCATCAAGGTCTACATGGCGGCGATCGCACACTTTTGTGGTGCTCCTCAGGGACTGTCGCTGTTTTCGCAGCCGCTTATAAAAAGATTCCTTAAGGGACTCAGTAATATTAATCCGACCGTCAAACCTACGGTTCCGACGTGGAGCTTGTCCGTTGTTTTACAAGCTCTTACAAAACCTCCATTTGAACCCATGGCTACATCAGACTTACGTCTCGTCTCATTGAAAACTGCTTTCCTGGTGGCTATAACTTCAGCTCGAAGAGCTAGTGAACTTTGTGCCCTTTGCGTGGACTCTCCATATTTGAATTTTCATAGAGACAAAGTCATTTTGAGGATGGACCCATCGTTCCTTCCAAAGGTCTCCACTCCATTCCATCTTCATCAAGACATTACGTTGCCAGCATTCTTCTTGTCACCGTTGAATCCGTTAGAACGTTGTCTTCATACTTTGGATGTGCGCAGATGTCTCGCTTTCTACAGGTGTCTCACTGAATCTATTCGTCATTCTCAGAGACTGTTTCTCAAATACTCAGAGCACGACCAGGGGTCCCCCATAACACCCCAACAACTTTCGAAGTAGATTGTGCAGACTATCACTTTAGCCTATCAGCTTTCGCACATCGATTTGCCAGTGACTCTCACAGCTCATAGAAACATAGAAACATAGAAACAGAGCGAGTCAGAAGGGGCCTCCTGGGCCATCTAGTCTGACCTCCGGCACCAGCCGGCTCCGCTCATGACATGCCCACCATGTGCATGTCCAGCCTATCTTTGAACACCCTCACCGATGGGGCCTCAACGACCTCCCGTGGAAGCCCATTCCACACCCTCGGGGTCCTAACTGTCAGGAAGTGCTTCCTGGCATCCAAATTGAACCTTGGCTCCCTGAACTTTGCTCCATTGGAGCGCGTCCTGCCTTCCTCTGCAGGGGAGAACAGGCCTCTCCCCATCTCCATGTGACACCCCCTCACATACCTGTATGTTGCCAACATATCCCCTCTGAGTCTCCTCTTCTCCAGGCTGAAGAGACCCAGTTCCCTCAGTCTCGCCTCATACCCCATCCCCTGCAAACCAGCCACCATCCTTGTGGCCCTACGCTGCACTGACTCCAACCTGGCTATATCCTTTCTGTAATGAGGGGCCCAAAACTGAACACAATACTCCAGTTGTGGGCGCACCAGAGTCATGTAGAGTGGTAGTAATACCTCTCTTGATCTAGAAGCCACACTTCTGGCTATGCAACCAAGGGTGGCATTCGCCCTCTTGACCACCGCATCACACTGCTGACTCATGTTTAGCCTGCGGTCAACCAGTACCCCGAGGTCCCTTTCACAAGTGCTGCTCTCCAGCCACTTGTCCCCTAACCTGTACTTATGACAGCTATTCCTATGCCCCAAGTGCAAGACCTTGCACTTCTCCACATTGAACGCCATCCTGTTGTCTCCTGCCCACTTCCATAGTCTGTCCAGATCCTTTTGGATCTGGTGTATCTGCTCCTCAGTTGTGGCCACTGCTCCAGTTTTAGTATTGTCTGCGAATTTGATCAGCAGACTGTTCACCCCTTCTTCCATGTCGTTAATGAAAAGGTTAAACAGGACCGGCCCCAGGACAGAGCCCTGGGGGACCCCGCTTGTCACTGGCTGCCATCCCGACGATTCCCCGCTAATGGTTACCTTCTGCTTTCGGTCAGTCAACCATGCCCTAATCCACCGGACAGTGCTTTGGTGTATCCCAAAACTCCTCAGTTTCTCCAGCAGGATATCATGGGGCACTTTGTCAAAGGCCTTGCTGAAATCCAGGTATACCACATCCACTGCATCCCCTCCATCTAGCCATCTTGAAACCTTGTCATAGAATTCCACAAGGTTTGTCTGGCAGGACCTGTTTCTGTGGAAGCCGTGTTGTGTGGCTGTCAGCCTCCCTTCCCTATCTAGCATCACTAGATCTCTCTCTATTATGAGCCTTTCCATTGTTTTTCCTACAATGGACGTAAGGCTAACTACAAGGGCTGTAGCGACTTCGTCTGCCTTTGCATCAGGTGTTCCCTTAGATGAGATATGCAAAGCTGCAATCTGGGCAACCCCAAGCATGTTTGCCAAGCATTACCGACTGGACGTTCGTGCGAGGCGAGATGCGTCTTTTGGTAGAGCAGTGCTCTCCTCCGTTCTCCAGTAACACCTTCCCAGCCATCCTTTCGGGTAAGCTTGTTAATCTTCCCATATGTGTGATGCACAGAGGCCACGAAGAAGAAAGGCAGGTTGCTCACCTGTAACTGATGTTCTTCGAGTGGCCATCTGTGTAGTCACACAACCCACCCGCCAGCCCCGCTTGGTGTCAGTGAGTGGAGCTTGGCCTTCGGTACCAGTCTAAGTTTTAGGCACGGTACCGTGTGTTACAGATGGTTGCCTCTCTTGGTACCGTGGTTTACTGATTTCCCTCGGTACCGTGTCACTACCTACTTTTTTCTTATCATTCCTGTCACTTCCTTTTTGCTAAGGGACGAATGTTCGGTCTTCGAGACTGAATAAAATGGCGAGTGCTCTGCTCTATATAGGCTACAGGGGGGAGGGGGGAGCGGAGCGCTTCCTGCCAAAAGACGTTAGCTGTCAATCTTTTCTGGCCAAAGGCACTGCGCAGGCTCAGTACCCATATGTGTGACTGCACAGATGGCCACTTGAAGAACATCAGTTACAGGTGAGTAACCTGCCTTGTTTCAGCTTGTTTTTGATTAATATTTACCCAGTTTGCACTTTCCAGACCATGGGATTAGATACAATCTGTAGTCAATCTGTACGTTTCTGAGGTTGCAGTATATTCCACAGGGCCAAAACAGTTTATTTGGCAGCATGTGTATATTTGCAAAATGTGTATTTTTGAAAAAATGAAGAAATATACTTTAATCAACTTGAAAGGACTGCATACATTTAAAACTGAAAAATGTGCATATGAAAAAGATTTTACGTGAAAGGAAAAAAGCACAATTTGGTACAGATTGAGGTCAGAAGGAGCTTCACGATGGAATTTGGAGGACTTTGGTGAGCTTGCGTTTGGCTTATTTGCACGTCAGGTTAGTTTCTGGGACATTCTGTAGATACACAAATATTGATAAATGTGCTTTCAGAGAACTTGTTCTAAAACCTTTCTGATTTTAGAGATGCATTGATGAAAAAGTGAAACTGAGATTTAAAAATATCCATGGGCAGAAAGACATACTATGCCATATCAGAATGTTCTTATAGCTAGGAAAAGTTGAAGCCAGTTTTTTTCTAGGACAATGTCCTAGGATGATTTGTAATGCATAAACTTGCTTCCCTACCTGATCTCAGTGCTGCTTCAGTTCTTATAACCCCTTTTCTAAACAGGGCTAAAGACATTGGCTGTCAAGAAAATCATACAGCAAAGAATGAGGAGAATAATTATAATCTTCCTGTCTTTTCTAAAAATAAAATAAAATAAACCTTTGATTTTTATATAAATGGAAAACAACCCGCCTTTTATACTTGTGATAGCAAGACTTTCTCAGTACTAACTCCTTTCCTGCTTTGTGCTTCAAAGCAGAAAATGCATCAAAGCATGTCACTGAGGTCACAGTGTTGACTTTCTTTCAGCTGCTTTTTAGGAGAAAGTGTTCTGCAATATTTAATTTGCAAACTATGAGTAATCTTACCCCTCCCAGAAGCTCAGTAGTTTGGAAGGATGCCTTTTTCTTAGTTGAAAGTTTAACATTGCTGGATCCTTCTAAAAGCTGTTGAAAATGAATGGAGTAAGTCAACACAATGATCCTCTGTGATGTGGCATCACTGAGGATATGTGGATCTAGGAACAGGCATGAGAGAGAGAGAGAGAATCTCTTCACTTAAAAGGGAAACAACAAAACAGAGAAGCCACTTTGCCATCAATAGATTATCTTTTATAATTATTATTTTAAATACATTTCATGGACCTTATGGAATGAGTTTGCTGTTGGGTGCACTTGGCAATGCTGTAGATGTAAAGATGCACACTGAAACAAATGTAGAAATATTGTAATATTTCAATGCACCAATTAGAATAGTATAGAGCAGGGGTCAGCAACCCATGGCTCCAGAGTCACATGTTTTCAGTTTCAATATTTTGCAATTCTTTTCTTTTAGCTTGAATTATTGTTAAAATATTTATATTCCTATTTTCTATGGACACTTTCTCCAGTTCTTGTCTTTGTCCTTCCAGAATTTCCAAATGTTTGGTTCTTTGACTTCTTAAATTATAAGCTTCTTCAATGCTTAGCCCTCTTGCGACTACCTTCATTGTATCCCAAATCAAGCATTCTTGACTACCTTCTCTATCATTAATCTCCCATATCTTGTATTTTTTCCATTCTATCTGTTATATCTTTGTATTGCAAAATGTATACATCCATTTTCCCTCTTTTAACTTCTTTATAATCACATTTAATTTTAAGATCCATAGTTACCAAAATATGATCTGTCACTTTTAGCAAACCTATATCTGCATTTTCAACATCACAATAGTCCAAGTCTATGCCCCAACCACTGGTGCTGAAGAGGCTGAAGTTGACCGGTTCTATGAAGGCCTACAACACCTGCTAGAATTAACTCCAAAAAATGATGTCCTTATCATCATGGGGGATTGGAATGCTAAAGTAGGAAACCAAAAGATAACTGGAATAACAGGCAAGTTTGGCCTTGGAGTACAAAATGAAGCAGGACACAGGCTGGTAGAATTTTGTCAAGAGAATACGATGGTCATAATAAACACTCTTTTCCAACAACCCAAGAGACGTCTCTACACATGGACATCACCAGACGGTCAACACAGAAATCAGATTGACTATGTGCTCTGCAGCCAAAGATGGAGAAGTTCTATACAGTCAGTAAAAACTAGACCAGGAGCTGACTGTGGCTCAGATCATGAGCTTCTGGTGGCAAAATTTAGGCTTAAGTTGAAGAAAGTAGGGAAAAGCACTAGGCCACTCAGGTATGACCTAAATCATATCGCTGATGAATATACAGTAGAGGTGACAAATAGATTTAAGGAATTAGATCTGATAGACAGAGTGCCTGAAGAACTATGGACGGAGGTTCGCAACATTGTACAAGAGGCAGCAACTAAAACCATCCCAAAGAAAAAGAAAGGCAAGAAAGAAAAATGGCTGTCTGAGGAAGCTTTACAAATAGCTGAGGAAAGAAGGGAAGCGAAAGGCAAGGGAGAGAAAGATACAAACAATTGAATGCAGAATTCCAGAGAACAGCTAGAAGAGATAAGAATGCCTTCCTAAATGAACAGTGCAAAGAAATAGAAGAAAACAATAGAATAGGGAGGACCAGAGATCTCTTCAAGAAAATTAGAGATATGAAGGGAACATTTCATGCAAAGATGGGCATAATAAAGGACCAAAATGGCAGGGACCTAACAGAGGCAGAAGAGATTAAGAAGAGGTGGCAAGATTACACAGAAGAACTATACAAGAAAGAGCTTAACATCCCTGATAACCACGATGGGGTGGTCACTGACCTCGAGCCAGACATCCTGGAATGTGAAGTGAAATGGGCCTTAGGAAGTCTGAGCAACAACAAAGCTAGTGGAGGTGACAGCATTCCAGCTGAGCTATTCAAAATCCTGAAAGACGATGCAGTTAAAGTGCTACACTCAATATGCCAGCAAATTTGGAAAACTCAACAGTGGCCACAGGATTGGAAAAGGTCAGTTTACATTCCGATCCCCAAGAAGGGCAATGCCAAAGAATGTTCAGACTACCGCACCATTGCACTCATTTCACATGCTAGCAAAGTGATGCTCAAAATCCTACAAGCTAGGCTCCAGCAGTATGTGGACCGAGAACTACCAGAAGTACAGGCAGGATTT
The DNA here is from genome assembly GCA_023646645.1 of Varanus salvator macromaculatus. Lineage (NCBI taxonomy): Eukaryota > Metazoa > Chordata > Lepidosauria > Squamata > Varanidae > Varanus > Varanus salvator. Next base: position 30,568,151 of record JAIXND010000756.1, read on the forward strand.
CGAAGAGGGAGAGGAACTAGAGATCAAATTGCCAACATACGCTGGATCATGGAGAAAGCCAGGGAGTTCCAGAAAAAGATCAACTTCTGCTTCATTGACTATGCTAAAGCCTTTGATTGTGTGGATCACAACAAATTGTGGCAAGTTCTTAAAGAGATGGGAGTACCAGACCATCTTATTTGTCTCTTGAGAAACCTATATGCAGGTCAAGAAGCAACAGTGAGAACCGGACACGGAACCACTGATTGGTTCAAAATTGAGAAAGGAGTTCGGCAAGGCTGTATACTGTCACCCTGCCTATTTAACTTATATGCAGAGCACATCATGAGAAAGGCAGGGCTAGATGAATCACCAGTTGGAATCAAGATTGCTGGGAGAAATATCAACAACCTCAGATATGCAGATGATACCACTCTCATGGCAGAAAGTGAAGAGGAACTAAAGAGCCTCTTGATGCGGGTGAAGGGGGAGAGCGCAAAAGTTGGCTTGAAACTCAACATTAAGAAAACTAAGATCATGGCATCTGGTCCTCTCACTTCCTGGCAAATAGATGGGGAAGAAATGGAGGTAGTGACAGATTTTATTTTCCTGGGCTCCAAGATCACCGCAGACGGGGACTGCAGCCAAGAAATTAAAAGACACTTGCTTCTGGGGAGGAAAGCTATGGCAAATCTAGATAGCATACTAAAAAGCAGAGACATCACTCTGCCAACAAAAGTGCGTATAGTCAAGGCTATGGTTTTCCCAGTTGCAATGTATGGCTGTGAAAGCTGGACAATAAGGAAGGCTGAGCGCAAAAGGATTGAGGCCTTTGAGTTGTGGTGCTGGAGAAGACTCCTGCGAGTCCCTTGGACCGCAAGGCGATCAAACCGGTCAGTCCTAGAGGAGATCAACCCTGACTGCTCTTTAGAAGGCCAGATAGTGAAGATGAAACTCAAATACTTTGGCCACCTAATGAGAAGGAAGGACTCCCTGGAGAAGAGTCTAATGCTGGGAACAATAGATGGCAAAAGAAGAAGGGGACGGCAGAGGATGAGGTGGCTGGATGGAGTCACTGAGGTGGTTGGTGTGAGCTTGAGTGGACTCCGGGGGATGGTGGAGGACAGGAGAGCCTGGAGGAATGTTGTCCATGGGGTCGCGATGGGTCGGACTCGACTTCGCGACTAACAACAACAACAAATATCTGCATTACACACTCTAGATACCAAATCATTAGACACAAATATTAATCAATCCTTGAATAAGTCTTATGAAGGGAAGAATAAAATGTATACCCTTTTTCATTTCTCTTTCTCCATACATCTTTCAAATCAGTTTTATTTACCATTTTAGTCAAAATTGTAGTGCTATATCTTCTTTCTTCTTTACTAGGATTTGATTTATCTTTCACTTTACCTATTACCATATAAATATCCCCAGCCATTATTACAAATCCCTTTCTTATTTCTTCCAATTCTTTAAACACTTTTTTGAAGAAAGCCATCTGATTTTCATTCAAAGAAATGAAAATTAATGTAGAGTTCTCTTAATTAATGTATAGTTCTTTCCTCTCAACTTTCCCTGTATTATCAAAAATCTACCTTTTTCATCTTATTTGTTTTATTTCGTTTAAATTTAGCTATTTAGATACAATAATTTCCACACCCCTTGATGTAGAACTTCCATTTGCTTTCTCATAAATATTCAACCATGCTTCCTTTATGTCATGCCTGACATCTCGGTTGAGATGTCTACTCGAGAGGAAGAGACAGGAGCTGGCAGTGAGAGTTTGGCAATTGACCAAGGAGACTTATATTTGAGAACCAATGCTCAGACAGCCCATACACAGCCTAACTCTCAGACTGCTGAGCAAGAAACCTCTCCTCCACCTCATCCCTTGGCCCCTGAGCATGCAACCCCCCCGCAGACCAAGGGGGAAGCATCTGAGAGAGTAGCTCCCTCTGATTCTAGCTCTGGACTTCCTGAGGAAGATGCCCCCCCGACTCCGCACCCTGAAGCTGCTGGACAGGGTTCAGTGGAAGAATTAGCATCTGCCCGAAATAGAAGAGCCTTGACCCAACAGACCCAATTATGATGAAGGGACGGGGGTTTGTCACGCCCTCGGGCAGAAAGATGGGACAGGAAGGTTTGATACCACGTGATGCTTTCGCAGAAAACTCAGAAAGAAGCGATAACTGTAGCCAGTAGGAAGCTCGTTAGTGGAGCTTATCAGTTACGTCGTAAATCTTGTAGAAAGTAGCAGTAAAAGTTTATAGCTGATATACGGCCTGCTGTGTGAGTTAATTGAAACGTGAGACCCCCTCACAACACTTTAACGTATTAACCCTTTCTTTTTTTTGATGTGTCTCTTGCAAAAATACAGTATCTGCTTTATTTTTATTTATTATAGCTTCAAATTTTTCCTTTTAATCATATTCCCCAAGTCTTTAACATTCAAAGATAATACTCGTCCAATTTTAATCATTTCAAACTTAAAACACATATCCTTGTTGGTCCCTTGTGAACACCCACAAATATACTTAAACAAACAAACAAACAAAAACCAGCAAAGAAAAAAAAAACCTTAGTCCCACCCCTTGAAACCCCACCCTTACAGAAAAAACTACCCCCTCCCCTTTTCTCCAGAATACCATTGTTTTGGGCAGTATTTCCATCTTCACAGAAAAAGCAGTGGGGAGAAATGACCAGTCCATCCAACTTTGAATATCTACTTTCAATTGCCTCTATACCCCTATTATTTTAACTTGTCCTTCAGTTTTTCGTTCTTTAAATTCTTGATGCTATCTTTCCCATTTATACTTCACATGTTCAAATTTCATGTAATATCATATTTAAATGATTCAAAATTAGTACTCTTACCCTATTTATAGATTCTTCCATCTTATAAACTAATACTTATCTTTTAATCTTATATAGTAAACCTTGTCTAATAATTACCCCTCAAACATAGAGTATAAATTGTCTTCTACCTCCTAACTTTTAACTAATTATTTATTTTATTTTACAAATTTCTATGCTGCCCCTTGCCAACTAGCCTCGGGGCGGCTAACAACATGTAAAAAACCAACAAACCAACCAAAAATCCAAAACCATAAACAATTTAAAATTGGCCCATCTCCTAGTCACAATTAAAAACTATAAATATCTAAATCAACTTTAAAATTACAATTAAATTAATAAATTAATAAATTAACAAAATATTGCTTAAATAAAAAGGTCTTCGCCTGGCGCCGAAAAGCAAATAATGACGGCGCCAGGCAAGCCTCTCTGGGGAGCGCATTCCATAGGTGGGGTGCCACCGCAGAGAAAGCTCTCCTCCGGGTACTAGGAAGCCTTTTCTTCAACTTATTTAATAGTCTAAATCAGAAAAAGACCCCACCCCCCAGTGCCCCTTGCTGCACCTCTGTTTCTTTTTCATCCTGGGGAAGTTTTCAAATTACTGCAAGAACCGCTTCTTCATTGTCTTAACTTATATTTTGATCCATCTTCTCAATTTCTTTCCACTGCCCTTTATCTACCAGGCCTCATTCATGTGCCAGTTTTAAAGCTTGTTTCAACAACTCAGTTCTGTGATGTTTTCCATTATATCAGATTCTCATATACACTGAATATCCCCAAGTTTACTTAATATTATTCTTGAACAAAATAATCTCGAATGCTTGCAACAAACATCTGAACAAAATAGTCTGGAAACATAAATCTTGAAACACTTGAATGGGTCCCTCCTTAAACTTTAGTTAACCTGAATTTTCTCTCATCTTTCTCATCAGCAGTTCCTTCTTATAAAAGTTAGAAAATCTTATCAATACATCTCTCAGAGTTAGTCTAGCCCGGAATTGGGGACCAGTGCAATGTATTCTCACTATATCACCTTCTTCCCATTTTTCATCTGGCATCAATTCTTTAAACCATTCAAGCACGTCACTCCTGAGTTGCTTTTCTTCCATTGACAATCGTGCTGGTATATTTCTCAATCATAAGTATGATCTCTGTCCTCTAAATCAATCACCATTTTTTCTAGCTCTGTTATTCTTTCAGAATGGGAAATTATATCCATTGTATTTGCTTTAGCCAATGCTTCTGGTTTTTTCCCCCCAAATTTCTTATCCAACACCTTCATTTGATTCATCAGTTTTGTAAAAGCATTCTGATTTTCAATTTTTATCTGATTAATAGCCTTTGTTTGGTCATCAATATCCTCTTTCAACTGCTCTCTGTTTAAAATTCCTGAGAATTATCTTCTTTCCATTCTTCCATACTTGAGTCCAGAATCTTCTTAAATTTTCTCAATGGTCTTGTCTTCAGCCATTTCTTCTGAGGCCCCCTCCAATTTTTCTTCACTCTCTGTATGTGTTAATCTAGTAGCTCTAGTTAGGCTCAGATCTGATGGTCTTCTTATTTCACATGTCCAGACAGAGTGGGGCTTTCTTTGTGGCATCAACAATATAAAACCCAGAAATCAATATTCAAAGTCCAATTAAATCACTTATTCTTTGAGCTTTATTCATGGGCATGTCATAAGCGGAGCCGGCTGGTGCCAGAGGTCAGACTAGATGGTCTGGGAGGCCCCTTCTGACTCGCTCTGTTTCTATGTTTCTATTTCAAACCAATTTTTTAAAAAAAATCAATATTCCTCCAGCAGATGGTGCTATATGTCCATACCAAATTACTGAGTTTTATTTCACCAACTTAAAGCAATTATACATAATTTGTGCAGCAGAGGGATCTCTCAGTGGCTTCTTTGTTATTATTTTTTCCCTTTAGACACAACAGTCCTTATCAAATACTCAGGAATGTAGCTTATCACAATTTCCGTTGTTTATAGATTTTAAAATATCCATATAAATCTGTATGTACATTTTGCTTATTTTCACTGAACTCTTTAAACCATTGAAAATGAAACTTTTACTTTCATCCACAAATCACAAGACAATCCTGTTAGTATTGTTGACCGTGTAATCTTATGCTGGAGCTGTACTGAATCTAATTAAGTTTAGCTGCTGAAACCTTTACAGTCTGTAAGACAAAGTCTCTTTAATTAGCTTTAAGTTTCAAAGTTATTTTTCCCAACTATTTTTCAGCACAATCTCCATCCTTAGTCCAACACAGTCACAATCACTCCCCCCACTGAGGATCTTCTGGTGAGAGTTTAAAAATGGAGTTTATTTATGATCCATAAAACTGTACCTTTTTATTGAACTCTTCTCCAGTAGCAGTCTCCTCCTTCAAATTGCATCCACAACCATATGCTATCTCTGGGTTTTTCTTATTATTTTGTAACAAATTATTACGAGCTTTCTTTTCACCATTGACCAGCCCATCACTCCTGTCATTGCATTTCAAACTTTGTGACCCCCAGAATTTTGTGTTCCATATTTCTAAAACATGTTAATACATTTACAAAATAATAAATCACTTTGCTCCTTACCCAGAAACTCCTAAATGGTCTACAGTCATCTAAAAATTAATAATACAATAATCAAAGCAATAGAACAGTGCAAATGCTAATTTTATCTTTCCATTTTCAAGCCATCTTAATTCCTGCTATATTTAAACTATTTTGTCTAAACCATCTCCATTCTTAGATAGACTCACAAAAACTTGGTGTATCTGTAGGCATGCTATGGCACTGTGAGGAACGGTGTACTAATATTTCCAGGATGAGCCATCTGTCTCTCAGAGGCAGTGTGGGAGAAAGAAGAACCCCTTGTGCTTTATGCTAGAATAGATGCATGAAGGGTGCAATCCTGTAGTCTCCTAATATCATCTAGGGCACCATGGGTTTTTTCAGAAACTCAGAACTGAGGTCCTGTGACCTCAGTAGTGGGACTCTGTAGGCCAAGACTCCACCTCTACAGCTGGTACAGAAAAAAAACACCCCCACAACAGTAAAGATAAAGGGGGCATGCCAGGGGGTGTGGAGGGGAACAGCAGTTCCAGATTTATATGTGGGCTGAGTAGGTTGCAGCCCAGAGCTTCATAATCTGGGGGATGGAGGAGCTAAGTATCCTTACAATTTTTTAAAAATTGCTGTTCATTAGATTTCATTTTTAATGATAAAAATGAGGTGTATGCCTAGGCAAAATATAATTTTCTATGCTAAAAAGGCTCTTAAACAATGATCTACTGTCAACAGTGTCCCAAGATTGGTTGTCTGATCTAAGCATTCTCTGCATAGAAAATGATAAATGGCAACTTACTGATTTTAATGATATAATTGGTAAGTTTTCATCCCCCCGGCCCAAAAAACGCTTTAAATAGACTGTTCTGACTTTGTATAAAGTGTGATGTTACAACATAGCTATGATTCCTCTATGACTGTTCTGTGTGAATGCCTTCAGTAATTCATTACTTTTGTAAACTTATTAAAGGTTATAAATTTATAAACAACATCTTTATCAATGCTAATTTTTTTAGCAATGTTCTACTTTCATTCCATAGATAAGGAAGAAAATGAGGTTTTATTTCTCATGATCAGATGCCACTAAGTATGGGTCTTTTAAGGTCTTGTAGCCCAGGGCCTCCAGTTGCTTTAATCCAGGACTGGGAAAGAGGCTGGGGCTGTTTCAGTGTGCCTTTTCTAACTGCCACTTTGACTTCCTTCCCTCTCTCCCCTGATACTTTATCTAGAAGGCCAAAATGGCCATCTTGATAAAATGCGTGGTGCAAAGCATGGTGGTCATCATGCCTTACCCTGCCCATTGGATACTCTCAACTTTCCGAGTTCAGAGGCTTATGTGCATCTGACACAGGGACCATTGGCTTGTACCCTAAGCTAATTCAAAAGAAGCTGCACCTGTTCCTAGTAGAAACCAGAGCACATAACTGACTTTCCATTACAGCCTTATCCACAGCTATTAATCTCCTGGATAGAATCTTTATGTTCAGAGTCAGTGTACCCTTGGTATGGATGCTGTGGACAGACAACAGTTATGATCTGCTTATAGATGGCCACTTTCAGATGTGGACTGTGGGCAGACCAGTAAATCTGTTCCATTATACTAGTATCTACATTCTGTATATTTCAATAAAGTGATGTATAAACTGGGGAAGGAGCAGAGAAAATGATGCCCCATGGAATCACTCTGCAGTCTTGCTATTTTAATGTATATTACCATGTAGTTATTCCTGGCTCTGGTTTTCTAGGTTCCATTCCTCCAAGGCGACATTGATTTGTCCTTTTCTACTATGTGTAACATGTTTGCTCTGAATGGAAATATGGAGCATAATGTCAGAATTAATGACCATTAAAAGTCAATAGAAGTTTTCTGTCTGGATAACATCTTTGATTTTGTAAGCTTAGTATTTCGGTTCCAGATCAATACCTTGAATCCTATTGAAAATCTATAGGCTTTTAGCTATTGTCTTCAAAGATCTCTGAAAACAATTTCAGCTAAATGTATTTCCATGGAACTCTTGAGATCTCTGAGCTTCGACCTGATTGTTGATCTATAAAAATATGATTTAATCTTGTAAAATCATTGGTACACAGGCATGATCTTTAGGGCTACCTATATTCTATGCTTAAATAATATTCAACCGCACGGAAAGGTGAATTCAGCAAACTGATCACTATTGCACATGGGATAAATTTGTCTAATTTCCCTAATTTTTCAAACTCTAGAAATCTAGCAGTTTTATATTTTGCATAATTCATTCTAGCTGAGATTCTTGTGGTGGAGGCAACTAGCCAGGGGAGCCGGCAGCAATAAGGGCAAGGCAGCAATAAGGGCAAGAAACTCCCAGGAAAGAGGAGAGGAGAGGAGAGGAGATTCTAATTTCCAGGAAGATGACCTTTTTAGCACATTTTGTACTGTTCTGAGGTCTTACAGAAATGTGGTATGCCAGTGATACACTGATATCACCCAAATATATAATTCTGGGGCTCAGTGCCTTCCACCCTATCCTCCAAACCCATGACTGAACATGGGAGTCAGATAATTAAAAATTGGGTTCTGTTGTGATCTGGATTTGTCAATATTTTCAAATTCTTGGATTTAATTCCTTAAAGTTTAATTTAAATGTTCACTAATACAATAGCTGTTTCCTTGAACTTTATCTGAGAAAGAATTGTGTGCCAGGACAAACAGAATGAAGGAGTATCAATCCCAGAAAAGTTCCCACTGTTCATATTTCCTCCTTTTGTTAGACTGATGTTATGGGAAATTCTTCTGTCTACTGATCTTACCCATATTACACATATTCACAGTAAACAAGCTCTGTAATTCTTTCCTGAACTGGGTTCCCTTCAGATGTGCTAGATTACAATTTACAGAATCCCCAGTCAGCCTACCCTAACCAAATTTAGTCTAGCACATCTAGGAGTGCCAGACTGGGGAACAGAGCAACATCTGCAATGCATTTATTTTGGGTTTATCGATGTGTGCTATGCAAAACTTGGAACAGACGCATGAAAAAACATGCTTGAGGTCTCAGTTCTTATCCTTTGCATCAATGCAAACAAAAAAACCATGCAACTAACTAAATAAAAATAATTTTGAAAATAATTTGCTGAAACTGTGTTGAAATTTACCATCTCAGTTTTGAATTTACCACAGTCCTTATTTATTTATTTATATATATATATATTGCCGAAGAATGGCAAGTGGATGATTGGAGTTCAACAGAGAGCTCAGTGAACTTTCCCAGTGCCCAAAAGCCAGAGCAGATTCTTGAAGCCATTCCAAAACTTTCACATTTTCAGCTTGTTTGGAAGAGCTATGGAGACAATCGTCCTGAACCTGTCTTTCCCAATAATTCTGTAGATAGGGCTGCTTTTGCTGAAGTAGCTTTGCACCCACCCCCATTTCCCAAGGAGCAGGGGTTAGAATCTGTGTGTGCTGCCAGACTCTTCAGTAGTAGGCACGGTATGGTCTTTGTTACTAGCCTTGGAAAATAAATGTGTGTGTCATTTGCCCAGGCAACTCTGGAAGCCCCAGGGCATCCCTTCATGAATTAAGAGAACCAGTATGGCTGCAGAGAAGGATGTGTAAGCTTTCTTTCACTTCTTTGTATTCTGCTTCCATATTTCATCATTGTATTCAAGAAAAAGTATATCATCTTTGCCCCAAGTAATTGCATTTCTTCTTAAGTAACCTTGATTCTAAAGTGAGGCACTGTGGCTGGACCAGGGCCCTACAGTTAATATATAGGGACAAGGCCAAAAGGAGTGATGACTTTCCTCTTCATTTTCACAACCCTGTAGCCAGGATGAGGCAAATGGGTGTACTCTACAGAGTTACCCTCTGGGGTAATTTTTGGAAAATTATCTTTTTAATTTGTGAGATGACAGATAGCAACAGACTCCAATAAAAGGAGTATAGTTTGTTTCAATATCAGGAATAATTTAATAGTCTCATCTGAAACATTAAGAAAACAGGGGAGGGTGAACGTGCAACAAAAGCCTCATCTGGAATAGCTCTGAAAAGTCTGCTCAATCCCAGACTGACAGTGGATTTTTCATGATCATAGTCACCCAGTAATTACTTAAGCAATCTTGGAAAACAAACAAAAAACCCATCCTGCATAATAGCATAGTCCTTGAAAAGTTAAATATTAAACCTCATAGTAAGGGCTAGTGTTAGACCCTAACCCTTGGGCTTTCCTTGGCTCTGCTTTTCAGTTTTGATTGTGCTTTCTACCCAGCCAGCAGGAAATAAGCATGTTTGTTTGCCTACAGTATGAAGTAAAAGTTTCTTTATTCTGCAGTTACAGAATGAGTACAACAGGAGTGGGTGCTTCTTGCTAAAGGGTGAAATAAAGAAATAACTTAGTGATCTGAAAATGTATCTACCCTAGGTTACCCTTTATTCTTTGAAGCATTGACTGCACTTAAAATTGTATTGGCTATTTTTCTTCTTTTCCTTAAGTGCTTGATGGCAAAGGATGTAAACAGACCTGGAGGAAAAGAAACACTGTTGTGCACACTTCAGTTGGCTGGCCGGCCAGCCACCAGAAGTGTAACTTAGACCTAAATTCTGATGCTCCCATTGCATTACAGCCCAGCATGAGTCGTTTCCGGGCCTTTTTCTCTGTCTCTGCGACAAATCCCTGTCCCTCTAGGATCTGGAAATTCCTCTTGTGCTTGCCCTGTCTTAGAATGTACTCTGACCATTCAGAAAGTGTTTTCAAAGATTTTCATAAGTTTATGAAAAAAAAGCCCATTAAAAGATTTTTAAAAGTTGAGGACTCATTCTCGTTGACTTCAATGAGAGGTCATGCATTTTTATCAGCACCATGGTACCTAAATGCAAGCTATGGTTGCAATGTAATGTGCTCTTATTTGTTTTTAAACCTGGTCTGTTTGTCTGGGTTTTTTGTATGGTGTTGTCATGATGCAAGATTAAAACTAAGATTTTGAGAAAAGAAGCAATGTGCTTGTTTTTACTTATAGCATGAACTGCTTTGTTTCCTTTAAACCCTTGGTGTCCCTTTGTTCACTGAATCCTTAACATCCTCTTTTACTTATGAAACAAACAAACAAGCATCGCCAGTGATATAATCCTTGGTGTTTGTTAACCTTTACATAGACCATTATGTAAGTTAACACAGTGTCTACATAGGTGAATGGAGCAGGTTGCCGCATTTCCCTTCCTCTGGCTGGCCTTTGCCACTTAGTTTGGGACAGGATTTATTAGTGCTATGTCCCCCCACCACACAAAAAAAATGCACCACCTAGAAATGAGTCTGCTGAACTTTACAAGGAAGGCTGCCTACAGAGCTGCACCCATGCAGTGGCCTCCAGCATCTCCAGCATCCATGACTCCTCTTCTGGTAGCAATGCGTCTTGCAGTGAGCAGAGCTCAGTTGCTAGTTAACAGGGCTGGGAAGGAATTTTGACTTGCAAAAAAGGTTGGCAAATGTGTGCAGGTTCTTTGCCTTCTTCTCTGCAAGGTTGTCTTGCTTTTGCTTGGAGCTGTTTGTACATTCTCGTAGTTGCTTCAGCAGTAATGTTTATGTCACAGTGAGGGAGGCATTGTAGGAGTTGGGCTGGAGTCAGTGTGAGGGGAGCAGGACTGTGCCCCCTGCACCCACCTCATGGCAGTGATCTCCATAAGGGATCCTGGGGATGTGATGCCAAAACTGACCAAGTATAGGGGCAGTGAAATGGACACATCCTGGGTGGTAGAAAAGGAGTTTGTGTTAGCAGTCTACGCTCTAGTGAGCCTCCAACCCTGTTATCCACCACCGGGACTCCTGACGTGTGGGCCAGAATGAGGAAATTACACAGCGGTTTTGAAAGCAGCTTTTTCCTACTTTTCTTCTCTAGCATACTGAGATGAACCCTTAGAAGCACAGTTTGTATTATTTATTTAAAACATTTATATCTCATCCAATAGCAAGGATCTAAGGACAGCAATGCAATAAGCAGCTCATATAGAATATACATACACAATAAAGCCAATTAAAACATCATTAAACCTTAAAATATAGGGAAAATAAAAAGGGTTTGGGGCATCTCTCTGAGGAGCAGGTTCCAGAGCCGGGAGGGGCTACCACAGAAAAGGTCCTTCTCCATGTAGCCACTCTTCTGGTCTCCTTCAAAGAGAGCTCCTGAAGAAAGACCTCAGCGAAAGATCTTGGGGGTCAGGCAGGTGTATACAGAAACATAGAAACATAGAAACAGAGCGAGTCAGAAGGGGCCTCCTGGGCCATCTAGTCTGACCTCCGGCACCAGCCGGCTCCGCTCATGACATGCCCACCATGTGCATGTCCAGCCTATCTTTGAACACCCTCACCGATGGGGCCTCAACGACCTCCCGTGGAAGCCCATTCCACGCCCTCGGGGTCCTAACTGTCAGGAAGTGCTTCCTGGCATCCAAATTGAACCTTGGCTCCCTGAGCTTTGCTCCATTGGAGCGCGTCCTGCCTTCCTCTGCAGGGGAGAACAGGCCTCTCCCCATCTCCATGTGACACCCCCTCACATACCTGTATGTTGCCAACATATCCCCTCTGAGTCTCCTCTTCTCCAGGCTGAAGAGACCCAGTTCCCTCAGTCTCGCCTCATACCCCATCCCCTGCAAACCAGCCACCATCCTTGTGGCCCTACGCTGCACTGACTCCAACCTGGCTATATCCTTTCTGTAATGAGGGGCCCAAAACTGAACACAATACTCCAGTTGCGGGCGCACCAGAGTCATGTAGAGTGGTAGTAGTACCTCTCTTGATCTAGAAGCCACACTTCTGGCTATGCAACCAAGGGTGGCATTCGCCCTCTTGACCACCGCATCACACTGCTGACTCATGTTTAGCCTGCGGTCAACCAGTACCCCGAGGTCCCTTTCACAAGTGCTGCTCTCCAGCCACTTGTCCCCTAACCTGTACTTATGACAGCTATTCCTATGCCCCAAGTGCAAGACCTTGCACTTCTCCACATTGAACGCCATCCTGTTGTCTCCTGCCCACTTCCATAGTCTGTCCAGATCCTTTTGGATCTGGAGTACCTGCTTCTCAGTTGTGGCCACTGCTCCAGTTTTAGTGTCGTCTGCGAATTTGATAAGCAGACTGTTCACCCCTTCTTCCATGTCGTTAATGAAAAGATTAAACAGGATCGGCCCCAGGACAGAGCCCTGGGGGACCCCGCTTGTCACTGGCTGCCATCCCGACGATTCCCCGCTAATGGTTACCTTCTGCTTTCGGTCAGTCAGCCATGCCCTAATCCACCGGACAGTGCTTTGGTGTATCCCAAAACTCCTCAGTTTCTCCACCAGGATATCATGGGGCACTTTGTCAAAGGCCTTGCTGAAATCCAGGTATACCACATCCACTGCGTCCCCTCCATCCAGCCATCTCGAAACCTTGTCATAGAATTCCACAAGGTTTGTCTGGCAGGACCTGTTTCTGCGGAAGCCATGTTGTGTGGCTGTCAGCCTCCCTTCCCTATCTAGCATCACTAGATCTCTCTCTAGATACCATCACTAGATACCCAGGCCCTAAATAGTTTAGGGCTTTATGTTGCACTGTTAGCACCTTGAATTGGGTACAGATTTCAATTGGTAGTCAGCGCAAATGATGCCACATCTGTGTCATATGATCACATCTATTGGTCCCCATTAAAAGCCTGGCTGCTATGTTTTGGACCAACTGAAGTATCCAGACTGTCTTCAAGGGCAGCCCCATGGGACACTTCTTGGCCCACTTGCTTTATCAGTCATTCCAGGGTCAAGGAACTCCCTCAATCTCCTCCTCTGCCCCCAGTTCAGAAACGCCTTCCTCCTTTTCCAAGGCAGGCTGGTTCTCACTCTGTGCCTTTCTTCTGTAAGTAACCTTGAAGCTGCATATAATGTGCCCTGCCACCCAGAATCTCTCTGAGGAGAATGTAACTTGAGAGAGCTGAGCCCCCTCCCTACCAGCAGGAGGGCAATCTGGTGACAGGATCCATTTTCTGTGCCTCCATTAATCTTATTTCATAAAACTTGTGGCTAATGTATTATTCCCCATGATATTGTTTATATATTCCCACCACGCTGCCCTTCGCTGCCTTGACGCAATTAAATGCTGCACCACACTGACAGTAAATTGCCCTGTCTTAAATCAGAACAGATTTTTTAAATTCTTGGAGTGGGTGGAAGGAGAAGAGGCTTCATACCTAATTGAATGACTGGTCTGAATATCCAGTGATAACAAAGAGCTTCTCTTATTTGGTCATCTTAATCACTTTGTTGTTGACAATATTTTCCCCACCCACTCTCAAAATATGGGAGCATCATAATCAGCTTTGGGCAAAACTGCATCTTGCTCACTGAAAAAGAACACTTACATGACAGTTTAAGCTGTCACATTATATGGACCCTAAAATTATGCCATTTGTAATTTTTCCAGGCTAATAATTTTGTTCTGTTCCTATTGCTAGAACAGTGGTTTCCTGCTATGTGAAACAATTAGTCTTGCTCAGGCTGACTAATTCAGTAGCAGTCTAAAGATGGATACATTTGTCCCTTGTCAAGCTATACTAGAAGGAGATGCTAGGACAAATCTTCAGCTAGTCTAAACTGGTGCAATATCCTTAGGAGTTACTGGAATTGCCATCTTACATTGGTTACGCACTGACGTGCTCTCAGATGTTACTAATGATAAGTGATGGCCCACTAGACTTTTTTTTGTTGTACAAGTACAAAATATAGTTGGTGTAGACTTAAACAGGACATGATCTGAAGTATATATCAGCTGTTAATCATTTGTCATGTCTTGGCTGGGTTAATATGCTTATGTTTGCCACAGCAGTTGAAATGAAGAACCGAATGCAAGGCTCTAGAACCAAGTGGCCAATGCAGAAAGAGTCTAGTTTACTGTCAGCTAGCCTGTCCCTTAATTCTAATCTCCATATTATAGGCTATTTTTTACATATTCCATTATAAAAGAAATGGGAAGCCTCTGGTGCAGCTCACAGGGGTTCTCCATCTGACTTTCTTCCAGAGGTGACAACTCCCACTCCCAGCAGGGAACAGTTCTTGTCTCTGACTAAAAGCTCCCTTTCTCCATGCTCAGAATGGAAAAGTTCTCATTTCTGATCAGCTGCTGACTGATCTGACCCCAAAAAACAGGAATTATATTTTAACCATTTCCCAAAAAGCATTTTACCTGGTTATAACAAATGGAGATTTTTCTCCCAGGCTATTAAAGACCTATTTCCTAGATCGCTGGAGTAGAGACAGAGTTCTTACATCACATGCTATTCACTGCATCAGAGAGGGGGAACCACATGGGTATGGGTATGATTCCTTCCATTTAGGGATGTGTGAATCAGCAAGTCATGCTTGACAAAATTCTTCAAATTCCATCTCAAGATGTTCCAATTTGAATTCATATCAGACTGTGAACTTTGTTATTTTTTTCCTGCACATGAAAAACAAAATTATGCATCAGTTATGTATATTTTTGAAATGTACACGCTCTTTTCTCATGGATGCAAGTGTGTTTGGTTGCATTTTCCAAAAATACACATTTTCATGCACTTTTTTCAAGTGGATGCAGGCTGTCAAACACATTTTCCAAAAAACTGGAATTGTATGCCAGGTTTAGAAGTGTGCTGACTTCAATTGCAGATTTTATCCAAGTCTGAGTTTGGTCCAGAAGAAGCAAACTGAGCAAAATCTGATTCAAAAACAAAATAGAATGGATTTCTCATACATCCCTGCTTCTCTCAACAATGTCAGTGTTGATTAGGAAGTGGTGCTGCTACTATGAAAGTTGTTGTTTATTTTGTCTGATATACACGGTTCCTTTCAATAGCGCTGACTGAAATGGTTTAGAATCCAGCTACACCAAAAGGCCCCTGCACTGCATGATTCCAACTTAAACCTTGTTGTAATGCCTGGGCAAATTATTATTTACTCCAGTTTGATAGTCTCTAATTTTGAGTCCTAAACCGCTGTATTTTATCTGCTTTATGAGTAAGATGTATGTACGGGATTATTAATGCATTAAAATAATGGGCTGCAAACTATGTTTTTTTTTCCTAGGGACTGCTCTTATATTATGATCTGATCGAATCAACTTTTGAAAAGACAAAACAGCCTAGCAGAAATGTTGATGCTTTAGATCATTTTCAGAAATGCTTTGCCATTTTAAAATTACCCAAGGAAAGAATGGACGACGGCAGTTCCACTATGTCCACCACTTCTAAGGAAGAAATGAAAGACTGGAAAGCAATTCGTGTAGATCTGGTTGTGAGCCCCTTTGAACAATATGCTTATGCTCTGTTAGGATGGACTGGATCTAGGGTAAGTAGCCTGATTTCCTCTTCTCTGGAATGGTGACCCACATATGTGGGTCCAGATTGGGACCATAGCAGAGGACTGTGGCAGCTCCCTCCAGTCTTGATTCAGACTGGGGGACCATGGTGACAGTTTCTGAGGAGGAAAGTGCATGTGTGAGAGACCAAGTGTTTTGGGAATCACATCCACAACACTACCTTGTACTCAGGTGCCTAGGAAAGTTCATTTTCTTTTAGTCTAACCAGTTTACCTATCTTTGGAAAAGGTGGCATGTTGCACTGGTACATTTGTGATTTGCCATAGCAGCCATGCTGTGACTTGACATGCTCCATGGCAGCTGCCAACACTTCCTCCAAACTGAAATTATGTCCATGCTGCCCCCCACATCCAGGCACACCAAGTTGGATGCTCTTAACATACTCTGGAAATGAGTCTTAAAGGGACTTCTAAGCTATACCATTTCTGGATGGAATGTATGTTTGGTAGGGGAAGGAAGACACTGAAGGTGACTTTTAAATCATATAATTTTATATCCCACTTTATCTAATAAAATTTTAGGGTAGTGTACAACATACGACAGACCATAAAATCAAACAAAACAGGAACCTGAACAGTACAGCTACACAAACATAACATACCAATTATAACTTTCAGGTTGCTTATTGATTTAAATGTTAATGATTTATTTTAGATTTAGTTTTGATGCTTTTCTTGGGAGACCTTAGAAATTAGAGATGCATTTTTAAAAGAAACTGTCTTCTTGAGCCACCATTCTCTTAAAATCTTTGTAGGAAACTCAGCTGTTGTTTCAAACTTGCATGTTTCTAGTTTTCATGGTTGTATAGAAAAAATTGAAAATGTTCACATAAGCTTATCCATAATTTGGGGAAAAGGAAAGTGCATGGTTGGTTCATTTGCAAAAAGAAAAAAAAACCCATCTAAACCTAAAAAAATTCCACTGTGCCAAAGAGGTATAATCTATTTTAAAATTAGTATTTCCTGCAACTTTAATGGCTAAACTTCCTAGTACCTGAGTTTTGCAGTGATTTCTTAAATATTTTTAACACACAGCACAATCACTGATGATCTTATGATGCTCAGTGGGTAGCCTTAGTCAACTCACTAATTTTTAGGCTATCCAGGAGATAATATAGTACTCTGAAGAAGAATGAAAAATAAACAAACCATTTGTGAAAATATTTTCACATCTACAGAATGGCAAACTTTGCTGAAGTATCAAAATGAAATTATGCTCACACCCCCTGTCCTTTCCTGTCTCTCTCCTTCCTCTTGTCATTCCTCTGGCCCTTCTGAACACCTTCCCCCTTTTTGCACTGAGAAAGCCTTGAAGTAAAGCACCAGCCTGCAGCCAAGTTCCTTTTTTTTTTTTTTGGTCTGATACACGTATTTTTCTGGGTTCCAGAGCTATTAGGGGGAAATAAAAGTAGTGCTGGAAGCTAGCATTTCAGTTTGAAAGAAACCTGGCTTCTGATTTTTCTTCTAAATCACTGTTATGAAACAATAAAAATAAAAATTAGGATAGCTGCAGGGGGCTTGGTGGGTGCCAGTGGGGTGGTCAGTGGACCTTGTTGCACCAGGATGCACTCCGTTGGGACTCTCAGATAGTGTAAATGAGTCCTGCTATCCTATACACTTAGCTGGGAGTAAGAAGCATTGAAATCAATGGGATTTATTTCTGATTAGGCCCCTGTTGGATTGCCTTCTAAGCCTGAACACAACACTGTGTGTGGTGTGTTTCTTCTATGGTGTCTTTTCAATGCCTCTAGGCAAACTTCCACTTCCATCAAGAGCTTTGCAAACTTGTGATCACTAAGAAAGTGCAGGCATCTAAGCTTTTTGACTCAGACAAATTGTGTGAGTCACAAGCAAATGGAGTCCAGTATGTTTTTAAATTAAACCATCTCCTCTTATAAAACTAGAACAATCAGCAAGGCAGTCAGTCACAGACAAAGCTAATGTGATGCAGTATTGCATGTCAAAAAACAATCCCTCTGGGTGAGCATCCATTATGGAACTCGTATGAACGGCAGGCTACCTTCATTATAGGGAAGAGGGGAATGTATGATTGCAATTTCATATTTCTTAATGTTATCTATACAGTAATAGGGACCTGACAGACTTGCTTTTAAATGGTGACTCTGCCTTAATACCAGCTTTAAGGGATCATTCTTGTTCCTGTAATATAAAGCCACTGCAAGTAGTACACTTGTGTGCATCAACCTCAAGCCAGTAAAGTATGTTTCAGCTCCAGTCCTGCTAAGTCAATGCTCTGAATATTTTTTAATACTTAAAACTGAAAACACTTCAGTTTAAGGGTGTCCTTTTAGCCTATTAGAATTTAGAAACTTATTTTGCATTGTTATCATAACGTTGAGACTTTTATATATGTGCAGCAATTTGAACGTGACCTGCGCAGATATGCCACCCATGAAAAGAAAATGATGTTGGATAACCACGCTTTATATGATAAAACAAAGGTATTGTCTTTTTCCCCTCAAATGTCATTGTGGGAATTATCAGACTTCCTTTATATTGTGTGCTGTCCATTTTGCCTTCAATTTGCCAGTTATATAAAAAATAACTTCCTTTTTGCAGAAAACTCTAACCACAGCAAATAGACCTCTTCTTGCTATGTTAATTGAAGGTCAGTTAGCAATTACATCGAGATATTTCATGAAAGGAGCCCTATATGAAAAGTGCAAATAAGCTATAATTGTTGTTTGTGTTTTTAGATGAACAGGACACCTTGCTTCTTCTGTTTCTAGAACCTTTTTATATTTTTTGGTGAAAGGGGGAAAGTGAAGTCCCTAGTCAGGAAACATTGAGAGTTCATGGTTGTCACTGTTAGGAATGCTC
Organism: Varanus salvator macromaculatus; assembly: GCA_023646645.1. Classification (NCBI taxonomy): domain Eukaryota; kingdom Metazoa; phylum Chordata; class Lepidosauria; order Squamata; family Varanidae; genus Varanus; species Varanus salvator. Next base: position 30,586,744 of record JAIXND010000756.1, read on the forward strand.
ACTGCAGTACCGTGGAGTGTGCTCATAGCTTCCTGATGCTTTCACTGTGGACAGCTCTCCATGGTCCCCTGCTTCTACGGGAATTTTTCTATATTTTCTTTCTTTTTTATGTACTGAAATGCCACTTTTTTTCAAATGTACTCCAAATCATTGTAAGTAATTACTATCACAGTAGCAGGGAAATAAAAGTCAAGAATAAGGAAGGAGAGCAAAGGGAGTGAAGTCAGGAGTGTGGAACAGATGAGGTTTAGGTAGAAGCAGAAACAAGATCCTTAACACTGCCTCGAAAGCAGATGCTTCCACACAATATAACAACAGGGTAGTAAAGAAGTCAGGGGGCCACTCTTGGATTTATTTGTAGCCCTCATCTGAAAACAGTCACTCATGTTCATGCATGTCTTCTCCACCGCAGCAACAAGAACAACACCTCCTCCTCCTTTGACCAAGTTGAAATAATTGCTTTGAAAACATTAAGCTATTTAGGAAGCATTACCCTCGCTCTAAGCAGACCTTGTTTGCAAATATCAGAATGAAGCTGAATTTCATTCACTATTTTATTCACCAAATTTTTGTTCATATCACCTCTTATTGGCTAGTTATCCCCCTAATCCAGAAGCTGTTGTCTCACTCTGAATGGATGTTGCCCTTGTGTAATGTCAGAAGGACATAGCCAAATGTAATTGGCATCATAGGATCATTATGCCATTGCATTCATTATCTGATCCTTGAGGTACACTGATCACCCATATACATAATGAGGAAAAGAGAAGCTCTAGCCTGCCAGAAGAGTAAATGAAGCACTGGCAGATAGGGAAAACTGTGGTGACTAGTTCTTCAAAATGTTTTGGCAAACAATTTATAACTGCAGCCCATAAATAACTAACTGATGGAATATTTGGTGCACTCTTATATACAAACTTCTTAAAGCAGTATTTGCTTAAAGCAGTATTTACAAGTTACTCTTTAATGTATGTTGTATTAGCCATAAGAGTGAACCTTAAAGGTCCGTAGTGAGCATTAGTACGTTTTGGATTGGTATCCCATCCTTACAAAAGTCTCAGGACAGCTTCTGCCAAGTAGCTGCGTCAGGACCTACTGAAGGGCAATTTGCCCAGGACCTGTTAAACCTGGACCTGGCTCTGTTGTTATCAACTGTTTGTAGTTTCATATTACCTCTTTCTTCCTAGGGATCTCAATAACTAGAACAAATTTTATGAAAATAAAGAAATAATTTTAACTGAACACCTGGGTGCCCTTCTAGGAGACTGAGTTTCTGCAGTGTCAGATGTCACCTTATAAAGTACTGTTTGCTGAATAAATGGAAGAAGATTCAATCACAAGGGATAATCTAATAATATCTTCATGCAAGCTAGGATTTTAGACAAGTTTTTTTTAATAAAATAAGTTCTGTAATTGCTCTACCAAAAGTGCAATCCTGTCCTTTTGGACAGAAAAAAGGTCCATGATTCACAGCATGCCCCAGTCAGCCTGGTACCTGGGCTATGCTAGGAGTTGTAGGCCTTTTGTCCGTCTAAACATGCATTGGGTTGTGCAATTAAAATGCTATATATTCAAATACAACCCATTCTATGTTGACTTTTTTGCACTTTCTTCTGTTCCTGCAGTTTGCTTTGTGATGCATTTTCCCTTTGGTAGCAAAGAAAATCATGAGAAAAATGAACCATGGTTTTCTTGTAAGCCAAGGAAATTGATTGATTCATAAATATTAATTTATAAGGATGTTTTGAATGGATTTCTAAACCATAGGTTTTAGGGAACCTGGTTTGTATTAGCAATATTTAATATTTGGGCTCAGGTAATGCCAAACAAGGTTTTGATGCTGGGCCAGAAGAGGCAAAATCGATCTGGAGTAAAAGCTGGTGTAGAGGTTGGCATTGAGCATCCCCTGGTTATGAGTGTAATGTGAACTGAACATTATTTGAACAATCTCAGATGATCAGTGCTTATGCCACAGTAAATTAATTCAACACATTAAGGATATAACTCTGCATAGATGCATGAATTTGTCTAATCCCATTTCACATCCATCCAAGTTGGTAGCTGTTACTACATCCTACTAGTGGGATCTTGTTCTGAGTAAACATGCATAGTATTATGCTGTAAATATAGTTTTATTTATGCATGGGTAGAAGCAGGCCACCACTTATTTTGCCAGCACTGTTTAAAAATATCCACTGTGATTATTATTCTTACTTTTTGGGTAACTAGTTCTTTCTAAACTAGTGGTGGGCAAAGCAAGCATCATGGACCACAAGCAGTTTTTTCAACACACTGGTGAGGCCTCTGTGCCTGCAAGTCACCAAAATTTCACATCGGAACCCCCTCCCAAGCACTAAGTAAACCTGTTTCCAAGTGATTTTCCCATTTTGGAAACCTGTGATAAGAAGTGACACTTGGATGCTTTAGGCTTCCTTAGCAGTTTGCCACTAAAAATCAGCAGCAAACTGAAAATATTCTCTTTCTCCTACCCTGGGCTGAGACATGCATGAAGTCCAGCTCACTGTGAGACTAGCCAAACAGAGGACTAGCTTCTCCTACAGTTCCAGTAGCTATCTGCCAGCGAGGACACAAAGTATCATTTGATTACACTCAAGTGCTTCTTACCAATCCTGACTCCTCACAAAGTTTGAGAAACAGCTTCCTCATTCCCTCTGTATTTTCTGTAGTGATTTTCAAGCAGCACAGGGACTTCATCTGGGGAGCAGGATGCCCCACATCATACTTAGTAGTTCCCCAGAGGGATCTTCAGGTCTTGGCTGGTGTGCAGGGCCAGCATCATGAGTAGGCCTGGCTGGGTGCCCACTCATGCATCTCCTCTTCATCTTTGGAAGCTGCATGTCCACCTGCAGCTTGTTCTGGCCTTAACAGAAGTGATGGTGAAAGGGAGGAGCAGCAGATGCCATGGCCTACTTTCTTGGTTTGTCTGTCAGTGCTGAGAAAGAGACTGAGAAGCAGTAGCAGCTGGTAACAATGACAGTGAGAAGGTGGACTTTCTGTGAAAGGAGGCCCGTGGTGGGTATCTTGCCCACAGGGCTTCAAAGACCTGGATCCAGCACTGCCTTTGTGCATCCTGCTTGCATAGAGTGGTAATAAACCACTCTAATTTTTCAAGGCTGTTGTTTTCACAGAAGCAACTGTGAATGCTTTGTTTCATCTTTGTTTTTGTTTTTTTATTACAAAGAAATTCTAGAAGTGGTTTTACTTGCCAACTAAAGAGGGGCTTTTAATGGTTCTTTACAAAGCTAGATGCTACAGACTAGTTTGGCAGATGCTGTGCTAAAATTATGTGGCTATAACAGAGAGGCAGTCAGTCTTGAGAGAACATCTTGATGAATTAAACATGGTACAGCTGCAGTGCTTGCTTTAGATTTCTGCAGTAATGACTAGATTAGCCATAAAGTAAACATAAAGATTCTGAGTTTATAATATTGATTTCCAACGTGTTTGGTGTTGTTCACATAGTCATTACTACAATTAAACACTGAGTCATTGTAAACAGATGCAAATTCTTTCCCTTACTAAGTGCTATCCCCACTCTAATCCTTTTGGGCAGAAGAGCAATTATGCATTCGACTCTGGAAATTTGTTCCCTGCACCTGCCTTGATTTAGAAATCGAGTGTTAAATCTCAGCTCTTCTTCCATTGTAAAAAAGAATGACCAGTAATTGTTATCTACATTAAAGCATTCTACTCAGCAGTCCAGCCATCAGCTTTCATTGTGGGAGATCCATAATTCAGGGGTCACTTTTACAGGGCTGATATGTGAACCCACTTAAAGTTGAGATGAGTAAAATTGCCATGTGTGTGGCATTCTGGCTGGGGTTGGGCTTTGTCTTAAAATGAAAGTCCAGAAATCACATGTTAGTTTCAAGAGGTAGTGGCAGAGCACACACAATGCTGCGATAATGACAGTGGCACACACTGAACATTCTGCCAGTTGGATGATAGTCCACCAGTGTGCTGGGCTGTGTCACTTGCCTTCCTGTAACATCTTCTGCCTCTGTTCTTTCTGCCTACCCTCCTTATCTTTCTTGGACTCTAGCCAGGTAATTTTTCAAAGAGCCAACAAACCCAGTCAGTTTATTCGGAGTGTGTGGCCAGACCTTAATATGTCAAGAAGCATCTTTGTTACCCCTATGAGTATGGGCAACAGCTGTTGATATTTGTCATTTGAACCAAAATCTTTAATGTTTATGATTTGAGTCATGAGACCCACAAGAGGCTGCATCAGGACAATTGAATCTCCACTTTGAGATTCATGAGCAACTTTTGCATAACTGAAGTTCACTATGTTGCATTTATGCCAATGGTGTCAGGATTTCAATTGGTTTAAACAGTCACATAGCTTTTTGCTATATGTTTATGAGGTAATATAACTAACAAAATCACAGTTAAAACTACTCTCTCTTATGGATGCAATATCTGAAAATATTTTAACTATGCTTTACTTTATTTGCACTCCATGAAACACCATGGTGCTAATACTTTTGGCATGCCTTAGTCATTTCTTGGCAGTTTATCTGAAATGGAAATACATCTGAAAAGTTGTAAGTTAATTTAATCATGATCATTAGGACTGTGGCTACAATCCAGCACAATATTTACACACATTTGATGTAATTTAAAGTTGTGTATATGAGCACAGTTGGTGACCTAAGCATGTAGAACCTGTATACTGTAGTGCTATTGTAACTTGTTGGGGAAGACAGATTTCTATACTTCTTATCCCTGACCTGCCTTTTATGAAACTGGTTTGTGCTTTCTCTGCAATACTGAAAGTAGTACAATGAAAGGGGAGTCTAGAATTGTTTAAAATAAAGAAAGATATGATATTCAAAGATTTGAATAACATATGTTGTATGTTAAAAACATCCTTATATGTGAAATGAATGGATTTTACTCTTGGGCTAAACTGTTTAGGAGTAGCTGAAACTTTGGCTATCAACTCTGGTCCAGAATAATAGGGTCAGACTGTTGCCCATGGCCAAGCAACTTCACTGCCTATTGGTTCATTTCTGGGGAAAAAAATGAAGTACTGATAATGACCTATGGGGCCCTATGCAGCTTGGGATCAGGCTACCTGAAAGACCATCTTCTCCCATACGAGCATGCCCATTGCTTAAAGATCTTCTGGAGAGACCCTTCTGTTTTCAGAGGGTCATTAGAGGGTGACATGAGCAGAGTCCATTATGGTGGCTGCTCCAGGCTGTGGAACTCCCTGCCAAGGGAGGGCAAGTTTACTTCCTCACTGTTGTCCTTTCACCGGCAGACAAAACACTTTGTTGAAGAAGGCCTTTGGCTGGGAATCTGTTAGGTTGTATGCTGCTTTATTGTATTTCAATACATTGCTTTGAACAATTTTAATTGTAAGCAACTTGAGTGCAATTTTTGGTAACAAAGTAAGATACCAAAAAAAAAAAAAAACCCCAAGCAAAAGGGAGGGGGGAAAATCTAGATAGAATATGTGTAACTCCCTCAACACAGGTTTATGGGCATCCTACTGAAAGCAGAAGTGTGCAGGTGAAGGTGACCTCCATGCTTTTCCTGTCCTGCAACTCAGATAGATTTTGGTATTGGCAATCTAGCTGAGGTGCTTCAGAGCAGGCGTGAAGGAGGCTGAGGTGCTGCCAGGATACTTTGTATCTTGATAGTGCCTGTCTCCTCCCTTTTTCACCACCAGAATGACCTCTTCACTTCATCTCGGAGGTCACTATTGCAACCTCGGAGAGGCCGCTGGCATGATTCTTTCCATGTCAGCTGCAGAGGAAGCTGGATGGTGCTCCAAGCACAGGTGCCTGGCTATGAAGTTCAAATAATTCTCTGACCTCATACCTGGGTTTCTGAAAATTCCTGTGGCAGCCAAGATGCTTTCCACTAACAGTAGCCAAACAGGAGACTTTCAGCGTCGGTTTTAAAAGGTCATGATGTGGCTTTTATTCACATGAACGATTCTGTTGGTATCACTCCTGTGGGGGAAAGCTATGGCAAATCTAGATAGCCTACTAAAAAGCAGAGACATCACCCTGCCAAAAAAAGTGTGTATAGTCAAGGCTATGGTTTTCCCAGTTGCAATGTATGGCTGTGAAAGCTGGACAATAAGGAAGGCTGAGCACAAAAGGATTGAGGCCTTTGAGTTGTGGTGCTGGAGAAGACTCCTGCGAGTCCCTTGGACCGCAAGGCGATCAAACCAGTCAGTCCTAGAGGAGATCAACCCTGACTGCTCTTTAGAAGGCCAGATCCTGAAGATGAAACTCAAATACTTTGGCCACCTAATGAGAAGGAAGGACTCCCTGGAGAAGAGTCTAATGCTGGGAACCATAGATGGCAAAAGAAGAAGGGGGCGGCAGAGAATGAGGCAGCTAGATGGAGTCACTGAAGCAGTTCGTGTGAGCTTGAGTGGACTCCGGGGGATGTGGAGGACAGGGAGACCTGGAGGAATGTTGTCCATGGGGTTGCAATGGGTCAGACATGACTTTGCAACTAACAACAACAATGTATTATTACATTTTTATGGAATATGTTTTTTGTGTTTTTCTTTTGTAAGCCTCCCAGAGTACCCTATGGCATACAAATGTAATAAGTGAAGTGAGGTGAAATTCATTAGGTCTTGTCTCTTTGGAGGAGCCCTTGTATTTCTTTAAATAACTTGTTTTATTGTTCTATATCCTTTGGCCTCAGTGAAGTAGAGGAGATAGACATGCTTGTGGGGGGTTTTATTATTTTATTTTACAAATTTATATGCCGCCCCCTTGCAAACAAGCCTCGGGGCGGCTAACAACAAATCAAAACAATATAAAACAATATAATCAAATAAAACAAACAAATGCACCATTTTAAACAAAGTTAAAAACTGGGCCATCTTATGGTCTAAAAGATAAAAATAAACTATACAATAAATAATTTTTAACAGTTAAAATACTTCTTAAATAAAAAGGTTTTCCTGTGAAGGTGGTGGTAGAGTCATGTGCTTTGGCTAGGCATCCATGGGAGAAGGTGCCAAAGCCTGTTTTCCAGGGAAAGCAGCCTGAGTCTCGCCCTCATCTGAAGTTTCCTTAGAGTCCTGTGGACATTAGGCAAAGATGTTGAGGACCTTTGAGAAAAGATTGAAGAAACTGTGATATTTTGTCTGGAGAAGTGACTTTTAAAAGGCAATGTGCCTTTTAATGTGCAATGTATCTTTTAAAAGGCAGTGTGTCTTTTAAAAGGCAATGTGTCCTCTTCAAATGAAGGATTATGTGAAGCACTACCACATAGATGAAGGAACACATTTGTTTTCTGTTGTATCAGAGGGTAGGTCCCAAACCCACATGTTCAAATAACAAAACAGGTGCTTGGTATATTAGAAAGAGTATTCCAATTGTTCAACAGCAGAACAACTCAAAAGCTGGTGGACTGCCATCATGAGAGGTTTTTAAACTGAGGCTGGATGGCCAGCTATTAGGGATGTTATATTGGTGATTTTCTGTGTTGGTAGATGGTTGGATTAGATGTCCTTTAAGGTCCCTTCCAGCTTTTTGATTCTATGGTACTACTGCAGGAATATTATAGATGGAATTTAGGTCTTCAGAAGAAGGAACTGACTTTTGCTTTCTTCATTCAAATGTAATTGATGCATATATACTTTGATAAAAGTGATTAGCATCATAAAGATGAATGTGATAAAGTAATAGACTGTAGAACATCCGGATAGGGTCCTATCCCTATTTTTCATTCTAAAGCACCATGTTACTGTTGATGTTGCTATGTTGGTGTAACATTCAGCATACATATCCAAAATACATTCAATTCAGCATTACATACATGAATTGACATCAAACATGACATACATGAACTTGCATCAAACCTTGTGAATTTTAAAATGCCAGACAGACTGCTATAGGGGATTTTGTTAGCAACCTGTCTCTGTATTATTTGTAGCATTCTGCCACAGTTTCAATCACAGTGATATTTGTCTCTTAAACGGATTGCTAATTGGAAGTGCATAAAACAATGCTATAAGATGACAAGGCCTTTCAGATACATCAAGTAAAGCAAGCAAGAGACAGATGTGGGGGAATTTAAGAGGTAGTTGCCATAGTAGCTGGCAGTCAAAGGTAGCTTTGGGCAGTAGCCAGGACCAATATATATGGTACACAGAGCCAATGAAATTATAGTCCTGTGCAACATTATGGATAATTGAATAAAGGTATACAATCCATCTTACCTGATGCTGTAAATGCTTCATCTGTGTTGTAGCTTCTTAACACTAGAAGATGTCAATGCTTGTGCCCAATATTTTAACGGAAGACTCAATATTATTTACAGAAGCTTTATTGTCCTTAATATTTTTGTAATGGAATATTTGAACAAAATCCATACCTCCTGTTGCTGTGTTGTTGTAGTTGCTGTTATTGCTGTTGGAACACATTTTTGAGCTTATGTCTATTTTATTATTCACTGTATTGCCTTCTCTACTGAAGTTTTCCCCCAGGCTCGTCAGTCATCACAGTAGCATTTCCTTTTTGTGCTTTTGTTTAGGATTAGTCATTCTTGAGTGCTTTAGGAAAGATGCTGCCAAGTTTTGCAGACTCAAGGGACTAGGTAAGCATAATGGAAATCAATAGAGAACAAGAAAATAATCACTTCAAAGTGCTATTTTGGGATTGGTAGAAATGTGAATGTAAATAAGAGGAACAGCCCAATAGTTGTGCAGTGGCATTTGTTGACATTTGATCATGTGCTCTGTTCAAACTAATTTATGATTGACCTATGTTTCTGGAAAAAAGGGGTCAGAACTGTAGGAACTGGACAAATGTCTTTTGATAAATTCCTAACCCTGTTAGGTTTTCCTGCTTTGCAGTGCATGCCTGCACTAGGGCTGACTAAGAAGTTCACTCTGTCAGGATCTTTTTTACACATTCCTACTTCCAGTCCTACTTCCTGGAACTGAATAAAGAAGCCTACACAGTTGGTGGTCCGACATATGAATGTTTTCAGGTTTGGAGTACGTTCTCTGAAGGAAAGACAAGTGTTTAACAATATGTGCTCATTAGAAAAATGCTCCAGAACATTATGTACATTACTAAAATATGCACAGTCACACTTTATTCAGTGGGGACATGTCTCCATTCAGAATTGCACAGAAAAACATGGACTTATTCTTTCATTTCTAAAATGTACACAGAATCAGCACAGAAGAGACTTGGCGGTAGGAAAAGGAGCAAGTCTACAGAAGCAAACACCCCATAATCTATGAAATCTCCCCGTTTTAGGCCTGAGGAGAAATTAAGATTGTTCTGAGTTAGTAGCTGGCCTGTCCTGTCCTTCTTGTTGCTGTGATCTGGTCATCCTCTCCTGCCAGCCATAAAGTAAAAGTAAATCTCAGTATGGGACAAAGAGTATGATAGCCAGGCAGGGAAATGTCAGACCTGCTTCTAAGGACATAAATCCTTAGGGCTTTGTTCTAGGCTGAGGCTGAACAATCTTTCCTAGTTGCTGGGATGTAACAGCCTCATTTGGGATGTTGCCCATTTGTATTTGAGGACACCATATATTCCCAAAGTTATCTTTATGGTTACCTATGTCTTCTGTCTGGACTTGCAAGCCCAATGATTGCTTTCAGGACTGTGATGCAGAGCAGGGCCTCTGGGTCAGCAGCAGCCAGTTTCCATATCATCCTCATTTGCTAAAGCTAGACCATCCCCTTCTCAGGAGTTTAATAAATGCCCATCCGCTTAACTTTTCACACTGAATGCTTTTTTAATTTTTTAAAAGGGACAAATCCAGTGTGATGGTAACAATTGAAACTTTCCTTTTCTGGTGAAATGTTCAAAACATAGCAAAGTTAGGACCCTAAGACATTAGATTCCAATGTAATTTTTGTAGATTTTTTAAAGTTATCAGATTACTTTTGTGTAAATGTTTCTATAATTATACCAAGTGTGAACTTGACTATGTTAATTCTCCCGTTCCTTTGCCATTTCTCAGGAAGTTTGGCAGAAAATCTCTTCCAGCATATATCATGGAAATTGAAGTCTCCCATGATGACTACATCATTCTTGGAAACTCTGATAAGTTGCTTTTCAAAGGTTGCATCCTTGTCCTCTTTGACTTGATGGTCTGTACTAGATGCCAATAACTCTTTTTGAAAATTCTTTGCTCCCTTTAACTTTTCACACTGAATGCTTTTTTAATTTTTTAAAAGGGACAAATCCAGTGTGCTTTCAGTTGGGTTACTAAGTTCCTTTTCTATTTCTGTGCAGATATATGTGTCTCTTATGTATAGTGTTGTTCCACATCCCTTTTTGTCTCTTCTGTTTTTCTTGAACAGGTTGTATCTGCCAATTGGAGATGTCCAGTCATGTGAGTCATCTCACCAGATTTCAGTTATTCCTAAAAGATCAAAATTGCCCTTGTGTGCTATGAGCACAAGTTCATTTTGTTTGTTTCCCATACCCTGGGCATTGGTGTATAGGCATTGAAATTCATTCTTACTGTGTCCTGGTTTTCTTCCTATGTGTTTTGGGAGACTGATGTTAGGCCCTGCTTGAGGTTTTTTCTCTGTTGAAATATGTAAGTCTTTGTCAGGTGATGGAATGCCATGCTGCACATCTCCCGCTCCTTTATGTTTCAGTTTAAAGCCCTCTTCATGAACTTTTTGATGTAGTGGCCAAACACAAGCTTTCTTTCTTTGTGAGGTGCAGTCCATCATTTTCCAATAGTCCATCTTCCAGGAACCTTAGCTTATGGTCCCACAATCCAAATCTCTCTTTTTGGCACCACTATTGTAGCCAGTCTTTCACTTCAAAGATTTCTCTTTTCACATCAGTTCCTCTTCCATATGCTGGTAGAATTGAGATGAAGACTATCTGGGCCCAGGGTTTTTGACTTTCCCCCTAGAGCTTCGAAGTCTGATGTTATTTCATGAAAGCTTCTGCTGGCAGTGTCATGTCTCCAAGTGGATGAGAAGGGGTATTTATCAGTGGGCTGTATGAGATACCTGAATTTATTGATTATATAATTAATCTTGATATAAGGGCTCCAGGGAGACAGCATATCTGGCAATTCTCAGCACACATATTTTTCTATTCTGTGAAGCAGGGAGTCTCCCACAACTAACACTCCTCTTTTCTTATTATTGCAAGCTGTAATGTTTCTCTTATTGGGTCCTCTTTTATCCTCTTGTTCAACATCTTTCAGTGTATCATGAAGTTTATTCACAACTGGTTGTTCACCCATCTCTTCTGTTAGTGGTTGAAAGTGGTTCAAAACTACCCTTCCAGGATTCTCTTCTGCCTCAGCTTGCTGTGACACTTTTAGCTCCTGTCTACTGCTAGTTGCAGTTTTACACTGCTCTAAAAACTCTTATTTTATTTCTTTGAAGGAGGATAATTGATGCTCTACTGTTCTCACCTTTTCCTCCAGCAGGTCTACTGGCTTGCACTTGTAGCACATGTAGGCCATGTTAACCTCAGGAAGGAAAACCAACAGTGGACAGATGTTGCAGACTACTGTGCAGTCTTCTCAATCCATTCTGCCCCACCTGGACCACTTCTGAAAGGGACAGGAAAACAATTCAAGTCAAACAAGCTGGATTTCCATGTTTCAGTATCTTAAGCTGAACTTGAAGCTTAACATCATATTATAAATCGATATATATATTCAGACAATATGCACAAAGGCAGCCATCATGGTGTGGTTGTTATTTGCTTGCTTTGTTTGTCCAATTTAAATTAGTTCCAGGCCCTTTAACATGCAAAAGGTCCCAGGTTAACCCCAGCCCTACACAGACTGGAAGCTGAATTCCAGTACTAACAACCAGGCATAATTGCAATAGAACCAGACTCATGGTGTTCCTGTTGACCAAGCGCCCTTTTTGCAGAAACACAGCTATTTCCAGGCCCCTGCATCTGCATGGTAATCCGGGTATTCACAATTGTAAACATAACTTGAATGTTAACCACAGCCCTAATACCCAAGTGTGATGCATGTATGTTCAGAAAATATCCATCAAGGCAACTCTCAGAATGAGATTGTAGATGCTTCACTATCTTTGTCCAGTCAGGGCTATTTCTAGGATATTCATACAGATCCAGATTTTCTTAATCCTAACACTTACCTGAAGCTTAACCTCAATATTCAATGCTTGCTCAATGTTTGCTCAGCCTAGCCTATTTCCAGTCCCTGGACATGTACAGGAGCCCAAGATGATCAAACTCAGGTTTATCAAAATCTGATGCTGGTTATTAACCCTAACACCCATATATAATTCCGTTACATTCAAACAGCATGAAGAAAGGGAGCACTAAGCCTATTCTTATTGACCATTCACTCTTTATTCCTAACTGGGTATTTCCAGGCCCTTGGACATGGATAGGAACCCAGATTTTCCAAGCCCTAACTCTTAAACTTAGCCCCTACTGTAACACTTGCTCTGGTGCTGACTCCCTGGGTTGCAAACTGAGCCAACTCACACATTTCCATCTGTAGAATGGGCCTCAATTTGCACCTTTTTAGCCACCTATTATTTGCAGACGATGTAGCTCTGGTGTGATTTTTGCAGAATGAGCTGATTTGTGCAAATTACAGTTTCATACAAATTGGCCAATTTTGCACCAATCTGACTAGTACTGATAAATAAAATAACCTCCAGGTGTAATGTGATGTTATACGCTTTGTGCACTTTGTTACATCAGTCCAATGACAGATCTTATACCTGCCTTGTGATGACAATGTTGTTCAATGCACTTTAAAAATAAAAGCAAAAAACTTAAGTATGGTTGCTATGTATTTAAGAATAAATATTGCAAACTTGTGGAGACATGTGACTTTAGCCAAATCCCTTTGATGGAGGGAACAACCATATTGCTTTGTAGCTGTGTTGTATTATAAATATTCATTATCGTGATGGATGGTGGGGATGTGGGGATATGGGAGAAGGGGAGTTTCATTTGCTATAAATTGCTGAGGCCAAAGGCAGAGAGAGGAAAAGCTTGGTTCTTGAAAGCATGAGCCTGTGCTTGGCTGACTGCCTGAGGCCTGCAGGCATGGTGCTGTGGGCTCTGTGGGGCATGGATCAACTTCTTTGAGTGGTCCACAGATGTAGATGTCCTGATGGTTAGGACCCCTAGGGTATGGAATGGGCTTCCATACCCCATTGGTGAGGGTGTTCAAGGATAGGCTGGACATGCACATGATAGGCTTGTCATGACTGGAGTTGGCTGGAGCTGGGGGTCAGACTAGATGGCCAAGGAGGTCCTGACTTACTCCGTTTCTGTGTTTCTATTGTCCCCGGTAAGGGCCCTTTCAGTGTGCTGGTGCTAGGCTGTGTGAAATCTCCTGCTTCTGAAAAAGCCTGTCCCTTTGCTTTGACCTTGTGCTGAGAGATAAAGGCCAAAAACAGCTGTGTGCAGAAGGAGCCACCCCTTCCTTAGTGTGACCTAGCATGTCTCTTCTTAATTGCCTTGCCTTTAAGGAGGAAAACCAGGGATGCCATTTTTGTTAACGTGAAGGAGGCAACATGCCTTTCTGCTTTGTACAAATGGAAGACCTTTCTATATGACCTTCTGAGCCCATCATTGTTGTTGCCCAAACATGACAGGCAGATTAGGCTATGTGCCCCAGTCCTACCATCATGGAATGATAGATCATAGAATAGTAGTATTGGAAGGGACCAGAAAGCCATTGGGTCCACCCACTGCTATTGCAAGAACCTAAGTTGCACCATCCCATTCAGATGACTGTCATTGTACTTGACCCACTGTATTGATCTTGAAATGCTTTTGAGAAGAAATTGTGATATTAACTTTTCAATTGGGCAAAATTGGATGTTTATGCTTGGGAGCCATCGACATGATCGCTCCCAAGCGCCCTCTCCAGCCTGGCAGAGCCCGTTCGTCTCCCTGGTATACATCGGAATTACGGGCGATGAAGCGGGTTGGGAGACGGCTAGAGCACAGGTGGAGGAAATCTCGTGATGAGTCCGATCGAACACATCTTAGAGCACACTATCGAGCCTATGCTGTGGCGGTGAGGGCGGCGAAGAAGCGATTCTTCTCCGCGTCCATTGCCTCCTCCCAATGCCGTCCAGCGGAGATTTTTCGGGTGGTGCAGGGGTTGACGAGACCGGGCCCCGATAAAGATTTGGTGCCACCCTCGAAAGCCCGCTGTGACGAGTTTGCCACGCATTTCCAGGAGAAAGTTGCTCTGATTCGTCACGAGCTGGACTCCACTCTTGATACAGATTCTTTTGGGGAGGGACCAACCGTGCCTGCTTGTCCCTCGTTATTGGATGACTTTCAGTTTTTGCGGCCCGATGATGTGGACAAGGTGCTTGGATCGGTACGCTCAACCACCTGTTTACTGGACCCGTGCCCATCTTGGCTATTAAAGACCGCCAAGGACGGGATTGGACCCTGGATTTTGGAGGTGGTCAACGCCTCTTTGAGAGACGGCCGGGTGCCGGCCCCCTTAAAGGAGGCGGTAGTCCGGGCAGTCCTAAAGAAGGCTTCCCTGGATCCAGAGGTGGTCGCCAATTATAGACCGGTGGCCAACATCCCGTTTTTGGGTAAGGTGCTGGAGCGGGTGGTGGCGGGACAACTCCAGGCACTCTTGGAGGAAACTGATTATCTGGACCCATTTCAGTCCGGCTTCAGACCCGGTTTTGGCACTGAATCCGCCTTGGTCGCCCTGTACGATGACCTATGCAGGGAGAGGGACAGGGGGAGTGCGTCCCTGTTAGTCCTTCTTGACATCTCAGCGGCTTTCGATACCATCGACCATGGTATCCTTCTGGAGAGGCTGGCGGGATTGGGGGTTGGAGGCACTGCTCTGCAGTGGTTCCACTCCTATCTCAATGGCCGATACCAGAAGGTGGTGCTGGGGGACTATGGCTCTGCGCCATGGCAGCTATGCCATGGGGTTCCGCAGGGCTCCATTTTGTCCCCCTTGCTTTTTAACATCTACATGAAACCGCTGGGGGAGGTCATCAGGAGGTGTGGGCTGCGGAATCATCAGTACGCGGATGATACCCAGCTCTACCTCTCGTTTTCCACCGATCCAGGTGAGGTGGTGGCTGTGCTGAACCGGTGCCTGGCCGAGGTAATGGGCTGGATGAGGGCCAATAAACTGAGGCTCAATCCAGACAAGACGGAGGTCCTGTTGGTAGGTGGGTCGGGCTACAGTGTAGGGGACCTGACCCTAGTCTTGAATGGGGTTGCACTCCCTCTGAAAGACAGGGTCCGCAGCTTGGGAGTGCTCCTCGACCCGGAGCTGACCTTGACTGCTCAAGTGTCAGCAGTGGCGAGGAGCGCCTTCCAACAGCTTCGGCTGATACATCAGCTGCGTCCCTTCCTGGAACTCGATTGCCTGACAACAGTGACACATGCGTTGGTGACTTCCCAGTTGGATTACTGTAACGCGCTCTACGTGGGGCTTCCCTTGAAGACGGTCCGGATACTTCAACTGGTGCAAAATAGAGCTGCCAGGGTACTGACGGGGACTGGGCGTGGTTCTCACATCACCCCAGTTCTCCGTCAGCTCCACTGGCTTCCCATTGAAGTCCGGGCCCAATTCAAGGTGTTGGTTCTTACTTATAAGGCCCTAAATGGCTTGGGCCCTGGCTACCTAAAGGAGCGCCTGCGACCATATATGCCCTCCCGCCCCTTACGATCAGCGGCAGAGGCTCTCCTCCGGGAACCCTCCATGCGTGATATTAGGAGGGTGAGTACCCGGAGGAGGGCTTTCTCGGCGGTGGCGCCCCATCTATGGAATGCGCTCCCCAGAGAGGCTCGCCTGGCGCCGTCGTTATCTGCTTTTCGGCGCCAGGCGAAGACCTTTTTATTTAGACAATATTTTAATTAATATTATTGTTAATTTATGTTTATGTTTTGGTTTAATTTATGTTTAATTAATTTATGTTTAATTTATGTTTAATTTAAGTTTAATTTAAACTTGTTATTTATTTTTGTTGTATGTTTTTATATGATAACCTGAGATGGGCCAGTTTTTAAATTTGGTATATGTTTTTAATAATATATTTGTTTAATGTTGTGAGCCGCCCCGAGGCTGCTGCAAGGGGCGGCATATAAATATTTAAATAAATAAATAAATAAATAAAATGAGCTTAGATTTGGAGGGGGCTTCAGTGCTCTAGCCTTTGCTGTGGTCCTGTGCCAAAGCTCCCATACATTGTCCAGTTCCTGCTACCACCTTCTTCTTTGAATGCATTTTCAGCAGCTACAAATAGCACAATGATAAGTGATGAGCACAAAGGTATGAAAGCAGGGAAGAGACCAGGGTGTTGTGAGCTAGGCATTCCCTTCCAAGCAAGACAGTCTCTCCAGCACTTCTTGTAAGTGTCTTTATTCTACATAGAAGACTCCAAGCATTCACAAACCTCTGATCATACACAAAAAGTTGTTGAACCCTCTCTGCCCCGGCTTTACCCAAAGCTTTGCTTATGAACCCTTCAGGGCCTTTCTGGAAGGAGGGGTGCTGTGGACTGGGCACGTCTGCATTCTGCACTCTGAGCCCCCTAATTTGGCCAGCCTGCAGCTGTGATGACAGACCCTCAGATCCACATCTTCAGGAGGCTGACATTCTCCATCCGAGAGACTACCCTTTTCCAAATCTCCTCCCTCCTGTCTTCCTTCTGTTTCATTCCCACAGGTGGGGAGACTGGGTCCCATGGGTGTCCTTGAGCTACTTTCATCCAGAATAGGCTCAGACTATACTGAGAGATTGAGTCTGCAGATGCAGGCCAGTCTGTTGCAACAATTCTGTTATCAGAGTTTGAGGTTTGAACCTTGTCTAGTTCAACCAGCACCACATCATCCTCAGAGTCTCAGCTATCAGTCCCACCACACCCAAAACAGGCCACTTCTTGTGCATGCCTGGGAATCTCTCCAGAGCGTGCATGCATGACACAGGGAGAGACAGTGGAGAGAACAACTCTCTCTCTCTCCCCCCGCCTCCTTGCCCATATAAATATGGACCAAATATTCATATAGCTCCTTTTTCAAACCTAATTTATGGTGTTAGGTTTTTATGGGTGCTTAACATTCATTGAGCAGCTTCTAGAAACCATTGACAAGAAACTCAGATACTTGTTTACAGCTACAAAAAAACTGGATGTCCCTAAAGCTGTTTTATGAACATGAAATGATAGTACAAGGTTGACAGAACCATACATATGCATGGCTGTACATTCCATGGGACATCAAGTATATGATGAATTTAATCAAGTTAATCATGTCTTTAAGGAACCAGGCACACCTTTTGCCTTTAAAACCTCCACTTAAATGGGAGATGATGTAGAGATGCATTCTCCTCATCATGTTTCCCCACCTCGGTCCTGTGCTACACCCTTTTCCTAGTTGCTGAATAACACCAAAAGTCTTACTCATCGTAGAGGGTGGAGATATGGGTAGGATAAAGTTGTAAAATTGCAATCCAGCACCACTGGGGATAAAATGTAGGCAAACTGATAGTTCTGGGTTATTAATTTTTATTTCATTTAATACATAGAAAGCACTCCTTTGTTGGCTGACGGTATGGCTAACAAAGGACTCATTCACTCCTTTCTGGAAATTGCTTTGCAAAGATATTAGTGAATCTAATGTTAAGTTCTGGCATGTCAATCATTTTGTAAAAGCTACATTTGTAATATGAAAGGCATGGATTTGAAAAACAAGCTAAGAGTTATAAATCTTGTTGCAATAACAAAGATTCATTGGTTAAAATGTTAACTAAGCCTGTTCTCTTCATGCTTCACTTACTGTATGGATCACTGAAACTGAATGGGAAATGCAACATTGCGGTTCATAAACAGTCATTTGCAAAACAGCTATTTTATATTAAGTGTAGTTAACAGTCAGGTTAACAGCCATAAATGTAATATTTACGTTAAGTGAAATAACTGCTTGGTTGAGATAAGCTGAGAAAAGAGATACTTTTAACCGAGAGAGAGAGAGAGAGAGAGAGAGAGAGAGAGAGAGAGAGAGAGAGAGAGAGACTGAATTACAAATATAACTTGACATCCTAAAATAAAGAGATCTTTATCCCCTTTTTATATACATACACCTTGCAAAGCAAGGACATTTATCTATCCTGAAATGGATGGTTCTTCATTCAGAATATGATGGTAAGTTTTCTGACAAGATCAAGACAAGTGACATCTCTAAAAGGCCAAGAAGGTTATTCTGGTATGAATGGATAAAAGTGACCTAACCTAACTTACAGTAATCTTTTTTATTCTTTCAGAAAATGTTCCTGTCTGCTGCAAGTGAAGAAGAAATTTTTGCACACCTTGGCCTGGATTACATTGAACCATGGGAAAGAAATGCATAGAGAGATTTGCTAATATCTTTCCACAACTTTCAAAAATCTCTAATTTTACAATTACTTTTACCTGAAAAGCTTAACTTCATTATTTAGGAAGACAGATATGAAATATACACAGATAGTCATTGTAGCTGTAGGTTTGCTCTGAACTGCTCAGGAAAGAAGATTAGTTTAGTGTGTCTGCATGCAAGCTATTGGACAACATGACTGCCTTAGTTTCTCAACAGACACAGCTCTAGCATAAGGGCACAACGCCAACAGCATACTCTGGCATTTTCCCCTGAAGAATCCATTGCCCCATCATGTGCTATTAGTGTTGCTGTAGAGGTCCATTAAGGTCCACTTAATGTGTCAGATGTGTGAGTGCAGCAGCCCCAGTGGATGTGGCCCATACAATCTGCAAGCAAGCTTTTCAAAACTGTCCAGCACTAACAGTACCAAAACTGGCATTCAAGTAGCTGTATGGGAGTAATGGTGACCTGGCTAAATCAGACAGATGAAGCAGATGAAATGAAAAACCATGGATTTGATTTCTATAGTGTTTAAGGTACTGGAATTTAAGAAATAGAATAAAAAGACAAGTCATGCCCCTTGCAATTCTCTATGCGGATAGGGGTGGGGGAGACATGTCTGCCTGATACAGTGCAACTTTTGGAGGCAATGGCTACTCATGGTGAGCAAGCCAAGAAAGATGGCAGTGTGAAAAGCACTGAAATGACCAAGAATGCCTTGCATCAGTCAGGGATGCTTCAAGTGTTACTCAGGGTAAACTTTGGTCTTAGTCAAGACAAGGGCTGTGCATATACAGCCTTTGAAAAAATTAAGTCTAAATCTGGCTGTATGACGCAAGACAGAATACAGGCTCAGACATTCTTGTCGGTGTCTACTTCCAGTACCTTGATGCAGCCACCCTGCTACTTACTTTTTGTTTTCTCTCTTTGTTGCATTCCATTGGAAGGTGCTGTGTGCAGGACTGAGCAGCAACATCTGTAACAGGCAGCAAGTTTTCACCAGTCCAGTCCCTTCTTTATGCCTAAGTCTATGCAGAGCAAGAAAAGTTGTAGTATAGGACTACTTTTAAGATTTACACAAGCTTATTCTCTGAGTACTGATATGTAATGATGTCTTTCTGGCTCAACAATTTTTGTCACTCTGATGGAAATAAAGGGCTGTAGCTGTGAGTACAGATTGTGTTTAAGATTATGCTAAAAGCTCTCGTGTATATGTTCTGCTGGATCAAAGCCTGATATACTGGCATAGAGCTAGTATGTGGCACTGAGTGTTTTTAACAATGGGGTCAGTTGAACTCCAAAGTGGTTTGATAATTATTGGGGATGTAGGTAACTCCCCCCTCCTCCTCGTGTGGGGAGGGGAACAAAGGCATTTGTTCTTCCCAAGTATAAGGTTTAACAATGGAGAATAAATGGGATTGGCCAAGTATTTTATCTTTATTTGCATATTTCCATATTTCTAGAGACTAGTTTCTTTTGCTTGCACAATGTGAATAAAAAGACTTTAGGGATCTTGTCCATCAGTTTATCCCTAACATTAATAACAATCCATATTTAAACATGCTGCAGCAACACTAAATTTTAAAGGCTTCATTTATGTGAAAAATAAAATAGCATTAATGGAAGGATGATTTAAAATGTGGCTCTGAAAGGTAATTAATATCTGGAAAGGTTTTTTGGTTTTTTTTGGAAAAGCTGCTCTAGAGAAGTAGTGCTGTGTTAGTAAACATGACTGTCAAAAATCCTTCCAGTGCATTATGAATATCAACATTTAACTCCAATATATGTTTTAAAAAGATAGCACACTGTGCACTTCTGTGAAATATGACCTCATTTTAATGAATAAAATATTCCAAAGATTTTTCATAAGAATGAGAATCTTGGCACTATTATAATATGGCAGGTATGAAGCCTGTTCTGCCCCATAACATTCACTTAGAAGAGTAGCCAATTATTTTAATGGACCTGCTCATGAAATCAAAGATCTGTGGAAATGAAGGTTATCTGTGTTAAAATAGATTATTTTAGCCTAAGATGACCAACAGAGCTTTGTATGGACATAACTGGCATACTCAAATCTCTTAAATTATTCAGATGCAACATCTAATGAAACATACACATTCAATTTTGGCAGAATTGTAAACATAGTGTGATCTCCTTGTATCATGGAGCTCATTTTGGGAGTCTGGAACATAACTATGGTCTATGAAGTTAGGATAGAAATGACTATCAGAATGTCACTTTTGTAGACATCTTAAAGCTGTTTGCTCATGAGAAGTCTGGTTGCTTTCCTTGTATGTGAATTGTCTTGGGCTTATTTCAAGTCATAGGCTATGGAATAACTAGCTTTTACAGATATATGATTCCGTTTTTACCTGTGTATTAGTAGCAGACCACATTTTACAAGGTGCTATTTTCCTTTGTCAATGTGTACATTAGCTGGATATGGCTGAGGGGCTTGTGGATCAAAGGCTGAGTGCCTGTTTGTCATGCAGAAGCTTACCGGTTCAATTCCCAGAATCTCCATGTTGTACTTGAAGAAGCAGTTCACAATTTACTGTCCTCAGCATTTATATACGCTGTCAGTTTATAAGGAAGGAATGTAGAAGTTTAAACCATCATCTTCAGGCAAAGCATGTGTTAGATTTGGGGTTTCCTTACTGCAGTTTAACACCCTAGGTTGCAGGAGAGCTCTGGATCTGATCACAGATGCAGCATAGCCAGGAAGACAAAGCACAAGACAAGTTCACAGTGAGTAGAGGCATTTTTCTCTGTTCACCTTCTCCCTTTCAGCACCTGTGCTTTACCTTGATAGAGAGGTTGCATGCTCAGATTTGACCTTCCCATCCCACAGGAAGTGGGAACACTCAGATTGTGAGATAAACTTTGCAGTTCTGAAAGGCATTATGCAAAGGATGATTTGCAAGGACTTTTCATAGTGCAGAGTATTATGACAACTGAATATTAGTAAACTACAGTTTAACTTCTCTAAATGACCCAAAGCACATTCAAAGCATCTGTATCATCAAAGTGTGTGTGTGTGTTCATAGCTAGATGGTTGCCATTAATATGTGTGACATAAGGAGATACATAAGGAAAGACAGATCCTTATATTGGGAAGCTTACTATCAACATGTTAACAGGGACATCAAAGTGATGGATGGAATGGGAGACAGTAGTAACAAAAAGGATGAGGAAGAAATAAGAGACTTGTGTAACAGTAGCCAGATGAAAGCAAAAATTTACTTGTATTGGGCTGCAGGATTTTGTATATTCTATCCCCTAGAAGACATCAGTTTCTGTGCCCAGATATTCCAAAGACTGTGCTAAACAATATTCTGTGCCATATTCTCTGGATTGAACAAATTATAAATATTGGGAGCATGTTCATAGTGTTGATTATTTATAGTGTTTGCCAAAATCCTCTTGATTTGATTTGGAAACAGTTTGCAATTTACATGATCTCTCAGAAAAAGTTCATCTGTTTTCCAAGCATTTGCTTCTTTGTGTGGAATCTTATTTCCCACAGGAGTTATACTTTGGTTTCACTTTCCTGTACACAAATGACATTCCAAGCAGGAGAACTGCTTGGAAAGCTCCAACATGCACACATGTTTGTATTGCAGAACAAAGAGGGTTTCTGATCTCAAAACAACAGCCACATAAAGCATTTGTACAAAAAAGGTTTTTTAGTTGTGTGGCCTGATTGTAGAATTCACAATACTGAACAAAATTTTAATTGAAATTAAGGAGTTGACATTGTATTTATAGTTACTTATTTAAAACATTTATGTCCCATCTATAATAAACTGGTCTCAAGATGGCTGACAACAGTAACAGCACAGTAAAAACGCAATGTAAAAACATATGATAAATTTCCCACTTTAAAAAATAATCAATCGTTAAACAATTGGGTGAATAAAAAGGTTTTGGCCTGGTGCCAAAATGAGTAAAGTGTAGGCACCAGGCACACCTCTCTGTGGAGCAGGTTCTACAGCCAGGGCACTACTACAGAAAAGGGCCTTCTCCAGGTAGCCACTCTTATAACCTCTTTCCAAGAGGACTCCTGAAGAAGGACCTCAGTAGAAGATCTTAAGATCTGGCAGGTATAGTATATATGGAAGGAGATGTCCCTTCAGATAACCAGGTCCTAAACAATTTAGGGCTTTATATATCAAACTAACAGCTTAGATTGGGCCCAGACTTAAATCAGTAGCCAGTCAGGCAAGGCATTGGGTGGCCATCATATAATTCTTTCAACTGTAGTGCAGCTAGTTTTGGCCACCTGGACTGCTCAATGCTGATGGCGCATATCAAGGATGTTGTTTAACATTTTAAGGTGGATAAGGTGCAGGAAAAGACACTCAATTGGTAATGCACATGCACTGAACATGTGTGGGCAGAAGGTAGATCTATTGGATCTGTCTAGGTGATTTGCTATAGATCATCAAGGGTTTCTGTCACCCATGACCCAAACAACAGCAATGGAAAACTAAACAAAACATGTTAACCCCCCAACTAAATTAAGCTTCTAAAATGAACAAAACGGGCAGTAACTTGTGGGTATTTTATGACAGGACTGTGAGCTAAGTTCAGGTCTAGTACTGAAATCATATTTTTAGATTCAGAGCATGCTAGGGGATATCCTGTTCTTTAATTCCAAGTTATGTCTTTTATACCAGCTCTGTTTGGCCATGCTGGGAATTCTAGTTTAAAAATAATACCTGAAGTCAGTTTTTCATCCTATTGAGGGTAATTCCCTCCAAATTTTGTAATGGAAAACCCAACATGATTTAAAATGTCACAGGCCATTTCTTAGGCACCCTGTGAAATCTAGACCAACCTAGCCCTAGTCCCAACCCCAACTCCAACTCTGGGAGCAAAGATGACAAAACTGAAACTGCTGCTCTTTGGGCTCATTATAAGGAAGCAAGAAGATCAACTATGGAGTGATTCCTTAAGGAAGCCTTAGGCTGTCACAGTTACGGTGCTGAAAAGATGACATTGCTGGTGCCAGGCAGGCCTCATTAAGAAGATCACTCCATAAACAGGAGACTGCTGTTGGGAAGGCCTTCTTGTTGCCACCCTCCAAGACTCTCTTGGAGCTGGTTCAAAGAAAGGCCTGGATAGAGATTGCAATGGCCAGGTAGATTCAGATTCTCTCAGGTATTATGGCCCAAGCCATGTAGGACTTTGTTTATTTACAAGTTCAGACAATGCAATTTTGGGGGCATACAATATGAAGTACTTAATAGTAAGTGTAGACTTTGTAGATTTTAGAATGATTAAATGAATGGACAAATTCACCTGAAAGACCAAATCAACACAAGTCTTTTGTGTACAAATATCACCAAAGCCAGAAATAGGCACATTTGATGGAAAAGTGACAGCTTGGTGCTGTGCTGTCAGATATGATTGTAGTTATGTGAGTACAGGCTGCAGAAACAAATTAGCCTCACAGTTTTCTGTAAAGCTGTCTTAAAGAAAAATGTTTTTTGTAAGTTCCTGCTGGATCAGCTCCAACTTTGTGAACAGAAAATATTGATCCATCTGATGTGAATAGCAACAGTAGCACACCTAGACCAGATAAAAGACATGATGGATAAATACGTTATTTTACTACAGGTAGTGCAGAGAATACTACTCTTACTGGCATGAATTGGAGCAGAAGTTGGCTTTACTGATGATTGCACTAACAAACAAATATATTTCAGGAAGATGCCAAAAAGTGCTGTGGCTACTAAAAATATCTTGGTTTGACACAAAATTTCCATTTCCTCAAACACATTAGCATTTGTGACTGATAATGCAAATGTGAATTATGTCACGGTTCACTTAACATACCATCTGCTCCAAGAAAGAAAAGCAGCTGTTGGTAGATGTAAGTTGCAGAGCTGATGTGGAATGCAATATGCTCACATACTGTATGGCATAAATCAGTTGGATGTTGACAATATATTGTGTTAAAACTATTCATCTAATTTTTTAAAAAGTTTGCAAAAGGAAACACTCAGTGGCAAGCAGTTTAGAGATAGCAGACAACATCGCAGGGCAACATCCTGACCAGATGGCTTTTTCTCCAGCCAGTCATTGCTAGACTGCATGCTGCATCTGCAGTTATATTCTCCTAAAAACTTTTGGCATGAATCGAGAAGTGGGTTAACTGGTGTGGAAGGATCGCACATTGCTTGGTAAGCCTGCTCCATGATTTCAGACCTGAAACCAAGACTCAGGTATCCAGAACATGCCTGCAAAATATGAGAGCAAACTGGGAAATGAAAGGTGACTTGAATGGAACCATATGTATTATTACTATTACTATTGCAGCAACATGTAGAGAAGTGGTCAGTTCACTAAAACAATCCTGAAACGGTTCTAGTAGGAGTTCAAACATAGACTGTTCATCTTTTATAGGTTCCTGGACTGGAACTGGTTCTAGGTTTTTACACATCCCCCCATTTTAAAATGTTGAAATGGCTCTACTAAGACTCAGTTACTAGCAGAATAAACTTGATGCAGGCGTTTCAGGTATGCCAATTCTTTTGGCCACTGGAATCCCACCCCAACCAGCATCCTTAAATTGAATTAGGACTTTGGGCTGAAAAAAGAAGCAACTGAGACACAGGATACTTTAATTCATATTATGACATCATCACATAGAAAAATAGAAACAGTGGGTGACAGTGAAACAGTGGATTTCAGCAGCATCTCCAGCTCACACTCTAACATGTAATTCTGCTCTTAAACTTCCATTAGAATTTATGGGTGGCATTTAGTTCCTTGATTGTAAGAGTGCCTGCTTAAAAAACAGAAGTCTGCTCTTTTCCAAAGCTACTTTATTATGGTGGTGCCACCTTCCCCAACCCAATGTTCTTGAGATGTGTTGGACTTCAGCTCCCATCCTCCCTGACTGTCAGCCAGGCTCACTGGGCTGATGGAAGTTGTAGTTTAAAACAACTGGAAGTCATCAACTTGAGGATGTTTGTGACTCAGGGCCAGGGTTGTGCATGTGATTTCTAAAGCAATGGTCAGGATCCCTGTGGCCCTGGGCATGTGCTTCCTGAACAGCAAGCCCTCCCCTGCCCTACTTCACAGCAAATGCTTCCAGCATTTCCAAACCAGTGTGTAGTATGGTATGGCACCCACGTGTGTGCACATGTGGTTCGAAGACAGGTGGTAGCCAAATATTTTATTGGCATAAGTGCCTGTTCTTGGTCTCACCCAGAACAGCAGCAAGCTACTTACCCGAGGTATATTTTCCAATGGAAATAATTCCAAAACAGAGGTTCCTGAATGACATTAGCAGTGTATTTCTGAACTCTGATTACCTTACTATACTATGTCTTTTCTGCTGGAGCTATAACCCACGTGTGGTGGATAACATGGCTCCGAAGGACTATTTGATAATATCACATTTTTGACTACCTTGCATTAATATATATGACTGAAGAAGACATAATGGTGTGCTTTAAGTTCACTGGGAGAAATGATTATGCTGGCAGAACACATAATAGTTCCACAAGGGGTGACTACAGATGTGTGCACCTGCCCTCTGGGGCTAAGGGGAAGATTTACTATTGGCATAAAGGGGATGACAAATTGCCAATATCATGGTTTTAACTTCACAAGAGCAAAGAACAAACAGCCTGCAGTTCCACTGTGCTAACAGTATTCTGAAAAGAATGGGAATGGTAGAGATGCTGTTATGTACCTTCTGTTAGGTTTGGGGGAGCTGGCTTGGGGGAGCCCCCCCACCTCGCCACTGGATTATGTCAGAAGAGGATTTGCAACCTTGATGACTACTGCCCTACCAGGGGAGATGAAAGGAGAGGCAGGGCCATCCCATCAGTGCTGCTGGAATTGTCTGCCTTCCTCTCTGTCCCTTTACTCTTGAACGTCATGTCTCTTCAGGTGATCAGCCTGAGGACCAGTGTTGTCCTGTTATACTGATTGGAGGCCAGCAACTCTGGGGCCCTTTTTGGCTGAGGGGTGGGATAAAGAATACTTGGAATAAGTATCACTGTACAGGACACTTTGCTAAGTGTGTACTTCACCAACATTTCACATCAGCGAATACAGACACTCCTGTGTATGTATGGCCCTGTATAACAGTGGCGATCACTGGCCACAGCTTCTCCTGCATTGGCTTCTGAATAGGGGTAGAAAAGAAATTCATCCAAATAGGAACTTATCTAATTTTGCTGAAATTAGGCCAACCAGTACAAACTTGGATATCCTTTGCAATTCACACTTGTCCAGAATTTGCAATGGGATCTTCCAGTGAAAGTATACATATAAATAAATGTATATTATGGGAAAATATATGCAAAGGCATATATTAGATATGGGTATATTGGAAGAAATGCACACAAAAATGTATACACCTTTGTGTGAACTTTTAAAAAACATTCTCAAAGTTAAGAATGGATAAAATTTAAGAAGGGAAAACTTCAAAATGGACGGAGAACTGAACTGAAAGATTCATCTGTGAGGTGTGGGAATGCTTGCCAGTAAACTGACCACACACATGCTCATTTCATTATTTAAGAGTATCTGATCCAGCCATGTGAGTATCTGATCCAGATAGAGTAGCTGCAGTTCTGACACATGCAGGATGCACTGCATGGTCATGTAGACAGAAGAGTCACACACCACCCAGCATGGCTGGCTGAGAAGTGCTGGTAGTTGCAGTACTCTTTCTGTTGAAACCTGCATAGACAGGTGTCAGCCGTGGCTAATGGAAGAGGAGCCAGGACATGGTTTGTGCAATTGGAATGCGCTCCCCAGAGAGGTTCGCCTGGTGCCATCATTATATGTTTTTCAGTGCCAGGTCAAGACATTTTTATTTAATCAATATTTTAATATGTTTTAATACTGAATTTTATTGTTGTATTTTATTAATTTGCAGCCAGAGTGGATTGTCAATTTATCTATGTTGTAAGCCATCCAGAGATGCAAGTAATTACCAAGTTTTTAATTAATTTTAATGTACTGTTATTTATATATTTTAATTGTGTTGTGAGCCGCCCCAAGGCTTTGTTGTGATGGGGACGGCATAGAAATGTTTCAAATAAATAAATAAATGGATGGATGGATGGCATACAAATTTTATAAATTAAATAAATAAATAAATAAATAAATAAATTGCATGTGGACCAATGCATTTTTCAAAAGGCATCTCCAAAATATTTCCACAATGTAAAAATGCAGCAAGACCTGGACAGTTACATATTTACAAGGGATGTGTACTGCAAATAAGGACCGTCTCTAGGAAATAGGAATATTTGCAGCATATGGTAGCTGGATGTTCAGGAATATTGTGACAAGTGACAATTTAAGGCACAGCATTTTTTACTTCTTCAGATAGTTTTGTGATGAGTTGGCAATGCTGCCATCAAATAAATTGAAAGAAGCTAACAGATGCTGTGCATGTTGCCCCCACATGCTGTGGACTCATAAGCAGAGCTTAACAGTTCCAGTAAGTCTTTTACTCTGAGCTTGTTTATTCCACTTCAGCAGTCCCCATAGCCATTATGGAGCATGGAGTTAAGAGTATACATATAAAAAGTGTGGCTCAACAAGGAGTTTTGGGGAAAAAGAGGTGTACAAAACCCAAAAATATATTTTGCACTACAAAAAACAATCCAAAGGAAAGGCAGCCATTCACTCGGCTGAGGAAGGCAGAGATGAAATTAAAGTACAGCTATTTCAACTCATTTTTCTTTTTCTCCTTATCCCTCCCCATAACGTCCTCCTTTCGTGTCATTTCATTTCAGATTGCAAGCCTGTGGGCACGGTCTATCTTGTTTTTGCTGATCATGTGTATGCCATCCTGAAGTCTTTTTGGCTGAGAAGCAAGACAAATATGCTTTAAATTCACCTCTTGTGACACTGTAGTGTTTCCTCCAGGTGGAAAAGACAGTTATAGGCTAGATGGGCCAGTGGCTTGGCAACTTCCTATGTGGTGCTCAGATATATAGGTCCCATTTTTATGATTCTTCTTTTAAACTTACTATAGTCACAGAAGGGAAACAGGCCTTCATTTTCTGTTTTCCCCCATTTCAAAACCTTCCATTTCCCCCACATTTTACTGTTTATGCAGTTTGGTGATAATAAAAACAGTTGGATCAACAGGAGTTTGTTTTCGCAGCCTCCCCCTTTCTCAAAATTAGATGCAAAATATTGCATCCCAGCTAGCAGGAGTGATTGGATGAACCATGCAGTATCACCAAGAATGCCTGAGGGACAGAAGCTGTTCAAGAAAGATATAGCAAAGTATCAGCATCCATGTAGGAGAATGTACAATTCCAGCAAATCAGGCCTCTGAGTGCCGACACATAAATTAGGAAAAAATGCTGGGGCTGGAAAGGAACCCTCTGGGGGCCATCAGACCTAAGCTTAATGCTTAGTGAAGGGAAGGAAAAATAGCTCAAGGTCACCACAGTGACCACTTTTGCTTCATATTAAAACTAAACAAGGCCAGTGTAACATCACTAGCAGGCCATAGCCCAGTATGGAGCTCAGTGTTCGAAAGCATCAGTGCTCTGTAGCAGAGCTGGAAGATACAGGCACTCAAAGGAGATACCACATATTGGCCTTGGTGTCCCTCTGGGGATTGCTTAAGGTCTAGTATTCCCTGCAATTCGTGTTCACTAGTTATGGAGCAAGCATAAGCAAGCAACAGGATGTGGCCATTCCAGAAGCTTAGTGGGGAAAGGGGCAAGACCTGTCCTTATCCACAATCAACCTACTTGCTGGATATGAGTAAGACAAGTGTATGGCACAATGTACCCTGACTGCTGGTGTGCCATATACTTTACTATCATTCCCTCCCTCCTTATGCTCTATTGAAGGAGTCAGCAGAAAGCAGCTTTCCAGTGAACTCAACTGATTCTGAATCAGAAGAACTGTGGATTGAAACTAGGCATGTCATTAGAGAACAATGTGAAAAATAATTCCTGTGGCAAAAAGAAAGAAAAAGTCTTGATGGATGATGGAAGAAACTCTCACAATTGCTAAGGACAGGTGAGAAACAAAAGCAAAGGTGATAGAATATAGGGTCAGAATCCTAAATGCAACTTTTCAGTGACTGTGACTATCATGTAGAGACAATTAAAAAAAGACCTATTATGATGCCAACACAAAAGAGGAAAAACAAGAGATTCTTCCAGAAGATCCAAGAAAGCAAGGAGGAATTCAAATCTAGCAGAGGAATGCTGAAAGGCCAAGTGGGGATTTGAACCACATTAGCCTCTACAGCTTGGAATTGTTCTATTGCTACCCTGTCTACTCTGGGCACTTTATTCCTTACAAGTGTTTTCAGAGCAGCCTTTACTGCTTCCTAATATTGCAGGTTCTACATACTTCAGCTATGCCAACAAACTTGGAATTTGTGCCTCAGCACTTGATTGTCCTGATGCATACGCAGTCTCATGGATAAGCAGTTTCTGTTGGGACAGAATATGGAGAAAAAGATGGCTCCTGTAGGCAAAAGCATCAGATAAGGGTGTAGTAGGAGGGAGAGTACCTGGAGGAGGGCCTTCTCTATTTTATCTCCCTTTCTGTTTAATCTGCATGTACAACATATCATACGGAAAGCTGGATTAGGATTAGAGGAAGAAGGAGTGAAAATTGGCAGAAGATGCATTAATAATGCAAGATATGAAGATAATATAATCTTACTAGCAGAAATAATTGAAACATCTCCTAAAGAAAGTGAAAGAAGAAAGTGCAAAAGCAGAACTGCAGCTCAACATTAAGGAAAAAGATAATTACAGAAGAATTATGCCATTTTAATGTCAACAAAGAAAAAATGAAATTGTGAAATATTTTGCATACTTTTGCTCAATCATCAATTCAAATGGAGACGGCAGCCAAGAAATTAGAAGACTGAGTTTTGGAAAGGCAGCAATGAAGGAACTAGAAAAGATAATCAAGTATAAGGAAGTTTCACTGGAGACCAAGGCCAAGTTCATCCACACTTTTGATCACTATGTAAGGGGATGAAAGCTGGACAGTGAAGAAAGCTGACATTTAAAAATTCCTGCATTCAAAACAAGGTGCTGGAAGAGAGCCTTGAAAAGTGTGTGGACAACAGAAAGAGCAACAAGAGGGCCCTTGATCAATTTAAGCCAGGAATTCCTCTGGAATCATGAGGAAGTATGACTCACTTGGAAAAGTATAACACTAGGTCAAGTCAAAGACAAAAGAAGAATACCAAGACCAAATCTGAGATGGATTGGCTCCATAAAGGAAGCCACAAGCACTGAGGCTACAGAAGCTGAAAATTGGCTTGACAGCACATAACCACAAATTGTGACAAGTGTTTGCCACACAATGGTTAGTATTATTGGATCTTATTGTGATCATTTCAGCCTATGGCAAGTTTTTGAAAAGATAATTGCCTGGCCCAGGAAAAAGCAGTTGTGTAGAATTGCCCAGAGCAAGGCAAAACTGGCTATCATGGACTGAGATGACTGTGACAGTCAGTTCTTAAAGTAACTTCATTGCTGGCCTGTTTGGGGGTGATTTCTAGCTTTGTCAAACTATGAAAAATGTAACTCTCTTATTTTCTGTTGTGTTACAGGCCATTTCTGTTTCATTGCTATTTTGCCCAATTTTTTTAAAAGAATGTTCTGTCTGTTATAAACTTGAAAAGCATTCCATGGTTCAAGAAAACTTGTGCTTCATGAATAGCAGACTGACATTCCACCTTCACTCTGAAAGTGAAAAATGAAAAGAAACGGGATGTCTCTGTCTCTCTGTGTGGTGTTTAATAGAAAAGAGAGAGAGAATCCCACTCAACAAATCTGTGCATTTGTTGACACAACTCTTGAAATCCTGGCCAATGAAGTTAAGCTACTGTCATTGAATAAAGTTACTTCTTTGCATTGGTTCAAAGCTAGTAGCAGTCTTCCCTTTGAAACCAACTTCAAAAATTAAGTACCTTTTACAAAGTTTTCAGAATCAGATGCTGGTCCTATGGATAAGTCAGTCAAATACTTATTCAGTTTCCTTCATCTTTTTGTAGACCTTGCAAGTGTATTATTTTAGGATGTTAGGATTTTAACCAATTCAAAATCTTCTGTTGTATTTTACAATTTTTACAATCTGCCTCTTTCCTCCTTTCTCTGTCTCTTACACAAGACATTGTTTTGTTTATGGCCACTGTGTGATATTTAAGGTGTAAAAATAATGAACATAATGTTGGTCTCACACTTTTGGTTCCATGTACATGATGGAATTTCAGAATGTGTTTATAGTTGCCCTGGAAGGATTTCTAGCTGGTATGAGGGGATAGGTTATAGAATGGTGCTGCAAAACAGAGCAGATTTACTCTAAATTTTGAAAAATCTTTTACAAATCTTGTCCAACAGCCCTTAGGATAAAAGGCAAGGCTACCTGAGAAGTGAGCCAAAGAAACAGAATTTGAAAAGTTAGACAGATTTGGAGAGAGCGTGTAGTCAAATATATGAAGAGCACAGCTCACTTCTCCTGGGAGACTGGGAAGGGGTTGGCAGTTGACAGACTGAGAGAGGAGAGCATGACTTACATGCCTGAGGGAAGTAGAACAAAAAACTAAAAAGGCCTAAAGGAACACAGGTCTGAAAAAGAGTAGTTTGGGAAAGAAAGAAGTTGCTACAAAGTTATCCAAACTGTATATAAAACTGGAGAAGTGGACATGAAATGAAAGGCACTTTCATTTTTAACAACCACCATAGGACCATTTTTCAGTCTGTAGGGACTGTGAAAACAAAGGGTGTTACCAGATCAAGCTTCCATGCCAATACAAGTGGCCTACTTTTATTTATCTATTTATTGCATTTTTATTCTGTTCAATGACTGAAATCTTCTGGGCAGTTCACAACAATAAAAATTATAGAATTCAACAAAATAAAATACAATGTAAAACTACAGTATAAAATAAAATCTAGCAGCAGTGAGAAGATTTAAAGTATAGTAAAGGTAAAGGTAAAGGTTTCCCCTTGACATTAGTCCAGTCATGCCTGACTCTAGGGGGCGGTGCTCATCTCCGTTTCCTAGCCGAGGGAGCCAGCGTTTGTCCGCAGACAGTCTCCGTGGTCATGTGGCCGGCATGACTAAACACCGAAGTGCACGGAACGCTGTTACCTGCCCACCGAAGTGGTACCTTTTCATCTACTTGCATTTGCATGCTTTCGAACTGCAAGGTTGGCAGGAGCTGGGACGGAGCACGGGAGCTCATACCGTGTGCAGATTCGAACCGGCGACCTTTCGATCAACCAGCCCAGCAGCACAGCAGTTTAAACCACTGCGCCACCTGCAGTCCCTTAAAGTATAGTAGCACTTTTAAAACAACAGAAATGGAAATGCTAACATGCCTGGTAAAAGAAGGTCTTCAGTTGAAATCAGAACAGAGCAATTAGCCACTGAGTGAGTCTTTCTGGGAAGCTCCTTCCATAGCCTAGTAAAGTAGACTTTCACTGCTGTGACACTAGACATATGTATCTGGGAATGCCTGATAGGTACTTGGGTCTGAGTAGGCATATCTATTGGATGCTTCAACCAGTGATAGTCTACTGATGTAAGAGTATAGTCACCAAGCCACCAAGAAGTCCCCTGCTGCTGTGTAATGATCTATTCCGTATTATCAAAGGGCTGCCAGAAGTGTATGAGAAGGTTTCTGGCATGTAACTGGAGAAAGCAAGAATTTCTTTGAGGATCATAAGAGATTATGAATCATGGTGCCACCAGTGGAGCAAGAAAAGATATCTGCATGCAGGAAATGTACCATGGACGGAAGAGTTTGGCCAATTGTATATGAACCTATTACAATTGTATATTGTCTTACTTTACAGCCCTTGAGGCTTTGTTGAAATGTATGTAAAGAGGAGCTATTGTTTATTTTAAAATTTGAGCTAAATGAGAAAAATAGTATACTCCATTTGGGGGAATGAATGAAGTCTTATTGGACTACCAGGACCACAACTGTGCTGGAGAAGAAGGCCTGTGAAGGAGGCACACCTGGGCTCCCTCTTTCCCAGCACAATCCTATGACAGCCTGCTTGGTTGGCTGTTGGGAGTATCATTTCAATGGGGTATATGACAACTGATGGAAGAGTACAGGGTGAGGTGTCCTCAGCTTCCCTTTGCACTGACATGGGCAGAAAGGGCATGTGTGGGAAAGTCTGCCTGCACACGCCAAACCATCATCCACCATGAAAGCTCAGGAGCTGCCCACACTCAGTCTTAATTAACTAGCCACCAGTGCAATTGGAATCAAAAATTTTCATGATATGGATTTTGATCTGAATGCATTTTTGAGCACATGAAAGGGATAACAGGAGATGTGAGGTAATAAATACTGCTTATGTTGATATTATCACATTTTTTCATAGTGTGGCAAAGAGAAGATAATATTTAGCACCTATGTGATTCTGGTCTTCCAGGTTGCCAAGCAATTAAATGATATGCACTATATTTTAGTGTTCTATGAGTCTAGATATAAAACTGTTTGTCTATGTGTGTCTGTGTGCACACATCTAATGTCAAACTTTTTTTTCTGATTTGAGCATTTTTTCCTGAAGAGTTCTTGCAAAGTAGACATTTTCAAAAGTAGATGCTGCATTTTTGAGTAATACTGCTTACTCTGAAAGATTTTCTCCATGGAAGAAAATTGATAGCTGATCTTTCTTTGCAAGGATAATTCATTGACAACAACAAACGAAGGAGGGAATAATCAGCCTCACAGGTATGTGAATTGCTCTTTATCATATCCTCCTAACTGAATGATTCCAGATCAGATATAATGGAGAGTAATTATCCCTTATTCTATGGAACATGATGTTCTTGATTGATTCATTGTTCTTTGCACTCATGTTCTTTCACACCTCCTTTTAGCTGTTTGTGAGCAACACTCAATAAAGACTTCAAATTGCCGCTAAAATGCAAGGTATTTTTATACTTGCAGAAATTGCTCAGTTTGAAGGATGAGCCAAGTTTCTGAAGGTTTCTTTTTCACAGCTAATGGTGATATTGGAAATGGTTGCCACACTTGTTATAAAGGAAGCAATCCAACCGTCGATCTAGTAAGCATCAGTGTAGGGAAAATGGAATGGAATCTGGAGGGTCAAATGGGGAGGTCCATCAGATGCTCATCCCCCATATAGATTTCTTCATGGATCCAGTCCAATATTATAGGCACATTCCAAGCTATCCATCCTCATTTGTCAAGAGAGAGCCAGTGTGGTGTGCTGGTTAAGAGTGCAGGTTTGGGACTCAGGCAGTCTGGGTTGTAGTCTGTTCAGCCATGGAGCCTACTGGGCCAGTCACAGACTCTTAGCCCAATCTATCATAACAAACCACAGATGCTGCTGGGGGGAAAAGATCGCAAGCAGGCGAAGGTGAATGATGTAAGCCCAGGGCTTTTTTTGTCATAGAACGCACCGGAACAGCGTTCTGGCACCTTTTTTTCAATGAATTTTACGAAGTGATGTTTAATGGAGTAGCAGATCAGCAGCAAACATCATTAACACAGGGCCTGCAGGTTGCTATTGTGTCTGCTATCTGATAGTGAGAGATAGCTGCTTGGAACTGGAACGCTGCTCCTCTGCTCGCTGCTTCTGCTTGGGATTGGTGTGTGTGCTTACTGCCGGCGGAGACGTGAGTTCCGGCACCTTTTTTTTTTTTTTAACAAAAAAAGCACTGTGTAAGCCTCTTTGAGTTCTTAAAAGAAAAAAGGTGGGATATAAATCTTATCAATGCATAAACAGTTGGCTGCAGGTAGCCTTTAAAGTTCAGGGGTCACAGTGAAGAAGCACTTTTTTGTCCATTTAATATTATCCTCCAATATTACCAAAATGGGGATCCCACTCTTCAAGGGAGTGAACTATTTAGTGGAAAGGGTTCTATTTATGAACCAGCCTACTTTAAATGGATTCGTGTTGGTGGAGGATGGGGTCAAGCAACTTAATTCCGGTCCAGCAAAAGCTTATTTATTTCAATTCCGCTGAACATGGGAGGTGAAGAGCTAGGGAAATTTCATTTCTTTCTAGTGAAAGCAAGAGAAAACTCTCCTGGGGACTGACATGCAATTAACTCATGTGACAGTGGTAAGTATCACATCACATCTGAAAGCAATGAGTGGTTTCAGGAACAATTTCCTTGCAAGTATGTGGCATAATCTCTGAGCAGAAAATAGCTGTGTTGTGGCACTGATGTCACGACAGTGCATGGCAAGGAGACATAAACACTGTGTCATGGCACTGCATTTTACCTTACAGGAGACAGTTCTTTAAGGACAGTTCTAAGGACCATTAGAGAACAGTCCTCTGTTTGGAGGTGTCTTCTATTTGAGAGACTGTCTGGTCTAGGCTTAGCTTAAAAAGAAGACAAAGGGCCTTGAAGTTTCCCATCTACCGTGAACACCCAGACTGCAGGCTGAGCAGGCACACAACCTTCTCCAGTAGAAAGGGAAGTATTGTATTTCTATTTAAATAATAAAACTTTATTTTTGCATTCACCTCTCTCTATATCAGAGTTTTCAAATTTTACGTAGAATTGTGTCTCCTCCTAAATGGCCCATTTCTGAATATTGGACTGGTAGCAATTGAAAGTCCCGGTTGTCTTGTCAGAATCTATGTTTGGATTTCTGTGTGATGAAAGTCTGATCAGTGACAGTGGAGGTCTCGTTGCCTGCATTTCTTTTTAATAAATTTTATTGGAGTTTTTGAACTACAAACTACATGTCCATCATCACAAACACACATCAGATCTACTGGATCAACTCCTACAACATGTCTTTTAACATACTATAATCTTATTAAACTCCTTTTTGTAACAATATAAAAACTTCTTTAGAGCCAAGTCCCGTTTTTTCAGCCAATCATGGTATATTTTCAAATTTGATAAAAGTCACAATCTTCCTTCTTCCATAGCATCAATCCCATCTTTCTCTCTTGAAACGTCCTGCTTCTCTTGTCCATTATTCAAGGGGAGCTTCTCCAAGTTGGGTGAAGTTACGTCTTTTTCCTCCTTCAGTAATGATTTTCCTCTAAACATTTCTAAACACTTCAAAAACTTTTTTTTCCCCCTAATTATACAAAATAACTTCCTCGTTATCAAAATTGGTAGTAGCCTCAAAAAAGTCTATTTAACATCTCGGTAAGCATCTTAACTGCCCTGCTTGGTGATATCTTTAAATCAGTCCTCTTTAAACTCACAAATATTTCATCATAGCTTAAACTCCATTTAAACAAATAAAGTTAACTCCATATAGTTTTTAATTATAAAATAAGTTCACCTATTTTCAATTTCAGATATAGTTAGGGATATCCATTTAACACAGTTTCATTAAGCTAAATTATTAAGTCAGCCTTTCTTTATCTCGTATCTGCATACCAGTCTATTTAAATCATCCCCTTTTAAAGTAGAAAGAGGAAAGGAAAGAAAAAAAAACAACTCCTTATGCTTACAAATTACATCCAAAACATCCATTTACCCTCTCTAATAACAGCTTAACAGCTCTATTTGATCACTAAACTCTGTTTAGCAATAGCTTTATATTTCATCTTAGCTTAAACCTTAATACCTAAAATAAATTCCCTTATTTCCGGACACTAACAGAGACAAAAGTATAATGTTTCACCAAAAACAATAACACTTTTTTCTATGTTGCATGTGAACACGCCAACCTCAATGCCTATACCCTGTTTAGCAATAGCTTTATATTTCATCTTAACTTAAACCTTGATATATATAATAAATTCCCTTATTTTCAAATACAGACAGAGACAAAAGTATAATGCTTCCCCCTCCCCAAAAAAGTAACACTTTTTTTTTTCTGTGTTACATATAGACACGCCAACCTCAATACATCACCCTTTTTAAAACAAGAACAGGGTTCTCCTATCTCCCCTTTAAATTTCTTCTTTACTCCTCTACCAAATATATCTGTCTTCAAGCTATAAAGTCTCCTGAAATGGTTAATTACTTTCTTTTTCTGCTCCAGCTTCTTCCAAAGATATGCCTGTAATAAATCATGTATTAAAACATGTCCGTTCATTATCTCTCATACTCCGCTTATCTTCTTTGAAGTTTTCAAATGACCAGCTGCTTGCCCATTCTGCAACATTTTCAAATAACCAACTACTTGTTCGTTTTGTAAAAGTTCCTTTGTTAACTTCTCAGCTTCAACTTTCTCTTCTGCTTGCTGGATGTTTTGTTTATTCTGCTCAGGTACAAATTGTCTGATCAGAGTAAAAAAAAACAATCTTGCCAGAGTCCCTTTTTGTTTCCATTAATAAACGATCAAGTTGCTTAATTAAAACATTTTCCTGAAAGCTTAATATGTCTTTTAAAGAATCATGAATTTCCAAAATTGTCTTTAAAAAGTCTTTACTTTCTATATTAAACGCCTCCATCTTAGCAGTGATTTTACAGCCTTGTCAGGGATCCATACACTTCAGAAACAAAGGAGAAAAGATGGCCAATATCTGGCATCCATCCAATAAACTAGAAGATTGCGTCTATCATATAATTAAGCATTAATTTATTATTTCAAATCTTGCCCTCAGAGAGATTAAAGAAAAAAAAAAACATTTGGTTATTTACAAACTGTCTTATCTCTCCAGTCATGGAAGACGCTGCAATTAGATTCCGTGGAGCGGGGGGAAATCCTTTCCCGTCCTTCACCCAAAGGGCTTTCAGTTTCTTCTTTTTGAATCAGTTGATAAACAATGTGGCTTTCTCCATGGGTATTATTGCAAAAAAAAAGAGATAAAAATGATTTCCAGTAGATCCGCTGGTAGTAACTAAGATAGTCTGTATCTACATGT
Source organism: Varanus salvator macromaculatus (assembly GCA_023646645.1). NCBI lineage: Eukaryota > Metazoa > Chordata > Lepidosauria > Squamata > Varanidae > Varanus > Varanus salvator. The sequence goes on from JAIXND010000756.1 coordinate 30,624,911, forward strand.
CGAGGACTTGTAGAGGGCAAACTCCCTCCTGTATTCTTCCGGCTGAGAAAGGCTTGAGTTTTCCCCAGTAAGCTCCGAATTGCTGTTCAGACACCTACTGGGAATTTGCCAAGCAATCTATCTTCACCCCTACAGGGCATTAAGACCGGGCATGCTGCCCGCGACCAGAAGATAACCAGCGTGCTAACGGAGCCCCGTTAGACACGTCTGTCTTGTCCCGACGCCATGTTTCTTCTCGTTGCCTGCATTTCTTGACTTGGGTTGTGCACACAGAACAATTTCCTCCCAGCTGCTCTTTTTATTTATTTTTATTTGTGTCCATGACAGCTTACATGATTAAAAGCAAAACTATAAAACAATCGATAAAACAGAACAATACAATAAAATTATCAAAACCAGAACAAATAAATCCAATCAAAGCCAAAAATTACAAAAGTGACTGTAAAATGGTAAAAATACTAATTTTTCACATAACGATTACGTAAAAAGGTTTTAATCTGGCTTGGCACCAGGTGAACCTCACTGGGGTGTGTATTCCATAATCTGGACACTGCTGCAGAGAAGGCCGTTCCGAGTAGATGTCCTTTTTACTTCCTTTAGGGAGGGTTCTCGGAGCAGGGCCTCTCCCACCGATATTAAGGGGCATGATGGCATATACAGAAGGAGACGTTCCTTCAGGTATCCTGGTCCCAAGCCATTTAGGGCTTTATAGGTCAAAACCAGCATTTTGAATTGGCCCTGGACTTCAACAGGGCGTGGTTGATGTTGCACCAGACACCTGGGCATGCATAATTGCATGAGGGAGACATCTCCCCCTTCTCCCTCCCAGGTCTTGGTAATACATGCCAGGTCAGCCCCCTCATCTGTGATGAGATCATATATGTTTCATTATGGACCGACCTGGCGTTCAACAGCAACACTATCAGGCCCGGAGTCCAGCTGATATTGCTACCAGGAGCCTTCTGGTTGAGGAAATAACCAGAAGAGAGGACTGTATCAAACATCGGTCCCTCCTTCTCTTATGGAGGCCTGTTAGACCTCTGACGCCGTACCTTCCCCTGCCCATCACCACCCCAATGGTGGCACCCACCTGCTCCCCAGGTAGAACCATCCCAAATTAAAACCAAATAAGAACACAGTTGCACAAAAAAAAAAAAAAAAAAAGACCAAAACCTTTATGTCTTTGTGTTCCTTGCTGCAAACACATGCTGCCAAATATTAAAAATAGGATCTCAAGTGGAAGTCCTCAGGATACAAATCTGAGAATGTTGGACTGAAGGAGTGCAAATAGAACAGGCATATTGAAGTTTTCAGATCTTGAAAAAAGCCTCTCCAATGATAAGACAACATACAATGATTATGAACTGTAGTTAGAAGTTACAGGCAGAACTTCCTGGTTTAAGTTATTTAGTAAAAGCAGTGTGGCACAGGTACAAAATGATCATGCAGTCCATGGAATTTCCTCCTGTATTGCTTTCTGAACTGTAGCTAGACAGGGATGCTTTACATGGAAAGTATCCTGCTTCAGAAGTGTGGCTTGCATGACTGCCTCTTTATGTACCTTTTCATTCTCAATAACCTTAAGTTCCAAGAATATGACATTGATATGAATTCCTGCAAGAGCAAACCATCTACATTAATTTGTTTATTTGTTTGTATATTTACATTTGTTCCACCCATCCCTGCCAAGATTGAATATCAAAGCACTCCTAATTAAGTTTGCCACAAAAGCACAATAAACCTAGGGATATGTTAGTATCTGTATCTTCTGATCTCCTGGTTCAGACTCTTAATTTCAGGGGAGGCTAGTGAGTCCTAGGTCACTGGAACTATTTACTTATTGAAGCTTTTATTCTCTGTTTTATGGGAGATATCCATGACCCTCCATGGTTACAACCATATTTTAGGCAGTGTTCAGCACCATGGATTACCCCCATAAAGCTAATGAAATGGATAAGGGATCCCACTAATAAAGTAGACACGGTGATGGATGTGGTTTACCTGGATTTCAGCAAGGCCTTTAACAAAGTACCACATGGTCTTCTGGTCGAGAAATTGAGGAGGTTTGAGATAGACCAATGCACTGTCTGATGGTTTAGGGCATGGTTGACAGACTGAAAGCAGAGGGTAATTATTAGTGGGGAATCATCAGGATGACATCCAGTGATGAGCGGGGGCCCCAGGGCTCTGCCCTGGAACTGATCCTGTTTGATCTTTTCATCAATGATCTGGAAGGAGGGATGACCAGTCTGCTGATCAAATTTTCAGATGATGTTAAAATGGGGGCAGTGGCTACAACTGAGGGGCAGGTACTCTGGATCCAAAAGGATCTGGACAAACAATGGAAATAGGCTAGGCCACAGAGATGGTGGCTGGTTTGCAGGGTAAGTCATATGAGGAGCGACTGAGGGAACTGGGTCTGTTCAGCCTTGTGAAGAGGAGACTCAGAGGGGACCTGTTACTGACATACAGGTATGTGAAGGGGTGTCACGCAGAGGTGGGTCGTGACCCTTTTCCCCCTGCAGTGGAAGGCAGGATGTGTTCCAATGGAGCAAAGCTCAGGGAACCAAGATTCAAGGTGGATGCCCAGAAGTACTTCCTGAAGTTTAGGACCCCGAGAGTATGGAATGGGCTTCCATGGGAAGTGGTTGAAGCCCCATTGGTGAGGGTGACTAAGGATAGGCTGGACATGCACATGGTAGGCATGTCATGAGGGGATTCGGCTGGAGTCGGGGGTCAGCCTAGATGGCCCAGGAGGCCCCTTCTGACTTGCTCTGTTTCCATGCTTCTAAATATTATGTTAAAATTATTGTTTATTAATGTTTTATTACCTATCACCATTGCTATTGTTATAAATATTATTATGACAAAAGTTTAAGAAGTTACCTTTCTGGTAAGAAAGTAAAGAGAATAATTTGCCAACAAATCTTGGTTTGTTTGCCTCCATGCCATTGCCAGTTTCAGTAACGATAACGGTTGCATGCTCTTTGCCTGTCTTTAGGCCTGTGAAGGAGTTATTTGGGTATGCCTTGCTAGTAAGGGTAGTCATAGCAAAAAGAATATGCCACCAGAGTGTAAAAAGAACAGAGTGCTTTCTGGCACCTTAAGGATTACTGTGCCATAAGTTTGCTGTGCCATAAGCTTTCATAAGTTGAAGCCTACTTGATCAGATGTATAGCTTTATTAACAGCAGCTTGGTGATGGAAAGCAGGAGTGGGAAAGGGGACAAACTGGAGGAAAGAGTATTAAAAATGAAGGCCCTGTACCTTTGATTCCTATTCTATATTCCTTTACAGTCCTCCCAATTATAATGCATCATTTGAGAGTAATATTTTAAAAGCCTCATTACTGCCCAGTGTATTAGAATGAAGGCACAACATAGCTTAATGAGAGAGAGAGAACGTCTGGGAAGGGGAGAACTGGTGGGGGAAGAGAACCTCTAGCTCAGTTGAATAATCACTTGGCAGCAGAGGTTATTTTAATAGATGCATCACTTTCAGCTAAGCTTTCACCATCTGTTCTGTGGCTCCTAACTATAAATGCAAAAGGAACATAATTCACAAGTGTACCATAAAAGAGGGGGTATAATTGATTAAATGATCTCTCTGTGTATGTGTGCTTCAGTTATTTGGCATAGCTATTTTCTTTCTCTCACTTGCTTTTTTCATTCTTGTAAATTTGACACATAAATCTGGGTACTGTATGGTATCTTCATCATAACAAAGTATGTACAACTATATTTCTTGCTGTTGATGCAGCAATAGATGCCTTTTAATCACTTTGCAGAAAGAACACATGCCAGTAATGTTACCTAGATGGTTCATCGAATCATAGAATAGTAGAGTTAGAAGGGGCCACTGGGTCCAACCCCTGCTGTTGCAGGACACCAATGTACATCATCCTGCTCTGATGGCTGCCCAGTTTCTTTTTGAATGTCTCTGGTTTGGGATAGTCCACAACCTCTCTAGGCAACTGGTTCCACTGTCATATTGCTCTGACAGTGAGGAAACTTTTCTATCTAGCCTGAATCTAGGCTGTCACGAATTGATTATTCCATGTCCTACACTCTGGTATTAGCAGGAAGAGATCTTGACCTTCCTCTTTGTAACAGCCTTTGAGGGATATGTAGGGATATCAAAGAAGCAAATGTTAGAAGAAGGGCCTTCTCTGTGGTTGCCCCACATCTGTGGAACATGCTCCCCAAGGAGATTCTCCTGGAACCATCCTTGATTTCCTTCTGGTGCCAGGTTAAAACTTTTTTGACAGGTATTTCAATAATTAAACAAGATCATCTGAATCCTAGTGTAACCGATATACCATACTGACTCTTTGTGACTACATGGGTGAATTGCTTGACCTAATATAGAAATCTGGAATTTAAATAGTTGACATTAGTCTTCTGGCTAGCCTGAATTATTTAGAAGTTATTTGAGCTTCCACAACCTTGTAAACATGGCCCCAGATGCTAGTGGCCTGAAATGTTTACTTTTGCTGGCCTACTGGAGACTGCCAGAAGAAGAGTTATGTTTCTCTGCCGGGCATGGACAAGAGCCTAAGTGCTCCTTCCCTTCTCTACTATCCTGCTCACTTGCCTACATGCTGTCCCAGGCACTTGTCAGTGTGCAGTTCTTGGTCACCTAAGAGTACCAGGCTGGCCCTTGAATACAATGCTGATTTATTGTCATCCATAAAAAGCACCTGCAATATGGCCCCTTGTAATTTCTTAAGTCTTTTTGGCTTGGATAATCTCTACTTCCCTTTGTTTTTCTAGTCACAAGATCAAAGGCATGTACATGGTGACACCAATATTACAAATTATTGTCCAGTTTATAGAGCTGTAGAGTACATCAAGACTATTTATGTCTTCTGGGTAATGGATGTGTTTGTGGTATGGCCTCAGTCTTCTACCAGGTGCTGCACTCCACTCCACTTGTGTCCTGTCACATCATGTATTTGCCGTAACATCTTCCTTCCTACCTTTTGACAGGTAATTTAGAAATTTACCACATACAACTGCCTTGAAACTGACTCTGTGAGGTGTGACGGAAATGAATGAGGCAATGCAGTTGGAGAAAAAAAGAATGCTTTGTTTCACCACTGTCTGTGAACTATTAAACAAACATTTGTCACAAATTTCATAAGGAGTTCTTGTACAATAGAGAGACAAGACACAGTCTGTTTAATGGGAATTAACATTGTAATATTCTTCTATTTTCAATTTTGCCTGCATATTTGGAGTTTCTTAAAAATATAGTAACAATTCTGTAGTAACTACCTTTTCAAGACTGTCACAAAAGCACTTAGGTTAGATATAGGCACCAAATTGAACAGAAGTTCAATATTTACCAAAGCTGCATGTGTGGAGCTTTTCTTGGAATGAAAAAAATAAATAAATACCACCAACCTTTGCTTTTACCGATGTCTCCATGAGCTTCCATACCTATATTAACGTGTGTTGTCCCAATCACTGGAGCTAGCCTCCTGCCCAGGGTTATTTATCATTTATTATTTATTAAAAGCTTTTATATGCCGTCCTATTATATAAACATCTCAGGACAGCTTAGGGCAGACTGCTTCTCCACTGACCTCTGCCAGCAGCGAGGAGCTCTTTGCTGGCATGGGGTGGGAGGCAATCCTGTTCTGCTGAGGTGGAAAAATACTGCAGTCAGTGCTCCTGTCCTCCCAAGTTTGTAAAGGGCCCTGGAATAGGTAAATGATGGAGGTAGGATGCCCAGGGCTTAGGATTTGGTATCGGATCCACAATTGGGCTCCATTTCTCCCTGATGCCACTTTAGATTATTGTGTAAAGGTTAAACTGTATGAGGTTCAATGGGCATATTTGAAAAACAGCATCTAGCAGCCACTGCAAAGTCCAATCAGGGAAGCTGTAAGGTTGCCACTTAGGTACTGGTAGAAATGCACCACCAAAGAAGAGGAGTGCAATGCGTATACAAAAATGTGCATATTTCAATGAAAAATTAGAAATATAATTCAAAATAGAAATGCAGTAAATTTTACCATATTATGGAAGATGGACCAGGTTACCTGTGTGCCTGCCAGTTCAGTTTGCTGTCCATTCCAAACTATTAACATGCATCAGCTCTTAGGATTCATTATTTGAAATGGATATTCAACAGGGTAGCCATTCAAACAGAGGACCATCCCTGCAAAAAGAAGATTCATTGCCACATTCAGCCCACTATGCAACATACATAGTGGGTTAAATTGCTATTGGGCACTGCAAGAAATTTCTCATTGGTGACCAACTACATTTTATGTCTTTTTCTTGTACAGAAAGGGTGTGTTGGACCACGGTCAGTTTGGGAACTTCATTCCCTTTCAATAGATACTGAAACAACAAACCAACTCCTTATGATCAACCATCTATTAGCTGCAGTGAGGTCAGTTTATTTATTATTTATTTAGCATTTTATTGAGCTATGGACCACTTTTCAACAAATATTCCCATGGTGGTTAACAATAAAAGTAGCGACAAATACAACAACACATAAAAGAAGATTTTGAAGCAATAAGCACAGCAAAACTGGAAAAAATAATATGACTAATGGCAGGGTAGCAAAAGCAATTAAATATATGATCTGAACAGTAGCTAACAGGTTCCATCAGCTAAAACAAAAATCACTCCACTGTTTTTTGCACCCAGAAACAGGTAGTTCAAGCGTATCACAGCCAATGTGACCAGCACAAGTCTTCTCCTGCAGGGCTTAAGTCACAGACTTCCTGGAGTTGTGGTAGGAAATCCTTAAGGAGTAAGAATATGCATGTGGCATAGCTGGGATCACAATGTGGTACTTGATACAAGTTTTCAGGTAGCCATGCAACTAGCTGAGAGTAGTATACTCTCTGTATGATCTTCTATGCTAATTATCTTTGTACATTTCCCCTTGTAAATCCTATGCAAAACCACATGGTGCTGCCTTCAAACCTTTGTACACATGACAAAAGGTTAACTGTTGTGTGAAAGGCATGAGAAATGGCACCTTGAAGATTGGGTGAAGAGAAATGAAGAAAGCAATTACATCTTCCTGTGGGAATTCATCCCCTGTGCCGCCCCCCCCCCAACACCCCTGCACACAGAGTGGATCATAGTTCTATGCATGTAGAATGACAAATAACTTTCAGTTCCATCAGAATAATGTTTCCTGCAATAGGTGCTATATTTGTTGAGTACATTTTGGCAAAGATGACACAGGAGAGGTTGCCCTATGCATATACTATATACAGGGCATGAAATTACTGCTCGCCTGCTCGCCAAATGCGAGTGTAAATTCCTTTCTGGCGAGCACAGTAATGCCCTGCATCCCTATTAGCAAATGGGACCCTAACTGGGAAGCAAATCCACACAGACCCACACAGGCAGAGACTTAGATGCATCTGCTTTCTGCAATCCTCAGACCTGTCTCTCCACTGGCCCTTCTAGGAAGCAGCCCTCTTTTGCTTTAACCCTTAGATGGGCTGCGCAGTGTGAGAAGTATTATTGCAGGCAGTTGGAGGTGGGAGGGTGCGGAGCGGGTGGTGGGGCTCTGGCATCCTCTGCTTGCCCACTAAGGCAAGCCCGGCGGCTGCTTCTTGGCCTGAATGGAGACAAAGCGAGGCTGGGGGTCTCCGCCTTCCTGGAGGGGCCAAGCGATGTGAATTAAGAGAGCTTTTCCTCCCCCCCGCCCCGCATCCCGCCATTCCAGTGCACTGAAAAGCTGGAAGAAGCCAGAGGATGCAATGGGACAATGTAAATTTTTTGTCATGTTATTTATTTGTATATTTTGTTTTGTTGTGAGCCACCCCGAGGCTTTGTTGCGACGGGGTGGCATAGAAATGTTTTAAATAAATAAAATAAACAAACATAGAAATGTTTTAAATAAATAAATAAATGGGAGGGCTGTGGGGGAGGGGTGGAGGATCTGGGGAGATGTCTCTGCCCCGTGAGGTTGCACGCTCCAGGTGGAGAGTAAGGTTTTTGCCTGGCTAGTAGGTCTAGACTTGAAATTTTAAGCCCTGCTATATAGGTGCATGTATACCTTAGTGATGTAATAGGATCATATATAAAAGGCAGCACATATTTATCAGACTTTCATTTCAGATATTCACACACTGAGTACTTTCATGGTTTCTTCAAACATGCCAGTGAGTGTGCTGGTGGAGAGTCTCCTGCTGATGTCCCACCCTGTGGCAGGTGGCTATTAAAGAAAAGTCTTCCTGGTGGTGGCACCCTAGTTGTGGACTGCATTCCCCAGCAAAGGTCACTTGGCACTTGTCTTATTGCCTTTTTGTTCCAGTTAAATGCATTATTTTCCTGAGCTGTTTAGATGCAGTTCCAACCAGGGTATGCATGAGCATTTTAGACACAGTCTTATGCTGTTTTTATGACTTCATAGCAGTTCATATGCATTTTAATTGTTCTTTTTCTAAACTACCTTAGGAAGAGTGACATTAAATATTTATAAGAAGTGAAAAGAATGGTAGTCAATAATGGGAGTTATTGAAAAAGGAGCTGACAGAAACTCGCACACACACACATATAGATTCTACATCTACAGATTTTTTTATTCTATAAATAATAGAATAAAATCCACTGGGTGACTGAAATCTCCTGCCTTGACTCTAGATACATTAGTCAGTTCAAATCCACGCAGAGGCCCTAAAGCTTACACAATATTATTGTCACCTACCATTATCCACTGAAAAATAATACCATTATTGTTACTGGCAGAAGCAGTTAAACACAAGTGGAAATACCCTGCCCCAGAGTCTCTTAATGGAAACAGTAAGACTGAACTTTTCAAAGGTAAACAGGTTGAAAATAGTTAAAGTGGCATATAGCTCATGCTCACAGAGGTATTTCTTTGTCAAAAAAATTCTAGAAAAGAATGGAAGCTTTCAATGACACAATTCTCAGGAAGAGGTTTAGTCCATGGGTGAACGCAGCCAGTCTAGACAGTTCAGCACAAAGCTGTAATGGTTCTACTAAACAGAAAAAAACCAGAGTCCTGTGGTCAAAAGAGACAGTCTGTATCTAGCAGAACTCCGAGTGTGAAGATCGTCAGTAATGAAGCAGCTGCACACAAGAGTTAAGCATCTGTGTAAGAAGGTAAGTGGTATTTACTGAATTGTCCACTTATTTAATTAGATGATTACCTAGATAATTGTCTAAAATTCAAACATTATTTACTGAGGCCAAAGCAAGGGCCTGGCAAAGGGAGCTGAATCCTAGAAGGATAATATTTTATAAACCTTTAGTTGAGAGCTAAATCCCAGGGGTAGAAATTCAGCAGGAACTAGGATAAGTTCTTGCAGCCTTATTCTAATAGCAATTTCTGAGTAGTTGAAGAGAACTTCAATTGCGTTTTCAAATTAAACTCAAGCATAGAAAGGAGTAAAAAACAATCTCCATTCCCAGGGGACCCAACTGATCCACTTTCCCACTCAGTGAAATCCGATGCAAAGCAGTAATTCAGTTGCAACCCTCCTTTCCTTTCAAACAAGGCCTGCTAATTGGAGTGGCTGCAGCAGCGGTTATGCCACACTAGCTAGAGTTATCTAAGGAGGCACTCACTCAAGGGAGTGAGCAGGCATGAGCATGAGGGTCCTCAGTGATGAAGCAGCAGCACATATGTGAGTTAAGCAGCTACGTGAGTTTAGTGTTCCAACCATTCCCATAGCAGGGAACAAGCAATTACTTGTTTGTGGCAAGGGGCGGCCTATAAATTACCAAATAAATAAATAAATAAATAAATAAAATTACAAATATAATTTGTTCAAAGACAGGCTGGACATGCACATGGTGGGCATGTCATGAGCGGAGCCGGCTGGTGCCGGAGGTCAGACTAGATAGCCCGGGAGGCCCCTTCTGACTCGCTCTGTTTCTATGTTTCTATGAATACATTCCGGCCTTCTCCTAATGAACAGCTTGATTTTCCAGGTAAACAAATCCAACAACAGTAATAAAAAGTTATAAATGTAGAAAGACTTCCTCTAGAATGGAACATACCTCATTTCCATTCATCAGACTTCTTGTGCTCAGTCTTTGCCTAAGACGTGAGCTGAGCTAAGAGGAAGTCCATGAATGCTGATGCAACTTTTTTTGGCACCTGGAGACCTTCTTCCACAGCATGTGCAGCACAAGCAAAGCCCTCAAGTCACATGATCAGAAGAAGGATGCCGCTTGAGCCATGTCTGTGCAGAGTGAGTATCCAGTATGAACACTTGGTGTACCCAGTATCAAGTTGTACTGAGGACCATGAGAATGTGGGCTAGAATCCAAGGGAACCAAGATGGAGCAAACTTGTCAATACTTGTCAATCATAGCTACTAATATTAGCGAGGTGTAATGCATTCCTGTCTTTTCATTATACATTTTGTTTCTGTTATAGAGATTCCTATTTGCTTAATTTGTTTGTTCCTATGAAATGTATTCCTTGTGATATCCATTTCGTTAGAGGTCATTTGTTCCTACATAGTATTATTTTTCCCCCCGTTTAGATATTTTTAAAAAAATGTTTGCTATTAGGCAAGCAGAATCCCATTTTATTTCCCTAGATGTGCGAAATATTGTAGTGTTCTGGAAAATGGTGAATGTGGAGGAATAATGGCCACCACATAAAAATGGTAGCCCCATTAGTGGCTTTCACTCCCAGCCCTGCTCCTGAATACCATGCAACATCTGGGGTCACCTGAAGAAAGAGAATGGCCACCACCAGCAGATGACACAGAAATAAGGTCCATTGCTGCTAAAGGGTAGTAAACCGCCAACTCTGCCCTAAATGGCATGAACTGAAGCTGTTTAGGGCATTAAATTCAGAACAAATAAACAATGAATGAAAGAAGCCCCATTTGGTTGATTAGTTACTTGAATTTGTCTCACCACCACTTTTTTAATGGAATGGAATGGAACGGAACAAAACAGATCAGGGATACATTGAACTAGTGTTGACAGAATTACTAATACGATATACACGTACATATATGCTCACACAAACATAAATGTTCAAAGTTCTTGTTCTACACCACTAATATAGGTAGAGGTAAGTTGACCAAATGTTGAGATGAAGTTGTTGTTGGTAGTAGAGTCTCTCATAGGATTGTGCTATGCTAGCATTGTGAGGTCTTCAGTCCATTGCAGGGCTGAAGATGACGACTTGTCTTTCCATCACCATAGTATGATTCTCTTTGTCACCATGAGAGCTCATACAGTCTACCTGCAATGGCCAGAGGGTAATTTCCAGGATATGGGAATGCAATTCAGCAATACATCACATCTTTAAACACAAATGACATATTTAGGACAAATTTGATGTGTCTAACAACTTCTGTCCAAAAGGGGGCTAGATGCCATCCCACATTTCCAGCATGTATTAGAAGATGATTTTTTTTCCCGAAACAGGTGTTGTGGGGTCCAATATGCCCACAGGAGCAGCTTTTGCTGTATCAGATCAGGGATGTAGCTCATATAGAGGATGCAGCTGCTTCCCACTGGTGTGGTTGGATGTGGCATTCTAATTCTTCACTCCACTCTTCCCCCAGATATGTCTTAAGATTGCACTGTTGATTATGCAGCCAATATGATTCCATCCACACAGAGAGGGTGGTTTCAGGCAGCTCAGGACAATCCCCAAACTTTGCAGAAATACAAATAATCTGCAGAAAAAAACTGCTACTGAGATGGAAAGCTGCTCCAAATAGCTCAGTAAAGAGGGATCATGCTCAGTAGCTTTGGCTGCTGAGTTGGTGAAAACTGGGAAGGGGAATGGAATGGGGTGAATAGAAGAGTATTCTACCTTATAATATTTTACTACAATATTTTGTTGCAAGTCCCAACAGTTTTTTTTAAATAATTCCAAAAAGAACTCATTGCCCTACTTTACATCCCTGAGGTCTTTGGGACCTGAACATATGCAGCCTATGGGAGCACAGGCCTTGGGTTCTCAGTGCACTCTTCCATGTCTTGGACAAGATCTAACTTTCCACATCTTTCAGTGGGGCTTGTGCAGTAGAACGTTTAAATGGACTGGGAGTATAATTGTTGAAGTATTTTAAAGGAGAAAATGAATTGTTTATGCATCTCAGCCCACTAGAAATAGGGCAATGTCTTCAGTGGAATAATTTCAAAAGCATTTCATTGCTACATCCTGCTGCTTGTCTTTTCCTTTTGCTAAATGAAGGTTAACTTATTTGAGGCACCTGCTCTGAAATCTTTATCTTGGCATATGGGCAAAATAAAATATTGTCAGAAATGAAAGGCTGATATCAATGTTGCTGAGTGGTGGGGATGGGGAAAAGGTTGACCTTGGTTAAAAGTGAAAAAACTCCACAGACATCAGTGTGGTTTCTTATTGCATGAGACGGGACTCATAGATAACCAGGGAAGGCTGATTCCACCAGTGACAAACCAGTGTGGAAAAATACCCCTGGCAGATTAACATAATTATGTCTGAAAGAAACTGACAAAATGCATATGACTATAACATACAGTTCTGTATTTGCCTAAAAGCAAGTAACTGTCAAAATTATTTTTCCTCACTTAGGCTGGAGGGAAATTAAAATCTGCTCATGGGGGAGGGGAGAAAAGAAAGCAAATGAAAATGAGAACTCTGTGGAAACATGTTCAATAGCCTTCAGTATTCCTATCTCATTATGTTAATTTTGATACATTTTCGCTCTGATGGAATGTTGATGATGCTAATTTTGTGATAAAGGAAGGAAAAAAGGGCTGTTTTTTATAACTGAAGAATCTTCTTACAGAAATGGTTAACTGCCACATGATTCTAAAGAGGCTGTAGTCCACCTTCCACAGCAGTCTGAGATATTCAAAGCATGACCTTTTCAATGTTAGTGTAGGCTTCAGAATTCCCTTTCATGGAATGCTTGTATAGTATCGTCCCACCCGATAATGAGGCATTTAATGAATGATTAGTTTCTCCTGAAGATTTTGTTGTGAAGGATCATGTTCTTCTTTTGTATTGATTATATGGGGCCAGTCTGGTTTAGCTGACTCAAATAAAGCATTAAAATGAGGAATCAACCAGCTGAAAAGGTAATCCACAAATGAGTAGTTGATCAAATAGGAGTCCAAAGGGCCACAGATCCAGAGAGTACTGAGGGTCAATCACAGAGCAAGATCTGGAAGACAAGGTAATTTCTATCAGCTTTGGCTGATTTACCAACTAGGCTCCTACTTGGATGAGGGTACTCTTGCCACTGTCATTCATGCACTGGTAACCCCCAGATTGGACTCTTGCAATGCTTTATATGTGAGGCTTCCCTTGAAGACAGTCCAGACTCTTCAAATGATCCACAATAGGGCAGTGTGGCTGATGAGGACCAGGTCTTAAGAATGTTTTGCTCCTGTCCTCCACTGGCTGCCTGTTTCAGTCTGGGCCAAATTCAGTGCTTTAACTGTGCATTAAAGATACCCTAAAATGGTATTTTTAATGGAACCCTCTAAATGGCTTGGGTCCACAGTATCTTAGCGAGTGCCTTACTCCATATATTTCTGTCTCTTGTCTACGATCTTTACAGGGGCCCTCCTATGAGTTCCTCTCCCTAAGGAGGTTAAGGGGGAGGTTGTGAGGAGGAGGGTCTTTTCTGTTGTGGCACTCTACTGCCAGAGATTCACCAGGCACCTACCTTATTGAGTTTTAGGTGCCTGGAAAAACTTTGTTTTCTGGCACACCTTTGGCACCATCTAGACTATTAATATCAGTGCACTGTTTTTATTATATTGAGGTATGCATCATTTTTATTTAACTATTTTATTGTGATTTATTTATTATAATATTATAATTGTATTATTTAATTACTGTTTTTGTTGATTTTATACAGAAATGGCTTTCCACAGAGCATGTTGCTAATGGGTGGCTTTTAAACAAATTAAACAAATAAAATAGGTATAAAGCACTGGGGGGAAAACATTGTTTCCAGGACTAACTAGGTTGAAACTAAAGACTTGTATCATCAGAGGCTTCTGAGCCCAACTTAGGGCTCAGCTGTTGTTCATTATAGCTCACTGGGTAGAGTTCTATTTATGAGAAATTGGTTTCTCTTGCGAAGGCCTCCTTTGTAACAGAGCGCAAGGTAGACTTGCTGACCGGTCTCTTGATGTAAGAATGCAACATGAGTCAGAGGGTTACTCAGCACCTTCCTCAGAACAGAGTCTCCTGTCCCATATCCACACTCCTCCTGGTCTTCTGACAGTGGCTGATCTGGGGTACTCTTGATCTCTAAGAACTCTGTTTCCACAGCTGAGGAGGATTCCTCCAGTGAGAGTTTGACAGAGTCTTGATTAGTAGTAGTAATGGGAGGAGGAGGAGGAGGAGGAGGAGGAGGAGGAGGAGGAGGGGGGAGCCATCAATTACATAGAAGCATAGAAACAGAGTGAGTCAGAAGGAGTCTCCTGGGTCATCCAGTCTGACCCCTGGCACCAGCCAACTCTGCTCATGACATTCACCATTGGAATGTAGCTCCCAAGAGCATCTCCAAGCTGGAATTTGGCTTTGAGGTTGAAAGAAGTTCCACATTCTGGAAAAGCAGAAGCAAATTGAAGTTTCACCTGGATGTACCTGATAGGTGGTTACTAGGATAGTATGGTTTTCAACTTCCTCACTCAGTTCTCCTGCTGTTGGCATCTACCCCATAAGTCATGCTGGATAGTTGCAGCAGCTCCTGAAGCTGCTGCTCTTTCTGGAAGACTCTGTGGTAGCTGCCTACCAGGACCATAGAAACCACGGTGCTGGGACTAAAACCATGTGAAGTATGGAAGCCATAGAATGAACCATTGTTCAGATTGTAAATGATTGTGATTGTGATTACTCCCTTACTGCTATCTATTCCAGGGAGATCTGCTTCTGCATATCTGACCTTTCTTCTAGCAGATCAGGTCACAATGAAAACTGCAAAATTCCTAGCCTAGAGCTATTAAAATAAGCTTTACTTGAAATAAGCTTAAAATAAGCTCTACCTGAGAGGCTATGTAAAATGAATTATCCAATAATTTTGGCATTGTTACCTAGTATAAATTATGGAATGTTTTAAGGGAATTTTTCTTTGTATGTCTTATCTGCTTTTATCTTTTAACATTTATATTTTATCTGCTAAGGCCATTTTATTCTCCAGGGAGTCAAATAGATATTCATACCTGCTGCAAGTAGACTTCTATCAAAGTTCATGGAACAAATTGGTTGAAAGTCATATCCAGGAATTTTAGGAATTTCTTCTCAGCATCTGAAAGAACAAGGGCCTACAATAGTTCTCTTTTCACTCTTGAGCTGTTTGGGAAAAAAATGAATACTAGAAGTAGCATAACAGCATGTAGAGTGTGTTCAACCTTTATATTTTAGTTTAATGCTGCCCCAGTCTCTTCCAGCTTATTTAGATTTCTTGATAGTTCTGCATTATAGACGATCATTCATACTGGCTAGATTGAGTGCCATTCTGTCAGAGAAGTTATTGGGACATTTAAATAAGGTGCCTTACTCTGAGTGACTGTATCAATTCCAGTTCTGGCCAAATAGACACTCTCCAACACTGTCTATTTGATTGTGACTTGCTTAATATGGCAAGAGCTAATTGGATAAAACCTTATGTTTGGGCCTCTAAATGTGAATTGGATAAATTGAGATTTCTCTAGGTAAGGGTGGATTTTAATCTTACATTGACAGTTGCCAAATTCTTTTCCCAGTTAATTAAGATTAAACAATGCTGATTTAAAAATATCATATAGATTCACCTATCAATAAACTCTTTTATTTTAGCCTTAGTGTGACATTGCAGAGATTAATTGACTGTATGAGCAGTATCATTAAAGTAAAGTATTATGCTAAGGCCTATGGCTAATGCAAATAAAGATTGATTTGAATTATTGTAGTTTCCAAAAACCAAATGTAGCATGATGACATACCATGACAGGATTCAGACAATGTGACTGACCATCCTGTGCAAGAAACCATCATGGCTTGTCAAGTCATGAAAACCCACCCCATCTTAACTGAGACTCTTACATCATGACCTTGTAAATGTTTACTTAACAAGAAAGCCCTCTGAATTCAACAAGACTTACTTCCAATTAATTTAAAAAGGAACCAAGGAGCAATTAGGAGGAGCCTTAGTTCAATGGTAGAAAAAAAGGTATTATATGTGGAAGATCTCCAGTTGTGGAGGTTCATTGTACTAATCTTTATCTATCATTCAAAGTAATGAATTTGGCTTGCTTCTCAGCCAAACATGCCTCCAGAACAGCTCACATGATAACCTGTGTCAGGAAATCTCAGAATTGTAGAACCAGGTGAATGTATGTTTGGATTCACACAGAAGATGCTACACTCAGCAGTTCATTGGCAGGACACCCCAGGAATCCCCCTCTGATAGAGAGTAAACTCATGGAGTGGCCTGGTCATTTCAGACACAAGACGTTCTGGTCATTTGGAGCCTGGCCCTGCAGACACCTAGGTGTTCTACTTCCATTGGAAGTACACTACTAGAATTACCTTTTTCTCCATCATCCATTCCATGCTTTTCATCTTCCTCTTGATTCCTGATTTGCTGAAACATTAAAATTGTTTCTTTAATCTTTCCCTATGTTGCTACCTACTGTGAACATGTGCAATTATATATTCTAAACTCATTTAAGTCATGGCACCATCATGGCATAAAATGGAGCTTGCTTCTGCTCCTCTCATCAACTGCCACTCTCTGGGTAGACATTTGGAGCATCCTAGACTGTGGAGACCATGGGCCTTGGTCCCATGGTGCTGCCCTAGTGGCATCACTGAGTCAAAGTATATTCTGTGTGGAAGCACCTGAGCCAGAGTTGCTTTCTTTTGCTCAGGTTTGGGGGATATGTATATTCTTCTATTGGTGTATCCCCCTCCCCTGCAAGCCTTTCTACAAAGCCTGAAAAAGAAGCACACATCACTCCTGATCCACTCCTGGTGATTTTGAATGATGCCTGACCTGGCCCAAAGAGATCAAGAAAAGTGAGCAACAAGGCATCATAGAACATTCTCGTCACTTATAAATGCTTTTCAAGCTAATGCTTGAAAAGCCAACCTGGTAATTTTGCAGGATTAGAAAAGTGATATTCATATTGATTTGGTTTCATGTTTCCAGGATCAGTGGGATTCCTGTCACACCATGCATGCCATTTATCTCATAAAACTACTCAGTGTGTCTTACCTTTCAGTCTCTGTTCAATGGTAGATGCAGTTTGCTGTGCAAGTGTTATAGCAAGCTGACACATATCAGAATCAGCCATTAACATTTTTTCCACATTACTGAACCTTTGTAGAAAAAGGAAGAAGGGTTTACCAGCCCCCCCCCCACCCCCGTGCACACACACACAGGTTTGTTTGTTTTTTTAAATGTGTTTCATAGAGCAAACACCTTGTTATCAAGAAGGGATACTTTTTACACCCATGAAAGGGCTGTTTCATTCTAAATATCCAATCAGATATCAGCATGAGTCATATGTTGCAGATGCACACAAATTTGGGTCTGCCTTTTACATTTGCTATAGCAAAATTTGTAACAGCAATCTGTTGTAACATTCAATCCCAACCTTCAGTGGAGTAGATACTTTCAAGTAATTCTTGGACATTTCCTAGGGGACATGCTGCAGGCACTTCATGAAACTAAGCAGGCCAGGATTGGGGCATTGTAGGGTTGGAAACCTACCTGGATGTTCCATGATAAGAAATAGGCTGGGCTTAAATATATTAATAATTATTCATTTGTTGGATATATTTGCTGCATCCTTAGCCAAAAAGGCTCCCTGGGAAGCTTGCAATCAAAAGCACAATAATTAATTGTTTCTGATGTTCGGGGTGTGGGTGCTGTTGTTTTTGTACACAAGAGGGACATATCAGAAGACCTGCAGAAGTGTGAAACGTGTCAGAAAGAAAAAAGTCAAGGGGAAAACACGAACCAAAATTAGCCTAACAAGGACTAAACATGCTACATAGTGCTGGGATGCTGACTGACCATGGGAGGACAAGATACGGAAAGTTGGGGTAAATGGGAAAAAGCAATGGAGTGCTAGAACTCTTAAACAGAAGCACTGCAACCTACAGTGCAGGTCTCAGTTGTAATAATGGAGTGCAAAAGGAATCTGAACTTATTTCTATCTGCAGCTGAAGATGCCCTGCAGTTCCTCACCCTCTCCTCCGCATACCACATGCACCTCAGACTTCATAATGTGGGTGTTCCACATGGGGGCCTGGCTGTTCAAGAGCTGATTTGTATTACTCTTCTCTTAGAAAAGGGTGGTCTCTGTCAGTTTACTTAGAGGTTCCTGTGAGATTTAAAAATTCTTGTGAGATCCCTGTTGGGATACTTGGTGGCATACAAGTTGCAAAACAAACTAACGGGGGCTGCTCCATGCATGTGTCAGTACTGTAGCCAGAAAGACCAGGCAGGCTAAGACAATTGCCAGGAGCACCGTAACTCAGCCCAGCAGTCCACCCTGACACTCTAAGGGTCGCCCCCTTCTCCTGCCCCCACCCTTTTCCAGCCATTCAGTGGTTTTAGTTGTTACAGTTTTCTCCTCAATCCGAAAGACTGAAATCTTCCACTGAGGCTTCCTGGCAGTAAGCACTTTGAACTGGATATGCTGGTGTTGGAGGCTTTTTGTTCTGCCCCTTTGGCCTGAGCCACCACTGAGATTCAGTCTGAAAGAGCTTCTCCCAAATGGAATTCTGCCCTCAGACTGGAAGAAGTTCAATGCACTTGTGTAAGATAATTGTGGAGAACTTTGGAAATGAAGCATCTCCTACTATTTTGAACCTTCTGCATGCTTAAGCATTAGCTTGTACAATCAGAAGACTCAAGCAGAAAAGTTTTTCCCAAGCCATATTTTTCAGGGTACAGCAGGGAGGGTGAACCAAATTTTTGAATACACACAAAATTGTTCCCCTGTGAGGAAGGAGAGGGGCTCATCCATTTTCCAAGGGCATCCAGTGGATCAGGTCTGAAGGCAGCGGGTCATGGCTGGGAATCTGCTTGGGCAGAATGATGCATGGGACTCCAAAGGTTGGGACACACAGGCATGTGTGCAGCTGTGTGGAACTGTCAGCTGGTGAAGGAACAATTGGGTTGGGTGGAGTGGTGCATGGAAGGAAGATATAAAGGGGAAGCAGAGGAAGAGGGGAGGAGGAGAGAGAGATGGAGGAGAGGGACCAAGGAAGAGACACACAAGTAGAGTGTAGCCGACTGGCTCTGCCACTACTGGCTGACAGCCAGACAAGAACAGTGAAGGGAAATCCTGTAACCAAGACACACAGCTCTGTGTTGCTCCAGAGGTGACACCACTCTTTGCCATAGGAAGGGCCAGGGCAGGTGAGGGCTTCAATGCTTCGGGTAGCACGGCCACGGAAGAAGTTGGTCTGATGAGTGAACTGGCTCCTTTGCATGTCTTACAATGGAGTAGGGGAATAAGGTGTCTTTAACGTGCCTCTCCCTGCTAATGCTGTCACACTGGTGGAGAATGCAGGCAGGGCGGTAGGTCACAGGTCATTCCCCCACCACCTGTCCCAGCGGACTCCTGGATGGCTTGGTGGGCTGGTCAGCAAAGGCTCCGGGCCCAGGAGCAGCAGTGCCTGTTGCAGCAATCAGCTGCACAACAGGTACGACTTATGGAGCAAGTCTTCAGTGCCCAGCTCCAGGACCAAAGCTCCTTGCTCCTGCAAGTGCTGTGAGGACTACAAGGTCCCCAAGCCAAGACCATAGTAGGGGAGATAGGAGGGCTTTGGCACTTCGGGCAGCACAGCTGCGAAAGAAGTTGTAGAAAGGCAGCCAAGAGGCCTGTGGAGTAACTGGCTTCCTTGCATGTCTTGCAATGGAAGTAATGGACAAAGGTGTCTTCAACGTGCCCCTCCCTCCTAATACTGTCACATCCCCACAGGCGCAAAGAGTGTATTAGGAAGAATGCTGAGTCAATCCCTTCTTGCCTCACATTATGTTAAGTAGGTTTTAACCCACTCCTGCTGGAGTTCTTCACTGTTCAGTCAGAGCTACTGCCAGCAAACAATCTTTTAAAAAAACAGTGAAGGAGGGAGGATCCCCTGTCTTTGCTGTGGAAAGGAAGCAGTCATTTGCTGAATGCATGACTTACTCTGAATCTGATTTCCACAAATATTCTCCCCCACCCCCACAATTGCCAATTTAGCACTAATCCCACCAAACACAGCCCAAGAAATTAGGAAGAAGTTTGGCATTCTGGAGGCCCCAAAGGACCATAGCCAAGAGATGACATGTGCAGTAATGGGGTGAACCCTGGGAAGGAATCAGTCTTCCAAAGGATGGAAACTTTCATATTTGAAATCTTAAATATATTTGTTCCAAGCTTTTTCTCATGTTCTATACCCTTGAGATCCTGTAACCCTTTTGACAGGTTGAAACATAACAAAACATAGCCTTGTCTTTCTTTCTCTGCATCATTGAAAATGCTTTCAAAAGAAGGGAGATTTAAAGACATGGAATTGGATGGAGGAGTCTAGAGTTTGTAATGTATACACAGCACCCTAGTACTCACTAATTGTACTGGGAAGCAGCAGGGATACACCAGTGGGAGTGCTGCCTCATTCTGTAAGTGTACAGCCCAGCAAGGAAGGAGAAAAACCAGAAAAATACAAAGTGAGTGTGGAAATGGAAGGTGTGCTCCATGGGAGGTATGCTCCATGAAACAAAACTCACCAGTTGGGATCTGTGCCAGTAATGATGCCTACAATGAACTCGGATTGAAGTTAGCACACCCCAGCACATGTCCCCTCATCACATACCAAAACGACCCCACTGTGCCCCGCACCCCTTCAGCTCCGGGGACTCAACTATCAGTAACACTCCTACTGCCACTATCTGTCTATGTTCACAGGCATGGATTTGCACTTATACAGATCCACGCATGCTCCCCTCCCACCCATGCTGATCCACATCTCTAGTAGAAGGGACAGGCTTTAAACTCCTCCTTCCAGTGTTCTTTCGACTTTCTTACAGCCCTGCTCATTCTTTGTTCCATCCCTTTGGGATGTACCAATATTTCATAGGGGTTACACCCACATACCCTTCTGAGGGAGTCATCAGAGAGAAACAAAGCCAGGGCGGCTTACAACAAATATATGCCCTCCCGCCCCTTACGATCAGCAGCAGTTGCTCTCCTCTGGGAACCCTCTATGAAGGAAGTGAAGAGGGTGAGCACCCGGAGGAGGGCTTTCTCTGTGGTGGCATCCCACTTATGGAACGTGCTCCCCAGAGAGGCTCGCCTGGCGCCGTCATTATTTGTTTTTCAGTGCCAGGCGAAGACCTTTTTATTTAAGAAATATTTTAATTGTTAATTTATTAATTTATTAATTTAATTGTATATTAAATTGTAACTTAAATTAAATTGTAAATTCTAACTGGTTACAGGATTATTTATAGTTTTAATTGGGACATTGAGATGGGCCAATTTTAGATTGTATAATTTTAGATTGTTTATTGTTTGTATGTTTGGTTTATGTTTTTTGGTTTATATTTGTTGTAAGCGCCCCGAGGCTAGTTGGCAAGGGGTGGCATAGAAATTTATCTAATAAATAAATAAATAAATAAATAATAAATTTGGGGAAGCTGCTCTGGAGAACCACACTGGTTATTCTGCTGCTGTGGCATTTGCTGCAGTGGATGAGCACAGTTGGCACATTCTCTGGAGCGTGTGGTAATGACACACTGTGTTGCCCTCGTGATGTGGTCTCCTGGTGATTTGTTGCTTCTCCCTCTCTCCTATCTAAGGCAGGGGATTCCCTGCATGTTACAGGAGGCCAGTCATGAGTTTAGCCATTTCTCAGGAGCAAATGTTTGCTTTCTAGTTTTCACCAGTCTCCCAAAAAACTCATGAGAACAGGAGAAGGCCCAGATCCAAAATTTTTGTCCTGTAACAGGACCAAGCAACTATATTTACTGGATGGATATAACCATCTACTTCTAGCCCCTTTTGCATGTTTTACCCATAATTATGTTCTCCTTCTATAATAATCTGCAATTTAAAAATTTATTCTCAAAGTATATGTGTAATATTTAAATTTTTACAGCGGGTCCCCCGTATCTACTGGCTCAGTTACCATGTTTTCTGTTAAATGCAGTTGACCTCAGCCCAAAAGAGAAGTTGAAAAGTGCCATAAAGTGCCAAAAGAGAAATTGTAAAGTCCTTCCTTTAAACAAAAATACCCTCAACTGCTTCCTTGCTTGCTGGAATCCATGATTTCTGGAAGAAAAGCCACTTCTCAAATGCTCAACCATTCAGAAATGTAATTTGCTCATTCCTCACTTTTTTTTCTCAAGCCACCTGTGCTTCAACCATCCCCACTCTTATACTGCATGGATATTTTATAGATCAGAAATATTTGTCAGTTCATATTCCAGTGCTTCTTTACCAAATTCATACATTTATTTATTCATTCATTCATTCATTCATTCATTTAAATCATTTTAAAGAAATGCTGCCCCCATCGCAACAAAGCCTCGGGGTGGCTCACAAAGCCTAAAATGAAATGCTTTGCTGTTGAAACCCAAACACTTCTGAAGTTTGTGATTCACTCTTCAAAAATACATTTTAAAAATATGTGCACAGAAAATAATGTTTTTGCAAAGAATGCACACAAAGTGCACTCATTTGGAAAAAAATAGGCATAGATTGAAAAAAAATATACATAAAATATGTGCAAGTGTTCAGGCAAGGTAAGGAAAACAAACAATGGAGAATGAGGGCAAATGAAGCTACATTAGTAAAATGAGAACCTGAGCCAAATCAAGTTTGATACATTCTTCCATAACAACTCCCAGTACTCTTCAGGTGACTGCAAATGCTATGGTCAGGAATGGAGCAGCATAGCTTATGGCTATCAGTCAGGGCTGATGCTCTCATTCTGCTTGCAGTGCATCAGAACTGTAGCAGCTGCACATGAAGGCTGTGTAATATCTCTAAGTTTATCCTGCAGTCTATCCCTATCACATGCAGACTTTCCACCCACTGACCTCTACAGTTTTGGCAGCAAATATGAACATCCCTGAGTGGAGCTGATGCATGCTGGACAGGACATTTTTGGGGCGGGGGTGGTGGGGGGCAGCCAGCTACATGGAGGAGGCAACACATCAAGATTCCATGGAAAATGAACACTGCCATTATGTGCTTCCACTGAATTCTTAATCCCTTACCTGGGCTTCAAAAATAAAATGAGAAATTAAAAGTGAAAAGCAAAAAACAAAACAAAACAAAAAAATGGTGTCTACAAGATTGACAGAGTTGGACAAAAGGATCTGGTTTTGCAAGGGTGGGTTTTTCTGTCTGTTCATCTGTGTTTAGAACATAATCCTATTATCCTTGAATTGCTACACAGAGTTGAAAATTCAGGGGAAAGCCTTATTTTTATTTATTTATTTATTTATTTACAAATTTGTATGCCGCCCTCTTGTGACCAAGCCTCGGGGCAGCTCACAACAATAAATGATCAACAACCTAATTAAATTATTAAAAACTAACATTAAAAACTGGCCCATCTCAAGGTAAAGATAAAAATACAATTAATACCATAAATAAACAAATATAAATTAACAATTAAAATAACTTTTAAATAAAAAGGTCTTCACCTGGCACCAAAAAACAAATAACGACAGCTCCAGGCAAACCTCTCTGGCCTTGTGTGCAGTCCTCCATCTTCTGAAAAAGGAAAATTTTACAGTTTTTAGAATCCTTCTCCCTGCAAAGATATAATGACATATTTTCCTCTTATCTGTCCTTAAGACATTAAATCTTTGATATGAATTGCTTGATAGATTTTTTTTTTTGCAAGGATAACCTTTTCAACATCATAAAATAAATGGAGGTGATGAAGGATTTAGATTCTGAATGCTCTACTAATGCACTAATAATTTGATGAGTACCTCTATCATTTTTCCAAAAAGGCACTAGATTAAACCTTACTCTTCCAGCAAACTCCTTTTTAATGTAATAGTGACTGCTGAAATGTCTTCCATTCCAAAGTCCATTTTCTTGGCACTGCATTTTAAGAACTTTGTATGTCTTTCACTGGATGTGTTTGATGATTTAAAATATGTTTATGGGGGCATTATGCTGCTTTTCTTGTCCCAGTTTACCATTGTGCTTTGCAAAACTTTAATTCTTGGGGGCTGTTTGCCATTTCCCCACCCTCCACTAGGCATTCATGTCAGCAACACGAAGTCATGATGTGATAGGAAATTGCTTCTAGCCTGTCTAAAATTGCTTGCTTGGCTTGAATTAATCTTAATCGAATTTCTGTCTGAGATGTTTAAAAACCTTATGGAATCTCATCGTTGGAGCACAGTGGTGCTAATTTGATTCCATATAAAACATTCTAAAAAGTGACAACACCTTTTGTCACATGGCAGGTCTTCTCTTGCTGATAATGTTTCAGTGTAGGTGGAAGAGTCCCGCTAAACATTTCTATGACATACCTTTCTATCTATAATGAATGTCCACCTAGCAGCTGTGAGCAGAAATCCATTGTTTTCTTAACTGACTGCACAACTTTGTATTTGAAGATCCAGCAATGCACAGAAGCCTTGAGAATGATACATTGGGAGGAAGTGAAGCATGTTTCATTCTGAATGAGGAAACAATGTTCTTTATTTTCTTCTTGAATGTGGCTTATTTTTTGTGGTGGCAGAAAAAGAGGAAAATGTGTCAAGGTCAGTGCAGAGACAGAAGAAGTTATCAGTAAATGATTGAAAAATTAATTTGAATTTGTATAATTTAAAATGAGACAAACTGCTCAGCTTCTCACATGAAGAATTGATTCACAATTTTATAATTACATTACAGAGGGAACTGAGTATTTCAAGATAGCAAAGGTGCATTTTAAGCTAATGCAAATCTACATATTAACCCTAGAGGCACAATTCTATGCATGTTCAGACAGGGAAAAAGCTGTACAATTCCTAGCATCCTTCAAGTAGCATGGCTGTTTAAAGGCATGTGGTTTTTGTGTGTGGGTATGTGTGTCTAAACATGCATAGAATTATTCCTGAAAGTTGTAATCCTGTACCTACTCCTCCGAGAGGAAGTCCTACTGGGATTTACTTCTGTATAGACATGCACACTGTGTAGGATTGCACTAAACATGTGATTTCCATAATGACCTATTCATTGGACTCCCTTCTGATGTCACCATTCTTTTATTAACTACTACTTTGTGTCTGCAAGTGTGTGAATTTATTGTTTACTTTAAGTCTTTTTCACATTCTTTTTAAAACAATAACAGAATAATTCCTTTTCCTCTTTGTCAATTATATACTTAAAGTAATAGTAGGAATAACTGCCTTTTAAATCTACCCATTTTTATACCTGAGCATAATGATTAGGTTATCAGTTTGTATTCAGAATTATTCCCCTTGATGCAGGGAAGTCAGGCCAAACAAATTTTAAAAAGAAATCAAAGAATGTCAAAGAACACAAACTCTATTTGTCTTATAGGGTGTTCTTCTGATGAAGCAGATGCAGAGTAGACAATCCAGTTGGGAGCCCAAAACATCTAGAGGGAGCCAGCTCAGGAAGGCTGGTGAGCAATACTGCACTAGATAATATAAGGCAACTGTTGAGTTCTATTACATACAGAATCACTTTCTAAGGGATTTTGGGTGTAATGCCAGTGGAGCTGTCTGCGACCCTCCAAATCCTATGCAGAGTGGGAGGAACATGGAGGTGAAGGTGTCTCCATACTTGTCCTGCTTTCACAGCAGCAAATTAGCCAGTTTTGGCCCTCTGTGATGCTTTTGAGAGTAATGGAAGGAGGCTGAGGAGGCAGGTATCTTTCAGCAGTTTCTTCTCTTCTTGTCCCTGAAACATCCCCTAAACCTCTTCACTAAGGTAACTCTTATGACCTCAGAGAGGAAGTTGGCACAGCTCTTTTCATTCCAGCTGCAGGTGAAGAGGGCTATGTGAGAGTGGATCTTTTACAAACTGTATACAGCAACTCAGTCTTTTCTCTCATTGTATTGAACCTGAGCTGCAAAAATCAGGACCTGAGCCTCAGAAAGTATTAGGCCTTGCTTGGCATAAGTAAAAACGCTGCCCTACAGTTACCTCTTCATTAGCTCACTAGGTGTTGTTGTTTGCCAAAGATCCTGGAAAAGATGGCCAAAGGACCATCTTTGGTCCTTTGCACTTGGCCTGGGATCCCACCTTATCAGACCAGGTAATGTTGCCTCAGTGTTTGGTGTTATGATTAGCCAAATGAACTTGTGCCTTGTACTGTGCTTAGCTAACTAGCCTGTGCTACTGTATGTTAAGAGAATCCTAACCGACATTGATGGAAAGTCTCGGTGCTATAATTTGTGGCTGGCTGACAGTGATACAGACCTTCGTGTCTCATAGTTTACAGCGATAAGAAGCTGCATTTAGTAGACATTTGGGCTTGTTGATGAGGTAAAATGGTAATTGCTCACCACTCAGTGCCTGCCCCTGTGTAATAGCCAGGCCCATTCCTACAAGTATAAAGACTAGCCATTTCCTTTGGGCAGGGTTGTTTGGATACCAAACATCCTCAAGGGCCTTTGCTGACTGTCCATTCCAGCTGATTGGAGCCTCTTAGCAAGCAGGTTCATGCTGAGCATTGAAAGTGCCTTGCTTGCTAAACCCTTTGAAATTCTAGCTTTTCAGATTAATTCGTTCATCTTTTCAATAATGCCTTCCTATAAGTAAATCTGGACCTGGCTTATCAATTTCTTGGGGTCACTCAAACCTGCAACCTGAAGTTAGTACAGAACTAATTAACTAAGACCACGGCATAGTTTTAACATTCTTGGTTTGAAGATTAGAGATAATTCCACAGAAACCCCTTAATTGGATTGAGACAAATCCAGTTCATGCCGCAGAGCTGCCAGCTATAAAGCATATATTTTTATTTATTTATTTTTCAATTTATATCCTGCCTTTTTCCTACAAAGGGCTCAAGGCAGCTTACATCATTCTCCTCCTCCATCTTATCCCCACAACAACAACCCTGTGAGGTAGGTTGGGCTGAGAGTCTGTGACTGGTCCAAAGTCACCCAGTTGGCTCCATGGCTGAGCAGGGACTAGAACCCAGATTGCCTGAGTCCCAGTCCCATGCTCTTAACCACTACACCACACTGGCTCTCTCTCTTTCCTTTCATTTCTATACTACTTAATATTTTTCTTTCATTTCTATACTACCTAACAGATGAAGCTTTCTGGGCAGTTAACAACAATTTATACAAAATAATAAAATATAATACAAGAAGCTGATACAATAAAAACAACAGAAAATCCAGTATTTGCAACATTAAAAATAGAAATTTAAACCCTTTGAGCAATTAAGACATGTTCAAAACCAGAGGAAATTTGCTGACAGAAGCCCTCCATATGCCATTCAGGCCATAAAATGCCGTGGCAGAGGGCAGGCTTAACCTGGTGCTGAAAGGATAACAGAGTTTGAATCAAATTTGCTCTCCTGGGGTCCCAAACTGGCCCAGATGACCACACCCCCTTCCCTTTTGACCCAGGCACTGATCACTTGGTGGCCTCCTGGCTTTAATGCAGTCTTTCCCTCATTCTGGAAGGTTGAAATGCCCTTTCTGAGGCTTTGAAATGCCCTTTCTGAGGCTCTCTCAGCAAGAGAGATAAGCTAAAATATGCTGGTGTTCATTCTATGCCCACTGCTGGAATGTGGTCCCAGTTTCTGCAGCCCTAGTTTAGGTGACAGTACAGACTGGGAGGAGGGCTATGCTGTGGAATTGTGCCCCTTCCCTGGGCATCCCCACACACAGTGTGAGTGACTGTGGGGATGGTCCCTTTCCATGTGTACCTGTGCACAAGGGAGCCTTTGTGACTTCCAGCACCTTGCTCTGTTAGGGGTCCATCCCATGTGGAGTCTCCTCATGCAAAGCTGCACATACCAGGGTGGTTGAGGATTGTCTATAGACATTTGTGCTATGCATGCATATTCAAGGGCAGGGCTCATGCCTCTTGAACATGAACTGCCTCTGGCTCATGTACTTTTCAGGAGAGATAGACAATTGTTTCTATTTTAGTTTTCTTAGTAACAAGTTGACTTGGAGAATATCTGTACCAAACTTCAGGTCATATAAAAATAATCCCCAGCTTCAATACCACCACAAGGGAGGCAGTGACTAAGTTAATAAAGCAGCCATTTTACCAGGCCTGACTCTCTAAAACCATTAAGATCACAAAAACCAATTATGAATTTAGCTGGATGTGGAATTGATCTAGGGATATGTGGTCTGTACTGAGACGCTTTACAAACTTTCAAATGAAATGAGGAGTACCACTGACATCAATGAAGTCTTCCTCCATTTTACCACACCCTGCAGGAAGTCAAATTTCAGGGGGAAATAAGTACAGAGGAGGTGTAAACTCCCTTTTCTGATCCCAAACTATCTGCAATTACACTAAAGTAAAACAAACTACAAGTCTGAGCTACATGCTATGCAATCAGTGTAACATGTAACAGGCTAAGACACACTAACCAGTTCTAACAAGGCCATGGAGAAGAGCACACTCGCCCAAAGAAGGGCAGCTGCTGTCTTTTAAGGCCTGTCTATTAAAGAGAGAGGGTGGGGGGACTGCAGGTGGCGCAGTGGTTTAAACCGCTGTGCTGGTTGATCGAAAGGTCGCCGGTTCAAATCTGCACACGGTGTGAGCTCCCGTGCTCCGTCCCAGCTCCTGCCAACCTTGCAGTTCAAAAGCATGCAAATGCAAGTAGATAAAAAGGTACCACTTCGGTGGGCAAGTAACAGCATTCCATGCACTTCGGTGTTTAGTCATGCCGCCCACATGACCACAGAGACTGTCTGTGGACAAGCGCTGGCTCCCTTGGCTAGGAAACGGAGATGAGCACCGCCCCCTAGAGTCAGGCATGACTGGACGTAACATCAAGGGGAAACCTTTACCTTTTTATTAAAGAGAGAGGCTGTATGTGGTACACTAAAGGAGGGCATGGACGTCAGCAGGTGTCAAGTGTGTCTCCAGACACCAGTCCTGGTTGAAGAATGGGTTTTCTGGCTTGCCTACTGCAGCATTCTCAGCATGCTGGTACACATCCCTCTGTCTGTGCTTGGTGTGTTTTCAGGAACAGATGAAGGCTTATGATTATTTTGATGGTTTAGATCTTTACTTGAAATTACTGTTAAGTCATCCTAGAGAAGTTGTTTGGCCTTAACAGAGCAGCACAAAGCTATGTTTCCTTATTAATAATCCCCTGCTGTGCTTGCTAGCAGTGACAAAGTAATTTCACACTTTGCTAACATAAGAAATATCTCTCTAAGTCAGAAAAAAACAATGCACAACACAAGCTCTGGCACTCAGAGGAGTTGCTGATTCCCATAGTTGACCCACTCTCTTGCAAAGTGGTATGGCAGTGAAAAAGGTCACCAGAGGGATTCTGTATCCTCGCTGCAGTGCTAAGAGCAGCTGAGAATGACTTATAGCTCTCCCTTCCGCTTCCAATTGAATTCCAGTCCTTAGTGGCAGCCAGAATTAGGCATCTTTGTGGAGCAGACCTCATTTACCTGGTAGTGTTCACACTTAAATGGCGCTCAAATACATACTGCAAAATCATATTTCATAAGAGATGGTGACCTTAACTACACTGCCATTTGCCTAGCAGTCCTTGAGGATCAGTTATTTTAGACTAACTTAAGACTTAAGTTGCTTCTTGGAGAAAGAACCGTCCTTTCTTTAATATTCGGTGGCAGCTCTGTAAAGTTCTATGCACTCATCTATCCTTCCAAGAGTGTCTTGAACTTCATTAAAGTGAATGCTTTAGTATTGACCTTTAGAATGTGGAAAATGTACACACAACCCAACTACAGGACAATCTAAGAGGAGGTAATATTTTAGAAGCAGTGGGATCCAGGCCAGTGCCTGAAGTGGATTTAGTACCTCCATTTTTACCTAGGAAATGCATAATCAGGAATGAAAGCTGCAACAAAGAGATTTTTACAGGTATGTTGTGCAGTTAATTTTTCAGTTTACAGGTATGGAAAATAATTAATTAATGATGGAAGAGGATTTCCAGTCTTCTGTTGCATGTTTTCCCCTTACCCTTCCATGTTTGTCCCCAGAGTGGAGCCTTATCCTGGGCAGAACATTTAGATTTTGATGAAACAATCAAATTAATCACAGAGAAGAATCTGGATTTTCTTCAGACTGTGCTGCCAGGTATGGAACCCTCTAGCGAACCAGCTTTTCCTAACCTGATGACCTCCCCATGTATTGGGTGACAACTTCCTTTATTCTCTGAACTTGGGACTAGAATTCTAATGCATCTAGAAGATACAGATGGGTTGGACAGTTTTCCATTTCTACTTGTGGCATAGCAGAAAGTTTGGAAAATTTAGAGAGCAGACTATTCTTCCAAATTTGCTCTCTCCCTGACATAAAACCAAATATCCTGTAGGAGATTATTCCATATAAGAAATATGCAATAAGGGAAGCAAGATGGCATCGGAATGAGACGGATGTGATTAACTATCTCTGTTAATTACTCCGGTATTTTTCCAGCAGCAAGGTTGAGAGATCTAATCAAACCCTGTAGGGGTGAAGATAGATTACCTGGGCATGTTTTGGCTGGATGTGGGGTGGCGATCCCATATCAGTCAAGAACAATTCAGGTGTCTCAGCTGGACAATACAGGAGGGTTTTTTTAGCCTCTGCAAGTTCACGGCATCTTATTAGATTAGCGTAGAAATCTTTATAAGCCGGATTAGCATCGGAACTGCTGAGTAAATATTTTTATTAGGCTATCTTTTCTTTGCAACAATCACCCATGGGAAAGCAGTATTTGGCATGAAGAGCTGAAGAACCCTCTTAATCAGCAATGCGGTGAATGAAAATACAGAGACCTTGGAACTTTGTAAGTTAAACTTAAGCTTTTCTGTGAGTGTCTCTAGGGTTTAACCTTATTGAAAATATATGGTGTGACTTGATATAAGTATGAAAATCTGACTGAAAAGAAGAGGGGGAAGGGAGAGGTGGAGGAAGGAATCTCCATTTTTTTTTGTCTGCGTTTCTGGGACCATTGCCCAGAAACGCCTGCCAATCCTTGGTCTGTTCGTACTATTGGAATTATGTTTTCTTTACAAGACTCCCTTTCAACAATTAATCAACCCTTATCAGCTATAAAATCTTCTCAAGAAATATTTTTGGATAAAATACAAGTTCTTCAAAATGATCAGCAAAAGAGACTTGATAGTATGGAATCTCATTTCCTACGGCTGGGAATGATTAAAGCAGAACAGAATATGCAGGAGACGCAACAACTATGTGGGATTGCAGATAAGGAAACAAAATTAGCAGAATCAATAAATAACCTTCCATCAAACCTGTTTGCTACGGTGAAGGAGCAGCAACTTCTGAATCTTCAAGCAATTATAATGAAATCTGAGATTGGAAAAATGAGAGTTTTACTACAACAGATGCAGACATCACGAATGATTAATGATTTGCAGAAAATGAAGAAAGAGGTGAAGGTCTTATTGCAATTAATGCAGTCATTGCGAATGATTAATGCCTTGTGACACACGCCACTATTACTGGATTTAAGATGGTCTGGCAGAGGGGTGAAACAGAAATATTTGTTTTAATGAGATAAATGGCCTGATATGTTTATTGTGGTTTGGAATGGCTAAGATATATGATATTAATGGTGGAAGCTCATTTATTTTTAAGTGTGTGGAACTATGAAGCGATGTAGGTTTTAAGGGAAGATGAAGGATTCTTCTCCTCCCCTCTTCTGCTTTTTTCTGTCTCTTCTTTTGCTTTCTCTTTCTTACTTTGCCTTAAAGTTTAAAGATGAATGACTAAGATCTAAACTGTGACTTTTCAGCTTGTGAAATGTTAGAATATAAATGACTACTACGGGAGTAAGATGAGCTGTGCTAAACAGAACTAAGCATGAACATGAGATTTCTTTCTACTTCACTTTCACTTTTTAGTAGACATCAGATTGGAATGCTGGTAAGCAAAAAATCTATTTGATTGTATTTGTAATTATCATTTCCTATTAAATTAGCTTAAAGAAAGCCTGTTTAAAGAATATAATAGAAAATTGCTGTTGTTAAATTGGGTAGATAAGATGTCTTTAAAGAAGATGAATGGATTTTAGATATGTGAACATGAACCTCCCTTTTATTATTCTTTCTTTTTTAGTAGATATTAGATTAGTATATTTGTAAACAAAGAATGCATTCGATCATATTTGTAACTATTATAAGGAGAGTCTATTTGTTTAATACTAGAAAAATGAAAAGATTTGGAACTGTGTAGAGTTGATCAGGCTGAAATTTGTATTGAAAAAGAAAGAAGATACTGGCTTTTACAAAACTTGGAGAGTCTTTCTTCTAATATGAAGAACAGGACTTTGCAAGAAATGGATGAACTGATTCTATCACAGAAGGAGAAAGAAGATAGTGACCTCTATCAAATTTTGGACTTTTGTTTATTATTGGCTGGAGAAACGGGACCTGGCTTAGATCCAAAAAGGTTTTTTTTTTCCAGACTTTTAAAATGAATTTGAAATGATCACAGAATGTTAAAAGGTGTTTAGTAAGTGGCTGACTCAGTAGTTTCAATGTTTGTGATAATGGATGTTTTAGTACTGTTTTGAAAATTAATAAAAAGTTGTAAAAAAAAGAAAAGAAATATGCAATAATGCCAAACAGAGCTAAACATACATGATTGCACACTTTTCTTGAAATAAAGGTGAATTTAGTTTTTATCATGGATGAAGAAATAATTTCTGAAACTCATGAAATCAGAGTCATTATACATCTGAATTCTATAGTCTTGTTAATTATCTAACTGCTTTTATACGTGCTTTACAAGCCACCTGATTACTACCAAAGCATCCTTATAATAATGATTCTTATTATACCTGCTTATCAGAAATATTTGGCATTTCAATGGAACCAGCAATATTTACAGCAACTTTGCAGAGAATGAGAGGCAGCACATGCCAGAGGGGAAACAGTGGGATGCAGAGAGGTGAGAAAGAGGTGGTAAATCAAGACTGGTGTGAGGCTGTTCAGAACTGTGCAGTGCCTTCAGCTCTGTTTCTCCTGCTTCATCAGGTGAGGCTGTGGATGTGTTAGATCAGTGCTTGGCTGAGAGGGTTGGCTGGGTGAGCTCTTAAGGCTGAGATGCACTTAGTGGGTGGTTCTGACTGGATGGAGGGAATAGTCTGTTTCCTGCTTCACTCAAAGCTTTTTCGATGCCTACACTCTCCATTGCCAATTCATAAGTTATACCTCAACTTCAGGGTTCAGATCCAAGAAATCCAATCCAAAGCCATCTAGTCTGAGTCACTTTGAGTCTCTCTCTCAAAATCTGTTGACCCAGAGTTGCATTTCTGACTGGAACATTTGCCTCACAGCAGCAGTTTTTGGCTCCAAAAGAGCTTCATGGGAAATGCAGGCAGGTCTTAAAATAGATATTTCATGACCCCACTCCACCTTTTCATTCAGCAAGGAGGAAATAAATCCCTAAAGCCAAAGCAGTCATCTTCCCACTGTGTGCTTTGCTTTATCTTTTTTCAGCTCAACAGGTTTTCAGGGGAAACTGAACCTTGGGTGAAAATCATATGACTATATTTTGCCCCAGAGATAAGGATAGTATTTCAGCATATCACATACAGGAGTGAATATTATAAAAACTGTATTCTGAGGGTACTCTGAAAGGTAGCCCTCCAACCCCAACTTAACCCTGCTCAATCTCAAATATGAGACAGTGGAATCTAAAAATTCCCCCATCATTCCTGTTTGCCCTTCTTTTCAGCATTGGAGTGGTGGGGCTCCCCCAGTCACGATTGTCAATGGCATGCATTTTAAATGACTGCCTCACAACAGAGAAAGATGCAGGGCCTGGTCATTTCCTATGTGCTGTCTCTGTGTTCTGTACAGAAAAATGTTGCCATTTGTACTGTGCACATGTAAGAATAAACATCCATGCACCATTCATATTTGTAGCATTTGACATGCACTTTTCCTCTATTGCTTCAAATGCTCTCTTTAAAAGGACAAGAACAAAAGAGCATACAAAAAATAAACAAGACAGAGTTGTTTAAACCAGGTCCTTCTTCATCATCTCCTAATCCTGTGATGATTTCTGTGTTGTATGTTGCTACCCATTCTCCAAAGCAGTAGGAGGAGAACATTCTAAGTCTTCCCATCCTCTTCCTTCCATTTGCTCTCCTTAGTTTTTGCTTTTCTTTCTCCTTTTGCACCCAGTCCACCCTCTCAATCTTTCTTATATCCTTGCCTTTTCTTCTTGCCTCTGCTCCCAACTGTGATTCTTCAAGATGGATAGATTGGCCTGTGCCTGGATGTCTACCCTGTCAGATGGGTTCACTTCAACTCTGCCTATGTCAGTACTCTGGGAGTATGATAGGAGGGTGCCAAAGTTCAGGGACCCAAAAACTTCAGAACATGTTAACGGTAATCCAAAGGAGAGTTTACCAGAGCATGGATAACTGCCAGGCTCTGCCTATCCAGATAGATACACAGTTGGTAAATCAGAATAAGCAGGTGCTCCGAGCCACTTTTATTCACTTTTGACTCCAGTGACTACTTTAGGTCTCAGAACACCCCCACACTATGAACCTTTTACTTTAGGGGGAGTGCAACCCTATGCAGAACAGGTTGAAAATCTCCCAACTTGCCAAATGATCCACCTTCCAGCACCACCTATGCTTTATCTGGACTGAGTCTCAGCTTATTGGCCCACATACAGTCCATTACAGTGAAGAGGAACTAAAGAGCCTCTTGATCGGGTAAAGGGGGAGAGCGCAAAAGTTGGCTTGAAACTCAACATTAAGAAAACTATGATCATGGCATCTGGTCCTCTCACTTCCTGGCAAATAGATGGGGAAGAAATGGAGGTAGTGACAGATTTTATTTTCCTAGGCTCCAAGATCACTGCAGACGGGGACTGCAGCCAAGAAATTAAAAGACGCTTGCTTCTGGGGAGGAAAGCTATGGCAAATCTAGATAGCATACTAAAAAGCAGAGACATCACCCTGCCAACAAAAGTGCGTATAGTCAAGGCTATGGTTTTCCCAGTTGCAATGTATGGCTGTGAAAGCTGGACAATAAGGAAGGCTGAGCGCAAAAGGATTGAGGCCTTTGAGTTGTGGTGCTGGAGAAGACTCCTGCGAGTCCCTTGGACCGCAAGGCGATCAAACCAGTCAGTCCTAGAGGAGATCAACCCTGACTGCTCTTTAGAAGGCCAGATAGTGAAGATGAAACTCAAATACTTTGGCCACCTAATGAGAAGGAAGGACTCCCTGGAGAAGAGTCTAATGCTGGGAACAATAGATGTCAAAAGAAGAAGGGGACGGCAGAGGATGAGGTGGCTGGATGGAGTCACTGAGGTGGTTGGTGTGAGCTTGAGTGGACTCCGGGGGATGGTGGAGGACAGGAGGGCCTGGAGGAATGTTGTCCATGGGGTCGCGATGGGTCGGACTCGACTTCACGACTAACAACAACAACAACAACAGTCCATTACCAAATTCAGGCACTGATTTAGAATAGTCACTGCCTCTCCTGAATTTGATGAAAAGGAGAGGTAGAGCTGAGAGTTATCTGCATATTGGTGACATCTCAGCCCATGCCTCTGGATAACCTTTCCCAGCTGCAATTGCTGGACC
This sequence comes from Varanus salvator macromaculatus, assembly GCA_023646645.1. Classification (NCBI taxonomy): domain Eukaryota; kingdom Metazoa; phylum Chordata; class Lepidosauria; order Squamata; family Varanidae; genus Varanus; species Varanus salvator. Next base: position 30,660,604 of record JAIXND010000756.1, read on the forward strand.
ATCTTCAAGGGCAGCCCCACAGAGAGTGCATTACAATAATCTATTTTGGAAGTTACCAGAGCATGGGTGACTATCTTCAGGTTCCCACTGTCTAGGTAGGGGTGGAGCTGAAAAATCTGCCACAGCTGGAAAAAGGCACTCCTAGACACTGACTCCAGCTGATATTCCAGGGACAGACTGGGATCCAGGAGCACCCCCAGACTAAGGACCCCATCCTTTAGGGGGAATGTGACCCCATCCAGGACAGGGTAATGCCCTCCTAACCTATCAGAGGTCCCCCTTACCAATTGTACCTCCATCTTACCAGGATTAAGCCTCAGTTTATTGACCCTCATCCTATCCATTATCGAACTCAGGCCCTGGCTCAGGATGGCAACAGCCACACCTGGATTAGATGAGAAAGTGAAGTAGAGATAAGTATCATCAGCATATTGCTGATTCTCAGCCCAAACCTCCAGATAACGTCTCCCAGCAGTTCATGCCATTAAACAGCATCGGGGACAGAACAGAGCCCTGCGAAACCCCATGACACAACTGCCATGGGGTAGAGCTACTGTCCCCCAGCACCACCTTCTGGACCTGGTTAGCCAGGTAGGAGCAGAACCACTGCAAAGTGGTGCCTCCCACTCCTAACCCAGCCAGCCTGTCCAGAAGGACACCATGGTCGTTGGTGTTGAAAGTCACTGAGAGGTCAAGGAGAACCAGCAGGGTGACCCCCCCCCCATCCCTCTCCCTGCACAGGTCAGTGTTCAGGGTGACCAAGGCTGTATCCATCCCATACCCAGGCCTAAAACCTGATTGAAATGGATCTAGATAATCCATATCCTCCATGAGTGGCTGAAGCTGCCAAGCCACCACCTGCTCCAACACCTTGCTCAAAAATGGAAGGTTGGCGATGGGACAGTAGTTATTCAGTCTCTCTGGATCCAGGCCTGGCCTTTTTAGGAGCAGTCTAACCACTACCTCCTTCAATGGGACAGGGACCACTCCCTCTCTCAATAAGGTGTTGACAGCCTCCTGGACCCAGGACTGAACCTTATTCACAGACCTTCCAACCAACCAAGTTGGGCATGAGTCAAGCAGGCATGTGGTTACTCAGACAGAGCCCAAGCACCTTGTTCACATCCTTGGGTCACAACAACTGAAACTCATCCAATGATGAAACATAAGATGGTGCACTGGACACTTTCAAAGATTGATGTATACAAACAGTAGGGTCAAGCTTCTGACAGATTTGGGTGATTTTTCACTCAAAGTGCTGAGCAAATTTGTCACAGCAAGCCATCGAGGGCTCCAGGGTCTCATCTGGTGAACCAGCTTGTAGGAGGCCCCACACCACCCAAAATAACTCAGTTGGACGGCACTGTGAGGAAGTAATAGAGGAGGCAAAGCACTCACACTTTGCCCACTTTATTGCCACAGAATAGGCTCAATAGTGAGCTCATAAACTTGTTCAATCAGACTCATCACAAGACTTCCTCCACCTGTGCTCTAGCCATCTCCCTTCCCACTTCATTGCCCTCAGCTCATTACGATACCAGGGTACTGCACAGGCTCAGTGGGAAGAGAGAGGGTGTCTGGGCATGATTCTGTAGATTGCCCAAGTCATTTCCCTATTCCATGGGGCAACCAGGGCATCAGCAGGAGTGCCCACCATATCAGATGGATAATCCTCCAGAGCCCTTTGGAAGTCTTCAGGATCTGGGGGTGGATCATTCTAACTGATCCCCCACTCTTGCAGAGGGGAAAAGGAGGCAACAACCTAAACTTGACCAGGTAATGGTCCAATCATGAAAATGGGGTAGATGTTAGTCCCACCACTATGGAACCACCATCCACCTGCCCTGTCGAGAAAACAACATCCAGAGTGTGGCTTTTCTCATGTGTTGGGCTGATGACATGCTGAGACAGCCCCATGGTTGACATGGCAGCCATAAAGTCCTCAGCTGCTTCAGATAAGATTGATTCATGTATCCCTACACAACACCTACCTTGCAGGCTACCTGAAGGCTTTGGTAACACTCTTCATTCCCATACACAAAAGGTAGAGAAAAGAACAAGAGGAATGGCTATCCTTGATTGAATACTAACAGGGATGACATGGTGGACAAAATAGCAGACCTGGGAACTCTGGGGGGAAAGTGATTATGTGATATTTGAATTCTCAATTATAAGGGAGACAAAGGTTAACTGCAGCCAAATACCTACCCTGGACTTCAAGAAAGCCAACTTTAATGAACTCAGAACAACAATAAGCGAAGTGCCATGGCAACTCACTCTTAATGGGAAAGGCATCCAAGAGGGGTGAGAAATCTTGAAAGAGAAGATTCTCCAAGCACAGCTATGAACATTTCCAACAAGAAAAATGTGTAGAAGACAACAGAGGAAGCTCACGTGGTTTCACAAAAAGTTAAGTGAGAACATGAAAGTAACAAAGAACATGTACAGAAGGTGGAAGTTGGGCCAGGCCATGAAGGAAGAATAGCAAGCAAGAAACAAATAGCAAGGAATTGCAAGGATGACATCAGGAAGGTTTAAGCACGAAATGAATAGAAAGGGATGCTAAGAACAAGAAAACTTCTTCCGATACGTCCAAAACAAAAGAATGTGAAAGAGAAAGGTGTCCAGGTACTTAAAGTGGGTAGCAGTGTGATAACAGATGACAAGGAACAGGCGGAGGCACTTCCTCCCACAAGAAAATCTACAACCAAGAGGAAGTAAAAACTGAAAGTGAGAAATGGCAGCCCAAGACTGACAGACAAATGGTCAAGGAATGCCTTGGTGGAATTAACACATTCAGATCTCCAGGGCCCAATGAACTATATTCCAGAGTCATAAAAGAGCTAGTGGAGGAACTCTCAGAAACACTGGCTATTATCTTCGATAAAACTTGGAAAATGGGAAAAGTGCCAGATGACTGGAGAAGTGCTAACATTGTCCCCATCTTCAAAAAGTGGAAAAATCAGTCCACAAGCATCTTGAAGAAAATGCAGTGATTAAGAGAAGCCAACATGAATTTTTCAAAAAAAAAAAAAATCCTGTCAGACTAATTTAATATCATTTTTTGACTGGATAACCTTCCAAATGGAAAAATGGAACACTGTGAACATAATCTGCCTAGACTTTAGCAAAGCTTTTGACACAGAGCTGCACAACATTCTGATAAGCAAATTAGCAAAAAGTGGGCTAGATGGAAAAACTATTAGGTGGATCCAAAATTGGCTGCTGAATCCGACACAAAGAGTGCTCATCAATGTCACCTTCTCAAATGGAGGAAGCTAACTAGTGGGGTGCTGTAGGGTTCAGTCCTGGGCCCAGTGCTCTTCATCTGGAATACTGTGTCCATTTCTGGGCACCAAGATTTAAGAAAGATGCTGAACAATTAGAAAGGATCCAGAGGGAGGCAACAAAAATGATCCAAGGCCTGAGAAAATACTGAGAGAACTGGTCATGTTCAGCCTTGAGAAGAGAAGACTGAATAGGGACATGACATCACTCTATAAATACCTCAATGGCTGTCACAAATAGTAAGATCAAGATCTCTTCTCACTGATACCAGAGTGTAGGACATGGAATAATCAAGGCAAGTTGTGACAACCCAGATTCAGGTTGGATATCAGGAAAAGTTTCCTCACTGTCAGAGCAATATGACAGTGGAAGCAGTTGCCTAGAGGCTCTCCCACACTACAGAAGTTCAAGGTGAAACTGGCCAGCCACCTGAGTAGAATTGTATTACTTAGTGTCCTGCAAGAGCAGGGGGTTGGACCTGACTGCATTTATGGCCTCTTGCTATTCTATGACTCCTTCCTTCACATTCCCCCCTTCCCTTGTGTAGAATTTTCATTTGCTCTTGAGAGCAGAGACCTGTCCACTTCTGCCACACAGATGAGATTTTCCAGGAATCCCGCAGAAAGCACTGACAGGCTTCAGGAGAGACCTATCTGTACTTCAGGTGTCATCAAGGGAGACAGGCTTCTAGGCTCTGGAGTCCCAAATATGAAATATAGTGACAAATACCTGAGACCCACACTGTGAGGCATGATGATGGGGTTCATCAGTGCCCCCTAGATTGTCTGGCGAAGGCAAGGTAGGAGCTGGGCAGGGGAGCAGAGGGCCAAGAGCAGCAAAGAGGAAGAGGGCAGGGCCAGAGAGGCTAGAGCAGCCAGGAGGAAGCAGACAGGCGGGGCCACCGGCCTGAGGGACTGATAAGGCCACACTCAGCCATTGGTGTCGTCCCTTGTCTGCGTCCCTTAGCTGTGGCCCGGGCTGTTCGGAGACTCCCTTCCCTGAGACACAGAGGTTTGTTTTGTTGTTTGTTTTGTTTTGTTTTGTTTGTCTGTGCTGTGCTGTGCTGTGCTGTGCTTTTCTTCCAATTTAAATTTAAGTTTACATTATCCTTGTGTGTGTGTGCGAGTGGGTTTTTGTCTGGGAGAACTGGGCGAGTGAGAGGAACTGCAAGACTAACAAGGCAGGGGACCAAGGTAAGGTCTCGGAAGGGATACCGATGGCAGACCAGGAGATGGCCTTGGCGGGAGTCACGGGTGTTGCTGTCCGCTGCGAGAGCTGCGACATGTTCGCCCTTCTCCCCAAGAAGAGGCAGGGATGCACTTGCCCTCGGTGCAAGATGGTGACCCTGCTAGAGGAGGAGGTGAGGTGCCTGAGGGCCGAGAGAGCTCTCCAGGCCCCCCCGCAGCAGCCGTCCTCTGGACAGAGGGCTGAGGGAGAGACCACGGGAGGAGTAGCTGCGGAGACATGGAGGTATGTCACCCACAGGAGGAGGAGGCCAGCACGGCCTCCTCCTTCTCCTGGCACCAATCTGGAACTGGGAAACAGGTTCTCTCTGCTTGGGGAGTCTGGGGCTGATGAGGCCTCGGGGGAGCAGCAGGACCCCCAGCCTAGGACGTCAGGCAGCAAGTGGGCCGCTGCAGGAGAGGCGAGGGCCAGGGCACGGCTGCCCACCAGCACTGGGAAGGTATGGCGGTGGGTGATTGTTGTTGGGGACTCCCTGCTGAGGGGCACTGAGGCGGCAGTATGCTGCCCCAACCTGGAGACAAGGGAGGTTTGCTGCCTGCCGGGCGCACGCATCTGGCATGTGAAGGACAGAGTGGAGCATCTTGTTCGCTCCAGGGGTCACCAGCCGCTCCAGCTGGCAAGGGACGAGTTACACCTTACAAGAATGGGGAAAAGGTCCTTTGGAGATGCTCTAGGGAGCTTCGTCCGGAAGACTTTAAACTGAGCCGGGGGGGGGGGGGTCAGGTCCCCTCAGTAACGTGTCTGCACTGGACAAGTGTGGGGGGAGGATCAGGGCTCTTGGAGCAGGGTTTTAGAGATACTGCAGGGACTGACAGGACTCCTACAGAGAGGGGCCAGGGACCAGGGAGGATGGGAGGAAGGAGGATGCTGGGCACTCCAAAGAAAGGAAGCGGTGGGAAGGAGTTGAGGTGCATGTACACCAATGCTAGGAGCATGGGTAATAAGCAGGAAGAGCTTGAAGCTCTCCTGGGAATAGGAGGGTATGATCTGGTGGGAATCGCAGAAACTTGGTGGGATGAAAGGCAGGTCTGGAATGTGAACATAGCAGGATATCACCTTTTTAGAAAGGACAGGAAGGGAAAGAGGGGTGGGGGCATAGCTTTATATGTCAGGGAAGGGATAGGATGCAGTGAGATAGAATGTAGCACAGATGGGAATTCGGTAGAGGCAGTCTGGGTGACACTTAGGGGTTTTGACAGGGAAAGAGACCTGACAGTGGGGGTATGTTATCGCCCTCCAGGTCAACTTGAGACCCTGGATGATGTCCTGACAGGCCAGATTCTAAGGATATCTCGGGGGAGAGACACAGTAATTATGGGAGATTTCAATCTCCTGGATATTACTTGGGAGACTCACTTGGCGGTGACAGCCAGGTCACGTCGCTTCCTAGAAGCTATAGAGGGAGGGTTTTTCACACACAGGGTCCGAGAGGCGATGAGGGGGGGGAAACATCCTTGACTTGGTCTTGACCAATAGGGAGGAGCTGATAGATGAAGTACAGATTAGAGGAGCTCTGGATGTGGGTGATCACTCCATCCTTTGCTTTGAGTTCAGGGGACTGGGGCCATGCAGCAGGGCAAGCACTAGAAGCTGGGAATTTTTATGGAATTGTTCATACTTGTGCTTGGAGAAGCTTCTTTCTCAAGATTTCCCATCCCTCTTGGACTCCTTTTCCCTTAAGTGTGTGTTGCCATGGCACATCGCTTATCTTTTTTCTGAATTCTTTAAGGATGGCTTTCTTGAAGTCCAGGAAGCATGTTTGGCTTCATTTACCCTTTGTCTCCTTTGTAACTGAGAATTCAAGTACCGTATTTTTCGCTCTATAAGACGCACCTGACCATAAGACGCACCTAGTTTTTAGAGGAGGAAAACAAGAAAAAAAATATTCTGAATCAAATGGGCACATAATCACATGCACATTCCCCATCACTTCCCCATGGGCTGCACATCTGACAGACTTACTGCACACACATATTCACTCTATAAGACGCACAGACATTTCCCCTTACTTTTGAGGGGGGGAAAAGTGAGTCTTATAGAGCAAAAAATACGGTACCTCATGGCCACTTTTCCCCAGAGATCCCATGGCTGTTATTTTCTCAAGCAGGCCAACCCTGTTAGTTAGTATTAAATTGAGGTTAGCTGATCCTCTTGTATCTTCCTCTACTTTCTGCTGGAGAAAGTTTTCAGCAATGCATGTCAGGAATTTCTTGGAGGGGCCATGCTTGGCAGAATGTGTCTCTGAGCATATATCAGGGAAATTGAAGCCCTCCATGATGACCACATAATTCTTCTTGGAAATGCTTGCAAGTTGCTTTTCAAAGGTTGCATCCTTGTCCTCTTTTTGACTGGGTGGTTGGTAATATATGCCCAAAACTATAGGAAACTGGTGTGGGATGCTGCTTGAAGTTTTTTTCTCTGTTGATGTATATTGGGAGTAAGCTTCATTCAAACATGTAAACATGTATAAGAGTTCACCCTTACTGTATTTATTTATATAGATGTTCCTCACCACAAGGTGTCTTGGCTGCTCAGCAAATAGAGCATAAAAATACAATATGGAACAATAGCAATTCTTGAAAATATGGCACAATTAAAACACATTTTTAAGCCAAGAGACCAAGATGATGAGGCACAAGTTATTTAAAAGACCTTACTACTGTGTTCTCATCTGACAAGATTTATTTCATACACACCCCTTGATAAACTTTATCAGGATTGCTTAGAAAACACCATATTAAAATAACATCATAACATTCAAAATGACAACAAGAAACATTAAACATGGTTAACAAAGACTGGTTAAAGGCATTCAATTTAAAGTCTGGTGGACATGTCTGAATGATAAGCCCTTTCTTATTGCTCATTCTGCAAAGCTTCCAGGAAGCACTAAAAGAAATCACTTGATAAAGTAAAATATAACTACTTATGCAGCTGTCTTTTTTGGTTTTTGGTAGACACATACCAAGTTCAGTCTATAGTTTACAGAACTGGCTTGACACCACCAAGTACAACCAAGTTTTTCAGGTCTTTCAAGTCCCAGTCCTGTACTCTAACCACCACACCATAAAGGCTCTCATCTTTTTCTCATTCCTCATCATGTATTTTTCCTAAAGCCTTCTTCCCCAGTGCTCAAAGTAGTTTCAAACATCTTGTCTTCAACATTCAACAAGGATAGTCAAATCCATGTATAATTGCAGCTCCCTCCTCCCATACTAACTAAATGAATATTTCTTTTTTCAAGCTAGGGACCACTATGTGGAACTTGCTCTTCCAAGCTTTTGGGATGCAACTAGTAGCCTAAGAATCTTTGCAAAATATAAAGCAATAGTTAGTGAAACAATTTCCCAAGGAATGATACAACAGGAATAAGAATATTTCTACCATCATGTCTTGTCTCACATCATACTGGGGAAAGTCTCCTGGGATAGGTTACTGGACGGTAAGCAAGTTGAGGAGGGGTGGATAGCACTCAAAAGGGAGGTTTTGGAGGCGCAAGCCTTGATGATACCTCTAGTCAGTAAGGTGGGGAGGCAGCCACCATGGATGCGAAAGGAGGTGGTTAGAGGGATTAGATGAAAGAGGAACCTCTGTAGGAAATGGGTACTGGGGCAAATACACAAAAGGGTATACCTGGAGGAGGAGGCCCGTTGCAAAAGGATTCTTCACACGGCTAAGGCTGATTATGAGCTGAGACTTGCCAAGAATAACAAGAGCAACAAAAAGGGCTTCTTTCAGCATGTAAATAGGAAAAGGGAGACAAGTGGTGGGACCACTAAATAAGGAGGAAGGAGATCCAGTGACTGACATGAGGAAACAGGCACAGATGCTAAATGACGGTTTTGCCTCTGTGTTCTCCCCAAAGCAGGACTGGGGATATCCGCATAGGAGATTAGATGAGGCTGGGGACTTAGGGGCACAGATTAGAGACACTCTCCTTGAAGTCGAGGGGCTCCTCAGGGCATTGGATATTACAAAGGCGCCAGGCCCTGACGGGTTACACCCGAGAGTACTTAGAGAGTTGGCAGGGGTTCTCTCACACCCGCTGGCCTCCATTTTTGAGACCTCGTGGAGAACGGGTGAAGTTCCAGAGGACTGGAGGGTGGCATCAGTGGTCCCAGTTTTCAAAAACGGCAGTAGAAGGGACATGAGGAATTATAGACCGGTTAGCCTTACGTCCATTGTAGGAAAAACAATGGAAAGGCTCATAATAGAGAGAGATCTAGTGATGTTAGATAGGGAAGGGAGGCTGACAGCCACACAACATGGCTTCCGCAAAAACAGGTCCTGCCAGACAAACCTTGTGGAATTCTATGACAAGGTTTTGAGATGGCTAGATGGAGGGGATGCAGTGGATGTGGTATACCTGGATTTCATCAAGGCCTTTGACAAAGTGCCCCATGATATCCTGGTGGAGAAACTGAGGAGTTTTGGGATACACCAAAGCACTGTCCGGTGGATTAGGGCATGATTGACTGACCGAAAGCAGAAGGTAACCATTAGCGGGGAATCATCGGGATGGTGCCCAGTGACAAGCGGGGTCCCCCAGGGCTCTGTCCTGGGGCCGATCCTGTTTAATCTTTTCATTAATGACATGGAAGAAGGGGCGAACAGTCTGCTGATCAAATTCGCAGATGACACTAAAACTGGAGCAGTGGCCACAACTGAGGAGCAGATACACCAGATCCAAAAGGATCTGGACAGACTATGGAAGTGGGCAGGAGACAACAGGATGGCGTTCAATGTGGATAAGTGCAAGGTCTTGCACTTGGGGCATGGGAATAGCTGTCATAAGTACAGGTTAGGTGACAAGTGGCTGGAGAGCAGCACTTGTGAAAGGGACCTTGGGGTACTGGTTGACTGCAGGCTAAACATGAGTCAGCAGTGTGATCTGGTGGTCAAGAGGGCGAATGCCACCCTTGGTTGCATAGCCAGAAGTGTGGTTTCTAGATCAAGAGAGGTATTACTACCACTCTACACGACTCTGGTGTGCCCACAACTGGAGTATTGTGTTCAGTTTTGGGCCCCTCATTACAGAAAGGATATAGCCAAGTTGGAGTCAGTGCAGCGTAGGGCCACAAGGTTGGTGGCTGGTTTGCAGGGTATGCCGTATGAGGCGAGTCTGAGGGAACTGGGTCTCTTCAGCTTGGAGAAGAGGAGACTCAGAGGGGATATGTTGGCAACATACAGGTATGTGAGGGGGTGTCACATGGAGATGGGGAGAGGCCTGTTCTCCCCTGCAGAGGAAGGCAGGACGCGCTCCAATGGAGCAAAACTCAGGGAGCTAAGTTCCATTTGGATGCCAGGGATCACTTCTTGACAGTCAGGACCACGAGGTTGTGGAATGGGCTTCCACGAGAGGTCATTGAGGCCCCATTGGTGCGGGTGTTCAAGGATAGGCTGGACGTCCACATGGTGGGCATGTCGTGAGTGGAGCCGGCTGGTGCTGGAGGTTAGATTAGATGGCTCGGGAGACCCCTTCTGACTTGCTCTGTTTCTCTGTTTCTATGTCGCACCAAGTTCGCACCAAGCCAGGATGCCTGAATAGGCTTAATTTAACTTATTTTCCAGTAAGCAGGTTCTTTTACAAAGGCAAAGGTGTTGAAATGGTTGTTAATTTGGAGATGTAGGTTTAGACCACCAGGAAGATGGGTTTCATCACTAGTTCAATTTCTGAAATGACCACTGATTTCAAAATAGAGAAAAACTTTTTTTTTTTTTTTTTTGTGCAAAACAATCATAAGCAGGTGCTGAGTTCTGGGAAGATGGCGATTTGTTAAATTACACTCTTCAGGTGTTATGCTACTTTAACTTGTTGGGGCTGTTTTAACTTCAAATGTTGGTAGGAAGGCAACTGCTCCCCCCAACCTCTTTGAGATGAAGAATCATATGACAAGTGGACTGATTAGGCTTGGACTGGAAAGTCTGACCAGTTCTGATTCCATCAAGATGACAAGATAAGGTAAACACGGAATTGTTCTAAAATTGCCTCCTTGATTTTTTTCCTCTTCTTCTTCCGAGCCTTTCTCTCTCCTCTCTTGCCCCTCCCTAAGCCAAGGGAATATCAAAACTCGTATATCTTTGGTAACAAATACTTTGGAAAGCCATCTTTTAGTTACTTGGATAACAATTACAGAGAGCTTCTGGGTGACCAGCTGTGTTTTATCTAAGTCTCAACTAGGTCATAAATCTATAAAGCCATAAGGTCATTTTCTGTTTGTACCATGAGATTAAGAATGAGTAATTGGACATTGATGATTGAGAATTTGACTTGTTTGTGACAATTGGTATTTATTGTTGGGATCAGTGGTGAGAATGGCTTTTGGTGATCAGACACCATTCTTCCCTCTTTTTCTGACCTGAAATTATTGTGAGAACAAGGTAAAGAAGGTATTCTTCTTAAGGATTGGTAGAATTTGGCTTGTAGAACCTGTCCTGAAGGAGGATTTCTATTTCCTGAATGATCCCTTATTTGGTCTAAGGGAAAATAGAGAATTTTGGACTTTTTCACCTGTCTTTTTACTCCTCTATGGGGAGCAGAGGGAGAGAAAAGAATATTTTGATAAAATGGCGCAGTTAGATTTCCTCTAAACTAGTAAGCATAGTATTGGTGCCATCTGCTGGACTTGGGAAAGACTGGACTTGGGAAGAACTTTTTGGAGCTTTGAAAGAATTAAAATGAGCAAGCAAGACTGGAAGAACAGAAGAATATTTGCTCTGTTAGCTGATGGATTAACAGACAATTGACCCAGAGACTCTGAAAAAATTCTAGAAGATGCTTCTTTTAATAAATTAACTTATATTAATATTGAATTATTATTAATAATAATAATAATAATAATGTAATATAACAGGATTTATTAATCTAACACCTTTAGAAGAGTAACATTTTAAAATCATATCAATCCTACTCTTTCCCTTTTTTTCTCCTCCACTCTTCTTCCCCTCCCCGCTTCCTTTAATTATTTTTCCTCTTTCTTTTCCTTTACTTTTCTTCAATGTACCAACACTTCTAAGAAAGTTAAAGAATTCTGGAAAAGCATTTCTTTTTGTAGTCCTGTAATTGCATTGTTATGTATCTCCTTGAGCTCTTGGGTAAATAATGAGGAAAGTGTGTGAGATTAAGAAGCCAAGGAAGGAAATTAGAATGGCATCAGGGAATCCAAATGAAGAGGGGTAAAATTCAAGACTCCATATTTTAAATTGGATGGAATGAATCCCACAAGTCCTGAAAAACCAAGTTTAAATAACTATAAATTGACATCTGGCACAATTAATCATACAAGTAAGAAAGTAAAGAAATTACATTGATTAATGTCTTAGAATAAAAAGACAAAATGAAAATTTGATTAATAAATAATAATGGCATGAACTCCCCCTCTAAATGAACTAAAGTCTTTAACTTAAAAAGGTAGATGTTATATGCATTCAAGAAAAACATATAAAGAAAAAAATATGCTCACATTCTAAACTGCAAGAAATTGGGCAGAATGTATGAAGCTTCAGCAGACACCAAAAAGAAAGGGGTTGTGATTTATGTTAACAGCCAAAGTTTGCATGTCATAGAAGAATTGAAGGACCCAGATGGAAGATTTATCATCCTTAAAAGAAGATCTCTGAATGGAAAGATACGTACATTGACCGGAATAGATGCTCCAAATGATGCAAAAGAAAAATTCTATGGAAAAAATATTTCAATGGCTATTTAGATTTCCAGGAAGGTGAAATATTGATTTGTGGTGATATGATTGGAATTTTAGATTACAATAAAGTCAAGTTAAAAAAAATAAAAAATGGCTAAACCTCCTTAAAATCTCTTTGATTATATGGATATGTTACAACTGGAAGATGCATGATTTTGAGATTTCAAAATCCAAAAGTCACCTTTTTTCTGCTAGATATCAGATCCACTCATGGATAGAAATGTGCTGAAAATCAAAAACTTGGGTCTTAAATTTAAAGACTTGCAAGGATTAAATTTAAGATATTGTTGGATCATCCTCCATTAGAGATTATCTGGCAAGAAGAGCAATTTAGAAGAAGAGGATGGAGACTGAATGATAATTTCTTACTAATAGATGACAAGTTTAAGAAATGTAAAAGAAATGTGGAAGCAATTTTTAGATTAAACAACACAAATGACATATCCATAGCAACAATATGGGAAGCTAGTAAAGCATCCATGAGAAGGAATTTAATAGCATTGGCTTCAAAGAAGAAAAAAGAGCAGTTAGAACAAACTACAAAGCTCCTTGATAGAATTCAAATATTAGAGGACTCTCATAAGTCTTTAGATACTTCAGTATTAATTGAGCTAAGACAATTAAGAAATCAACTAGATCTGATAGAGATAGAGGAAGTGCAGAATGTTTTTTTAAAAACAAAAACACTTTGGACAAACAAATAAACCTGGATGATATCTAACATACTGTCTTAAAAGAGAAATGGAAAGGAGATGGATACCAGGGGTAAAAACAATTATGGAATTACCCATTTAGAAAAAGAAATATACGATTAATTTATACTTTTTTTTTCAAACCTGTACAAATAACCCTCTTAAATTTACATTAAAACAAAGACGAATATTAGGTAGCACTGTTACCATTCAAGAGATTTCACAAGCTATTAAAAGACTAAAAGAAGACAAAGCACCTAGACCAGATGGTCTAAGTTTTTAAAAGAAAAGTTAATACCACCACTTCAAAGGGTAATGAATGAAATCAAAGATGACAAATCATTATCCGCATCATGTCAAAAGGCCCATATAACTTTGATACACAAAGAAGGATCCTACTCTGATCCTACTCTGCCACAGTCTTGTAGACTTATTTCTTTATTAAATGTGAATGATAAACTCTTTAATAAAGGCCAAAAAACTAAGAAAATGTATAGAAAAACTAACTCATGCAGACCAAACTGGCTTAGTCCCAAAAATAATGTTTGCTTTGTGATTTTATCAAGAAGAATAAGAAGAAAGTGGCATTTATATTATAGATGTGGAAAAGGCCTTTGATAATGTGTTTTGGTCCTTTTTATTGAAAACTATTCAATATTTAGACTGTGATTTGAGATTTATGAACTGGATCCAAGCAACTTATACTAAGCACCATGCTAAGATTCATGGAATGCTAACTGATAGCTTCCAAATCGAAAAGAAGATGCATCATTATCATCACTTTTATTTATCCTTGTATTGGAAGTTCTAGCTAGGAAATAAGACAAGGTTCAGACATAAAAGGCCTAAAAGTAAATGGAGAAGAATATAAAATGAAAAGCTATGTAGATGATATAGGGTTGATTACTTTAAATTCACATTTATCCATACAACATATACTAGAGCAAATTGAAAAATTTGGATTTTACTCTGGTTACAAAATTAACAAAAAGAAAATGAAAATCATATTGAACTTTGTAACAAAATGAGAAGAATACATTTTTTAAAATTCAGGATGTGAAATAACCACCAATCCAGTTAAGTACTTAGGAATAAACGTGACAGGACATAATGATACTTTATGCTAAGATGCTTACAAAACAACCTGCACAAAGATCGAAAAGGACTTAGAGAAATGGGCTACGTAAATTAAAAGTCTTATGGTTGGGAAGAATCTCTATTTTACAAATGAATGTATTGCCCAAGTTGAATTTTCTATTTCAGATGTTACCAATTTCAATACAGGGAAAATCCTGGGAAAGACAATTTAACATGTTTATTTGGGATAAAAACCCCCCAAAGATTGCATTTAAAGTCTTGCACAATGGAGAGAGAGAGGGAGGGAGGGAGGAAGCATAACAGTATCAAATATTAAGTTATATTACCACACAGCTGGTCTAGTTTGGATTACAGACTGGATTTTTAACTTTAATGAAAGACTAGTAAAATTGGAAACCTTTAGCAGAGCTTGAAGAAGGAATGCACAATCAATTATAGTCTAAAGAATCTATCAAAAGAGCTTTGACACCAAATAATAGGTATCAGAGACGGTTTAATAAAAATCTAGTATTCTATCAGAAGAAGAATTATTCCTTCAATGTCTCCTTTAATGTCTCCAATAGGAGCATATTGTGGAAAGTATTTAAGGAAAATAATGATCTTATAACATTTGGATACATGGTTGATCAACAAGGACAAATTAAGCTCTGGTGAGAATTTAAAATGAAGGAAAAAACATAGAATGTAGGAAAAAGCACAATAAGAAATCAGATGAATAATGAAATGATAATCAAACATCAAAAATATAATCTCTTAGGAAGAATCGTCAAACAACTGCTCCAGTATAACACTGAGACTCAATAAATTAAAACATGCATGAAGAGTTGAATTCAGAATCTTTTTTTTCTAACGTACTTCATGAAAATAAATAATTAAAATTGAATAATAATAATAATAATAAATGTTTGCTAACAGGACAGTTTATACTGAATTCAGATTTTTAAAAAATTGAGGATTTGCTCATTCTCTGGGAACTTCTATATCACATTTAGCTGGAGGACAAGTTGTCCCCTTTGAGATAATTCTTTCTGTAATGAACTCTGCATATGTGCTGGAATCCAGTATTCTATGCAAGTAGGTTACATGAATCTAGAGATATTAGACTAACTCTATTGATTTTATTTGGACTTTTCTGGGGGTGTTTGTTACCTTCCCTTATTCCCCCTACAACATACTCAGATAAACTCATTGTTTTTATTATAATAGTTTTTATTTTTTTTTTTTAATATATGGATATTAGGCTGCGTTGTTTTAAAAAGATGTTTTCTTCTTCAAAAGAGAGAATGTTTCCACATGAACTGCATTTACAAAGAATTCTTGAGTTCTTAGGTTTTCCAAAGGTTTTTGAGTCCTGGGATTGAGGGCTTTTATTAAGAAAGTCCAAACCGGAGGAAGAAGTATGGCGTCGGGATGAGGCAGACGTGACTAACGGGGCTTCATTAGCACGCTTGTGTCTATCTGGTGGCGGGCTTTGGAGGCCCGATCTAAGCCCTGTAGGGGTGAAGATAGACTGCTTGGCAAAGTTCCCAGCAGGTGTTTGAATGGCAATTCTGCACTTACTGGGAGAAAATCAAGCTTTTCTCAGCTGGAAGATACAGGAGAGATCTTCAGCTCTCTACAAGTCCTCAGCATGCTCTTTTGTTTAGGCTATTTTAGTTATTAGCATTGGATCTACTGGGAACTATTGATATTTCTTTTTCGCAATAATACCCATGGAAAAAGCTACATTGTTTGCTAACTGATATAAAAAGAAGAAACAGAAAGCCCTCTGGATGGAAGAGGGGAAAGAACTCTTCCCCTCCTCACGGAATTGAAAGGCGGAGAATTACATGAGAGAGAGAGAGACAGAGCTGTTTGTAAGTAATGAAAAGTTTCTTTTTTCTTTAATCTCTCCAAGGGCAAGACTTGAACCAATAAATTAATGTTTAATTATACAACAGACGCAAGCTTCCAGGGTGTTGGACGGCTTCCAAATATCAGCCATTTTTGTTCCTTTGTTCCTGAAACTCTTGGACCTCTGCCCAGGCTGCAAATTCACTGCTAATATGGAAGAAATTAATATAGAAATTAAAGTGCTTAAAAAGACATTTGTGGGAATACAGATTTCTTTAGAAGCCTTACAACATTCTCAGAAGACTGTTTTAATTAAGCAACTTGACTGCTTTCTAATCGAATTAAAAGTTGGTTTTAACAAGATAGACTTTTCTATCAATCAAACTTTGACCAAACAACTTGCATTGAGCAGGATATGCAAAATATCCAGCAAGCAGAAGGAAAATTTGAAGCTGAGAAGATAATAAATGATGGGACTATAAATAGACAGCAAGCAGATGGATATTTGAAAACATCAGGAATATATAAATTTTCATATGATTCGCTTGTCAACTTGGAAAAAGAGAAGATAGTTGGACTACAGCTCAAGACACATGATTTACTGAAGATGTTACAATATTTTAATGTAAACAAAGAAATAATGAGCAGACATGATTTATTACATGATTTATTACAGGCATGTCCTTCTGTGCGAGCGGAGAAGCCGGCACAATCTGTGGAGTTAATCAGTATGAGGTTATTGGACTTGCTTGCTATGCTGGAGAAGGAGAAAACAGTTAACTATCTAAGGTGATGTTACAATCTAAAGAAGACAGAAAAATTGGGTAGAGGTGTAAAGAAAAAATTTAAAGGGAAAACAGGAGAACTCTGTTCTTGTTATCTCAAAAAGGGATGACGCATTGAGGTTGACGTGTTCATATGTAACGTAGAAAAACTGAGCTATGGTTTTTGGTGAAGCATTATTGTCAAGGGGGCCAGAGGCCCAATAGCTTTGGTTGTAATTAACCACACTTGCAAGAACAATAAAACTAAATCTATTTATTGCTAGTTATCTACAAGATTTACGATTCTACTGAAGAGCTTCTTAGTATAGTCTTTGGTGAACAGATGTTCGCCTCTGAATGGCGATAGCCTCTCCCCTCTATGTCATATCTCCCCCACCCAATCATTCGTTCCTCCCTCCTTTCCTGTTCTCTTTTGGTTTTCACTTGATAAGCTTTTATAATTCTTCTGTTCTTTGTTGCCTTGATGTCCACATATCCCATGATACCTTCGGCCTCCGGTCCTGTCAGCTCTGCCTCGGAAGAGGAGGAGTTGTCATGTTTCTTTTCTGTTCTGGCGTCCTCCTCCTTCTCGCTGTCTGGCTGACTTAAAGGGCCAGGCGTCTGTTCAGCGGGTTGTAGACTAGAGGAGCTCTCAGCAACAGGCTGGTTTGTGTTTACATCGAGCTGTGGTGAGGTCTCTTGAACTCCAGCTGTCAAGGTCAGGTCCTCCTCATGAGTAGTAGCTCCTATCGTGGCCTCATGCATGACAGTAATTTAGTTTAAAAAAAAAACTTTGGCTAAAAGATATTATAAGTATTAGTTATCACTAAAAAGATAAATTAACGGTGCTTTTAAAGATGTTAAGTGGATGTTTTTGATTTTATCTGTATTTGGAAATAAGAGAATTCATCATCGATATTAATGGTCACCAAATAGAGTTGTTAAGCTATTCTTAGAGATGATAAATGGATGTTTTGGATGTTATTTGTAACTGTAAGAATTTATCTTTCTCTTTCTCTTTGTTCCTCCTTTCATTTTAAAAAGGGATGATTTAAATAGACTGGTATGTAGACATGAGATAAAGAAAGGCTGATTTAATAACTTAGTTTAATGAAACAGTGTTAAATGGATATCCCTGATTATATCTGAAATTGAAAATAGGAGAATTTCTTCTACAAAAAAAAAATTAATGATTTATATGGGTTGGTAAGTTTATTTGTGATACTATACAGAGGTAACTGTATTTGATTAAATGGAGTTTAAGCTAAGATGAAATATTAGTGAGTTTAAAGAAGATTGGTGTAAAGTTACCATCTAGCAGAGTAGTTAGGATGCCCATTGAGATGCTAAATAGATTTTTTTGAAGTTACTATTAATTGTGGTAGGGAGGAAGTTATTTTTTATTAAAAAATAGATAAATTTTTGAAATGTTTAGAAATGTCTAGATGAAACCTATTATTGAAGGAGAAAAAAAGATGTTGTAATCTCACCCAACCTAGAGAAGCTTCCCTTAAATAATGGTCAAGAGAAGCAGGACTCTTCAAGAAAGAAAGATGGGATTGACGTTATGGAAGAAGGAAGAGTGTGACTTCTATCAAATTTGAAATTATACCATGATTTGGCTGGAAAGACCGGACTTGGTTTTGATCTAAAGATGTTTTTATATTATTATAAAAAGGAGTATAGTAAGATCATGGTATGTTAAAAGACATGATGTAGGGGCTGACCCAGTAGATCTGATGTGTGTGATGATTGATATGTGTAGTTTTTAGTTTAAAACTTTAATAAAATATATATTAAAAAAAAGAAAAAAAGAAAGTCCAAACCATCATGCTTGTTATTTTCCCCCCAGGTGCACACGCACACATGCTCATGCGTGCACACAAATTGTATTCATGTGCTGTCACGTCATCCCTCACTTATGGCAACCCTATGAAAGAGGACACTTCACAGTGTCATGTCCTTGACAGCCCTGCTCCCTGCTCAGCTCTTGTAATTCAAGACTGTAGCTTCCTTTATGGAATTAAGCTATCTCATATAGTTAGTCTTCTTCTCTCTAGCTTTTCCTAGCACTATTCTCTTCTCCAGAGAGTCTTTCTTTTTCTTGATTTGCTTGATGCATGAGAGCTTAAGATTTATCATGGTTACTTCCAAGAAAAGCTCTGGATTGAGTAGTTCTAGGACTCACTTGTGCATCTTTGTGCTAGTTCAGGGTATTCCCAAAGCTCTTCTCCAGCACTATGAGTCAAATGTATCATATTTTTCCTTTCAGTTTTCTTCACTATCCAGTTTTCACATATATCCACAGTAGTCAGGAATACAATATTGAAGATGATCTTGGCCTTGGTCTTTCGTGAAAAGTCCTTACATTTGGTGATCTTTTCTAGTTCATTCATTGTTGCTCTTCTATGCGTCAGCCTTCTTTGAATTTCTTGGCTGCAGCCTCCAGTTGAATTGATGACTGAGCACAGTTTGAATTCCACACAATTCAAATTTCTTCACTGTTGACAGTAAAGTAGTATAATTATTAGGTAGTCATGACTGTTGCTTATTTAATGTGCAGCTACCGTCCCACTTTTGCACTTTTTTCTTTCACTTTCATCAGGAGTCATTTCAATTCATTGCTGCTTTCTGCCAGTAAAATGGTTTCTTCCTCTGATCCTATTCCAGCTTTCCAGATGATACGTTCTGCACACAGAGTGAACAGATAGGAAGAGAAAACACACTCTTGTCTGATGCCTTTACCTATAAGAAGTCATTCTCTTTCCCCCTGTTGTGCCTTGCATCAGGCAATGCATCAGGATGGTCAAATGCTGAAGCACACCCATTTCGTTCAGGATTGCCCATAGAGTCTCTTGATCAATTTTCTTTTCTTCCACTTTCAGCCATCTGGATGAATCAGCATAAAAGGGAAGGAGGCAGAGGCACAGAGACTGTTTGCCCCAGTCTTCTCCCTTCCCCATTCCCTCAGCATGTCCTTTTAGACCTCAGCAAGGCTGATTTATGACCTTGGAGAAGCAACTAGTGTAGTTCTTTCCACACTGGCTATGAGGGGGTTGGTGTGTGAGGTCTGAGTTTGAAGTCCCAGCTCTGCAGCTAGTGTGCTTCCAAACTGGGATTCAAAATAATCTTATGATGTTCACCGACAATATCCTTAACTGACCACATCCAGAGACATCCTGAACTAAGGATCCCATAAAATTAGGGCACAAAATTCACATGAAAATGTGTAAACATTTTTGTGTGCATTTCTCCTAATACATGCATTTCACTAAGCAATTTTCCTCAAAATACATAATACATAATTTTTGCTGGTAATGCTCCAAATGAAACCCATGCACACATTCTTCTGCTTGAACAACTCCATTGCAAATTGCAGATAAATTGAGTTTCAGTTTCAAAAGTGTGAAATTGGGTAAGTTTGCATGAAAACATTTTTTCCAGAATTCCCAAATGTTCCTGAGTGCATATGTATCCTTGACAACAAAAATAAAAATAAAAATCAGCTTCTCCAAACTGATATCTACTTTCATTCAAATGCTTCTTCTTCCACATCCTACAGCCAAGTTGCTACTTTGCATAATTTGATCTGGAAATTAAACATCATACAGGCAATAAGCCAAAGATTGTGATCAATTTCCATTTAGCTGCCAAGCATACCTCATTCTTGTTTCATGCTGTGTGCATAATCATCAGCCTCATGAACACAGCAGTTGTGTGTTTTGCACAACAATCTTTTTCTTTCCTTTTTCATATCTACATATATTTTGGTGATGCAGGAAGACATCAAGTTTGGGCTCTTGACTACTGTATAAAATATTCTTACAGCTGAGCTATGAATCCCAGTAGATTTTAATGTCAAGTCAACCATCGTGTGGAAATTTCCTTTATAATTTCACAGTGGGGAGGTATTACTAAATTGGAGCAGCTAGAGAGCCATTTCCACATGTGGGTTTACTATACTGCTGTGCCCTAAGACTGAAGGACTCTGAGCCTCTCATAGTCTACTCCAAGTATATAATAACAGAGGCATGTTTGCATTCAGATTGAGGAAGCTCAAATATAAGTTATGCAATAAGTAAAAATTACCTTTATTACATCCATGCGTAAGCAATTGTCAATAGTGACATGACATCTTTGTATTGACAAAGTTTCTTTTCATTGGTTGATGGTTTTGGAGATGAGAGGACTCTTGATGTGGTGATATGATGTCATGTATCAAGATTTACAGAACCAGACTTTCCCTACATGTAAGTCCCAGTGTCGTAGACTACACTAATCCCTGGTTATATTGTCAGGAGCTGATGAGAGTTGTAGTCTAAAATTTTTGGAGGTCACCAGGCTGAGGACTATTCAGTCACTCAGTCAGTCATTAACTTTTACTACATTTCTATATAATCCAGTAGCAGAAGCTTTCTGGGGAGGTTCCCAAACATGTAAAAAGCCAGAGTAAAACCTAGCAGAGTATAAAGATTAAAATAGAATAATAGATTTGAAAATAAATTTGAGGCAGTAACTGAAAGCCTCTCTGTAAAGCCTTCATCTGGAACTAGAAAGCACAAATGCCATGAGGAGAGGTGGTGGTAATGTCTGGATATGTAACCTGAAGGTGTTAACCCAAATTACGTGGGTTTATATTACGTCTCAACTTCCATACATATGGCTAGGTAACTAGTGATCATCAGAATGACATTCAGTAGGGACAAATGCCAAGTCTTCTACTTAGGAAAAAGAAACCAAATGCAACCAAATGAGACTACTTGGCTCAACAGTATTGCAAAGGAGGAGGGGCTTTTGTAGATTACAAGCTAAATATGAGTCAACAATGTGATGCAGCTGTAAAAAGGGCAAATGCTATTCTGGGATGTTTAACAGAACTACCAAAATATGTGGAGTACAAGTTCCTCTATACACAGCACTAGTCAGACCTCACCTGGAGTACTGTGCCCATTTCAGGGCACCCACATTTTTAAAAGATGCAGAAAAGCTAGAAAGTGTACAGAGAAAGCTAACAAGGATGATTCAGGGACTGGAGGCAAAGCTCTATGAGGAAAGATGAGAGAACGAGGCATGTTCAGCCTCAAGAAGAGAAGACTGAGGAGAGAGAGTACAATGCAAGTACCTCAAAGGCTGTCACAAAGAGGAAAGACAAGATCTCTTCTCATTCACTCCAGAGTGCAGGACATGGAATAATGGACTTTAGTGAAATGAAACTAGATTTAGACTAGACAACAGGAAGAATTTCCTCACTGTCAGAGCAGTACAGAAATAGAACCTATTACCTAGGGAATTTGTGAGCTGTCCTTTGCTGAAGATTTTCCAAAAGGGTCTGAACAGCCATCTGAATGGGATGGTATGACTTGGTGCTCTGCAATAGCAGGAGGTTGGACCCAGTGGCCTTCTGCCCCCTTCCAATTTTACTATTTTATTATTCCATGATTCTATTATTCCATTTTTATGACACGATCCTAAGAAATAGGCAGCTGCCAAGTGATCCAAGCATCAAGTCAGGGAATCAGATCAAAGCAGCTGAGCTGGAATAATAATTTAGAGCAAGAAAGACCTTGGTCAGGCAAAATTCTGGTCCAAACAGGAGCCCTTTTACAGCCCCTCCTGCCCAGGAGAATGCAGAGGCAGGCCTGAACAGCCATGCCTGTGCAAATATAAGATATGTAACACTTGGGTTCACAGCAATACATGTAAACAGTTGAAGAGATTTAGCAGATCATGTGTTTCAGGGGTTAGAATCACAACCAATTGCTTCGTATTTTTTTAAAGGGAATTTCAACTTTAAGGTGAGTGTCTTAAAGATAGGAACAATTTGAGCATGGAATAGAGTTCCTGGAATCAGCAAGTATGTAAGTTTCACTTTCTCACAATTTGGAGAACTGGCTTCAGAATTTAGATTTGGAAGTCCTTTCTTTTCCAAATATGAAGAAAGTTGTAAATTTTATAATTTCTGATGAAATACTGAACTACAACCATAGTTTTCACCCATCTGCACCAGATGAAAAGGTACAGTTACTCAGCATGGAGAAGACCATGATGTACTTACCTGTGATATGGTTGATAAAGATGAGAACTTGAAAAAAAAAAACATGGAAGGAGAGAAGGAATAGGAAGCAACTCTGAATAAGTGATGACATGGCTGAATACATGGATATTTAAATCTAGAGCAAAGAACAAGGCTGAGGCGAATGGGGCATATAAGTCTGCTAAATAAATAAATAAATAAAATAAACAATGATAAATCTTTTAGTTTCTGTTTCTTACACATTCAATTTAAAAAAAAATCAAGTTCAGTTTCAAGTTCTTTTTGTCCCAAACATAGAAAACTTTACAAATTTTGATAAATTTGGTACCAAAACCAATCTGAGGTAAAATCCTCACCCATTCCTTCAACTATGACTGCTGTAGCAGCAGATTTCTTATATTGGCTGCATATTGGTATAGGTGACCTTCAAGCTCCTTTCCAACTCTGATTCTATGGTTTTGGAGGGTGGTCACTATTCTGGTATACAGATCCATAAAATTTTGCTTATCACATGCTGCATTAGTAACAATATTCATTATGCAATGCAAAGGACTGAAAAAATAATTCCATATTCCCAGGGCACATTTGAAATTGGAATGCCCATAACCACTGGCACACCTAAAGTGTGCCTGAACTTCTCTCTCTCTCTCTCTCTTTATACACACACACATTCACTCACTCACTCACTCACTCACACAGACACAGACACACACACTTTTTATATGTATGCATGCACATATGTGCATTTCAGCTTTATAGACCCTGGTAGGATCTTTGGACAGGTTAGGTGAGCTCCAAAACATCTGGAGGGTACAAGATTGGAGAAAGCCAGTTTTGGGTGACTTTTCAGTATTACCTTTAATGTTTAGTATAGGATGTTGCATGAGTTCATACTCTGCAGTACTATACAAAAATATGGAAGTCATGGACTGCCAAACATTGAAGTCAGTAAATGAATGAAGATATATCTTTCATCCACTTTATACTACAGATGTCAAAGAAGTTAGAGCTTCTCCTGATTAGAATGCTGCGGATCAGTAGTGGGAGAGGGCCGGGTTCCACATATGGGCCTTTCCTGGGCATCTGATTGGCCACTGTAGTAGTCATGGTGCTTGTCTAGATACAGTTTTCATCTGAACCAGCAAGCTTCTTTTATTCTTAAAGTGAACAAGAATAGAACCTCCTGTGGCTGATATATGGCACGATCCTGTTTAGACAGGAAAAAAGGCCTGCAACTGTCAGCATGTTCCTGCCATCTGGGAAGGAAATATGCATAGAATTTCACCTTTAAGTTTTATTTAAGTTAAATTGTGTTCCCAGTGCTTGTAGTCCTTACAGTGTCTGTATAACCATTTCCTGTGACTTTTGAGTTATTCCAAAAATAAAAATAAAAAAATCCAGCCTTTCATAAACTGAACAATCTTTACAGTTTAAGCAAGCACTTTTAGATGTATACTTGCGTTATCCTATACAATAGATCATATTTATTTCTCCCACCATAGTGATTAGCATTAATTTAAATATCCAAGAGATAAAACTATGAAAACACACTTAACAAATGCATTCTTGGAAGATTGTGTTTCTTTGTATATTTTTCAGAAGTATATTAAGAAAGAACTGTACAAAGGAAGACTTGGCTGTATTTTTCAAAGAATGTTGGTTGCAGAGTTTATGTAAAGGAATGTGAATTTTCTGCATCATTGGCAATACCAAATTAAGATGACTAATCTACAAATAAATACAATTTGCAGATAATGGCCGATAGCTTGACACTAAAGCTGACAACATTCAGTCTATAACTAAGGTGCCATGTACTCTTTTTTAAAAACTATTTAAATACAGCATGGAGAGAAGGAGTAAGGAGCTGCCTTTGTCTTCTTACTATGCCTGAGGAGTTGGGCAAACCAGCAGCTCAACCTCCTCTTGAGCCTAGAGGAGCAGCTCCTCCAGCCACTGGTTGAGAGTATATCTACTTTTGCTTCTTCATCCCCTTCCCCAAGGATGGAGGGTACGCATTATGAGCTTGGGGTCCCAGCTCTGACCTCAAAGTGCTTTTCAAAGGTTAAAGTTGGGACTCTGGTCTATCCTATAATCCCCTAGACAATGTCAGGAAGCTGTGGGATTATCCCATTAGTGTTTCACCCACAAATATAAATACAGTTAAGTACACTGTTAAAACAATTGCAAATGCAGTAACAATACAAGCCACATTTAAAATACATTATTAAAAGCAATTCTAACTTCAATGACAAATACATGGAGAATTGTTTGCTTGCTTGCTTGCTTAAGGTTTTTATAGACTGTTCTCTTAGCACATGCTCTCAGAATGGTTTACAAATATTTACAACACAACTACCCATGAAATCTATATCCAAATAATCATATAAATACAAAAGGATAACTACCATTTCTTTGAATGAAAAATAATAATAATAATAATATATGTTACATATTAAACCAGAGCAGCCAATAATCATTTAGATGAAAACTGATATAAAATCATGCCCTCTAAACAATTAAAATGATGGGAGGATACAGAGGTTTTAACCTAGTACTAAAAGTGTTAGCACCAGGGACACTACCAAAAATGCCCTTCCCCTCATAGCCACCTTCTTTGCTTCCTTTAAAGGTGGGTCTCAGAGGGACCTCCATTGATGATCATGGGTCTGGGTAGGTGCAAACAGAAGGAGGTTTCCTTAAGACAGTGGTCCCCAGCCATTTTGGCACCAGGGACCAGTTTTGTGGAAGACAATTTTTCCACAGACTGGGATGGGGGAATGGTTTTGGGATGATTCAAGCGCAATGCATTTATTGTGTACTTTATTTATTTATTTATTTATTTTTACTTTGTAATATATAATGAAATAATTACACAACTCACCACCTCAGTTCCAATTCAGGTAATTGGGCATTAGATTCTCAACCTAGATCCCTCACATGCACAGTTTACAGTAGGGTTCACACTCTTACAAGACAAACTGGAGAAAACGGATAGGCCTGTCCCACTCCCTCACCTCAGTCCACCTGCTCCCATTGGTCTAAGGTGTTCCACCTATTGTATTGGAGTGCCTGCCCTGTGCCTGAACCACAGTCTACATGTACTATTGGATACTGATGGTTGAGGGGCAGCTCGCACCGTCATCTCACTGGAGAAACAAGGCTTCTGTCAGAGGAGCTTTAGCTTGTTCGAAAAAGATTGCATTTGGTCGATTAGATCACTCTTGGCATGCTACTTCCTTCTCTTGTGCTTTGGCACCATGGCAGCTCACCAGCAAAAGGAGGATGGGCATTGTGGAGGTTACGCCCACAGATGAAGCTTCACTCATTTGCAAATCTGAGCGACTTTATTCTCAAAATGCTGTGCAAACTTGTCACAGAGGGCTGCCAAGGGTTCTCCTTGATTTTCTTTAAGGTCATGCAAAAAAGGCTACAGACCACTCGGAACAGCTCTGCTGGGCAGCACTGAGGGGATGCAGTGCTGGTGGAGGAGAAAGCTCTCTGCACCACCTTCACTGCCATGGAGTAAGGTCAGTAGTGAGCTCTTACCCATGTCTGGTCAGATTCAGCCCCAGTTTTCCTCCACCTGTGCTCAAGTTGTCTTCCCAGTTGCTTCATTGCCCAGAGCTCTGCTGTATGCCGTGGTGCCACAGGAGCTCTGCCCATAGGAAAAGGGTACTTAGGTGTCATCATGTCAACCTCCCAGATCACTTTTAAATTCTATGGAATGACCTGGACTTCAACAGGAGCACCAACCATATCAGCGGGAACCCCCCCCCCCCAGGGCCCTTTGGAAACCAGTTGGATTTCTCAGACTCCAGGGAAGGACCATTCTAATGCACCCCCCCTCCCTTGCAGAAGAAGAGAGCAGACAGAACTCTAAATCTCATGAGAAAGTGATCTGACCATGACAAAGGGTTTAATGACATACCCCACCCCCACTTTCAGATCACCTTCGTCCTGTCCAATTCAAAGACAAAAAAAAAAACAGGCCCAGAGTGTGACCATTTTCATGTGTTGGGCTGGTGACATGCTGAGACATGGTGGCCACAAAGTCCTGAGCTGCCCCAGGCAAAGCAACTTTGGAATGAAAATCGAGGTTCCCCCTGAACTATCTTGCCAGGTGTCCTGAACACCAGGACTGAGACTACTTCCATCAGTTCAGGCAGGGAGTCTGATGTGCGGCTGGGTGGGCAGTGCACTAACAGAATCCCCCACCTGTTTTGATTTCCCAACAGGAAGCATCAAGAGAGGGATTGTATCCCTATAGATTATGGCTACTCCTCCTCTCCAACCCCCAGGATGAGGCTGGTGCTGCATTCCATACCCAGATGAGTACAACTGGGAAAGAGTAATGCCTTCTCTCTCTCCTGCCCAGGTTTCTGTGGTGCACACCAGGTAGGCATTGCTTTGTAGGCTCGCTCACAAAAGATTTTTGAATGGTATCAGAGAGATCCTTTCATTGACAAGCTGATTTGAACATGAATTACTATAACCACAATCACACTAATTTATGTTTAAATTAATGGTAATATATATCTGTGTTGCATCTTAAATCCTAGCTTATGGTTAGATTCTGTTTGCTTTTGCTGCATGATGCAACTCAGAGAGCAGTTGCCTTTTAAGGGCTTCCTGATTGTGAAAATCAGTCTTCCTTCTCTCTAAAGGATGCATTTAAATGAACCAGATAGCATAGATCTGAGTTAATCTAACTCAATAGCAGACTCTTAGACTTTTCTGAAAAGGCCACATTTGTGGCTATATAAAAATTCATGGGAAGGTTTCAGAGTTCCTCCTATATCTATTGGTTCTGCACTTTCTCCCTTTGTAGCTGGCAAAAACCTATTCATCATACCAGGAAGAGAATGGCATTTTGTCCAAATACTTTGTATAAGTAGGGAGAAATTTCTTTTTTCCTATATTGAGTTTGTCAAGGATTTGTCCCTTGTTGGAAAAGGATATGTGTGTGTGTGTAGTTTTCCTTCCTCACATTTTTGCATGGTTCACTGATGCTGGAAAACTCCGATGTGCAATCCATAGAATAGTCTTTATTCAGTGTTCTTGTCAGGAAGAAAATTTCTAAAAATTCTATTCATGGTATGTCCTTAAATATCTATTGCTTGCCCTGTCCCCAATGCACACACGCAGAGTACAGTCTTAAACCTGCCAAAGCACCAGTGAAACATTTTAAACAGTGTTTTGTGCTCCATAAGGATATCCATTCATATTTTTCCTGTATGTTGCCACTGTTTCCTTTTATTACAGTTTGTTCAAATTTTGTAAGATAATTCTTGGGATTTTGGAAGATAATTCTTAGGTTCTCATGTAACACTAGCCAATAGCATAGGTTGAATTTGTTGGGTTGTGCAAATCCATCCAAACCATGGATTGTTAAAAACCACAAACAACCAGAAAGAGCACCATGTTTTGTTGTTGGATTGTGAATTTTGGGCAGTTAAAGCCATGAATTGTAAACTCAGAATCCTGGGTTGTTTTGCAGACTGCACTGGTGGCAGGCAAGAGTGGTAAAAGGATGAACAATCACTCTACATTCTAATACTGCAACACTACAGAGACTTTTGGGATTCAGGGAGAGAGCAGGTGAGGAAGGAAGGAAACAACCAACCCAGGAATTGAGAAAACCAACCATGATTTGCTTGCTTATCTCCCAGACAAATGCTTGGAAGGGCAACAAATCACAAGTTAACCATGGGTTAGATAAACAGTGGGTTAACATTATGTGCAAACCAGTTTACTGTAGCCACATACAAGTGTTTTCCTGATCACATGAAATCTCAAAATATGTGGGGTGATGGGGTCATGCATGCTGGTCATTGTGCACTAGAAACTACCTCCAACCTTGCCAGGTCAAGCAGTAAATTCTGAAGCTGAGTTCTACCTGAGTTTGCTCAGTTGCAAGCCAACTGCACCACATGATTGAGGAGCTTTCATGACCAAGGCCTTGAGTCAGATGCCCCTACACCACTGGTGAGACACCTCTGCTTATGGAGAGGGACGCTATCCCTTCCCAACCAGTGGAGCTGGTGTTAGGATTGCACTACAAGGTATCTTGCTATCTAGTTTTACTGATTTGCTTGAACTCATCTGCTCATGTGATCTTCAAAGGCATATAGTGGGCATCTGATCACTAACCACCAATGTATGGCAATTGCTTTTGATGTCAAGGAACATAACATCTGTTGCTTAGAACATGGCTTTCTATGTGTCTGATCCCAAATGGCTCATGTGACAGTGATGGCAGCAGCAGTATTCTTAAAAATGTCAAAGGCAGCCATGGTGGCAATATGAAAAAAACTAAATGCAATCTAGTGTAATATGCACATGCTTTTGAGATCTCAGGCAAGATGTTACAAACGCAACATTTTTTTGTGGCAAGGGTACGGAGGAGAGGAGTTGTAGTTGACGTGCCTCCATGGTGAGTCTTCAGCAGATATTGGAAGAGGAGGGTTTGCAGAGGCTCACATTAAGTTCTGCCAAGTGATGGGATGGTTTCAAATTTCAGCGGAGCTAGGACAATAGGCCATCCTCTCTTGTTGAAAAAATGAATTTCAGCTTCTAACTGAAAGCTCTCTCCTTGGCTGGTGGGAAACAGAAGTAGGGATGAATGCAAAATATAACTTATGTGGTGCATGGGAAATGCATAAGGTGTTTAATATAAAAATGGATTCTCTGTATTGTCAGAGTCATAGCCAGTAGTGCAGTCCAGTAAGGTACTGAGCTCATTTTAAAAAGCAGTGACAATTAGTACAAGTGTGTGTAATTGTCTGTCACATTGACTTAAGTCTTGAGGGCTTAAATACAAAACTTTGCAACTATTTTGAAAATAGCTTATGGGTTCTCATAAATCTGTGAATATGTGTGGGTTTCCCCAGAGTTCAAAGAGGACTTTGATACAAATTGACAAGTATGTCAAGAAGAGGGACTTCCTGCTAAGGTCAGTTTCTGCTGCAACATGGCTGCTTGTCTTTGGTTCCTTGATTCTACAGGTGGCACTAGTGTGTCAGCTATTTTGAAAGGAGTTTAACTTTGGCTAATAAATATTCATATGGTTCACTTTCCCTAGTCATGTTAAACCACTACATGATTTATTATGTTATTGATTGTCCCACATTTTGTGATTGAGCAGGTCTGTACTTCCAAATTCAAAACCCTTTCACCTTTCAAGCTCATTCTTTTTGGCTTGTGATTCCAGGTGCTGTCTTTACCCAGCGGGCTAAGCAGTTGAACTGATTAGATAATTAGTTGTGAAAAAACTGTCCAATTAAGTCAGATCATTTTTGCTCTCTCATCATGATTTCATTATGTGATTGTGTTCATTATTACCAAAACATTAATCAAGCAGTTTTAGACAAGCTTTTTTCAAGCTTTTTTCTTTTAACTGTTCACTGCATACTGTTCTAATCCATTATATACAGTGTAGGTTTGGTTGCTTGCTTAAACTTGGTTATGTATTTCACTGCTGGCTGAAAATATGACTGAAATATTTTTCTCAGGATACTTTTTATCTTTCCTAAACATTGTTTTATGTATCAGATTCATATCCCACCCTTCATCAAAGGAATTCAAGTCACTGTACATAGGAGTCATGTATCCTATCTTTTTCAACACAAAGCTCATGTAAGATAGGATAGTTCTATTCAATTGAAGCTTTATTTCTGTTTTATTTTCTTCTTAGTTAAGAAGGCTGAAGCTTATCATGGCTGTTGGGCTCTGTGAATTACCTTATGGCCACCTATTTAACTTAGGAAATGGCTTCAGACTGAATTACCAGAGCAGTCCATCTAGCAATCCATCTTCATGGCTGACCCTGAAGGACTGGCAGTAGGTCTCAGGGTTTCAGACAAGAGTCTTTCCCAGTCTTATGCAGGCATAGGAAATCTGAGAGGGGACAAAACTTTGAGAGATACTCATGATTTGGCTCCCCTGTTCTGGTTCATAAGACCCACAAGCTGCTCACTCATGCTTGTGAGAGTCAAGCCAGCAAGCAAACTTCTGTCTCTGAGATAGGCTGTGGTTGCATATAACACACACACACACACACACACACACAGAGAGAGAGAGAGAGAGAGAGAGAGAGAGAGAGAGAGAGAGAGAGAGAAACCATACTGTTTATGCAAACTGAAGCTGAAAACTATACAATTCTAATGCAATTTGGGCAAAACATGCTAGAGCTATGTGGTTCAAAGCTTCTAATCATGCTTTCAAAAATAGCATTTCCTTAATGTTCAATAAATGAACACATCATGGACCATGTTAGAGATACAAGTCCACAGGAAAAAAAAAAAAACCAACCCTTGCTTGACCCACTTTACTCATAGATCATTGCATTAGAACTAGGCAGAAAGTCTATTAAGCTCAAACATGCTGGACTCAGCACATCCCTAGTATCCCTAGGCCTCAGCACATCCCTAGTATGGCATTAAATAAAGTTTTTAATGAAGAGGGCATTTTTTCATAATGATGCCTGGATGCAGCTCTTGCTAAATCTTCTAGTAGTGCACAGCCATCATAAATTTCTTCCCCACATATACCAGATTTTGTCCTTCAGTTCCTCCAAGGAGGACTTACTGGTTGCCCTGTGCTGGACAGAATGCTATTACAGTGGCACCAACTTCTGGAAAGTTTTTCTATATGAGGACTGTTCAAAGACAGGCTGGACATGCACATGGTGGGCATGTCATGAGCGGAGCCGGCTGGTGCCGGAGGTCAGACTAGATGGCCTGGGAGGCCCCTTCTGACTCGCTCTTTTTCTATGTTTCTATGACTGAAAGGTAGAAACTGTACTGATTGTAGCCCTCTCTTGAAGACACACCTTTTTACTCATGTTTTCCCTTGCTTATCATCACACTACTTTGTTTTACCTTTTTGCAACATTTTGATATATTTGTGATTGTTTTTACATTGTTTTCACATTTTTATGTAAACCAATGAGAGAGCTTAAAATATCAAGTACATGGTAATGGCTGCCCAGGAAAAAATGTTGCTAATGGGCAGCTTTAAAGAAATTAAATGAATATATACATACATGGTGGTATATAAAAATTTAAAAATAAAAATAAAAAGATTGGGTAACAGCAATTGGGCAGCAATGAATTCTGCCTGTTCCAGCTCTACTTGGATACCACTAGCATTCTGAAGCTGCTATGAGCAGCATGTCAAGCAAAGCACATGCTGGTTCTAGGATACAACTAGGGCTGTGTGAGGAATTTGTTTTGGGGGTGAGAATCCATTGGATCCCCTGGGCTTGGCTCCTCAGACTTCACTCCACCCTGTTGCAGCCCTGATTCTGAGTTCCTGGGGAGCGAGCCCTGCATCCATGTGGCACTTTCCACAAAGCAACCCCCACATGCTCACAAGCAGGATCCCTCTTCTATGCCATGTGCAGCAGCCTTTGTTTGTGCTGCTGTACCTGATGTGGAAGAAGGTTGCTCACATGGGACTCACCAGGAATTGAGCCCAGTGTGACCATTGCACAAGCAGCATCCCTCTTCTGTGCTATGTGCAGCACCCCTGGTCACCCAATTCCATTCTCCTACAAAGATCACAGCTATCTGATAGCTCCTGTGCTCTGCTGAAAGTTTAGATTAAACAAAGTCACAATTGTCCTGTTCTTTAAAAAAAACATTCAGTGTAAAGCAGGGGTGGGCAACATGTGCTCCAGTGGCTTTTTGTGCACCCATACCTGATTGTTTTGCATTTTGCTGCTGAACTTTGGTGGCACAGAGTATCCAAAATTAACCTTACAATAACACTGTTGCACCCCGTGTGCCTTGTACGCACTGCTGAAATTTGGTCAGCAAAGTACCATCCATACATATACAGCTGCTGCATTCACAAAAGTCAGAGGTGGGGCAATTGTGGGGGCTTGTAGCTTTTGGTGGATTCTTGGCATGGTGGTAATTGGTTACTGGAATGCCAGAATCCTCCCTCCCCTCAAACTCCCATTTTTTCCTCAGTCCAAGACTTGTATGAAGAGCCATAGATCTTCATAATATAGCTTCATATGATGGCTGATTATTAATGGGTCAAAGCCCTTTTTACCAAAATCTATTTTCCTGTTTGGATCCTAAATAGAGAATTTCTCTTTAGATGCCAGGGGCTGATACATTCCTGGTGTCACTGTCTTGCAAGATGTATTGCATTCTTGCACTGCCCAGTACCCAGAGTTCTCACTAGTGAATAAGGCAGAATGAGGTGAATAAGTCTACTGAGAATGAGGAATGAAACTTAGTCCTAAATTAGCTTGGTGCCTCCATTGCATTTAGGAATTTTTGTCTCCATACCTTTGATTAATGATGCTTAACCAAAGAAAACCGAAGAGGTGGCTTTCCAGGTTTCATACAACACTGTGATGGCCACAGCTCCCAAAGGAAGAGCATGAGGGACCTGATGGTGTTGCGAGAGATGGGGCTTATTAAATGCTATTCATCTTTGCATCTGCTTATGTTGAAAGATAGCTACTTAGCTCCACAAGCAGGTTAGCTTTTTAAAGATTGTTTCAGTAATGAACAATCAAGTTAACAGCTCATTCTTTCTTACTTACATAAAGATTAAATGCTGTAGTGCACATTACTCAAAAGGGGAAGAGTAATTTTCCTTTTCCCTAAATGACCAAACAGCTGTATTATCCTTGTAAGTAAAACTAACATTTGTAATAACGTCAGCTGTTTTTCTTAATTGTTTTCAGGCTTTTTTAACCTACTAGAGAAAATGATAAAGGTGGGTTATTCAAATGAACTGTTATTCAAATGAACTGTTGACTTATAAAGAGAAAGAAAAGGCTTGCACATTCATTAGCTTACCAGATGTGCCCAACTTGGTGTCCTCTGGACTTGATAAACTACAGTTCCCATCATTCCCAGCCAGGATGGAGAACAAATTTTGTGGGGCACCAGATTGGGCAAGCCTGTACTAGGTTCTCAGAAAGAGCATCCCTTTCATCAAGAGAAACATTGTTTCCTGTAGCTTTCAGCTGAAAAGAACTATTTGACGACATAAATAAAGCAACCAGTAAATTTTATGGATCTTTGTTACTTCACAAGATAAAGGCTTATTGATCAATTATGTGTATGTATACATAAGAAGTGAGTAACTTTATTGCATGGTCAAATATTGAGGTTACCAATTCACTATGATCAGGAGAGCCCTGTCCAAGAAGTGACATTGCTGGTGTGACCATGCTAAAGCAGTCCTTGATCCAGTAAAGAGGAGACTATCAGGTTTCCACAGAAAGCTCCTTTCAAAGAGAGACTGAATGCCAGATCTGGGTTTTAAACACTGTGCATGTAGCATTTATTCTATGATATAAAGAATACAGAAGTATAAGAATACAGGTTCAGGACTCATCAGCAACAGTATCAAGAGGCCCCATTCACACTCGCATTCATGCAACACTCATACTCACAGTCAATAGACCCTCTTGGTGATCCATCGGGACTGTAGGTGAACAGTAGCAGCGCTGTTCTGACACACACGGGAGCTGGAAAGCCCAGTCATTTTATACCTTTAAGTTGATGCTATCAGCTTAGTCCAACTGGATCAAACAGTGAACTCCTCTGAGCAGAGCTGTCACACAGAACGTGCTGGTCCTTATCTTGAACTCTAGCACTCTCCTCACATTCCATTCTCTCTCTGGATGGTACAGCACAGCGTGGGCTTATCTTATCTGTTATGTTCCATTTTCCAGCCACTCTTGGCCTCTCAGTTTGCTCAGTCTGGTCAGTCCCATCATGCTTTTCCATTCTTCATTTTCTTCTGGGTCTTAGGCCTTCAGGAACCCATGCACACTGTGACATACACCCCCTCTCTCACCCCCTCTTTTTCTCACCATGCAGGCAAAGCTGGTCATAGGCGCTCTTTGTCACTGAAGCCACTTGGGCTTGAGTGATGGAGATGAATCCAAGAGCATATCCAGACTACATCCCTGTCCCTGTAGATGAACAATCCCACTGCACTCCATTGTAGAGAAAGACGAGGAAGTCAGGAAAGGGCCTGAAAAAGGTTGGCCACAGTCCTCCCATGTGTACTCCATTTAAAAAATAACTGGACAGGCTCATATTTTCTACATGGGAGTTGTCTCCAGGTAGAGATGTAATGTCTGGTATCACACCCCCCCACACCTTTGGTAGCACTTATTGGACTTTATTCTGTGCTTTGACTGATATACAATAATATATCATCCCTTCATTACAGAAAGGATATAGCCAGGTTGGAGTCAGTGCAGCGTAGGGCCACAAGGATGGTGGCTGGTTTGCAGGGGATGCCGTATGAGGCAAGACTGAGGGAACTGGGTCTCTTCAGCTTGGAGAAGAGGAGACTCAGAGGGGATATGTTGGCAACATGCAGGTATGTGAGGGGGTGTCACATGGAGATGGGGAGAGGCCTGTTCTCCCCTGCAGAGGAAGGCAGGATGTGCTCCAATGGAGCAAAGCTCAGGGAGCCAAGGTTCCATTTGGATGCCAGGAAGCACTTCCTGACAGTTAGGACCCCGAGGGCGTGGAATGGGCTTCCACGGGAGGTCGTTGAGGCCCCATCGGTGAGGGTGTTCAAAGACAGGCTGGACATGCACATGGTGGGCATGTCATGAGCGGAGCCGGCTGATGCCGGAGGTCAGACTAGATGGCCCAGGAGGCCCCTTCTGACTCGCTCTGTTTCTATGTTTCTATGTTTCTATAATTTGCCTCTAACAGTGGAGCATATTCTAACTTAAAAGGATGGCCTAAAGCATTTTGTGTAATGTGGTGGTATTTTCCCCTTAGATATTCACTAGCACTTGCCAGTCCTTGGAAGATATAGCACCGTTGTCATGCATGCTGCGTTATGTTTTGCATTAGTAGGTTAGTTTTCATAATAAAATTCATTTGAAACTCTGGGGAAATGACTGCCCAAAATGTGTATACTTTTACTCTTCCTTGCAAGTTATAATCAGAATTACTTGGATGACTTTTATGAAATAAGTCCTATTTTAATATATTGCTTTAAAATGCCTCTAGAAATATTTTTTTTAAAAAAGTTTTATGGTACTTTTGATTACTGTATGAAAGACTGTTGAGTTAAATTAGGACTCCTTTAAATTAATAAGAATAGCTTTTTTTTGTGAGAGGTAACAGGAATGGGTTTCTTTTTTTGCTTTTCCACACATTCATTAAACCAATCTCTCTCTCCGTCTCTCCCTCTCTCACACACACTGCAGCTTTCTCGATTACCTCACCTAAAATTGAACAATGTGATTGTTTTATAACATTTGCCTTTTGTGGGGACCCTTCACAGGAACATAAATCTAGACAGAATTGTGTGAGTTGCAATGGTTCTACCCATGTTAGGAAAGATTTGCTAATATAGATAGCTTTATACGAGTAGTTGGATTAGGATGCCTTGCCTTGCCTTGCCTTTTTGGCCAAGCACCAAAATGGTTCAAGGCAAGTGCCCTGGGGGCCACAAGCCAGCATCAGAGATGGGCACTGCTGGAAATGGATGAGTCACCATACTGCTGGCAAGTGCCACTGTGATGTTATTGCCTTAGCACTCCCCCCCCCCGTGTGTGTGTGTGTGTGTGTGTGAGAGAGAGAGAGGGAGGGAGGGAGGGAGGGAGGGAGAGATGGTAAAGCAGGAGGATGTAGAAGAAACATAGAAACATAGAAACAGAGCGAGTCAGAAGGGGCCTCCTGGGCCATCTAGTCTGACCTCCGGCACCAGCCGGCTCCGCTCATGACATGCCCACCATGTACATGTCCAGCCTATCTTTGAACACCCTCACCGATGGGGCCTCAACGACCTCCCGTGGAAGCCCATTCCATGCCCTCAGGGTCCTAACTGTCAGGAAGTGCTTCCTGGCATTCAAATTGAACCTTGGCTCCCTGAGCTTTGCTCCATTGGAGCGCGTCCTGCTTTCCTCTGCAGGGGAGAACAGGCCTCTCCCCATCTCCATGTGACACCCCCTCACATACCTGTATGTTGCCAACATACCCCCTCTGAGTCTCCTCTTCTCCAAGCTGAAGAGACCCAGTTCCCTCAGTCTTGCCTCATACGGCATCCCCTGCAAACCAGCCACCATCCTTGTGGCCCTACGCTGCACTGACTCCAACCTGGCTATATCCTTTCTGTAATGAGGGGCCCAAAACTGAACACAATACTCCAGTTGCGGGCGCACCAGAGTCATGTAGAGTGGTAGTAATACCTCTCTTGATCTAGAAGCCACACTTCTGGCTATGCAACCAAGGGTGGCATTCGCCCTCTTGACCACCGCATCACACTGCTGACTCATGTTTAGCCTGCAGTCAACCAGTACCCCGAGGTCCCTTTCACAAGTGCTGCTCTCCAGCCACTTGTCCCCTAACCTGTACTTATGACAGCTATTCCTATGCCCCAAGTGCAAGACCTTGCACTTCTCCACATTGAACGCCATCCTGTTGTCTCCTGCCCACTTCCATAGTCTGTCCAGATCCTTTTGGATCTGGTGTATCTGCTCCTCAGTTGTGGCCACTGCTCCAGTTTTAGTGTCGTCTGCGAATTTGATCAGCAGACTGTTCACCCCTTCTTCCATGTCGTTAATGAAAAGATTAAACAGGATCGGCCCCAGGACAGAGCCCTGGGGGACCCCGCTTGTCACTGGCTGCCATCCCGACGATTCCCCGCTAATGGTTACCTTCTGCTTTCGGTCAGTCAACCATGCCCTAATCCACCGGACAGTGCTTTGGTGTATCCCAAAACTCCTCAGTTTCTCCACCAGGATATCATGGGGCACTTTGTCAAAGGCCTTGCTGAAATCCAGGTATACCACATCCACTGCATCCCCTCCATCTAGCCATCTTGAAACCTTGTCATAGAATTCCACAAGGTTTGTCTGGCAGGACCTGTTTCTGCGGAAGCCATGTTGTGTGGCTGTCAGCCTCCCTTCCCTATCTAGCATCACTAGATCTCTCTCTATTATGAGCCTTTCCATTGTTTTTCCTACAATGGACGTAAGGCTAATCTGTCTATAATTCCCCATGTCCTTCCTACTACCCTTTTTGAAAATTGGGACCACTGATGCCACCCTCCAGTCCTCTGGAACTTCACCTGTTCTCCACGAGGCCTCAAAAATGGAGGCCAGCAGGCGTGAGAGAACCCCTGCCAACTCTCTAAGTACTCTCGGGTGTAACCCGTCAGGGCCTGGTGACTTTGTAATGTCCAATGCCCTGAGGAGCCCCTCGACTTCAAGGGGGGTGACTCTAATCATTGCCCCTAAGTCCCCAGCCTCATCCAATGTCCTATACGGATATCCCCCGTCCTGCTTTGGGGAGAACACAGAGGCAAAATAGTCATTTAGCATCTGTGCCTGTTCCCTCATGTCAGTCACTGGATCTCCTTCCTCCTTATTTAGTGGTCCCACCACTTGTCTCCCCTTCCTTTTCCTATTTACATGCTGGAAGAAGCCCTTTTTGTTGCTCTTGATATTCTTGGCAAGTCTCAGCTCATAATCAGCCTTAGCCTTGCGAAGAATCCTTCTGCAACGGGCCTCCTCCTCCTGGTATACCCTGTTGTCTATTTCCCCCAGTACCCATTTCCTATGGAGGCTCCTCTTTCGTCTAATCCCCCTAACCACCTCCTTTCGCATCCATGGCGGCACTCTCCTCCGCCTCCCCACCTTACTGACTAGAGGTATTGTCAGGGCTTGTGCCTGCAAAACCTCCCTTTTGAGTGCCATCCACCCCTCCTCTACTCGCTTACCTTCCAGTAACCTATCCCAGGAGACTTTCCCCAGCCTGGCCTTCAGTTGGCCAAAGTTGGCCCTCTTGAAGTCCCAGCTTTTAGTGCTCGCCCTGCTGCACGGCCCCAGTCCTCTGATCTCAAAGCAAAGGATGGAGTGATCACTCGCATCCAGAGCTCCCCTAATCTGTACTTCATCTATCAGCTCCTCCCTATTGGTCAAGACCAAGTCCAGGATGTTTCCCCCCCTCATCGCCTCTCGGACCCTCTGTGTGAAAAACCCACCCTCTAGAGCTTCTAGGAAGTGACATGACCTGGCTGTCACCGCCGAGTGAGTCTCCCAAGTAATATCTGGGAGATTGAAATCCCCCATAATTACTGTGTCTCTCCCCCGAGATATCCTTAGAATCTGGCCTGTCAGGACATCATCCAGGGTCTCAAGTTGACCTGGAGGGCGATAACATACCCCCACTGTCAGGTCTCTTTCCCTGTCAAAACCCCTAAGTTTCACCCAGACTGCCTCTACCGAATCCCCATCTGTGCTGCACTCTATCTCACTGCATCCTATCCCTTCCCTGACATATAAAGCCACACCCCCACCTCTCTTTCCCTTCCTGTCCTTTCTAAAAAGGTGATACCCTTCTATGTTCACATTCCAGACTTGCCTTTCATCCCACCAAGTTTCTGTGATTCCCACCAGATCATATCCTCCTATTCCCAGGAATGCTTCAAGGTCTTCCTGCTTATTACCCATGCTCCTAGCATTGGTGTACATGCACCTCAACTCCTTCCCACTGCTTCCTTTCCTTGGAGTGCCCAGCATCCTCCTTCCTCCCATCCTCCCTGGTACCTGGCCCCTCTCTGTAGAAGTCCTGTCAGTCCCTGCAGTATCTCTAAAGCCCTGCTCCCAGAGCCCCGATCCTCCCCGCACACTTGTCCAGTGCAGACACGTTACTGGGGGGCCTGAACCCCCCCCCCCACTGGCTCAGTTTAAAGTCTTCCGGATGAAGCTCGCTTAGAGCATCTCCAAAGGACCTTTTCCCCATCCTCGTGAGGTGTAACCCATCCCTTGCCAGAAGTCCATTGGCAAGAAAACGAGTGCCGTGGTCGAGGAACCCGAAGCGTTCCTTCTGGCACCACACCCTAAGCCAGTCGTTCACCTCAGAGGCCCTCCTGTCCCTTCCTGGCCCAAATCCCCGGACAGGTAAGATTGACGAGAAGGCCACTTGGGCCTTCAGCTCCCTGAGTTTCTTCCCCAAGGCCGAAAAGTCCCTGGTGATCCCGACCACCCCCTGCCTGGCCACGTCGTTTGTGCCCACATGGATCACCAGGAGTGGCTGGTGACCCCAGAGCGAACAAGACGCTCCACTCTGTCCTTCACGTGCCGGATGCGTGCGCCCGGCAGGCAGCAAACCTCCCTTGTCTCAAGGCTGGGGCGGCACACCGCCGCCTCAGTGCCCCTCAGCAGGGAGTCCCCAACAACTATCACCCGCCGCCGTACCTTCTCGGTGCTGGTGGGCAGCCGTGCCCTGGTCCTCGCCTCTCCTGCAGTGGCTCCTTTGCCTCCTGATGTCCCAGGCTGGGGGTCCTGCTGGTCCCCTGAGGCCTCGTCAGCCCCAGCCTCCCCAAGTGGAGAGAACCTGTTTCCCAGCTCCAGATTGGTGCCAGGAGAAGGAGGAGGCCATGCTGGCCTCCTCCTCCTGTGGGTGACATACCTCCATGTCTCCGCAGCTGCTCCTCCCGTGGTCTCTCCCTCAGCCCTCTGTCAAGAGGGGGGCTGCTCCGGGGGGGCCCAGAGGTCTCTTGGCCCTCAGGCACCTCACCTCCTCTTCTGGCAGGGTCACCATCTTGCACCGAGGGCAAGTGTATCCCTGCCTCTCCTGGGGGAGAAGGGCGAACATGTCGCAGCTCTCGCAACGGACAGCAACACCCGTGACTCCCGCCAAGGCCATCTCCTGGTCTGCCATCTGTAACCCTTCCGAGACCTTACCTTGGTCCCCTGTCTTGTTAGTCCTGCAGTTCCTCTCACTCTCCCAGTTCTCCCAGGCAAAAACCCCACTTGCACACACACACAAGGAGAAAATAAACTTAAATTTAAATTGGAAGGAAAAACAAACAAACAAACAAACAAAGCACAACAAAGCAAAGCAAAGTGCAAACAAAACAAAACAAAAACACACAAACAAAACAAATAACAAACAACAAACAATCAAACAAACAACCTCTGTGTCTCAGGGAAGGGAGTCCCTGGACCGTCCGGACCGCAGCTCAGGGACGCAGACGAGGGACGCCGCCCGAGCTGGGCCCTCTCAGCCCCTCAGGCCAGTGGCCCCGCCCCCTGCTTCCCCCTGGCTGCTCTCGCTCTCTGGCCCACCCCCTCCCTCTCTGCTGCTCCTGGACCTCTGCTCCCACCTGCCCAGCTCCTACCTTGCCTGTGCCAGTCCCCTGGCCACTCAGCGCTCTCTCCCAGCCTGTGCCTCTGCTGCTCTGCCGCTCTGCCAAGAGGCCAGAGCCAAAAGAAAAGAATGGATAAATTTATTCATTTGTTTTAGGCTTGTGCAGCAATCCTGGGGAGTGGAGGCTATTTCTTCCCAACAGCAGCTGCCACTCCCCATCCATGTGGAGGCTTTTTGAAGCTTGATCTGAGTAGGGAAACATTGACTTTTCAAGAGGGGTCACAATGTTGGGAAGGGAAACATAAGCCCTTTCCTCCCCAGCAGCCAGCTCCCCAAAGAATCAGCCCCTTTGCAATTAGGCTTTTAAAAACACATCAATAGGCATCAATATAATCATTGAAAAACTTGATTTCTGTGTGTGTGTGATTTTTTAGGGAGGGGAGATTAAGTTTGTCCCTCCTCAGCAGCCACTCATTCTTTTCCCACACAAAGTAATGTAATTAGGTTTTATTAGATTTCTCCCCATCTTCCAACACAACACAAAGCAAACAACAAACACCCCTGCCCTGTCCCTCTGCCCCACTAGATTTCTATTTATCTCATCATATTACATTTGAAGAGTAAACATTTAATTTATAGAAGTAAAATCATTGTACAAAAAAGAGAAAAGAATAAATTAGTAGTTACTTTGCTTGAATGAATGAAATGTGTCATGCATGTCCTTTCCTGGCCTACACTGGTTTTGCCATGCTTCATATTTCTTTGCATATATTTCAAGACAATTTCACTATATTAAATAGAATTTATATTTTTTTCAGTAGTTCAATAATATATACTTCTTCATGGTCATAAAATCAAGAGAGCTCAGATCTATCTGGGTATATCTGAAGATATATTTGCTCTCCAGTGTTGGAGAGTAACATGCTTAGTCAATGGCCTTACTAGACCACGTACGTAGCTTACCTTTCTGCCAAGTCCCAGTTATGCAGAATGTAGCTCAATAAGACCTGGGTGTATTTTCTTTTGGATGAGATTTCCCTGTTGATTGTTAGGCTCTCAAGCCAGAACAGGCAACTGCATAACATAGCTACTGAATTAACCTGCAGACTTTTCTACTTTTGACACTTACGATCCAGGCATTTGAATTGTTCTGATAGCCAATGAGCGGCACATAAAACCTTTTTATGCATTCACTGAGGCCTGATATCTACCTCAGAGTCTTTGGCAAGTTTCAAGGCTGTCTTCCAATGGGAGGGCTTCAGTGCAGTGTCTAAACCTCAGGAGTTCACACCCTGAAGAAGGATGTCTTGAGTAAAGCAGTGCAGCACCGTGTTGGTCTCAGCATAGACTGCCACAGCCTGTGCCAACCGAAATGGGTCTGGGGCATCTTGGTCAGCCAATGTGCTTGGGCCAAATTTCTTAGGGAAGCTATAGGAAGTTTAAGATGTAGATATTGTCAGGTCTGGCACCACTCCAGTTTGCAACCCTCTCAAGCATATTTGCTTTGGTGAGAATTAGTGATAGGAAATGAATGCCTTCAGTAATCCAGGATTTCCCCACTGTTGGCTTTCAAGATGAATGGATTGCCCCAGACAGTGAGTGGACTATGTGCAAATGGCTGAAAATTCAGGCTGCTTTTCTATTGCTTTCCAGACCACTGTAATGGCCCATTTAATGGGAATGTAATCTGAATTGTCTAAAGTAAACTGAGCCTGGCAAAACTTTACAGAGGGGCTCTCTTGGCAACCTCTATTCTTGTCCATACAGGTAAATAAAGATCTGATTCTTTCAATCAAAATTTTTCCTGAGCAATCATGCATATATTGTAGTAAATTCTCAGGCTGGAGAAGCAAACACCACCTTGCTAAACCAGAACCAGCAGTTCTGTATATGTCATGCACAGTTTGGCACCCACACATGTGGAAACTTTAAAAACAGTTGATATTTGTCAGAAGTATTTGGGGGGAAATGTGAGAGTACATCCTTTTTAAAAGCCTAAATACAGCATGGATGGTGGATCACTGTCATATCTCTGATCGGAGACAGATAACAAGAGAAGGAAGCTGCTGGGCCACAGTCTGGAGGTTCAAGATCCCTGCTATATACAATTCCACTGGAGTAAAATCTCATTGATGTCAGTGGTATTGTTTCTCAGTAGAAATGAAGAGGCTTGCACATGTGTGAGACTAAATCCCATGCAACACCACAAAGCTTATTTCCAAGTAAGAGCTGTTACACAAGTCAACTTGGGTCCAGTCTTCGCTCCCAGTTCCCTTTTCCTGATGCTCATCACCTGCACAATTTAACTCTGGCAAACTTTCTTTCCACCTTCCAGTGTTCTGAGTATTTAACTCTCTTTTCATTTTCTTTTTCTCCACATGTAATTGCTCACTGTGGTCAACATTTCACTATATATGTCTGGTCTACCCAATGGCAGATAGGATGGAATAGCCAGGCAGCCACAGAAACATATGCCAAGGCCAATTCTCCAAGGAATACTAAAAATAAAAATCTCCACCTAGTCCTGCCCTGTGTGTGGTAGACAAACAGACCCAAGCAGGGACCCATCCACCAATATAGTGTAGGAACACCAACTTCTTACTGGCTGTCTTAGCAAGATGGCAAGTGACCATTCTTCTCCTCCATAGATAAGGTCAAAACCATCACCTGCTGCACAAGGCAGGTAGAGAAATATTTAAGAGGGTGGGAATGGAATTTATATCGGCTGATAGAGAATGTTGGAGAATGGTAGGACTTTCTCCATCTAAACATGAGCAGAACTGCAACCTGTTTAATTCTGTGATATCAGTCTGGTGGAGGGGATGGAGTTTTGTCACTTCAGCACAGCACCAAAGCTGTTGGTGACCTTCTCTGTGGATGTGCTGGAGAGTGTTCTGCAGACTTCATTCTGGTCCTTCAGTGATTTCCTCCCTGCTCTCTCTTATCTTTCTTCCTAGTTATTTCCCTCCTCTCCCTAGCAGATCCTTCAAATAACACAGGTTTACACACTGGGTTGAGGCAATATCTGGATGACAGAAGCAGAACCTTGAGGGAAAATGTAAGTGTGGTGACCACCCAATGAGAAACAGATGTGCTACAAATTATTTGAAAAGCCTCCAACTCCTTAAATATTTGTGTTAGTGCAGCTGTGGATGTAATTGCCTTCCTAATAACATAACATATTTTTAA
The DNA here is from genome assembly GCA_023646645.1 of Varanus salvator macromaculatus. Lineage (NCBI taxonomy): Eukaryota > Metazoa > Chordata > Lepidosauria > Squamata > Varanidae > Varanus > Varanus salvator. The sequence continues at coordinate 30,704,551 of JAIXND010000756.1, forward strand.
ACTGTCAAGGTAATGCTCAATTAAAATGTAAAAGAAGTTTGTCTCTGGGATGCTCTTGATAATGCCACTTGGATGATATATTACAACAATCTATTATCACAGCAACTGTTCCCTGATAGCGTATAGTATTAGAACAATAAATCATTGTTATAGTATCCCTTAGAATGACATGTTTTGTAAGGCGCTTTTGTATTCATTTGTGTGTGTGTGTGTGTGTGTGTATATGAAAGAAAGAAAAATTAATCAGACCATAGATGTTAGATTAAAGGAGAAAAAACCATTAAATTGATGGAAGACTTTGATCATTTGAAAATGGATGCATTGAAATTGAATTCATTGATGTCCTCTCAGTATAGTTATGTTGCATGGGAAAATGGAAATATTTCCCACTAGTATCTTTGGGCACAGTGCAATACCTCATGTGTACAGGGTTTTCCTGCTGTTCTCTATAAAGAGAAACACTTAGAGCATCACAAAAATTACCTGCGCTCATGCCTTTTAGCCCTGTTGGAGAAAAGGAACTCAAATATAACTTATTATAATATAAGAAGAAAAATATAGGGCTTTTAGAAACCCTTCAGCATGCTGCAGTCCTGATAGCTCATGACCCACCCACCCCCATCTCCCATTTTAAAAACATAAATGAAACAATGAAATAACACATCACTGTCACCTTTTAAAATAAGGACATGAGTACAATTACTGCTGTTGCAATGGTTTTCCTGCTGAATGTTACAAAGAATTCTACCATATTGTGAGAATGTCTGGTATTCATGCTAGGTGAGAAATGCCTGGTATTTGTGCTGGATACTGGAAAGGAAGAGGAACTCAAAATCATGTCACAAACGTATTTTAGCTACTGGAATGCATCAAATAATATCAAAAGACGCTCAATCTATACTCTATCAATTAAAGCAAGCCTTTGATTGTATGGATCATGAGAAGTTATGGATGGTTCTTAAAGAAATGGGTGTACCTCAGTGCTCGATTGTGCAGATGCGTAGCCTCTATCACGGAGCAGAAGTTGCCGTTGGAATTGAGCAGGGCTTTCTGTTGGCAAACGCATCAGACAAGGATGTGGTTTCTCTTCTCTGTGCAATCTGCATGCAGAACATCTCATATGGAAAGCTGGATTAGAATAGGTTTGACACAATGTGCGTCAAATTGGCCGCCTTTTTAGCTTAGGTCTGTTCACTTGAAATGTGCAGATAAATGTGATAGTTTTTTCTTTTCTGTCACAATGCTGGTGGAAATGAGATAATTATGATGTAGAGTATGAACTGCATTTATCTAACTGGTGAGATGCATAAACATTTTAAAGGAACCTTATTTGATGCAAATCAGAGTAGCTTCTCTCAACATTTACTTATTTCTTAACTTCTCCATATATGCCTCATAACTGATATTATAGTTGGCTTCATTAAGGAAAGTTTTAACATAACAAGTTTGAACAATCCAGCTTTTTCTTGCTTTACATTGGGAATGTTTATTTTGCTAAACTTGATGCCAGAAACAATAAAAAATAGGTAAATACTTTCTTGACTTTGCCAGAACCACAGATTCATTTCCAATTTACAGCATTCCTCCTTATCGGGTCCTTGGTTGCAGATGAAAGGCAGCAAGCATCTCATTGGAAGCAATGTGGTGGACTGTTGCTTGCCCCTAACAAGGAAAGGAAAAATCTGGAAACTCATTATCACATCTCATTTCCAGCATCTGCAATTGCCATTCTCCAGAGGTACGGTAAGACTGCTTTAATCCTTAGTGACATCATCTTTGCTCAGGCTTGTACTGATTCAATTATCACCCAATATGAGCAAGGTTCTATTCCTGCCTGCTAGGAGTGGTGGTGGTTGTAACACATCCCACCATCTTCATTGAACAACAAATAAAAAGCCATGTGTTTTCATACTGTTCACACTAAACTACTTTAACTTGCAACATACATTCCAGTTATGATTCCTGGGATGATAAATAATACCATGTTGTGCTGCTTCCATTTTGCTTGTGGTGTGTGCGAGGGGGGCTCGTCTTGCCTGCTTGCTCGGGATTACTGAGCCTTTAAGAAGCTGTAATGACCTTTGATCATTTGTTCAGTTCAATTTGATGAGTGTGAAATATGGCCAGTCTTTCCTAACTCACTACTTAGAATTTGGAGCGTGGTGAGTATGTGAAATTGACCAGCAATTTCACATCAAGTATAGCACAATCGGTTTATTCTTTAAATGTTTATTTAATGCAACAACAACAGATATTTGTACACACCTTAAAGACAACCATATAGGTTGTTATGCCAGTCTAGGATAGCTCAAGATTTTGTTCTGCTTAGGGAAACTCACTGAAAAATGGGAGAAGTTAGTCCTGACTAATATTCAAGTTTAATTGATGTCAATTGTTAAACTTGGTAGAGTATACACTTGAGGAGGGAAGGGGGAATCTGGCTATAACATGCCATTTGCTCGAAGTCTCGTGTTCTCACTGTACCCTTTAAAGTGCTTTCCCCACTGTCACGAGAAAAAATGATAATGCAAAAGCAACTGTGTGCCTGTGCACAGCCACTGAAAACTTCCTGGCATCATTCACACCTTCATAGCTTGTTATTGTGTTGCTTGTCACCTCCTGCACCTTCTCCTTTGACCAAGGTTGAAGATCAGAAAAGGGACAGCAGAAATTCAAATCTCAGTTTGATTTTTAAACTCCTGCTCAGAAGAAACCCTGAAAGAATTAAAAGGGGGCATAACAAGAGTTACATGATTAATTTTTTAAAATCCTCTGGGGGTGGGGTTACACTTGCACATAACTGCAACCTTGTTTTATGGAAAGCAAAATTAATTTCAGGATCCAGAATGAATGATAAACTCTGCATGTGGTGAGCAGAAGAGAATGGCATGCAAGCTGTCTGGGGGCTTCCTCTGATGCTGCTTCGCTGCAATGGCCCCTTGCCCCATGTGTCTCTGCACCAATGGAGTATCCTTACTTTGCTCACTCTCCCCTCTCTTCTGTTTCTGCTTTGTTATGTAACTGGGTATGTCTCCTTACAGCCAGATTGAGACGTTTATATGGTGCACACATAACAAAAAATGTCTATGTAGCCATTATTAAACTAAGTAGAGATTAGAACATTCAGGGTGAATAAAAAGTCCAAGAATTTTGAGGGATCCCGGATGTTTGATTTGGATTTGAAAAATCACAGGAATGTCCCCAAAACATCAGGAATCTCACTTTAGTTCTGGGAGGGGCATATTTTCCTTTCTTGTGACTTCTTCCTTGCTCTGCATAGCTGGTTCTTGGATCCTTGCTTCCTCGCACTTTCAGACAGTTTTACCATGCCTGTCATGTTTCCTTCTACTTCTTCGACTGTTATTCAAAGCAAGCTTCACACTTTCTTTTTTTACATGTTTTAAATATACCCAAAGCCTTGCAGATAAGAACTGAAAGAATCAGAGTTGTAAAATATTGAAAAAAGGTGGCACACAGAATTTGGAATCAAGCCAAAACAGATTGTAGCCCAGTTATTCAGACTCCAGTGAGAACCAGGCTTGGCTACTGTAATGCATTGAACTTTCCGTTTATGCAGAATGCAGCCACCCCTGTTGGGGGCAGGGCCAGATAGACTGACCACATGACACTGTAAAAGCACGGCTGCACTGACTGCCAGTGTATTTTCGAGTGCAACATCCAGTGCCTACTGTAGCCATTAAGGCCTTAAATGGCTTGGGCCCAGGTTTCCTGAAGGAGCAGCTCCTGTAACAGCCTCCCTACAATTTAGAGTCATCAGCACAGTCCACTGCCAAGTGCAGTTGGATGATGAGAGCAAGGGGGAGGACTTTCAACAGTGGTGCTCTGTACATTGCTGAAATTGGCTTTCCCCAGGTTCCTTCTTTGTAGGTCTTCAGGTAGGCCACTTCTGGCTGCTGTTTTGGCTTTCTCCTAATCTGTAGGCTACATATACTATTATTATTGATTGAATTTTCAATTATGTTCTATAGCAGTGGTGGCGAACCTATGGCATGCGTGCCACAGCAGGCACGCAGAGCCCTCTCTGTCAGCACACAAGCCAAGTCACCCCAGCATCACCCCAGCAGCTGAGCACCGGATGACAGCGCACATAGGGGCCATGCGCATGCTTGGAAAGGAGCAGTGGCACCAGGCGATTATGCATGAGCCACAACTCATTAGCTGAGACTCGTCCGAGCTTTCGCATGGCCGGTCAGTGCGCTGCCAAGGATTTATATATATATTTGCTTGGACTGGCTGTGAGTTGTTTTTTTCTAAACTAAAACCTCAGTTTTCAGGTTTTATTGCAGTGTTGGCACTTTACGATAAGTAAGTGGGTTTTGGGTTGCAGTTTGGGCACTCGCTTTCTAAAAGGTTCGCCATCACTGTTCTATAGTGTAGTATTGCAAATTAACAATTGCCTATTTGTGTACTTCAAATGTCTTTTGATCTTGTATACCAGGGCTGGCCAAACTGAAGCTTGCAAGCCACGCTGAGTTCATTTTTCAGCTTGCAGAGGAGTCAAAAAAGTCTGACACTACTTCTAATCTGTGCAGCTGAGCCTGTGTGTGAAAAGAGGGGCCAAAAAGCCCAACAGTCCAGAGTGGATTGGTTTGGTGGCAAAATGGAAGTGAGGCCAAGAAGCCTGCACTGTAACAGCCGCACAAAACGGCTTGGCAGTTTTCAGATGCCAAGTGTGAGCATCCGTGCACACACGGGGTGGACTTGGGTATGTGTGGGCAGAGACTGTTGCTGAGAGAGGAGAGGAAATGAGGATGGTGCTGAGTGCCCACGCAGACTTTCAAGGGGCCTGGGTGCTGCTGCAATGCCCCTTTGGGGGGGATTGGGACCAGATCAGTGACTAAAGAGGGGGAGTTGTTGCCAGTGCCAGTGCCATGCTGTCTGAATTCGTGGACAAGGAGGAACAGTGAATGCCAGCACGGGCAATCACTGCATATTTGCATGGCTGTGGACTAGTGGATGGAGCCTTTTCCCCTGCAGCCTTATGGGGTGCTGGAAGAACCTGACACTATGGTCACAATAAATCAATGCATATTTGTTCATGTCTTGTGGCTCTCAAACATCTGACATTTGCTATATGTGGCTCTTCTGCTGAGCATGTCTGGCCACCCCTGTAGTATATCATCTCAAGAAGTATCCTAAAAATAATTTTAAATACAATTAATGCAAAGATAAGAGATTTCTTGTTCTTTTGTCTCTGGATATATTCACAAGATCATATTTTCTCCCCAGTGTAACACAATAACAGCAATGATGTGGAAACCCCCATATAAGAATCTACTGACATTTACCTAAATACTTTTTCATCACTGGATATGGTGTTGGGTGAAATTATAGTTCAATTAAATGCACCCTGAGATAAATCTTGGATCTTTATAATGCTGTGATTTTCTTTTGCATTAGTAATTACTTGAATTTTAGGCACAGTGGAAGTTGTATTGAGAAGTCATTTGATTGCTCTGCACATGAGATCTTTAGACTTATAGCATAAGCCATTTGAAGGGCTTGGGGTGTTGTGCATTTTGTTGAAACTGGCACTTAGCATGATCAGTAATGCATTTTCCATAGTATACAGAAATAGCTTATTTGCAAATCTATGGAAATGAGTGATTGAAAAGCGTACTAGGTCAGCATCTTTTCACCAGCTTAAGTTGTTGTTGTTTTTCCATTTATGTGCAGACTAAAGTGCACATGGTTACACTGCACACACATAGACAGTGCCTGCATGAAGATGGATCTCATTAACTCCACATTCTTTAAGATTGTACCAGTATTTCTGATAATTACAGAGGGTGGTGGATAATAACTGACACCGGAGAGACTATCAAATCAAAAAATTTACTAGATAATATGAATTATAGAGATATGGGGCTTTCTGTATTTAATAGCATGTCTTAAATGGAATCTCACTTCCCAATGGGTGTTGATGCATAATTCAGGCTGTTGCATTTCAAGTAGCTGTGAATTTAAATCTTTGATCAGTATAATAACTATTTGGAAATTTGTACATTTTGCTAGGGTCCCACAAATCTAGTTGCATGTGGGGGCAACTGGCTCATTCAATATTTAAATATTTACTATTGCCTAGTTTAATGTGTGTGTGTGTGTTGGCATGTGTTTTTGTATGTTTTTAGAGAACACATACATAACGGGGAGGGGTTGCTTATATTGCCTTGATAAGAAGTACCTCTTTGAAACATGCTAGTTGTTTCTTTTTTTTAATAAGTTTTATTTGAAGTTATAATCCTAAAAACAAAGAAAAACTAAAAACAACATAAATAATCAAAAATCGGGCCTGCTGGGGTTTCCCATTTATGACAACTTAAAAACATATTTAAATCTATATGAAGTCCCGTTTCTCTAGCCAATAATAAAAAGAGTCCCAAGTTTGATAGAAGTCAGTATCTTCTTTCTCCTTCAATGATAAAGTCAATCTGTGCATTTCTGCACAGTCCAAGATCTTTTTTAAAATTAGTTTGTCGGTGGGTAGTTCTTCACTTTTCCAGTGTAAAGCAAATACAATCCTCGCCGCAGTAATTACATGTAAAATCAGATACATTTCTTGTTTACTAATGTCCACAGGTATAATGCCTAATAAGAAGACTTCAGGTTTAAAAGCTAAAGGTTTTTGTAACATTCTGTCACGCCATTTATGTATTTTAATCCAATACTTTTTTGCATTATCGCAAGTCCACCACATATGATAAAAAGTACCCAATTTATGTTTACATTACCAACATCTATTTGACATATTTGGAAACATCTTAGCTAATCTATTTGGCAACAGATACCATCTATAAAACATTTTATCCAAGTTTTCTTTATACAAAGTTGCTAATGTTACCTTAATATTTCTCTCCCATAGCTTTTGCCATTTTTCTAATTCAATATTATATCCAAAGTGTTGTGCCCACGTTATCATGGTTGCCTTAACCTGCCCGTCTTCCATTCGCCTATCAAGTAAGAAGTTATATAGTCTTTTAATCATTTTCTCATCTGATTTAAGCATCACTTGATCAAACGCTGTTAAATCCTTATAAAAGCCCCACATTTTATAGTCCTTAGTATATCTTGATTGTATCTGCACCTTGTACCACCAAGAGATATTAGATCCCTGTTCTTGTGTTTCTTGATTCAATTTCAGTCCTCCATCCTTATCCAAAATGTCATCATATCTTATAATCCCTTCAAAATTCAATGCATTTGGATATACAAAAGCTTCCATGGGTGAAAGCCATCCTGGTAATTTATTATACAATTTTGTCTTTAACTTTTCCCACACCAACATTAATGATTTTCTAATATAGTGACTTAAAAAAGAGCCATGTAACTTAGCCTTCTCATACCACATATAAACATGCCAGCCCATTTGCAAGTCATGCCCTTCAAGATACAAGATTCTCTTATTTTTTAAAGTTATCCATTCTTTTAGCCATGTTAAAACAGAAGCTTAATAATACAACATCCAATCAGGGAGACCAAAGCCCCCATTCTCTTTAGCCTCCTGAAGTATTTTTAGTTTAATCCTTTGTTTCTTATTTCTCCATATAAATCTTGAAATCTGAAAATTTAAATCATCAAAAAATTTTCTATCGATTTTTATGGGAATCATTTCGAATAAAAACAAAAGCTTTGGTAATATATTCATTTTAACTAGTGCTATTCTTCCCAGCAAAGATAACTGCAAATTAGCCCATTTTTCTAAATCACTCTTAATATCTTTCAATAGTTTATCATAATTGTCTTCTTTCAGAGTAGTACACTTAGCTGTAAGGTAAATTCCCAAATACTTAACCTTTTTAACAATCTGCAAATCTACTTGTTCCTGCAGAGCTTTTCTCTGGTCTTGTGTGAAATTTTTTACTAACAGTTTCGTCTTTTCATGCTAGTTGTTTCAAACACTTGTGCAGTGAGTTGTGGTTGACTGTATTTGAACTAAGAGTTACAAAGGACTAAACTAAATGAGTTTAGTTTATCTACTAAATGAGTAGATAATTTCATGGCATACTGCTGCTATGGAGTAACAAACATAGTACCATTACATCACTTTCACTGTTGTATTGCTGTAACAGCCAGGAAGTTTTTCCTGATATTCAGAGGGAATCTGCCTTCCTATGGATTTTTGAAGCCTGTTGAAAAGTCAGCATTGCAGGGACCAAATGTACGTCCTTTGGGAAGTTCCACAAATATACCAATAAATGCACAAAAATGCATGCAAACAAATCCATTAGAGCAGTTAAAATCACATAACCACTGTCACAGTCTCTCTAGTTGCTCAGACTCTTTTCTAAACAAAGAAAAAGTCTCTCAACTAGGGATGCTAGAGAAATCAGCAACACATGCAAATAAGTTTAGATTCTTCAATTCTGACCAGCTGACCCAATCCCTTGAATTTCTCAGACTTGCAGATGCTCCCATTTTGTTTTACTTTTCATAATTTTATGCAACTTGAATTGCAGACTTTGTGAAAATGCACATTTGGAAGGGGCTGCATATTTTCAGGAGTGCAAAGTTGTGCAAGTGCACATTTCCACAAACGGGTATGAACATGTCTGTGCAAAATCCAATTTCATCAGTGAAAGAACAACAGAATGCCCGACAATCTGAGAAATACAGACAGAACAGTTTCAAGCAACTCTGTACATCTGCCTGGCCCACCCTCTGCAAGTCACAAGAGAAAATGCTAAGTAGTGCTCTTCTGGACAGGGTGTTCTTAGGAAGGGTACAGTGGTGTTCAGAGGTTAAAAGGTTTAAAAATAAGATTCATACATTTACTCCTAGAATTCCCCTAGCCCTGCCAGTCAAATGTAAGTTCTGAGCGAGTCTGATCTAGACTAATGCAGTACATTTTTTAATTTCTTGGCCAGAGTGAGAAATGATCTGTTGCAAAAAATATAGGAAAATCCTTAAATGTGATATCACCAACAGGGAGATGAAACAGGACACAGATTCACATAAAATGTGTGATATGTGACACAGTCTGCTGTCCAGGAGATCACTGTTGATAGGCACGAAAGGCCTTTCTTCTTGTGGGTCTTTATTTTTAAGCTGAACTTGGCCTGCTTAATAGAAAGTGAGCTCTCTTCCCCAGGGTAACCTGTGGGAGGATGCACTGCTTCCTCACTCTCACTCATTTAGTTTACAAAGACTGCCCAAAGAGTGTTGGCTATTTGGTACTATAGAAATACAATGAAAAGTGAAACTATTAAACAAGTACATAAGAAACACCAACATTTATTTTGAGTATGTGTTTTGAGTCTTTTGTTTTCATCCTTCCTTTCATTCTGTGCTTCTATGGCAGTTCATTATACCAAAATCTGAAGTGGTTCAAACCCAGGTTTTCTGAAGGGCTTAGACACTCTCCACAAGCTTGTTCATATTCACCGGGGTTGGCAACTTAACATGTTAACTTAACAAGAAAGGAAAAGATATTATCAATGGAAGACCAAAGATTTGTAAAATATTTGCATATGTGACTTGGAGTTTGCTCAGTCAACTGTCCAGGTGGTCATTGTTGATAGCAAGAGTGCTCTCTGCTCTTATGTCACCTGAGGTCAACCCTATATATGTTTAGTCAGAAAAAAGGAATACAATTCCCAGCATGGCCCAGCCAGCACTCCAGGAGCGGTAGGCCTTTTTCTCATCCAAACTTGCATAGGATTTGGCCCTTAATTTTAAAACTGGACTTGGCCTGGATAACCCTTTAAAGTGGAGGTTACCTTCCAACAAAAGACTGTTTTTGAATAGAGGACTCTCCTCAATAAAGTAGGTATAAGGGCATACCCAACTTCTCTCTACAATAAAAAAAGAAAAGAAAACCTTGTGTCATTAAAAAAAAAACCCAGCAAAGCCATTGCCCCAAATATTTCTCTGCATCTTTCTGAAGTGCTGAAACATCTTATATTTGCCCATATGGAATTAAGGTAACCATGCAATCACCTGAGAGTAAGCTTCATTGAACTCACTAGGGCTTATTTCTCAGTAGTCATACACAGGATTGCACTATGAATTAATTGCACTTGTTTGGTTTTTGTGTTGCTTTGTTTAAATAGTAGCTCTTAAACTTCAAATGAAATTGCAATTAAGTCGCGTTCTATCTATGGCCATAGAGCATCACATTTCTTTCCTTTTTTCTGTTACATTATACATTAACAGTCTCCTACATTATACATTAACATTCAGGGCACATTATAATTTACTAGGAGAGAAGATCTCTTTTGCATCAAAGAAATGGTAGCTCAGAACTTTCTTTGGTCTAATTTTAGTTCTTGATAGTAAAAGCAATTTTAGGGACCCTGGAAAATCTCTAGTTTAGTTCTTTCACCTTATTACTTGAAAGCAGTAGATGCTTATTTTATTTGGTAAAAGGGAACTTTCACAATTTGATTCCTTGATTCTTTTAGCAGCAAATATATGAAGCCATCAGATGGACATTTTTCAGCCAATATGAGATATTGTCTTTCCTATCAGTATCTTATTTCTACCTTCCAAAAATATCATTTTTAAGTCTATGCTATTTTAAGCTATAGTATTTACTAACAAAATGTGTCATCATAGTAAAAGTATGAGTTAGTGCAAAAAATCTTGATTAGTTTCGCCAAATGAAACTAATCATTAAATCCTTCTAATGGTCTTCTATTTACATTGTTAGTTAACTTTGCCATCACTGCATATTCTGCTAATCTATTTCTCCATTCTTCAATGGTTGGGGACTCCATTGGATATAATATTGAGTTAGAGAAATGGCAAAAGCTGTGGGAAAGAAATATTAAAGTAACATTAGCAACCTCATACAAAGAAAACCTGTATAAAATGTTTTATAGATGGTATTTGTCACCAAATAGGTTAGCTAGGATGTTTCCAAATATGTCAAATGGATGTTGGAAATGTAAACACAGACCAGGTACTTTTTATCGTATGTGGTGAACCTGTGATAAGGCAAAAAAGTATTGGATTAAAATATACAAATGGTTATTGAGGAAATGTTACAAAAACCTCTAACATTTAAACCTGAAGTTTTCTTATTATGCATTGTACCTGATGATGTTGGTAAACAAGCAATGTATTTGATTCTACATGCAACTACATGCAAGGATTGCATTTGCCCAACATTGGAAGAGTGAAGAACCACCTACCGATGAACTGATTCTAAAAAACATCTTGGACTGTGCCAAAATGGACAGATTGACTTTGTATCTGAAGGAGAAAGAAGATACAGACTTCTATCAAACCTGGGACTCTTTTTATTATTGGCTAGAGAAACGGGACTATGCATAAATATGTTTATAGTTTAACATAAAAAAAAAAAAATGTGGGGGCTGACCCAGTAGGTCTGATGTTTTTGATGATTGATGACTTTTTAGTTCCTTTTTTGTTAGGTTCATTAAGAATAAAACTTATTAAAAAAAAATGGTTGGGGGCTCCAGTGGTTTTCATTTAGAAGCTATTGTGATTCTTGCTGCCATTGCCATACACTTAAATAACTTTGGCATGTTCTTAAAAAGGGTCCCTGGGATGATATTCCAAAAGCATATTCTTGGGACTCATAGGAAATTTAATTTTATAGATTCTCTTCATTTCTACATGTATCAATTTCCAAATTTTTTGTGTTATTTTGCAAGTCCACCACATATAATAAAAGTCCCATCCACCTTATTACATTTCCAACATTTTCCATTGTAATTCTTATCTATTTTTCCATTATCTTTTGGAGTAATGTACCACAAATAAAACATCTTACATCAATTTTCTCTTAATGTTTGACTAGCAGTGAATTTAATATCTTTTTCCCAAAGAGAGTCCCACTGACCCACTGATATTTCTTCACCAAGATTCTGTTTCCAGATTGTCATGTATTTCCTATCTTGATGGCTTTCATTATCACAGTGCAATAACAGTTTGTAAAGTCTTCCCAATAGATGATCACTCTGCTGTATAGTCAACTTTTCAACATCTGTCAGATCTCTGAAGGTGCCTTCTCTTGGTTGCATTTCCCCTTTCAGTCTTGAAATCAGTTGATGATAAATGAGCCACTGTATGTTTTTCCCTTCATCTTTCATTTGTTGCCAAGATTTAACATATCCTGCTTGATCAATAATGTCTTGATAAGTTAAAAGATCATTATTTCGCCTTGAGTATTTTCCATATGCTTCAACTGGGAACATCAAGGGGGAGATTGGAGGACTATTTTTTTCCCCTCATGAAATACCAATTTTTTATTAAACTATCTCTTAGCACATGGTTGTTGTTTGAGATCAGAGCCTTCTTAACTGATGTTTTAGCTCATAAAAGATTATATATTCCATCATCAAGATCAGCTAATTCCAACTTCACTCGCCTGTCATTAGTATTTATAATCCAATCTGCAATATAGACCAGGCTTGCTGCACAATAGTATAGCTTCAAATTAGGTACAGCAAGGCCTCCTCTCTCCTTTGCATCCTGAAGAATTTTAAATCTAATCCTTGGTTTCTCACTATTCCAAATAAAACTATTTAATTGTCTCTGCCAACCTTGAAAAACTTTTTCTGGTATTGCAATTGGTATCATCTGGAAAAGAATGTTCAGTTTAAGTAACACATTCATTTTTATCATAGAAATTCTTCCCAACCAAGATACTTTTAGTTTAGTCTGTTTTTGTAAGTCCTTTTGGATCTTCAGCCAAGTTGTTTGGCAATTGTCATTAAAAACTGTGTCATTATGTCCTGTGATATCTATCTCTAAGTATTTGACTGGGTTCGAAGTTATTTCACATCCTGAGATTTTTAAAAATATTTTCCTCTTCCTGCTTTGTTACAAATTGTAATATAATTTTGGGGGTTTTTTTCCTTATTACTTATATCCCTAATAAAGTCCAAATTTTTCAACTTGCTTCATTATATGCTTTATGGACTGATGTAGATCCAAAATAGTCAAGACTATATCATCAGCATAACATTTCATTTTATATTTTTTCCACCTGTTTTAAAGCATTTAATTTTTAGATACTATCATATTTGTCTTGCTAAGATTTCCAATACAAGATTAAATAACAGAGGAGATAGAGGGAATCCTTGGCATGTTCCCTTCTCCATTTGAAAGCTGTCAGTTAATACACCACTGATTAAACTCTTAGCATGTTGCCTAGCATAAATTGCCTGCATCCAATTCAGAAAGCTTGAGCCACAGTCTAAATATTGGAGACTTTTCATTAAAAAAGACCAAGCCACATTATCAAAGGCTTTCTGCACATCTAAAAAAATAAATGCAGATTTATTTCTTTGCTTCTTGACCCATTCAATTGCATCAGTCACAAAACATATACTGTCTTTCGTGTTCCTTTTAGGGACAAATCCAGTCTGGTCTATGTAGATCTATTTTTCTATACATTTTTTTAACCTCTCTGCCATTATTGAAGTAAAAAGTTTATAATATACTTGTCCATGTTTGGATCAATAACTCTGTACATATCATCAATAATCAGAACTTGTCCTTTTTGAAAATCCAATATCAATTGGATATTAAAGATATTAAATTCATGGCCAGTCAGTATGTGGTGGACTAGTGATAAAATTAAAAGAATTTGGAAGTTGATACAAAAAAACTTTAAAAATGCAGAAATACAAAAAACTTTTAAAATCAAGTTTCCTATGAGTCCTAAGAATATGTTTCTGAACATAATGCCAAAGACTTTCTCAAAGAATGTGTCAGAGTTATTCAAATATATGACAACAGCAGCAAGAATTGCAGTTGCTTCTAAATGGAAAACAGCAGACTGTCCAGCAATTGAAGACTGGAAAAATAAGTTGGTTGAGTATGCAGTGATGGCAAAGCTAATTATGTGAACAGAAGACTGAATGAAGAATTTATTTATTGTTATTTATTTATTTATAACATTTTTATGCCACACCCATCGCTGAAGCCTCAGGGAGGCTTACAAAGAAAATAAATAAACAAAGAATAGAATACATTAAAAATTTGGAGTTTCTTGGCCATAATTTAAAACCACAAATAAACAACCAATTAACAATTAAAATATTTAAATAAAAAGGTCTTGGCCTGACACCGCAAAACAAATAATGACGGCACCAGGTAGACCTCTCTGGGGAGCGCATTCCATAGGTGGGGCGCCACCACAGAGAAGGCCCTCCTCCAGGTACTCACCCTCCTAATATCCTTCACAGAGGGCTCCCAGAGAAGGGCCTCCCCCGCCGATCTTAGGGGGTGGGAGGGCATATAGGGATGCAAGCGCTCCTTTAGATAACCAGGTCCCAAGCCATTGAGGGCTTTATAGGTGATAACCAACACCTTGAATTGGGCCTGGACTTCAATGGGGAGCCAGTGAAGCTGACGGAGAACTGGGGTTATATGAGAACAACGCCCAGTCCCCGTCAGCAACCTGGCAGCTCTATTTTGCACCAATTGAAGTATCCAGACCATCTTCAAGGGCAGCCCCACATAGAGTGCATTACAGAAATCTAATTGGGAAGTTACCAATGCATGTGTCACAGTTGCCAGGCAGTCGTTCTCCAGGTAGGGACGCAGCTGATGGACCAGCTGAAGCTGAAGGAAGGCGCTCCTTGCCACCGCTGTTACTTGAGCTTCTAACGATAGCTCTGGGTCGAGGAGCACTCCCAAGCTGCGAACCCTGTCCCTAAGAGGGAGTGCAACCCCATTCAGGACAAGGTCCAGGTCTCCCATTCCGAAGCCCAACCCACCTACCAGCAGGACCTCCGTCTTGTCTGGACTGAGCTTCAGTTTATTGGCCCTCATCCAGTCCATTACCTCTGCCAGGCACCGGTTCAGTACAGCCACTGCCTCACCTGGATTAGTTGAGAACGAGAGGTAGAGCTGGGTATCATCAGTGTACTGATGATTCCACAGCCCACACCTCCTAATGACCTCTCCCAGTGGTATAGTTATAATTTAATTATAAATGAAAATTTTATTATATGTGATTTAATTAATATAGAACAAAAGGAAGCTTCTTAAAATACTACTAATAATTTATAATTGATTTAAAGTGGTGAAAAAATTGGTTGGTTTAGACAACTACATGTTTTGTCTGTGAGCTTGAACAAAGTATTAACTGACAGAAAGATAGAAAATCTTGGATTTTTTGAGTATCTGCAGGTTATGAATGTATATGTTATATTTGTGTAAGTTCCCTTGGCATTCTTATTGCTCTTTTACATTTGTCTTCCTTTCTGTACTCTTTTAAGAAAACAATAAAAGTATAAAAAAGATTGAGAAAATATAATTGCTTCAGCAGTGCGATTAATATTTCACTATTCTCTTATGTTAACAAATTCTAATGAGGGTTTAATTTGCTAAAATACTTTCAATGGTTAAAAGTTGCAGTGGAAATATTAGAGGAAACTGCTATAATTGTAGGTAGTGTGAGGTCTATTATGGCATGCATGTAGAGATCATACACAGGTTCCCAGTTTCATTGCAGTAGGCTTCTGCAAGCTGGTAGCTTCCAAGGTTGTGTTTTCTACTGGACAGCTGCTTCATAGACTGTCCTCGTTGATCCTTGAATCACAGCTGTTCCTGAAATCATTCACAGATGCTCTTATAGCAAGAATTTGCACAAGGAAGACAACTTCTGAAATTCAACAGCCCTGCTTCTGAGCCTGGGCAGGTCCAAACTGCAATGCCATACAATATTTGGGTTGAGGAGTGGGTTGCTGGTATGTTAGGTCCTTTGGCATAAACTGTGTTTACTGCTCCTAGACCTGCTAGTGCAGACAATGCAAAATCCCACATTCTCAGAACCAGTGCAT
Organism: Varanus salvator macromaculatus; assembly: GCA_023646645.1. NCBI lineage: Eukaryota > Metazoa > Chordata > Lepidosauria > Squamata > Varanidae > Varanus > Varanus salvator. Next base: position 30,720,333 of record JAIXND010000756.1, read on the forward strand.
GAGGTATAGCCAGTCTGGTACTCCAAATAAGGTAGTGGTTGAAAGACTGGTGAAAGAAAGCCATTACAGGGTTTTTAAATGTTTTGCTTATTTCATTTTCTCCCATCCATTGTGTCTGGACTTTCCTTTCCATAGAAGCAATGTTAAGACCACCTTTCAACTTTGAAGACAAGCAAACCGTTAAACATTCAGACACTTAAATATGACATGATTAAAAGGTAATGAAATTTAAGTGATTGTGCAAACTATGTTTTGTGTATTAATATACCTCTCTCCCTTTGTCTCTCTGTCCTTCTCCCTCTCTCCATGGTAAAGGATAACTCAGAAAAGAATTATTGCCATAGATTACTCTTCTGAGCATCATTAGCCTTTCTGTTGATTCCAAAGAGAATTGGAAACTGACTTGCATTTTCACATTACTAAAAGGCCTGTGATCTGGGTGGCAGGAAGCAGTGTGTTTGATGGGATCAGGAGCTAGCAATCTGATCCATGTAATGAAGTGAGACCAGAATAAAACGCAGTATATTATTCATTGTGGAGACTTGCTCTTCCAAGCAAGACGGTCTGCCATTGGTATAAATGATTTTTTATGGAAGGCTCTTATTAACACACACATCTACACTTCAGCAGTAAAACAAAATTGGATAATGCACTTCTGTTTTGAAATGTCCTTACTAAAACAAGAAAAAAGAAAGACAAGAAAAAGTTATTTATTCAAAGATTGCATCTCAACTTTATAAATTATCCATTTGAGTTTATTTTTATTATTTTTTAAAAGCTTGTTGTCATATTTCAATTTTTGCCTTTATTTTCAACTTGACAGTATCATATTTCTTGTGAAAGAAGTTGGTGGGAATTGTGAAGCAAAGTGTAGAGACAAGATGGCAGAAACTAGGAGAGGAGGGCAGGCTGGGAGGAATTAACCCAGCTGATCAATGACCTAGCCAACTTTTTCAACACAACATTAGCTGCTCTAACATTCTCCCAGTGAATAGAAATATGGCCAGAAATGAGTAATAGTGAGATAAAAGCTTCTAATCATTGCATATTCTGAAAGACCCAGGGCAGAATGCTATGCAGACTATGTCTGCATAAGCAAGAGTTTTCTTTCAAAGTGAAAAGTGTCACATAATTTAAAACTAAAGGCTGCCTTGCAAATAGCAGTAAATAAGTGGTCTGATGACTCAAACAAGACTTTATCAAAATAAATGGTAAAAATTGAAGTCACAAATTATGGCCTGCAGATTTATTTATTTATTTATTTATTTATTAAAACATTTATAGGCCGCCCCATCACAACAAAGCCTCGGGGCGGCTTACAACATGATTAAAATACAATGATTGATAAAACATATAAATTTATCCCTCCCCCTCATGGTGCATCTCGGCAACAACAGCAACAAAAAAGTCTCATTAAATAAACATAAACAAAACTAAATAAATTAAAATAGACAAAATCAACTTAAACCAAATATACACAACAAAACCAAATACAACAAACAACAAACACACATAAATAAACTAAAAACAAAGACTAACTAACAATTAAAATAAACAATTAAAATGCAAACAGATGGTTTGCATGCAAAATAAAAAGTCTCATATTGGGATCCAAACAATTCCAGGAAGGGATAAGAAACTAGGGTGGGATTAATCTATCAGTTTCTCAGTTTTTTACTCATAAGTTTCATTTGTTCCCAAATTTGAGAATTTTAAAAAGAAAGGTGTTTGCATGAAAATTAGCATGTACCTTTGCATGCATTTCTCCCAGGATAAACCTTTTTTTTTTCCTGATATGCATATTTTTGCATCATAATATAATGCAGTTTAAATGTTGTTTTCAGCAGTATTTACTTTTTGTATGTGTTTCTTCATTATATATGCTACTTTAATAGAGAAATTCATTGAAAAAATGGAGGTAAATCTGAGCCATTGCACAATAAAGAAATTTTGAACCCAAAAGCTAATAAAACAATAGCATCTAAAAAGGAAAACACTTTACAATACAATACATAACCATACAATAAGATCACTAATTAAAAAGAAAAGAAAACTTGCTAATTACAATCCCCAGATTCAGTGTATCTTGAATTAGGGTTTTAAAAACACCTAAGGAAAATCTCATTAACTGAGGCAAAAATGAAGATGTGTAATAGCACAATCCTATCCATTTTTACTCATTAAAAAATTCCATTATGTTGAATTGGATTTTCTCCCAGTTAAATGTGCTGTAGCTCACTGACAAAGTCTTAATCCACTTGCCTGAGAGTAAGCCAAATCAAAATCAATTCACCTTTCTTATGTCTGAGAGCATGTATTGCTGTGTAGCCATATCCATCTACATCCACCCATCCAGCCATTCATCCTTCCATGTTTTTATAGACCAAAAAAACTGTGTTGACATCATACACTAACAGATTGGATAGCATCTTATAAATAATTAAAATATTAAAATTGGTCAATTAAGATGTCAACCTAAAGTTAAAATTAAATTAGAATTAAAACTGTCAGCAATTAAAATACTCCAAAAATGTATACAAAGAAGGCACATGGTGCACATCTCTAGGAAACAATTCCATAGCTGGGGCTCCATAACTGGAAAGGCCCTACCCCTGGTAGCTTGCCTTCCTGGCATCCTTTAAAGACATCTCCTGAAGCCGGACTTCTGATGAACATCTTAGGTTCTGGTATTCCTTCAGATATTCAGGCCCTAAACTGTTTAGGGCTTTTTATGTTGAAATAAGCACCTTGAAGTGGACCCAGACGTCCACTGGGAGCCAATGCAACTGATAGAGGAGCCAATGCAACTGGCGTTATGTTTACCACTACCAGTCCTTGTTAGCAAGCTGCCTACTCTATTTTGCACCAGTTGAAATTTCCACATAGTTTTTAGAGGCAGCCCCATGTACACTGCATTACAGTAGTTCATCTGAGAGGTTACCAGAGTATGGATCACTGTTGCTAGGTTCCTTCTGAACAGATAAGGTTGAAGCTGACAAATCAACTGAAGCTGGCAGTCCTGGTCATAGAACCCACCTGGCTCTCCAAGGACAGTTCAGAGTCCAGAACCCCCAATCTCTAGATACTGTTGCATAGGGGGAGTACAACCCCATCTGAGACAGGGCAAATATCCTCCATCTTGACATGGGACCCACCTGTCAACAACACTTCTGTCTTCTCTGGACTAAGTTTCAGTTGTTGTCCCTCATCCAGCCCATCCCTCAGTCAGGCGCTGGTTTAGAACTGTCACTGCCTCACCTGGGTTAGATGAAAAAGAGAGGCAGAGCTGAGCATCATCAGTGTACTGATGACACTTCAGCCTAAGCCTCCTGATGACCTCCTGCAGCGGCTTCATGTAGATATTGAAAAGCATGGGGAATAAAATGGAGCCCTCCAGTATCCCATGACACAATCACCATGGTGCAGAGCAACACTCCCCCAGGGACACCATCTGGAATCAGCCAGCCAGGCAGGAGTGGAAGCACCACAAAGCAGGGCCCTCAAGTCCCAACCCGGCTAACCTATCCAGAAGGATAGCATTGTTGATGGTACTGAACACTGCAGAGAGGCCCGGAAGAACCAACAGGGATGCACATGCAAATTGGAACCCCCACTCAGACATGTTGGATATACTTGACCACCCTTTAATGTGGTGAGGGGATTTGAGAGTATCTAGAGATGCTGAGAGCAATGCATAGTACCATAATGGAACTTAAATAATGTTTTGAAGGAATTTAAAGACCACATAAAGAACAGATTCAAATTACTGACCACAACTGACAATGAACCAGAAGAACTGTGGTCTGAAATCAGAAATGTTATTAGAGAGGGATGCAGAAAGACAATTTCTGCAGCAGAAAGAAAAAGCCTAGATGAAGACCGAAGAAACCCTCACAATTGCTCAGGACTGGCGAGAAGCAAAACAAAATGTGACAGAAACAGGGTTAGAATTCCAAATGCAACTTTTCAGCAAGTATCATGCAGATACAAAGTGAATTATTGTGATAAATAGTGCAAAGAAACAGATGAGAATACAAGAAACTTCTTCTAGAAGTTTCAAGAAATCAAAGGGAAATTCAAATCTAGATCAAGAATGCTGAAAAACAAAGAGGGAAACATATTATTTGATCAGGATAAAATAAATAGAAGGTGGAAATAAGGACATTTTGAAGGGAATTCATTCTTAGGTTGCAATAAATTAGAGATGACATAAAAGCACATTAACAACAACATTTGATTGGGATGCAACCAGACATTTGAAAGGCTTCTGTTCAGGGAATCAATGCCATGGAAATTTTCTTAAAAATTATCTCTTTCCTTTTTGGAGTTGTTGAGTAAGTATATAAATCTCCTTACTGTGGTACAAGAGAATGATTATGGGACACATTTTGGACAGAAGACTACAAAGCACCACCCCTAAGAGGAAAATCAAACCTCTTCACAAATCCAATGCATATTGACATAACAAAGTTAATCTGTTCTAACTGGCATAGTGAGACAGCACGCAGTTGTTCACAAAACACATACAAAAGGAATGTTCTATATTTCCATATTTACTAAAGTATTTTAAAATGCTGTTTATTTTTAAGAAATAGTTACCAGCCTTCATTATTAAGTCAGATTGCTCAGGGAAGTTTATGATACAATAAAAACAATTAGAAAATGGATTACACAATTTTAAACAGTTCAGTGAAACAAAAAGAAAAGAAAAAAGAAGATAAAGTTAAGGCAGATAAATCAGTTTGAAATCGGATCAGTCCATTATTTTCTTGATCCAGTGTTTTAAGTGCTGTAGAGATCCTCGTGGCCCACTTCTAACCAATAGTGAGGTGTCTTGTGTTCATATTTTTTTAAAAAAGTGCCATGAATGAATGAATGAAAGTATTATAGTCAGCATAGCAGGTTGAGAATTCTATAGGAGGTTGATAACTGTATTGCTGCTGAGAGTTGCAGGGCTTTTCTTAGTTTAAACATACACAGGACCATGCTCTGCAACACTCTGATTTCAGACATTCCTTTTTCCCATTAACATGGAATGAATGGCTCCAAAAGAGCATGACCAGCTGGTGCATCACCTGATGAATCACACAGCCATTCTCCCTTACACCATCACACACACTTCATTTAGTGTATTTTGTGGCAAGTGCTTGTATAGCTCAGCTCCCATGTAGTGGCAATCCAATGAAATGTCTGAAGGGCTCAGGGGTAGGATGAAACCCTCAACACTGGACCTTCTCAAAAAAGCTGCAGTCTACTTCATCCTGGTCAGACTGGAGATGCAAAAGATAGCTGTGTAGTGGGAAACTAGTATCCTCCCAACATTGCATTAATCTCTAGGCATGATATGGAAGTTATAATACATCAGAATATTGGGCACCAGCCAGGATTTGTCTACTGGTGTGGAAGAATGCCTGTTACAGAATGTGCCTCTGCTTGATATTCAGGAAACACATCTCCCCCTCATGGTTCACCCAATTCTGCAGATGGTCTATGCAGCATTTCCACAAAGCTGAAGGGGCTTCCACACAGCATAGGACATAGAGAAGGCTGATTCTGCTAACCCAGTTGCCTAAATCTGGATCCAGATTCTAAAGTTATATTTTAAGCATTCATACTACTGCTCCATGCAATGTCATGACCTTATTTCTCTGTAACTATCTTTCAAACAGAGTGTTCAATAATTCTTTTAAGGGGATAAGCAACAGCATGCTGCAAAATATTTGAGCATGTATGGGAGAGTGGAATTACTTCACTAAAGTGTCTTTAATAATAAATTCCACCATAGTTTAGGACTTATAAAACTAGCTACAAGTATTTTACTTCCTCTCAGAGTTTCTCCTAAGGGGTCAAATGTGTTGCAGCAGCAGTCTTAGATCCTTAGTACATATATCTTTGGCTTCTCTCATTAGATATTTCTATAGAGTCATCAACTTCTTCCTTGCTTTCTGCTGCTGATGCTGCTCATTTGTATAACTCTAAATATTCTGTGCTTTTACCAGAATTAGCCCTCACAGTACAAACAAAATGTAGGCACAATTCTCATTTGGATAAGATCCACTTCTGGGAAAGAATATTGAGTCAAAATAAAATAAGCTGTGATGGGAGTTGATAGATTATATGGGAATCTTAATGAGCTAGAAAGAAAGGCATGAGAAAAACTCCCCTTTTTCTTTTAAGAACTCCAGAATACATTTCCTGATGGAAATTACTGAATTTACTGATTTCTGCCTTATGACTCAGTTCTGCTTTCTGCTTTGTTTTTTCTTCCTAGCTTGCTCTTCAGCTATCACTACAAGTTTTGTCCACTGCTCCTAGTTACCGGTTCATGGCTCACCACAGAGTGCTGCCCTTGGCACAGTCTGGACTCCCCTGGCTCTGCTAATAGTTCCACAAAGGAAGTTGTCACTGGCCTTGCAGGAAGTAGCGCCTTGTACCAGTTTTGGTAGCCTCTGTTCAGTCATCCAAATTTCAGTGAATGTGGTATGGATTTACTAACTAATTCTACCAAATATTTACTTGATTGTCTTTATTACAGTCAGATCAGCAGATAATAGAAAAATATTTTTTCTTGAAAGTGAGCTGAAAAAATATTTTAATATTTGTCATGATTTTGCAAACTTTGCCAGTGTGTGTCATGCTGTGAGGAATATACGCCTTGGTGGAATTTCCTCATGGAATTATTTCACAGTCTCAGTGACAGAGGCCGATACTGGCAATTCAATATTTTCCTTCAGTCAACACATGAATGGAATTGTATTTTCCAAGAACTTTGACATGAGTAGCAGAAATATATCAACAGTTCCCAAACTGAAGAGGTGCCCTGCTGTTACTATTTATGTGTGCAAGATTTTTTTAATGGAAAGGGATCAGAAATACTTCATCATACAGTAGCTGAGCTCACAGGAATGCAACTCTGGTAAGATTTTCCTTGATTTGCCTCCCCTCCATTCTCCCTCAGAATTCCTGTTCCCTCTGAAGTTAGCTGTGGGCCCCACAGTAACTGAGGAGAAATGAATGTTCACAGTGGATGGGGAAAATCAATATGTTCCTTGTTGTATAATGCAAAATATTTTGAGGTAGGTTGGTCAAGACAGATCAAGTTCCCCATAAGACTTGTACCCATGTAGATGAATCTGGTTGAACTGGTTTGTTGATATGGATAGACACAACTATCTTAACTTGTAGGTTCTCCATGGGATCCTTAATAACCTGTGCCTGCTCTTGGAAATTTACCACTAAACTACTGCTTGAATGCTGAATATTTTATTCCAGACCAAAAAGTAACTGCATTCTAATCCAAAAGCAAGCAACAAATAAAACATTTGGGATAAGTAAGCTGGTGAAGTGAAAAATTTCCAAAAAGTACCATTGCTTTATCTATACAGAGTGCAAGCATGCAGTTGTACAGCACCAAGAGAGAGCAAAATCAAGTTGTACCATTCATTTAATACAAAACTAACCAGAAGCCTTTGGACCATATGCCACCTTCAGTGGTCTAGCATATAAAAAAGTATATGAAAAGATACACAGAAATATTCATACACACATGCACATCTCAAGACGAGCTTCTCAGGCCTATTGACAAATAAGGCAATTCAGTGACTTCTCCTAAAAATAGAGAAGAAATTTATTTGTGTGGTTCTTTTTATACAAAGACTTCTTCCTAAATATGTGATAAAGCATGCAAATATATTATGAGTAACAGCCGCAACTCACCAATTCAGGCCCAAATTCCTGAAGCTTGCTAAACCAAAAATAAAATATGGAAAAGCATGTGCATATGAGTACTGTCAGAGCTGATCCCTTAAACGACACCCACTGCAGTCCTAAATGTTTCATTAAGCACATCTGGGTTAGCTGTCTAGTGTTCAGACAGTGATCCAACTCTCCTCAGTTTTGTGTAGGTGCTGGAAAACAAGCCTTTTTAGTGATTCCATTAGTATTTTGGTTAAACTTCTGGTATATGTGAAAGTTCAGGTTTCTATCTATAGAAAATTGTGCATATTAAATTTGTTCTAAGATGATAACTTCCTTTGTATGAATTTCTTTTGAGGACCACTATACTTCCTTGTCTTTCTTAGAGTTATATATTCACAGCCTGCAAAGATAAAACAATATTCCATTCCCTACATACTCAAAGATGCTAAAGAGGGATTAAAAGAAAGATTATTTCTTCTCCTTCATGCTTGTGTGCTGTGAACCTCAGTGTATTTTCTGAGTTGCAGCATGTGTTTTTCTGTGCAAAAGTGACTGTAATAGCTTGGAGTCAAGTGAACCCATTCAGCTGATGCCCAAGAGGCATTTTCAACCATGATATAAAAGTCATATGATATAATCCAGGAGGGCCCCATTAATTTCATATAGAGCTTAGTGTCTAAATGTGTCAGTGATCTGGAAGGAAATCCTCATTTTAATACATTTTCAAATGATTGTACCCCTCCAATTGTCCTTGTTTAGGCACTGCCTTCATCATTCCACACACAGAAGCCTGGCAGTTGAATGTTACTTCAGCACAAGCAATGGGTCTGTGACCTCCAGTAGACCTGAAGGCAGCTGGCTCCCTACACACGCCTCTGACCTCAAACAGAGCAGAATGGTTGGATGGGGGCCACAACTACACATCCTCATATACCCCTCCCTGCACCCATCACTTGAGGCATCTGCCTTACTTCTCCATGTTTGCATCAACATCTTTTGGATCCAGCCCAATGTATACGTCTTTCTCTGGTCCCTATAAGACTGGCTGCTTGATGCAGATGGGGTCCTCCCTAAAGCCATCAAGAGGGGTGCTCACATACCCTAATACAGTATAAGCATATGTTTTCTTTGTTAATACATAGATTTTCAAACTTTCCTTTTTTGAACAAAAGAATCTCTCTCACACACATTTTCTCTTAGCTCAGTAATTCTGTGTGAACATGTCCTGAACAATTTTCTCATCCTGCTGGATTACTGTGCTTTCCCATTCATCATTTCAGAAGTGTCACAAAAGGCATTCTGCCATAGTTTAGTCTGGCTTTCTGCCATGTATTTCAGGCAGTTTGGCTTTCTATAGCTGTTTGTTTCATGGCTAAGTTTAAAACAGACAAATGATGTAGCCTGCCATTTCTTCCCAAATCTAATTCTGTTACTGTTCATTGCTGCTGTACACATTCCTTGTGTTTCTAGCAGTATGGTACCTGGTCTCCATCTCAGCAGCTGCCACTCAAAATTACTTCAGTATCTCGAGAGTGTATCGCTGCTTTCACAGGCATCTCCAGAAACTAATTGCTTGTGAAAATTTACTTAGTCCACTTGCAAGTTGACATGGCAGAAACTGTAATGCCCACCTGGCCCTCCAACTTCTGAACATTAACCTGAGGGAAGAAGCTCTTTAAAAAATGCTTTTTTAGGGGTCACATTTTGCACAGAAACCAACTCACTAGCACCAAATTTGCTTCTCTTGCAGACATTTGAAGGTGTAGACATTCAGAAAGCAATTATGAACCAGCTCTTCTCTCTTCTTGATGCCCAACAGGCTGGAGAAATGTTGAGGAATGTATATTGTCATGAAGGTGAAAGTCACAATATATCCATGCATGCAGCCTTCATAAGTGACAGAAAATGCATGGATTCTGCATGTGTGTCCTGGAGGAATGTCATGTCCCAAGTAGGTTTCATACAGGGCAAAGCCAGGTGCAGCATTAGCAGCTGGCAAGGGTGGCCAGTGGCTGAGGGCCAAGTCTGCCACAGCACTAGCTGTGTCCTTGCTCTCCAAGCTGACCACTCTGAAATTGCCACAGGGAGCCCACCTGCACACAGTACCCACATTAAAGAACTTTCTTTTTAACTCGCATTTTCAGTGGCAGTGGACTGGACCCCCCAGACTCTTGGGTGGCAAGGCCAATACAGGCACAGAGTAATTTTGAGACCACTCCTGTGTCCTCATCTGTTTGGTTCAGATATCTGCTACACAACATGAATATTGGGGGAAAGCCCTCAACCTTTTAAACTGTATGGATAGGGCCTTTGTTGGATTGTCGATTGCCACAGAACTATGCAAGTATGAGCATCTAGAGCAGGGAGAAGCAGGAGCCACCTGCTCTCACCACAGCTGCTCTCACTGCCAGGTAAAGAAGTGGAGAGTGAGGCATTGAGGGAGTGAAGCAGCTGGAGGAAGGGGCAAGCAGGTGGGCAGGCAGAAGGCTTCAGCCAGTGGGCAGGGAGTTTTCATGGTGGGTATAGAAGGTGGGCAGTTTCAGTGGGCAGACAAGTAGCCGGGTGATCAGGTGGGAAGGCATTCAAGGTGGTAGTGGGCTGATCAGCTGGAGGATGTGTGGCAGGGGCTTTTCTGCAGCACCATGGCCATGCCACTGGCCTATTAGAGCTTGGCAGTAGCCTTGGGCAAATGTAAAATGAGTGTGGCCAGTTGCTGCAGGTGCTAGAGACTTGGTGGGCATGATTGAGTGAGACTGGTTGGCATGGCAGGTATTTCCCCCCTTCCTCTCTTCCCTGACATTCTACATCCTGATAGCAGTTTGATGGTCAATGGAACTCAGTGACCTGTGGGAAAAATAGACCCAGGAACATTCTGAAAAGGTTTGCCACTGTGGGACAAATTCCTTTTAGCCTGTAGAGCTCTGGTCCACAATTTGATTTACTGAAGGGCCAATTCAAGAAGTGGAAGGTAGTGGGAAGCCAGGTTCTTCCTCCTTGAAACATCTGCCCCTTGGCCACAAGTGCCTCCAAATTTACCCTCTTGTCTCTAGTAGCTATGGGACCTCCACCTACTGGGTACCAGAGTAGAGGACCTCATGCTACAGGTTTAGTGCCGAACTACTTGTTTTGTCCATAAGCACCATTATGGAAGCAGAACAGCTGTCATCCATGGATCTGCATGATGTCATGGCAAGTCAAGAAGAGTGCTGTGGGCATGGAATTGTTTTTCAAGTTTTATTACTACCATCATTTCCAGGTATAATGAAAATGCCACTCAGATATGTGCACCATAGGGCAATGCAATTCCCCTTGCCCTCATTGATCAGACGTGTATTCTCCATTAAACAAGGATATATTATTTGGATACTCAAAACTGCAAAAGAAAATTGAGTCAAACTTGTTCTAAATGTTATTTCAAATGCTGTGCCATCAATATTTTATTTGCTATATTCATGCTATACTATCAGGGCCCAGGAGCTATTCATAATTCTTTTTTAGTACTAAGAAATCACTATTTTCTGAAAAGAACAGCAACCCTATATGCATAGGTTTCTAGCCTGCTCATAAATAATATGGCCTACTCAGAAATAAGAGGTAACATTTCAATGTAGTCCTAAACATTCCTATTTTCTAGCTATAGACTATCATGTATGTATCTTTTAAAACTATGCTCTAAGCAGAAAATTGAAGCAACCCATTGCATCAGTGTTACAATTCCATAAAGGCTCACAGGTGATCTAAATGTGTTGGCCAGCCATGTGCCCTCTTTTACAGTGATGGTCCTCCATTCGGAATGCTGTCCTGTCCAATTTGAGATTAAAGAATGAACCGCAAGAACTGGTGACCATCAACATGAAGCACCAGGCCAGCAGGCATGCACGTCATTTGGTTGCAGAGTTCTAAATGATGGCAAGATATACTGCATTTCTGTTCTTATAACAGTAATTTGTAATACTTTTTCGTGCACATGTTATGCAATTTTACACCCTCCTTTGCTCTCTTGTTTGGTGATATATTTCCCCTTTTATGACAATTCAAACAATTGGCCACTCTAATTGCATGCCTGAGTTCACAAGTGTCAAATATGATAAAGTACAAGAATCTTATTGACAATTGCTGGAGAGACACATGTATCAGTCTTCCTATGATCCACCCATGATGGCTCCAGACTACAACTGAATACTGAATGAACCTCCGCAGAAGTGGATAGCACCTTTCCCAGCCCCAGGAAGATGCACTGGTACAGATCTGAGAGAATAAGTACAATGTTGCCCTCTCAGATCTGCCCAAGACTTTTCTGGTGCAGTAATCAGGTAGCCAGTTGCAGTTCTATATATCTCTGTAGAAAGAGAATCTTCATTCTTTTTGTGTTGCATTTTTAATTGTATACATTTCTACACGAAGTTGCTGATCCATGGCATCTACCTTTGGTTTCATTTCTGAACTGAGATCCAAGCAATACATTGGGAATGTTTCCTTCTTGATTTTCTGCTACAGAACCTCTAGCCACTGCAGTCCTATAATGGAATATTCATTATACACATAGGATTTTTTTTTTATTTCAGGAATAACATTCCAGTATCCCTGCTCTTGAGAGAGAGAGAGAGAGAATCCTCTTCAGAAGCATTTTAAACAGAAGCACAACTTGAAGGGTTGCGATGTCATCTAAAGAACTCATAAAAACCATGTAGGGAAGGATGAGTGCACAATAAATTCCTCATGTAGAAAAACTCTGTGCTTTTAAAGTATTTATTTTATGATTGTCTTACTTAAGCATTATTTTAAATTTAGGTTTTTATTGTCTGCTTTCTTCAGTGCTATCTCCTTAGTGAAAGGTGCAGTATAAATTAATTCAAATCTGTCAGCAGTACAATAGCTATTCATGATGCACAACATAGAATGCTATTCTTTTACAAAAAATGCTTTCAAATAAACTTTCATGGCTAGTGAGTTGTTTTTACTCAGGTAGCTAAATGTATGGTTCAAATAAGAGTAAAATTTCTGTAACCAGAAACCCCCACCATATTAGGCATGCTTAAGGGCATGAATCTCCATGACCCGACTGAATTTTTGTTCATTTGTTTTTGATGAACTAAGCATCTTAGTTCAAAGCTGTTACAAACCCTGGGACAGCAAAGTATCTGATAGGCATTGCATGGGAAAAGAGGCAGCATGACAGTTGTCACCATTTTGACAGAGGAAAGGAGAGATGATCAACATATACGATGTAATACATCATGTAGTTAGGTGCAGGATTAAAATATTACAAGGGAAAAGGATGAGGAATTTCCACTGCGGCTTTGTTTAATAATTTGGTAGCATTACAACTTTCTTGAGATAGCAATCCAGCAGGGGTGAGCAGCTTGAATGGCAAAAAGTCTGGAGACCAGATTTCTTATCATTGGCAATGCTGGCCAAAGCTGACAAATTGTAGGCCAAACCCTCTAGAGGACCACAAGTTGCCCACAGCTGTAATGGGACAAAAGTTATGGGACTGACACTTATCCCCTAGACACTCTTAACTGCAACCTGCATCATCTGAAGAACTGCCCAGGCTTGCCTCCTCAAGGACTCCATATCAGATTTGTAGGCTTCACAGCAAGCCCAAATCCTGATGTCCACAGGAGTACAGAATTCATATCTGCATTTGGCAGTGGACTGGATGTATCATGTGTTATTAGAAAGGTCACTTGGTCTATTGCATAATATGGGCTAATCAGATTTACGTAAAGATAAGGAATGAATTTTAAATGATGTTCCCCCTAGAGCAGCAGGTTGTGTGTTGGCATTCCATCCACTTGAGTCCTGAAACAATTATAGCTCTTCACATGTGGGCAATTTGGTCTAGCCTAGATAATGATGCAAACAAGCCTATGAATTACAGTTATGTAAGTTTAACCATGTAAAACAATTCGTGATGGCTGATTCCAAAATCTGGGATGACAGGGATTTATTTGTTTGGTTCTGACATCAAACAAAGGTGACAGAGATTTGGATCTTTCAAAATGAAAATGGTGAGAACATGACCTGTCCAGAGCAAGAATTGATGCTGTTCCCCCCCCCTTTTTTTTTCAAAGAGCGTTCTCATGCAGTCCTTGTATACCTACTTAGAAAGAAGTTCTATTGAATTCAATGAAATGTATTCCAATCTAGGCAAGTATGTAAAGGTTTCCAGCCTTAGTTTAAGAAATGCAATTGTCTGATGCCAAATTACATATATGAAATCATCCTTGCAGGTCCAATTAACTGGTGCACTTACTTAAGGTTTTTAGCACACCGCAGTCTGAGGGTTTAAGGCAAGTTCATTTTAAAACTAAGGCTGTGATCCTGCACTTTGAAGTGGCTGCTGAAAAATGCAATTGCAACTCCCTGCTGGGAGGTCTGCATTGCCACACGTTGTAAGAGCAGAAAGGCATTATAATCCTTTTCATTTCATTTCAGAGTGTGTCAACTCTGCACACCAAATTAATTATCTACTAGTCAGTAGCACCAGGGGCTGGAAGGAAAACTTCCTGTTCTTGGCCCAGTTGCCCTTTATGGGAAGTCACTTGAAGCAGCAGACAGGAGACTATCTAAAAGAATAGCCATATTCATCTGTTGCAGCAAAGACAACCAAGAATTATAGAGTACAACAGTGCTGGCACATTGAAGTGGCTTTGGCTAGGAGCAATAGGTGCCAAGTTGTGTTGTGTCACATTCTCTGCTAGATCTGTCCTGTAGTAAATTATTCCTGGCCACAGCCCTGTTCTACTTTGTCTCTCCTTTGGTTTATGAGATGCCTTAATCCTTAAGCTTGAGTCTCTGTCCAAGTCAGAACAGATATGATTGTATACTGAAGTTATGTTCAGTGGTGTGTTTTGAGCAGCAGGTTGAAGCATACAGATAAGAATAGTGGTCAGGAGCCCCCCCACCCCATGCCATATTTACTCATTCATGGTGTTTTTTATTTTCTCTGAGTGTGTGCTTATAAGTCCATGTTATTACATGATAGTAGTTTGTAAGGTTGGTTAGTTTAGGCTCAGGTTGATAATATGGTGAAAGCTGCTGAAATTCTGGTGGAAATTCAAGTACCTCTTGTACATAAATCCGGAAGATAAAGGTGTCACCAATGTATCTTGAATAAAAACAGAGGCTTTAGTGGGTAGGAGCCATGAAAACATTGTTCTAAGTTAACCATGAAAATGCCAGTACATTATAAAGTCATGTGAGCACCAGCAACAGTGCTGTTGATCTGAAGATACATATTCTTTCCAAGGCTAGAGAGATTGTGGATGCAAAATGGTAAAATTTGGCATATTGACATTTTAGAGTTTGCACAACCAAGGGCGTTATTCATGATGGCTTGTCGTCTACCTTTGTAGGGGATCATTCTATAAAGTGCTTCAACATTCATGGTGGATAGGATGATGTTATCTACTAGATTGTCAATGAATTTTAGCTTTCCCTGGAGTAAACAGAATCCCACAAGTTATTTGGTGGCTAGTTGTATTATCACCCATAATACCTTATCCCAAAAGGCAGCACTCCTTTGAGGCTCTGGTTCCATGTGTAGAGCAAGTACTTTCCCTATCAAGGCTGCCCCTAATACTGCTATGTTTAAAAAAAGAAAAAGTATGTATGAGAATTTCAGTTTTGCTTGCAAAATGTGAGTTTTGAAGCTCCAAATGCAAATGCATGTCTAAAAGTATTTCTAAATTGTCAGACATAAGCTCATCTTGATCCCAATTCCCAGTTTGATTTGTGAAATTTTTTTTGCTAATTTCTTCAGTAGATTGAATCAGTCCCACTTCAATTTATGGAGGAATTATGTATAAATCTGGGTAGATTTGTACAACTCTCTTATTCAGTTTCAGCTTGATTTGCTCAAGTTTCTTGTTCACAGAAAGCAAGCCATGACTGCAAATGCTGATGGGAATTAGGCATCCCCTTGGCTTTAAGCATAGAGTTGAAAAACAAAACAAGGGTAGGGGGTATAGGCTGGGCTGCAATGACTGTGCAATGAAAGGCATGGCACTGATGCAGAAATGTACACACTCCTTGGCTGCATCCTGTCAGATAAGCAGAAGAACTCAGAACTCAACCATGAGAATTTATCCAATTTTTTTCTCTTTTGAATTCCTTTCTTCTTTGTCAGTCTGAAAGAGGGTGGTCAAAAAAGCTGAGGGATAAATTTTTAGCACAGCACTAGTCCTTGATGTTGGGCAAAGAAGCAACTGGCTCAGGAAGTAGATGCTGCAGGTAGGGAGCAGTAGTGAGGTGCTGGAGGATGGAACTAAGTGCCACATGGCTACTTGGCATCCTCTAAGCTAGCTGATGCCTTAAGGTGCAGTGGAGGATGCTGTCCCACTGCCAATGTTGAGGTAGGCTAGTCCAGTGAGCTTTTGTACTTGGGATGGGTGGGTGGTATTATTTCATCTTGTTCATCTCAGGCAGAAAAATGTATTGGACCAGCATTGTGCAGTGCTCCATCTTCCTGGCTGTCCATGGACTGCTGTGCAAGTGCTCAGTGAGCTCACTGTAGCATGCTACCAGTCACTGGTGGCAACCCATTGGAAGCTTGCCAGGCTTAATGTTCATACTCCCTACCAAGTACTGCAGAAATATAATGTTGGTAAGCAACTGACTGGCTAGCCTTCATGACTGGTGGGCTCCATTCCTTCTTGGTGGGTCACTAATTCTGTGCAGTGCACACCTAGTTTTGAGCTAAAAATAAACATCTTATGCACAGTTTAATGGCTGGGCCAACAAGAGGGTTAACCTTTATTTCAAATACCTTTCCGGGCAAGTGCACATTTTCAAAGTTATTGTATTGGTGATGGATTCAGATATATCCCAGTTTTTTCCTTAATGGGAACCATTTGTGGTATAATAGGCAGAGTGCTGGACTGGGACTTGGGAGCCCTGAATTTTGGTTTTCACTTGACCTTGAAACTCAGTGGGCAGTTTTGAGTCAATAATTGAATCTCAGCCTAACCTCGTTCAGAGGGCTGCTGTGAGGCTCCAATAATGAGGAGGAGGACCATTGTAATCCAGTTTGTATTCCTTGCAGGAGGATAAAAGTCAGAATATAAATTTAATTAAAATACTACTTTAAACATTTATTTTCAGTGTCACCCAATAGCCAAAGCTCTCTGGGTGGTTCACTATAACTGCTCAAAATAAAAATGCAACAAACACAGTATGACATTCCAATACAGAAATTTTAAAGTTTAAAACTTCTAATACACAAAAGCATAAAACATTTTAAACATCGAAAACAATTTAACTAAAACTAGACTTAATTAAAACAGCCGATATAACCCATCATATCCCATTAAATGCCCTGAAAATAAAGGCCAATTTTAACCTGACACCAAAAAGATGACAATGTTGATACCAGATCGGCCTCACTGGGGAGAACATTCCATAACTAAATGCAAAGTAATAAAGTAGTGGAGGGGAGGAGTCTGATGTATTCAACTCAATGGGTGTCTGCATAGAGAGTAGACAAGCAATAGCAATCCTGGAGATCATTTGTGTCCCTGGAGGTTAAAGCCAAGAGACATGTTCTTCTGTCCCCTCTGACACGGCCTTGTGCCAGCATTCCTCCAAACAGCAGGCACTCCTAGCAAGGGAAGGAGGAAAGTTACTTGGGGCATAATGCAGGAAAATATCGGGAGAGATCAATGGCTCAGGAGTCAGGGTGATCATGTGTTGTTTATGAGTGCTATAGGCTTTAACACAATCCCTTTTCTTCCACTTTCCTTCTCCCACTGCTTGCTCCTTCTTTCACTGGCAGATATATCTATCTAAATATATGTCTGAAAAAGGTGTGGGAAGCTCTGATCAACTAGAGAAACCATTTGTCTTTTGTCTCAAATTTTTGATGTCTCGTTCTCTCTTTTTTAGGAATCAAGATAGATGGATTAATTTCAAAACTTTGGCAGCAGCTGTTGTCATTCTCTGAGCAATCCACTCCGCTTTAATTTCCCAAAGTTGTCCAATCCATGCAGTAGATGGAGCAAAGAACTGCAGAAAAAACCATGCCAGTGCTTAATAAGCTACAGGCAGCCAGAGCAATCTAACGAAGTAACCACTGCAAGGTTTTAAGGAAGCAACTTGCTGAGTTTGAAAAACCAGACATCTTTTTATACCTTTCATATATCTGCACCTCTTGAAAGAAAGCACTTTTCCCCTTTTAAATAAATTGCTGATCTCCCCCATCACTTGTCTCTAAGAATGTTTAATGCCACTTCAGTAATGTATTCCTTTTTTTGCCTACCCTTCCTTCTAGCTACCCCCCACTTTCAATTTCTGTGACACCACCTTTTTCTCCTCCACCCCTTCTCCTCTCCTCTCCTCTCCTCTCCTCTCCTCTCCTCTCCTCTCTGGCTCAGACTGCCAGGAAAATGATGTCAATCCTACAAGAAACAGTATTTCAGGGTTCTTTGTTATTTTAGTGATCTTGCTTTACATATCCACTCTTTTCTCATCCCAGAGCTCTGGTGTTTTCACTCTTTGTTCATTGTAACTTTCTCCCATCTGAAATCTTAATCCAGATAAATCTGGATTATCCTTATCAATGCAAGTCCTTTTATTATTAGATAAGATGGTCTTTCTTTAAGTGAACTTTTCCCAAGCTGGTCCCCAGAATAATCTTGCTGGCTGGGAAATGATGGAAGTTGTAATCCACTATATCTAGAAGGCATCAGGTTAACCATTATGCAGTTTTGTAGATCAAATTCAAAACACCACAAGTTCTCCACAAAGTTTCACTGACTGCTCATAGAGACTGAGTTGATTTTTATTTTAAGAAAAGACAATGTGTGGATATACCTTTCTATCAGTGGACTCAGAATGGTATTTATATGAGTTCCTGGGCTGCCTTTTATCTAGGCACTCACCAGACCCAGAAGGGCTCTTGGCTTTAGCAAGATTGTTCCATTGAGTGTCCTCAGACCAAGAGATCTCTAGGTTGCAAGCCTATGTAAGTACATTGAAGTAAATCTCATTGAATTCAAGTAGATATATGGAATTGTACTTTTAGATAATTTTTTCATTTGAATATTTTGCAAATGCTCCTAAAAAGAATACAGTTCTACACTCACAATCCCAGTGCAGCTCTCTGGATCATAAACAGAAAGATGAGGAAGACCTTGAGGGGTCTGATGGACTAAAGGTATTCACAAAATTGAAGAGGTTGCTGCTCTAATCCAGTGAGCACTGTTTTAGAAATTAATGTGATTGGCTTCTGAGAAAACCACCAACATGTTTACTCAGAAGAAGCCAGTCGTATTGATGGTGTTGCTCTCTTCCAGCTAGAGTTGCCTGGCTGTAACCCGGAGAAAGTAAGAGTGTAACAGAGGAAGCAATCAGGGCTTACCTTGCTATGTCCAGGGCTTACCTACAATGTCACCCATTGTTCCTGCCATTTCCACCTGCCTAATGCTGGGACTAAGGTAGGTCAGTGAAGTTCAGTGGACTTGTCCCCTTCTGGAAATAAACACTTCCACTTATTTCAGGTGTCTTATAGAAATGCACCCCTGTGTACACTGGCACATAGTGTAGTGCAGCAGGATCCTGCCTTTAATTGATCTAACATTAAAAAGCACAATTAAAAACACCCTTTGTATTGATGTCTGAATAGGTACTTATGGAATCAGGTGGTCAAAACCAAGACTTTGAATTGAGCCTGGAAATAGAATTGAGCCTGGTTGGTTCACTTGGCATACCATAGCACAGGCACAATGTGGTTAAATCTCAGTAAATGTCAAATCCCACTAACTGCTAGTATTCCAAGGCAATTCCAAGTACTTCATAGTTTGGGGATACTCTTGGATTCAGAAGCCAGGAGTGCCTTTTATCAAGTTCAGCTGGTATACCAATGACAGCCTTTCCTGACTATGATAGCTTAGGAATCATGGAGCAGGCACTGGCAACCTCAAGATGAGATTCTTGTAGCTGTCTTTGTGGGGCGATCTGTAGGCTTGGCCTGGAAGCTGTGGCTGGTGCAGAACACAGTTGGGAGGCTGCTAACTGGGGCTTCCTTCTGACAAGTTATGCCTTTGTGCAAAGATCTGCACTGGTTGCCAGTAAACTATTGGGCTAAACTGAAGGTGTTATTCTTAACATATAAAGCCCTAAAGTAGGGATCAGGTTACCTTACTCACTCCTAGCATCCCTGCCTGATCTCTGGCTCCATCCAGCTGTTTCTAGCCACCAACTGGCCATTAATGCCTAACAGGGAACCTTGTTTTGCTAATAAGTTAAGTCAAAGCTTAGAGAGAGAACCTTAAATCCACTTGACAAGACCATAGCGTATCCATTATATAATTTTGGGATCCTCTTTCTAAGTGCATGTTTTGAAAGGATACTGAGCAACATTGAAGTGATAAATATGGGGCTGAAGACAGAGTCAGTCCCACTTAGAGTAGAAATCAATGTGTCTTAAATTAGTCATGACTATCTTGTCCCATTGATTGAGAGAGCCATCGTCTCTCAGGCTTGTTCTGCCTGTCTGGACAGGATGGTGAGAGTTCCTGTGGAACAAGCACCTTGCCCCGTGATCGCTAGGCAAGGATAAAGATCAAAGATAAACATGAATCTGAAATTCCACAATTTTTCATTCCAGAGCACGAGCAGCTTTTTTGAATGGCTGTCTGATGCAATCAATAGCCATCTGCTTCAAAACAGCTGCAATCTTTTACACACTAACCTGGAAGTAAATTCCACTGAACTCAATGGAGTTAAGTCTGAATAGATATGTATAGCATGGCACTGATAATAAGGTCATCTAGTAGTCTGAAAGCTTCCTTGGGCTCCTCCATAATCTATATGTATAGATTAGCTCAGTTGATTTTCTCATGAAACATCGCTCCTTTTGTTACAGGATCCTTTGTAGTCAGTCCCACATTGGTAGGCCTCAGAACTTTCAGCTGTCATATCATTACACAATAGGATTTCAGTACAGTACTGCCAGTGCCCAGTGCTGTTTAATTTTCACAGCATATAATTATACTGAAGGCTTCCTGCATGATTTGCCTCTTTCAAAAGACACTTATGGAAATCCTCTCAGAAGTATTGAGTGTCAGAAGTTGCTTGTCCCACAGTTCTTTGCAGTTTGTAGACCATCTAGAAGGAATAAACCAGTACAGGTTAGCAAATGGTGAATCTGATCATTTTCCATCCCAATACAAAATGCACACATTTGCTATGCACTGTAATCAGTAAATAATATTACTCCACCATCTTCTCCCGTTTCATGACTCCCAAGCCTTTACGTAGCCTTTCCCAATGTGTCACCCTTTCCCTGCTGTGGGCTTCTCCATCAGTCCCAACCAGCCAATGGGCAGAAATGCTGGGAGTTGTATGTATTCCATAACATCTGAAGGGCACTGGGTTGGGTATGGTTGCCTTATCATATTAATTTCTGTAACCACGTTCATGAGCTTATGTTCCATGACTGATTCTCTGAAAGGGTGATGTGAGGAACAGTCCAGATGTATCCAAATGTATCATGAAACATAAATTTGCAAGATGAAACACTTCCTGGAGGATGGACTGCTAGTGATGGATGAGTTGCACTTTACAAGGACTAGAAGGAATGTGTTTAATCATAGCATCACAAAGTTTATCAGAAGGGCTTTAAACTGTATCCTACAGGAGAGCAAGAAGTACACTGGGGAATAGCGGCAGACAAATCCTTAGGCAGCACTGTGAGGGGTTCTCAGGGCTCACCATCTCACACAGGGTTGTCAGGAGGGGGCGAACACAGTGAGGCTGATAGCGAAGATGGGCAGAGGTGGTGACATGGGGAAACCTGGAAGCTGGAGAATGGCGTGGTGGCAGGCATGAGCAGAGAAATTACTAGGGAGCTGCTGGTGGGGGTGGGTTGGTGACTTTGGGTGAGGAAAAGGGAGCATGGTGAGAAAAGTGGGTGAGGGAGGAGAGGAAAGTGGAGGAAGGCTGGCAAGAGGCATGGAGGAAGGAGCTCCAAGGTGAGCAAGCCAGGGATGATTGGTGGTGGATGCTGGGGGAGTCAGGTGCCTTCCCAAGAGAGTGTGGGCCAGGATGCTTGCCAGGCTGGTTCAAGATCCTGAGGAAGGGAGCAGGGGCAGCACCAGGGAGAAGCTGCCTGCTTGGGGAAAAGGCAGATGGGGAAAGCCTGGAGGAAGAAGTCATGTCCTGACTGGTTGGGACCTAGGAGGTGAATCTGAGGAACCTGTAGGAGCCTGGGGGTGGCAGGGGCAATGGGGCTCACTGACTTACCAGAAAAAGACAGAAAGGGAATGCACAGCAAGGTGAGGGGTGTGGAAGGCAGCCCACTGAAGGGAGAGGAATTGTGCATGGGCATCCAGCTATAACCCAAATGGCAAAGTCACTAAACATGTCCTGAGAGTGTGTCTGAAGATGAGGGCAATGGAGCTGGGGGGGGGGGGTTGATGTTCCCTTCCTCCCTGACCTCACAACAAACACAATAGAGAGAGCAGCTGTAACAGTACCCAATAATGGTCTTCCAAAAATGCAGGAAGAAAGCTAGAGTTTAAAGCATGTGGTCTTTGATGTCTATATATTAATGCCAGGAGTATGGGAAACAAACAGCATGAACTTGAACTCTTAATATAGGAGGGTGAGTGAAACCTGATAGGTATATAACTGAAACTTAGTGGGAAGACTCCCATGACTGGAATTCAACAAATAAAGGATATAACCCTATTCAAGAAGACAGAAAGAACAGAAAGGGAGGTGGAGTAGAACTAAAGAAACATATCTCTGCATACAAATACAGAAGGATGAGCTTAGTAGCTTCCTCAAGAGCTTCTGGATAAATATAAATGGAGGAATGACTAAAAGGAACACAAGTCTATTATCGACCACTCTGTAAATGGGAAGATGATTAAACTTTTGAAAATCAAATTACCAGTGCTTGTAAGAGTCATGATATTGTCATTATGGGGGACGTCCCAATACCTGTTGCAAGACAAATTCTGCCAAACATGGCTTCTTCAATAGATTCCAAATATTTGTTGCTGATTACTTCCTCCAACAAAAAGTAGAGGAAGGAACAAGAGCTATCTGTTACTTGATTCTAACCAACAGGGGAGACCTAGCAGACAAAGTAGCAGGTACAGAGAGCCTTTGGCTATGAGGCAGCATAAAAATGCAATAAATAAAATAAAATAAAAAATAAATACAGAAACTCTGGAGGAAAGTGACCATGCCATACTTGAATTCTTGATTCTAAAGGAAGCAAAAGCCAAATGTGGCCATACACATACCTTGAATTGTAGGAAAGCCAGTTATAAACTCAGAGCAATGATAAGCAAATTCAGTGACAAGTGACTCCAATGAGAAAAGGAGTCCAAGATGGGTGGAATTTTTCTTTAAAAAGAGAATTTCTAAAAGCATAATTAAAAACCATTCCAACAAGGGAAAAGGATAGGGGTCAACAGAAGAAACCCATGTAGCTTCAGAAAGAGCTTAAATATGATCTGAAAACAAAAGTACAAGCATAGGGAATGGAAGGAAGGCCAGGTGACAAAGGAGGGATAAAAACTGGTAGCACAGAATTGCAGGGAAGGCACTAGGGATGGGAAAGCTAGGATGAGGTAAGCAAGGTGTGCTAGTGGCAGTGCTCATCAATGGCACCTTCTCAAACTGGGGAGAGGTAGCAGGTGGGGTACCACAGGATTCAGTCCTGGGCTCAGTGCTCTTCAACATTTTATTAAGTATTTGGATGGAGAACACGGTACCCAAAGTCAACCAGGCATCCACTTTATTATCCTTAGCCATCAGGTGAAGACATATATTCTAATCTTTTTTTAAATCTTGTCTGGTGTTTCATTCTGTTAGTGTTTGTTGATTTTTTTAAAAAGAGCAGGTTTTATTGCATATTTTACAAATTCCAAATCATATTATATTATGATTATATTCTGTTCTAAGGACTTTGATGTTATCAACATATGTTTGTAAAATGCTGTGCAAAGACACTGTCCTGTGAGAAAACCAAAATATCCTTTAAATACTACTGCTATTGCTATGGATTTTAACTGCACTGGTGTGATTTTTTATGAAGGCAAGTATATAAATTCCTTCAAGAACAATCATATATGTATTTAGTTAGAAATAAATCCCAGTGGGTTCATAAGATTTAATGCTGGTCCTACTTAGAGTAGATCAATTGAAATGAATGAGAACTATGTTGGTTATGACTAACATAAGCCCCTTTCATTTCCATGAGTCTACTCTGAGTAGGGCTACCTCTGCAATCAACCCATTAAGTTCAGTGGGGCATGCTAGAAAGTAAGCTGGCACAGGATTAAACTAAAAATAACAATCACAATAATGCAATGAAAAGTATACTCTTCAACAAATCACTGTGGGAAGCTGGAGGCTGCATGTGTGTTATATGGACTCTCAGAAAAGGCACACATAGATTTGGAGTAAGCAGTCACAATATGTTTTGAAATATCATCAGTTCTTAGATCATGAATGAGTTCCGGTCCTGAGAAAATGGAAATGCATCTTTAAGTTGAATTTGTAGGTAAGTTGGATCACATAAACAGTGGTACCTCGGCTCATGAACGCCTCAGTTCATGACCAAATAGGCTTGCAAACAAAAATTTCATAAAAATTTTGACTCAGGTCGTGAACTCTGCATTGGGTGGTGACCACAATCATGGCCATCTCACTGCCACCCCAAGTGGAGAGATAGCCACGATTGTGCTGGGGGGCGGGGGGGAGATGGCCGAGATCACGCCTGTCTTTCCTGCACAAGCACAACTGCAATCTTGGCCATCTCCCACCCCCAGCACCCCCACGTTTGCGCCCGTCTCCCCGCCACCCCAGTGCGCTGGGATGACGAGCACTTGCAGGGACAATGGGTGCAATCGCGGTCATCCTGGGGACAGGGGGAGATGGCCGCGCTTGTGCTCGGGGGTGCAGGGAGCGGGGGGGAGATGGATGCAATCTTTGTTGGTCTTTGTCACTTTGCTTTACATTTTTCTGATTAAAAAATAGTTATAGAACAGATTAACCTTATTTATGTTGAACCTTATGGGGAACTTTAACTTGGCTCATGAACAATTTGG
Organism: Varanus salvator macromaculatus; assembly: GCA_023646645.1. Lineage (NCBI taxonomy): Eukaryota > Metazoa > Chordata > Lepidosauria > Squamata > Varanidae > Varanus > Varanus salvator. Next base: position 30,745,100 of record JAIXND010000756.1, read on the forward strand.
ATCACAACCAGAGTCCTGGAACAGATTATGTTCATGAGCCAAGATACCACTGTAGTCAGCCCTCCACATTCTGGGGGATTTGGGGTGCTTAGACCTCTGTGAAAGTGAAAAAAACACAAATTGCTCTACCTCCCACCACAGCAAAACTCATCAGGGCCTCTTCTTTGCAGCAAGGAAATGCCAGAGAGATTTGCCTCTCCAGATAGGCAGAGCGCGAAGGCATGCCTTGGAGGCTTCCCTCTCTCCCCTTTCGCTTCCCCTCTCTCTGTGCTGATGATTTTCCTGAAATAATCTTTTTAAATTAATAGGCTTTCAGGCAGTCTGTTCTTAAGTATGGGTTGTTCATAACTTGGAGGTTCATAACTTGGGGACTGCTCATAATTTTGTTTAGTAAGATGGAGAGGAAGACTAGGTTTTATCATGGAGTTTAAAACTTCATTTTAACATGTTCAATCTTGATACGATATTGCAATATTTATTTATTTAAACATACTGATGTTCCAGCATAACATTTATGAAAAATGCAATTGTTAAGTGCTACCACGAGGGAGCTCCTTCATGGATCACTGCCTTGTCGTGGTGAAGGGGCTTGCATAGCTCAATGAAGCTATGAGCTATGCCGTGCAGGGTCACCCAAGACGGACAGGTCATAGCAGAGAGCTCTGACAAAACGTGATCCACTGGAGAAGGAAATGGCAACCCACTCCAGTATCTTTGCCATGAAAACTCCATGGACAGTACCAAAAGGCAAAAAGATATGACACTGGCTAGTGGAGGTGACAGTATTCCAGCTGAGCTATTCAAAATCTTAAAAGATGCTGCAGTAAAAGTGCTACACTCAATATGCCAGCAAATTTGGAAAACTCAACAGTAGCCACAGGATTGGAAAAGGTCAGTTTACATTCCCATCCCAAAGAAGAGCAATGCCAAAGAATGTTCAAACTACTTTTGGCTCTGGCCTCTTGGCAGAGCAGCAGAGCAGCAAAGCAGCAGAGGCACAGGCTGGGAGAGAGTGCTGAGTGGACAGGGGACTGGCGAAGGCAAGGTAGGAGCTGGGCAGGGAAGCAGAGGGCCAAGAGCAGCAGAGAGGGAGGGGGCAGGGCCAGAGAGGCTAGAGCAGCCAGGAGGAAGCTGACAGGCAGGGCCTCCGGCCTGATGGACTGATAAGGCCGCGCTCAGCCATTGGTGTTGTCCCTTGTCTGCGTTCCTTAGCTGCGTTCCGGGCTGTCCAGAGACTCCCTTCCCTGAGACACAGAGGTTTGATTGTTTGTTTGTTCTGTTTGTTCTGTGCTGTGCTGTGCTTTGCTTTGTTTTTCTTCCAATTTAAATTTAAGTTTACTTTATCCTTGTGTGTGTGTGCGAGTGGGTTTTTGTTGGGGAGAACTGGGCGAGTGAGAAGAACTGCAGGACTAACAAGGCAGGGGATCAAGGTAAGGTATCGGAAGGGATACCGATGGCAGACCAGGAGATGGCCTTGGTGGGAGTCACAGGTGTTGCTGTCCGCTGCCACAGCTGTGACATGTTCACCCTTCTCCCCCAGGAGAGGCAGGGATACACTTGCCCTCAGTGCAAGATGGTGACCCTGCTAGAAGAGGAGGTGAGGTGCCTGAGGGCCAAGAGAGCTCTCCAGGCCCCCCGGAGCAGCCCCCCCTCTGGACAGAGGGCTGAGGGAGAGACCATGGGAGGAGCAGCTGCGGAGACATGGAGGTATGTCACCCACAGGAGGAGGAGGCCAGCACGGCCTCCTCCTTCTCCTGGCACCAATCTGGAGCTGGGAAACAGGTTCTCTCTGCTTGGGGAGTCTGGGGCTGATGAGGCCTCAGGGGACCAGCAGCACCCCCAGTCTGGGACATCAGGCAGCATGGGAGCTGCTGCAGGAGAGGCGAGGGCCAGGGCACGGCTGCCCACCAGCACCAGGAAGGTACGGCGGTGGGTGATTGTTGCCTGGAGACAAGGGAGGCTTGCTGCCTGCCGGGGGCATGCATCCAGCATGTGAAGGACAGAGTGGAGTATCTTGTTCGCTCCGGGGGTTCACTCCGGGGGGATTTGGTACAGGTAGCCTGGGTGAAACTTAGGGGTTTTGACAGGGAAAGAGACCTGACAGTGGGGGTATGTTATCGCCCTCCAGGTCAACTTGAGACCCTGGATGATGTCCTGGCAGGCCAGATTCTAAGGATATCTCGGGGAGAGACACAGTAATTATGGGAGATTTCAATCCCCCGGATATTATTTGGGAGATTCACTTGGCGGTGACAGCCAGGTCATGTCGCTACCTAGAAGCTATAGAGGGAGGGTTTTTCACACAGAGGGTCGGAGAGGCGACGAGGGGGGGAAACATCCTTGACTTGGTCTTGACCAATAGGGAGGAGTTGATAGATGAAGTCCAGATTAGGGGAGCTCTGGATTCGAGTGATCATTCCAACCTTTGCTTTGAGATCAGGGGACTGGGGCCGTGCAGCAGGGCGAGCACTAGAAGCTGGGACTTCAAGAGGGCCAACTTTGGCCAACTGAAGGCCAGACTGGGGAAACTCTCCTGGGATAGGTCACTGGAAGGCAAGCGAGTTGAGGAGGGGTGGATGGCACTCAAAAGGGAGGTTTTGGAGGCACAAGCCTTGACGATACCTCTAGTTAGTAAGGTGGGGAGGCGGAGGAGAGTGCCGCCATGGATGCGAAAGGAGGTGGTTAGAGGGATTAGATGAAAGAGGAACCTCTGTAGGAAATGGGTACTGGGGCAAATAGACAAAAGGGTATACCGGGAGGAGGAGGCCCGTTGCAGAAGGATTCTTCACACAGCTAAGGCTGATTATGAGCTGAGACTTGCCAAGAATAACAAGAGCAACAAAAAGGGCTTCTTTCAGCATGTAAATAGGAAAAGGAAGGGGAGACAAGTGGTGGGACCACTAAATAAGGAGGAAGGAGATTCAGTGACTGACATTAGGGAACAGCCACAGATGCTAAATGACTATTTTGCCTCTGTGTTCTCCCCAAAGCAGGACGGGGGATATCCGTATAGGAGATTAGATGAGGCTGGGGACTTAGGGGCAGAGATTAGAGTCACCCCCCTTGAAGTCGAGGGGCTCTTCAGGGCATTGGACATTACAAAGGCGCCAGGCCCTGACGGGTTACACCCGAGAGTACTTAGAGAGTTGGCAGGGGTTCTCTCACGCCCGCTGGCCTCCATTTTTGAGGCCTCATGGAGAACGGGTGAAGTTCCAGAGGACTGGAGGGTGGCATCGGTGGTCCCAATTTTCAAAAAGGGTAGTAGGAAGGACATGGGGAATTATAGACCGGTTAGCCTTATGTCCATTGTAGGAAAAACAATGGAAAGGCTCATAATAGAGAGAGATCTAGTGATGCTAGATAGGGAAGGGAGGCTGACAGCCACACAACACAGCTTCCGCAAAAACAGGTCCTGCCAGACAAACCTTGTGGAATTCTATGACAAGGTTTCAAGATGGCTAGATGGAGGGGATGCAGTGGATGTGGTATACCTGGATTTCAGCAAGGCCTTTGACAAAGTGCCCCATGATATCCTGGTGGAGAAACTGAGGAGTTTTGGGATACACCAAAGCACTGTCCGGTGGATTAGGGCATGGTTGACTGACTGAAAGCAGAAGGTAACCATTAGCGGGGAATCGTCGGGATGGCAGCCAGTGACAAGCGGGGTCCCCCAGGGCTCTGTCCTGGGGCCGATCCTGTTTAATCTTTTCATTAACGACATGGAAGAAGGGGTGAACAGTCTGCTGATCAAATTCGCAGACGACACTAAAACTGGAGCAGTGGCCACAACTGAGGAGCAGATACACCAGATCCAAAAGGATCTGGACAGACTATGGAAGTGGGCAGGAGACAACAGGATGGCGTTCAATGTGGATAAGTGCAAGGTCTTGCACTTGGGGCATAAGAATAGCTGTCATAAGTACAGGTTAGGTGACAAGTGGCTGGAGAGCAGCACTTGTGAAAGGGACCTTGGGGTACTGGTTGACCGCAGGCTAAACATGAGTCAGCAGTGTGATGCGGTGGTCAAGAGGGCGAATGCCACCCTTGGTTGCATAGCTGGAAGTGTGGCTTCTAGATCAAGAGAGGTATTACTACCACTCTACACAACTCTGGTGCGCCCGCAACTGGAGTATTGTGTTCAGTTTTGGGCCCCTCATTACAGAAAGGATATAGCCAGGTTGGAGTCAGTGCAGCGTAGGGCCACAAGGATGGTGGCTGGTTTGCAGGGGATGGGGTATGAGGCAAGACTGAGGGAACTGGGTCTCTTCAGCTTGGAGAAGAGGAGACTCAGAGGGGAGATGTTGGTGACATACAGGTATGTGAGGGGATGTCACATGCAGATGGGGAGAGGCCTGTTCTCTCCTGCAGAGGAAGGCAGGAAGCGCTCCAATGGAACAAAGCTCAGGGAGCCAAGTTCCATTTGGATGCCAGGAAGCACTTCCTGACAGTCAGGACCATGAGGGTGTGGAATGGGCTTCCACGGGAGGTCGTTGAGGCCCCATCGGTGAGGGTGTTCAAAGACAGGCTGGACATGCACATTGTGGGCATGTCATGAGCGGAGCCGGCTGGTGCCAGAGGTCAGACTAGATGGCCCAGGAGGCCCCTTCTGACTTGCTATGTTTCTATTGCACCAATGCTCTCATTTCACATGCTAGCAAAGTTATGTTCAAAGTGTGGCTCCAGCAGTATGTAGACCGAGAACTACCAGAAGTACAGGCAGGTTTTCAAAGAGGGAGAGGAACTAGAGATCAAATTGCCAACATACGCTGGATCATGGAGAAAGCTAGGGAGGGACAGAAAAACATCTACTTCTGCTTCACTGATTTTGCTAAAGCCTTTGATTGTGTGAATCATAACAAATTGTGGCAAGTTCTTAAAGAGATGGGAATACCTGACCATCTTATTTGTCTCTTGAGAAACCTATATGCGGGTCAAGAAGCAACAGTTAGAACTGGACACGGAACCACTGATTGGTTCAAAATTGAGAAAGGAGTTCGGCAAGGCTGTATACTGCTGCCCTGCCTATTTAACTTATATGCAGAGCACATCATGAGAAAGGCGGGGCTAGATGAATCACCAGTTGGAATTAAGATTGCTGGGAGAAATATCAACAACCTCAGATATGCAGATGATACCACTCTCATGGCAGAAAGTGAAGAGGAACTAAAGAGCCTCTTGATGCGGGTGAAGGAGGAGAGTGCAAAGGTTGGCTTGAAACTCAACATTAAGAAAACTAAGATCATGGCATCTGGTCCTCTCACTTCCTGGCAAATAGATGGGGTAGAAATGGAGGTAGTGACAGATTTTATTTTCCTGGGCTCCAAGATCACCGCAGATGGGGACTGCAGGCAAGCAATTAAAAGATGCTTGCTCCTGGGGAGGAAAGCTATGTCAAATCTAGACAGCATACTAAAAAGCAGAGACATCACCCTGCTAACAAAAGTGCGTATAGTCAAGGCTATGGTTTTCCCAGTTGCAATGTATGGCTGTGAAAGCTGGACCAGAAGGAAGACTGAGTGCCGAAGTATTGAGGCCTTTGAATTGTGGTGCTGGAGGAGACTCCTGCGAGTCCCCTGGACTGCAAGGCAATCAAACCGGTCAGTCCTAGAGGAGATCAAGCCTGACTGCTCTTTAGAAGGCCAGATAGTAAAGATGCAACTCAAATACTTTGGCCACGTAATGAGAAGGAAAGACTCCCTGGAGAAGAGCCTAATTCTGGGAACAATAGATGTCAAAAGAAGAAGGGGACAGCAGAGAATGAGGTGGCTAGATGGAGTCCGGAGGATAGTGGAAGACAGGAAGGCCTGGAGAAATGTTGTCCATGTCGCGATGGGTCAGACATGACTTTGCAACTAACAACAAATATTTACTAGGATGAACTGGTATTGCAGGAATGACAGCTCAACAACTTAGTCTGGCATTAGAGGTAAAATGAGGAAGTGATCATTGTAGTGGGCTATGTAGAATGCATTCTTATGCATGCTAATGCAAAACAAAGGCATACAATTTCCAGCATGCTGTAGTTAGCTGTGGGATGCCCAGCTTGTGCTATGCAGTTCTGCGCGCTGGCCAGTTTTTGACATGAAACAGTCTTCTAGGCCCACAAATGGCCCTTGCAATGCAGCTGGCTAACAAATCTGTCTTCCATTGTTGCTTGATCTCAATCAGGAGGTCATTTTGCCTGCAAGCAGAATCACTGTGTCTTCTTCTGTACCATGGTCAAATGAACGTTAGAAATCCATGGTTTGGTAAGCAAGGGTTCCCCTGCAGGTAGAAGAACTAGACTGGCATATATGAGAGATGTCTTCTGCTCACTATTCCATACTTGTGAGCCAGAGTGGTGTATTGGTGTAAGTGTTGTTCTGGGATTTCAGAAAGCCACACTCTAGTCTTCATTCAGCCATGAAGCTCATTGGGCAACATTGGGTTAGTCGCTGAATCTCGGCCTACTTCACAGAAATGTATGAAAGGAGGAGCAACATGATGAGGAAGAGGACAAGAACATTGTCTTGGGCATTCTGAAGAAAAGATGGAATATAAATTTAACAAATAAATAGATGCTGATGTGCCAGCAGTTTATTAGATATAATATGAAATACCTTCCACCCCATATCTGCCTTGATAAAGAGCTGCATGGATCTGATACAAGACCCATTCCAACTTGTGACATTGGCCAAGAGTTGCTGAAAAGACAGAACCTCATATCTATTTTATCTGAACAGGAAGGACTTATACAAGCATAACTAGGCTACTTAAATACCATTGCAAGTTTAAACCACAGAACAACTGTACTGCACAGACCAAAGGTCCTCCTGTATTCTGTAATCAACAGGGGAAGCCTGATACCTTTGTCAAGTGCACAGGTAATGCCTGAGAACAGCCATTCTTCTCTTCCATTATCCTTGTATTCAGAGAGTTTCTGCCTTTGCCTGTGATGGTTGCCAGTCCTAGGCTTCTGCTCTCTGTCTTTGCCATAAGTGCAATAGAATCATTGCTAATCTCCCTGCCATAAGTGCAATAGAATCAGTGTAACTATAGACTCCAATGTGAATCCCATCATGTTTTGCTCTGCATCCCTGTCACTGGCTCCAGGAGCACTGCAAATCCAGCTCCCTAGGGTGACCAGGTGTGCTATGTACTTTGGGTATATTGGAAGAATTTAGGAATATAAGCAAGTGTTTGATATGGAGTCAGACGATTGGTTCGTACTGCCCAGTATTGTCAACACTGGTAGACAGCAGTTTTCCAGGGTTTCAGGCAGGACTCTTTTCTACTCCTACCTGGAGATGCTGAGCATTGGATGCTTGGGTCTGGTATGCTATTGTATGCACAAAGAGCTTTGGAGGTGAAGCTTCAAAACCCCATGGGACAGTCTGGCAAAGAATTGGCCTATACATGCAGCAACATGAAATGTTAGAATTCCCCATGGGACTTATTTCTGAGTAAACATGCATAGGATTCTGAAAAGGTCTGGAATATCCATTCAGTCTGCATCTGTAAGAATGCCATTTTAAATGTTCTCCATGTGAAAAGTACAAAATCTCCCTTGAATAAAGTTTTAAAAAGCACACCAGACACAAGGTTCTAGTCCAGCTTGTTGCCTACTCTGTTATTTTGTTTTTCTAAACTCACTGGGAATTTTCAAAAGTGTGATCCTCCCAGTGCACACTAAACTGGTGTAATCAGTTCTAACACCCCAAAACTGCACCACCTACCCCACCCCTATTCTGCTGCAATTTTAAGTCAATAATATTGAACTTAGGTCAAGAGATATGATTAATGTAGCACTTCTAGCTCAGTGAACCTGAGCCTCTATCAGTTTTTACTTTAGATGGAAAAAAGTTTACACTGGGCATGCACAGAAGAAAGCAGAGTGATATCTTTGCATTCAATCAATCTGGAAATTTAAGTTTTTTTTTCATAAAGCTGCTAACCCATGAGAACAAATTGCCTCTAGCAATATTTTGCATGGGCCAATATTTTTAATAACTAATACATTGAGCATTTTCTAGAATGGTGTACTTTTAACTGGAAAACAAGCCTTGCTTGTGAATTTTACTGAGTGATCAAGAAGGTAGCACATAAGAATCTCTGAGGCTCACTTCATGCAAACAATGAGGCCAACATGAAATTGCATCTGTGTGGCACTTTCCTTTCCAAAAGAGCTCTTATGAAAATAGCTCCTTCCTATCTCACCATTTCATTTTGGGATGTAAATTGCTCTCAGGAACACTAAAAATGAAAACTTTGCTGTCCTGTTGTTATTCTCTAACTGCTAAAATGTCTCTTTTTCATAGCAGAAATAAAACCATTGAAAAAGTTCTGAATGGTTCTTTAATTTGAGGTTGTTACCTCTTGTTTGATTTAAAAACAAACAAATTGCTTTAATGCTTATATTTATTTAAATTTACATGTAGCCACAAAGAGCAGTGCAGGATGTTGAAACAGACAGAGAGAGGGAGCTCTGAATTCCTCACCAGAAATGTATCCATCCTAGAGACCCAGTTTTTAAAACAATGGGTTTATCAAGCTCTTTTATTATACAATCAAAACAATAGAACAAAATCCCATGGAGCACTTATGCCTGCACTGATTCTTTTGTGCCCAATCAAGTTGCAAGGCAAACAGTCTCCATCACTTACACAATGCCTATTTAGTGCTGTTGGGGGCAACCCAACATGAGCAGATATTTTTGTCGTTAGCTTCTGTTCATTCAGGGCTGTCCATAGGATATGTTAAATCTCTGTTGTGTGAGCAGTGAGTCATGCTTGAATAGCAGAATTGGTGTGTGAAAGGGAATTGGCAAGGGTAGCTGTTCCCTGCTGAATAGTGCCAAGAGAGGGTAAGAGCAAGAGAGAGTGAGCATGCTAGGAGTATGACCACCATTTTCTTGGCTTTGAAAATGCAATCCTGTGTATAGTTATTTAGCTTTAAGTCCCACTGAACACAGAGAAGCTTACTTCTGAATAAATTTGCATTGGATTATGCTGGTTAATAGAATGTGAAAGCAAAGGTAAAGCCGAAGGAAAAGAGGGGAGCACAGAAAGACAGATGAAAGTTAGAGAAGCAGGCATATATACTAAACAATGAAAAGCGGGGCTCAGGTGGTGTTGTGATAGATTCCAATATAAAATGGTTTAAGACTGTTGTTCTAGCAATGTAGGTACTGCATTCAGCATTTCTAATATAATCATGGAGATGAAAGCATGAAGCATGTAGATTGCATTTGGGGAATGTGCTCCATGAAGAATTGTGGTCCGAAGCCATGTAAGGCTACCAAAACACAACTTACTTCCAGAAAAGCTTGTACCAAAGAACACATCTAAACATTTATGCATATAGTCAATGAAAAAATTAGAAAGTGATGGGTGGCTATGGACATGAAAACTTAGCTGTGCCTTCTTCATACACCTAGAAGATGGAACAATGATGAGAAGGGTAGACATGTGTGAGAGAAAGTTGAATAGGAAGAGAAAGAGAAATTAGTATAAGATTGTAGTATAGCACAATCAGAAATAACATGTCAAAGTTTATTTTGAGAGAACTTTGAAAGGGAGTGTAAAATTTGATATGAAAGTGAATACATAAAAGTGATGGTATTTAATAAAATAAAATCAAGGATAATTGATGTGGAAAAGTGAAACTGGCAGAAGGTGTGAATGAAGGCTGATGGGTATATAAATTAAAGTTTGAGAAAGGAAGTGGGTTTTTTCTATAAATTAAATAACATTTCCAATAATTTAATCAGTAATGCATTTCATACTATCCCCTAAATAGGAAATTAGCACATCAAAAAGAAAAAGGATGGGAAAGGGTTTTATTTCTCTCCTCCTCCTCCCTTTCTCTGTGTCTGTGTCTCTGTATCTGTATGTGTTCTGGGAGATGAAGATTTCAACACTGAGCCAATCCTGTACTGGCCATTCCTACACTGCTGTATGTGGGGCTAGAAATCTAAATGACCCAAGTTCATGACAAAAAGTTGAAAGCATAAAATAGGGTGCAATTCTATGCATGTTTAGATAGAAAAAAGTCTGGCACATACTGGGATATGTAAAACTTATTTCTGTCTACACAGATACTGGACTGTGCTCTGAGAGCACTACCTTTTTAAAACCAGATGTCTACAAAAGCCCAGTTTTCCAATATGCTTCTTGCTCTTTCACTAGTTGTTCTTCATTCATTTCCTTGTATGACATGAGATATTTCTCATTTTGGCATGGGAGAACTTTGTCATTAGGAACCTGTTCAAAGCAGTTCTAAAATAATGAATAAGTAATATCATCTGCTATTAAGAACTTTACAACTTTCTCCTACATTATCTGGAAGAAGGAATGGCAAAGAAAGAAGGGGAAAAAACACATCATACCACTTGTCTCTTCTTCGATTATTGTAATGCATCAGAGAATTCCTTTTTCAAAAATATCTGAAAATATATTTTCATTTCTGTTTCCATTTCTGTTTCTCATTGCTAATTACCTGGAAATATGTAGGTGACACCTGACTCAGTATTTTAAATTGCAAAAGCAGTGGAGTGAATACTTTTCTCTGTGATGCCCTTTTGCCTTCCATGTGATTTTTTGAGTGTGAATGTTTAGAGTTTGTGTACAAGGGAAACTGCTGTAATTTGAATGACAGTTCACAGAAATATGATTGTTATTTGGAATGACTGACAATAAGCAAAACTTGTTCCTGTGAATACAGGTATTTTTACAAGCACTCACAGCCCAGTTGCTACTGTTGCCCGAGCACCTTGGCCTTAGATGTTTTGGAGAGATGCTGAGATGTCTCAGCATTTTTGGCCATTATGCTGGGTGGCAGCTGAAGTCCAAAACATCTGAAAGGCAACAGATTATAATAGACTGTATTAGTGAATCCAGGTACCACACCTACAATAGGGCCACACTTGTGAATATGGTTGGTATATTTTGTCCTAAGAGCATGAAAACATTCTCACAACACACTGCCTGTACTAAATGCAATTTGTTCTTTGTGAACAGCTTCACATATACATATACATGTATGTTTGCTGACTATTTGACTGACCCATCCACCTACTTGTGTTGGCCATGAAGTAGGGTTGTTTAATACATTCATCTCAGTTCATGTTCTTATTAAAATCTATTGATTTACACCTCTGAGAACTGAATGCAGACCCAACCTTACTTTGCAGTTAAACCCCATACTCTTCTGAGCTTACAAAGTGATTTGCATAAACAAACAGAAATTTGATCAAAATACGTACATTTGAAAATTGCACATGGAAAATGTGTGAAAAATTCACAGAAACATAGTTTAATCAATGGGGGAAAGAAGGGAAAAGATGCTTAAGTCCAAAAAATGTGTACTTTGTGGGGGTGGGGGAGAATGTGCATTAATAAGCTTTAATCTAGGAGAGAAAAATGTGCCCATTTAAAATTCATATAATTGGTGTATGGTTTTGAAAAAATGTGCACAAACTATGCAGAAATTTTCATGCACTAAGAACTAAACAAACCTCATGATCTGATATGGTCATGATTTGGAACAAATTTCATGATACATTCAGAGAACCTTGAAGACCTTGAGTTTTGCTGATTCACACATCCCTGTGAATCTGTGAAACTCATGCACTGGGCTAATTGAAACTAAGACTCTCACTGTGTGACTGGGTGGAGAGAGAAAGGATCCCAGTCTTCTTCCACATGTTGACTTGTCTGCTTGATTTCTGAAGTCTGTACCATTCAGTTAGACACAATACTGATGCTTACAGTGTGCCAAACCCTTAGAATGCCTACAGTAAGTGTGACCATCCTAAGCAGACAGGTCAATAATTTGTGTGTACTTTGACCATGCATCGCTGCCCCACTCAGCTAGACTGTCTTCTTTAAGGAAACTGCTTCCAATGCTAATATAACAAGGATAAATGGATATTTTAAAATATCCTGATGCAATGACTTTATCCTTTATTGAGCTTCAGGGAATTCAGGACATATAAGATGGATGTCTGATAGAGTGAATACTGTAGGATTCAGGGAGTGTCATTCGGTGCTCTGTTCGATAAGGCCAGGGGAAAGCAAGTGCATATTTTCCAGCTTTTGGTTGGCAGGAATGCATTGTGACTCTGACAACTCAAGCAGTGTCAAACATGATAGTCTGAAAAAGCCTCCTGATTGAAAATATATGGAATACAATACATAAATGCTATTGGGGTGCAACTCCACAGGTGTCTCTGAGGTTGGATGGTTCTGAAATACTTATGTCCTACTGGACTGGACTGTTGCTGGCAGGATGAGAGAAGCATGGAGGAGATTTTGCCCACCCACCATTCCTGCCCCTCACCTCCCAGCCAGATGGATTTGGGGCCCCGCTAGCTCACTTACCAGTGGTGGATGAGAACAAGTGACCAAGAGCTCATAGGATTCTGATGATCATGACTTCTTCCCTTCCTCTCTCCCCTGCCCACTTGAATGCCCAGTTTCCAAAGGTCATCCCAAAACAGCTGCTACAGATGTGTACAACTGCTGCAAGGGGGAAGGTGAAGGAACTGATGTCAGAACTCCCCCTCCCACATTTTTATAAGTCTCTACATACTCAAAAGGGAGAATCCAAAATATCCTACAGTTCCTGGAATGTTCTTCAAGGGACCATAAATTCTCTCTGCCCATTGTTAATAAATGACCAAGAGGTGGACTATGTAATTAGATTGATTACACCAAATTATTCAAGAGAGTGAATACTCAGAAAACTCAGAAAGGAACTTACTAAGCTTGGTAAATGAACACTGAAGAGGAAATGAGCTGTTATTTCTATTTATATGTTAAAATGTATAAGCTATTTTTTCCACCCAAAATGAGTCTCAAATGGCAAGCGATTCAGTGTGGAGAGACAGACATGGATGCAAAGACATCTCTTCCTCACCTTTACTAATAGGATCTGAATTGGTAGAAACTGATTGAGAAAGGCATCTAGGCAGCATAGCAGATCATGAAAAAGATATATTAATTCAACATAGGGAAGAACTGAAAATTGCAAATTCCATGCTCAGAATTATTAGAAAAATGGTTGAAGGTTAGATTGCCTTTATCATAATGGCTTTATGTAAATCCACCCATCTATCCATTCTAAGTTTATGTATAAACTGATGGAATCTGAGCTACCAGTGACTGATCAAGAAAGAATTCTTGAGGTTATAGAAACAGAGCAAGTCAGAAAGGGCCTCCCTGGCAGTCTGACCTCCAGCTCCAGCCAGCTCTGCTCACAACATGCTCACCATGTGCATGTCTAGCCTATCCTTGAACCCCTCACTGAAGGGGCCTCAACCACCTCCCGTGGAAGCCCATTCCATACCCTCGAGGTCCTAACTGTCAGGAAGCACTTCCTGGCATCCAAACTGAACCTTGGTTCCCCGAGCTTCGCTCCATTGGAGTGCATCCTGCCCTCTCCTCTGCAGGGAGGTCTCTTCCCACCTCCATGTGACACCCCCTCACATACTGGTATGTCACCAATGGATCCCCTTGGAGTCTCTACTTCTCCAGACTGAAAAGACCCAGTTCCCTCAGTCTTGCCTCATACAGCTTTCTCTAAAAACCGGCCACCACCCTTGTGGCCCTACACTGCACTGACTCTAACCTGGCTATATCCTTCCTGTAACGTGGGGCCTAAAACTGAACACAATATTCCAGTTGCGGGCACACCAGAGTTGTACAGAGTGGTAGTAATACCAGTAATACCTCTCTCAAACTAGAAGCCACGCTTCTGGCTATGCTACCAAGGGTGGCGTTTGCCCTCTTGACCACCGCATCACACTGCTGACTCATGTTTAGCCTGCAGTCAACCAGTACGCTGAGATCCCTTTCACAAGTGTTGCTCTCCAGCCACTTGTCCCCTAACCTGTACTTATGACATCCATTCCTATGCCCCAAGTGCAAGACCTTGCACTTATCCATATTGAATGCCATCCTGTTGTCTCCTGCCCACTTCCATAGTCCATCCAGATCCTTTTGGTTCTGGAGTACCTGTTCCTCAGTTGTGGCCACTGCCCTGGTTTTAGTATCATCTGCGAATCTGATCAGCATACTGTTCACTCATTCTGCTATGTCATTGATGAAAAGATTAAACAGGATCGGCCCCAGGACAGAGCCCTGGGGAACCCCACTTGTCACTGGCCATCATCCTGATGATTCTCCACTAATGCTTACCCTCTGCTTTTGGTCAGTCAACCATGCCCTAATCCATCAGACAGTGCATTGGTCTATCCCAAAACTCCTCAATTTCTCAACCAGAATATCATAGGGCACTTTGTCAAAGGCCTTGCTGAAATCCAGGTAAACCACATCCACTGCATTCCCTCCATCTAGCCACCTTGAAACCTGGTCATGGAATTCCACAAGGTTTGTCTGAGAGGACCTGTTATTGCTGAAGCAGTGTTGTGTGGCCACTAGCCTCCCTTCTCTATCTAGTGTCACTAGATCTCTCACTATTATGAGCCTTTCCATTATTTTTCCTACAATGGACTTAAGGCTAACAGGTCTGTAATTCCCCATGTCCTTTCTACTGCCCTTTTTGAAAACTGAGACCACTGATGCCACCCTCCAGTCCTCTGGAACGTCACCCATTCTCCATGAGGCCTCAGAAATGGAGGCCAGTGGCTGTGAGAGAACCCTGCCAACTCTCAAAGTACTCTCAGGTGTAACCCATCAGGGCCCAGTGCCTTTTTAACCTCCAGTGCCCTGAGGAGCCCCTTAACTTCCAGGGAGTGACTCTAATCTGTGCCCCTAAATCCCTGGCCTCATCTAATCTCCCATGCAGATCTCCCCCATCCTGCTTTGGGGAGAACACAGAGGCAAAATAGTCATGTAGCATCTCAGCCTGTTCCCTCGCATCAGTTACTGGATCCTCTTCCTCCTTATTTAGCGGTCTCACTACTTGTCTCCCCTTTCTCCTGCTATTTACAAGCTGATAGAAGCCCTTTTTGTTGCTCTTGATATTCTTTGCAAGTCTCAGCTTGTAATCAGCCTTAGCCTTGCGAAGAATCCTTTTGCAATGGGCCTCCTCCTCCCAGTATACCCTTTTGTCTATTTCCCCCAGTACCCATTTCCTACGGAGGCTCCTCTTTCATCTAATCCCTCTAACCACCTCCTTTCGCATCCATGGCGGCACTCTCCTCTGCCTCCCCACCTTACTGACTAGAGGTATCGTCAAGGCTTGCGCCTCCAAAACCTCCCTTTTGAGTGCCATCCACTCCTCCTCAACTCGCTTGCCTTCCAGTGACCTATCCCAGGAGACTTTCCCCAGTCTGGCCTTCAGTTGGCCAAAGTTGGCCCTCTTGAAGTCCCAGCTTCTAGTGCCCGTCCTGCTGCATGTCCCCAGTCCCCTGATCTCAAAGCAAAGGATGGAGTGATCATTTGTACCCAGAGCTCCCCTAATCTGTACCTCAATCAGCTCCTCCCTGTTGGTCAAAAACCAAGTCAAGGATGCCCCCCTCCTTGTCGTTTCTCAGACCCTCTGTGTGGAAAACCCTCCCTCTATAGCTTTTAGGAAGCGATGTGACCTGGTTGTCACCACTGAGTGAGTCTTCCAACTAATATCCCAAAGATTGAAATCTCCCATAATTACTGTGACCCTCCCCTGAGATATCCTTAGAATCTGATCTCTCAGGACATCATCCAGGGTCTCAAGTTGACCTGGAGGATGATAACATACCCCCACTGCAAGGTCCTTCTCCCTGTCAAAACCCCTAAGTGTCACCCAGACTGCCTCTACTGAATCCCCATCTGCGCTGCATTCTATCTCACTGCATCCTATCCCTTCTCTGACATATAAAGCCATGCCCCCTCCCCTCTTTCCCTTACCGTCCTTTCTAAACAGGTGATCTCTATGTTTACATTCCAGTCTTGCCTTTCATCCCACCAAGTTTCCATGATCCCCACCAGGTCATGCCCTCCTATTGCCAGGAGAGCAGCAAGCTCTTCCTGCTTATTACCCAGGCTCCTAGCATCAGTGTCCATGCACCTCAATTCTTTCCCACAGCTTCCTTTCTTTGGAATCCCCAGCCTCCTCCTTCCTCCCATCTTCCCTGATACCAACCCCCTCTTCCTGTCAGCCCCTGCAGTACCTCTAACACCCTGGTCCCAGAGCCCCGATTCTCTCCACACACTTGTCCATTGCGGACAAGATTCTGGGTGGTCTGAACCAACCCCCCTGCCCCATAGCTCAGTTTAAAGTCTTCCGGACAAAGCCCACTAGAGCATTTCCAAAGGACCTTTTCCCCATCCTCGTGAGGTGCAACCCATCCCTTGCCAGAAGTCCATTGGCAAGAAACCGGGTGCCATGGTCGAGGAACCTGAAGCGTTCCTTCTGGCACCACACCCTAAGCCAATCATTCACCTCGGCAACCCTCCTTTCCCTGCCTGGCCCAAATCCCCAGACTGGTAAGATAGATGAGAAGGCTGCTCAGGCCTTTAGGTCCCTGAGTTTCTTCCCCAAGGCCTTGAAGTCCCTGGTGATCCTGAAGACATATCCCAAAGACATATCTATCTGATATCAGAGGTTATCTAAGGGAACATACATACCAGCTCACTCAATGTAGTCCTCTTCTGAAGCCCCCCTCCACGTTCCCCACCCCCCGGTGAAGTGTGGGGTGAGTTTGCAATGAGAAGAACTTTCTCAAGCATAGCCCCCACACTCTGGAATTCAATTCCATTGGAGACACAGTTGGTGCCTTCTGGTCTTTAGGCACCAACTAAAGACATATCTGTTTTGTAGGTATTTTGATTAGGTGATCTCTTGATTTTTATTGATGTTTTAATCTTAATGCACTGTTGCCAATTGGTTTTAATGCTAGATTTTGAGATGATTGATTTTAATAGTTTTGTTTTATTCTTGGACTATGTGTATATATTGTATTATTTTTATTTTGTGTATCTTGGTTTTATTGAATTTTGATATTTATGATTTCATAGTTATTGGCATTGATCATGTACTGTTAAGTATGCTTTGTATTGTTTTATGCTGTAATGGATTTTAATGCTGTAAGCCACCCAGAGTGCCTATGGGTAGTGGGCAGCATATAAACTGAATAAATAAATAATATACCTGTGCACATGGGTTGCCGTTGACCTAGGACAGGAAGGTGCTCTTGCACACATCTTCTGCTAGTGGACTTCATGTGAATAGCTGATTGGCCACTGTGTGAACAGATTGCTAGATCAGATGGACCCAAGGTCTGAACTAGGTTCTTCTTATGTTCCTATCTATTATCTATCCATCTGTCATAAACAATTATATCTGCTTTTCATCAAGATCCCAGAGTGGTGAACATATTTAATAACAAAAACAAAATTTTTAAAAAGTAATGACTCACACAATCAAAAAAGCCTGCTGTGGCTCATTTAAGCCAATGGGGGCTGTGGCATATGTTAGGTGGGATTTCAATATTGAGTGTGCAACTACAGTTCATTGTATCATGTGAACCTACGTGGTGGGGATTATGAGAGGGCTCTCTAAGCCTCTTATTCCCATGGGTTCTCTTGTTTACATGACACAAGCTGCAATGAAAAAAATGCCTTTAAACACATGCCAGCACATGGTGCTGTGTACCATAACTTAAACCACAGTGGGCTATTCAGTCATGCATATCGGCACAGAAGATTGTCAGGATTTCAGACCTGCAAAGAATGAATGTCTGAATCCAAAGGAAGTGTACAGTCAGGTATGCAACAGTTTGTCAACAGCAAACAGGTTCACCAAACTTACAAAAGCTCTGAAGGGTAGCCAGTTTAGACTTACCACAAAGGAACAGAGCATATACAGAGTGTTTCATGGAGTTGGTGTCATGTATGCATTGCAGGGAAGTGAATGAGACTTCAAATGGGTGATATACAAGAACAATATAGAAGCATGGAAGGACCTCTACAGAAACATTGAGAAATCATTAGGAAAACATTATGACACTTTGGGTGCTTGAGGAACAGATTAAAAATAAAACTACCAAAAGTTACAGAATTTAACAGGCTTCAATGTTTGTTTTTACAGTCTGAGGCAGGGAATTACATAATGACAAAGAATAAACTGGTTTCATATTTAGATAGCAAGAGGAGAAGCAGTTGGCAGCTATTTATGAAGCTGGTAGGAGATTACTGTTACAAAAGTATCTACTGCTGAGAGATGTTAACAAGAGGCATATGCCACATACCAGGCAATTAGCAAACTGATACATTTTGTGATTTCAAACTGGTTACATTGCAACTTCCCCCTGCAGGCAGCACTGCACATTTGATTAGCCAGCTGGTGATTCATTTGTATATCCTGACACTCTGTCTTCCTTCCCATAGACAGAGCCTGGATTGAAAAACACTGTACATTGTTTGGGGGGCGGGGGGGGGGAGTAGGAAGGGAGGAAAATATAGCTTTAATTCCAAATATAAAACTATAACTTTTATTAGGACAACTCCAACAAGTCTCATTGGAAAGATCTTGTGAGGCTAATTTCTGCTTAGGGGAAAGAGGTCTGACCCCATGCGGAAATTACCCCATGCCTAGTATTTTTTTTTAAAAGAACATGATTGTTAATCAAGTAATTAGTTTCAAATATATCATCATTATTATTAATATTATTAATTCCTATTGAAATCAATGGCCCTGCCTTCTGGTAAACTTCGATAGGGTCAGTCTATATATCTACCATAAAATGTGGAATCAGGAGTCTTGCAGAAGACTGCTAAAGTTTGCTTTATCCTAACTGACGAAGAGATTTCCAGGTTTCCTCCAAAAAGAATCATGTGTGCCTCAGGCAAGTATGTTATCCAAGTTATGCTGCAATTCAAGACAGAATTAAGGTATCAGGGAATGCAATCCAGCAGTTGTGAATCCCATTGCAAGCAAATTTACCAATGTTTAGTGAGTACAGGAATGAAGAGACTCTTTCAGCCCAAGGGCCACATTCAATTTTGTAGAATCTCTCAGAGGCCCCATTCCAGTGGTGTTGGGTCCAAATGATAAAAACACGAATATTGGGAGAGGCTTCCAACTTCTAAAACTTGAGTGTGGGGGGCTGCACACAAGCTGGGAAACCAGCAATTCCTCAGAGGTTGGGGAAAGATAGAAGCAATTATGGCCATCTGGGGAATTCCACATGGTTCAGAAGGGCTGGATTAGGACCAGTTTTCCCTAGCTATTTTAGAAGTAAGTCTCATAGAGTTCAGTAGGACATATTTCTCAATAAAGAGGCATACAATTGCAGCATTAGTCACAACTAATTTGTATTGTCGACATGTTTAGATTTAAGATGCCATTCTCTCTTTATAGGTGCACATAGTTTCAGGCTAAGGAAGAATTTAACTGTCTGACTCCATCTATGTAATCTCATCTACCAGGTATAAATAGATTTGTACATTGTAAACAAATTTATGTGATCTTCAATAGAAAATCTAAATGATATGAGTAACACACATTAATGTAATATTGTACAAAGCAATAACTTGTGGCACATAATTTATATCTAGGCATTATAGATGACCTCATAACTCAGAAGTGATGGAGTAAAACAGAACTGCAAGTGAGTTATGAAAGGCCATCAAAAGAAATAAATGGGAATCCAGAAACTACCCTGCTGTACAAGTTCTGTTTATGCAACACCAATTTCTACCATCATTGATGGCTTATAATATTTTATACTTCAAGCTGCATTAATATGGGAGCCTGTTTATGTGAGAAGGTGGGCACCCTTCCCACATTCATACTACTGGCAAAATAAGGGAAGCTATAGGGGTCGGGATGTATGAATCTGAATTAGGGAAGCAAAGAAATTTGATAAGTTCTCATTTTCAGTTGAACATAACTATTTTCACATTTCCAAACCGGTATGTGAAATGAAACTCAGCAATCTTATGAAATTTGCATTTCTCTGATTTGTGCAATGGAGTTATCCAATCAAAAATGCATATAGAATGCATACATTGGGGAAAATGAATATCCATGTAATAGTGGAAATACCATACAAATACACTATCAGGAAAATTATGTACAAAAATTTGAATGTTAAGCAAATACTTGTTTTACCTAGTAACTGGACATTTTTATTAACCCAAAGAATGTACATACATATAGGTAAGAACATCTGACCCAACCTGGATAGAAATTAGTGACTCCAATTATAGAAATTGAGTAAATTATGAAAATGAATAGATTATACTACTGATTAAGGGAAATTAGTAGATTATAATCATCACAGATTATAGACATAGAAAGATGTGCATGACACAAGAAGCCATGGTGAATCTTACCATTGTGGGTGTCTTAGGTTGTCTGGACCCAGTTCTGGGGTTTCTGTATGGTTGGGTTAGTTTTCTGAAACCACAGAAAGAATTTAGTCTTGTTCTAAGGTTTCCACACTTCACCATGACTTCTCTAGGATTCCCATTTTACCATTGTTGGTATGGAAATACCATAGAGCCTCCAGGCAAGAGCAGCCATGGAAGTAGCTTCTTCTAGCCTTCAGTCTCTTCTACTGTCCTCAGAAACAGTTGCATCATTGCTTGCTTTATTCCCATTGGTCAAGCTGTATGTACGTAGTGACTCTCTATTTACTTTTAGAAAGGGAGAAGGGGGAATCACAGTGAAACTATTTTATTTTCATTAAGAAAAATCTCTGGGGGATGGGGTGGCTGGGAAGCACTGCAGATATGCAGGTACACTTGGGAGACGGAAGCAGGGAACCTGCCTCAGGACTGCAGCAGAACAATCAGGAGAAGGATGCTCTGGTTCCTAGGCAAGAATTGGGCAAGAACTGGGGATTTCACTTGAAGTGAGGCTGGGAGGACAGAGCGGGAACAGTGCAGGGTTGCTTGCCATGCTGTGTGAACCCAGCATTGCGGTAGCATGGAATAGCTATATCTAATGACAGAGCAGCAGTGATTTGGGCTCAGACTTTGATACTTAACATGGATTAGCATACTGAACTGCTGGCCCCTAAGGCATTGTCATTCACAGCAACAGTGCCCACTACTAAAGCATACTTGAGGAAACAGGAACCCACCGAATGAACGACGTAGGAAGAAAGATGGGCCCAGTTGGAGCTGTTCATGAATTGTGGTCATACAGCTGCTCCACAGACACCCATAGAAGCTAGCACTGACATCCCAATTGTATGGACTCAGCCTGCTATGCTGAAATTTGCTTTCAACTATTATAATGCCACTTATACTCTGAGAACTCTGGTTCCATAAAAAGATGAATAATTTGGGTCCCCCCCCCCCCGGCCTTTTTGGTAACATTTTTCCACATTTTTGAAGCTCTTCTATCTTTGCAATGCTTAATATGGCACCAGTATAGTATCTTTAAGTGACAGAGTCTCTAATTAGTTCTAATGCATCATATGCTGCATTTTCAGTTTTGCATCTATCACTCTCTCTCAGTATCTCAGAGGTTCTCCATAATTAGAGAGCTGGAATTATTCACTTAGGATTTGTTTTAGATATTTCCCTTCTGTCATCTACACTTTTAAGTATAATATTTATTGAATCTTTCTATAGAGAAGGGCAACCTGGAGAATGGTTAAGCTCCCCATTGTTCTTCTTATTTTTAGTGCTACCTGGTAGCTTAATCCCAGACTGACTCATTATACTTTCTATTGCCTTTTTCCCCCTTTAGTGGTTTTCCTTTAACACACACATTTTCTTTTATGTTTTTCTCATCTTTTGGAGAGTCCCAAAGCCCCATGCTCTGAATTAATAGAAAAACCTTTCCTTGGGAATACATCCTATTTCTCTCATAATCATGAGGTTGATTAAAGAATGCCAGTAATTTGAATATTGCATGTGTATAGAGGCATGCCCAGAAGTGGCTTCCCAGTTGCATGTTGAGCAAGAAGGGATCCAATCAAATTTTTATGCCTCCACTCAGTGAAAGGCCTGTTCAAGAAAGATCTCAGATCCTTGCTCCGCAGGGAATCAGTTCTCTCATTGTTAAGAAAGTTTCTGTTAAGATTATGCAGCTTTATTTTATGTTCACATTTTAATTCACGTAGTTTCCCACAAATCCTTTATTACAAAACATTAAGAAAACAGATAACCAAAGAAAAAATTTCTTGTGGAGACAGAGACTGGCAATGAAAGCCGCCCCGAGGCTGCTGCGAGGGGCGGCATATAAATATTTAAACAAACAAATAAATAAATAAATAAATGAAAAAGGCCTGTACAAGTTGGCCTGACACAGATCATTCCACACTCTCTTACATGGACATAGGCCTGCAGGCAACCCTGTGGAGGGCACATTAAGTGCAGCAAGGGGAACTGGTACTGAGCCTCACTAGTGAGAGTAAACCAGGCCAAGCCTTCTCAGTGCCCAAGCACTCTTTGTTCCTTGGGGACAATTGGCCAAGGATCCCATTGGGGTCCTTTGTGCAGGGTCTTTGAAGGTCATTGGTGTCCCTAGGGGAGCCCAGCTGGGTTGCAAGCTGCACTCAGCACATCATTTGACATTTTGGATTTGCAAAAACGTAGTGTGACCTAAAAGCATGGTGCACCTCTCCTAAGCTTCCCCACTTTCACCCCCAAAGCACACAATCTGGGTTTTGATTAAAATAAATTAAAAATTAACAACAAATTTTAAAAAATATTCAGGGTTCAGGAAAATTGGTTCAGAAGAGTAGAAAATGGAGAAAAGGTTAGTCAGATTCTAAGCACATACCAATAAAAAGTTTAAAGAGGCAGATCAGGTCAGTGTACAAGCAGCAAATCAGCAGAAAGTTCATACAAAAGGAGAAATGCCATCTGTGCTAAGCTGCCTACCTGGTGCCTTGAAGATATTCAGTGTCAGTGACAAAGTTCTCCTGATTTCTGCACTGGGAAAAACTATACCTGGGTGACAGTGCCAGAAAAAGCTGGGGCAATCTCTTCACATATTTGCCTTAAGCTCCCTTACTTCCTGGAAGGCTTGCTGCTGGCATCTATACTGAAAGAGAAAGATACTCACATTCAGTTTCCAGTGGGGTATATCTCCTCTAGTCCCTCCCCACTTGCTTGGTTGGCGATTTTTGAGAATCTCTTGTTTTTCTGTTAACGGCCCACTAATGACACTGCTGAAATATTCTTATAAATATTTTGAATATTATAAATCCCAAAGATTATAATTTGGAATGTGTAATATTCCAAATTACTAATTGGAAACCTGGGGATCGATCATGTTGGGAATGGCTGCCCTCAGCCAGGTTCACTGCATTTCATTACCAGGTAGGCTGGCCTTCCATTAGCAAACCTTTGCAGCTGACTGCAAAAGGGAGGTTTGTCTCTTGGATCTGGATAAGACGACATCCCCCTGTTCTAGTGAATGGGCTTCTTCTGGCTGACCAAAGCAAGGCTCACAGAGAACAACACAGTCCTCCAGTTTACTGAACTCCTGTTTCCTGGAGCTTCTGCCCATGGTTCACAGTTTTGACTTTGCAGTCATGTAGAACTGCTATTACAGTGTCTGTAGAGAAAAGATTTGTGTTGAGATTTCACAAAGTGATGATTCATTTGGGTCTATTGCATTTCTAAATAAATATCTCCTGTGTGAGCATTTTGAATTTATTGCCATCTTTTGAGGAAGAGATTTCCACTTCATTATAACTCAGCCTTTCCCTGCCTTTAATTGGCAAGAGACTATTGATGCGACTTGCTGCAAACATAAGATGTAGTTTACTAAATACCTGAGGAATGAATATATGCCCTTTCCAGAGCAATCCTATGAAGGTTGCTTGGGAGGGATTCTGTAGTTGAGGAGCTACAACATCCAAGCTCTGCAGGCTCACACCAGCCAGAAGAAAAGTAGTCAGTAGTGGCTTTCATACACACACACACACACACACACACACACACACACATATCCATATATTGTATATGTATGTGTATATATATATATCCCAATGGCCTCTTGTTTGAGTAACACACTCTGAGAACTACAGCTTCCTTCAGTCTACTTCAGCATGTCCCATCTTCTCCCTTTGAACCACCAATGGCAGAAAGACACCAACTCATCAACGTTTTCTGCCATCCAGTGAGGAGGCTTCTGGGAAGAATCATGCCCATACTTGTTCGGTTGGATTTCAAATATTATTAAGCGGCGCCAGATGCTTAGACATTTGCTAGAAACAAAATGACTATTATTGTACTTGTTTTATTTCTATACTGCAAAATAGTTGAAGCTCTTATCCATGTGCAATAAAGACAGTATAGATACAATATACAATATAAATCATAGTAAAAAATTCATAAATTTACACTAAAAATAAAACCAAATTTTAACAAGTAAGATCAGTCCATACTGGTGGGTTTGCTAAAAAACAGAACAAAACCAGGCAATACCTTCCTCTCTCATTCTGTCATGCTATAGAATTTGGGTATTTAGTGATTACAGATCAGTATCTAAGTATTCTATGCATATCCCACATACAAAGTGTTACTTAGGAATGTGGAGCTTATAATATTCCTTTAAAAACAGTGGACTGTAAGATCAGTCATGTCTTTTCATCTTTTGCTTCAGCATCACAAGCTGTCTTTGCATGATTTATATTTTATTATATGAAAAGCACTGAACTAATACAAAACTACATCACTTTTATAGTCAAAACATATTTTAAAGCACTTAAAGTTTAGTTACAGGAGCATTGCCTTTAATTTAAAGGTCAGAGAAGCTCACACAATAAAATTTCTGAGCTGGAAACAAAACAGAACAAAGGACAAGTGTTATTGTCCATCTGAGGACAGATGCAGCATCCTTGAGAATGGATGTTGGCTTTTGTGAGTACAGAAGGAATTTTCTCCAGATCTTGTACCATATTTAATAATTTTTTTTAAAAAATGAGCTGCTGCCATTTTTCACATGAAGCAGGAACAATTAATTATTATTATTTTTCTTGAAGTACTTGCTTATACTTTATATATAGTCAGCAACTTTGAGGCACATTATTTTTGTTTTGCAAAATGGAGCAGGTTGCTTCAATTTGCAGGTTTTGCTTTCTTTTTCTAATATTCCATGCCATTTATTTGTGTCATACTTGGGGCATATACATTGTCTAGTGGTTATTCTTCCCTTTCCTAACCTTCTCATCTGAGATTCATTTTGTTCCTTTCCTGAGTTCAGCTAGGAAAATTTCATCCTTTCATATTGAACTACTATTCCAGTTTCAGGCAAAAGCCACAGCATATGATCATAAATCTTTCTGTCAGAAACAAACTGATTCAGATTTCATATGATAATGTATTTTAATATATCTATGAAAATTACAACCTTCATATAAACCTTTAATATATCTATGAAGATAGACATTAGAAAATATGGAGGATAAAAAGTCTGTTTTATTTTGGATAAATATTTCTAAGATTGTGCAAAATCTTGCAAGTTGCAAATATTTCTGAGGCAAAGTGCAGAGATGAGATTTGACAGGGTGCACCTCTCCTTTTGTTTTGAATTAATAATCTGTCTTGATTGTTTAAAAGAAGAGAAGTCATGGTTTGCTACAACATTCTGGAATATGTTTCTGTTCTTTGAAACACACACTTTATTTTCTCTAGGTTGAGTTTCAACAGAATCGCAGTTTTCCTATTTCTGGCACAGGTACGAACAGCACAAAGTGCAGCACTGAGTGGGGATGAGGGTGATAAAAGCTATCCAGGAAATACTACACAGAACACACAAGATACGCTTTTAGAGGCCTGCCTAGGAAGGCTTCCACTGGTGTCATGAGCATGTCTCTCCTTATTTCTCTTTCTAGGAGATCAAGATGAGTCTTCTAAAATGCAGTCATGTATTGAGCTTTGCAAAACAGAGCAAGGAATAGTAAAGTTGGTAACAAGTAGCATCTATCGAAGTAGTGATCTCTCTGATTGGTAGAGTTGGCCCTTGCCCACATCAGAAATTGATGCCAAGCTGCATCTCCCACCACCTTTTCCTCTTCCAAAAGGATTTGGATCCACTTTTAGGAAGGTTTGTGCTGCTTGTGAACAAGATGGTGGGAACGTCAGACATTACTTCAATGGTCTGCTCATTTAGTTTGACAATGAGCCAATGAGTTGAGGAATTCACACCCCTCCCACTGAACCTCCTTGGTCTACATTGTCACTCCCTGAATCAAATGCAGTCTGGTTCTTGCCCACTGCTCAGCTAATCTTGCTCATTGTTGTTGTTAGTCGCGAAGTCGAGTCCGACCCATCGCGACCCCATGGACAACATTCCTCCAGGCCTTCCTGTCCTCCACCATCCCCTGGAGTCCACTCAAGCTCACACCAACCACCTCAGTGACTCCATCCAGCCACCTCATCCTCTGCCGTCCCCTTCTTCTTTTGCCATCTATTGTTCCCAGCATTAGACTCTTCTCTAGGGAGTCCTTCCTTCTCAATCTTGCTCATTAACCCAGCATTTAGGTAATACATTCCAACCAGCCCTGGATTTCATCTGTTTTACCTTCAGAGTCTGAGCTTTCTAGCTTGGAATACTGTTGAGAGAAGTAGGCCCAATCCCTACATCTGGCATCTCAGAGAGCTAAAGTTTTGTCTGCTATAGCTTCCACATGCCCTGAGTCCATTCTCTTACTTCAGTTGTATGAACTGGAGGTACGATGATATCTTTCTTCAACTTGGTACACCCAAAGGTATGTCTGATTGCAGTTCACATCATCATCAGCTCACAATGCACTTCAAATAACAATGGCCATGCTGTCCAATTACATATTTGTATGTACTTGAGTTATTTCTTATTTCTTGTATATATATTTCTGAAACCAACCAAGCTGGCTATGTATTTTTAAACACCTAGTTAAAGAAAAACATGGCAAAACATTAAACAGTGTAACAGTGGTTTTAAAAGCCAAGGTGATAGCTAGATTTCACTCTATAAAACATGGCTGTTCTATGTTGTCGTGCTCTTTGGAAGAGGGAGCTGCCTCTGTGCCAACATGTGCTGTGCCTGGGAATATAGGGTGGACAATCTGGGTATTGGCCACATTTCTCAAGGCACACTGATTCCCTTTGCTTCCTTTAACTTAGCTTGCCACTTTTCCTGGGAAAAGTCCTTGAAGATTCTGGTAGTAGGCTGCAAAATGGCAGCCCATAGTGATGTGATATACTGCATGGCCACTCACCACTTGACTTCTGGTGGTGCTTACCAAGCTGTGACACCAATGGAAAGGGACAAACAGTGCAGCTCCCAACAGACATGAGCTGAAGACTTCAGAAAACTAAAAATAGAAGTTAAAAATGGAAGTGAGGAGGGGGAGAGAACAAAGTAGACATGGCATACATTTGTAATGCCCAGTTTTCTCAATGGTATTGCAGTATCAAGTCTGATTGTGTACAAGAAACTTACTTTTGTGATCTAACACTACATTCTCTGAGGAAGGCTTTTATGGCCCTTCAATTTCAGACAATGCCTTTGGCTTATTTTGAAGAAAGATATTCAAGGATTCCCATACATCTAAGCTTATTTGTATCTTTGGACAGTAAGCAGTAGAGAATATTGTTCAGTATGTATCATGTTGCTCATTTAATGCACCCTCCAGGAATAAGCTTCTGGTTGATATGGTGAAAAGGACTGCCAAAAGAAATTATTTCCATAAGATCTCTTAACTTGTAGCAGATGAAGTTGGGGGGAAAAGGTGCATCACGTAGAGCAGTGATGGCAAACCTCTTAGAGACCAAGTGCCCAAACTGCAACCCAAAACCCAATTATTTATCACAAAGTACCAACACTACAGTAAAACCTGAAAACTGAGGTTTTAGATTAGGAAAAAAACCTCACAGCCAGTCCAAGCATTTATATATTGGCACCTCACTGACCGGCCATGCGAAAGCATGGATGAGTCACGACTAATGAGTTGTGGCATGTGACATCAACGCCAGATGCTGCAGCTCCTTCCCGAGAACGCACATCGAACTACGTGCGCTGTTATATGATGCTAGGGTGTGGGGCAATGCTGGGGTGACTTGGCTTGCATGCCTACAGAGAGGGCTTTGAATGGGTTGTGAGAGAGAGAGGGTTGTGGCACGCATGCCATAGGTAAACCACCACTGCTCTAAACCTACCCTGGTGCACTCCCCTAACCCTAATATAGAGGTAAATTATCATTGAAAGGGGCGATTTAGAAAAAGCCTTCATTAAGTAGCTCTTTCTGCACAGCTCGAAATTTCTGCCCATTCTAAAGACATTCCAACCATCAAAATCATACACCTGGTTTTTGTAACCCTAACCCTACCATGGTGCATACCCCTAGCAGTAATAGAAGGCGACAGTTCCATTGAAAAGAGAGTGGTTTTAAAAAAATAGAGTAGCTTTTTCTATACAGCTCATCATTTCTGCCCATTCCAAACACTTTTCAACCATCAAAATCATGCCAGGACACCTCTTTTTTTAACCTTGACCTCTATCCTGGTGAAAACCCCTAGCTCTAATAAAGGGTGAGAGTTCCATTGAAGAGGACGATTTTGAAAAAGCTTTCCTTGAGTAGATTTTTCTGGACAGCTCATCATTTCTGCCCAATAACACATTCCAACTGTCAAAATCATGCCAGGACACCTCGTTTTTGCAACCCTAACCCTACCCTGGTGCATAGCCAGAACCCTAATACAGGGCTAAAGTTCCATTGAAAAGGGGGTGATTTTGAAAAAGTCTTCCTAGAGTAGCTTTTTCTGCACAGCTCATCATTTCTGCCCATTCTAAAAACATTCCAACCATCAAAAACATGCCAGGACACCTCATTTCCATAACCTCAACCCTACTCTGGTGTACAACCATAACCCAAATATTGGGATAAACTACCATTGCAAGGGATGATTTTGAAAAAGACTTCCTTGGGAACCTTTTTCTGGACAGCTCATCATTTCTGCCCATTCTAAACACATTCCAACCATCAAAATCATGCCAGGACACCTCATTTTTGCAACCCTATCCCCACCCTGGTGCTCACCCCTAAAGCTAATAAAGGGCTAAAGTTCTATTGAACAGAGGGTGATGTTAAAAAAGCCTTCCTCGAGTAGTTTTTCTGCACAGCTCATCATTTCTGCCCATTCTAAACACATTCCAACAGTCAAAATCATGCCAGGACACCTCATTTTCATAAACCTAAGCCTACCCTGGTGCACAGTCCTAACCCTAATATAGGGGTAAACTACCACTGAAAGGGGTGATTTGGAAAAAGGCTTCTTTGAGGAACTTTTTCGGCACAGTTCATAATTGTGTGCATTCTAAACACATTCCAACCATCAAAATCATGCCAGCACACCTCATTTTCGTAACCCTAACCCTGCGATGGTGAACCTTTCAGAGTCTGAGTGCCCAAACTGCAATCCAAAACCCACTTATTTATCGCAAAGCATCAACACTACAATAAAACCTGAAAAGTGTGGTTTTAGTATACAAAAAACAGCTCACAGCCAGTCTAAGCAAAATCTATATATCCTTGGCAGTGTCCAGGCAAAAGTTCAGACGAGTCATCGTCAATGAGTCGCGGCTTGTAACATCATCGCTTGGTGCCGCTACTCCTTTCTGACCATGAGTGCTGTTATCCAATGCTCGGCTTCTGGGGCAATGCTGGGGCGACTGGGGTCTTATGCAGACAGAGAGGGCTCTGCCTGCCCACTGTGGCATGCATGCCATAGGTTCGCCATCACTGACATAGAGCATCCTTGTGGAACTAAATAAAGGCAGTCTGAGGCGGTACCTTTCTACTTAAGCACTTTGGGAGATCTTGGTTTAGGCTGTTTCTGTATGTTCTGAATGTGTAAGGAAACAAACTAGTTTTAGCACTTACCAATTTATTATACAAGTAATCAGTCAGCAAATAAATTCAGCTTCAGAATTTTACTGGGATATCCCCCCACCTGTTCCTGGTGAGCATGTCATGGCTTCCTCTTGCATTCAGCAATGAGTTCTTTTTCTGCCCATGAATCCTTTCAAAAGGCAACTGGAGTCAATGGCAGCAGTTTTGCCTTTCACAAATGCAATGGTGTGTTTTACATGGAGAGGGGAAATGACAAAAACAATTGTTTGTTATTATTTTTAGAATTGTAAACAATTCTGTTTGTTCACAATCTGTGAGCCTCTTAGAATGTTTTGACTATGGGGGTGTATGAAAATTTAATAAATAAATAAGCACAAAATAGGTAGAAACCTGCAGGCTGTTCATGCCTGCAGACACCATTTTTGATAGAACCGATTTTCCATTGTGTTGATGTGGTGATAGCCATTTTTAAATAATTGCTGGTGACAGCCTTTTTTACTCCACTGAATGGAAGAGTAATTCCTTACACTATTGGTAATGAGTGTGAATATTTATCAAAGCGGGGATAGAATACGGCTTCACTTAATGCCTTTCCTGTGCTGTCCATGTCCTGCTCACAACTACTCCTCATTTGGACTATTCCACCAGCGTATCTGGGGTGTTCCACTGGCATATTTTCTAAATCTAAATTTGACCTCTTGCTGCAATTGGGCATCTTTCAAAACCTTTAGCCCCTCAGCTGACATATTTTCAGAAGATGTTTGTGTCTTTAGAAAATATGACACTGTTACTACCTGCAAATAAATAGACAGAAGAAGCTGCGCATTTTGATTTTACTAATTTGTCTGTAATAGGCTGCCATACAAATATGAGGAAGCCCAAGGACAGAGGAAGGAAATCTTGCAGTACATTCGACATGCCTTGGTACAAAGCAAGAAAGGATTTTTATTCTCCTTTTCTCCAAGAGTACACATACAAATTAACTGTAATTCCTCATGTAATTTGCATTTTATTTTCATATAAAATGCCAAGGTAGCTTGGTCTTGTCACAATTCTCTCACAGAAATGTTGGGGGATTAAAGTGAGGAAGTGGGAAGAGAGAGAAAGGGGAGACACACCAGCCATTGTTCTTTGTTGAAAGGACTAGGTAACAAACAAATAAACAATGTCTTTGCTTTTATACGTATAGCATGTCTGAAGCAAGTTGTTGTATGCCTCTTATATGAATGCATCCTGGGTGAAAGGAATAATAGATACAAGATTGCCTGTTTCTTTGGGTGCTTGTGAGGATTATGGCCAGAATTCTAAGTATTATTGAACAGTTAATTATATAAAGGCTCATATTTCCCAGAACAGATGATTTCCATGTTAACTGTGTGTGTTACATCTTGAAATTCATCTCATGAGTTCATGAATTATAGAAAGGTTTAGAGCAACATTGGTCTCAAATACAGCCCCCGCAAAGGACCCCTGTCTCTTCTTATTGAAATCCATGGCAGAATCACCCAAATTGTTGCTGTTCTATGCATAAAAGACAGTTCTGTCCCTGGTGATGCAGCTGCAACAATCCACAAATTAAGAATCCAGGAGAGACCTATTCACCACCTTAGTGGGATTCTGACTTAACTAATACCAATGTACTCCAGTCTCAGGTGCCTATTTTTTCACAATAAAACACAATCTGGTAGAACATGGAGAAGAACAAAAGAGCTATAATAGTAATTAAAGTATTTCTCAAAAAGACAACAGTGTTGTTTCTACTAGTGTCCCATGAAATATTGTTCCAGAATATACAAACGTATGTGTGCATGTGTTTTACACTAGGATTATAGTAATATGCTGGTGTTGGGGAAGTAAAGGGAGGGAAAACAGTTGATTCAAATCATCACAGATTTTGACAATAGATGTTCTGATAATATAATATTAATGCTTTCCTTTTAACACTTTGCTGGTTACTCTCTTTTACAGTATCCCCTTTTTCTTATATTTCCTTGTTTCCACTTTCTTAGCATCAATCTGCTTTATTAATAGAACGATTATAATTTTTATTTATCTGCTATTATTATTGCCATGTCATGCCCCAAATTATTTCATTCTATATGGATTGTGTCTACAGTACTATAGTCATGCAAACCTGTTAATCAAAATTAATGCCAGTTTGTTAAGTGCATATAACCAAATTCTGAAAATGTCATGGAAAACAAATGAAAATAAACCTTCCTATTGAGGTTCAACTTCAGAAGAATGATTGAAGGAGGAGGTCTTTTACTTGTTGACTACAGAGAACCTCCAGATTCTCTTTTGGATTTGCCTAGTTCATTAGAGACAGGTCAAACCATGAAAGTGAAGCTGTTGATTACTTTGATCCAGTTTTTCTAAGTTAGGTTTACTTATTCTTGATCAGACAGAAGTTCACCCTACTATTGTCAATGGCACCACCATTTGTGAGGACTGTTAATTGGGACTGTGGTTGCATGTTCAGCGCCCTGACCACTTGATGAAAGATGCACAAAAATTAATCAAACAAGCACATAAAGAGAAATCAGTAGGGTCAGAAGGGGTCAAGAAGGCCATCAGATTCAAATCCCTGTTGGTGCAGGATGCCAGAAACATGATCCCACTCAGATAACTGTCTAGTTTCTTATATGTCTCTAGTGTGGAAGAGCATCCAACCTCTCTTGGCAACTGGTTCCACTGCCATATTGCTCTGACAGTGAGGAAGTTCTTCCTTGTGTTTAGCCTGCACCTGGTATACAGTAGTTTAAGTTCACTGTTATGTGTCCTACAGTCTGAGATAAGTGAGAACAGATCTTTTCTTTCTTCTCTGTGACAGCCTTTGAGGTACCTTCAGAGTGCTAACATGCCATGTCACAGTCCCTGGGAGGCCCCTTCTGACTTGTTCTGTTTCTATGTTTCTTCTTTTCTCAAGGTAGAACAGGGCCAGTTCTTTTAGCCTTTCATCATAAGACTTATTTTCCAGGCCCTGTATCATCTTTGATGCCCTCCTCGGAACTCTCTCCAGATTTTCAGCATCCTTTTTAAATCTGGATGCCCAAAACTGAATGTTGTATTCCAGCTGAGGTCTCACTTATGCAGAGTACAGAGGAATGGGTACTTCTCTTTTTCTGGAAGTGATACATCTATTGTTGTATCCCAAAATAATGTTTGCCTTTTTTGTATGGCTGCATCACAGTGCTGACTCATATTTAGTTTGTTTTCTACAATAGCTTCAAGGTTCCTTTCACTCTCAGTGCTGTTGATCCAAGTATTTCCCATCTTGTATTGATGCAGCTCATTTCTTTTGCCTAGGTGGTAAACTTGGCATTTGTTTCTGTTGAATTTCATTCTGTTGTTTTCCTCCCAGCATTCAAGCTTGTCTAGGTCTCCTGGATCTTCTTTTGTCTTCCAGGGTATTAGATATGTAATTATCATTCCCTGGATCTCTTCATCAAGATCACTACTAAAGGACTGAGCCCTGTGGTACCCCATTTGTAACTGCTGTCCAGGTTGAGAAGCTCCTGTTGACCATCACTCTCTGAGACCTATTTAGAAGCCAGCTGTGGGTCCACATAATAGCGATAGTTGCAATTGAAAAAATGGGTCAATACTAACACTACAAATTAGGCAGGCAGCAATACTTCTTCGGTTTGGCACCTAAAATGTACTTTTGCAAACAAGGGTCCCCAGGGAGTCAACTTTGCTTGCTGTATCCAATAATAAAACACAGGATTTAATTATGACCTTCTGTACATCATGTAGAAATCCCTTTTAATGTAAGTGATACATCATTGTTGTTGAATAAATAAATAGCAATTTTCACACATCCTCTTTTTTCCACTTTCTCATTAATTCAGAAAACTCTGGAATGAAAAACCTCCTTTTTCCTCCAACCTTCTTTTGGGCAGCAACTGGATTTGTGGGTTTGGACAAGCATTATGAAAAATCCTAGACTGAATTTCTATTGAGTCCTGAGGTGGACTGCAGACTTTAACCAAATAATCATATAGATTAATAGATTAAAAGCTCTTTTCACTGACTAGAAAGTCATACCAAGTAATTAGCCAACATAGATTTTTACAGTGCTGATTCATGTTTAATATATGTACTTACAGATAATTCAGTCACAGAGGTCATCCTAGAAAGGGAATTCTCCCATGAGAGGGAATGTCTCCTTTAAGGCAGCACATGTAGATGGTGACATTCAGCACACACCTTCTAAAACCAATGGCATGATTTTTCAAAACACCACATGCAGGTAGTTTATGTAGGTCTTAACCTATTATTATTAGGTTGTGAACTATTGATTGGCAAAGTGATCTTAAGCATTTTGAAGCAGTGCGCCTGTGTCAGGTGCTCTGAACAGCCAATAAATAAGCTGCTGGCTGATGCCTAGCAGAGCAGTGAAGGTGACTATTGCGTCTCCATTGTCTTTTCTGTCGTTCTGTCTTTTGATCATGTCTAGCAGAGTCATGGGGAAGGGAAGGGGTGGGAAAGAGGGCTTCAGTCTGTTGCAGATTTTTGGTTCCTCTCAAGCACCAACCTTGGATTAAGAAGTCTTCATGGTGGGAAGTGCAAATGATCCTGGTTTGAATTTCTTCTAAGAGCATGGTAGTGTGTACATTTGGTAGGGGAAAGTCAGAATATCCCTGGAATACTCTCTCAGGGACCATAAGACTGTTTCCTAAATCATTCAATTAAAACCTATTTAGATTACTCTAAGATTTCTTTATTCATGAATCAGACCTTGTTGAAGCTCAGTGACTTGTTGGATCCAAGTTTCTATCTCTCAGCCTAAACTCTATCCCTATTACAGGAGCTTGGACAAGACATGCTTTGTCTTTCTTAAACAAAATCAGGATATGGGAAATTCCTGACTCTGCCTATATATGACTAAGACCATGGTCACTTACTGAATAAATATACAGTGACACAGTACACATAGTCTTAGGACAGAATGTTGCTTGGAGCTCATTAGGAGATGGACAAGATATAAATGTAACTGATAAATCACCTTCTTTTTTTACTGCTGTGGGTGAGCATGAAACAGTAACTGTGATCTAAATTCTAATCTGTTCTTCAGAGACTTAAACCCTGAGATGCATATTTAAGAATGTACAATTCTGCACTAAAATGAAGACAAAATTTCAACCTGAATTCATTTGAGTTCAACCTTTTAATGTGCAGTGGCAGCAGGAATATACCCTCCAATGACGTTTGCCATAGCACTTCTTAAATCAAGATCTAATGGAAAAGGGCATTTCTGAGTCCCTGAACAATATATTTTACAGGACAAATCCTTTCTTTTCACAGTTAATGCTTCAATGATTCTCATATTGGTTAGCAGGTAGAATGTATTACTATGTAGGGATGCAATGGCTTTATATGACTAACAAATACTAACAAATGAATGCTAAGTTGTTCAGAATAAGCAGCTAAATGAATAATAGAAACATAGAAACATAGAAACAGAGCGAGTCAGAAAGGGCCTCCCAGGCCATCTAGTCTGACCTCCGGCACCAGCCGGCTCCACTCATGACATGCCCACCATGTGCATGTCCAGCCTGTCTTTGAACACCCTCACCGATGGGGCCTCAACAACCTCCCGTGGAAGCCCATTCCACGCCCTCGGGGTCCTAACTGTCAGGAAGTGCTTCCTGGCATCCAAATTGAACCTTGGCTCCCTGAGCTTTGCTCCGTTGGAGCGCGTCCTGCGTTCCTCTGCAGGGGAGAACAGGCCTCTCCCCATCTCAATGTGACACCCCCTCACATACCTGTATGTTGCCAACATATCCCCTCTGAGTCTCCTCTTCTCCAAGCTGAAAAGACCCAGTTCCCTTAGTCTTGCCTCATAGAGCAACCCCTGCAAACCAGCCAGCATCCTTGTGGCCCTACGCTGCACTGACTCCAACCTGGCTATATCCTTTCTGTAATGAGGGGCCCAAAACTGAACACAATACTCCAGTTGCGGGCGCACCAGAGTCGTGTAGAGTGGTAGTAATACCTCTCTTGATCTAGAAGCCACACTTGTGGCTATGCAGCCAAGGGTGGCATTCGCCCTCTTGACCACCGCATCACACTGCGGACTCATGTTTAGCCTGCGGTCAACCAGTACCCCAAGGTCCCTTTCACAAGTGCTGCTCTCCAGCCACTTGTCACCTAACCTGTACATATGACACCTATTCTTATGCCCCAAGTGCAAGACCTTACACTTATCCACATTGAACGCCATCCTGTTGTCTCCTGCCCACTTCCATAGTCTGTCCAGATCCTTTTGGATCTGGTGTATCTGCTCCTCAGTTGTGGCCACTGCTCCAGTTTTAGTGTTGTCTGCGAATTTGATCAGCAGACTGTTCACCCCTTCTTCCATGTCGTTAATGAAAAGATTAAACAGGATCGGCCCCAGGACAGAGCCCTGGGGGACCCCGCTTGTCACTGGCTGCCATCCCAACGATTCACCGCTAATGGTTACCTTCTGCTTTCAGTCAGTCAACCATGCCCTAATCCACCGGACAGTGCTTTGGTGTATCCCAAAACTCCTCAGTTTCTCCACCAGGATATCATGGGGCACTTTGTCAAAGGCCTTGCTGAAATCCAGGTATACCACATCCACTGCATCCCCTCCATCTAGCCATCTTGAAACCTTGTCACAGAATTCCACAAGGTTTGTCTGGCAGGACCTGTTTTTGCGGAAGCCGTGTTGTGTGGCTGTCAGCCTCCCTTCCCTATCTAGCATCACTAGATCTCTCTCTATTATGAGCCTTTCCATTGTTTTTCCTACAATGGACGTAAGGCTAACCGGTCTATAATTCCCCATGTCCTTCCCACTACCCTTTTTGAAAATTGGGACCACCGATGCCACCCTCCAGTCCTCTGGAACTTCACCCATTCTCCACGAGGCCTCAAAAATGGAGGCCAGCGGGCGTGAGAGAACCCCTGCCAACTCTCTAAGTACTCTCGGGTGTAACCCGTCAGGGCCTGGTGCCTTTGTAATGTCCAATGCCCTGAGGAGCCCCTCGACTTCAAGGGGGGTGACTCTAATCTCTGCCCCTAAGTCCCCAACCTCATCTAATCTCCTATACGGATATCCCCCCGTCCTGCTTTGGGGAGAACACAGAGGCAAAATAGTCATTTAGCATCTGTGCCTGTTCCCTCATGTCAGTCACTGGATCTCCTTCCTCCTTATTTAGTGGTCCCACCACTTGTCTCCCCTTTCTTTTCCTATTTACATGCTGAAAGAAGCCCTTTTTGTTGCTCTTGATATTCTTGGCAAGTCTCAGCTCATAATCAGCCTTAGCCTTGCGAAGAATCCTTCTGCAATGGGCCTCCTCCTCCCGGTATACCCTTTTGTCTATTTCCCCCAGTACCCATTTCCTATGGAGGCTCCTCTTTCGTCTAATCCCTCTAACCACCTCTTTTCGCATCCATGGCGGCACTCTCCTCCGCCTCCCCACCTTACTGACTAGAGGTATCGTCAGGGCTTGCGCCTGCAAAACCTCTCTTTTGAGTGCCATCCACCCCTCCTCAACTCGCTTACCTTCCAGTAACCTATCCCAGGAGACTTTCCCCAGTCTGGCCTTCAGTTGGCCAAAGTTGGCCCTCTTGAAGTCCCAGCTTCTAGTGCTCGCCCTGCTGCACGGCCCCAGTCCCCTGATCTCAAAGCAAAGGATGGAGTGATCACTCGCATCCAGAGCTCTCCTAATCTGTACTTCATCTATCAGCTCCTCCCTATTGGTCAAGACCAAGTCCAGGATGTTTCCCCCCCTCGTCGCCTCTCGGACCCTCTGTGTGAAAAACCCACCCTCTAGAGCTTCTAGGAAGCGACGTGACCTGGCTGTCACCGCCAAGTGAGTCTCCCAAGTAATATCCGAGAGACTGAAATCCCCCATAATTACTGTGTCTCTCCCCCGAGATATCTTAGAATCTGACCTGTCAGGACATCATCCAGGGTCTCAAGTTGACCTGGAGGGCGATAACATACCCCCACTGTCAGGTCTCTTTCCCTGTCAAAACCCCTAAGTTTCACCCAGACTGCCTCTACCGAAACCCCATCTGTGCTGCATTCTATCTCACTGCATCCTATCCCTTCCCTGACATATAAAGCCACACCCCCACCTCTCTTTCCCTTCCTGTCCTTTCTAAAAAGGTGATACCCTTCTATGTTTACATTCCAGATTTGCCTTTCATCCCACCAAGTTTCTGTGATTCCCACCAGATCATATCCTCCTATTCCCAGGAGAGCTTCAAGCTCTTCCTGCTTATTACCCATGCTCCTAGCATTGGTGTACATGCACCTCAACTCCTTCCCACTGCTTCCTTTCCTTGGAGTGCCCAGCATCCTCCTTCCTCCCATCCTCCCTGGTACCTGGCCCCTCTCCGTAGAAGTCCTGTCAGTCCCTGCAGTATCTCTAAAGCCCTGCTCCCAGAGCCCCGATCCTCCCCGCACACTTGTCCAGTGCAGACACGTTACTGGGAGGAACCCACCCCCCACTGGCTCAGTTTAAAGTCTTCCGGATGCAGCTCGCTAGAGCATCTCCAAAGGACCTTTTCCCCATCCTCGTGAGGTGTAACCCATTCCTTGCTAGAAGTCCATTGGCAAGAAAACGAGTGCCGTGGTCGAGGAACCCGAAGCGTTCCTTCTGGCACCACACCCTAAGCCAGTCGTTCACCTCAGAGGCCCTCCTGTCCCTTCCTGGCCCAAATCCCTGCACAGGTAAGATCGACGAGAAGGCCACTTGGGCCTTCAGCTCCCTGAGTTTCTTCCCCAAGGCCAAAAAGTCCCTGGTGATCCCGACCACCCCCTGCCTGGCCACGTCGTTTGTGCCCACATGGATCACCAGGAGTGGCTGGTGACCCCCGGAGCGAACAAGACGCTCCACTCTGTCCTTCACGTGCCGGATGCATGTGCCCGGCAGGCAGTAAACCTCCCTTGTCTCAAGGCTGGGGCGGCACACTGCCGCCTCAGTGCCCCTCAGCAGGGAGTCCCCAACAACAATCACCCGCCGCCGTACCTTCTCGGTGCTGGTGGGCAGCTGTGCCCTGGTCTTCGCCTCTCCTGCAGTGGCTCCCTTGCTTCCTGATGTCCCAGGCTGGGGGTCCTGCTGGTCCCCCGAGGCCTCCTCAGCCCCAGCCTCCCCGAGTGGAGAGAACCTGTTTCCCAGCTCCAGATTGGTGCCAGGAGAAGGAGGAGGCCGTGCTGGCCTCCTCCTCCTGTGGGTGACATACCTCCATGTCTCCGCAGCTGCTCCTCCCGTGGTCTCTCCCTCAGCCCTCTGTTGAGAGGGGGGCTGCTCCGGGGGGGCCCAGAGGTCTCTTGGCCCTCAGGCACCTCACCTCCTCCTCTAGCAGGGTCACCATCTTGCACCGAGGGCAAGTGTATCCCTGCCTCTCCTAGGGGAGAAGGGCGAACATGTTGCAGCTCTCGCAGCGGACTGCAACACCCGTGACTCCCGCCAAGGCCATCTCCTGGTCTGCCATCTGTAACCCTTCCGAGACCTTACCTTGGTCCCCTGCCTTGTTAGTCCTGCAGTTCCTCTCACTTGCCCAGTTCTCCCAGGCAAAAACTCCACTTGCACACACACACAAGGAGAAAATAAACTTAAATTTAAATTGGAAGAAAAAACAAAGCACAACAAAGCAAAGCAAAGCACAAACAAAACAAAACAAAAACACACAAACAAAACAAAAACAAACAAACAAACAACCCTCTCTGTGTCAGGGCAGGGAGTCTCTGGACCATCCGGACCGCAGCTCAGGGACGCAGACGAGGGACGACACCAACAGCTGAGCTGGGCCTGCTCAGCCCCTCAGGCCAGTGGCCCTGCCCCCTGCTCCCTCCTGGCTGCTCTAGCTCTCTGGCCCACCCCCTCCCTCTCTGCTGCTCCTGGACCTCTGCTCCCACCTGCCCAGCTCCTACCTTGCCTGTGCCAGTCCCCTGGCCACTCAGTGCTCTCTCCCAGCCTGTGCCTCTGCTGCTCTGCCGCTCTGCCAAGGGGCCAGAGCCAAAAGGGCTTGCAGTGGCTGAGCTTGGCCTTATCAGTCCCTCAGGCCAGTGGCCCTGCCCCCTGCTTCCCCCTGGCTGCTCTAGCTCTCTGGCCCTGCCCCCTCCCTCCCTGCTGCTCCTGGACCTCCTGAATAATGGTGTCAAAGTCTCTGAAATAAAAGATTAATTGGCATTTTCTCTGAAATTTCAAATGCATGAGGGTCAGATATTCTGAAAGTATGGATGTTAATTATAAATTCTGTATTGTGCAAAATTAGTTCCAAAAAGTAAAGCAAATCACAGTTCTGTTTTAAACCCTTTTCAGAGAAAACAGCAGATAAGATGAATATGTAGGAGTGATGCAATCATTCACTTTGACTGGGGGCCTTTGAGCATTCACCAAAACTTCCAAACGGTCTAAGTAAGCTCATTCATAGGTTTTGTTCAGCATTTCTGGTCACTATGTGGAGGGTGGAAAAGAGCAAGACTTGAAGACTGATCCTAGAATGACCATTTGCAGTATGACCCAATTCCTCTCCTTGAAGGTCTTCTTTATTTGAAGTCCATGTCTAGTCTAAAGATGTACCT
The DNA here is from genome assembly GCA_023646645.1 of Varanus salvator macromaculatus. Classification (NCBI taxonomy): domain Eukaryota; kingdom Metazoa; phylum Chordata; class Lepidosauria; order Squamata; family Varanidae; genus Varanus; species Varanus salvator. The sequence goes on from JAIXND010000756.1 coordinate 30,785,395, forward strand.
GGAAGTTGTTCGTCCACAATAACAGCAGCCACACAGGCCACCTGGCCAGTCTTTCTCACATTAATGAGATGTGCTCTATTTCTATTTAAATTATATTAATTACAGATACATTTCCATCTGTATATGCACACTGGCATATACAAATCCATGTCCTTTTTGTTTCCTTTTTGGTGATGCATTTCCACTTTTTTGAAAAACACACACCCTATACGGAGAGAGAAATGTCTGATATTCAAGCACTCAAGATCATATTGCAAATATGTGTTGGCTGCTTGAGCACACCAAAGAATTTCAGAGGAAGATTTGCATTAATTTGCCATTAATGGTTGAGAAAAGCCAACTGTGTTGAAACTCCCACTTCTACATAACTATTAAAGGTACATTAGTCCTGTCATTCCTAGTACTAGACTGCCTAATTTGACAATCAGATTTGGTGCTTAAATTAGAATCCAATCAGTACAACACTTTGAGTAAAAATATTGACTTCCCATAAGGAAAAAGAATTATTTGTATATATGATACATTACATCTAGGACGAATTTGGACAGTACAGACCATTACAACATACAAAAAAGCAACACCCAAAGTGCAATTTAAGTTGATTTAGGTGTTTGCTTCTTAGGGTGCCATCCAAAACACATATTTGTAACCCTCCAAGAGGATTACAGGTATTCATGGAGGATGAGAGAACCACAGAGATGAAGGTCACTTTCACATTTCCTCTGCCCATCAAAGCACAGATGGCCAAGTATGGCTAAGTGTCACAACTTAGTAAGATAAAGAGGCTGAAATGTGTATCATGCTGCTGCTGGTCTCCTCCTTTTCCTATCCCTTGAACATCCACCCAGTACCTTCTTTGGGGTTGCGTTTGTGACCTCAGTGAAGCAGAGAGCATGGTTCTTTCTATTCCAGCTGCGAGGAAGTGAGGGCACTCTAAGCACACGGTTTCATCTCCAAGCTTGGAACAAGTTTCTGTCGGGGACAAAAAAGCAGTCGCTCTTGTTCATTGTCTGACTGTGAGAGAGAGACAGGCAAACACCAGCAAGTAATTTTATATTAAAAAAGGGACTCTGTTGTAGGTGCACACAGAGAGTGAGCCCATCTCCAGCTGAGACCAGCTGCCACAATCATTGTACATGGTGAATTTATACATGAGCATTTTGCAATCATTACTAATAAAAAGGTCATAGTAGAAAACATGCAGTTACTTTTGTACATGTTTATCATGAACTGCAAGTCTTTTGAGGACATTTGGTGTTGAAACATGTGGCCCCAGGCTTATTTATACAAATTCTGATCTTCTTGACAGAGATTTATTTTATATTTTCAACCCTTTTGTGTCTTTCTGGTAGAACACTAAGTAACTGACCCTTGTTGTTTTTTCATCAGGAACACTTTATTTTCTGCGTTTCCAAGATCAGAGTTAGGACTCTGGATAATGGCTGAATAGTGCTACAGTGCCCATAGTACTAAATTTTCTAATCTGATTCCCTAGAAAAAGTTCCCTCTTTCCCAAATAGTTTGTTACCTGCTTCCTAGAGGAGGTGGGTGAGCTCTGATGCTTGTCTTAACTTGAAAACATGCAATATCTTCTACAAATGCAAAGAAAATTCTAACTCATGTTTTCCTTTTTTAAGCAAGACTTGTGACTTGGTAAAATAATCTCTCCATCTCCCCTGTCCCTATACAAACTAATGTATAGTTTGTATAGCTTCTGAAGTATGCTGATAAGCAACTACAGATGTTCAGGCTTTTGACTATGGATAATTATAGGGACTGTATGAGAATGTTTTACAACAGGAAAATTCAAAATAATAATTATGACCTATAAAGCCATAAATTATATGAGACCAGGTCATTTGAAAGTCTGCCATCTCCCATAGAAATATGCCTTGATTTTAATACTTCAGAAGGAACTATTCTCTCTAATCTCATTTAAGTGCTTACTCACCACATGAGCAAGAACAAAGTTGCAGTTAGTAGCTCTGCCCCCCTTGTCACAGCACACCATAATATGGCCCTGCTCATGGGAAACCATGCACATGTCACAAACACCTGCAGTGGACAGGCCTTTGTGCATAAAACTGTACCAACATAGGCCTTCCCACTGCAGTCCTTTGCACGGCAAGTCTAGGTGCCTATGGGAGAAGTACATTATGATGTCAGAGGTGTAGTTGCTTGGCACAGCCCCATTCCTGCTCATGTGATGAGCTTCAGCGCATGGCTTAGTGTGATGTCATTTGGCCCAGAGAGAGAAGTAGAGAGGGTAGGGGAAGCAGATGGGGGTGGCATACAGTGAGGAATGAACACTATAGACCAGTGATGGCGAACCTATGGCATGCATGCCCGAAGGGGCAGGCAGAGCCCTCTCTGTTGGCACACAATCGCCCCAGCAGCCATGTGCATATTCAGAAAGATTAAGGGCACCAGGCAATGATGTCTCTCATTAGCCACGATTTGCCAAGCTTTTGCATGGCTGGTCAGTGGGCTGCCAGGGATTTGCTTGGACTGTGATGTTAGCAGAAGGTAGGAAAGGTAGGAAATATACTCAGATGCTTTTTTCAGGGCCGGCCAAAAGCTGGTGGTCAGTGGAACATTGCCCCCTTGTGCTGTTGGTCAGCAAATTCAGGTTTTATTGCAATGTTGGCACTTTGTGATAAATAAGTGGGTTCTGAGTTGCAGTTTGGGCACTCAGTCTCTATAAGGTTTGCCATCACTGCTATAAACTGTTGCTGCTGATTATACAAGATAAAATAAATAGGAAGAAGTTGTCCAAAAAAGAATGCGCTCTTAACTGAAAGACTTTTAAAAATGGGCTGGAGACAATACAATAGCATTGTTTAGGACAACCATCTCGAAAGACTAGTTAGTGATAATTATGTCCAACCTCCAGGAGGAACAGAATGAGCAAAAGCAGAACAAATGCAATTGTTAACATTTACTAAATGTGCAATTTCTCTTACCTCATAGACACAATCTGCTGTCATGATCTCTTCCTTCTTTCCTAATTAATAGTTATTGTATTAACAACATCATGAATATTTTATTCTTCAAATAAAACAATGTAAGAGTTTTTCCAGAGTGATTGAAGCACAACATATTATTACCAGCTAGTAACTTTGCCTTGGAGTGAAATCCCAGCTCTATTCTAAAAGTAAATTGTCCCCATGAAAAGTAAGGGAGGAAGAGCTGTGGCTGCTAAATTCACTAATATCACCATCAAAATAAAAGATGTGTTAGCAAAGAGAAGGTTACTGTGCTGTGCTGGCACTTTCTCAGAGGGATCTTGCTCAGTTTTATAGTTAGTTCAGTTTACTTGTGGGATCAAAACTTAGATGGTTAACTTTTCATTGCAAAAACTGAGTGAGAGAACATAATCTGAAGCACTTCCCGTCTAGGCAGAAGAGTACTGCTAAGTAGGTCCAATTATTGTCATTTCACTTAACATATAGCAGCTATTTTAACATGCACACAATCCCTATCCACAGACTTGAAAACAAAAGAACTTTTGTTTACAAAACTGTGACAAGGAACATTGACAAAGAACATCTTATGCCACTTCCCAGCATGTGTGCATCAATATATATGTGAACCTCCTTTCAACAGCTTCCCATCTACTGATGGAATACTCACATGGAGTTGCCCATTGCTTGAACTGAGAGAGGCCTGCCTTTGTAGATAACTTTTATCAAAATAAATAACCCCTGAGTTTTCAAGCTGCTTGTGTTTATGCGCACATTGTTTACAATCACAGAAATAACTTGTTTTCCTGTTCTGTACATAAGTTACAACCTATGATAATTAATGGTTGATCACTTATGCTGAAATCACTTCTTCACAAGGTGTGGTTTGGGTGGTCTCTTGTACCTTACCTATAGGCCTGCTTTCACTTATTGGTCAAAATGTCTTTGGGCAATGGCTTTTTAAAACTAAAGCACACAAATCCAAAATTACCACTCTCCCCAATCATGTGGCACCATCATAGGAGCTTTTCTGCCGCAGACATTCCCTTGCCAGAAGGCTAGTCTAGGCGGAAGCATATAACTGGACTGATCTGGTAGCTTTAATCTATTACTTTTTTCTTTGAACACAGCTGTCATTTCAGACATCCTTTCCTATAATCGAGTAAGGAGACAAAGAGAATTCTAAGGCATTTCCTACCTGCATTGATAATACAAAGATATTTAATGATTAATTTTGTGGATGTTTGGCATACAAGAGGATCCCTGTGTACACATTTTATTTCTGAAAACAATAATTCTCCCTTTGGGAATCCTACTTCTTTGGAGGCTCTGACTGTGACAGCTTTGCTCTGTGTAATTTGCAGTTGTGCAATATTTAAGATGTGTTTGTGAAATAAGCACTTTTACCTAATAGCACATCATTCACTTAGGGTATTTAGTAAACTGAGGATAGGATCACTATTACCAGAATCATCTGAAGACTACAGCCTTGGAAATAATTGTTTCATACGTGATATAATCAATTTCAGCAGTAATACTAGACATTCCTAACTCATTCCAGATTCTTTCGGCCATTCAACGTGGATACATTCACAGATGAAACTATGTATTATTTATTTGTTTATTTTATTAAATGTATATCACACTTTTCTGCCAAGAGAAAAAGGCATTCAGAATATAAAAATTCCAATAAAAACAGCAATACAATTAAAACATAAAAACAGATTAAAACACATCAATAAAAACATACAGAACCCAACAGCAACCAGCTTAAATTGCAACATCTTGTCTGATTAGCAGAAACGTAACACATTTCCCTTAGCAGGGAATTCCAGAGCCTTAAGAAGGCTCTCTTTCTTTTCCCCACCAAACATACCTCCACTGGTGGCAGGAAACCCAAGAGAAGGACTTTCCCAGACACTTCTGGGAGAATATGGACATTCTTTTGCTGATATTCCAAATGCCTACACAGGATATTCAGGGTTTTTTTTCCCTCTTCTAATTGCTAATCATATAGAGGTCAGCAACTGGAAGATTCTTGGCCAAAACTGCCTCTGTAAAGGCTGCCATATGGTAGGGATGCAGAGCTGCAGTCTACAGGCTGCGAGTCGTGCAGCTTTCATTCACTTTTCCTCAGACTGGCAAGCTTCACAGTGATGAGACAGAAAAAGCAGGAATTTTTGGAATCGTTGGAGAATGTGGGCCCAGATCAGAGGCTTTCTTCAGCATTATGCAATGATAAACCCTTTTCATACCTCTGGTAAGGCAGAATTAATTTAAATATAAAATACCTTGAACTTTAAAGAGCAAGGTATTTAAAATTTAAAAACCCATGCTTTTATATTTGAAAGATAGTAACAAGCAGGGTATTCTGAGTTATAACGCCTCTAAAGTACTCTTATCACTGTTCAGAGATAAAATGCTTTCCCCTCCTTGGCCTGTGACTGGAATCTGGATTTTTCCACTGTGTATACTTGAAATCTCTCATACTGAGGTTTGCTTCTAAGTAGACACGCACAATACCAAGCTGTGTTTTGCATATTCAAACTGGTTTCCAGACTGCCAACTCAGAAGCAAAAAGCAAACAAAAGAGGGCTGTATGAAGAGCAGGCACTACGGCAATTTAATTGCTAGTAAGTTTTCATGAAGTTGAAACTCTGAGCCTTTGCCTATATCCCATAGCTCCCTTCTCAAAATGGCCTTCTAGAAAATGAATCGCTGACAAGGGACCTAGAAACACAAAAGGGAAAAGCAAATTTTAGAAGAGGAAAGAGAAAAAAAACCCCTAAATAACAGTTTCTTGCAGGCTAATACACATTTGAGCCTAGAGTGCATTTCTGAAACCGAGTTATAAACAAAGATTTAGAAGCAAAATGCTGACAAGTCTTTAATGGCAATGGAGGCTCTGCAGTAATGTTGCCTAATGTGAAAAGTTCCTGAAGCTGCCCTACTGTTCCTGTCTTGTGTAATTACAGTACTTAGGGAAGCATTTCCCAGCAAGGGAGAAAAGGCTAACCTTCATTTCAACAGACTTGTCGTTCTGCCTTCTATCCTCCCCAGCATTTCCAACTTTCTTAGAGGTCATGCTTAATGAGTACATACAAGCACCTGAAAAATCAGGTGCATAAATTAAATACCAATTAGAGTAGTAAGAAAGCAAGATTTAATTACTAGTTTCTATATTTAAGTCCACTCATTAGCTGTACCCATGCCTTTGTGTTTATCACACGGCAATTACCAAAACTCCAAAGGAAAAACATTGCTTTCACTATGTTCTCTTCAAATAGGATGTTTACATGTATCCAAAAAATCACTCTTTAAGCTCACATATCAGCTGCCAGAGTTGAAAGAGTATTGTGAGATATATCTCTCTCTGTGTGTTGCATAGTAAGTATGCAATGGTTATTGCTGTGCAGTGTATTCCTTTGTATTTATTATAATCAACCAAAAGTAGTTCCTGACCTACTTTTCAATTAACTGTAGTGAGAACACAAAATTGGAATTACAACAATGATTTTTCCTCACTGGGTTACCTGTGACAGATCATCAAGAATAATAAATTACATCCCATCAAAAACTACCAACAGTGAAATATTGTCATATCATAAAACCTATGTCACAGCATGACTTTAGGAAATGTGGAAAATTGGGCTAGGTAACAAGCATAATGTACAGCCACAAGAAGGAGAAATAAATAAAAAGCCTTTTTGAAAAAAATATGAACATAATAGCCTGCCTTATATTGCCTGCATAAGAGCCTATAGGTTATCTGAAAGTGTTTTCACCCTCCAACAAGCCATGCCACCTGAATTTGGTTGACACAACAGCCTGTATCTGGATGGGTGATTAGGCAAATAGCTCCCAGCACACACTCCAGCTTAAAACAAGCCCCCATGGCTTGTTCAACCAGCCCAATAAGATAAAGAATTGGTCCATCTTCTTCACTATGGTCTACACCCAAAGAAGGCAGAACCACAGGACCATTGGACTTCAGCTCCAAAATTCCTGATTATTGCCATGTTGGTAGGTGCTTCTGGGATTTGCAGCCCTAAATATCTGAAAATGTACCTTCTGTGCACAGCTGGTTGATACTGATTGACAGTAATTCTTCAAGATCTCATGTAATTGGGAACTTCAATTGCTCCAGTTTTTCTTGATTACATGAATGGGTCTCAGTTTTGACAAGGACCAGTGTTCTTATCAATTATTGCTATTGTGACTTATCAAAATTAAACTGTCATTAAATTATTTGTATCCACTGTGTACAATTATTTTCCTCTATATGCTTATACCTATACCTGTCAATTTAGGTTAGCATTTTGTGAACCTTTGCATTTTAGTTCAGGAAAGGATACATCATAATAAGATCTGTTCGCTGTTCTGTCTGCATACATGCTCTGATGAGATTCCCAGGTGTGCATGAGAGATGGCCTGTTTTGGTGGGAAAGGCCATCTCAGACTTGGAGGCTGAACCAGAACAGGCTCTGAGCTCACACTCTGATAATGGAATTGTTGTTGCAACTGATAGGCCTACATCTGCTCTGGATGAAAGTAGCTCAAGGACACCAACAGGGCCCAGTCACCCTCTAGCCTGTGGGGAGATTTGGAACTGCGTAGTCTCTTGGGTGGAGAACATGAGCCTCCTTAAACATGGACTCAAGGGCCTATTGTCACTGCTGCAGGCTTGTCCTATTAGGGGCTCAGAGTGCAGAATGCAGGTGCATGTATTTTCACAGAGCCCCACCTTCCAAGGACTGGCCCTGAAGGATTCATAAGCAAAGCCTTGGGTAAAGGAAGGTAGAGAGGGGTTAATATTTCTCCTTGTGAATGCTTAGATATCCTGTGTAGAATAAAAGACTTACAGGACATGCTGGAGTGATTTTCTTGCTTGGGAAGGGTTCTCTAGCTTATGACAGCAGCTTTTTAACCTTCCTTTTTCCTCAGTCTTAAATCTAGCATTAGTTGTATTATGGGGACACTAAACAAAACTGCTACAAGTAAGACAAATGCTGCCTTGACTTAAAGTTTTCCCCATGGGGTTTGATTTAGGATAAGAATGGATTTCAGGTTTCTACTCTAATCCTTTCTGCAGTGACACATAACAATAAAATCAGCATAACAATGCTTAGCTTGTTGACATTTAATCTGTTTGGCCTAAGGAGTTCAAATCAGCATTAAAAAACCCCAAAAACTTTCCTTCATGGATTTTTATTTTGCTTGCTGCAGGTTTTGGCTCAAACTTTTGAGTTTCAAGAGAAACAAAGATAGCCTGTAGTTAACCTCTTTTTATGTCTTTTTGTTCCCTAGTAATATTTTTGTTTTTTAAAAAGAAAACTGGAAAAGGCAGAAGTACCTGTATTAGACAGTGTACTAGAAGGACTAGATTATAGGTCTAGTTATGTATAAACCACACAATAAGTCTGGGGGTCATCCAGGCACCCCATGACACAGGTTGATGTTAATAGTGATGAGACTTTTACTTATAAATTTTGAATTGGATATTTTTTCCTGAAAATGTCTCAGACAGATTAAAACAAGTTGCATGGGGAAATTTGCACTTGCGTTGTTTTTGCTTGCATCAGAATTTTTCTTTATACTCCAGAGTATGATTTTATGTAGCATTGTTTATTTTAGTTGCTTTTGGATCCCAGCAGTGGCAGTTGCAGCAGGAGAAAGCAAGGAGGAGCTGAAGAAGCCAGGAGGAGTATGGAAGAGCATCAGGTAAGGAAAGGTGATTACTGGGAGGCATGCTATGTTGGCATAGGCCTGCCATGACTCCTGGCAAAGCAGAAAGGGTGGGGCTGGGTGCAGACTGCCCACAAGGCCTACTTTAGGCCCAGCGTGGCAGTTGGCAGCACCAAAGAACAATGTGCTTGTGTCCTTGTTTGGGGTCCAGGTTGCCCAGAGACTCTCTTCCCCAGGGACTTTGTCTTCCCTGAAGGAACAGGGTTTTCAGCCTGAAGCAAGGGTAGTATAGGTAAGACAAGCTGGGGGAAATACTGTAGACATAAGGATCACTGAGGGGTGGACTATGTCAGACCAGGAGAAGCCATGGCAAGAATAGCTGGTGTTGCAGTCAGGTTGGGGGAGATCTACCTGGGGGACCAGATGAGACTGCGGTTATGGAGGCACAGATTAGAGTCACTCCCCTAGAAGGCCATGGAGATGATGGAAAAGGTCATAATAAGGAAAGCACTAGAAACCCAAGATTGGGAAGGGAGGTTGGCAGTCATGCAACATGGCTTCCACAGAAATAGGTTCTGCCTGGTGAACATTGTGAAATTCTATGACAAGGTTTTGAGGTGTCTGGAAGTTGGGGACACTGTGGATGTGGCTGTATGATATCCTGGTTGAGAAATTAATGAACTTTGGGATAGATCTATGCACTGTCCAATAGATCAGGGCATGGTTGATGGACCACAAGCAGAGGGTGACTATCAGAAGGATTCATCAGGAAGGCAGCTAGTGACGAGCTAAGTCCCCCAGGGCTCAGTTCTGGGACCAATTCTGTTCAGCCTCTTTATCAATGACCTGGAGGAGAGGGTAACCAGTCTGCTGACTAGATTTGCAGATGATACCAAACTGGGGGTGGTGACCACTACTGGGGAGCAGGGACTCCAGATCTAAAAGAATCTGGATAGATTGTGGAAATGGGCAGGGGAAACAGAATGGTGTTCAGTGTAGATAAGTGCAAGATCTTGCACTTGGGACTCAGGAAGAGGTGCCTTAGGTACAGCATGGGGACAAGTGGCTGGAGAGCAGCACTTGTGAAAGGGATCTTGGGGTAGTTGTTGATAGCAGGTTAAACATGAGCAAGCAGTGTGACATGGTGATTAAGAAGATGAACACCACCTCTGGATGTATAACCGGAAGTGTGGCTTCCAGATCAAGAAAGGTGTTCGTACGGCTCTATAAGACTCTGGTGCTCCCACAAGTGGAGTACTGTGCCTAGTTCTGGACTCCACATTATAGGAAAGACATAACTAGGTTAGAATTGGTTCTGCCAATTCTTGGTCACAAGAATGGTAGCCAGATTTGGGGGCGGTAAGATTCAGGGAGCTGGGACTTTTCAGATTGGAGAAGAGTGAACTCAGAGGGGATCTTATAGCAATGTATCAATATGTCAAGGGGTGTCACACAGTAGAGGGTTGTGCCCTGTTCTTTCCTGTGGTGGAGGAAAGGATGTGTTGCAATGGGGAACCAGGAACCAGGTTTCGGGTTGGATGTCAGGAAGTACTTCTTGATGGTTGGAACCTCTAGTTTATGGAATGGGCTTCCATGGGAGCTGGAAGGGGCCCCATCAGTGAGGATGTTCAACCTTATCGTTAGGTGAAGTGAGGCAGTGGCCTCCGGTGGAAATGCCAGGGGGTGACAACAAGGGTAGAAGAGAGAGTGGCATGTCAGGCAGCCTGCTGTGCTTACAGTGGAACATGTCTCATCCCCAGCACTGAAGCAAGAGTCAACTGCCAGTTCAGATGGCTTTTGTATATGGAATGGAAAGGTGCGCCATCTTGTTCTTTACCTCAGGCCAGCCGTACTAAGTGCAGAGAACAAAAGGCAACAGCTTTTTGAAACAGGGTTTGAATCAAAGTGAGAGAATAAATGAAGTGCTGAAAGATTGTCTTGGATATTTCAGCAGCAATTGGGAAGGGTCCATTAAGGACACTCCCTAGGTGAATAGATGAACTGAGCAGGGTAATTGCCGGCCTGGATATCTAGCATTTACTCTCCAAACATATCACACAGTACAAAACATTATCTATCTATTCTCAATGTATTAACTTCCATCATCTATTATTGTATCATGCATTTAACATGACCTGATGCACCTTAAAACAGTTTCTCCCATTAGTTCTTGTTTCACTTAGAGTGGTCAGTTTGCTGATTTAAGAATATCATTTAGGCCAATATTTGACTATCACTGATGCTACTCTTGTTTAGTTTTTCTGAAGTTTAGAGTTCAGGTTGTTGCATTTGAATAGATTCTGCTCATTTAACATACATGATTCACAAGGCCATAGTGACAGGGGTTAATGGTGTCATTATTAGCCATTAACACAATGATGGGCATACGTACTAATCAGTGCTGGCTCTCAGACCAACCAATATTCTCCATTAAAACAAATAAAAAACATGCAGTTCAGCATGCCAACACCTTTTCATTGTCTACAGAGCATTTAATATCAATAAAAAAGAACATGTTCATGATCTTTTTAATTATGCTCTAAAAGCTGTGCAAGTTCCTTTTAAAGCTGCTGTTCCTGTGACTTAGCCAGCATATCCTGCATGCTCCACATTTTCTGAGTGGGAAGAAAGTGCTGCGCTATTGGATTTAGTTTCCTCCAGATGAAAGAACACAAGGTTTGTAGCCTGTATTATGTGCTTTCTTTGCAAACGTACATTCTTCTGTGGAAACCAATAGGTACTCCTACAAAGTAGTTTCCCAGAGAGTAACATTGGCAGCAGCCTCCTCCAGCAGCAGCCAGAAATTCTTGGCTCATTCTTTCTCTGCCTCTCTCTTTAATTTTCCAATTACTGTTCCACAGCACATGAACATGCATGATGTTTATGCACCTGCAAGCAAAATGATCAGGTCACTGAAGCAACTCCTGTAGGAGGAAAGGTTACAACAGTTGTAGCTTTTTCATTTAGAAAAAGGGTGAAGCAAAGGTGGGAAGAACATGATAGAGGTGTATAAAATGATGTATGTTGCAGAGAAAGTGAATTGGGGGCCATTTTTTTCTTTCCTCACAATATTAGAACCAGGGTCATCCAATGAAGTTGAATTCCCATTCAAGAGAGATAAAAGGAATTACTTTATACAGAGCATAGTTCAATGTTGGAACTCATTTCACAAGATTCACTGTCTGTTGCAAGCATAGATGGTGCTAAAGGATGGTGCTAAATTAGGACTCCTAACATACAACTCTAGAACTTTCCTGAGTGCCAGCTCTGAGGTTTTGCAACATCAGTGTTAGGATTCTCTAGACTGAGGCCCTGCCACATGCCCCCTTCCCCTCCCTACAGAGCCGGTGAGGACATACTGCTGGCCATCTCTCTAAGCTCTTGGAAACCTCTCTAAATTAGCTGAAACTCTTTGGGTAGGTAGTTCACAACACTTAAAACCATGAAATACATCATAAAATACAGTATAAAGGTCAAAGAGTTGAAAACTACATCAGCATTGCAAATTTCAAACTACAAAAATAGATTTAAAACAGAAAATGAAAACCTAAAATAAAATGTAGGTTCTAGGGCAGCCTCTTTACACAATCGTGCCACCATATTTAAAGAAGCAAGACTGTCCTCATGCTTTACAAATCCAGCTGATAAATAGAGTAAATATCCTAAGAAGATATCCAGCTCATGTTAATTTAACTGAAACCTAGTTTTTTATAAAGGTATGCGTGTTAACACTAGAATTTCATTTCACAGAGACTAGCTCAAATTCAAAATGCATTTTCCCCTAAACTATGCAATCTCTACATAACATTAAGGGGACTGTGGTTTTTTCTGTTCTTCACTTCTCAGCAGCTTAGGTGTCCAGAGACAATACTTTTAATTATAATTTCCTGATAGTAATGTTGTGAGATATTTAACAATATTCACATCTCCTATTGAATGTCTCTAATTCTTGATGCCCCTTCATGGATCACTGCCTTGTCATGGCGAAGGGGCTTGTGTAACTCAATGAAGGTATGAGCTATGCCATGCAGGGGCACCCATGATGGACAGGTCATAGCAGAGAGCTCTGACAAAAGGTGATCCACTGGGGAAGGAAATGGCAACCCACTCCAGTATCCTTACCAAGAAAACCCCATGGACAGTACCAAAAGGCAAAAATATAAGACTCCGGACACCCCTCAGGTCAAACATGTCCTGTGTGCTGCTGGGGAAGAGCAGAGGGCTAGTACAAGTAGTGCCAGAAAAAATGAAGTAACTGGGTCAAAGCTGAAAGGACATTCTGGTGGTGAAAGGAAAATCTGATGCTGTAAAGAACAATACTGCATAGGAACCTGGAATGTAAGATCCATGAATCAAGGCAAGCTGGATGTGGTCAAACAAGAGATGACAAGACTGAACATCGACATCTTAGGAATCAGTGAACTAAAATGGACAGGCATGGGTGAATTTAGTTCAGATGACCATCAGCTATACTACTGCGGGCAAGAATCCCTCAGAAGAAATAGAGTAGCCTTCATAGTCAATAAAAGAGTAGGAAAAGCAGTACTGGGATACAATCTCCAAAATGACAGAATGATCTCAGTTGGAATCCAAGGCAAACCATTCAACATCACAATAGTCCAAGTCTATGCCCCAACCACTGGTGCTGAAGAGGCTGAGGTTGACTGGTTCTATGATGGCCTACAACACCTTCTAGAATTAACACCAAAAAATGATGTCCTTATCATCATGGGGGATTGGAATACTAAAGTACGAAGCCAAAAGATAACCGGCATAACAGGCAAGTTTGGCCTTGGAGTACAAAATGAAGCAGGCCACAGGCTGGTAGAATTTTGTCAAGAGAATACGATGGTCATAGCAAACACTCTTTTCCAACAACCCAAGAGATGACTCTACACATGGGCATCACCAGAGGGTCAACACAGAAATCAGATTGACTATGTGCTCTGCAGCCAAAGATAGAGAAGTTCTACAGAGTCAGTAAAAACAAGACCAGGAGCTGACTGTGGCTAAGATCATGAGCTGTTTGTTGCAAAATTTAGGCTTAAATTGAAGAAAGTAGGGAAAAGCACTAGGCCACTCAGGTATGACCTGAATCATATTCTTGATGAATATACAGTAGAGGTGACAAATAGATTTAAGGAATTAGATCTGATAGACAGAGTGCCTGAAGAACTATGGATGGAGGTTCACAACATTGTATAAGAGGTACCAACTAAAACCATCCCGAAGTAAAAGAAATGCAAGAAAGCAAAATGGCTGACTGAGGAAGCTTTACAAATAGCTGAGGAAAGAGGGGAAGCGAAAGGCAAGGGAGAAAGATACAAACAACTGAATGCAGAATTCCAGAGAATAGCTAGAAGAGATAAGAATGCCTTCTTAAATGAACAGTGCAAAGAAATAGAAGAAAACAATAGAATAGGGAGGCCCAGAGATCTCTTCAAGAAAATTGGAGATGTGAAGGGAACGTTTCATGCAAAGATGGGCATGATAAAGGACCAAAATGGCAAGGGACCTAACAGAGGCAGAAGAGATTAAGAAGAGATGGCAAGATTACACAGAGGACCTATACAAGAAAGAACTTAACATCCCTGATAACCACGATGGGGTGGTCACTGACCTTGAGCCACAGACCTTCTGGAGTGTGAAGACAAATGGGCCTTAAACAGCTGCACTCAATATGCCAGCAAATTTGGAAAACTCAGCAGTGGTCACAGGATTGGAAAAGGTCAGTTTACATTCCAGTTCCAAAGAAGAGCAATGCCAAAGAATGTTCAAACTACTGCTCTCATTTCACATGCTAGCAAAGTTATACTCAAAATCCTACAAGCTAGGCTTCAGCAGTATGTGGACCGAGAACTACCCGAAGTATAGGGAGGGTTTTGAAGAGGCAGAGGAACTAGAGATCAAATTGACAACATATGCTGCATCATGGAGAAAGCTAGGGATAAATAAAATGCAGAAACAAAAGCTGAGTTGTCATACTGTGGGCACATCATGAGAGGGCAAGATTCACTGGCAAATACAATAATACTAGGGAAAGCAGAAGACAGGGAAGACCAAATATGTGATGGCTTGATTCCATAAAGAAAGTCTCAGCCTTAAGATCTCAGAAGTTGAGCAAGGCTATCAAATACTTGACATTTTGGAAGGCATTCAATTCATAGGTCATCATAAGCCAGAGATGACTTGACAACATGTAACTATAACAACTAAGAATGTATTTGGGATAAGAATGTTTTATTTATTTATTTTTCGATTTATATCCTGCCTTTTTCCTATAAAGGGCTCAAGGCAGCTTACATCCTCCTCCTCCTCCATCTTATCCCCACAACAACAACCCTGTGAGGTAGGTTGGGCTGAGAGTCTGTGACTGGTCCAAAGTCACCCAATTGGTTCCATGGCTGAGCAGGGACTAGAACCCGGATCATCTGAGTCCCAGTCCTATGCTCTTAACCACTACACCACACTGACTGTTGTCAGCTTCCTTTTCCAACTTTCCAGAAATAAACAATCCATTTAAATCAGGACAGTAGAATAAATACACCATGTTGTTGATAATCAGCTGAACACAAAGAATGTTTTCCAAGTTTGCAAACCTGGAAAACAGTGAATTACTTTTAGTATGTAACATAGCTACATGTGTAAGTGTGTGTGTGGGGGGGGCGGTGGAGGGGGGTCACTACAGATCAGAAACCTAAGGGAGCATTAGCCTTTTAAGTTTTGCTCTCCACTGTGATTCTGATCCAGACTGGATAATCTGAACCTGCAATTTGCATAGGAAAAAAGAGACCTAATTGAACTGAATGTATGTGTTTCTATGTGTGTTGATACAGGAGGGGGAGACATCCATCTGGATCAGAATAACAGCAGGAGGCAAAGTTTTAAAGCTCTCAACCTGAATAGGGTTTCATCACAGATGTACTTTTGAACAAGAAGCTATTAAAAGCAATATGTAGTTTGCTTTGGAGTTGCCTTCAGAATAGATTGGTGGGAGAGAGAAAAAAAAGAATGGTTTTCATACGAAGTTCTATCCACTTTCCTTGCATATTTTGTACAGATGTTTGACCCATTTGTAGTTCCCTACTTTTCCCCCAGTGACAAAGTCTTGCCTCAGAATATGTTTGGATTTCAGGAGCATTGTCAACCAATAACTCCACCAGAAATTTCAATAATAACAGTGAACTTTTTAGAGTTCAAGAGTTTCAAGCATTTCATGCACATCAGCTTTTCCCGGTCTGGAACCTTCCTGATGTGATGGACTGTAACTCTTAGCATACCCAATAGGACTTTTGGCTGGAGGTTATGGGGGTTGTAGTTCAACACATCTAGAAAGTGTCAGATTGGTGAAAGTGAACACTCCTTATCCTGCTATTATCCTTACAACAAATCTGCAAGTTGGTCAATAGCCAGTGTTGCTCTTGAATGTGATCATACTTGGAGGGAGGGATTTCCTTGGGACTAAGCAGTGCCAGTCAAAATGGCAGATATGGGCCATAATTATCCTCATGCTGCAGGTGGCTGAGACAGATAGAGTGGCTTGCTTAAGGTCACCTAGTAAATTCTTGTGGAATTTCCCAATTTGTAGCTCCGCAACTTGACCAAGTGAGGTGGCCACCACTGATTTTGAGTATCACAAAATATTCACATACTTATTTTACTTATTATTGTTACTTCCAGGGAATGGGAGAAGTGTTTTTGGATTTTCTGCCTAAAATGACTGATTTTGATACTTTTGCATCTTGGAAGATTGAAGACAAGGTCCCTTTTGCCACTCCATCTCAGGTAGCAAAGATCTTGGACCATCCTTGTGTAGCTGCACAAACTTTTACCTTTGACTTTCCAAAGGCTACTAAGACTACTAAGACTGTCCACCATAGAACATGCTATTGGTTAATTAATACCAATTCCAAGCTGAGCTGAAATTTCATTGTGATCAAGGAGGACTGAGACTTCTCACTCAGGCATTTCTAAAAATTTTACCTCAGAGATTTTTGAGCAATTATTTGCCTATTTAGTTTAACTCAATTTTAAACGATTAAATAACACTTTGATATCGGCAACATCTTTTAATGATGCATTTTTAAATGAATAATAAAGGAGTACCTCCAACACAATTATTTGTGCTAATGAGCTATTGTTTTGGCTGCTCAAAATGTAAAGGGCAGCCAATTTTCCTCCTGTCCTAGTGGAAAAAAAAAAAAACCTGAGTATTTGTTTCTTTTAAAAGGTGTGGTATGATAATGTATCCTCAAAGTTGGCCACATTTGCTTTGCTCACTTACCCCCACTAAGCAAAGATATAATGAGATATAATGAGAGCTAGGAAAAGCTATAAGGAAGACCAGCAAGGCTCTCTCTGGCTTTGCCACTGAGTGCAACATGGTCCAAGTGAGGAAAGATAGACTATTCCTAGAAGAGCTGTATTTCTTTCCCTTCTCATATGAGTGCCTATTCAAGGGCTACCTATTTGCCCTTCAACATATAAGAGAACTATAACTAGATTAGCTACTGTGAAGCTTTTTTTATTGCTTGCTACACACCACATTTCTGTTCAAGAAACTGGATCCACATATACCACCACTGAGCAGCCAGCAATCCTTCCCAGTGCCCCTTTTGGGGACAGAAATGCTTCATCGCTGTGATCCAGGCTAGTGTAGTGGCTGAAATTTTGCACTGAATAATAAGGAACTCCTTGTGCAGGGTCACTGTTGAGAGGAGGCATTGTTCTGTGGGTCACTTCCCACCCACTGAAAGTCTTGGCACATCTGTGTTTCCTACTTGCTTTGCACTGTCACAGTGGGGGTGCAGGGGGGGGGGTTGCATGGGGGAGGGTTGTGCAGACCGGGCCAAGAAAAAGAGCAAAGTAAATGGGCTGTGGCGGGAGTGGGGAGGAGGAAATGGACCCACTTAGGGTGCAGTGCAGTCAGTGGCAGCCTCAGTGCACATCAGCCCTGAACTGGCAGGCTTATGATCATCCTATGCAGGGAGGAAGTGGGGGTGGCAGAGGTAACCTTCACCTTCCCATACCTCTGCTCTGAATTTTCTGCTCACTGGGCATTTCCCCCCATTCCCACACAAGTTTACACAGAGGAAAAGTCCTACAGCTCCCTGCATTCCGCAACCAACCATGTTAGCTAAACATGCAAAGGGTTACAGCCTCACTGACCTAACTTTGAAAACTCAACAACCAGCAATGCTCTGGTGGATATCTTTGCATATGCAAAATCTGGAAAACAAAAGCCTTTCAAAAATGTTTGGATGGGCTTAAATTTTCTTTTCTCTTTTACTCTTTTGCAGTGCACTCCCTTTTCCCATATGATAGCATCTGGTGCAAAAGTGCTAGCCACTTTGCACCTCCTAGGAAGGTCTGATTGATGTTTGCCAGGTGTACCTGTTATGCCTTGAAAGTCCATTGATTATGGCAAATCACCCATTTGAGTTGAAAATGATGTTGCAGGGACAGAGAAAAGGTTAATTCATTTTTCATGACTTGCCAATTCCTGTGGTGCTATCATTTGCTTGCTAACATTTGTCTTTATTGAATGCTGCCTTTAGGAGTTGCATGATCAATGTGTATACCTCAGCACATGCCTTTTGTCTTCATGGCGCCATCCTGCCTCCTTTGGAGATATACAAAGGCAGTGAAATGTATTCATTAGCCAGGGTACTGCAAATAATCCTAGACCTGCTGGAGGATAGGAATGTGTTAAAGTATTTCTGAAAGGCCTCCTTCTCCTCAGAGACATTGGATGTATTTTACTTCAAAATCAAAGAGGTTCAAAAATGCAATTTTCAAAGACTTTCTCCTCTAATGGTTTTTCTTCTCTTTCACTAGTTGCAAACCTTTGGATTTGGGGGGGGGGGAGATGTTGATAAGGTAACAGCAGCCTCAGGATAGCCACTGTCCCTGTGGTACCTGGGTCATCAGCCTTGAGAGATTTGAGTGGCAAAATTCCTTTCTGCTTTTTTCCTCCAGTCAGGAAAGCTGTAAAGTGTAAACATTCAATCCTACGTAAGTAGGGATGTTTGAGAAATTTGTTTCAGTTTGTTTTTGATCAGGATTTATCTAGTTCATTCCTTCTGGACAAAATAAAGACTGGGTCACACTCTGCAGCAGAAGTCCGTATATTTCCAAGCCTGCAATGTGATTACCAGAGCCTCCAAATTACGTTCAACAACAAGTGTGCATTTAAGAAACATGCAAAACCAAAAAAAGCATACTTTTAAAAAATGCACACAAATACGCCTTAATAAATGAGGGAAGAATACATACATTTCGAAGATATGCATAACGGATGCAGCCTTTGGGAGAAAGGAAAATGAACAAAACTCATAACTTGAGATGAACTCCGGTCAAAAAGAGCTTTGAGACGGATTTTGGCAAGTTTGAGTTTTGCTGGTTCACACATCTCTAATCTTGACTGGGTGCATGACGAATGCAACATTGAAAAAATAAACAAAAACCAAATTACACAGAGACATGTGTCATAACTCCTCACCACCAGCAGCACACACACACAATGCTGCAGTATCAGGCTGCCCTTTCTGTGTTACGTCACATTTCTGTTTCCTCTACATGCACAACCTACGTATTTTTGAATGTTATGTGTCCCCAACTCAACAAAAAGCATATACACAGAGAATGCATCTCTGCCTCCTTCAGATTTGACTAAGAATACACATCACACATCTCTCACTCTTTCCCTGTTAAATATATCTGCACAGCATTTTGATATCAACTGTTAACTGAAACAAAAAACCAAAACTTCCTGTGTTCTCTAACATGCTGGATACACACACACATCTCTCCACTTGGCCCCTCAGTATATACTTGCCCGAGAACCTGCATCTTAGAAATGCTGATGCATGACCTGCTGGTCCATTAGCATGAGTTCTGCCTGAGTTCATCATACCTCAAGATTGAGTGCCCCATGACAAGGATGTGGAACCTCTTTCAGACTGAGGGCCGAATTAATTAAATTCGGTTCTTGGTTCCACTAATTAAAGTGGTTCTTGGGGGCTGCATTCCAGGGGTGGGTGGAATTGGGGGTTAAAAAGGCAGAACCCAAAATACCAAAACTGAAAACAGCATAGAGTTCTTACCTCCAATGATTAAGCAATAAAAGAGGCACTTCAATCAGCCACCAACTGAAGAGCTGATTCTAAAAAAGATTCTGGGCTGTGCAGAAATGGATAGACTGACTCTGTCTTTGAAGGAGAAGGAAGATGCTTACTTCTATCAAACTTGGAATTTCTTTTATCATTGGTTAGAGAAATGGGACAATATGTAGAATTGAATATGGTTATTAATTGTAATAAGAATAAGATGTCAACCCAGTACAGTATATCCGATGTCTCAGGAATAATTGTTGTTGTAGAGAAAATAATAAAATTTGGAAAACGAAGAGGCACTTCAATCTTTAAGTGGGGGCAAGCTGTGCAAAGGCTGTTTTCCTGATGTATTTCAAGAGGCACTTCAGCAGCAACAGCATTTAAATTCTTTAAATATCTTGAAAATTAAACATTGCCAATTTCTGTTTAGTTTTTATCTGATTTGTCAGTTCACCTTGCTTTTTGCTCCCTAGCCCTGCCTAGCCCTATGACAATACCCTGCATGCTTGCCTCCAGTCTCCTCTGCCTTTCCATGCCATTTGTCTATCTTCCTTGTGTGCCATTCTCCACAACTGAAAAGAAAACCTGGAAAAACAGATCATCGATCCAACCCCAAATAGTTTTGATGAGAAAGAATAAGGAAATGTGTGGGTTCTTGGAGCCAATGGGTGTTTCACAGAGTTTTGGGTGGGTAAGATTCAGGTGATGCTTCCATGCACATGTAACCTAATGTCCTGTTCTCCAGGCAGGGAGCTGTAGGCTGCCTTGGAAGCAGTCATATCTTTCAGAAATCAGCAGTGATTCATCAGTAGTCAAGTTCAAGGAAGCACAGCCAAGGGTGGAATAGTGGTTAAAAGTGTACAATCTGGATTCTAGTCCCTGCGCAGCCATGGAGTCAACTGGCTGACTCTGGGCCAGTCACAGACCTTCAGCCCAATCTTCCTCATAGGGTTGTTATTGTGGGGATAAGTTTGAGAACAGGAGGAAAAGGATGATGTAAGTCACTTAGAGGTCTTCAAAAACGAAAAAGATGGCATGTACACAGAATAAATAAATCACTGCTAGGCAGGGTGGGGCCCTGGACAGATCTATGCTGGATGGAATGCATCTGTCCATGAAAACAGCAACATGCAGAAACTTCCTGAGATCTCCATCCCTCTGAGGAGCTGTCTACTTCTTAAAGGGCCATTGTCCAATTTTGCAGCTTATGGCACTGAGGCAATGAAAGGTGCCCTGCGAGTGCATGCAGTCTGGTAGTGCGATGTCCTCTGACCTGCAAGATCCTGCAGTAGAGGGGATGGGTTACTTCTTGAAGACTCCTCCTCTTCCTCTGAGCCCTTGTCTGAGCCAAAGGTATAACAAGCCTGAAGAATATGAATATGACCAGGAAGGGAAGCTGCCTGTGCATGAGTCACATACCTGTAGGCTGCCACTTTATGATCAGCACTGCTGCCAAAGGTAAAGGCTCCTATCCTGCACAGAACTGGTGATGCCCAGGGTCTGTACAGCAGGTATAGTCCCACTTCCCTCTATGCATTTCCTGAACACAGCTATGGTAGATGAGCAAGTCCGCAGGTCCTCCCAAATATGGTATCTTAATTGAAATGCCATGCTGGACTTGGCCCTTAAATGCAGAGTGTTTGGAAGATTATTTTAACACACTGAATTGATGCATACCAAGATATTTCTGATATTTGAAAATATCCTTGAAAATATCCTGTGTCTTCCACTACACAAAAGCACTGATAGAATCAATGGCAGAAGAGATTTTACCTCATTCTTATCTGATTGTGGGCTACACAGAACTCAAAGTAGCTCTTTCTCCTTGCAGATAAAAGTTCTGTTATTTGGAACCAGGTTCCAGAAGGGAAAACTGCAGACAACATGTGCCCATTTAGCATATTTCTCCAGATGCAGGACAGCTTTACATAGCGGGTGCTTATAAGTAGACAACTCCTGGTGCTACCAGTCAGAAGACTTTGTGCAGCTATTTCCCTTTTGTCTCCCTAATAGATTTTTTTTCTGCTAAGAAAAAAGATAGCAGAAATGGTGGTGAGACAGTGGTGGTTTATGAATGGAAGATAATGTTATTGGCATCCCTAGCCCTAACCTTCCACGTTTGAGGTAGATGAAATTGTACAACGTATGCCTCATCCAGAAGCATGCACAGTGGTTTTCATGTGCACATTCATGTTGGTAAATAACATGTACCCAACAGGCTACGCCCAATATGTTAAGGACTACAAGTTCCATCAACCTCAGCCAGGAGTGCCATGGTTGTAGATTATGGAGGGCACAACACGGGGAACTGCTGATTTGTGGTGTTCTGTGTGTATGCTCAGAAGCATGCTGCACGCTCAGACGTCTGTAGTTTTTTGACATGACAGTATAGACTCTGCTTGTCTATGGAAAGCATCATGTAAAACATGCCCAAGCCACTGTGTTCAGCACAGTCAAGAAATGCTGCTGATTTGCTCTGCATGGAAACAGTGTCCTTTGTTCAGCTCCCTCATTTCATCTACCTAAGTGTGAAGTCTGACAGTATTTCAGATGCATGTACATTGGCCAAATCCTCAGCTGAAAATAAAAGGAAAAAAGCGTAATGACTTTTATCAATGCTCTGTTTCTTCAAAAACCTAGTGTTGTACATTTACATTTCATGAGTTAATAAAAGATGGCAAATTCCTCAAGGCATTATCAAACTGTGTGAATTTGTGTATCTGATCAAATATTTATTAGCTGCAGACTCTTCCTAGTTAAAGATTTTTTTCTGTTTTCATTTAGTGCTCTAGGCCTTTGTCCACAGCACGGTGGCGATACCCATGGGTTTATACCCCCGAAGAAGGCAATCATTATGAAAATCCCTTCTTCAAAACCACAGGCTGATGATTTTTATTTTTTTAATTTCTCCCTCCCTCCTTAAGTAAACTACCATTATATTTAATTATATTTTCCAGCTCATTTGCTTGACCTATATTAAAACTATGCTGAAACAAAACTGCATCATCAGAGCTGAAAAGATACAGTAATTTCCACTGATATGACCTTTGAATTATTTTACTTTTAGATGAAAGAAATTATTGGTGCTGGATGGTACCATAATTTACAAGTTCATCCACTGATGTTTTACTGCTATTCTACAATCCAAAAGTCCAAAATAAATAAAGGAGTGACAATAGCAAGTTACACAAATTAGCATTCCCAGAATGAAGCAGATCTCCCCAACATATGGAAATCTCCCCATGCTTATGCTTTAGCATATTGGGGAAATGCACTTTTTGAGTTGGTGTTTTTTAATTGTCTATGTTTTTCTATGACTAAATTTGCATAAAATTGAAGAATTTAAAAAAGAAAACAGTCCACAAGTCTATGGAATCCATGAAACACAGGAAAAGATGTCTGCTGCAAAATACAGTTTGGCTTCTTGGAAATTCAACTTTATTTTCAGTCCATTGTGAGTGTGTGTGTGTGACATCTCTAATGTGCATGCACATTTTTGATTTCTACCGAAAGGCTTTCAGCAGCTTGTATAGTATTTAAAATATAGCATTGTGTTTATTGCATGGCTGAACTTTTCTTTTCCCTTTTTTAACTTGTGTATGACTATTCCATCAATCAGAACTCGTTCATACCAGGAGAAGTGAATTAAATTTCTCCCCATTTGTTTCCCAAAATTCTGTGCTCCCAGTCGCCTCAGTCCTTTTGCGCTCAGCCTTCCTTATGGTCCAGCTTTCACAGCCGTGCATTGCAACTGGGAAAACCATAGCCTTGACTATACGCACTTTTGTTGGCAGGGTGATGTCTCTGCTTTTTAGTATGTTATCTAGATTTGCCATAGCTTTCCTCCCCAGGAACAAGCGTCTTTTAATTTCTTGGCTGCAGTCCCTGTCTGCGGTGATCTTGGAGCCCAGGAAAATAAAATCTGTCACTACCTCCATTTCTTCCCCTTCTATTTGCCAGGAAGTGAGAGGATCGGATGCCATGATCTTAGTTTTCTTAATGTTGAGTTTCAAGCCAACTTTTGCACTCTCCTCCTTCACCCGCATCAAGAGGCTCTTTAGTTCCTCTTCACTTTCTGCCATGAGAGTGGTATCATCTGCATGTCTGAGGTTGTTGATATTTCTCCCAGCACTCTTGATTCCAACTGGCGATTCATCTAGCCCTGCCTTTCTCATGATGTGCTCTGCATATAAGTTAAATAGGCAGGGTGACAGTATACAGCCTTGCTGAACTCCTTTCTCAATTTTGAACCAATCAGTGGTTCCGTGTCCAGTTCTCACTGTTGCTTCTTGACCTGCATATAGGTTTCTCAAGAGACAAATAAGATGGTCTGGTACTCCCATCTCTTTAAGAACTTGCCACAGTTTGTTGTGATCCACACAATCAAAGGCTTTAGCATAGTCAGTGAAGCAGAAGTAGATGTTTTTCTGGAACTCCCTAGCTTTCTCCATGATCCAGCGTATGTTGGCAATTTGATCTCTAGTTCCTCTCCCTCTTCGAAATCCTGCCTGTACTTCTGGTAGTTCTCGGTCCATATAATGCTGGAGCCTAGCTTGTAGGATTTTGAGCATCACTTTGCTAGCATGTGAAATGAGTGCAATGGTGCGGTAGTTTGAACATTCTTTGGCATTGCCCTTCTTTGGGATCGGAATGTAAACTGACCTTTTCCAATCCTGTGGCCACTGCTGAGTTTTCCAAATTTGCTGGCATATTGAGTGTAGCACTTTAACTGCATCATCTTTCAGGATTTTGAATAGCTCAGCTGGAATACTGTCACCTCCACTAGCTTTGTTGTTGCTCAGACTTCCTAAGGCCCATTTGACTTCACATTCCAGGATGTCTGGCTCGAGGTCAGTGACTACCCCATCGTGGTTATCAGGGATGTTAAGCTCTTTCTTGTATAGTTCTTCTGTGTAATCTTGCCACCTCTTCTTAATCTCTTCTGCCTCTGTTAGGTCCCTGCCATTTTGGTCCTTTATTATGCCCATCTTTGCATGAAATGTTCCCTTCATATCTCTAATTTTCTTGAAGAGATCTCTGGTCCTCCCTATTCTATTGTTTTCTTCTATTTCTTTGCACTGTTCATTTAGGAAGGCATTCTTATCTCTTCTAGCTGTTCTCTGGAATTCTGCATTCAATTGGGTGTATCTTTCTCTTTCTCCCTTGCCTTTCGCTTCCCTTCTTTCCTCAGCTATTTGTACAGTTTCCTCAGACAGCCATTTTGCTTTCTTGCATTTCTTTTTCTTTGGGATGGTTTTAGTTGCTGCCTCTTGTACAATGTTGTGAACCTCCGTCCATAGTTCTTCAGGCACTCTGTCGATCAGATCTAATTCCTTAAATCTATTTGTCACCTCTACTGTATATTCATCAGGGATATGATTTATGTCATACCTGAGAGGCCTAGTGCTTTTCCCTACTTTCTTCAACTTAAGCCTAAATTTTGCCACCAAAAGCTCATGATCTGAGCAACAGTCAGCTCCTGGTCTAGTTTTCACTGACTGTATAGAACTTCTCCATCTTTGGCTGCAGAGCACATAGTCAATCTGATTTCTGTGTTGACCGTCTAGTGATATCCATGTGTAGAGTCGTCTCTTGGGTTGTTGGAAAAAAGAGAAGTAGAGGTGAGCAAATCCAGTCTGAAAAGCTGGTTTTATGGGATGAAAGGCAAATTCATATTTACTTTTCAACAATTTGTTAATCTAGAATAAATGTGTGATAAAACAAAGCTGAGGGAATTCCTTGCTCTTCCATATTTGAACAAAAACCTGCTTTCAGAAGGCCTGTCTGTATACTACCTCAGCCATTTTTCACAGCACCTGATGTCTTTTGTATTGTCCATATGGAAACTTCCCAATTTACTTTAGTAGGCGCAACCGCAAGCTTTATCAGTCTAATTCGAGACACTTCAGCACAAACCCATGAAGCTTTAATCCCCTTTACTAGAACTCTGGTTGTACAAATGAGCTGGTAAGCTGTCCTAAAAAGACATCTAAGTATTGCCTGCATGTATATTTTTACTTTCCCCCTTCCAAAGATTGTATGGCACCATAATGAAGTAAGAAGACCTTGCAATGCAAATTCTGCAAGATGGTGTCCTTTTCCGTTGTCTGTATAGTACAAAGGCCCACAGCGATGCTGAATGAATTACACAGTCGCTTATATAGCCCTCATACAGTAAACCCCTGACTGAACAACATTAACATACTATTGCAGAAGGTGAGGAAACATACAAAAGAGGCACTACAATCAATGAGTTATGGCCTACAAAAATATGGCCAAATTGGAAAGGAATCCCATGACATTTGACGGGACACATTGCTTGAGCGACCCTGTTTCTTCCTTTATTGTGGCTAATATAAATAGGCAGAAGAAAACCTGAACTGAGCCTGAGTCATCCTTGACAATACTTACAAAATGAAGATTACAAGACCATACATGCTTAGACAGGCCAACAATTGCCAGCATGCCCTATCTAGCATATAAGGGCAGGATAGGGCAGGGCACTAGCACCTTAGCAGCACTGTATGCTATGTCCCATGTTAAGTCTGTGTGCCACATAGAAGAGACAGAGAGAGAGGCTACCCTTCACTCCTATTGTAACTTTTCTATATGTATGTTTATAGATAATTTTAAAAAGTTATTTCACTACACAAATTTCCAATCAAATTTCTAGCAAAACTGGGATATGGAAGTGCTTAAAATTATATCACAGCAAAAAATATTAAAATAACAAATGCTTACCAATTAAACTATGATTATACTGGCTTGGTCTCACTTCAGGAAAAGATAGTTCTTTGTGGAACTCTCTGCGTGTTGCTGTCAACAGTGCCAACAGTGTTTGACTTGGTGCCTGCTAAAGACATTTTATTTAAACAAGACGTTCCTGATCGACAAGCCAAAATTTTACTGTCACAATCACATTTAAGTATTTTCATTTGATTATATGGTTCAATGATGTATTTTAAAATTATTTCTAATTTTTCACCACTCAGAAATCCTGTAGGATAAACAGCAATTTATATAAGGGTTGTAAACAGAATATATAAATAAAATAAAAGGCACAGTCCTATGCATGTTTAGTTAGAAAAAGTCCTATGCCAGAAAAAGTCCATTTTGGTCCATGGATTCTGGCTTGGCATTGACAACTACTGCTTCAAGGTATGGGTTTGTTTTTATTGGTTGTGGTCAAGTGGCCTTTTACTTTTTACTGTTTAGGCATTGCTATTTGAAAGACTTTTTATTTTGTGGGGAGCTGAATGGTGATGGCAAAAAAAGATAAAAAAATAAATTGTATTTCCTCTGGCTTTTGTGGGCCTACTCTAGAATAATTCAGCACACTGATATGTCAAAATGGCTAAGAGACTGAGCTACAGAGAGTCCATGATGCAGCTCTTATAACTGTCTTGAACTTATAAAATGGTCTTAAGCAAACCACCATGTTTTGACCACACTGGCTTCTGCACTGTCCTATCTGGCAAAGCTGTTTGTAGTCCTTTCTGGAGAGCACCAAGGGAGTGAAGGTTTGGATGATGATGATGATGATGATGATGATGATGATGATTTCATAACAAAACATTTTAATCCTCTCCATTCAGTATTCCAGCCACTCCATTTCACCAACTCAGCCATGTCCCACTTTTTCACCACAGAAGTCAATCAGCATTCCATGGCAACTAAGCAGACCTGAACTTGTTTGGGATGTTTTTGGAGTCCCTCCAAGGTTTCTTCCATGAATATTGTTTTTCTATTTCTGGAAAACTTTGGGGGCTACCATTCCCCAAAGTCTGCCAAGAACTCTGCCTTGTGCCTGGATGAAGCCATTTAGGCTACATAATGCCCTGAACAGCAGAAATAGAGAAAATGATGATCTTTTACATAACATGCTTTAAGAGAGAGAGAGTTGGTAACACTCATAAACACGTTCACATTGCAGTGATACTCCCATTCTTGTTATTCACACCTCTAAATCTTGAGAGCTAAAAACAAAGAAAGCACTTTGAAGCTGGGGAGGGGGAAAACACTAATGAATATGCACTTTTAAAAGATTTTATAGCCTGGTTCCTGAGGCATCAACATGTATTGCTATTGTCTTCGAGATTTATTCCTCAGTGGTGAAGGTTAAAAGCACAGCACATTTCTACATGAATTCTTCTCCATGGGTCACCATCTATTAGCAGCCTTTGACCTGACTTATCTATGATGTTGCAGGCAACTGTAGTGACAGCATATGGCAGTCAATAGAGCATGGTGTTGCCATGCTGCAGATCATATTGTTTGAAGTGGTGCCAGGTTTTCTGCTTCAACTAGCTTTGCATTGGAAAAACATGTAGTTGGAAGTCCTGTGGATGGGGCTTAATGGCTATCTTTGCCTGCTTCACTAGATTCAATTTATAGAGACATTCTCTTTTTTATTATATTGACCTGTTTGCATTCCTTTTGGACCCCATTATATCCGGGATGAGATATGACAAAGATAAAATATCATTGAGCAGGCGGCTCAGGAATTCTACAAGCTGCTCAAGCAGGTGGGCACAAGATGAGGAGCTTCACGGATGAAGATGTGGGACAGAGCAGTTTCTAGGCCCTGAACAGCACTGCAGGTACTGGCTCAAGTATTCCAGATAAGGAAACAATGTTTTCTCAGGATTCAGTGGATGGATCCAATTTGAGAACCTTACTGGAAAAAGATCTGGGACAGGTGCTGATTCTTCCTTGGAATTGCTGCTGAGAATTCGGTTTCTGGGTGTTCTTGATTCTGAGGCATGACAGTTAACCTACATGGTAGCAGCTGTATGTAGACTTTTGAGGGTGGAGGGGTTGCTGGCAGGGATTAAAAATAGGCGTATTCTTGCCATAACTTCATTCCATGTATCACATTTTTCCTACTGATAAGCTGTTTTTTTTCCATAAACTTTGAAAAAGCCTTGTGACCCAAAAGGGAAAGTGCTCTCTCTCTCTCTCTCTCTCTCTCTGTGTGACTGTGCACCACCCTTTCATTGCACCTCCCTCATCCTGTAGATGGACTCTATCTCACTAGCATTGTTTCTGCCTTCAGATACACAGTATCCCCAGAGAGAGATCTAATTGTGTCCTTTCCCTGATTAGGTCTACAATCCAAATAAGCCACACTGGAGGAAATGGCTTGCCGCTTTAATAAGCAGGCCAGCCCATTCTGCCATTTCAATCAGCTGAAATATTTCTCATTTTGAGGTGAAGGCATAAATCAAAGCTTAATATGCTTTGTATGCACTCTCATATATGTTTAAATAGTGATCTTTTTCTTAAAGATTTCATGATTTAAGACTTATAATTGTTTATCTTAGTTTAAATGTGAAGTAACAGATCTTCTAGTGTATCTTCCACCTTTGTAGACCAACTTTCTTTACAACAGATCATTTTAATATGGTTAATCATTTATATAGCTGATCCTGTTCAATCTTTTCATTAGTGACCTGGAAGAGAGGGTGACCAATGCCACTGTATGATGCATAGCCAGAAGTGTGGCTTCTAGATCAAGAGACGTATTACTGTCACTCTATACAGGTCTTGTGCACCCACAGCTGGAGTATTGTGTTCCGTTCTAGTTTTCACATGACAGGAAAGATATAGCCAGGTTCAAAGTGGTGCAGTGTAGGGCCACAAGAATGGCAGCCAGATTGCAGGGAAAGAAGTATGAGGCAAAACTGAGGAAACTGAGTCTTTTCAGCTTGGAGAAGAGGAGACACTAAGGGTGACATACAGGAATGTGAGGGGGTGTCACACAAAGATACCTGTTTTCCTCTGCTGAGGAGGGCAGGACGCATTCCAATGGAGCAAATCTCAGGGGACGAAGGTTCAACTTGGATGCCAGGAAATACTTCCTGATAGTTAGGACTCCGAGGGTATGGAATGGGCTTCCACAGGAGGTGATTGGAGCCTCATTGGTAAGGGCATTCAAGGATAGGCTGGACATGCACATGATAGGCATGTCATGAGTGGAACCAGCTGGAGCCGGGGTCAGAGTGGATGGCCTGGGAGGCCCCTTCTGACTTGCTCTATGTTTCTAATGTATCAGCAGAGATTCCACAATATACTGCAGAACCAAAATAAACTGCAAATACATTATAAACATTTTAAAATCAATAATACATTAAAAATTTTGGGATATTAAGAATACAAATATCTGGCATTTGGGTGCCAGGAAGGCTTCTCTTGCAAGGGATTTTGACCAGTGTATTGCCACCACTGGGAAATTAGTTTATCAAATGGTGAAGGGACTTGGAGAAGATGACATGCTTGGGAAGATTGATTTAGTGGAACACATTCTTCATTTAAAGCACATGATTTGTGCTGAGAAACAGAAAAGTAGCCAGTGGTTTTTTTTTTTGTTTGTTTTTTTTTTAAAGTACTGGTACGACATGATCCCAACAACCAATCTCAATTTTGTATTTCTTCTCAGCAAGGATAGCTCCAAAAAAGAAGCTTTAATGCCAACAGATCTTCATTTTATTTCTAAACTCTTATTTGCCACTTCTCCCCTTCTACTCATTTGTTCCTTCTTTCCCCTCACTCTCACCTCTGTTCTCCTGCTTACCCATTCTCCTGTTGCAGCCCTCTAGGGACAAGCCTTTCTACAACAAAAGATGAGGATATGCTTATGAATATAAAGGTGCCACAGCCTGGGGGATATTTTAGCCAACCAACATATTGTGGCACTTCCATACATGGAACATAATGATAACAGTTACAGAAATATAGTAATGTTATAGTCATAAGTTGTGAATTACCTGCAGTAAGAAAAACAGAAGCTGTAACAGCAGCAACAAATTTTTTCAGAACTTGCAATCTTAATACATGCTACTTGGTAGCTTATGAACAATTAGCAAAGGCCACAGCTAGATGGGTTGGACAGACAGAACAGTTACATGAAGCACATCGCTTCTGTCATTGCTTCAGCCACAGTGACAACACCTTCCCCTTTTCCTGGGTAGTAGGTAGACAGGGATATTGGAGAAATTCTCAGTGGACTGAAATGACATCAGGTTTCTGACAATCTACAGTGGAGCAGCTTTTCTGAGTTGCACAGATCCTTTTGCATTTTTTTTACTGCAATGGTCCACAAATTTAATAATACAAAAACACGCTAATGTTTACATCATCTCCAGCAGTCTGCTCATTGATTGCACGGTAAATTAAGAAAAATATGGAAAATATTGCATACCAGGGAAAGTGTTGTAAATTATGGTGGGAGTTTTTTGCATAATTTTCCAAAGGAGAAGGGGGAAGTCCAAATCACCCAACGAGCAGATAAGGGAGTGGATGATGTCTGGTAATCCTCAAAGCAGAGTTGGAATGGAGTGAGCACAAATCCACACATCAATAGGGGCAGGTCCTATCAGTTCTGAGCTTCAAATATTCTCTAGCTAGCCTCTCCTATTTCCACTAGTGCTCCGTATCTAGGCAGATTTGACACACATGCATTCAGTGCTTTGGAAAAATCTGCAGTTCAGCTGGTGAAATGAAATAGAACTGATGATGTTCATCCATCATTTTCAATGAGGACCTTGACATCTAACAGGTTGTGAGTTGCCCACAGTGTGTCCACAGGTGGCTGATAAGGCCAATACGGGCACGGAGTGTTCTGCCACATGACAGGCAGACATGTGTGGGCACCACTATTGCAACGTTTGCAACTCTGGCTTTACGGCGTGCTCGCTTCTCTTGTGCTATGGTTGTCCTTCTGGCTTCAGAAGTTTGGCAGCCTTGGTGGATCAGTGTGCACCATGTCAATCGGTCTTGTGCCAGGGTCTCCCAGGAGGTGGTGTTGATAACCAGGGACTTGAGAGAGGCTTTCAGTGTGTCTTTGTATCGCTTCTTTTGCCCCCCGTGTGATCGCTTTCCTTGAGACAGCTCACCATAGAAGAGCTGTTTGGGGATGCGGTGGTCTGGCATCCTTGCAACATGGCCTGCCCAGTGTGTCTGGGCTTTCATCAGCAGGGTGTGAACTGACGGCAGGCCTGCTCTGGAGAGGACCTCTGTGTCTGGCACCTTGTCCTGCCACTGGATCCTCAAAAGTCTGCAGAGGCAAGTCGTGTGGAAGTGGTTCAGTTGCCTAGCCTGCCTCCTATATACTGTCCAAGTCTCACTGGCATACATCAGGGTAGTTAGCACTACTGCTCGGTAGACTTTAAGCTTGGTAGCAAGGCTTATTCCATGGCAGTTCCACACTTTGGTCAGCAGTCTGCCAAATGCAGAGCTTGCCTTGGTGATTCTGCAGTTGACCTCGATGTCAATTGTCACTGCGCAGGAAAGGGTGCTGCCAAGGTATGTAAATTGGTCCACTGCTTGCAGCTTTTGTCCCTTCACTCTGATGGTGGGCTCTTGATATTGGGCTTTTGGAGCTGGCTGATGCATCACTTTGGTTTTCTCTGTGTTGATGAGGAGGCCGAAGTTGTTGCATGCTACTGCAAATTTGTCCATGCTGGCTTGCATTTCCTGCTCTGATTCAGCATTCAGGGCACAGTCGTCAGCAAAAAGGAGGTCTCGTAGCACAGTCTCCTTTATCTTGGTGACAGCCTGGAGTCTTCGCAGGTTGAACAGTTTCCCATTGGTCCTGTATTTCAGGCTGACTCCCAAGGAGTTGTTCTGAAAGGCATCTGTCAGCATGGCTGAAAACATTATGCTGAACAGGGTCAGTGCCAGCATGCACCCTTGCTTGACGCCGTTTGTGACGGAAAAGACCTCTGAAGCTTCTCCATCGTCCAAAACATGAGCTGTCATGCCGTTGTAGAACTGACGTACCATCAGGATGAATCTGTCAGGGCACCCAAACTTCAACATGATGCACCACAGACCTTCGCGACTCACAGTGTCAAAAGCCTTGGTGAGGTCCACAGAGATGGTGTACAGTTCACGATTCTGCTCTTGACACTTCTCTTGGAGCTGTTGGGCTGCAAAGATCATGTCCACAGTGCCACGCTCTTTGAGGAAGCCACACTGTGTCTTGGGTAGTAGACCCTGTTCCAGGTGGTCAGTCAGGCTATTCAGCAACACACGTGCAAGGATCTTGACTGTGATGGAGAGCAGTGATATTCCTTTATGATTATCACATACTTGTCGATTTCCTTTCCTCTTGTAGAGGTGTAAGATGGACATGTCTTTCAGTTCCTGAGGAATGGATGCTTGATTCCAGAAGGACTGGAACAGCTGAGTGAGTTAACAGCTGAGTTATTGTTTGACCGCATAAGATGGGATCCCCTCCAGCTGCGGTAAGCTGGCCAGGGTTCTGTGAAGCAAAGAATGTTTAGGGCACCTTTTCTAGCCCCTTCCTCTTACTATGGAGGTGAGCAGTGTGGTCCTAAAGAGGGCTGCTCAGTCACTCAGGTAGATGCTGAATCCAGCTGTTGCTTCGGTCAGCAAGAAGACGACCGTAGACCTGAGCTGCCTGTGTGCAGGTCCGTGGGTACAGCTCTACAGAATTACAGAATTGCAGTTCTACAGAAACTACTGAGTTTCTTATCCACCAAAAAGTTCTTACATCACTCAGGAGGCTGATTCAGCAGTCAAGCGTATACACTCTTCTCATATCGCTATGTGTATGCTGCTGGCTATTGTGTAGTCATGCATTTGTGAGGACTCAGGACTGACTCGTGACCTTAAAAACATCCTAGAACAGCTTATATCCTGCTCACCATTAAACCACCACCAGAGAAGGAGCCAGGTTGAGGGAAGAGCCTCTGCAGGAGGAAACGTTTGTCATGTTAGCAGCCACCAGGTGAACAGCTAGCATAGTAGCTTTGGTGACTACAGCACTGCTTGAACTCGTTGCCTGGAGGAAGGTTTCTCATTTTGCCTACATCAGGCCCTCGTGCCTCTGCCTGTGTCAGGAGCCAGCTGCTCTCCAAAGTGTTTTGCACACACTTGTGTAGTGGTGGAGGCCTGGCTCAGGGGTGCAGAAGCAAATCCAGGCAGCCATGCTCTTCTTAGTGGCCCCAGCCCTTGCCTGCCGCACCTCATTTGGTGGTTTCGCTGCTTTTGTGCAGTTTCCCCCACCATGCCACTTCTAAGAGGCTGGAATGCTTCTCCTACTTTCAGGTACTGCCAGCAAGAGATTTAAGGCGGGTAGTTCTGGCCCCACCCTTTTGCCTCTCAACATTGGCCTTCAGCCTTGCCCACCCCTGGAATGTGGCCTCTGAGAATGACTTCCAACTGGAATTCAGCCTGGAGAGAGGTTCCACCCTCCTGTCCAAAGCACACATTTGGAAAGGTTTGCAGGCCAGGAGCTATGAGATTCCATCACAGGATGAATTTCCCTCCAGCTAGGCACCGCAAGTCCAAATGGCTTGTGGCACTTTAATATATGTGCCTGTATGTGTTTTGTGTGTCTTCCTGCTGCCTGAGGCATGGGTCACTATTGGAGCAAAGAGTCTGCATGGAAGCAGGCATATAAGGATGGGCAACCCAAAGGCAGCTGAGTCCCTGCCTGAAGGCCAAATTGGGCATGACAGTCAATATATGTAAGCCTTTTTTCTCTTTATAAGGGCATCAAGGCAGCAGAGAACAAGTCTGGGACTGTGGTATGTGCAGAACCAGGGTTAGTCCTTTTCCTGGGTAACATCATTTCATCCAGCCATACCCTCATTTCTTTTTGCATCAGGAGGGAAGCTCCCCTTCTGTAGCTAACCATGGGATTGGGTGTGCTTGTGATAGTGGAGGGGGCAAGTGGCTCACCTCCTATGCTGTCCATCCATCTGCCCCAATTCTGCCCCCAGGGATACTATTTTAACTGCAAACATGATGCATCCTAAATAATATTGTGTCTGATCAGGCTTCCAATTGTAGCTTTTTTAGCACGAGGAACTTGACCAAAATCAAGAGCTTTATAGGTGTGGGTAGATCTCTCTCTATTGTGACAATCTCTATTGTTCCATCTGCTCACACAAGAGGACTCCATCTGTCCAGTACAGGTAAGCGACTCCCTCTTCTAGGCAGGGAATAAAAGACCTCTGTCCTTTTGCTTAAGGCCCTGGTGTAAGACTCATGGTATCTTAATGATGAGTCTCATGATTGCATTTCCTTTTCTTGCTCCTCCTGTTTTTGTATAATTACTTTCTCTAGCTCTCTACCTATTTGGAGCACATAATCATTTGGTTTAATTATAGTATGGAGTACATAATAGTTTGGTTTTATTATAGGCTATCTCATTTACTGATACAGCTTAAGTTGACTCTGTTAATGAGATCAGGGAAGGCAAGGGAGAAGCTCATCCTGTGCTTTGTGCCCCTCACTGAGGCACCTATGTGTCCATTACTTGTGAGGTATAAAACCTGCCCAGCACATACTCTATTGATGTGAACTGCCTTTGTTGCTCTGGGACTTAAAACTATCCAAGAGCAGGGCTTCGACTGTGAATACTGCCTTACTGAAATCCTCCCCTTCCCCCACAATGAGACCAGAAATGGTTCTTCTAGGGTGGAGGGAGGGTCCAGTTGCAGTGTCTTGAAGTTTTCAGAGAAATGAATTTGGGGCTTTTTAACTACTACCATCAGTTGCTTACTTAAAAATACCCAAACAGACTCTTTTCTTTCCTGAGACCCAGTTATATGCTGTGAAGTAAGTGACAAATATATGCTTGCATATAGGAAGAACATTACAGTAATGTGCCAATAAACTATGATTGTACTGCCTTGATGTGATTTCCAAAGTACTATATTTCTTAGATGAAGACTGCCCAAAGGCTTATGAAAGATTAGATCTTTTTCTTAGGCTTTCCTTTGCTTCAAAAGCAGACATTTTAAGTGTTAAGAGCCTAGGGTTGAAAAAATTCCAGAGGAGGTACGTGCTTTATAAATATTAGTAAAAGCTTTAGTGCAGAAGTAATAAAAATGGAAGTTAAAAATTGCATTTTATTCTCACCCTGCAATACAAGCCATGGATTCTAATTAACTTAATGTAAGAGTTGAAGACAAAATTCTCATATGTGTTACTTTCATTTTTTGGTCTTTAAAATTATAGTATGAAGTATAGGTTGCATTATTATCCTAACACACTATAGTCATCATTTGCACATGTTGTAAAATCATCCAGGGTCATGTTGCCTGGCAAAGTAAAAGGCAAAGGCCTATATCTGGTCTTTTTCAGATAATATATTTATAAATTATATCCGTTTGTGCACACACATATATTTGCTATATTTGGTGAGTTGGTGGACCCAAAGTATCCTTCATTACTCCTGTGCAAATTTGAACTCATTTTCCTTGGGTATTTTGAAAGACGCACTCCAGAATAAACAGGGCTTATTGTTTCCACCCTCCTACAAGGATCACTGCCTTGTCGTGGCGAAGGGGCTTGCGCAGCTCAATGAAGCTATGAGCTATGCCGTGCAGGGTCACCCAAGACGGACAGGTCATAGCAGAGAGCTCTGACAAAACGTGATCCACTGGAGAAGGAAATGGCAACCCACTCCAGTATCTTTGCCATGAAAACCCCATGGACAGTACCCAAAGGCAAAACGATATGACACCGGAAGATGAGCCCCTCAGGTCGGAAGGTGTCCAATATGCTACTGGGGAAGAGCGGAGGGCTAGTACTAGTAGCGCCAGAAAGAATGAAGCGACTGGGTCAAAGCCGAAAGGACACTCAGTTGCCGATGTATCTGGAGGTGAAAGGAAAGTCCAATGCTGCAAAGATCTTTACTCCATAGGAACCTGGAATGTAAGATCCATGAATCAAGGCAAGCTGGATGTGGTCAAACAAGAGATGACAAGACTGAACATTGACATCTTAGGAATCAGTGAACTAAAATGGATAGGCATGGGTGAATTTTGTTCAGATGACCATCAGGTATACTACTGCGGGCAAGAATCCCTCAGAAGAAATGGAGTAGCCTTCATAGTCAATAAAAGAGTAGGAAAAGCAGTACTGGGATACAATCTCCAAAATGACAGAATGATCTCAGTTCGAATCCAAGGCAAACCATTCAACATCACAAAGTCCAAGGCTATGCCCCAACCACTGGTGCTGAAGAGGCTGAAGTTGACCAGTTCTATGAAGACCTACAACACCTTCTAGAATTAACTCCAAAAAATGATGTCCTTATCATCATAGGGGATTGGAATGCTAAGGTAGGAAGCCAAAAGATAACTGGAATAACAGGCAAGTTTGGCCTTGGAGTACAAAATGAAGCAGGGCACAAGCTGGTGGAATTTTGTCAAGAGAATACAATGGTCATAGCAAACACTCTTTTCCAACAACCCAAGAGACGACTCTACACATGGACATCACCAGATGGTCAACACAGAAATCAGATTGACTATGTACTCTGCAGCCAAAGATAGAGAAGTTCTACAGAGTCAGTAAAAACAAGACCAGGAGCTGACTGTGGCTAAGATCATGAGCTGTTTGTTACAAAATTTAGGCTTAAGTTGAAGAACATAGGGAAAAGCACTAGACCACTCAGGTATGACCTAAATCATATCCCTGATGAATATACAGTAGAGGTGACAAATAGATTTAAGGAATTAGATCTGATAGAGTGCCTGAAGAACTATGGACAGAGGTTCGCAACATTGTACAAGAGGCAGCAACTAAAACCATCCCAAAGAAAAAGAAAGGCAAGAAAGCAAAATGGCTGACTGAGGAAGCTTTACAAATAGCTGAGGAAAGAGGGGAAGCAAAAGGCAAGGGAGAAAGATACAAACAACTGAATGCAGAATTCCAGAGAATAGCTAGAAGAGATAAGAATGCCTTCCTAAATGAACAGTGCAAAGAAATAGAAGAAAACAATAGAATAGGGAGGACCAGAGATCTCTTCAAGAAAATTGGAGATATGAAGGGAACGTTTCATGCAAAGATGGGCATGATAAATGACCAAAATGGCAGGGACCTAACAGAGGCAGAAGAGATTAACAAGAGGTTGCAAGATTACACAGAAGAACTATACAAGAAAGAGCTTAACGTCCCTGATAACCACGATGGGGTGGTCACTGATCTCGAGCCAGACATCCTGGAATGTGAAGTCAAATGGGCCTTAGGAAGTCTGAGCAACAACAAAGCTAGTGGAGGTGACAGCATTCCAGCTGAGCTATTCAAAATCCTGAAAGACGATGCAGTAAAAGTGCTACTCTCAATATGCCAGCAAATTTGGAAAACTCAGCAGTGGCCACAGGATTGGAAAAGGTCAGTTTACATTCCGATCCCCAAGAAGGGCAATGCCAAAGAATGTTCAAACTACCGCACCCTGGTCCCTGCCATTCAATGTCCCTGCCATTTTGGTCCTTTATTATGCCCATCTTTGCATGAAATGTTCCCTCCAATATCTCTAATTTTCTTGAAGAGATCTCTGGTCCTCCCTATTCTATTGTTTTCTTCTATTTCTTTGCACTGTTCATTGAAAAAGGCATTCTTATCTCTTCTAGCTATTCTCTGGAATTCTGCATTCAATTGTTTGTATCTTTCTCTTTCTCTCTTGCCTTTCGCTTCCCTCCTTTCCTCAGCTATTTGTACAGCTTCCTCAGACAGCCATTTTGCTTTTTTGCATTTCTTTTTCTTAGGGATGGTTTTAGTTGCTACCTCTTGTACAATGTTGCAAACCTCCGTCCATAGTTCTTCAGGCACTCCAAGGCCAAACTTGTACTCCAAGGCCAAACTTGCCTGTTATTCCAGTTATCTTTTGGCTTCCTACTTTACCATTCCAATCCCCCATGATGATAAGGACATCATTTTTGGGTGTTAATTCTAGAAGGTGTTGTAGGCCTTCATAGAATTGGTCAACTTAAAGATGTCTTTAAACTTTTATAAATTGATTTGAATATGATCATAGAATGTTAAAAGATATGTTATAGGGGGCTGACCCAGCTTGTCCGATGTATTTGATGATTGATGTTTTTAATTTGTAGTTTAAAAATCTTAATAAAATCTTTAAAAAATAAAAAAAAAAAAAGAATCGGTCAACTTCAACCTCTTCAGCACCAGTGGTTGGGGCATAGACTTGAACTACTGTGATGTTGAATGGTTTGCCTTGGATTCGAACTGCGATTATTCTGTCATTTTGGAGACTGTATCCCAGTACTGCTTTTCCTACTCTTTTATTTACTATGAAGGCTACTCCATTTCTTCTGAGGGATTCTTGCCCACAGTAGTATACCTGATGGTCATCTGAATTAAATTCACCCATTGCTGTCCATTTTAGTTCACTGATTCCTAAGATGGCGACGTTCAGTCTTGTCATCTCTTGTTTGACCACATCCAGCTTGCCTTGATTCATGGATCTTACATTCCAGGTTCCTATGGAGTATAGATCTTTACCTCATCGGACTCTCCTTTCACCACCAGATACATCGGCAACTGAGTGTCCTTTCGGCTTTGACCCACTCGCTTCATTCTTCCTGGCGCTACTGGTACTAGCCGTCCGATCTTCCCCAGTAGCATATTGGACACCTTCCAACCTGAGGGGCTCATCTTCCGGTGTCATA
This sequence comes from Varanus salvator macromaculatus, assembly GCA_023646645.1. Classification (NCBI taxonomy): domain Eukaryota; kingdom Metazoa; phylum Chordata; class Lepidosauria; order Squamata; family Varanidae; genus Varanus; species Varanus salvator. The sequence goes on from JAIXND010000756.1 coordinate 30,824,608, forward strand.
TCTTTTTGCCTTTTGGTACTGTCCATGGGGTTTTCATGGCAAAGATACTGGAGTGGGTTGCCATTTCCTTCTCCAGTGGATCACGTTTTGTCAGAGCTCTCTGCTATGACCTGTCCCTCTTGGGTGACCCTGCACGGCATAGCTCATAGCTTCATTGAGCTACACAAGCCCCTTCACCATGACAAGGCAGTGATCCATGAAGGAGATTCATTATTATGAATACAGAAAAATCCATGCAGATGTGATTAAAAAGGGAATACTGTTAAAAAATGAAAAGGTTTTGTGGGTGCCTTTGGATCCCACATTAGCAACCCCCTCACAAGTGCCATTGGAGGTGCCCAGAAAAAATGAATTAATATATGTACCTGGTGGCTATGAGCAGCAATTATCTAAGGAAGAATTGACCTCTAAACAGGTGAGAATGTTGTTTTATTCATTTTTGAAAAACAAATAACTTATCCAAATTTGGACATTTCTTTATACTCCAAAAATAAACAAAATTACCACCAATCATGTATCCAGTTTATAAAGTTTATAGATTTAATTTTTTTAATTGATTTTTTAAATAATAGAGATTTTAAATTTAAAACCTTTTATATACTGGATGGGCCTTGGTGGTCATTTTGTATGTTTTTGGAGTTCTGTATAACATGATTGCCTGCATATCAGTTGATTGGGAATTTCTTCATAGATTTGATAGAACTCTGTGCCTCTGCTTTCCATGCTTGAGCACCCATTTTGTATTGCTCAGTGATAAACTTTTAAGGCCCTTTCCTTGCTTGTGAAAATTCAACCCTCTGGCCCTTTTTTCTGTGGGAGGGGAACTCAGAATTGTCACAAGAATGCTAACAGAACAGCAAATTGAGTAGCATATCAGATTAATAAAACTGTCAAGCTTTATTCAGCAGAAGGATACCTTCTGTGCTGATGTGGATGGTGATGCTCTGGCTTCTATGCTTGGCAGAAGAATGAGATAAGGTGTAACTGGCAACAGAAGCTTGTGAATATTACAGTTTAATATTGCAGCAAACCATTAAGTTATAAAACCATCATTAAAATGATTTAAGGGTGATTCATGCTTGCATGTTCATTAGTCTATGCCTCATTACTTGATGACTAAACAGTTGAAGATGCACCACTGAATGTGTGAGCCCAACATTATCACTTGATTATGTACTTACAAACATAAAGGTGTGGGTAGATCAAACTGAAAACACATCCTTCTACATACTTAAATAAAGCCTAAGCTTGGACAGCATGAAATCCTATGGTGCTAGAGCACTCTGGGAACTGTTACACAAAACTAAGCAACAACCAGCATCCTCCAAACAAAACAAAACCCCATAATACTTTGGAACTAGAGTACTAAGAAATCTACATGAGAGACAGGGCAGGGCCGCAGCCCTCATCTCGCTGGCCTATGGACTGGGAACTGGACTGGCCTCACCACTGCCACTTGCCACTGATTCAGTGCTGCAAGGCCCCAGGGATGCTGCCGTCTGTGCAGCTGCGGAGGCAGATCTGTGCAGGCCCCTCTCCTCGCTAATGCTGTCTCCTGGGAATGTCTGTGTGCTCACTCCCCCACCTCAAGGCACCTGTGAGAGGGGATGCCAGGGTGGAAGGGTGGTGCTTGCAGGACCAGTCAGGGCTGGGCTGGGCCGGGCTGGGCCAGGAGTTCTGTCGATTTATTTTAAGCAGGGAGGCTGGGTCAGTGTTTTTATATTTGCATGGAGACAGAGGCATGCATAATTGTGTAACTGGGCTGAATTTTAATCACACAGCATCCTAGTTTTATTGAGGTTTTACTTGCTAGTTTTAACTGTTATGAGAGTTCCTGGGGAGTGCGTGTGCAGCCACCCACAAGACTCCTTCCAATCTGGTTTCAGACTTGGCTATGGAACTGAAACTGCCAGGTCACCCTATATGATGACCTGTGTAGGGAGAGGGACGGGGGAGTGCATCCCTATTGATTCTCCTGAACCTCTCAGCAGCTTTTGATACCATCAACCATGGAATCCTTCTGGATAGGCTGGCCGGGTTGGGAGTTGGAGGCACTGCTTTGCAGTGGTTCCACTCCTACCTGTCTCGCCACTTCCAGAAGGTGGTGCTGGGGGATTATGTTTCTACACCATGGCAGCTTTGCCATGGAGTTTGGTAGGGCTCCCTTTTATCCCCCGATCTTTAACATCTACATGAAACTGCTGGGAGAGGTCACCCTGGGGTTTGGGCTGCAGAGTTATCAGTACACTGGTGACTCCCAGCTCTACCTCTCTTTCACATCTAGTCCAGGTGAGGCAGTGACTATCCTTAACCACTGCCTAGCTGGGCCCATGGACTGAATGAGGGCCAATAAATTGAGACTTAATCCAGACAAGACAGAGGCCCTGTTGGTGGGTGGTTCAGCCTTCTGGGTAGTGATCTGAACCCCATCCTGGATGGTGTTGCACCCCCCCCCCAAAGGATAGGGTGCACAGTTTGGGAGTGCTCCTCCATCCACAGCTGTCCCTGGATTCTCAGGTGGTAGCAGTGATGAGGAGCTCTTTCCTTCAGCTTTGGCTGATCCATCAACCCTTACCTCAATGAACACTGCCTTGCAATGGTGACCCATGCTCTGGTAACTGCATGATTGGATTGCATTAATGATCTTTACGTGGGGCTGCCATTGAAGACAGTCCAGATACTTCAGTTGGTTCAGAATAGAGCTGCCAGGATATTAATGGGGACTGGCAGGTACTCACATATAACACCAATCCTCTATCAGTTTCACTGGCTGCCAATTGAAGTCCCAGCCCAGTTTAAGGTGCTGGGGATGACCTATAAAGCCCTAAATGACTTGGGTCCTGGGTACTTGAAGGAGCACCTACTTCCTTATGTGTCCTCCTGCTCCTTGAGATCTGAGGTGGAGGTCCTGCTCTAGGGCTTGAAGGAGATCAGGAGGGTGGCTACCCAGAGGAGGGCCTTCTCTGCAGTGGCACCCCATCTATGGAATATGCTCCTCAGGGAGGGTCGCCTGATGTAGATGCTTTATTCTTTTCAGCATCAGATGAAAACCTTTTTTATTTTCCCATTATTTTAATGCTTAGTTGGTTTTAATTTTGGTTTTTATGTTGACTTGCTGGATGCAGTATTTTTTCTGTTATTTTATTTGTTCCTTATTGTAAGCCATCCTGAGATGTCATTGGTGGATGGGGTACAAAAGTTTTAAATAAATTAATAAACACAGATATGGAAATACTTTGCTGAACAAACTGGAGCACTATGGGTTTTGAGTTTCTTTTTGTTCTGGAAGGCTAGTTAAGCAAAGGCCAGGACAAGAAAACCTTGGCTTGCAGTTGGTGACCTCTAACTCTAGATGTGTTGGGCTACAATTTCCAGTAGAAAAGTGTAGAAAGGTAATGCTGGGGGTTGTAGTTCAGCACATTCTTAAGGCCACCAGCTGAGGAAGGCTACTGTAAACTAATCACATTAGTTTAGCATGGAAACTCCAGAACTATAAATATGTCTCTGAGCTGCTATTCTGGCCAATCTAGACTCTGGCTGAAAAAAATGCTTTGTTCATAAAGTAAATGTATTAGCAGTCATTTTCAGACACAAAGAATAGGAGCTTCCATCCAATGTTTATAGGCAGTGCCCACTGTCCCTCGAAATATTTTGCACATGGAACTCCCATTAGAACAATGCTAAAAGGCCAGCAAGTTGCAACTATTTTAACTCTTTTGTGAGGATTCAAGGAGGCTCAAGGTTTTAAATGCTTGATCACTGCACTTCCAGGGCTCAAGGAACCTAATAGAGTGTGCCTACCTTTGCCATCCATACCATCACAACTTTGCTCTTCATGGAAACAATGACAACCTACTGATTGTTTTTGTACAGACACCAACATTGGTTCCCACAATTTCCTAGCATAGCCCCAGTATATTCTTGTTCTTGACAAACTTTGAGATCACTTTGAATACTTGGGAAAGACCTTCCTTAGGCCCAATGTCTTCTGAAACAAGTAATAACTGCTGGTCATGCTTCCAACTTTTTCCAGTCTGCTTTCCATTCTATTCCTTATGCTGCCAAAGCCCATATCATTCTCATTCACAGTTTGACCTGTTGGGTCTAAAGCTCCAACATCACCCAATTCCTTCACTTCTTTATGACTGTAACTTCCCTGCCTCTATCACTTATCTGTCCTTTCTCCTGGTTTTATATCTACATTGACTGTATGTTTGCAAGTTTTTGTGTGCAGGTAAAGAGAGACACATGATTTTGTATACTGTTTTCTGGATCAAACTTACTGGCTTAATCCAACCTACTTCTATTCTGTACTAAAACAATATATCAAGTAGCTTTATATATTCAATATATCAAGTAGCTTTTGGCTCTGGCCTCTTGGCAGAGCGGCAGAGCAGCAGAGGCACAGGCTGGGAGAGAGCGCTGAGTGGCCAGGGGACTGGCACAGGCAAGGTAGGAGCTGGGCAGGTGGGAGCAGAGGTCCAGGAGCAGCAGAGAGGGAGGGGGTGGGCCAGAGAGCGAGAGCAGCCAGGGGGAAGCAGGGGGCAGGGCCACTGGCCTGAGGGACTGATAAGGCCAAGCTCAGCCACTGCAAGCCCTTTTGGCTCTGGCCCCTTGGCAGAGCGGCAGAGCAGCAGAGGCACAGGCTGGGAGAGAGCACTGAGTGGCCAGGGGACTGGCACAGGCAAGGTAGGAGCTGGGCAGGTGGGAGCAGAGGTCCAGGAGCAGCAGAGAGGGAGGGGGTGGGCCAGAGAGCTAGAGCAGCCAGGAGGGAGCAGGGGGAGGGGCCACTGGCCGGAGGGACTGAGAGGGCCAAGCTCGGGCGTCGTCCCTCGTCTGTGTCCCTGAGCTGCGGTCCGGGCGGTCCAGGGACTCCCTTCCCTGAGACACAGAGGGTTGTTTGTTTGTTTTTTGTTTTGTTTGTGTGTTTTTGTTTTGTTTTGTTTGCACTTTGCTTTCCTTTGTTGTGCTTTGTTTTTTCTTCCAATTTAAATTTAAGTTTATTTTCTCCTTGTGTGTGTGTGCAAGTGGGGTTTTTGCCTGGGAGAACTGGGCGAGTGAGAGGAACTGCAGGACTAACAAGGCAGGGGACCAAGGTAAGGTCTCGGAAGGGATACCGATGGCAGACCAGGAGATGGCCTTGGCAGGAGTCACGGGTGTTGCTGTCTGCTGCAAGAGATGTGACATGCTTGCCCTTCTCCCCTAGGAGAGGCAGGGATACACTTGCCCTCGGTGCAAGATGGTGACCCTGCTAGAGGAGGAGGTGAGGTGCCTGAGGCCGAGAGAGCTCTCCAGGCCCCCCCGCAGCAGCCCCCCTCTCGACAGAGGGCTGAGGGAGAGACCACGGGAGGAGCAGCTGCGGAGACATGGAGGTATGTCACCCACAGGAGGAGGAGGCCAGCACGGCCTCCTCCTTCTCCTGGCACCAATCTGGAGCTGGGAAACAGGTTCTCTCCACTCGGGGAGGCTGGGGCTGATGAGGGCTCGGGGGACCAGCAGGACCCCCAGCCTGGGACATCAGGAGGCAAGGGAGCCACTGCAGGAGAGGCGAGGACCAGGGCACGGCTGCCCACCAGCACCGAGAAGGTACGGCGGCGGGTGATTGTTGTTGGGGACTCCCTGCTGAGGGGCACTGAGGCGGCGGTGTGCGGCCGCCCCAGCCTTGAGACAAGGGTGGTTTGCTGCCTGCCGGGTGCATGCATCTGGCATGTGAAGGACAGAGTGGGGCGTCTTGTTCGCTCCGGGGGTCACCAGCCACTCCTGGTGATCCATGTGGGCACAAACGACGTGGCCAGGCAGGGTGTGATCAGGATCACCAGGGACTTTTCGGCCTTGGGGAAGAAACTCAGGGAGCTGAAGGCCCAAGTGGCCTTCTCGTCGATCTTACCTGTGCAGGGATTTGGGCCAGGAAGGGACAGGAGGGCCTCTGAGGTGAACGACTGGCTTAGGGTGTGGTGCCAGAAGGAATGCTTCGGGTTCCTCGACCACGGCACTCGTTTTCTTGCCAATGGACTTCTAGCAAGGAATGGGTTACACCTCACGAGGATGGGGAAAAGGTCCTTTGGAGATGCTCTAGCGAGCTGCATCCGGAAGACTTTAAACTGAGCCAGTGGGGGGGTGGGTTCAGGCCCCCCAGTAACGTGTCTGCACTGGACAAGTGTGCGGGGAGGATCGGGGCTCTGGGAGCAGGGCTTTAGAGATACTGCAGGGACTGACAGGACTTCTACAGAGAGGGGCCAGGTACCAGGGAGGATGGGAGGAAGGAGGATGCTGGGCACTCCAAAGAAAGGAAGCGGTGGGAAGGAGTTGAGGTGCATGTACACCAATGCTAGGAGCATGGGTAATAAGCAGGAAGAGCTTGAAGCTCTCCTGGGAATAGGAGGATATGATCTGGTGGGAATCACAGAAACTTGGTGGGATGAAAGGCAAGTCTGGAATGTAAACATAGAAGGGTATCACCTTTTTAGAAAGGACAGGAAGGGAAAGAGAGGTGGGGGTGTGGCTTTATATGTCAGGGAAGGGATAGGATGCAGTGAGATAGAATGCAGCACAGATGGGGATTCGGTAGAGGCAGTCTGGGTGAAACTTAGGGGTTTTGACAGGGAAAGAGACCTGACAGTGGGGGTATGTTATCGCCCTCCAGGTCAACTTGAGACCCTGGATGATGTCCTGACAGGCCAGATTCTAAGGATATCTCGGGGGAGAGACACAGTAATTATGGGGGATTTCAATCTCCCGGATATTACTTGGGAGACTCACTCGGCGGTGACAGCCAGGTCACATCGCTTCCTAGAAGCTCTAGAGGGTGGGTTTTTCACACAGAGGGTCCGAGAGGCGACGAGGGGGGGTAACATCCTGGACTTGGTCTTGACCAATAGGGAGGAGCTGATAGATGAAGTACAGATTAGGGGAGCTCTGGATGCGAGTGATCACTCCATCCTTTGCTTTGAGATCAGGGGACTGGGGCCGTGCAGCAGGGTGAGCACTAGAAGCTGGGACTTCAAGAGGGCCAACTTTGGCCAACTGAAGGCCAGACTGGGGAAAGTCTCCTGGGATAGGTTACTGGAAGGTAAGCGAGTTGAGGAGGGGTGGATGGCACTCAAAAGGGAGGTTTTGCAGGCGCAAGCCCTGACAATACCTCTAGTCAGTAAGGTGGGGAGGCGGAGGAGAGTGCCGCCATGGATGCGAAAGGAGGTGGTTAGGGGGATTAGACGAAAGAGGAGCCTCCATAGGAAATGGGTACTGGGGGAAATAGACCAAAGGGTATACCGGGAGGAGGAGGCCCCTTGCAGAAGGGTTCTTCTCAAGGCTAAGGCTGATTATGAGCTGAGACTTGCCAAGAATATCAAGAGCAACAAAAAGGGCTTCTTTCAGCATGTAAATAGGAAAAGGAAGGGGAGACAAGTGGTGGGACCACTAAATAAGGAGGAAGGAGATTCAGTGACTGACATGAGGGAACAGCCACAGATGCTAAATGACTATTTTGCCTCTGTGTTCTCCCCAAAGCAGGACAGGGGATATCCGTATAGGAGATTAGATGAGGCTGGGGACTTAGGGGCAGAGATTTGAGTCACCCCCCTTGAAGTCGAGGGGCTCCTCAGGGCATTGGACATTACAAAGGCGCCAGGCCCTGATGGGTTACACCCGAGAGTACTTAGAGAGTTGGCAGGGGTTCTCTCACGCCTGCTGGCCTCCATTTTTGAGGCCTCGTGGAGAACGGGTGAAGTTCCAGAGGACTGGAGGGTGGCATCGGTGGTCCCAATTTTCAAAAAGGGTAGTAGGAAGGACATGGGGAATTATAGACCGATTAGCCTTAAGTCCATTGTAGGAAAAACAATGGAAAGGCTCATAATAGAGAGAGATCTAGTGATGCTAGATAGGGAAGGGAGGCTGACAGCCACACAACACGGCTTCCGCAAAAACAGGTCCTGCCAGACAAACCTTGTGGAATTCTATGACAAGGTTTCAAGATGGCTAGATGGAGGGGATGTAGTGGATGTGGTATACCTGGATTTCAGCAAGGCCTTTGACAAAGTTCCCCATGATATCCTGGTGGAGAAACTGAGGAGTTTTGGGATACACCAAAGCACTGTCCGGTGGATTAGGGCATGGTTGGCTGACCGAAAGCAGAAGGTAACCATTAGCGGGGAATCGTCGGGATGGCAGCCAGTGACAAGCGGGGTCCCCCAGGGCTCTGTCCTGGGGCTGATCCTGTTTAATCTTTTCATTAATGACATGGAAGAAGGGGTGAACGGTCTGCTGATCAAATTCGCAGACGACACTAAAACTGGAGCAGTGGCCACAACTGAGGAGCAGATACACCAGATCCAAAAGGATCTGGACAGACTATGGAAGTGGGCAGGAGACAACAGGATGGCGTTCAATGTGGATAAGTGCAAGGTCTTGCACTTGGGGCATAAGAATAGCTGTCATAAGTACAGGTTAGGTGACAAGTGGCTGGAGAGCAGCACTTGTGAAAGGGACCTCGGGGTACTGGTTGACCGCAGGCTAAACATGAGTCAGCAGTGTGATGCGGTGGTCACGAGGGCGAATGCCACCCTTGGTTGCATAGCTGGAAGTGTGGCTTCTAGATCAAGAGAGGTATTACTACCACTCTACACAACTCTGGTGCGCCCGCAACTGGAGTATTGTGTTCAGTTTTGGGCCCCTCATTACAGAAAGGATATAGGCAGGTTGGAGTCAGTGCAGCGTAGGGCCACAAGGATGGTGGCTGGTTTGCAGGGGATGCCGTATGAGGCAAGACTGAGGGAACTGGGTCTCTTTAGCTTGGAGAAGAGGAGACTCAGAGGGGATATGTTGGCAACATACAGGTATGTGAGGGGCTGTCACATGGAGATGGGGAGAGGCCTGTTCTCCCCTGCAGAGGAAGGCAGGACGCGTTCCAATGGAGCAAAGCTCAGGGAGCCAAGGTTCAATTTGGATGCCAGGAAGCACTTCCTGACAGTTAGGACCCCGAGGGCGTGGAATGGGCTTCCACGGGAGGTCGTTGAGGCCCCATCGGTGAGGGTGTTCAAAGATAGGCTGGACATGCACATGGTGGGCATGTCATGAGCGGAGCCGGCTGGTGCCGGAGGTCAGACTAGATGGCCCAGGGGGCCCCTTCTGACTCGCTCTGTTTCTATGTTTCTATGTTTCTATTCTGTAATAAATCTTACATTTCTTGATTTAAGCCTTAGTCTATATTCAACAGCTAATGTCTCCTAGATAAGTGTGAATTATATAAACTGCAAGCTCCACATGGGGCACCAAATCCAGATGTTGAGGATTTCAAGGCTCTTCAGCGCAAGTTCTCATGGCTAGGGCCTCTACTCTTGTTGGTTAGCTCAGCTGCTGAATTGCTACAATATATTGCTATTGAATTGTACTATAATTGTTTTGTTATTGTATTATTATATTGTATCTTAAATCTTGTAAACCATTCTAGGAGCCAAATTGGCTATTGAGGATGGAATATAAAAGCTTGTATGTATGTATGTATGTATGTATGTATAAATAAATAAATAAATAAGTAAGTAAGTAAGTAAGTAAGGCTATGGCCAAAAGTACTTGGAAAGCACTAAGTTGGGGAAGCTTAATTTAACCCTTACTTGTGTCAATTTCTCAGCATGACCAACTGTAGCTCACACCACTTGTGACCCCTGACAGCACTTTAGCTTTAATTGTTCTCAGTGGTGCATTATTACTTAATAAACACATACAGTGGAGGGATAAAAGAGGGTTCTTGTCAGCAAGTTTATATGCCTGCATCTGCATTGCAAGGTTCTATTTTTGCAATCATAGACATTCCTTTATGAGTGTTTGCTGTGTTATAGGTTACTTTCATTTAGCAAGGTTTAATCTACATGTGGAAAAGACACTAATACATATTTCAGCATTTAGTGCATTTTCTGCTAGTTTGAAGATTTGGAACAGCTCTAAATAATTCACTTTCATGAGTTCAAGCCTTTGACCACTCTGTGGCATAATTGGTGCATCTCAGTATGCTCTATAACCCAGGAACAGACATAATGCTGATTCATACCTTCTTTCACAGGAAGAAGCTATAGTGGATTCTCCCAAGGATTGTCTTAGCAGAGTTCTCAAAAAAGCACATCTATTATAGCCTGTTGGTAGGGTCAGCCTCAGTCTTCATGAAGCTGGCACAATTCAAGGCCTAACCACCATGCCAGAAGCAGTGTGGTGAAGGGTCATGTCTTGCTTCTAACAGATCACTTGCTGCTTGAGTGCAGTTACTGCTTTGGGACATCACTGTAGCTTCTGGGGCATGCCTTCACTTTGCAAGGTGAGTGAGCTTTGTCAGCAACAATGGAAAAGTCCACCATTGTTGGGAAGAGAAGACAGGGGATCACAAAGAGTGATTGCAGTGACAAATTATACTCTACAAATTTTGGGAAAGTATTGACCTCCAAGATAAAATGTGCTAATTCTTACATATTTTGATTAGAAAAATTAGAAAACAGGTGGAGTTTTCAAGATATTTCACAATGAAGATTTATACACAGGTGAGTATATTTGCCTACAAGGAAGGGAGGTGTCTGATGATCGTGATGTCTTGTAACTTCTCGACAAAGTACAGTAGAACTATGAAAATGGTACACATGGAAGTGTATACATTTATCTTCACTTTGAGACTAAAGATTATTATTCATCTGTAATTTATTGTTCTTTTATTGCAAGGTATATTTGTCTTGGTCCAATCTGCGCATTATACAGTCACATCTGGTGGCTTGTGGAAGTGTTATTGCCTAACATTTCCAACGAACAGTTGCATGATATTTTCCCTCAGAAGCCAAAATGCCTTGAAACTGTGTAAACTACACAGATACCTTCTGCTACATTTGTGCCAAGGTTATGTATGCATCTCAAAAGTGCAGTATGACAGCAGTGGTAAAAAATACATTGTTGCTAGTCATGAAGTCGCATTAGACCCATCACAACCCCACAGAAAACATTCCTCCAGGCTTTCCTGTCCTCCACCATTCCCCATTTAAGCTCATGCCGACTGCTTCAGTGACTCCATCTAGCCACCTTATTTTCTGCCACCCCCTTGTTCTTTTGCTGTCAATTGTTCCCAGCATTGGGCTCTTCTCCAGGGAGTCCTTCCTTCTCATTAGGTGGCCAAAGTATTTGAGTTTCATCTTCACTATCTGGCCTTCTAAAGAGCAGTCAGGGTTGATCTCCTCTAGGACTGACTGGTTTGATCGCCTTGCAGGCCAAGGGACTCACAGGATTCTTCTCCAGCACCACAATTCAAAGGCCTCAATTCTTTGGTGCTCAGCTTTCCTTATGGTCCAGCTTTCACAGCCATACATTGCAACTGGGAAAAGCATAGCCTTGACTATATGCACCTTTGGCAGCAGGGTGATGTCTCTGCTTTTTAGTATGCTGTCTAGATTTGCCATAGCTTTCCTCCCAAGGAACAAGCATCTTTTAATTTCTTGGCTGCAGTCCCCATCTGCAGAGCCCAGGAAAATAAAATCTGTCACTACTTCCATTTCTTCCCCATCTATTTGCCAGGAAGTGATAGGACCAGATGCCATGATCTCAGTTTTCTTGATGTTGAGTTTCAAGTCAACATTTGCACTCTCCTCTTTCACTCACATCAAGAGGCGCTTTAGTTCCTCTTAACTTTCTTCCATTAGAGTGGTATCGTCTGCTTTTCTGGGGTTGTTGATATTTCTCCTAGCAATCTTAATTCTCACTTGTGATTCAGCCTGAACTTTCGTATGATGTGCCAATATAAGTTAAATAGGCAAGAGGACAATATACAACCTTGCTGTACTCCCTTCCCAATTTTGAACCAATCAGTAGTTCCATGTCCAGCTCTCACTGTTGCTTCTTGACCCGTATACAGGTTTCTCAAGAGACAAATAAGATGGCCTGGGACTCCCATCTTTTTTAGAACTTGTTACAATTTGTTGTGATCCACACAATCAAAGGCTTAGGTGTAGTCAATTAAGGAGAAGTAGATGTTTTTCTAGAACTCCCTAGCTTTTTCCATGATCCAATTTATGTTGGTAATTTGATCTCTAGTTCCTCTGCCTCTTCAGCCTCTTCAGCACCAGTGGTTGGGGCATAGACTTGGACTACTGTGATGTTGAATGGCTTGCTTGGATTCAAACTGAGATCATTCTATCATTTTGGGAGACAGTACTGCTTTTCCTATTCTTTTATTGACTATGAAGTCTACTCCATTTCTTCTGAGGGATTCTTGCCCACAGTAGTATACTTGATGGTCATCTGAATTAAATTCACCCATTCCTGTCCATTTTAGTTCACTGATTCCTAAGAAGTTGGTGTTCAGTCTTGTCATCTCTTGTTTGACCACACCTAGCTTGCCTTGATTCATAGATCTTACATTCCAGGTTCCTATGGAGTATAGATCTTTACAGCATCGGACTTTCATTTCACCACCAGATACATACAACTGAGTGTCCTTTCAGCTTTGACCCAGTCGCTTCATTCTTTCTGGCGCTACTAGTACTAGCCCTCTGCTCTTCCCCAGTAGCACATTGAACACCTTCCGACCTGAGGGGCTCATCTTCCACTGTCATCTTTTTGCCTTGGGTACTGTCCATGGGGTTTTCATGGCAAGGGTACTGAAGTGCGTTGCCATTTTCTTCTCCAGTGGATCACCTTTTGTCAGAGCTCTGTATCACTACTGGGTATGCCTGGATGTTTTCTCTTCTTTTTTTTTAATAAGATTTTATTAAAATTTTAAACTACAAATTAAAAACATCAATCATCAAATACATCGGACAAGCTGGGTTAGTCCCCTATAACATATCTTTTAGCATTCTATGATCATAATCAAATCAATTTATACGCCTGGATGTTTTCTCTGCCATGCTGGCTCAAAGAGAGTAAAAGAGAGAGTCCACCCATTTGAGAGCTTTCTATATTGGTATTATGGCAACTTCAGGATTGTAGAAATTCAAGCTATTTCTAGCCATAGTTATCCCCTCTTTTAAAATATAGTTATAGCAATAGTTCACACCAGGTCAGGAGGATAAGACATAAGGCACAACACAGTGGAGCTTTACTGATGGCATATGGAGACTGCGAAAACTTGTTATTTTACAAGTCACTCAGAAGAAAATGGCCTTAGATCTAACTGTCACTCCATGCATTCATTGGAATTGGGAAGTAGACTTATTCTCTGAGATATCTAACCTGTATTTACGTAACTAATAGGCTAATTCAGGCTAAATCTTTCTGCAATTCAGTCTCCAAGAAAGTTATATATTGACAGTCACACAAACTAGCTCACATGACAAGAAGTTGGTTAAGAAGTTATAATGGCTTGTTAATAAGCCCCACACATGCTGGTCATGTGCCATCTGATTTACCTAATGACTCTTGCTGGAAACAGATTAATGTGATATTCAAACCTGGCAAGGGTACATGGCCAGGGTGTCTAAAAAGCCACTTAGTAATCCTAGCACAAGCCATGGACTCTGGCTTTGAACCAGCTAGCCACCCTTCCCAGATTGGGACTTCATGACAAGCCATGCCTGGAAAGCTAGATCAGTTGCCACATGCAGGGGTGGTTGAAAAGGCACCATGGCCTTTATTAACCACCTCCATATTATGTGAACCTGGCATCTCTGTTCAACCCTGGTTACACTACTGATGAGAGTGCGATGGGAATCCTTCTGTCTCTTGTCCTCTTGTCCTGTTTGACTTGGAAGAGGGGATGACCAGTCTGCTGATCAAATTTGCAGATGATACTAAAATGGGGGTGGTGGTCTCAACTGAGGTACAGGTAGTCCAGATCCAGAAGGATCTGGGCAGACTATGGAAGTGGGTGGGGGACAACAGAATGGTGTTCAATGCAGATAAGTGTAAGGTCTTGCACTTGGGACACAGGAATAGGTGTCACAGTTACAGGATGGGGGACAAATGGCTGGAAAGCAGCACTTGTGAAAGTGATTTTGGGGTGTTGGTTGACTGCAAGTTAAACATGAGTCAGCTGTGTGACATAGTGGTTTAGATGGCAAATGCCACCCTTGGTTGCATAACCAGAAGCGTGGCTTCTAGACTGAGAGAGGTATTACTGCCACTCTATACAACTCTGGTGCACCTGCAACTGGAGTATTGTTTTCAGTTCTGGGCTCCACATTACAGGAAATATATAGCCAGGTTAGAATCAGTGCTGTGTAGGGCCACAAGGATGGCAGCTGGATTGTGGGAGAAGCCATATGAGGCGAGACTGAGGGAACTGGGTCTCTTCAGCCTGGAGAAGTAAAGACTCCAAGGGGATATGTTGGTGACATACAGGTATGTGAAGGGGTGTCACACGGAGGTGGGTAGAGACCTGTTCTCCCCTGAGGAGGAGGGCAGGACACAGGGAACCAAGGTTCAATTTGGATGCCAGGAAGTACTTCCTGACCCCAAGGGTATTGAATGAGCTTCCATGAGAGGTGGCTGAGGCCCCATCGATGAGGGTGTTCAGGGTAGGGATGTCATGAGCAGAGTCAGTGGGAGCCAGGGGTCAGACTTGATGGCCTGGGAGGCCCCTTCTGCCTCACTCTGTTTCTGTGTTTTGTGGGATTCCATGGGAGGTTGGCTGGGTACTATGGGAAGAGAAAGCTGGACTAGATCAACCCCTGGCTGAATCAAACATGACTCTTCTTGTGGTCATTTCTTTGCCTCAGGTGAGTGTATATTATTTGTATTGCTAAGCAAGTATAAAACATCTAACATTTTCTGTAGATATTAAAATTGAAGATGAGACAGTCCCTGCCTGCAGGGTCATAATTTAGTGGATGTGCTACGAACAGAGAAATAATGGTGATAGAAAAGAAAAGCATCTCTGCAACAGCTTCTCTTTCACTGGCCAAAGGAAGAAGCTAGACTATTTTCACATTTGCCATAATGGTCTTTCTGGGAGGAAATGCAGGGCCTCCCCATGGTCCTTGGTCTTGTGGCTGATGGCAGAAGGCAGTGTGTGTCCCCCTTGAATTAAACAGTCTCAAGGAAACTGGCATTCAAGACAGAATGTTCTTTTTTGCAGGAAGAGGTGAAGCTGCTGAAGCTCTTCCTTCACTAAGTAACATCTAGGGCTAGTTGGGTCACTCTGTCAAGATGTTCTTCCTGGAAGACAGGAGGTACAAGCCTTGTTGCTTTGGCCCCCTTGCTAAGGGCAGTGGTCAGAGCATGCCTTCCTTCAGCTCAGCAATCCTAGTGTATTATCACACAGACTGTGTGCAGTAGGTAGTCCCATGCATCTTGATAACCTAGGCAAATTCTTAAATCTGTTCTTTTTTCCATGTTCAGATTTTTCTGTGGACTTGTTTATCAGAAGAGCTCATATTTGAATTATTTAATGTATCTTATAGCATTGTCGTTTGATTGTTTTGATTTGGCAGCTGTCCAATATAGAATTTTCTAATCTGATACATGTAAAAACTTACCAACTATTCCATACTATTACAATCAATTTTTCAAATACTGCCAATGCCACTGCATGACAGCTACTGAATACTACCAAATACTATATATCATTGTATGCCAGTCGTTAGATATAGTCGAATGCTAAATAGTATGGCATGCCAGCTGTAACCAACCATCAAATATTAAATGCTACTTCATGTTGACTATCAAATACGGTCAAATACCCAATATTGACAGAAGTTATAAATATTCATCTCTATTTATATTATGCTTTATCATGCTGTATTTTAGGGTCCTAATTTTTTGGAACTGCCTGGACAGTTTTTGGGTGGTTTAGGGATGTAATAAATGAAGTAATGACTTCTGGAATGAAATATCACTGAGTTTCAAACACTGAAATGTTAGGTGAATATTGAATGAATAGGAAACAACAGAACTTGCAGAGAAGAAATTTGTGGAGGAAATTTGTTTTTGGTGCAGATTCTTCTATTAAAATGTTATCATAGAATTTACTGTGTTTCTGACATATGCTATTCCATAATATGATGTTTGAAGATTCTGTGTACTTTTCAGTTATATTTCATGGCAGCATCCTAGAAAACCTATTAACAGGGAATATGATTTATTTATATTCCTGAGGCAAGTTGCTGTTGAAACACACAATTCTGGGCCAATTTCTGGATAGGTAGGAGGGAAACGACTGGTGTTTGTCTGGTGTTTGCAACTGAATAGCCTTCCCCCTCCCTGCCCCCGCCCCCTGGAACTAGATAAAATTTCTTCAAGGCCTCTCCTAAAAAGAATTTGAGATGGATTTTAATAGATGATTGTACCAGTCAAGTGTGCAACAAAGTAAATGAAAGATGCAAAATTATGTTATTTATAAGTAGCAGCATGAAGTACAAATATGATGTGCTAAATGTCAGTGTTTTCGATTTGGCATTCAAGCAAGCTGATATTTCACCGACATAATGTGACTATCTGAAATTCATACTAAATGCCTATAACCAACATGAAAAAATGAGTAACCTTCTTTCTTTACTCCAAAGTTGTATTTACAATGCAATCCTTATCCAGATTAAGCTGAGTATGCCTTATAGATTTCATTGGGACTTTTACATTGTGCAGAACAGAAACATAAGGTTTAGCTTTTGAAGGGAAAATACCCAATTGATCTTTTGTTTGAGTAAAGTTCAATTGTAGAAACCTATAATTTCTTGAAATAAAAGACTGCAATGTCTTCAATATTTTGAAAATCAAAGATTTTCATCCAAGATTTTCTTTAAATTTGAACACACATCAACATGTCATTGTACAAAGTGAAGAAGGTGGAATTGGTTTCCCTGTGGCTGACCACTGTGCAAACAGTGGATTCAATGGACATTTGGCATGATCAAGCATAGCCCTTATTATTTTCTTATGCTCCATAAGACTAGGATTTGGAATATTTGAATAACTATCACTCTGGAAAGACCATATTTTTCTGTCTACCCTGCCTGGAATGCAAAATTCAGATGAACTCACCAATGATGAAAACAAAATAAAGACCTACCAGCAGTTTGAGTTCTGGCATGATTCCTGTGATTACCATTCGCATATGTATCTAATATCTGATTGTAAAGGATCATGCCAGAGGTATCTCAGTCTGATTGCCAGCTTGACAGTCTGAAGGAAAACATAACACTTGAATGGAAATTATATTAAGTATGCCCATCCCCAAGCAATGGGATACATTTTTTGCTACAGTTCAAAATAAATTGTCCTCAAAATGAGATCTTACAACAGTTTTTTTCCTCTATACCATGTAATCTATACCCTCTGTACAAACATACACTTTGTATACTTTTGCTGACCATGTTTAATGCAATAGTTGACAAGTTTGTTAGTTTTACAGCTGAACCCAGCTACAAAAAAGCAATGGCTTTGTCACCTCCTTGTACACCCCCTTGTACACAAATCCTAAAAAGATACATGCATTACGAAAAAGCAGTTCTACTTCTGGGGAATAATTATTACTGCAAAAAACACATTCTGTTTTCAGACTCTGTTCTTTGGGCTGCTCACAGAATGCTCATTGTTCAAAGCACACCAGAGCTTGCATTTAAATGTTGGTTTTCTTCCTTTTTGTTGTACTGCGCAGAGAAATTAGAAAATAATCTGTAAGAAGCACTCGGAAGCACTATCAAAGTATCATGGACTCTAATCTAACTTGATGCTATATTGTAGAAATGCTGAACCATGTAATGTTATACCTCTGGTTCAGAAATCTGATCAGGCATGATGCATTAGATCAGGTCTTGGTGCCATTATCATCCCTTGTCTCCATGGATTAGTGTCTATGAACTATGTTGTGCTAATTGCATA
This sequence comes from Varanus salvator macromaculatus, assembly GCA_023646645.1. NCBI lineage: Eukaryota > Metazoa > Chordata > Lepidosauria > Squamata > Varanidae > Varanus > Varanus salvator. The sequence goes on from JAIXND010000756.1 coordinate 30,842,386, forward strand.
GCATGTAGCTGACACTAGTCTTTTGTTTTACCGTACCATAGGAATGCATAGTCCCGATTCAAAGAATCATAGAATTATAAAATAGAGTTGGAAGGGACCATGAAGGCCAAAATCCTGCTGTTGCAGGACATCAGTTTAAGCATCCCATATCCCCCATGCACAGTTCTCTCAGTCTCTCCTCATAGGGCAGTGTTTCCAAACCCTGGATCATTTTTGTTGCCCTCCTTGAGATCCCTTCTAATTTTTCTGCATCTTTCTTAAATCTGGGTGCCCAGAACTGGACACAGTATTCCAGATGGGGTCTGATGACTGAGGAGTACAGGGGAACTACTACTTCTCGTAATTTGGAAGTAATACTTGTATTAATGCATCCCAAAATAGCATTTGGTCTTTTTGCAGCTGCATCATATTGTTGGTTCATATTTAGCTCGTTGTCCAAAATAACTCCAAGGCCTTTTAGCTTTTCAGTTCTGTTGAGCCACGTATTCCCCATCTTGTGTCAATGCATTTGGTTTCTTTTTCCTAGGTGGAGCACTTGGCACTTGTCTCTATTGAATCGCATTCTGTTGCTTTCAGCTCAGCATTCAAGTTTATCAAGATCACCCTGGATTTTCATATTGTCTTCTAGAATATTCGCTATTCCACCCAGTTTTGTATGGTCTGCAAGCGTACTGCACCCAGGACTGAACCCTGCAGCGCCCCACTAGTTACCTCCCTCCAGTTTGAGAAGGTGCCATTGATGAGCACTCTTTGCATGATTTTGCAACCAGTTTTGGATCCACCTAGTAGTTTCTCTATCCAGTCCAGTTTTTGCTAATTTGCTTACCACAATGTCATGGGGCACTATGTCAGAAGCTTTGCTAAAGGTAGATTATGTCCACAGTGTTCCCTCTATCCATTTGGAGGGTTACCCAGTCAAAAAATGAGATTAAATAAGTTTGACAGAATTTATTTTTGATAAATCCATGTTGGCTTCTATTAATAACTGCATTTTCTTGGAGATGCTTGCAGACTAATTTTTAAAAATACAGTTCTCCTAATTTTTTCCAGAGAGTGATGTGAGGCTAACTGGTCTGTAGCTCCCAGGTTCATCTTTTTTCCCTTTTTGAAAATGGAGAGAACATCAGCCCTTCTCCAGTTGTCTGGCACTTTTCCTGTTTCCCAAGGTTTATTGAATAGACAGTGTTCTATCTGCTTATCTAATAGACAGTAGTTCTGAAAGTTCCTCTGGTAGCTCTTTTGTGACTCTGGGATGGACTGAGGCTCTGCGATGCATCACAAATATACGCAGATGGAGTTGGTAACACAGGGCAGTGCTGCACTCCCTCTGTATCTGTTGTGCCTGCAGCTCCCACCACTAGCACTGGTGGGAGGGGGTCAGCGCATCCTGAAACAACCCTTCCAAAGAGTGGAAGCACTCATTTCCAGAATGGTGACAGAGAGTGTCCACTAACTGGCCCTGTTCCAGAAATGCACATGTATCCTAATTTCAGGTTGTTTAGCTTCCTGTTGTGACAGTTTTGGGTTCCTCTGGTGCACAGGCAGTGCGGGATGCTGGCTGCAGATGGCTGCAGTGTGGCTTGGACAAATGCATGGCATAGCAGTCAATCTACTGCTACTAGCCAGAATGGCTCTATACAGCCCCCCTGTTCAGAGGCAGCATGCCATGGAATGCCTGTTGCTAGGAAACAGCAGGAGAGGGCCTTGGCTTGCAGCAATGCCCCCTTTGAGAATATTTTCTTACATGTAAATTGTTTGATGTTTCTGTCAGGAATGAAATTGATTGGGCCAGAAGATCCTTAGAATCTGGGCTTGTAATTTCTCCTCTATTAACTTAGTAATAGAGTAGAGAAAGTGGCTGAAATTAGAAATTAGGAGCCAAGATACTTCTCTACTATGAAGCAGCAACACTGCCTTCTGCTTCTATACCTGTCTACTAGGAGTAGGTGATGTTCTTCTTGTAAATCCACAGAAGGCTGAAAGTGGGGTAAAATATATTAAATGCATAATATAAATAAGAGGCCATACTGTTCTGAGCTGAGTGGAAAGCTCTTGGCTCTGTAATTATAATTTTCTCAACTTAGAAACAGCTATTCACATTTCATGTGACTCTAGAGTATACTGCTTTACTGAGTTAGCACTTATTTTCTTATTAGAGGAATTTCTGTTTCATGGTACCAGTATGACACTGGGATTAGTTCAGTTGCATGTGTGTGTTGTAAAATATACTCACTTTGCTGGAGCTTATATTTGTTGTTGTTGTTAGTCGCGAAGTCGTGTCCGACCCATCGCGACCCTATGGACAACATTCCTCCAGGCCCTCCTGTCTTCCACCATCCCCCGGAGTCCACTCAAGCTCACACCAACCACCTCAGTGACTCCATCCAGCCACCTCATCCTCTGCCGTCCCCTTCTTCTTTTGCCATCTATTGTTCCCAGCATTAGACTCTTCTCCAGGGAGTCCTTCCTTCTCATTAGGTGGCCAAAGTATTTGAGTTTCATCTTCACTATCTGGCCTTCTACAGAGCAGTCAGGGTTGATCTCCTCTAGGACTGACCGGTTTGATCGCCTTGCAGTCCAAGGGACTCTCAGGAGTCTTCTCCAGCACCACAACTCAAAGGCCTCAATCCTTTTGCGCTCGGCCTTCCTTATGGTCCAGCTTTCACAGCCATACATTGCAAATGGGAAAACCATAGCCTTGACTATATGCACTTTTGTTGGCAGGGTGATGTCTCTGCTTTTTAGTATGTTATCTAGATTTGCCATAGCTTTGCTACCCAGGAGCAAGCATCTTTTAATTTCTTGGCTGCAGTCCTCGTCTGCGGTGATCTTGGAGCCCAGGAAAATAAAATCTGTCACTACCTCCATTTCTTCCCCCTCTATTTGCCAGGAAGTGAGAGGACCGGATGCCATGATCTTAGTTTTCTTAATGTTGAGTTTCAAGCCAAATTTTGCACTCTCCTCCTTCACCCGCATCAAGAGGCTCTTTAGTTCCTCTTCACTTTCTGCCATGAGAGTTGTATCATCTGCATGTCTGAGGTTGTTGATATTTCTCCCAGCACTCTTGATTCCAACTGGCGATTCATCTAGCCCTGCCTTTCTCATGATGTGCTCTGCATATAAGTTAAATAGGCAGGGTGACAGTATACAGCCTTGCCGAACTCCTTTCTCAATTTTGAACCAATCAGTGGTTCCGTGTCCAGTTCTCACTGTTGCTTCTTGACCTGCATATAGGTTTCTCAAGAGACAAATAAGATGGTCAGGTACTCCCATCTCTTTAAGAACTTGCCATAGTTTGTTGTGATCCACACAATCAAAGGCTTTAGCATAGGCAATGAAGCAGAAGTAGATGTTTTTCTGGAACTCCCTAGCTTTCTCCATGATCCAGCGTGTGTTGGCAATTTGATCTTTAGTTCCTCTCCCTCTTCGAAATCCTGCCTGTACTTCTGGTAGTTCTTGGTCCACATACTACTTGCAGGATTTTGAGCATCACTTTGCTAGCATGTGAAATGAGTGCAATGGTGCAGTAGTTTGAACATTCTTTGGCATTGCCCTTCTTTGGGATCAGAATGTAAACTGACCTTTTCCAATCATGTGGCCACTGTTGAGTTTTCCAAATTTGCTGGCATATTGAGAGTAGCACTTTAACTGCATCATCTTTCAGGATTTTGAATAGCTCAGCTGGAATACTGTCACCTCCACTAGCTTTGTTGTTACTCAGACTTCCTAAGGCTCATTTGACTTCATATTCCAGGATGTCTGGCTCGAGGTCAGTGACTACCTCATCGTTGTTATCAGGGATGTTAAGCTCTTTCTTGTATAGTTCTTCTGTGTAATCTTGCCATCTCTTCTTAATCTCTTCTGCCTCTGTTAGGTCCCTGCCATTTTGGCCCTTTATTATGCCCATCTTTGCATGAAACGTTCCCTTCATATCTCCAATTTTCCTGAAGAGATCTCTGGTCCTCCCTATTCTATTGTTTCCTTCTATTTCTTTGCACTGCTCATTTAAGAAGGCATTCTCATCTCTTCTAGCTGTTCTCTGGAATTCTGCATTCAATTGGGTGTATCTTTCTCTTTCTCCCTTGCCTTTCCCTTCTTTCCTCAGCTATTTGTAAAGCTTCCTCAGACAGCCATTTTGCTTTCTTGCATTTCTTTTTCTTTGGGATGGTTTTAGTTGCTGCCTCTTGTACAATGTTGCGAACCTCCATCCATAGTTCTTCAGGCGCTCTGTCTATCAGATCTAATTCCTTAAATCTATTTGTCACCTCTACTGTATATTCATCAGGGATATGATTTATGTCATACCTGAGTGGCCTAGTGCTTTTCTCTACTTTCTTCAACTTAAGCCTAAATTTTGCCACCAAAAGCTCATGATCTGAGCCACAGTCAGCTCCTGGTCTAGTTTTTACTGACGTTATAGAGCTTCTCCATCTTTGGCTGCAGAGCACATAGTCAATCTGGTTTCTGTGTTGACCGTCTGGTGATGTCCATGTGTAGAGTCGTCTGTTGGGTTGTTGGAAAAGAGTGTTTGCTATGACCATCGTATTCTCTTGACAAAATTCTACCAGCCTGTGTCCTGCTTCATTTTGTACTCCAAGGCCAAACTTGCCTGTTATTCCCGTTATCTTTTGGCTTCCTACTTTAGCATTCCAATCCCCTATGATGATAAGGACATCATTTTTTGGAGTTAATTCTAGAAGGTGTTGTAGGCCTCCATAGAACTGGTTGACTTCAGCCTCTTCAGCACCAGTGGTTGGGGCATAGACTTGGACTATTGTGATGTTGAATGGTTTGCCTTGGATTCGAACTGAGATCATTCTGTCATTTTGGAGATTGTATCCCAGTACTGCTTTTCCTACTCTTTTATTGACTATGAAGGCTACTCCATTTCTTCTGAGGGATTCTTGCCCACAGTAGTATACCTGATGGTCATCTGAACTAAATTCACCCATGACTGTCCATTTTAGTTCACTGATTCCTAAGATGTCGATGTTCAGTCTTGTCATCTCTTGTTTGACCACATCCAGCTTGCCTTGATTCACGGATCTGACATTCCAGGTTCCTATGGAGTATAGATCTTTGCAGCATTGGACTTTCCTTTCACCTCCAGATACATCGGCAACTGAGTGTCCTTTTGGCTTTGACCCAGTCACTTCATTCTTTCTGGCGCTACTAGTACTAGCCCTCCGCTCTTCCCCAGTAGCATATTGGACACCTTCCGACCTGAGGGACTCATCTTCCGGTGTCATATCTTTTTGCCTTTTGGTGCTGTCCATGGGGTTTTCACGGCAAGGATACTGGAGTGGGTTGCCATTTCCTTCTGCAGTGGATCACGTTTTGTCAGAGCTCTCTGCTATGACCTGTCCATCTTGGGTGGCCCTGCACAGCATAGCTCATAGCTTCATTGAACTATGCAAACCCCTTTGCCATGACAAGGCAGTGATCCATGAAGGAGGGAGCTTATATTAGCTAATGGCAAATGGGTTACAGGTCCTTCATATATGTTCCATTTTGTAAAGCTGTCTCATATGCATTCTAGAATGTCCTTTCTTTTTGGCTTTACAGTAGAAAAATGTTTGTGGTTTGTGAAGAGGGCATATGAAGGCCAGGTGCAGTATTGGTTTCTGTTCTGGAACAAACTTCAATGTGGCCCACATTGCTATGCTGGAGAATGACAAAGTTTGTCAAGACAGTTGAAGGTAATATGACAGAGAGGAGAAAGTGACATGATTGTTTCCAAGGGCATACACAAAAGCGTTTGTCCCAATGCTGTTCTTAGTCAAAAAGTTTTGAAGTGTCACACACGGTGCTGGACCCTGAGCTCAAGGGCCTAGATGGCCACAATCCTTCCTATTCAGTTTCACCCCTTTTCTCCAGCTGCCAGTTATTTGGTGGTTTCCCAGTTTTTGTCTAGTTGTTTCCCAATTCTGAAAGTGTGAAACAGCTCTTCTAATCCTTAAGTTATTGGCTTTATGCATAAGGATGCTGGTGTGTTTTGGCTCTGACCCTTACGCTTTTGGTCAGAGCCATCCTGGAATGCAGCTTTCATGGCCCTGCACTACCACACCTGTGCACATGCACTGGACTTGCTCATCATGAATAGCGGTATTCCTGGGCAACCATTTTTAGATTTCCCAAGAACATTACCCATCCTCCTGGTTTGTGTCTTCTCAAGCAATGCTGGTAAGCCAGTCCTTACTGCAAGGAACCAATGCTATCCAAATAAATCTTTACAACAATTTTAAGGAACTTAAAAACAGGCAATGCTATATTGGTTATTAGACCCACACAAACACACACATCTGTCACATGTTCAAGCCTGTGGGGGTTCATGTTTCTTATTCAGCTGATTAGAAACCTGGGAGTAATGCTGAAAACCAAGTTCTTCTTCTAAACAAGCTCTTTATCATAAGAAGCCCTTAGCATAGTTCTTGGCAAATAAGTATTTGTGACCTCAAGTAATAGTGAACTTATCCACCAATGTAACCACCTGTGTTAGAATGCTGAACATCTTAGAGCTTCCTGGAAATCCTCTTTTTTTCAATGTTTCTAGCCCTCACTGTTGGAAAGTAAATGTTAGAATTATGACTTTTTGATTAAAAACAAAACATAACAAAAACAAAAAGAAAGAAGAAGAAAGGGACACGGGAAGATGAGGAGGAAGAGAAAGAGAGGAAGAAAATGAATGGCAGGTGCAGCATTCGTGACATCACTCAGTAGCTTTGTGCATTTAAAACAAAGAAGGGGAAGCTCTTTTCTGTAAAGAACTACGTTCCTTCATGGGTAATATGTTGAGAGCCCATTTTCGCCTTCTGCTTTCCCTTTATTTCCTCTCTGTTCCCACTCGGCAAGCTCTCATGAAAGGGACAGATTCTTCTTGCTAGGTGACTGAACTTGCCACACACAGAGGACTTTCTAAATTAGGCCAAGGGCTGCAGGTCACCCACCCCATTTAAAGGAATAGCCAGTGTCTCCAGGTATATTCTCCTCCATGGATCACTGCCTTGTCATGGCAAAGGAGGTTTGCATAGTTCAATGAAGCTATGAGCTATGCTGTGCAGGGCCACCCAAGATGGACAGGTCATAGCAGAGAGCTCTGACAAAACGTGATCCACTGCAGAAGGAAATGGCAACCCACTCCAGTATCCTTGCCGTGAAAACCCCATGGACAGCACCAAAAGGCAAAAAGATATGACACCGGAAGATGAGTCCCTCAGGTCGGAAGGTGTCCAATATGCTACTGGGGAAGAGCGGAGGGCTAGTACTACCAGCTCCAGAAAGAATGAAGTGACTGGGTCAAAGCCAAAAGGACACTCAGTTGCTGATGTATCTGGTGGTGAAAGGAGAGTCCAATGCTGTAAAGATCTATACTCCATAGGAACCTGGAATGTAAAGCAGTACTGGAATACAATCTCCAAAATGGCAGCATGATCACAGTTGAATGCAAGGCAAACCATTCAACATCATAATAGTCCAAGTCTATGCCCCAACCACTGGTGCTGAAGAGGCTGAAGTCAACCAGTTCTATGGAGGCCTACAACACCTTCTAGAATTAACACCCAAAAATGATGTCCTTATCATCATGGAGGATTGGCATGCTAAAGTAGGAAGCCACAAGATAACGGGAATAACAGGCAAGTTTGGCCTTGGAGTACAAAATGAAGCAGGACACAGGCTGGTAGAATTTTGTCAAGATAATATGATGGTCATAGCAAACACTCTTTTCCAACAACCTAAGAGACAACTCTACACAAGGACATCACCAGAGGGTCAACACAGAAATCCGATTGACTATGTGCTCAAAGATGGAGAAGCTCTATACAGTCAGTAAAAACTGTATAGAGGTGACTGTGGCTCAGATCATGAGCTTCTCATTGCAAAATTTAGGCTTAAATTGAAGAAAGTAGGGAAAAGCACTAGGCCACTCAGGTATGACCTATATCATATCCCTGATGAATATACAGTAGAGGTGACAAATAGATTTAAGGAATTAGATCTGATAGACAGAGTGCCTGAAGAACTATGGACGGAGGTTCACAACATTGTATAAGAGGCAGCAACTAAAACTATCCCAAAGAAAAAGAAATGCAAGAAAGCAAAATGGCTGTCTGAGGAAGCTTTACAAATAGCTGAGGAAAGGAGGGAAGCGAAAGGCAAGGGAGAAAGAGAAAGATACACCCAATTGAATGCAGAATTCCAGAGAATAGCTAAAAGAGATAAGAATGCCTTCTTAAATGAACAGTGCAAAGAAATAGAAGGAAACAATAGAATAGGGAGGACCAGAGATCTCTTCAGGAAAATTGGAGATATGAAGGGAACGTTTCATGCAAAGATGGGCATGATAAAGGACCAAAGGACCTTCGGGCTGGCGACCGAAGGGCTGTGGCCAAAGGGCACCACCATTTGGGGCGCTATTTGGGGGGCCGTGCGGGGGCTGGGCTGGCCAGGGACCTTGGCCCGTGGGGTGGACTGATGGCGGTGGCAGGTAAGTTGTTAAAAGGGGGGGGGGTTAATGGGGTTTTAGATTTTTAAAATAATTTTTGTGTTGGTGCATCTCGGCTGTTGTTTTGTTTGTTGTTATGTCTTTGCCTGGGGAGCGCGGGGGCACCGCCATTGGGGTGGTGATGGGCAGGGGGCGTTACAGCAGTGGGAAATTAACATGTCTGCCTAGAAGAAGGAGGGACAGATGGTTAACACCTGTCCCTCGTTCTGGTTATTCTCCCAGCCGGCGGGTTCCCGGTAGCCATGTCAGCTGCCCCCCGGGCCTTTCAGGGCTGTTGTTAAATGCTAGGTCGGTCCACAATAAATCTGTCCTCATCCACAACTTGATTGTGGATGAGGGGGCCGACCTGGCTTGTATCACTGAGACCTGGGCGGGAGAGCAGGGGGATGTCTCCCTCTCACAACTCTGCCTGCCTGGGTACCTAATTCAGCACTGCTCACGCCTGGAGGGGAGGGGAGGGGGGTTGCTCTAGTTTATCGGGCTTCAATTTCCCTTGTGGGGCTTCCTGTTCCCTCGAGACCGGGACTGGAGTGCCTCCACTTGGTGTTGGGTGACCGAGACAGACTGGGGATTGTGTTGGTGTTCCGTGCACCCTTCTTCCCAACAGACTCCCTGCCTGAGCTGACGGAGGTTGTCTCGGACCTGGTGTTGAAGACCCCCAGGATGGTGGTCCTGGGGGACTTCAATCTCCATGCCGAGATGGCTCTTACCGGGGCGGCTCAGGACTTCATGGCCTCCATGACAGCCATGGGGCTCTCAACACATCATCGGCCCAACCCATGAACGTGGACACACTCTGGACCTGGTTTTCTCGACGGGGCAGGAAGAGGGTGATCTGAGGGTGAGGAATCTAAACTTGATGCCCTTGTCATGGTCAGATCACTTCCTCATAAGGTTTGAGCTCGAGAGCGGCCTCTCCCTCTGTAAGGGTGTGGACTTGATTTTGTGGGTCCGCCCTCGGAGCAGGATGGATCCTGAAGGATTCCTGAATGCTCTGGGGGAGTTTCCGGCTGACAAGGCTGGTGATTCTGTTGATACCCTGGCAAAATTGTGGAATGAGGAGATGACCAGGGCTATCGACTCGATTGCTCCCAAGCGTCCTCTTCCATCTAGCCGAGCCCGTGCATCTCCATGGTATACGTTCGAACTACGGGTGATGAAGCAGGCTGGGAGACGACTAGAGGACAGGTGGAGGAGATCATGACAGGTATCTGACCGAACACACTTGTGTGTGCACTATCACGCCTATGCTGTGGCGGTGAGGATGGCGAAGAAGAAATTCTTCTCCATTTCCATTGCCTCCTCACAATGCCGTCCGGCGGAGCTCTTTCGAGTGGTTCAGGGCCTAGTCCATCCAGGCCCTAAGAAAATCTGGTGCCGCCCTCGGACTCCCGCTGTGACAAGTTTGCCAAGCATTTTCGGGAGAAAATCATTCAGATACGCTGCGAGCTTGACTCTACTTTAATAGCAGATTCTACTGTGGAGCCGCCTTTGACGCCATCTGGTCCTTGCTTAATGGATGAATTTCAGTTGTTGCGGCCTGATGATGTGGACAAGGTGCTTGGACGAGTACGCCCTATCACTTGCGTACTAGACCCATGCCCTTCTTGGCTACTAAAGACAGCCAAGGACGGGATTGGACCCTGGATCTGGGAGGTGGTCAACGCCTCTTTAAGAGACGGCCGGGATCTAAAGATGGCAACCCTGGATCCAGAGGTGGCCACCAATTATAGACTGGTGGCCAACATCCTGTTTTTGGGCAAGGTACTAGAGCGGGTGGTGGCGGGACAACTCCAAGCACTCCTGGAGGAAATGGATTATCTGGACTCATTTCAGTCCGGTTTCAGACCCAGGTATGGCACTGAATCTGCCTTGGTCGCCCTGTACGATGACCTGTGCAGGGAGAGAGACAGGGGGAGTGCATCCCTGTTGATTCTCCTGGACCTCTCAGCGGCTTTCAATACCATCAACCATGGTATCCTCCTGGATAGGCTCGTGGGACTGGGAGTTGGAGGCACCTCTTGGCGGTGGTTCCATTCCTATCTCAACGGCTGATTTCAGAAGGTGGTGCTGGGGGACTATGGCTCTGCGCCATGGCAGCTATGCCATGGGGTACCGCAGGGATCCATTTTGTCCCCCATGCTATTTAACATCTACATGAAACCGCTGGGAGAGGTCATCAGGAGGTCTGGGCTGTGGAGTCATCAGTACGCTGATGATACCCAGCTCTACCTCTCATTCTCTACCGATCCAGGTGAGGCGGTGGCTGTGCTGAACCGGTGCCTGGCCAAGGTAATGGGCTGGATGAGGGCCAATAAACTGAAGCTCAATCCAGACAAGACGGAGGTCCTGTTGGTGGGCGGTTCGGGTCTTGGAGTGGGGGATCTGGGCCTTTTCCTGGATGGGGTTGCACTCCCTCTAAAGGACAAGGTCTGCAGCTTGGGGGTACTCCTCGACCTGGAGCTGTCATTACAGGCCCAGGTAACAGCAGAGGCGAGGAGTGCCTTCCTACAGCTTCGACTGGTACATCAGCTGCGCCCCTTTCTGGACAATGACTGCCTGGCGACAGTGATGCACGCATTGGTGACTTCTCAACTAGACTTCTGCAACGCCCTCTACGTGGGGCTGCCCTTGAAGATGATCCGGATACTCCAGTTGGTGCAGAATAGAGCTGCCAGGTTGCTGACAGGGACTGGGCATTATCCTCATATAACCCCAATCCTCCGTCAGCTCCACTGGCTCCCAGTTGAAGTCCGGGCCCAATTCAAGGTTTTGGTATTGACCTATAAAGCCCTAAACAGCTTGGGACCTGGATACCTAATGGACCGCTTATGCCCTTACATGCCCTCCCGCCCTTTAAGATCTGTAACATCGGCCCTCCTCCAGGAACCCACTGTGAGGGAATTTAAGTGGGTAAGCACCCAGAGGAGGGCTTTCTCTGCGGTGGCACCCCAATTATGGAATGCGCTCCCTGGAGAGGTTCGCCTGGTGCCGTCGTTACCTGTTTTTTGGCGCCAGGCGAAGACCTTTTTATTCAAGTCATATTTTAATTGTTAGTTTAGATTTTGTATATAATTTGTTATTATGTACTTATGTATTTGTGTTGTAGTTAAATTTGGTTTTGTTTTTTTTCTCTTTGGTTTATAGTTGGTTAATTAAATGGTTTGTATTTCAGTAGCCAAGATGCACCAAGGGGGGAGGGATAAATGATTAATTGTTTATGGTTTTATTGTATTTTATTGTATTGTATTTTAAACTGTTGTAAGCCGCCCCGAGGCTTTCTTGCGATGGGGCGGCATATAAATGTTTTAATAAATAAATAAATAAATAAATAAAATGGCAGGGACCTAACAGAGGCAGAAGAGATTAAGAAGAGATGGCAAGATTACACAGAGGAACTATACAAGAAAGAGCTTAACATCCCTGATAACAACGATGAGGTGGTCACTGACCTCGAGCCAGACATCCTGGAATGTGAAGTCAAATGGGCCTTAGGAAGTCTAAGCAACAACAAAGTTAGTGGAGCTGACAATAGTCTAGCTGAGCTATTCAAAATCTTAAAAGATGATGCAGTAAAAGTACTACACTCAATACGCCAGCAAATTTGGAAAACTCAACAGTGGCCAGGATTGGAAAAGGTCAGTTTACATTCTGATCCCAAAGAAGGGCAATGCCAAAGAATGTTCAAACTACTGCACCATTGCTCTCATTTCACATGCTAGCAAAGTGATGCTCAAAATCCTGCAAGCTAGGCTCCAGCAGTATGTGGACCAAGAACTACCAGAAGTACAGGCAGGATTTCGAAGAGGGAGAGGAACTAGAGATCAAATTGCCAACATACGCTGGATCATGGAGAAAGCTAGGGAGTTCCAGAAAAACATCTACTTCTGCTTCATTGACTATGCTACGTAAAGCCTTTGATTGTGTGGATCACAACAAATTGTGGCAAGTTCTTAAAGAGATGGGAGTACCTGACCATCTGATTTGTCTCTTGAGAAACCTATATGTGCGTCAAGAAGCAACATTGAGAACTGGGCACGGAACCACTGATTGGTTCAAAATTGAGAAAGGAGTTCGGCAAGGCTGTATACTGTCACCCTGCCTATTTAACTTATATGCAGAGCACATCATGAGAAAGACAGGGCTATATGAATCACGAGTTGGAATCAAGATTGCTGGGAGAAATATCAACAACCTCAGATATGAAGATGATATCACTCTAATGGCAGAAAGTGAAGAGAACTAAAGAGTCTCTTGATGCGGGTGAAGGAGGAGAGCACAAAAGTTGGCTTGAAACTCAACATTAAGAAAACTAAGATCATGGCATCCGATCCTCTCACTTCCTGACAAATAGATGGGGAGGAAATGGAGGTAGTGACAAATTATATTTTCCTGGGCTCCAAGATCACCACAGACAGCGACTGCAGCCAAGAAATTAAAAGACGCTTGCTCCTGGGGAGCAAAGCTATGGCAAATCTAGATAGCATACTAAAAAGCAGAGACATCACCTTGCCAACAAAAGTGCGTATACTCAAGGCTATGGTTTCCCAGTTGTGATGTATGGCTGTGAATGTATGGCTGTGGACCATAAGGAAGGTTGAGCACTGAAGAATTGAGGCCTTTGAATTGTGGTGCTGGAGGAGACTCCTGCGAGTCCCTTGGACAGGAAGGCAATCAAACTGGTCAGTCCTAGAGGAGATCAACCCTGACTGCTCTTTAGAAGGCCAGATCCTGAAGATGAAACTCAACTACTTTGGCCACCTAATGAGAAGGAAGGACTCCCTGGAGAAGAGTCTAATGCAGGGAACAATAGATGGCAAAAGAAGAAGGGGACGGCAGAGAATGAGCTTGCTAGATGGAGTCACTGAAGCAGTTGGTGTGAGCTTGAGTGGACTCCGGGGGATGGTGGAGGACAGGAAGGCCTGGAGGAATGTTGTCCAAGGGGTCGCAATGGGTCAGACATGACTTCTTGACTAACAACAACAACAACAACCAGGTATATTCTACATATTCCTTTTCAAACTCAAGATAGAGCTTGTTCCAGACAGAAGCTGCAACAAGAGAACGAAGTTACAAAACACCACATAGATCAGAATTACACTAAATCAATAAAGTTAAAGATGCTACATTATGGCTCAAGCTAAAGCTGTAACTGGGGAAGCCATAAGACTTTTTATGACAGCTTTCTCACACTCTAAATTACATGAAACTACATGCAGGTCAGAATAGTTGTTGACATTTTGCTTCTGTCAATGCAAAGGATGCCTTTTTGCAGTACACTTTGTTGTCATTTCCATGCAAAAATTCAATATTTCACTGATTTAGCCCTGACCCAAAATCCTTGAGACTTTGATAATACCTGGAATTCACCATGTCATTTAGCAGCTTGCTAGAATGGTTAAAACTTCTTTTTACCTGGCAAGTACATTTTAAAGAGTTCAGAATGAGGCATGAATAGAGACTTTTGTGTTCGACTTGGGGACACTTAGAAGTACTGGCTTTTTGCTGCAAGAAAGAACCTCTGAAGTTTAGAATGATGGCAAGCACAGGCTGTCCTCTGCTCCCCTGAGCCTGGGAGTGGAGCAGAGGACTTGTCCCTGCTGTTACGCTCTTATGTTGAGTTTTGAAGGAATTTTGAAGAATTAATACTTGTTGATTTAGTGTCTTTAAAGGCCAGCTCCTACAATGGCACTGAACTTTGGACAAATTCCAAAACTATGGAGGTTGCAATGGTTTCCAGTGCCCAATACCAGTGTTGACCTCAGGTATTTGACAGCCCTTAGGAAAAGGCACTGTCAATGGGACCCTTCCCTCCATGAGTCACTGCCCTCATCACCAGTTGCTAAAGCTCCTCATTGTCTACTCCTCATTGCTACTACTTGCTCACGTGATGGGCAGAGTGTCTTCCCACCACCACAGCTGCCTGGCCAGAACAAGAGGAAGTGAAAAAGTAGGATGCATTGGCAAGAGGAGCAAGTTCCATCCTTTCTAGTCCATGGGCCCCTGCAGGGCCATGAGCCCTCAGCAAATGCCCACTCACATATACTGTGCCCAGCAGCTTGAAAAAAACAAGGCCCTGCCACTGCTCCCCACCCCCATGTCTGGGAGGAACATATTTGGGTCTAACACAACTTTTGTCAAGCCATGTACCGTATTTTTTGCTCTATAAGACTCACTTTTTTCCCCCTCAAAAGTAAGGGGAAATGTCTGTGCGTCTTATAGAGCGAATATGTGTGTGCAGTAAGTCTGTCAGATGTGCAGCCCATGGGGAAGTGATGGGGAATGTGCCTGTGATTATGTGCCCATTTGATTCAGAATATTTTTTTTCTTGTTTTCCTCCTGTAAAAACTAGGTGTGTCTTATGGTCAGGAGCGTCTTATAGAGCGAAAAATACGGTAAATCCACATAAATCTGGAGAACTCTGGTACAAGGCATCTGGAATTGTTAAAAGCACTTAGCAAAACCCAGAAAAAGCACTCCAGTAGTGAATGCAGGATATTAGCACTTAACTTTGTAGGACCTGAAGTTTACTAAACATGGAAGAGGATAAATGTGTACTTTTCTTATGCAACTAGTTAGGGTGATGCAGTCCACTTTGAGAACCTGTGCCAAAATACCCCCTAATACCGCCGAATGTGCAAAGCATTTGACTATCTGGAGTTGTAACAAAAATAGTGGCACCTCCAAAACTGCCAGTTTCATATGCAACTGCTGGGGCATTTAGGGGTCAGCAGCCTTCCCAACCTTCTTCTTGTGTCCAATAATTACATTGTAAGGCAAACTAATGAACCAAGAAGCACGTGTTGGGAAATACTATAGCTAATTTGCGACTGTACAATCTGATTATCTCTGCTCGGGCAGTTCACTCTTGCCCAACCTCTCCAAAAAAGGGAATAGTCAGTTACATCATAAGGTAAATGACTGAAAATGGAAGCACTTGGTAGAGAGCACCTTCCTGTATTACAGCATACTCAATTTGCTATTAACTTTTATTGTAAATTTCATTAAATCAAAACAAAAATAAGAGAAATGTTAACTGAAGTTTGAGTAGAACAGCCACTATCAATACATGTGAAATTCATACCCCTTGCATTTTATACAGAGAAAGATACAATATCCATAAGCATAGATGTGCATAGGCTTCAGCAGAGGCAGACCTAATACCCAGGTATTTATCCATCTGTGGGTTGTGATCACCCTTACAAATGCTGAAAGCATTTTTCAGTCCTCAACAGCCACTTGTCCTTTTAATATTGTAGTATCAGTCTGTTAGCTGTCCAAGGGGCATGGAAAATCAATTTGCATTGACCTTATGTGAAGTTCCAAGAAGCAGCTAGATAATTAAGGTAAATAATTAGAAAGAACATTAACATCCGTAAATATTTAAGAGATTTTGGTCCCATTCAATGTGGCTGCCCAGAACACTCCAGACTTGAGGGATTATGGGTATCCCATGGAAGGTGAAAGGAGACTGGAGGCTAGGAATGCCTCTGTAAGCTTTCTGTCCTCCAAAACATTTAGATGGCCACTTTTGACCACCTAAATATCTTTCTTCTCCTTGAAAGAAGGAGAGTTGAAGACCAGGAGTCCTCAGAAGATGGTGATGACTTACCGTATTTTTCGCTCTATAAGACGCACTTTTTCCCCCCTCAAAACTAAGGGGAAATGTCTGTGCGTCTTATAGAGCGAATGTGCCTGACACCCGGGACGCTACCCGCCCGCCCGCGGGCACCACCAGGCCGGCATGTGCTCGGCGTGCCCTCCCCCCCACGCCAATCCTGCTAAAGCCTCCGCCGCTCGCTCGCACTGTCATCCCGCGCCGATCCGCACCTCCCCCCCACGCCAATCCTGCTAAAGCCTCCGCCGCTCGCTCGCACTGCCATCCCGCGCCGATCCGCACCTCCCCCCCCACGCCAATCCTGCTAAAGCCTCCACCGCTCGCTCGCACTGCCATCCTGCGCCGATCCGCGCCTCCCCCCCACGCCAATCCTTCTAAAGCCTCCACCGCCCGCACTGTCATCCCGCATTGCCATCCCGCGCCAATCCCCCACCTCCCCCCACACCACAGGGGGCAGGCACAGATGACGCTTTGCTTTAGAAGCACAATCCTTTTATTAAAGTTTAACAGGTTAAGAAACAGTATACATTGAAGCAGCGTTCTCTTTGAGATGTGAGAGAAGCAATTGACAATGTAAAGAGCTGGACACATGGACTGAGCAGTCAAATAGACATTGTTTCTTCCAAAAGCCTTTTGATAAAATCCATCAACAGACTCTTGCGAAAACCTGGCAGTGATGGAATAAGGGCTGTGTGTGCACACACATGTTGTCCTATGGATCAGTAACTGATTACAGAATTGAAAGCCAACATTGAGAATGCATGGTATTCTCACAAGATTCT
The DNA here is from genome assembly GCA_023646645.1 of Varanus salvator macromaculatus. Classification (NCBI taxonomy): domain Eukaryota; kingdom Metazoa; phylum Chordata; class Lepidosauria; order Squamata; family Varanidae; genus Varanus; species Varanus salvator. Next base: position 30,859,289 of record JAIXND010000756.1, read on the forward strand.
GCATTAGGATCAGTACTTTTCAACCTGTTCATAAATGATCTGGAATTAGAAGTGAGCAATAAAGTAGCCAAGTTTGCTGATGATACTAAAATTAAAAGGGATTGTGAGGAATTCCAGTGGGACCTCTCTGAGCTGGGAAAAAGGGCACCAGAACGGCAAATGCTTTCAGTGTAAGCAAGTGTAAAGTTAGCATGCTGGGGGGAAAGAATCTCATCTTCAAGTTTAAGCTGATGGAATCTGAACTAGTGCTGACAGAAAGGGTCTTGAGAATGTGGGGGACAGCTTGATGAAAATGTCAAATGTTAGGAGGAAATGCCATAATTAGGAAAGGAATTGAAAATCAAATTTCCAAGATCATATTCCTCTTACACAAATCTTTAATATGACCATACTTAAAGTATTGTGTACAGTGCTGGCCACCACACCTGAAAAATGACATTGTTGGAAAAAGTGCAAAGAAGGGCAACTAAAACAATCAAGGGATTGGAGCAGCTCCCCTATCAGACTTTATGCATGGTGTGAAAAAGTGGAAAGTGGGACATTTTCCTCCTCTCTGAAAAAAAAGGGTTAATCCCCATGAAAACACCCATCACTCCTTTGTTCTGAAGAAAAAAAAAAAAGATTCAACAGCAGAAGTGTAGTGAGCTTGAAATACCTTTTGGGAATGGAAGGGAAGTTCCCCACAATTCAGCTTTGTCTTTCAAGGGTTGGGCCTTTTAATACCTCATGGATAATTAACTGGGACTTCTAAATGCTTAACAAAAACAATGTGGATATAAAGTTCCCTTTCCAATTGAGGATACAAGAAACACAATTATTATAGTGATCTCTGCAACTGTGCAAATGTTAGATTTTCATGCCCTTGGTCCAGAGGAAGAAATGACACACAAGAGACCACTGAGTGAACATTTCTCTCAACTCAAAAGGATGCGTAGATGCAGCCCGAGTTTCTTAAGCATCACTTTTAAATATGAAAAAAAGAGAGAGAGAAAAGTTGGAGGATTGAATTTAGGTCTCTCCTCATTGCTCACCTTCTCTGTCTAAGATAGAGGCAAGAAAAACCAGAGAGAGCAGGTATGCTGGGGGTGTGCAATCAAAAGAATTTTGTTGTTAGTCGCAAAGTCGTGTCCGACCCATCGCGACCCCATGGACAACATTCCTCCAGGCCCTCCTGTCCTCCACCATTCCCCGGAGTCCACTCAAGCTCACACCAACCACCTCAGTGACTCCATCCAGCCACCTCATCCTCTGCCGTCCCCTCCTTCTTTTGCCATCTGTTGTTCCCAGCATTAGGCTCTTCTCCAGGGAGTCCTTCCTTCTCATTAGGTGGCCAAAGTATTTGAGTTTCATTTTCACTATCTGGCCTTCTAAGGAGCAGTCAGGGTTGATCTCCTCCAGGACTGACCAATTTGATCGCCTTGCGGTCCAAGGGACTCGCAGGAGTCTCCTCCAGCACCACAACTCAAAGGCCTCAATCCTTTTGCGCTCGGCCTTCCTTATGGTCCAGCTTTCACAGCCATACATTGCAACTGGGAAAACCATAGCCTTGACTATACACACTTTTGTTGGCAGGGTGATATCTCTGCTTTTCAGTATGCTATCTAGATTTGCCATAGCTTTCCTCCCCAGGAGCAAGAGTCTTTTAATTTCTTGGCTGCAGTCCCCATCTGCGGTGATCTTGGAGCCCAGGAAAATAAAATCTGTCACTACCTCCATTTCTTCCCCATCTATTTGCCAGGAAGTGAGAGGACCGGATGCCATGATCTTAGTTTTCTTAAAAATATTCAAAAGAATATTTACAGTTTATTCAGACCTACAGGAAATACATGTGGCATTGAAGGGACTGCAGAGATGGATTCTATACAAGTTGTTTTCATCCCCTAACAGTTACATGCACAGTCTGTGGGGGATGGGGGGGTCATGCACACAGTATGCTAGAGGCGCATGAGAGTAAAGCAACTGGGATTAAGAGATCCCAACACATCCCATAGTTTATTAAATAGTTCAGTAAACCATTTGATTCAGAATATTTTTTTTCTTGTTTTCCTCCTCTAAAAACTAGGTGCGTCTTATGGTCAGGTGCGTCTTATAGAGCGAAAAATACGGTATTCTATCCTTTCCCACACCCAGAATACCTTCACCATTGTAGCCTAACATGGAAAGAATCATATCAGCTGGAAGGATGGACTTCATGGGGGGCCTTCCCAGGTTGGAGGAGAAGGATTTCCAAGCTTGCTATTGGGACTCCAATCTGTTCTATTCCCCTCCCCACTCCCTCACCCACTATCAAGAGACAGTAGTTGTCATGATCTGCAGAGTAGGGTGTACCCTCCCCACATGGCAGCCTGGGTTACCTTGCAAGTATTTGCAAGACTGGTATCAGGCCTGCAAGCCTCAGGGATTAGAGCCACCACAATCACAGAAACCAGCTGCAAGCCACAGGAGGTGCCAAAATATCAGGCATGCCTAATTTTGCTACAGCACCTGAGTCTTTGTGCTGCCTGATTCATGCTCCTGATCTTGCTTGTGTATAGGCCTATCACTTTTTCATCAGGGCCTGTGTGTTCCTGACTTTGCTTTTGCTCCTACCACACCTTTGCTATGTATCTGGTCCTTGCCTTTGCATCTGGTGCTTCCACACCTTGTTGGCATCTGACTTCTGTTTGCTCTTGCCTTTGCCTCTGGGTCTTGCTTTGCTTTGTTGGCATCTGACCCTTGCCTGGCCTTGATTCTGTTCTTTCCCCTAGCCCTTCTGCATCTTGCCAAGACCTGCACCTGCCTAATATTCCTGGCAGTGGTGTTCCAGGCTCAAATGCCTGCCACTTAAATCCCAGAGCTGACTGTAAGGAGGTATCCTTTCAGTCTGACTTTCTGTAAGACATCCAGTCTGACTTCTTTATTTGGGACCAGCCCCAAATCAGACTATTTGATAAAGCCAGAATCATAACAATTTCCAATATAGTTAACTGGAACTGTGTATACTAGATCTAAAATTATGAACTATTTTAGCAATAAAGTCAAAGTCAAATAGTACTTTTGCTACAAGAACACTTTGATTTATTTAACTTATAAATAATAAGTTAAATAAGCTATTTTCACTTATACATAAGTGAAATAAGCCTTTTCACTTCTTGAAAAGCTCACAGCACAGTGTGAGGACTAGGATATAGGCAGCTGATGGGGGCAGGCAGAATGCCTGGACCAGGGCTCTGGTGTGAGGCTGGGCTCTTAGCAGAGCTAGAGGGTGGCAGCATGGCCAATAGTCTGGGGTCATAAACAAGGGAGCAGACAGTCTGATATAGTACAAGGGAGAGAGCACAGTCCAGAAATAGTCTAGTGGTCAAATGCCAGGAAAGCACTCACATAAAGATGACCAAGGGGAAGAGGGACAGACAAGAGCAGGTTAAGCACAGCAGGGACTGGACTGGACTGGACTGGGCAGGCTCCGTGGCCAGAGCGCAAGAGAATGACAAAGACAGCTTGCATTGCTGTAGCACTGTGGAGAGGCCTTTTCTGCTGGTCTCCAGGGCCCCAGCTGCACCATATGATTGTCTCTCAGCTGTTCCCCGCAAGTACCTGCAAATGTGTTCCTGGTTTTCATGGGTACTTTTGAAGAAGCTCTGTTCAGGGCATGGCGTACTGTAATCCACAGAATGGAAAACACAATTCTGTTTTAGGGTTCCATGCAATAACCAAGAACTATTTAATCATCAGACTTTCATGCTTTCACTAGGAACAGCGCCAGAGTCTCTTTGAAGTTATCAGTGTGCCAATGAAATAAGGAGGTCATCTCACTTCTACTCCAGAAATTGCATACTGCTGGTCACAGCAGCCAATGTTGGCTTTCCTGTCTCATTCAGGGACTTTTATTGATGGGGTAACTGCTCTGTCCAATTTTGATATATGCCAGACAGATGTGAGATCTACCACGCATTAGAAATAAACTTAGGACTTTTACTTACTTTTATTATATGTACAAGTTTTGCAGTAGGTAAATCCAGGGCTTTTTTTGTCATAGAATGCACCGGAACGGCATTCCAGCACCTTTTTTCGACACATTTTTCCATATGATTTTGAATTGCCCTGTCGGGCGCAGCAGGTCGGCAGCAAAAATCATTAAAATAGTGCCTGCGGGCTGCTTGTGTGTCCGTGCTGATTGTGAGGGCACTGCTCAGCTTGGGACACTGCTCGGCTTGGGATCAGTCATGTGGTTGCGCGCTGAGTGCTTACTTCCAGCAGCGACCATTATGTTTATGTGTGTGTAGCGTGACTGGCTATGTGCAAAAGGTAAATAAGTTCTTTATTTTAAAAAAAGTTGGTGAATTGAAAATCTTTTTTTAATTTTTAGTGTAAAAGTGTGACCCCAAATTTAAAAATGAAAAAAATTACTAATTACTTCTCAACCACCAGTCCTGCTAATAAAAGATTACCTTTAAAAAACCCCAAATAAAAGATTAACAAGATGTGAGTTCTGGCACCTTTTTTTTTTTTTTTACAAAAAAAGTACTGGGTAAATCATATCTAAATCTTATGTGACAATAGTGTGCTTCTGTTGGCACTACTCAGCTTTTCAGAAGTATCTTTTAATTATTTCTGCATGTAGTGATGTTGGATACTGGTGATTTTGTGGGGAATCCCTGATTTTCTGTTAGAGACCTTTATCCACCAAGATTTTGGAATTCTAGCCTGTACACAATGGAGCTCCATCTCTGCTGATTTTACTGTGCTCATGGAACCAACTGCTTGTGCAATGGAAGCTTTCATGCTGCCAAAACTAACTCCAGAAATGAAAGGTAGCATTTGTGTCTGCCTTCGAAATAATCAGTTGTGCACCATTCTGTGAACTCCCAGAAATGAGTGTTTCCAGGCAGTGTGAAATCCATGTTGCACAAGCATTCATTCCTTGTACAGTCAGGTCCCACCATTGTGAAAACACTTAGTAGTGGGTTTATTGGTTTCTAACCAATGTTGTCTCCTGTATGCAATTCTCTTGCTTGAGCTGTGGAACTTTATTCTCACACTCCACACCTAGGTCAATATATTCTTCTCAAATATGTCTTGCCTCTCACCCAGTATTCAGAGAAGATGCTGAGCCTTTTATACTCTGGCTCCCCTTCCCAGTCCCCCAGAGACACCAACAGATGCCTGGGGCACTCCTCTCTCATCACAAGCCTTTATACCCATCAGCCCTAGGCTAACTGTGGTAATGACCTGAATTCCATTATTTCCCTCACTGCCACTTTCATTCTCCACTGAGATTGTTCCAATACTGTGCATGTTCCTTCCCTTCATCAGCCACTTCCACACCAAAGGTTAACAGGAAAACAAAACAAGCTTATTTCTGCAGATGGAAATCAATGAAACATTCAGGTGCTTGCTTATATTATAACAATTACAACTTTTTGACTCCATGCTGAGGTAGATTTCTACACAGTGTCCCTTTCCAGCCTCTGTGACTGATTCTGATTCTGTCACCGGATGGTTTTCCTTCCCAGCCACAAAACTGGAGTGAAAGTTGAGCCGTCTGTCACAGCTCTGCCCGCTTGTCAACATGCTGAGCCCTGTGACTGGGTCTGCAGTCTCAGGGAGGGAGGGGTGGCATGTGAGCAGTCCACCACAGTTACCACCTCTAGTTATGGTGTATTCCAAAGGTAGGCAACATGAGGTCTGCAGGTACTAATGCACCCCTGCACACCTTTTTTGGGGCCTACCATGGTGCCCTACCGTTCTTCCTTTTTGTTTGAATTAAATACATAAAAGCAACTTTCTGGTGTGGTTTTAAATTTAAATTTGGGCTTGGGTGATGGAGAAGGAATCCTCCATGTAAAGCATGTTTGTATTCTAATTCCCATGAAACTTGTTTAATCATGTGCTAATGAATGTCTTAACACATTATGATATTCTCACACCAGAGGCTGACATTTCTAGCCTTCATCTTGTTCTTTAGTTTGCATCTATTTGAAAACAAATAGAGACAAGTTTAATACAGTCCTCTGCCAAGCTCTCTGCCTGATTCCTACAGACAAGAAGCTGCATATCAGTGCCATTCATGCCATGCATGCGAGTGACAAGGCCCACTGCCCTCTTGTGGCAGTTTAAGTGGATGTATTTCTGTAATAATGCTTGCTGTCTCTTTAAGGAAAATAGCTTAACACCCATACAATAGATGCAGAATATGAACAACAAGAAGAAACATGCTCAAGAAGTCCCCAGTGTAGTCAGAACTGCTAAGTCCTAATTAATCAAAATAGTTGAGATGTAGGAGCTACACAGCTGTTGTCCCCATGTCTCTGTCTAAAGAGAGGTTCACAAACATGGTACTGAATAGTCTACAGACTATTTAATGTCTGCAGACAAGTCAGAGTACAAGCAGCTCCCTGTGAGGATCATTCACAGCCATCATTGCCTCTGAATAGACTTGATTACTGTTCAATCAGACTCAGATACATTTTTATGCCACTTGCAAACAAGCATTTGCCCTACTGGTTCATTGCCCTTGGCTTTTCAGTACACCAAGGAGCTGACTGATCATGTCAGCTGCCTGAGTCCCACAGTATGAGCAGGGCATCCACAGGAATGCCAACTGCAAAGTCCAGTGGATTCCATAAGGAGATAATCCTAATGTGGCTTCCACCATTACAGAGGAGTGGCCGCTGCAAATCTAAAGCTTGGCAAGAAGTGTTCTGACTATGACAAAGAGGTTAATGGAAACTGGGCCGACACTCTTCCGTGCAGCTGCGAAAGCCGAGTCAAGAGCATGTCCTGATACTCTTGTTAAGTCACTGGTACAATGCAACATTCTCATGGTTCTCATGACAGCCAAAAGCCAAGCCAGTTGAGAGAAGGAGGCTTCAGCATGGCTGCCAAGGTCCTCAGAAACCAACACTGTAGGAATCCCCAACACCAACCCAAGACCATCTCTATCCGCTCAGGCAAAGAGGCTGCTAGGCTCAGTGGACAGCACCTTTGTTCTGTCCTGGTTGACCAACAGAAGAGACAAGGATTCCAAACTGGTATGCAGCTGTACAAGAAGCCTATTCAGAGCCATTGAATTCTTTAGAGATCATAGCAATTCTGTCCCCCCGTTCCTCAAACCTGTGCTGATATTACGTTAAGTAGCGTATCACCCGAGTCCTGGCTATGGGTGAGGCAGTTCTTTTGATTCCCAGGAAGCGATATGCCACCTCCAGGTTTGCCAACTAAAGGCTGGGGTGTTGTGCAGTGGCACCACTCAGCAGTCCTGCTGAACAGGCACCGATCAATTCAATGTCTTGGTGATGCTTTATGTTCTGCAACAATATAACAAACTCAGCCAAACAGCTTAATGTCCTGTGACAATCCAAACAGTTAATGGCTCTGCAAGACACCAAGCACTGACTAGGTTTCAAAGGTTTTAGCAGCTAAACACTTACAGAGTGCAGAGTGGGTAGCAGGCAAGGGAACCCCCAATCAGCAGGAACAGAGGAGCAGCAGGGGCTCAAAATTCAGAACAAAGAAAATACGTATTAATATAGGTTTCATGATTCAAAGCATAGCACATACATACAGCATTCTACATTATGTTATAATCATAGCATAGGAGTATACTGATCACTTATGCAGGTGCTAACAATAACAACAACACATAATGAACTAATAATAATGGGTATCTCTGCCTGACCTGCCAAGGTCTCTTCCCTGCTTGAAGGTGGCAAAGTGATAGCACATTCCTGCAAGCAGAGACTTGTGACTCCCTCAGGCATGAAGGCACCATATGAGAAGTACGGCCAAGGGAGGGGATGCAGCAGCAGCATGTGTGCATTCCTTTGATCTATCACTTCTGGGAACTTCTCCCGGCTGGAAGACTGGCAGAGGTGGTCAAGATGATAATAACTGAAGCACTATTGTTTTATTAGTATAAACAAGGCAACTAATGTTCACTTATGTCCAGCAAGGCCTACATTTTGAACATCAGAGACTCAGACCTGGATTTTCAGGTTCCAGTATGCCACAGGTACATAGATGGGCACAATCAATAAAAACAAACTCTTCTTGGTACATCCACCAGGCCGCCATAGGACTTGCTAGGTGACCCCCTTCATCCATGATCAAATCATGAATGATAGAGGCATGGACTGACTTGGCATTCAATAACAGAACCCCCACAAGGCCCCAAGGCAGGTCTGCAGGACCTCTAGGGTCAGCATAGTGGAGAAAAGACCAGAAGGGAAGGAGGCATTAAATGTGTGGCATTAAGCTCTGAAAAAGAAAAAAGGGGCATCACTTTGCCTAACCAGGTAGGAAAACCCTGGTTGCCAACCTGCCTTGCCACTCACTACAGTACATAGTACAGGTCAGGCTACCCTGCCCCTCACTTTCTGGGTGCTCCTTGCTCCTCCCATGCAGCTCCCAGTAACTGCTGATACAGTCAATGACAAGGAATGATGTGAGTTGCAACCCAAAACATGAAAAGCCATATGTTGCCTCTTCCTGTTTTAAGGAAATAACTCCATCAGTGGAAGCCCTCAGTTGTCTAGCTTGAAATCTGTGGAGTTGTACAGCTAATATCTGTTAACACATGCAAGGGTAAATACAGTTTATTGTTTACAAAGTGATTACTTGCCATCATGAGGCTACAAACATCCCGTATTCTGCTGCTAAGCTATATGGAAGAGAACGCTTCCATCTTTGTATTTACAATCTGCTGCATGACATCCAGAATTGGATTGCTAAGCACTTAGATGTACATCATGGTAACTTATTAGCTGGTACATAATTGTCTACGTGCAACACAAATATGCAATCCAGGCAGTGGTCCTTAGACTGCGCAAAGCAACATGGCCCTATTCAGGTATTATTCTAACTGGTGGAACTCAGTTAGAAATGCTGCTGCTTTGAAAAGCGCCTCCCCCATGTCCTGCGGCTCTGGCCAAAGGCAGTCACTCATAAGGGACAAAGCCTGCAACTAGGTGGCCTTCATGCTTTACATCTACATTGCACTACATCTAAACACATGTACACATACATGTATTGCGTTGCATTCCTACACGTTCAGCAGTGAATGCAGGAAATAGCATGAATAAGTAAGCAAATGCTATGAATAAAACGGAACTACTGTAAAACCTTGGATTGCAAGCATCATTTGTTTGGGAAACATAGTTGTAATCCAAAGCACTTGTATATCAAAGCGAATAGGAGCCAGGAGTCAGACTAGATGGCCTGGGAGACCCCTTCTAACTTGCTCTGTTTCTATGAATTTCCCCATAAGGTTCAATGTAAATAAGGTTAATCCATTCCGTAACTTTTTTTTTAAATCACAAAAATTTGAAGCAGATGCGCTCATGGGGTGGGGGGGAGGCGAGCGCAACCATGGGCGCACTTGGGGCGGAGGCAGGCGCAATCGTGAGCACACTGGGGGGTGGGGGAGACGATGCTGTACTCACACTCACAGTGAGAGAGAAGAACCGGTGCCCAGTTGTGACATGATGCTCAGAAGGCAAAGTGCACATAATATTCGTACTGCAAGACATCACTCGTTTATCAAGTTAAAATTTAGAAAAACTTTTTGCTTGTCTTGCAAAACACTCGCAGACCAGGTTACTTGCAATCCAAGGTTTTACTGTACATTTGAAATTTATTCATTTTATTTCAATTCTGTGCTGCCCAATGTGCTCTGATGATAAATGGGATGATGAAACTTGGTGTCCTGCAACAGCAGGAGGTTGGGCCCAGTGGCCTTCTGGCCCCTTCCAGCTCTACTATTCTATGATTCTATAATTCTATAATATCAGATGAAACTATTTATGAAAAACAGAGTGGTAAGGTACCTAAGAGACTGACATACAAATCAGAAGGCACCTGATTTGAATCTTGTCTCTGCCACACACTTTCTACCCAACTTTTAGATAGGTATCCCTTTTAACCCCCACCAATATTTAGTGTGTTGCATTCATGATAATGTATATGCTCTGAACACTCTGCAGCAGCAGTCCGCTATGCATTTAGCTGGTAATAAATCCCATTGAACTTTATCCTTAAATTCTGAACAAACATGTATAAGATCACACTGCTAATGAGAGAGGGAGAGTCTATTTGCTGACAGCTCTGGGATTGGGCAGCTCTCACCCACGCCCTGCCCCATATCTTGTGCAAGAGAAAAAATGACCTTGCTGCATAGTTTTTTTCTGGTTTGTTGTCAGTTTGTTGTTTCCATCTATTCCATTCCATTCCATTCCATTCCATTCCATTCCATTCCAGTAGCAGAAAGAGTTCCCAGAACTGACGCTTGCATTCTGCATCTGAGCTGTGCACACTTCCCTTTATGGAAGCAGCACACAGTGCAGTGATGAAGCACAGGTTTGGCATGCATTATATCTCAGGTTTCATTCCTGGGCACTACAATTGCAGGTCTGAAGAAGCAGGGCTGGAAAAGTCACTGATAACTGTGTAAGAACATGCTTACCTTCTGAGAACCATTCCCATACCATTAGAAAGCCATGGTCAGCCAGTAGACCATAGGTCACCCTAAGAAACTAGATCAAGCTACAAAAAAAGTTGCAGTGTAGACCTGATCAGGATTCCTATCACTGAACCTATTCCACTACCTCTCTTTTCTGTATCCCTCCATGACGCCCACTCCACAATATCTACTACTGGGCTATTTTGGGTCCATGGCCTTAGGATTTCCCTCCTCACACATACGTGTCTTTGGCTTCCTTAGGTTCTCTCGTACCTCCAGATACCTCTTATGTATGGATGCTACCATCGCAGCTACAAATCCAGAGCTACCCAGATCCTGTAGATTGGAAATAGAAAGCTGGTGTTAAGACTGGGGATGCCTCCTCATGCTTCCCTCTTCCTTACTATGGTGGTAAGAGTGCTGGACGGAGATTCAGGAGATCCAGGTTGTACCCCCACTCAGCCAGGGAGCTCAGTGGGTAACTTTGGGCCTGGTCACGGACTTAGCTTAACTCACCTCAGGAGATTTTCATTGTGAGAATAAAATGGAAAGGAGGAAAACCTTGCAAGCCACCTTGAGTTCGCAGGAGGAAGAAAGCAGGGGAGAAACGTAATATCATCTTCATCATCATCCACACAGCAACATTTGCCTGTCAGGAGGTGGTTTCCCTTGTATGTAAAAGCTGTATTATATATTTTTCCTTTTCATTGGTAATAAAAATTACTAATAAATACAAAAAAGTTATGTTGTGCAGCCACCCTTTATTAAGAGTACTTTTCAAAGCCTTGTTATCTTCTTTGTTCAGTCACTGTTATCAGTTAACCTATATTTTTTCAAGCATTCGTGCTGAAATCCCTGGGCTATTTGCTTATAAGTGGCATATATTTAATATTTAAACACTTTCAGCAAATCTTTGAGACAATTATCTCATAATGAGCAGCCCACATGCTAGCAAGCTCCTCTACTGTACTCCACAAATGCATGAAAATATTAACCTTTAACAAAGGGAGAAAAGGCCACATAATCATCATCTCACCCAGAGCACTCATAATGACTGAATGTATTATATTTACAGAAATGTCCTTTATAAAGGTGCTGTTTCTATATAAAGTAGCAAGTAATTGCTGCAAGGGAACTTGTGATGCCGCAGATTGCCTTGGCAATAAAAAGAAAAAGAAATGTGCTTATATAATACAGCTTGTGGCCACAGAGTGAAGTGAGCACATACATTGCTCTAAAATTGTGCCAGGCCATCTATCTTTTCCTCTATATACTAATTGTAAACTAAGTTCTCTGCTGAACCTGTAACCAAATTATGGCATTACCCATGCATTCATAACATGACTATCAAATCTGAATCTTTGGTACAAAAACCTTTCAGAAAATAAAACTCTAAAGAAGGGAGGTATGATCTGAACATCCCTCATTGGGCACAAAAATACTCTGAAATTGTTGGTGGTGGGGGAAACCAGGACACCAGCAGGAAGAAGAAAGAGAAGGAAGCACCCTGAAAAAAAATTTGCTGTTGCAGATTGTATTCTGCTATTTTATTTCTAGCAAGCTAAGCCACATTCATTCTTGTGCTATTGCAAGCCCTTCATGTGTGTAAAAATGTGTCTGCATGGACAACTGTTTACATAGCCTTAAATCCAGAGAATCCATAATCAGTTGCAACTACAAGTGATACTTAGATGATTCCCAGTGGCAGGGAAATCTATGCTTCCTCCGTTTCCGCTTGTCACATAGCTATGGGAGGTGGGGCAGGATACTTCTGGAAGGCCTTGACCCTTCTAGCAATTCTGGAAATGCCCAGTCTGCTAGGGTGAGATATACATGTGGCACCTGTTCAAGTATTTGATCAGAGGAGCCTCCAGCTGCCTGATGTTGTACTTTCTTGGCTCAGTTGGAGGTGATGCAGACACTTGGTTTTTAAGGGAAATCTCCACTCCTAGGATTTCAAATTATAGTATAGATGTTTGTTATTCTGTAAAGTGCAAAAGTGTAGCTGCAAAAAATAATTTTAAAAAGTATGTAGACTCGTTGACATAAAAGCTTACTGATGCTGTTGAAAGATTCACAGGTAAGGGCTACTTTGAACTGTTTGAACTGTTGAATAGACAGGCATAGCTGTGATCAGATAAATCCCATCCTTTAAAGTAGAAATCTGGGAATAAAGTCCAAAGGAACAGCTCTCTAAGAGCGGTGCATTGGAACATTAAAAAGTATTTCTGTTTTAGATTATAAACACAAGTTTCACAAAGCACAAAAATATCCAATGCAGGGAGAGAAATACCTTTTAAAGTGTTATGGATTCTCTGGAGGCTCAGTAGCATTGGCTTGCTCTAGAAACATTAAGAGCAAGTAATTACAAGACTATACCGATTAATGAGAAAATAGGTGTTCCTACAGTATAAAATTGAGACATTTTACATTGGTGCTCCCTACTGTGGTGCCGTGCAGATATTTTTGACCTCAGCAGCTACAGGCAGCAAGACTAATGTTCATGAACGGAGTTATAGGGAAAAACATGTGGAAGGCACCATCTTGAGGAAGGGATGACCACTCAGCCTGCCTGAAGAATGACTCTGGGTGTACTAAACACTTTCTTCTTGTGCAAGAAGTAGTAATGGGTTTCTTACCCATAGTTACATAAGGCAATGAGCTACTAGAAAAATATGTGGAAAGGAAGGGTAGAACCTTAATATTATAGGCTGGCAACAATGGATAAATGGTAAGATAAGAAGCCAAATTATTTTAAGATTATTAAAATTCAAGATCCAGGGTTTAGGAGTTATTGCCTTGCTGGCTGGAAGCTTGTTCAAGCATATTTTGAGTCAGCAAATGAAAAGGGATAGATAGTAAGCAGTCCTTAGTCCCAGTAGCTTTGGGATCTAGTTGGTGAAAAAAATTGAGGGGATGCTATTTTAATAAATGTGTCATCAAATTCCTAGATCATCCCTGCACCTCACACCAAAGAAAAAGAGAAAAGGATGTATTTATTTGGTGCTACTGCCACATACAAAAATCTTTGTCCACTCAGACTGTATTCTTCAGATTAAGATGCTTCCAATATTTATGAATTCTGAAATATGTAATCTCATCAAATACCATAAAAAATAAAATGCATACCATGGTTACAATCCAACACAGAGATAAGTATATTTAAACTCCTTTGAAATCTATGGGCCTAAATATTCCTAATTTGACATTGGACTGTAGTCATGCAACAGAATCCTAAGCATGTTTCCTCAAAATTCCTGATCTATGATTCCTTTGAAATTATGCATTGCATTTTTACCATTTTTCGATCACATGGCTCTGTCCAGCCTATAACGTTAATCCTGATGGCACCAAGACTGATATCCCCATTACTCTGCAAACCAATTTACTTTGTACAGTTATATATGACAGCCATGTTCACAGGTGGATGAGGGCATTTATTTTTACAGCATCTGGAATATGCTGGGATATGCCTGAGAAAGTACTAAGGAGAAAAAGAGTTAAGAAGCATAAGGGAACCACGGCTCAAGAGGCCTGCATAAACAGGTTGCTGTGCAAAATAGAACTCTACTCTGGAAACTCTGACCTTTTTGATTCCTGAGTATTTGCCAGTCAAGTACACATAAGGAAGATATTCCTTTGTTTGCATTTGAGGGGAAACCTAACTGGTGCGTCTATGTGCTGGAAGCAGCCATATATTACTATATTGTGCTTATTTTCTTAAGCATTTTGATGAGATTTGCACTTCTCAAATCAATATAGAAGCAAAACAGTATTCACACTTCCACAAATTTAGCCATGCAATTCTCAAATCCAAAAGTGCATATAAAAACACATTGCAGAAATAAAAGGCATACTTTAGACAATTTTGGAAAAGAGTTGTGTTCATGCAGACTTTTTTTTAAATTGCAAACTGATGCAGAAATAGGATGAAACAAGCTTAACATGGACAAAACAAGAGCTACCATGCACTGACTTAGCCATTTGTAATAGCAAGCAAATTATCTCAAATTAATTTTAAATAAGCTTTAACATTGTTTTGTTTTTGTATAGAATTTTGTTTTATACATTGTTGTAAACTGCCCAGAATGTTTGACTATGGGGCAGTAGAGAAATATAATAGCAGCAGCAGCAAAAATAAGTTAAATTTCTTTTAATTTAGTTGCTAAAACATTTATGGTGCCCTGCCTTTGGCAAATTATTTCCTTGTTCTTGGCTTGTGATTATTCTGGACATTTCTGGCATACTCACAGTATTTGGCCTCCAGAAAGAATTATACATTACTAAACAGAAACAAAAACAAAAAACAAGTATGCAGTACTAAGGTCTTTAAACAATCTTTTATTTTTCTTTCCACATCATGTCATGTCATGTCAGGAGGGCCCTTTGAATAGGGCTAATATGGAGTCAATACTGTACTTGTAGGAAATGGAGTCCCTACTACTTCTTTGTTCCAAATAGAAACATAGAAACATAGAAACAGAGCGAGTCCGAAGGGGTCTCCTGGGCTATCTAGTCTGACCTCCAGCACCAGCTGGCTCCGCTCACGACATGCCCACCATGTGCATGTCCAGCCTGTCTTTGAACACCCTCACCGATGGGGCCTCAACGACCTCTCGTGGAAGCCCACTGGAGCATTGAAAATGTCTCTATTCCAAACTCAGGTTCTCCACCCTTGGGTCTAAATGTTATAAGAATGCCAGTCACGAGCACAGAATATTAGCACAGAACTGAAGACCAAATTATTGTGTTGATAAACACCTAGTCATGATGTTTAGCATGTATCTGTAAAGAACCCTTTCCTCCTCATTGCAGCTATGGAAATAATTGTTGCACTGTATATGTAAACTTGTCAATCCAGTTTTGAAAGTTGTTGGACAAGAACTTGATGAGGTCAGCCTGGTTCCATAACATCTTCCAACTATTAGTTGCCAATAAGTTCCTCTGAAATCAGTGGAACATCTGGCACACACACATTGCCAAAGAGAATGTGTTCTAAGAACTGAACTTACAAGCTAGGTGGCAGCAGTTTGTGTATACTGGAGGTGGCCGGACTTGCATGACAGAAGAGCCACATATGGTAATGTGAGATGTTTGAGAGCTGCAAGTGGGTGCCTGGGGGTAGTGAGCAGCAAGAAGGCACCAAGGGCCGTGGCTGTGGGCAGTGAGCAGCAAGTGGGAGCCCACAGGCATCCACGGGTGGTGAGCAAAATAAACCCAAAGAGCCACATGTGGTTCCTGAGCCTCGGATTGGCCACCCTGGTATATACAAATAATGGTGATATAATTCAGCTGTGTACAGTAAAAAGACTCTGTAATATTACCAAATATTTTAATAATTAGAATAAAGCAATTTAAGCCTTTATTTTACATTTTGCCAGATTTCTGAGTCTGCAAGTCTTCTATTTCTCTTTGAACAAACAGCAATTGGTTTTGCATATCGAAAACTCCTGTTGAATTTAGTGGGAATTTACACACAGACAAAATCTTTGCAACCTAGAATGTTACAAATTTTGTAAGTTCTTTTGAGGTTTTCTTTAAAAAAAATAAGTGTGATCTTAATACAAGTTTGCAAAGAGACATTTAGCAAGTTGATGCTGAGAAAAAGTCTAGGGACCTGGGAACTCTAGGTTCTAGTTCCTGGCCACTGAGACAAGCAGCTCTCTGGGTGACTTTGGGCCAGGCACAGAGTCTCAGCCTAGCCTACCTCACAGGGTGATTGTTGCTTGTTTAAAAGAGACAAACAACTCTGGATTCTAGACTGTTGTGTTGTCATCATTTTCTGTGATAACAACTAAGAGGCTGAGGTACAAACAAGAAAGTAAGTATCTGGCTTGCATCAAACCTTCACCATCGAACTCTTGGGTTATTCAAGCCACTTTCCATACACCCTCAGATTCTATCTGCATTATGGCAGTACTATGTCTAAACTACTTTACAAGAGAGATGTAAGGAGGGCAATAACGGCTTGGGTCCTGGCTACCTAAAGGAGTGCCTATGACCATATACGCCCTCCCGCCCCTTATGATCGGCGGCAGATGCTCTCCTCCGGGAACCCTTGGTGAGGGAGGTGAAGAGGGTACCCGGAGGAGGGCTTTCTCTGCGGTGGCGCCCCAACTATGGAATGCGCTCCCCAGAGAGGCTCGCCTGCGCCGTCTTTATTTGCTTTTTGGCGCCAGGCGAAGACCTTTTATTTAAGAAATATTTTAATTGTTAATTTATTGTTAATTTATTTAATTGTTAATTTATTAATTTATTTGTAAATTTTAAGGCTTGTGATTATTTATAGTTTTAATTTATGACTATGAGATGGGCCAATTTTAGATTGTGATGGTGTATTGTGTGCCTGTTGGCTGGTTTATTTTGTTTTTATATGTTGTTAGCCGCCTCGAGGCTAGTTGGCAAGGGGCGGCATAGAAATCTGTTAAATAAATAAATATGATAACTAAATATAAATTTCTTTGAACACTATCTGAATGCCATATAGTAATTTAGTAGAGCAAGTTTGTCTGCCAAAAACATTAAGGTCAGCTCCACATACCGTCTTGGCTAACACATGCCTATGAGGTATTCTTCACTGGCAATCTCCAGTGCTAATGGTAGAAGGAAAGTTGTTGCCAGCTGTGGGCATTGATGCTTGCAGGCCTAAAAGAATTCAGTTGTTCAGCGTTTATTGGTTGACTTTGACCAGAACTAAAGTCCTAATAATCCTGTTTTTGAATACTAGGAAAACCTTGTTTACATACATTTAGGTACAGCCTACACAGAAATATTTCACAAACTGGCATTTCTCTCAAAAACTGTCACAAGTGTTTAATCAAAGAATTCTTGAGTCCAGATGTTATTTCTTTTATCATTATAGATCAGTTACCACTTGTTCAGTTTAACTATGTTGGCACTAGATAATGTTTAAATTATTTGTAGCTCAAGGATATATGAGTTGTGAACTTTGTTATTTCACATTCTTCTGTCAAAATAACAATGAATAACAATTTTCACATATATTCTTCACTGCCTAAATCTGTTTGTTTGGTTGGTTTTATGCATATGCTGGCAAACATAAGGTGGCACATGTTTTCCCATCTTTTCAAATACCTAATCTGAGGAACGGGTGGGGAAGTTGGGGAGCACACGTCAGTGCATATGTGAGGAGATACTCCAAAGCCGGAGGATCTCCTTCTGAGGCACCACTGCCTTTTACAGCAAAGATCCCTGGGGGCTAGCCTTGACTCAACAGCTTACCTTTCCACATCAAAGCAAAGTCAAGAAAAACACAAGCAAGCCCTTTATCTGGAGCCTCAGTGGGTCAATGTCCAGGGCTGGTACCTGATGCACTTCAGCACCAAGCTATCCTCAGAATATTATGCAGAAGTCTTGTGCAAGTCAGACAAGGACATTTTAAAAATCACACAGACTTTTTTTTAAAGTTAGGAGTGGCCAACCAGTGACATCCCCTCCAGTGTCAACCACTTGGGCACTTTTGAAGGGAGGCCACTAATGGTAGCACAGGCAAGATCTCCAAAAGCAGCAAGGGTCTTTTTTCTGTTTCCCCTTCCCCTTTTTTATCTTGCTGCTCACACCACACTCCTTGGGTTCAGACAACATAACAACCAACAATGAATAAAAACACCCCAAGAAAAGCCTGTGGATCCTGTAGCAGTCTGAATTCAGATACCATCATAGCCCATGGAACCTAGTTAAATGCAGTGGGTGAAATGTGAAAGAGATTGATATTTTGCCATTTCTGTATTAGCATAAAATGAATTATCACAAGAGAGAAAACCAAAATCTTATACACATGAGAGAGGATCTAGCTGACCTTGTTGAAAGATGACAATTTCTGGGCGGGGGCAGGAGAGGAGCCAGAGAAGAACAAGGAAGTAAGGTGAGATGAGGACCAAAGCAAAGCTTAACACCTGTGTGTGTGTGTGTGTGTGTGTGTATGGGGAAGGGGGTCATAGCTGGACAGACAGGTATATACTGGGAATCACAATTATTCAGTTTATAAAAAACAAAGGAAAACATACAATGTGTATCTACATTTATTTTGTTTGATAAATAAACCACATTTATTTATTTATCTAATTAATTTTGTTATTGCATGGGTAGAAAACCTGTTGACCTCCAGATGTTATTGGCCTCCAACTCCCATCGGCTCCAGGCATCATAGCTTATATGTAGCAAACAGTACCCAGAGGACACTATATTTCCTGCCCCTGTTCTAGATAGTGTATCTTCATTTTATTATTACATTACCTTGAACCCAAAGCAGCTTACATCGTTCTCTTCCACTCCTTTCTTATCTTTACAGCAACAACCCTGTGAGGTAGGTTACACTGAGTCTGTGATTGGCTCAAAATCACCCAGTGAGCTTCATGGTTGAGTAGGGACTAGAACTGGGATTTCTTGAGCCCCTGTCCAAACACCATTCCACACTGGCCCTCATGTGAACTTCCTACTTCTTACATGGTAGGCCTAGAATTTCTCAATCTGTTTATCAGTGCCTGGACAGATATGGCCTTATCATATCTTTGGCAACTGACAGCCAAACTATACATGACAAGTGCCCCAAATTAGTTGCTCTTGTTCTGGAGATAAAGCAGCTGTGTAGGCCCAGGCTGAAATTGGCTTCTGATCAGGATGTGACTCTGGTTTCTGCTCTAAAAATTACAGTTTGCTTTAAATCAATTCTTAAATTGAATATTACTTTTCATCTTTACTGCATCCATTTTGGACATTTTTTTTCCTGGTAGACCTTCTTGAGATTGTTCCATCCTTAAAGGTGGCTTACAAATACTTTAAAATAAATAAAGAAGCATTGCCTGGCTGTGCCTTTACCTGTGAAGAACAATTATTACGTGTTTGTTAAAATGAAGGACAAAATGCATTCCAAAATGCATCCCATGGAGAGTCCTGCTTTACCATAATCTACTGTATCATTTATCATTTAACTCAAATTCAAGACAATGGTATGTAGCAGACTTGAACTGGCTTTCCTCACAGTAGTGTTTCCAGAACAAAGACGAAACATCATTATTAGCAGTAAATTTGAGGTGCTCATGACATTTCTTTGTTCTCTAAATTTGCTTCCTCCCTCAAACATAAAAAGCTAGTACTTATCTATGAAAATTGGTTTAAATATATTTAAACTTCAGAAACCTATCCCTTCATAATCATAATAGAAGGAAGACAACCTGGCTGCAATATAGAAATCTATCTATATAGACATTTGAAGCCTTTCAGTGTACCAATCATAGCTGTGAGGTATTTTCCTTATTAGCTACTTTCACAGAAGTGTCCCTTGTGTTTCCTCACAGGAAGCTTTGAACTTCATGGTCTTTATTAATATATGGCTAGCTTTTCAATCAGAAACACAGCACAAATCCAATCATGTTCACTTGCATTCTCATGTGGAAAGATGCCATTATCCTCCCAAAGCATTGTGAGGCTGTTGTGGTTTGGCCTGGTAGTCAGTAGCCTGGTCTATAGGGGACTATTTTAATTTTACTATACTTTGTTTATCTTTGTACAAGGTAGGGCAGCATGCAAACATAAACACATAGAAGCTACTACTATAACTTATACTAATGGATTACAATTGATATTAAAATAATGTGATATATTCCCATAGACTTTCACGTGTCTGAGACTGAAAGGCTGGTTCTTGCTATGAGGGACACATGATAAAACATTTAAAACATTTTTCCAATATTCTGCAGACTATGTAGGAGTTAACAGTTAAATTATCAGCTGTAAAAGCAAGCTGTTCTTAACAGAGAGATACAACATTAGTCTCTAATACACTGTGCTAAAACTAATTCCATCCCAAGGAAGTGTAACTAACCCATTCATTGGCATTATTTTTCCTACTATATTATATTTAGAACAATTCATATTTCCTCACATTCATTTAAATTAAAATGACTATATCTACTCAGGCAGAAGACAGGGCTAAAGAGGGTTTTTTATCCTTTAGAGGCTACCATTTGCATTTTGGATATGTACTTTTTGGTTTGTTTAAAAGCATGGACCAGGTATTTCATTTAAAATACATTTCTTCTTCAAAGTAAATCCTGATGTCAGGATCCTCACTCCCACCTCACAAAGAAAACCAGGCAAATAAACGCCAAATTTAACCTTAAAAATAAGAATTAAATAATGACTAACCTAATTACACAGATAAAATGGGAAATGGAATGCTTTTGCATGTGGGAGCATTCCTACATGAGCAAAGATAAATAGGAAGAGAAACATAGAAAGCAGAACAAATCAGCTGGAAGTACAGAATATTGGCCTATTCAAAAATGCAATCATTTCTCAGTGAACCTCTGCTCCATTGTTCTGATTGATGGAGCTTCATTTTCTCATTTTGAAAGTAGTAAGGCTAGCAAGCTTCCACTTGTTCTCTGCATTTCTTTCTGCAGTATCTATCCCTGACATCTGTTAAACCATAATTAATGTTTAACTTGATAAAAAGGATAATGTTCATTCCCCAATACCTGAGTAAATAAAATCTCCAACTCCAATTTTCTCCAAGATGAATTTAGTAGAACTATCGTTTTTTATAAAGACAAGGTATTTCTTGCATAACTCTGTTATGAGTCAAAAGAAAAAAGGGATCAATGTGTATTCTCAATATAAAATTATACATATGACCTATCTTGGACTGAAATTGATCTTTATGGGACAAGATGAAAAAAAAAGGGGGGGTTGCAGCAACCTCAAAGGTAATTAAATGCAATCTCCTTGCAACAAAGTAAGATGCATTCGTTTTGGGTGTCCTTAGAGGGCTGAGCAGGGGATTGGGAATTATAAGTAAGTTATACAAAGAAGAGCGGGGAGAGGGGAAGAAAAGAAGAGGAGGAGGAGGAGGAGGAGGAGATAATAAAGCTGTTGGCTGCCCGGCACACACATCCAGCATATGAAGGATAGAGTGGAGTGTCTTCTTCACTCTGGGGGTCACCAGCTGCTTCCAGTGATCAATGTGAGGATGAATGACATAACCAGGCAGGTGTGGGCTGGATCACCAGGGACTTCGAGGACTTGGGGAAGAAATTCAGGGACCTAAAGGCCTGCATGGCCTTCTCATCTATCTTACCGGTCTGTGGATTTGGGTCAGGCAGGGACAGGAGGGTCACCAAAGTGAACGACTGGCTTAGGGTGTGGTGCCAGAAGGAATGCTTTGGATTCTTCGACCAAGGCACCCGGTTTCTTGCCAATGGACTTCTGGCAAGGGACAGGTTGCACCTCACGAGGATGGGGAAAAGATCTTTAGGAAATGCTCTAGCGAGCTTTGTCCAGAAGACTTTAAACTGTGTTCTCCCCAAAGCAGGACGGGGGAGATCTGCATGGGAGATTAGATGAGACCAGGGAGTTAGGGCTACAGATTAGAGTCACACCCCTAGAAGTCGAGGGGTTCCTCAGGGCACTGGATGTTACAAAGGTGCTGGTCTCTGATGGGTTACACCCAAGAGTACTTTGACAATTGGCAGGGGTTCTCTCACACCTGCTGGCCTCCATTTTGAGGCCTCGTGGAGAACGGGTGAAGTTCCAGAGGACTAGAGGGTGGCGTCAGTGGTCCCAATTTTCAAAAAGGGTAGTAGAAGGGACATGGTGAATTACAAACCAGTTAGCCTTATGTCCATTGCAGGAAAATCAATGGAAAGGCTCATAATAATGAGAGATCTAGTGATGTTAGATAGGGAAGGGAGGCTGGCAGCCGCACAACACGGCTTCCACAATAACAGGTCCTGCCAGACAAACCTTGTGGAATTCTATGATAAGGTTTTGAGGTGGCTAGAGAGAGGGGATGCAGTGGATGTGGTTTACCTGGATTTCAGCAAGGTCTTTGACAAAGTGCCCCTGGTTGAGAAATTGAGGCGTTTTGAGATAGCCCAATGCACTGTCTGATGGATTGGGGCATGGTTGACTGACTGAGAGCAGAGGATAACCATTAGTGGGGAATCATCAGGATGTCAGCCAGTGACAAGTGGGGTTCCCCAGGCCTCTGTCCTGGGGCTGATCCTGTTTAATCTTTTCATTAACAACATGGAAGAAGGGGTGAACAGTCTGCTGATCAAATTTGCAGACAATACTAAAACTGGGACAGTGGCCACAACTGAGGAGCAGATACTCCAGATCCAAAAGGATATGGACAGACTATGGAAGTGGGTAGAAGTCAACAGGATGGCGTTCAATGTGGATAAGTGCAAGGTCTTGCACCTGGGGCATCGGAATGAATGTCATGAGAACAAGTTAGGGGACAATTGGCTGGAGAGCAGCACTTGTGAAAGGGACCTCGGGGTACTGGTTGACTGCAGGCTAAACATGAGTCAGCACTGTGATGCGGTGGTCAAGAGGGCAAACGCCACCCTTGGTTGCATACCCAGAAGCATGGCTTCTAGATTGAGAAAGGTATTACTACCACTCTATAAAACTCTGGTGCACTCGCGACTGGAGTATTGTGTTCAGTTTTGAGCCACTCATTACAGGAAGGATATAGCCAGGTTTGAGTGAGTGCAGCGTAGGGCCACAAGGTTGGTGGGCGGTTTGCAGGGAAAGCTGTATGAAGCAAGACTGAGGGAACTGGATCTTTTCAGCCTGGAGGAGACTCTGAGGGGATCTGCTGGTGACATGCAGGTACTGTATATGAGGGGTGTCACACGGAGGCGGGTAGAGGCCTGTTCTCCCCTGCAGAGGAAGGCAGGATGTGCTCCAGTGGAGCAAAGCTCAGGGAACCAAGGTTCAATTTGGTTGCCAGGAAGTACTTCCTGACAGTTAGGACCCCAAGGGTATGGAATGGGCTTCCATGGGAGGTGGTTAAGGCCGCATCGGTGAGGGTGTTCAAGGATAGGCTGGACATGCACATGGTGGGCATGTCATGAATGGAGCCATCTAGGGGATCAGACTAGATGGCCTGGGAGACCCCTTCTGACTTGCTCTGTTTCTGTGTTTCTATAAGCTATAAACAGTTAGCTCATGCTATTGCAGAATGCAAGTGTTTCAAACCTAGAATGGCTAGATGACTGTAGCACCAAACTTTGCCTAACAGTGCAAAATATAGAATATCTCCCTGCATGACTTGTGCAAATCCCTTTCTGACTTTTTAAACAGAGTTGATGAATTGCATTCTGATACATAAACAAGAGCTGCTACTCTAAGACAGCTGTAGCTAGTCTTTTCTGGGCTATTTCCTTCTTTTATCCTCAGAGTTCGGCCTCTTTTGGATCCCTTTCCCTTGCCAAAGCAGCCGTTTCACCTCCTGCAGCTTTGCATGGTAGTCCAACACCATGCGTGTTCTCCAAATAGGCCAACAGGTACAGCCTGGGTTTTCCAAATGCTTTTTCAGAGTGTAAAATATATTGCAGCAGTATTTTGAACAGTAGGAAATAAAGTTCTTAGTTTCTGCTAATAAGGCTTGGTGATTTGGAATCTAATGATTTTATTTATTTTTCAATTTATATCCTGCCTTTTTCCTACAAAGGGCTTAAGGCAGCTTACATCTCCTCCTCCATCTTATCCTCACAACAACCCTGTGAGGTAGGTTGGGCTGAGAGTCTGTGACTGGCCCAAAGTCACCCAGTTGGCTCCATGGCCAAGCGGGGACTAGAACCCAGGTTGTCTGAGTCCCAGTCCCATGCTCTTAACTACTACACCACACTGGCTCTCAGTGTGGCAATCAATAAAATCACTGGCAATCAATAAAATACTGATTGTATTTTTATGTTTATTTTATGGATGTTGTGAGCCACCCCGAGGCTTTGTTGCAATGGGGGCAGCATAGAAATGTTATAAATAAATAAATAAATATCTTACCTCTAACGTCTTTAAAATGATTAGTGTTGGAGCCCACCTGCATAAAGGTAAGGTTTCCCCTTGACGTTACGTCCAGTCATGCCTGACTCTAGGGGGCAGTGCTCATCTCCGTTTCCTAGCCGAGGGAGGCAGCATTTGTCCGCAGACAGTCTCCGTGGTCATGTGGCCGGCATGACTAAACACCGAAGTGCACGGAACGCTGTTACCTGCCCACCAAAGTGATACCTTTTTATCTACTTGCATCTGCATGCTTTCGAACTGCAAGGTTGGCAGGAGCTGGGAAGGAGCAAAGGGAACTCACCCCGTTGTGCGGATTCAAGCCGGCAACCTTTTGATCAACCAACCCAGCAGCGCAGTGCTTTAAACCACTGCGCCACCTGCATATCTCCATTCTATTAGTAAATGAAAGTTATTCAAGATGAATAAGTCTATCCTCACTTATACTTGATCTGGGTTAAGCCACTAAGCAAAAGGTGGTGCATTTACAAAGCTGTTTGCCTCTTCATAGGACATATATGGGCAACTTGTATTCCATTGGCTTCGTATACCCTTGGAGGCCTCCTATGTGACTTGGTGTGGGTGCCCTGCTGCCACCTGCCTGAATTGCACCCCCCCCCCCCCGTGCATTGCTGTGCCAGTTTTGTTGGGGAAGGAGGGGCAATGGGATTACTTTTCTGGTATGCTCTCTTCCCCAGTACAATTATGCTCCCAATAGCCTGCCAAAAACCAGACAGGAGCATAATTTAAATGAAGAAGATGGAGAGCCAACCCTGCATGCAAATTTGCCCACTCAGTTAATGCACCACAGAAGTGATCAGATTGTTTTTTTATTTATTTATTTATTTATTTAGAAATTTATAGGCCGCCCCTTGCCACAAGTTTTTAATTCTTTTGCACCTGCATCAGTCGTACTAACAGATGTATATTAAAAACAACTGAACCTTCTCAGAGGGCATCGTGCCACAGGCCTGAATAAAATTGATGGACACATCTAAAGGTATAACATCACTGCTTTGTTGCTCTCCCTCCTCTTCTGACGGAGTTCCAGATTCACTGAGGACAAAGCAGGCCCTTGCAGGTGCAAAGCTCTTCCTGCTCCATAACATTCCAAGAATCGTGGCTGGTTCAGAACAATAAAGGATCTGTTTTGTTTGTATACTGGATATTCTTTCTTAATTGTGGTTTTCTAGAGAGATACCCTCAGGAACTCACAGTGCTATGCAGTGAGCATGAGTACATGAACCTCTTGAGAAACTAAAGCCGAACCAACATTTCTCAGGAAACATTTTTCTCCAAGAGAAACATTGAAGACATATTTTCCTCACCTCTTCACTTTTGATATACATATTTTTAAAAAGTACTCTCACCCCCTTGTGTATGAGAGGAACAGCTGATTTATTCCCCACAATGTCATGTAACAATGCTAAGGTTCAGACATGGTGGAGGATGTAAAAGCCAGGAGCAGCAGCAAGAAACAAATAACAAAATAGCGCTTAACTGGGAAGGAAGGAAGAAGGAAGGAAGGAAGAAGCAATGCTACTGCCACTGTGGGTGGCAAGGCCCAGCCCTGGGAAACTAGAGCAGATTTTTTCTTCCACATGAAGATATTTGGTGAAATAGATCGTCTAATATGGCCTTCCCCAAATTGGTGCCCTCCCAACCAAAACTTGCCAAAATTGGCCCAAATTCAGTGTGCTGGGCACCACTTTTCTAGGTTATCAGTCCATTTAGGGCAAAATTAGACGTGAGGGATACTGTACAGGATTTAAGAGAGAAGAGGGGGCATGAGAGGTAGGACAGATGAACAAGACTGAGGCATGGGGACACTTTAGCACTGTGCTTTGTTGTGGTCTCAACTGGAATTGCTCCATACACATAATATTCACAATGGGAAGGAAAGACCCATTTGCACCAATGGAAACATTTCTGTAATTGCAGCCTGGAGGTGGTGGGGTGAAGCAGAGGAAAATGATTAAAGCCCCTTCATACCATGGCCCCTATTGACCCTGTGCCAACTATTAAAATTAACCTTGCACCATGGAGCTAACTGTGGGGGGAATCTGTTCATATCAACATGTCTCATTTCAGCAAACAGGATTGTACTGATTTCTCCTTTGCAGATCAATAAATCAGAAGTGATATAACCACAGACAGAATACATACAGAGGTATAATAATTCGTACAAATAAAGCTTATTGCTCAGTACAACTTGGATTTTCCCCCAGTTAGAGTTACATTGGGTAAGGTTGTTGTACCTGGTACTGTTTAGCTTGGTATCAAATTAAAAAGGTCACTCCAGTTTCTCCTGGTTACTAAGATATTACTTAGCAATAAAAAGAAGTTAGAACTCCTTTTCTCACAAATAAGGGAAAATCCAATTGTAATTCATTTGCAAATAGGAATTTATTTCTATCTGTCCCTATTCAAAAATTACATTTTGAATACCATCCTTCATCCTTTAAATTTCAGTTTTGCAAAACATTGAGACTATTTTAAAACCAGCAACTCTATTAACAAGTCAGGTTCATTTGCCTTTCTTACCTTCCTTCCCTTTCCTTTTCTCCTCCTCCTCCCCTTTCCACCCTTTCTTTTATTCTCTGTCTGTTATGTTTGTTAGGCAGTTAAATGTTCAAATACTGATTCTCTTTTGAAGTGCTAATGTCAGCACTGCTACTTCCTTAGCATTTAACTTTGCCAGCTGTCAAGTTTCACTATTATTCTTTGTTTTGTGTTTGTTGTTGTTTTAATTATCAGAAGAAAAGCAACACAACAGAAGAGCAAGTCTAATTAAGATTTGTGAATAAATGCTAAATCCCAGCAGCCCTAGCACCTCAGGCTATGAACCTTTCAGATCTCCCAAGCAATAAGGTTATGCCCTCCTAAGTAATTGGATTGGAGGCTTTCCTGAAGGTCCAAGGTGCTGAAGACTTGGGACCTGCTAGCAGATGTCATGTAGTGGCTATGAGTAGGAACTCTGCAGTGGGAACCTCCAGACTGAAATCCCAGCTCAGTCATTAACTGTAGAGGAAGAGCATCTGCTTTGCGTGGAAAAATGTCCCAGGCTCGATTCCTAACATCTCCATTTAGAAAGATCTGGTAGCACATAATGGGGAAGGTCCTTCCTTAAAGCCCCAAAGAGCCAGTACCAGTCAATCAGAGGAGGCAGGGCCACTCCTACCATTCGGCAGGGTGAAGTGATTGCCTCAGGTAGCAGAAGCCAGCCATGTTCACTAGAATTAAGTCCCATGAGTTCAATGGAAGTTACTCCCAAGGGAAAACAGGACTGCAGCCTTATGGAGCACATACATTAGGAATAAAGAACATTTATTTATTTATTTATTTATTTATTTAGCGGACTTATATGCAGCTCCATTCGCCTAAGCCTTGGGGCAGCTTACAAATAAATAAATATCATTAATACAATAAAATGCAATTGGAGACATCCTGGCCAAAGTTGTTAAAATCAATAAATAAAATCAACAATTAAAATGCTATTTAAATAAAAAGGTCTTGGCCTGGCGCTGAAAAGCAAATAACGACAGCGCCAGGCAGACCTCTCTGGAGAGCACATTCCATAGGTTGGGCACCACTGCAGAGAAAGCCCTCCTCTGGGTACTCACCCTCCTAATGTCCTTCACGGAGGGCTCCCGGAGAAGGGCCTCTGCCGCCGATCTCAAGGGGCGGGAGGGCACATATGGACGTAAGCGCTCCTTTAGGTAACCAGGACCCAAGTTGTTAAGGGCTTTATAGGTGATAACCAACACCTTGAATTGGGCCCGGACTTCAATGGGGAGCCAGTGAAGCTAACGGAGGACTGGAGTTATGTGAGCACAACGCCCAGTCCCCGTCAGCAACCTGGCAGCTCTGTTTTGCACCAATTGAAGTATCTGGACTGTCTTCAAGGGCAGCCCCACGTAGGGTGCGATACAGAAGTCTAGTCAGGAAGTTACCAATGCGTGAGTCACTGTTGCCAGGCAGTCATTCTCCAGGTAGGGACGCAGCTGGTGAATCAGCTGAAGCTGAAAGAAAGCGCTCCTCACCACCGCTGTTACTTCAGCTTCCAGCGAAAGCTCTGGATCGAGGAGCACTATGCTTTACTCTCACCTCACATTAGTGAGGTGCCAGCAAAGCATAGGAACTGCAAGGTAAAGCAACAGGAATTTCAAGCTTTTCTGGGGCTGTGCATCCACCACCATGGAAGGGAATCCTTACCTGTGAGCTGTTCTCAAGAAGTCTTTGGATGGGAGGATGCTATTCAGGTACATTTGCATTGTCTTGGCACAACTTTAATCTGCTTGTAGCATCACTAGCAACAATGCTCAATGTTTACGTAGCCAGCCCATCACCTGTGATATTCAATAACGGCAGTGACATTTGGTCATTTAAACAAGACCTTCATCTATAATCCTGCCAACACCTTGACTTAATTTTGCTGCTGTGGCAGAGCATATATATTCAAACTCAACAACAGCATAACTCTTGAGTGAGCTATTCTTCCAACTGAAAGACTAAACAGTAGTTATTTATATGTTAATGTGTACAGCACTTTGGGGACTTATGGATTAACTATAAACATGTGGTATTATTAAAGCAACTATCATGATATAAAGTTAGTACATTAATTCCCATTGGCAGGGAGTGCAAAGGTAGTGGTTGGAGCTGCATTCCAGAAAAGCAAGCAGTGTAATTCATGACTGTGCTATGTTGCTAATTTTCAGATCCATTCAGCAGCATAGAAAAATCTGCTCAGTAAAATGGAAAGCCTGTGATTGTGCTGTGGTCAATTTATCAGGGAGTGCTACAGATCTCATTTGTTAATATTGTATGCCTTACAGCTTCACAGTAATCATATTTAGAATTTCAGTGTGTTCCAATCTCTTCAAATTTTAATTTATTATGGGAGTTTAATCAGCTGGATGTCCTGATTGCAAAAAGGAAAGGAAAGGGAAAATGAAAAAGAAAAAAAGTCACAAAATACTTTCAAGCAGAATTGGCATCCATAACTTAGACACCTAAGGGCTAGTTCGTTCACATGTATACTTTTGACTTCCCTTCTCATGATTGTACCACTATCAATTCCATTTGTTGAGCAGCTTTCCCCCAGATGAAAATCACAGTCCACATTAAAACTACCACTTCCATTCTATGTATAGATTGTATTTTGTGTATTATGTCATACCCATTTGTTTTCTTTTACTGTAGCCATTCTATAATGCAGCATTGCACAATCTGCAAAGTACATGCAGCCCCGAAGCAGTGTTACCACTAAAGAAAACAAGAATGCAACAATTGTGAGTGTGGTTGGGAGGAAGTTTTGATTTTAGTCTCCTTCTTTCACAGTCACCTTAAAGCTGTTTGAAGGGAAGGGCTGCATGTGTCTGTGAATGAACACATGTGTGTGTGTGTTTATGTGCAAAAAAGGGCATGCACATGTGTGTCCATAACTTCTCAACTGACACTGAGTCAAAAAATTTGTGTGGCCACTGCAAATCCAGGTGGCGAGTGCCAACAGGATTACATTCCATTGACACAGAAGGTGTTGGATCTAAAATGGTACAAATAAAATTCTGCAAATAAATAAAGCTACTGAAATTAGACTGAATGGTTTACAAAGTAAATGTAAGTTGAGATGTGAACTTAATATCAAAGAAATCGTTATGTCCAGTTATATGATACATACTGAAGAAGCCTGGATTCACAGAATCACATTTTTGGTGCTCAGCTGTGTGAATAAGTGTTAAATTCCTAAAATCAGGAACAATCACTTCTATAGAGTCACAGCAGAGTAACTGAAGGAACTGTGTGGCAATTCTGCACTGATCCTAATTTGATAGAGAATGTAGTTACTTACCTTGAGTATTAGCCATTCAAGACAGACCATCTCACAAAAGAGGTTTGCTTTTAGTAATGCCAGTCTGCCACTATAGTAATAGTAAGATCTTTTAAAACTGATTGTATGTCTTCTGTGGAAAACAATTCTGTAATATAACTGAGAGGTCAAGCATTATAACCCTTGTAATTTCAAAGTAGTATTAGCAAAAGGCCTTTTTCTTTTCTTCCAAGTGTTCATTTTGTGTAAATATTACCTTAAGTGTAAGTCAACCCTCAGCTTCTAATATTGCCAAGTTCTTTACACAGTCTCTAGACCATAGTTAGCTATCAAATGGGAGATACAAAGTCATATTTCAGGTAATATGGGCCAGAGCTGTTCCACATAGTTTACATGAAAAAAGAACTCTAGAGTTCAGACTAAGACATGATATTGTGCAGTTGTCTTTCTTTTTCCCAGCAGACTCTGGACCTGGCTGTGAACAAAACTTCAAGCTTAACAAGACTGATACTGCAATCCTATGCATGTTTACTCAGCAGTAAGCTCCATGGTGTTCCTGAAGTTTATTCTTAGCTTGTGACCTACAGATTAAAGTAGTCTTTCAGGCACTTTCAGGAAAACTTTTGTTAAAAAGCATTTGTGTATTTTATCATTGCTTGCCAAATGCTTACAGAAGGTTGTAAACATGTTCTCAAATAGCTCATATTCAAAATCAACTGCATCTGGATTAAGCTTCACACTGATCCAATCCATCATTGTCTTTAGATATTAGTTCAGAATTTAAACTTTTGTACCTAATGACAACAAAGAATTCTGCAATGCTATTTAGACTTGCCAATTTATTGTAGAATAAACTTTTTTGTTACTTCAGATTCATAAAAGATTAATTCCCTCCCTTTGTCCTTCTGGCACTTAGTTTAATAACTTGTGGCTACTTTCTCATCTTGGAATTTTACTTCCTTTAAACAGTTTAGTACTGCTTTTCAAAATAGTTCAAAGGGTTTTTATTTCTTTCTTTATTTGGAAATTTATAGGCCGCCCCTTGCCACAAGCCTCGGGGCGGGTTTGCAACATAAAAGAAAATCCCCAAACAAGATGATTTTCCATTCTGATTATTTGCCCATGATGAGATTAAACTGCTATACAGAATTTATCAGTGTTGAATAATCATAGGTGTCTGAATTTCTGGAGCATCTTATACTTTAATAATTTATCTCTCCAGTGATCTTTACCACTGGAGTGGCCAACAATCTGAAACTAAATCTTTTCTGCTTCTCAAGCTCTAAAACCATCAGTTCATAAGGTTTGTATGTTTCTGTCAGTTAATAGGAGGTTATACAAATGCAGTACTTAAGATGTACATATAATTGCAGAACATGAGCTCCATGAGCTTAGGCAAGAAAATATAGTTGTATCTAAGGAAGGATTTGTTATCCATATGCTGAGCTCATGCTAAGTTGTTAAATATGAAGCACATACGCATATGTTGCAAGTGTTAAGCACAATCCTAGTCACATCAGGCACAATTTCTTTTGAATTCAGTGGGGTTTACTCCCAAGTTAAATGTGCATCGCTTGGAGGTAAACCCCATGGAATTAAGTGGTATTTACTTTGAGTAACCATCCATCCAAACATGCACAGCCAGGCTTATAAAGTTTCCTTCTGGGAAATCAGTTCTCTTGAAATCAATGAGTATATTACCATATAAAGGTTGTTGTTAATGCATTCAGTTTAAGATATAGATGGAATGTTTTACATGTATGCTTGTTGGCTGGTTATATCTAGATTTCTTCTGTCTCTTTGTAGCACTATGGCTTAAAGCTGTGTGGAACACTAGTTGTGACACTTAAAATAAAGAAAAACAAAGAAAATAGATCTTTTTAAGTGAGTATTTTAAAGGCACTACCCTTCGAACCAAAACTCTACTCTTTTTACTTGTCCTCAGAGTAACTATTGCCTTGAACTGGGATTATATTTAACTATTCCAGTATGAAAAATTGAGCTCCATTTTTTGGTATAATAGTGCAAATAGAAGTGAAAATTCATCTATAGGGTTCCAAGTCATGGCTTTCTTATATAGGAAGCACATAAAAAAATTAATGGGCAGAGGGAAGAAAACTATAAAAGGTTAATAAATAAACATCCCCTGACAGCAGTTTTTCACTTGCATTTTAGTTTATGTTGTTAAAATTCCTATTCTTTTATAATAGTGATTATATATGCAAACATTAAAAACATTTGCCATTTTATATGCCGCATTCTCTGCCAAAAATATTGTACCCAAAGTAGCCTACAACGTAACTCAAGCAATAAAATGATAATAAAATTATTCACAAAACATTTTTTTTTAAAATCCAACTCAGCATAGCACGCAGCCAAAATAGCTTTCAGCTTATTCCAAGAGAGATGGCGGCTCCAGCAGTCATCAACTAGCAAAAAATGTATTAGTCCTCAGCTAAGATCTGTTCCTGATTGTTGGATGTCACAATGAAGGTATGGACTAAGCCAGGCAAGGTGTCCTGTCCTACCTGGAGGAGGATTCCTCAGATGAAGAAAGCCAGCCCAGTGGGCCCCAGTCACAGTCAGGCAGGGGAGGAAGGTTGTGGCTGCAGATGGCTGCCCTGCCCTAGAGGAGCAGCCAGTTCGCTCTTGGGCAGTCCCTGGGGTTCCCCAACAGCAGGAGCCAGCGGCAGAGGGAATTCACCCAGTACAAAGAAGAAGGGGTGGATGGCTTCAACAGAAGTCCAGGCTGCCGGAATGGGGAGTTTCCCAGGAAACAGCATGCTGACTTAATTAGGCAGCTGTGCTGAGTTAGTCTGAGTGCCAGAGCTGCTCTGTGTGGCAGACTAGTGTTGTTACCTGCACTCTCTGACTTTGTTGAAAGTAACCTGTAGCTAGATTTCTGACCTGTTTACTGGACATTCTTTTGGACACCCCATCTGACTTAAAATTTAGGAAGCACACACAAATCATACAGCCTTGACTCTTGGACTGACCTGATATTCTTAAGGAGGTGAGACTGGGCATTTGAGGGTGCAGGGCAGGACACAAAGGCAGTCTGTGGTCCTCTAGAAGTTGCTGAACTCAACTCTCACCAATTAGTTACTGTGAAACTTGGACCGGAAGATGTTTTTGCACTCTTGTCCATTTTATGGGCTTCTTGTGCTCAGTTGACCACTGTGTGAAAAGAATGCTAGATCAGATGGATCCTTGGTCTGATCCATCATGGCTCTTTACTGTTCTTAAGAAGTTTATTTATTGTTTGTTTGTTTATACAAGAGAAAACATTAACTTCTTCCAACAGTGTGGCACATTGACTTAGCCAGAATATCAACATGGTGAAATGTTCTTGCCTCCTGCAAGAACACAAAATGACAAGTTATCTTAAGTTACATATATCTGTATCATCTATATCTATATTGATCACAGCAACCCACTCTAACACATAATAAATTGCAATCAATTTCACAGCCCTATCTGCATTTCCCTAAAACACTAACAATGCTAGGCTATGCTGCAGAGTCATTATGCAGTGCTCTAACACACACTCCTCTGCACAATGAGAATAGCAACATTTTTCAGGAATTGTGTAGCCCACACTTTCTCAGCCACAGCCCTCCATACTGCAATATGGGTATAATCATAGTGAACTTTATCTAAACACATTGTCAAGGCAATTTTTAATATTTATGAAATCATAAAAACATTAACAAGTTCTGAGTTGGAAAGCTTCATCTATGGGGCAGTATAGATATGAAATAAGTACTTCTAATGACAATAACTGGGGAGTAGAGACAGTTGTGCCAGGCATATGTAGCACAAGGTGCTGCTGCAGCTCTCAGAACAGGCATGAAGTGCTGCAACCTGTTATTACCCTTTTGCCTTATTTATATTCTACCTTTCTCAAGGGAACTCAAGGTGGCTACATGCGGTCTCCCCTCCAAGCTTAGACCACCTCCAGACCTGCTTAGCTTCAACATGGTGGATGCTTTATGTGCCTTCATGGGAGGTGCTCCTGCAGCAGCAGGTTACACTTGAGAGTATCTTCCCCTCCTATGGTTAATTACCTGACCTTCTGCCCTGCCTTGAGCCTTGCCTGTGTGGCCAGAACCAGGGCAGGTAAAGATCAGCAGCCACTCTTACTGCTCTCAGAATAGCATCAAGGCGGAAGGAGAGAATGATGGAGGTGGTGGTGGCAGCTGTCCTTCCTTGCCCCTGCCAACGGATGCCCATGCGGTGGAACTCACACCTGACCAAGAACAGCAAGCATAGGGTTGGATCCAGTGGCAGTCTCTCTGAAATCTACGTGTCTCAATGGGTCTACTCTAAGTAAAATTAACTTTTGCTATATCCCTACAGCTTCTACCGCTAGAAGGAACGAGCCCCACTGATTTGTGGCTTCTGTGTCGACGCACAGCACCACCGCGATGTTTGTGCCGCACGTGTGAAAAGGCGCAACGTCACGACTTTTTCCCGGCGCGGCGCATCCAGGTCATAGGACGGCTGGAAGCAGGTAAGGTGTCTCTGCACGCACTGCAACCTCTGCTTGGCTGCCCAGGACTCCCACACCTACCAGCGCCTTCCCTGGGTTCGCCTTGCAGCCTCGCCGTCCTTGGCGAACCTTGGGCACACCCGCGCGCGAAAGCGGCTGGCGTCGCGTGCGGCACGCTGCTGCCTTTTCTCCTGCGCGTGCTGCCGGGAGCTGTCAGGGGAGGGCGGGCGCGCCGGCGCTAGGCAGTCCTGTGCCCCCTCCTCTTCCCTAGAGCTCCTCCTCCTTTCTCGACGGGGCAAAGGGGAGGCGAGCGGCGCATCGCCCTCTGTAGCACGCGCGCGGGGCGCCTGGCGAGTGCTGCGCGCGCTCCGGCAGGTTGGCACAGGGCAGCCTCCACCAGCGCGCGCTGGGGACGGGAAGGCGAGAGTCACGAAGCCGTTAATGAACTCCACGCGCGGGAGTTTCAGCGGGGACTGGGCTTGCCTTTCCTCCGAGCAGCCTTCGCTCCCTCCTCTGCGTCCCCCCGCCCCCTCTCGGGCGCGCATTCTGTTGTTCTGGTCACTAGGAATGATTAATGAATCATGAGGTGGCTGCTGTTAATGCATTTATCTGGGGCAGTCTGTACCGCAGCCTCCAGCCTTAGCACGGTCGGGTGAAGCGAAAGAGCTTCTTCCAGCTTTCCTTGCGCGCTTCCAACAACTGCCAGCCAGCCAGCCACCTAGCCCTGCGAGCGGAGAATCGTCGCTCTCCATGGCTCCCAATGATGTAAGAAGAACGCCGCGAAGGTGGGTGCTTCGCCTTTTCAACAAATACATATAAATAATAATAATAAAACGAACATTGCGCGCGCGCTCTCTTCTTCCAGCAAAGGGAGAAGCCGGAATTTTGAAAGCATGGAGGCTAGTTTGAGTGGGGGAAGGGTACGTGAATGTCGTTATGCTCTAGCAGGGTTTTGATTGCCTTTAGTCACGGGGAGTGAAAGAAGTCCACGTGTATATTGTGGCCGTGTGCGGGCGGGAGGATGTTATGCGCATTAAATTCCTCGGCGGAGCGAGGGAATAGTTAACAGCTGCCCTTGCCGGCTAGTGCTGTACAGGTTGAGTTTTGCATTCTCTCAGCTGATGCTGTAAGAATACTGTCGCTTAAAAGCACACCCACCTTGAAAAACGCATCCAAACTGACAGGTTCTTGGCGATGGGATGAAATAGTACAGCAGGTGTGTTGACTTAATCTTTCTCTCCTTACACAGAAGTAATCAATCTACACAGTGAGAGTTATTTTTGAAGGAAGGAAGGAGGGATGGACTGCTGGTTCATCCCATCCTCAGTTGCGTCTTCTCTATGGAGTTTTGGCCTCTGAATTTAGGGACTATCTTTTCTGTTGGTTCTTGACTATGATGATTTGGCTTTGACTCTTTTCTTCTCTCTCCCATTAAAGCACTGAAATTAAATTTCCCACTAGGAAAGAGACTGATGCCACTTAAGCTGGTGTCAATTGCAGGATAACTAATTTAGTTTACAGTAAGCTGCAGTCATTTATTGCAAGCCTGGAGAAAGACTTGCCTTTTAAAAATCCAAATGCAGTAATTCACTTCAGTTGTGTAATTTCTAAGAAGTCAAGTGCTGCAAGATTCAAGTAGTTGTGACTAGTAGTTGTGTCCTGATTTAGAAGCTTCTCCCCTTGCTCCAAGGCTGGTGTTGATTCAGTGATGTAAGAAAAGAACTCTGCATATACTCAGATGCCTCATAGTCCTGTAACCTCGCATTCTTCAGGGTTGAATGCTGGTACTGAAAACAGTTTCTTTAACAAAACCATGCTTCCTGTTGAGCCCTATTCACATAAAGTAGCCAGAGTTAAATAGGTACCTCTTTAAAAATGTAGGGTTTTTTAGGCCTAAAATATAAAATGACTGCTACTGTTTAGTTGATGAGTGCTGAATTTCACATGGCTTAATGTACATTCAAGCTCACTAGAAAGTATCATGACTAAGAACTTGTAGTCACTCCCAGAAGTCTTCTGTTATAAAGCTGCTTTAAATCCATGCAGTTTGACATCATGTGACCTCCATTTTAATAGGTTCAGACTCCTTATGTCTTTTTTTTAAACACACCCTGCCATATTTCTGAAATTGAGCTAAAATGAATGAATTTCTGACAGCTTCTTGAATGCATATTATAACCTCATAATTCCTCAAAAACTGGTTTTGTAATGTGTCAGGTGTATGTGGGAACAAGGAAGTGGCGTTGGAAGTTAGCAAAACTGAAAATTTATTGAACAGGCAAATTTCACAGAGCAATGTATAAAGCATCTAGCACAGAAGCAAAATGTACATCAGGATTCACTGGTAGGTCTCAAGGTGTTTTTCCATAGATCAGCAAATATTGAGGTTCCAAATAATTTAACAAGAAGAGCAACAAAAAGCCCTTCCCACCAAATTGGGCTGCTTAAATAAACCTTGGTGCAAAAGTAGATTTTCTGATGGAGAGGATTGTGAACTCAGTTCTGAGACTAACTGCAAACTTCTGATCATCCTGTCCCTTAGCTCCACCCACCTGGACCAACATTTTTCTCCTTATTCCTATTGGTTGACCTCGGGGTTCCAGGAAAAGCAGAGTAGAGTCCACAAGCTTTAAGTATCCACCTTAAGCCATTATAGTTTCATGAAAACCAGCATCACTGAACCATTCTTAATTGAACAGGGCTAGTGGGGTATGCATGTTGGGTGCAGCTGTGCAGTACCCAGTATGTATGTAGAGACCAGGGGAAAGAGAGGCTGAAAGTTATCTCATTGCATTATAAAACCATCTGTGAACCAAAGATGATAGCCAGTTCTTCAGTATGACAGCAAAACTTGTCCTGCTGCCGTGTGAAGAAAAGTTTCTTTAGTATGATCCATCTGATATGCCACCCTCAGCTGGGGCCATTTTTGATTCTTGAAAAGGAACTAGAAAAGTTGAAAATAAAGAATTTGACAAGACAGGCTACATAATCCTTTTGGATTTCAATAGGCCACTCAGTAAATTGTGAAATTGCTGCTAACTATTTATAACTTCCTGGAAGTAATTTTCTTACCTCTCCATGAATAGGATCAGACTGTCACATACATTTAATTTGTGTGCCCAGAAAGCCAGTGTGGTGTAGTGGTTAAGAGCATGGGACTGGGACTCATATGATCTGGGTTCTAGTCCCCGCTCGGCCATGGAGCCAACTGGGTGACTTTGGGCCAGTCACAGACTCTCAGCCCAACCTACCTCACAGGGTTGTTGTTGTGGGGATCAGATGGAGGAGGAGAATGATGTAAGCTGCCTTGAGCCCTTTGAGGAAAAAGGCAGGATATAAATCGGGAAAAAAAAAAAAAAGCCTCCAACTCGACTTCCCTTAGAGGCTAAAATACAAGAAGTTTTCTGAAAGAAGCTTTTTATGTAGCTCCATTAAAGAAGAAATTATTATCTATTCATTGTGAGTAATCCAAAATTCCATCTTAAGCTTTTGGTTTTGTTTACCAGTTCCCAATAGTGGATGTGCTATCTTTTATAACTGGGAAAGTAACTTTTTCCTCCAATTCCTGTATACATTGCTTGTAGCATCTGTTGGCCATGGCTTATGATGCCATTAGTGATGGCAGTAGAACTGTCGCTAACCCTCTATTCAATTTTGTGAAATCCACTTCTGCCAACTTAAAAAGCAATCTCTGTGGTTTGGATCTAGATTTAGTCAACCTTATTGCTACTCTCTTTGAATGTCAATGCATCAACTTAGTCATGACTAAGTTTGTGGGCCTACTCTAGCCATCATTTAAGTCTGGATCTAACCCAGTGATGTGAACTAGTATGCCTCTTCAGTTGTTGACTGTTCATCCACTGCTAATTTTAAAGGGGTCAGTAACCAGTTCTGCCCCTCCTCCCCACATACATGCACACTGCCCCATTATTTATTTTGTTGTACTTTCCATTCACCTTTAATTATTCATTTCTGGCTGTAGCTTCCTTGCTTTGCATGACCATTGCTTAAGTTCTGATTGCCCTAAAAACAGTTCCAAACATCATGGCCTCCCTTGCAGCAAGAAGTAACCACATTGTGCATCTGGTGCTAACTGGGGCCAGTGTTAAGTGTAGCAGTAAGAAAATCAGTTAATCTGGTTATAGTGAGACTGGTATCCCAGCTTGTAGATTACTCTGTAATGACTTGATTCATCAGAGAACACATCATTCCTGTCTGATTTGCAGCTTTGAACAAACAGCAATTTATGAATACCTTCAACAGTGTTCTGAAAATTAGTGCTAGGCTTGAGCTTTCATGTCACTGCAGTGATGGTGCCATTCCATGTGGAGATTTTTAAATATATGCACAAGAGCTTTATCATGTACTTTTGAATACAGGAATGTTGATTTCCAGAGGAAAATACTTGATTTGTTTCTGAGAAATTTGATTTCAGGTTCTTGATTAGTCCAAAACTTTCTGAGTGATACTTCGTAAAAATATTCCATTTATTTCTGAGGAAGGCCCTGGACCAGTTCTCAAAACCCTTTTCACCCATACAGACTTGAAAATTACTGGGGATCACAGTGGACTATTTGACTATTTTTAAACATTGTTCTACAACTGAAAGTCAATACATAATTTTTATTGTAACAATGGCACTTGCACTTCTGGCACAGTGTGTGTGTGTGTGTGTGTGTTTTGGTGAGCAAAGTTGGGTGAAGTCAGGTTCTGTCAGCCCTAGACTCTGGTCAGGTTCAGCATTTATTTGGAAGTATCTTTCTGCAGACCATCTGAATGGAATGTGTGAACTACCAGTAAGCAGATCAATAGAACACAGTTTGAGAACCTCTAATCTGCAAATGCAGTGAACATGAAATAAAATTGACCCTGCACTTTTCTATTAGATTCAACTCTAGAGGTTTGCTGTAATTTTGGAAATAGCTTGTATGCTGGCAAAGGGAGTTGTGTTTGGAAGGAAAATTAGAAGCTCCCTGAATGGTTGTGTAGATCCTAGCTGAATGGCATGTGTGTCTTCTGAGGGATACTAATTCAACAACAACAACAACAACAACACAATAATTCACAGGTGATGGTTTTGCAGGACTTGAATCATGAGTTGTGGGGTAGAACCAAAACTTACAGGATCAAAGCACCTGGAATTTTTGATGATCAGGGAGCATGGTGTCATCTGCTATCAGCCCCTCAGACTTCCCTGTTCCTTTTAAGCCTAATGCCTCACAGTAAGTGGGGAAATTGATTTTCCCTGGCAATAATGTATTGTTCTCAGTTATCCCACTGGATATTATGTCAATACAACCACTGCATATTTGGACTTTCCTTAGGTCTATGGGGGAACTAATTATGAGTACTTGCTTTATAAAATATACTACTATGCCACTGGTTGTCACTATTAAATGAACAGTTAGTCCTGTCTAACAATAATAAATTCAGATCAAAGCATTGAAACAATATGATGGATCACATGGGGCATAACTAATGCATGCACTGTATTTTGACAGTTTTATAGAAAAGCTTCCTTCCCTGACATCACTGACTTTTGCTGTGATTTTTACAGTGTCAGGACTTCACTGTTAATGTACAGTACATATAATGATCTAAAGCATTAAACAGAATCTGGAAGATCATCTATGGAAGCATAAGTATGTTGCTTCTGCTGCTGCTCTTCCACCACCCAGGTCTTTGGTACATCATGAATAGAAGAGGATACAAAATAGAGTTCTCAGCACTACTTGGAACCTTTTTCAAATGACTGTAGCATGCCTAGTTCTTTGCATGATTCCATTCTTATTCTCCATTCTTGTAATGGAGTGCCTGTAAATGTTTGGAATTCATTGGGAAAAAAACTGTGTTTACACATCCTTGTTTTTTGTTTTCATGTCTCAGAGTTCCTTCCTTTAAAACATTTTTCACTTTTTGCTGATCTCCCTGCCATAATAACTGGAATGAGGGTATGTGCAGCTGATTCATCTTTATTTTGTCTTGGTTCTACTTGGGAAAGGATTAAACCATTAATTTCTTGCCTTTGGGAGAACATGCAGTGACAGAGTTTGAGAATGTTGGAGTTTCAGAGCCTTGCAATAAACTAGACTGTAGTCTATGACTTGAGTTGAATGTGACTGTGTGTACTGCGCCACTAATGTGGACAGAGATGTTGAAATCTTATTTTTCTGTTCTGTTACAATGGTCCAGTTTACACAGAAAGACTTCTGATGGGTTATTTAAATTATAGGTAGTAGGAACCACATAGGAGTTAGCAAGAATATTGTCTACTGACTATTCGTCACTTTTTCCTTTCCATTTCCAGTTTGGTAAACAACCCAGGAATGCATCATTCCTAGGTTGTGTGCCATAACATTCAGACCTGGCATTCTGGGATGTTGAGAGAGAAAAACAAAAAGCCATTGGTTAAAATCCTGGGTTGTTTCTCCCTCAACAACCTAATATGTTGGGATATTATGGAGCAAACAAGGGAAATGCATTTCTAGGCTGTTTACCATAGCAGACATGATGTGGCAGCAGTAAGCGGTAGGGAGACTCCAACTATCCAAGGTTTTAAGAAGCCATGTATATTTGTTATACATGAAATGGTTCTATGACTACTTGACTTCCTGTATTAGCATGTTGAACATTAAAATAATGTAATGTTTTTAGCATGGTTTCTCTGTTTTTTTCTCTTGATAGAAACAATGGATAGAAAGTAATCTTCTATGTATTCCAGTTACTCTTCTTGCTCAGTCCATGTCAATACTGTTCTGCAACATGGTGTGCTCAGTGCTTAATAATGTAAGTCAAAGGCAGTCCCATCTGGATTTTCAATTCTTGCAAGAGGCAGAAGTGCTTGTCCAAAAATATGTAACACTACACTTGTAAGATTTGAAAAGTGTAGTGTTACATATTTTTGTTGACATATGGCTTAAAATGAGCAGAGCAGGGCAAAATTGACTGCAATATTGTTCAACAAAGTGTAAATGACACACCATTCACTTCGTGACTACTGGTCCATATTGGTGGTGATGTGAACGTGCTCTCTTTAGCTTGTTGAATTAAATATTTTTCACTGGTGCTTGACATCATAAATTGTACATCAACATGTTTATAGATTAACGTGTCAAAAAGATGTTTCTCAGGGGTCAGCTGCATCTGTACAACTTTAAGAATTGTGTGCACACAACCTTACTAGATAGTATCATTTGTCTTCCAACTGCAAACCTGACAGTTCAGGCTTGCTAAGCTGAGCTATCTATTCTTTGATGGCCTTTCTTTTTACTGTCTTACAGTTGGAGCAGCCATTACAACTAGTGATGTAAAATGAAATTGTCTGCTGCAGCAAACTTTACTTCCAAAATATATTAAGACTGTGAGCATTTTAATCACACAGTGTCCACTTGTAGGCCAGAAAGTGGGCATATATGTTAGAGAGATCAGTTGCAGACAAAGGGGGAATTTTGTGCTGGGAACATATAATTGCTGGAAAGCTGTATCCATTTCATATGTATTAAAATTAACCACAGAATGTGCCTGGCATGCACTGTGACAAATGTAAGTTAATTGAATAAAATTTACCACTATGAAGTATGGTCTAAGCCAGGGGTTCCCAGACTGGAGCTTGCAGGTGGTGTGCTGCCCCAAACTCTTTCTGTGTGGCCCTCCAGCTAGCTTGTTTACTGCTATCACACTCAGGGTTTTGTCCCTCAGATCCACACTGTTCATCGTGTCTGAGGCGCCACCATCTACTGCTGTTTTTCCTGTCCCTTTCTTACAAAAAACACAACAGCAACATTGTTTCTTCTGGTCTCCATGGTTCCCTCTGTCAGCCCCCACTTGGTCTTACCCTCCATACTAGCATTTTGGCCCTTCTGGATGCTTTGCTAGCCAGCAGAGCTCAGGTACCTGTACCATTCCGCTTTTTCATTCCCCCTCTCCAGGCATTACCATGCTGAAGGCTACATATGTGTGTAAGGAAGATAAGACAGCTGTGTAGATGGGTACAGGAGATGTCTGACCTACTTTTGAAAAACAGGCAGAGAAAGGCCTAGTATTTTGGCAAAAAGGATATGAAGTGTTTTGCATATGGAACATTTCTAGAGGCTCCACCCATCAAGGCCCCTCCAAGTGGCTTCAACCTTCTTCCAGCCAAGTTCCTTTCCCCATGGCTGCCATTTTGCTTCTCATGATTGAGTCTTGGCTGGCAGGCAGTGATGTGTATGTGGACCCTACATATAGTTTGAAGCCAACTTAATGGTGCATCTTGTGCTCCAGGTGAGAGGCTGCCATTTCATTCACTCTTTCTCTCTACTAGCTTTCTTTTGGATGGCCCTCAGTTTCTAAAGTATTAACATGTGTAGATTTAAACTTTGAGGCAGTATGTTTATTAAGAAATAAATCTCATAGTATTCAGTGTACTT
This sequence comes from Varanus salvator macromaculatus, assembly GCA_023646645.1. NCBI lineage: Eukaryota > Metazoa > Chordata > Lepidosauria > Squamata > Varanidae > Varanus > Varanus salvator. Next base: position 30,902,272 of record JAIXND010000756.1, read on the forward strand.
AGGATTGCAACTCTGTCATCTGGTAGGTCAGATTCATAATCTGTTTTTTAAAAATTCTTGCTAGCCTGTGCATATGGCCCAATATTCCCTGTAGAGAACTGTAGAGGCAAGGGTCCCTTCTCTTTTTTGCCATGATCAAAATGAAAAACCCCAACTAACAGCAGCCAGAGTGGGGTGGACTTGATGGGAAAGGGAAGAGTTAGACCCCCAAAAACTATGTTTCTCATATTTTTACTAATTCGATGATAATATTGAAGCTCTGCAACTGCTGCTCTGCTAAAAATTCTGTAAGAAGATGCTGTTTCAAAGAAACAAAAAATTCCAGATGAGCACCATGTCTTTAATGACAAATGGACTTTTGTTGACTACTTTCTTGTTTTAAGCAAGGATAAAGCAATTTGCCTGATATGTCTTGAAATTGTCTCAGCATTAAAGGAGTACAATGTTAAAAGGCACTTTGAATCCTGTCACAGGAGCTGCTCAATATATCAAGGAGGGGTGTGAATGAACAATTTCTTTTTAAAAAATGAATTTGCAACAAAACGTTTTAGAAAGCATATTGAGGAGAACCTGTCAACTGTGCGGGCCAACTATCAAGTTACTAAATGTATTGCTGAGAGTAGTAGGCCATTCACTGATGGTGAATTTGTTAAGTGCATGGTTAAAGTAATAGAGGAAATGTGTTCTGATAAGGTATCTTGTGTTAGTTGTTCCAGTTTATCTGCATCTACAAGCAGCAGATGTGCTGAAGAATTAGAAGTGCTGCATATGTCACTGATTGTCAAGGCAACAAGTTTTGATTTGTTTTCTGTGGCATTAGAGACACTGCTCAACTGCTAATGTGTATCAGGAGAATAGATTTCAACTTCAGAATTACAGAAGAATTGTGTGGACTGCAGAGTTGGAAAGGCACTACAGACTGCATAAAACATTATTGAAGGTGTGCGAATCAATAGAAAATCTTGGTCTGAGTTGGGATAAATTGAAAAGCATCACAACTGATGGTGCAAGAAATATGGTGGGATGTAAAACTGGTGTAGTTGGAAGAATCAATGAAGAGTTATTGAAATTGAACAGTACACTTCCCGTGCAATTTCACTGTATCATCCATCAGCAAGCCTTGTGTATTAAGAATCTTCAGTGGGAAAGTGTGATGCATATTGTTGTATCCAGCATTACTTACATAAGGCACCATGGCCTTATTTGTTGTCAGTTTCAAAATTTTGTCTCAGAGATAGATGCAGAATATGGAGATGTACCACACAGAAGTCAGGTGGCTTAGTGGAGGCAAAGTCTTCAAACACTTTCTCAATCTTCCTCATGAAGGAAGTACTTTCAGACCCTGGATGGAGTTTTGATTTGGCTTTCTTAACAAATACCATGGAGCATCTGAACACATTGAATCTGAAGTTGCATGGAAAAGGAAAGCTTGTGTGAGACATGTATTCTGAATTGTAGGTCAAGACATACAGATGGACATTTACATGGCATTTTAAGGTGTCTGTCAGAAACCTTGACTTGAGCATTAATGCCTTGGCCAACAGAAAATAGCCACAAAAATCACACTGACTGGATAAGCATATGCAGCTAGATAAAATTGCATTCATGTTAACATTTTTTCATTGACCTTTGAATGTTTACTTTAGATTTATATTAGTAGATTAATTATTTTGTTACATTTTGATTTAATAGGTGGCCCTTTTTAGGTACTGGGCACTATAATGTTGCCCCTATATCCCAAAAGGTTAGGGACTACTGGTCTAAGGATATTAACATAATTCATTGAGATACAGCAGTGAAAGTATGTATTCAGAGTCGTATCCAATGTTAGTGTAGCCTACATCCTGTTCATTTCAGTTCTATGTAGAACCAAGACTGGATAAAATGCTCTACCAAAATTGATTGCTTTCTGCCAAGTACAACTCTTAGGTTTTGATTATAGGATATAGTATTCAGATACAGCCTGATATTTTGTGAAGTAAAACACAACAACTCCAAAATAATTTGTTTTCAGCTTAGAAATGACAGACATCTCATGAAGTGTGAGATTGGCTTGGACTTCAGTATTTGGTGTAGTTGTGCTTGATTCTGGTATTGTACCCTGCTTTTAATGTCACAACCCCCATCACATTCTTACATTCATACTTTTTGGTTACTTTATTCCTGTGTTGTTTTCAAAGGCAGAAATTCCCTAAAATACCTACTTTGTAAAAACAAAAATTATATGAAATAAATAAATCCAGATTTTTCTGAGCTTGTAGAATTATTGAACATGGGCTTTTCATAAATTGTGATAGAAATTTGAAAATATATAAGCTGACATTCAGAGCAAACTGCAGCACAACCATTAATAAGTATCTCCTGAGCAAGCAGGATGTTGCTTATGGGAAGTGTATTTTACTCTTCAGTTTACTAAAACAGTTGTTGTTCTACTAGTCCAAGTACCGAATCCAGATTTTGCCTCTCCCCTAATACTTTTTTTAAGGCATAGGGCTTTTCAGCAGTTTTTGTGTGTTCTGGCCATGCACCATGCAGATTCAGAATCTGCGTGGTAGCACCTTTATGGTTGTTACATACCAATCAAGTCATCTCTGACTTATGGTGACCTTTTGAATGAACACCCTCCAAAATGTCCTGTCCTTGCCTGCCCTATGCAGCTTTTGTAACTCAAGGCTGTGTCTACCTTTATGGAATCAATCCATCCCATATTTGATCTTCCCCTTCTTCTTCTGACTTTGATTTTCTCTAGTGCTATTGTGTTTTCCATTGAATCTTATCTTCTTATGATGTGCACAAAGTACAGCAGCTTTAGTTGCACATTTTTTGTTTCCAGGGAACTTCCTGGCTTGATTTGATCAAGGAGCCACCCGTCTGTCAGTCTAGGGTATTCGCAAAGCTGTTTTTCAGCACCATGTTTAAAATCCACACAAGATGGCATTGATCATATCTGGCAAAATAGGAAAAGCACATGAAATCCTAAAATAAGCTGACTTGGTGTGCAATCCTATGCATGCTTAAACAGAAAAAGCTCCTATAATTTCCAGCATTACCCAGCCAGCATGTGGCATGATGGGAATTATGGGACCTTTTCCTATGTAAACACATTTTGAATTGCACCCTAAATAATGTTCTTGGAAAAAAGGTCCTCATCTATTCCTTCCTCCCTGCAGCCAATTGTGTCATTCTCTTGAGACCTGGGTTCCCTGCTGAAAAATGTTGGATGGGAGCAGGGGTATAATGGGAGGAGAATCGCTCAACATCAAGCTTCAATCCTATGATAAAGAAGTCCATGGAAGTAAAGTTTTTTGTCTTTGTAATCTTAGAATTTCCTATAATTAGTACATGGAATTAGTTTTGGAAATTAAATAGAGAGTTGGAGATAGAAACAAGGTGAGTCAGAGGGGGATCTCCTGGGTCCTAATCTGAACCCTGGCTTCAGCTGGCTCCACTCATGAGATGCCTACCATGTGAGATATGATGCCACACTCATTCCCAGAGAATTTAGAGGTAATAAGTGTAAACCACTCAGAAAGTTTTGGCTATTGGATGGTATAGAAGATAAATAAATAAATACCCCCCCCCCGCCCCACTGTAATGATAAATATTTATGGTTTCCAATTTCCTTAATTCTTAATAGAGAACTGTCTTAATTTATATTTATTTTTATCTATATTTTTAATAGCTGTCATTTTCATTTGATTTTGATACTCTTTCAACAAAACCTAACAGCAAGGGAAAACAAAACAAATAAAAGATACAACAAAAATAGCCACACAGTAATGATCAGAGATACACTGAACTGGTCTTGAGAGTATTACTAATAATAAATATGTATACAAATCAAACATTACTCATGCACATGCACACATTCAAAGTTCTTGTTCCATACCTCCAATGAAGGGTGAGGTGGGTTGACAAATGTCAAAATGAGTGTTGAGAGGATGTTGACATAGGTAATATATTCTCTCATAGGATGCCAGTGTTGTGAGGTCTTCAGTCCAGTGTGCAGCTGAGGGAGATGATTTGTTTTTTCCATTTCTGTAGCATGTGTCCCTTAGCTACCTTGAAAGTTCATATAGTCTCTGTAATAATGTAAATGGAATTAGGAGACCCACATTCAAATACTCAAATATTGTAAAATCTGTGAAAAAAGGCACAGAAACCTCACCCAGAAGCATCCTGTGTGGCCTTGGGCCAGATGTTCTTTTTTCTACTTCACAAAGTTGTTTTATATATGGGTGGACATAGCCAGCCTTCCCTCAAGGGGTGAGCAAAAGTGTAACAGAGAATTGGTGGCTTGCAAAATGTCAGATGGTGGATCTGAGTCTTTATGCCAATTTTTTAGAGTTAGGAATTCAGTATTCATTGTTTCCCAGTTCATGCAAGGGCAATTCTTCAAATAGTGGTGGATATGAAGTCATGTTGTCAGGATCATGCCTTCTCACTTGCGGCTTGGAAACTATGGAATCATGTACCTTGGGAGATTGCTTGGTCCTCCTCTCAGTATTTCATCACCACCCTGAAACCTTATCATTTAAGTAATTGTTTGATTTGTATAATTCTGGAACTTGAATTTATTGTTAGTTCTCAGTGGTATTAACATTTTATTTGTTCTTCTGTACTTTTTTCCATTATTTTGCGGTTTGATTATTCTTATTATGGTTTTCTTATTGATGGTAGCAATTTTGAGTATAAATTTGGAACTGGGAATGCAGGAGAGAAAATCCATGATTGTGATCTGTTGAAGATAATAAATGCTCACTTACAAAAATCCCAGGGCATGCATGCAAGTTACTTATGCCTATATAAAGCAGATGCTACTTCTTGTAGCTCTGTCTTTAGAAGTTCTCTAGATCCTATAAAGGCTTCCTTGGACTGTGCCTTTGCTCTCTTACTGTGATGAAGATAGCTGAAAGGAAATTTACCTAGAAGTGACTTATTTATTATTTATTAATTAATTAAAACATTTATAGGCCGCCCCATCGCATCAAAGCCTCGGGGAGGCTTACAACAATTAAAATACAATATAATAAAATACAATAAAAATCTAAACAATAGACACTATATCCCTCCCCTCTCGGTGCATCTCGGCAACAACAACAACTACAACAACAACAACAACCAAAAACAAAAAAAAACATAACTGCAAATTATAAACACATCGTACTAACAATTAAAATATGACTTAAATAAAACTTGCATAGTAGACATTTGGACCCATGAATTTATGGGACAAATGTCTGAGTGGTAGGGAAAAAACCCCCAGGAGCTAGTTATCCTGAGTATTCTGGAACTTTCATTTTTGCCATGTATTATTTTGGTAGTATAGAAGTTGGTTAGTGCAAATTTTCAGCAGATGTGCTTTTACAATATTAACTTTAGCAAAGTATGCTTTTCCATAACTTCCATGAAATTATATTCTTAGCTATAGCAAGAACAGCTTTCAGTGCTTTGAAGAGTTGCTGTTGTTTTCTTTCCTTTGGTGTTTTTAAAAATCTGCTTACTGCTGCTTTTCTCAGTCTTGCCTTTACAGAATGAGGCTGAAAGTGGCTCACTACTTTGATAGACTTTTGTATGACAGCAGGTGAAACTGAGTGGTTGCAGTAGTTCTTATTCTGAGACTCCAGGAAAAAAGATTTGTACTTCCAGCAGCATTGAGAGAGCCTTTGTTCTACATGCCCAGGAAGGCAGTGCTGTCCTTTTTATTTCTAAGATTACCTTTACAGCTATAGCATCATGTTTCATAAATGGTATACTCAGTGAAAACAACTGAATTAAGTTTTATTAATATTAAGTATTGACTAATAGTATGCATACTATATAAGGGAAATGTAATTTGTATATATTTAGTACTGTTGCACAACTCACTAAAATTAGTCTAAATGTGTGTGGGAGGAAGTGTATGCGTATGTATAAAATTACAATACTACAGATTACAATATTATTTGTATAAAATTATCAATACATTACATTTGTACCACAATGGTGTACAAGATTTTCTTCCTCTCTGTCATTCTCACAACAATTTTCTGAGGTAGTTAGGTTGGGAGTCTGTGTGTGCCCTAAAATTATTCAGTGAGTTTCATGGCTGAGTGAGGACTAGAACTCAAGATTTCCACAGGCCCAGTCCAAAATTCCATCCATTTCACCACACTGGTTCTCCCTCCCTCCCTCCGTCCCACAGACAGACAGACAGACAGACAGACACTTACATTTATACATATTTTTGGACAACCATGGATATAATGTTTAGTCACCTATACACTTAGCTTGTGTGATTTAAAACCTTTTGATTAAAAATTTGCCATAGATTATGGAAAACTATTACTAACATTGCTAAAACAAAAGTTTTAATACTGCTCCAGTTTTGTTGGATAAGTTCTAGTTGTTGAGGACTGAGGATGTGGACAAGGTGTGTGGGCAGGTTCAGCCTACCACCTGTATGATCAACCCTTGCCCATCATAGTTAATTGGAAGAATTAAGTAAAGAATTTGCACCTGGGTCTGGGAGGCTGTAAATGCCTCTTTGAGAGAAGGAGTGGTGTTGTGAGCTAGGCATCCCCCTGCCCCCCTGCCCAAGCCTGGCAATCTCTACAGCATTTCTTGCAAGTGTCTTTATTCTACATAGAAGACTCTAAGCATTCACAAGCCTCTGACAATATGCAAGAAGATATTGACACCTCTTTGCCCCCCTTTACCCAAAGCTTTGCTTTATGAACCCTTCAGACCCTGAGTCAAAAGGAGCCTGAGATGAGACTTAGCGTCAAACCAGCTTTATTCTAGTGCACTATAGAATAAAGGGAGATGAAAGGGGATATGCAGCCCAAAGCAGTGTCTCAAAATTTGCATCCCAGTACATGTGTTTTATACCCTATGTAAGCAATTAGGTCACCTAATGCACATCTAATGCATCAATACATCAATGTATGCACCCCTCCCCTGCTGTTAGCTTCAAAGAGTCTTTTCTTCTGTCAAGGACTGGACATTTCCCATGTCTATCTCCTAACTGCTTAAGATTCACACTGGCTTACCATGTTTTTACGCGCTGCACATTTGCAACTTTCATGGCAGCTCATTTTGTTGAACAAAAGTTCAGAAAAGTTCATTTTGTTCTTATCCCTCTCTCCCTTCTGAGACAGAAAATTCAATAAGCTGAGACTCAGTCCAGATAAAGCATAGGTGGTGCTGGAAGGTGGATCATTTGGCAAGTTGGGAGATTTTCAACCTGTTCTCCATAGGGTTGCACTCCCCCTAAAGTAAAAGGTTCATAGTGTGGGGGTGTTCTGAGACCTAAAGAAGTCACTGGAGTCAAAAGTGAATAAAAGTGGCTCGGAGCACCTGCTTATTCTGATTTACCAACTGTGTATCTATCTGGATAGGCAGAGCCTGGCAGTTATCCATGCTCTGGTAAACTCTCCTTTGGATTACTGTTAACATGTTCTACATGAGGCTGCCTTTGAAAATGATCCAGAAACTTCAAATGCTTCAAGATAGGGCATTGTGAGTATTAATGGGAGGGCTGACCCACAAGATCACATCACACCAGTCCTCTTTCAGCTGCGTTGCCTGCCAGTTCAAGTCCAGGCCCAATTCAAAGTGTTTGTTGTAACATTTAAAGCCCTAAATGGCTTGGGGCCAAGATATATGAAGGAATGCCTTGTCCCATATGTTCCTGCCCAACCTTTAAAATCATCCACTGAGGTCCTTCATAGGGAAACTCTCCCTAAAGAAGTAAAGGAGGTAGTAACTAGGAGAAGGGGCTTTTCAGTAGTGGGACCCTGTCTCTGGAACATGATCCCACAGAGATCCCACATGATCCCACAGGCACCATTCTTGCCTTCTTTTCAACAAGAGGTGAAAACCTTTTAATTTTCTAGTTATTATAATATTTAGATTTGTAATGATGTTTTAAATATTGTTTATTACTTGCAGTTGTGCTGGAGGGTTAACTTATTTGTGGTGTTGTCCTCTTATGTTGTTGTATGGTTTTATTGTTATTTAATGTGAATATTTATTGAATGTATACATAATTTTAATAATTGTAAATTGCCCAGGGAGCCTGTGGGTTATGGGGCATATATAAATGCAATATATAACTAAATAGAGATAACTAGTTGTACAGTGGTACCTCGGCTCACAAATGCCTCAGTTTATGACTAAATTGGGTTGCAAACAGAAATTTCAGAAAAAATTTACCTCAGGTTGCAAATTCTGTATCGGGCACAATTGCAGTTGTGTTGGGGGGGTGGGGTGGCCATGATTGTGCCTATCTTCCCTGCCTGAACATGAATGTGGTCGTGCCCGTCTATGGCTGTGATTGCAGTCGTGCTTGTGCAGGGAAGATGGCATGGTCGTGTTCATGGGGGGAACGGGGAGGAGAAGGCTGCAATCTTTGTTGTTCTTTGTCACTTTGTTTGAAATGTTTGTGATTAAAAAAATGGTTACAGAGCGGATTGACCTTATTTACATTGAACCTTATGGGGAAATTTGACTTGGCTCACGACCAATTTGGGTCGCGACTAGAGTAATGGAACGGATTAAGTTCGTGAGGCAAGGTACCACTGTATTTCATTGTTTCTCATTCTAAAAGGAGTGCCACTTCTAAAATGGCATTTACTTCTACATATGTGCATGGATGGTATGTAGAAGGAACATGTTATGGTGAAAAGTTATGGACATTGTACTACTTTTTAATTTTTATACACTTTGTGCTAGTCATATAAAGAACAGCACAGTTCTAACTTCAGTAGTGTAGTTTTATTGTTAGCATTGAGTAAGGAATAAAAAATAAGGTAGACCCTACTTTAAATTAAGAAGCTTAAATCATCAATGGAAGAAAATGGTGACATAAATCTAGACTCTCCATGCTTTGATTTATGTATTTTCTGAACTAGAATACATGCTGCTTAATTTAACAATTAAAACAGATTGGTTTGTGACTAAATTATATTTTCTTGGAATACAAGGGAAGGAACTGTATCTCAGACGCATACCTACTTGTTTGTTATGAATTAGTTTCCTGAGTCAGATTGTATTTGATGGATAATACACTCTACATATTTTATTTTTGACAAATGCATCTCTCTCTCTCTCTCTCTCTCTCTCTCTGTTCCTCTGTGTGTGTGTGTGTGTGTGTATAAGAGAGAGAGAGAGAGAGAGAGTCAATCTTCTACTTGACCATTCTATTAACCCCCAAGCAGAGGACAAAATGTATGGCCTCAGGGCTCCTGGTCATACTAATTTCAGCTACAGTGGTTTATGTAAATTATGGTGTGTGCCAGGTTATTGTAGAGTTATTGGGAGAGTTCTTTCCTCTAACAACAAACTGTGCTATTTGAGTTCAGCTAACACAGTTTGCTTGCATCATTTCTGATCTTGCAAACAACATTAGTGACTGATCTCCAACATTTCAGGATGGACTTTTTCCAGCCCCACTGGAAGTTACCAGGGATTGAAAATGGGACCTTGTGCATGCCAAGTATGTCCCCCGGTAACTGATCTATGGGCTTTCTCTAAATCTGTGACTTGTGCAGAGCACCAATATGAAACCTGGCATAGTATATTTTAATCCACAGATTATTACTTGACACAGACACAGGTATTTCACAGGTAAGTAAACAAAAGTAATTAGAGCTACAAATAAAGGACAATTACTTGAAGACTGTAAAGATGTAAGAGTACATGATCATGAATTACAAGGAGAATTTCACAGGTGGGAATTTCCCGGAGAAAAAAAGGGCAAATAATTTAATGTACTTCACTACCAGATTTAGTACAAAAAATCAAAAACAAAAAACCCAGAAGGTATACCATCGTTATTAATTATAAAAAAAACAGGAGTTAAGACATTCAGATAACAAATCTTTTTAAAAATCTTATTTTCTTTACTAGTTTTAGCTATTTATTGCAGACTGGATGTTGATATTTTTCTATGACAACAATTTCTCAAGCTTGCTTATTTAGAAATAAGCTCCAATAAGGTTGCATGGACTTAGTTTCATCTCTTTCTCTTTGCTTAATGTATATTTACCAGTCTTCCATCTGCTTCTTTTCTCTGTAGTTATGAACCTTCTACATAGTTCTTTTACTCTGTTTGAGAGTTTAACTTCAAAAGTTTTGAGTCTAGACACCTTTTCCTGTTCAGTGCAGATTTTTTTTTGGTTTGCTTTTTCTAAATACAACTTTGTGGAAACTCTGCAGGGTCCCCTCTCTCATCACCTGTACCCAATGCCATACTCTCTGCTAGTCCACTTTGGTGTTAATTTATCCATCCATGGCACGCAGATTATACCAGGGTTGAGCAATTTGTGGCTCTCAAAATATTTTAGGGTTGACTGTATAGCTCCAGTCAACCCTAGCTTGCATAGCTGATGTGAAGGATTAAGGGAGTTGTAGGTCAAATATCTGCACTTCACTTCAATCCAATAACAACATCTACATTCACTCAGATGTTTATCCAGGCCAATCCATTTGTATTATCAAAAACAGAAGGTTTGGTGCAAGAAGCAGTTTTGTTGGTATTCAAGTCTTCCTTAGAGTTTGCTGATTTGGGGTCTCAGGCTTTGGTATGATGTGAAAAAACATGCTTGTTGACATTTATTTATTTATTTATTTATTTAAAATATTTTTATGCTGCCCCATCGCAACAAAGCCTCGGGGCGGCTTACAACAATTCAAAATACAGAAATTTCATTAAATTAGATGTACATTTACATTTACTAAATTAGATGTGGCCTAGATGTACATTTACTGGTTTCATCCTCATTGAATATTTGAAAGAACGCCTCCATCTATATAAGCTTACCCAGACCGTAAGATCATCAACAGAGGTTCTACTCTGGGAGCCGTCCTTAAAGGGAGCTAGAAGGATGGCTACACAGGATAGAACCTTCTCAGTCATGGTGCCCCATTTATGGAACTAGCTTCCCAGAGATGTCCACCAAATGCCTCCCTTATATACATTTTGGCCAGGTCAAGTCACTTTTAGTTACTGAGCATTTTAATTGTTGATTATTTTAAGTTGAGCATTTTTAATTTTACTGGTATTTTAATAATTAAATTTGGTACTTTTAATTGTGATTTTTAAGATTTATCAAATCTGTTATGTTAATTATTATCTGGCACCCCTGATGTGATGGGGATGTTATTTTGTTTTATTATTTATTTGTACAGATGTTTTAACTGTTTTATTTATGTAGTTTTGTGTTTGTTATGATTTTATTGAGCAAACTTTCAAGACAGCCATGAGGCTATTGTGATGGTATATAAAAGTTGTTAAGTAAATACATGATAAATAATTCCTATCAATCAGCTTTTCTCAAAGGTTTTGACTCCCACTTTTCCTGCTGACACTTATCTGAATTTTGCTGCGGGCTCTAGGACAAAATTCTTTTGTGCATTAATCAACTTTTATCTTCTTGTTCACTGTCGTTGGTCAGATTTGCATGTAGAAACACTTTGATTTTACCAGTTCTTTGGTCTTAACTGCACATTTCTTTTAGTAACTCTTTTATTCACACCTGAAAAACTCTCTCACCTAACAGAGGTGTTCCTTATATTATTTTATGTTATACCTCCTGAAGATGGTACTCTTTGCATTTGTTAAGCAGGAAATCCAGCTTTTTGTGGTTCAGAAGCACATTTGGGAATACACAAGAGTGTGGTGAGCAACACCACAAAATAAATGCTGAGGCACTAGCTAGTCACAAAGGACAAATAACTTGCCCAGGAAATTCAGTAGAAGGCAAGATTTGATTTGCACCCCAAATTAGTTCGGTTTCAAGGAAAATTCCACGAAAGACTAAGGCCGCAAATGCTGAACTGCGACTTCATGGGGGTATACTATACATGTATCTCTGCTGTATTAAGAGTTAAGGTTTGCAGGGGAGGGGCTAGAGATATTCACAATTGTTTTACTTTCACAGGGGTCCTGTGTCCCTTAAGTCCACAGAATGTGGAGGGCCAACTGTATATGCAAGTGTTTCTTAAGTATTTTATATGCATATGTTTTCTATGCACATTTTATATGCATATGTGAAGGGTAGAACGGCTCACCTATTTTCCCTTAGCGTCCAGCAAATTGGGAGCAGCACTGATGATGCCTGACCAGGAATTTTCCCAGGCAGGATGAGGTGGGGGGTTCCAAATGCCAGGATGTGAGTGTGCATGCATTTGACTGGAATTATTGGCTAGAGCAGTAACAGCTGAGGTGGGTGGAGTGGCAGTGGCGAAGAGAAGATAAAGGAGAGAGAGGTGCTGGAAGTGGCGTGCAGAGGAGGAAGAAAATGGGGGACACTGGGAAGGAAGGTGGAAGAAGGAGCGAAGGGAAAGAGGCTTCAAGGGAGGAAGCCAGAAGCAAGCCGGCTTTTCCCGCTTGACAGACCTGTGGCCCAAACAGCCCAAACGAGATGGTGAGGGAATGCCCAGTGCCTGGGAGGCAAGGTTCCCCATCATGTTGGCTATGATGCATTCCCCTCCCAGTACAGGAACTGTACTTTGGAAAGTGCGGCAATGATGAGTAACTGTAAGCCACAATAAAACCTTCCTTTCTTTGTGGGTCCTGCATGGAAGTCAGGAACCAGGGAGCCTTTGATGTATACCTCTCTCCTGATCCCATAACAGCATATAAAGGCAAAATATATATGTATACTGAGGTCAATATATGGCTTAGTCATGCCAAATACAACCAATACGTACATGTTCCAGCGTACATACAAAGGAATGCATCCTCATACTCAGGAGCAGAACTCATTCCTAACCCAGAGATTGCCTATAACCAACACCTTAGCAGCTCATGGTAAGACATGGGTGATAATAATATTTCATTGCTTATTTCCAGATGCTGTTAACACTGAGCACCTTATCAAATTGTCAAGGATGTAGGAACATGGTTGCCTGTTTGTGTTTCCCTAGCTGTGCCTGGAAGAGTGCAAGATCAATATAGCTCAGCACTGTCTCACTCAAGCCTGCACCTTGAGAACATGTGTGCTATTCTGAGGTTATTGGGAAATGAATATTTCCAAGATACAGAAACTGTTATAGGAGGAAAGCTATATGTATCTCTTATTAAATAAAGTAGTAAGAACTGGAGGGACCATGCAGGAAAACAAGTTTATTTGTATATTTGAAGGAAGAGAAAGAGAAAGATCATGAGAATTTAGTAGCAGTTCTAATTGTTTTCACCTCATCATAGCTATTCTGAAGTAGTCCAGGAATCTTACTCAACTATATATTCTGCCATCAGAGCTTAGTCCACACATATAATAACATAGGCAAAGGTTGTAGAATAAGTAAATCTAGAAGAGGAGGAGAAGACAAGCAGTACTGAGGAAGAATGCAAGAGCTGGCTCTAAATCTTGTGAAAGCAGGGATCCTCAGGCTAGACTAACTCAGGTTTCCCACCCAACTTTCATGAGTTCATCTTCTTCTTGCTGTCATTGCCACTGATTGCTGCTGTTGCTCCTTTTTACTAATGCAGCCTGTTTGTTTTCCAGGAAGAGAGTTGGTGGCAAGTGGGCATCTACTTTTCACCACCATCAGTCATTTGACCTTTCTGTCTCAGAAGGGAAAAATGGACAAGTTGGTAGCAGTTGCAGAGTAAAGAAGCGTTAGGGGTCAAGCAGCTCACCTGCAGGGCACTGACATGTTCTCAACCATAGTTTCTTTTGAACTTAGCCCTTGAAAGTGTGTCATGTTTGAATGTGTTGTGCATGTATAATTACTGTAGATAAATAATTTGCGGGGAAAACCTAGTGTGTTTTTGATGTGGGGCTAGTTGTAGAGCTCTGCTAAGCTGTTGTCTCTCCTGGTTTGGAATTGCCTTTGATTTCTCAATATTTATAATGTGTATCATGTTGTATTAAAAAGGGGGTTAGGGTTAGGGTTTAAAAATATGAAAACCAAAAAGAGAAGCACTGTGAAATTGCATTCTAGACCCACTTCAGCAACACATTCAAATTTTAAAGAACTTCAATCATGGAAGATGTTTTCATGCCGAATGCTAGAGTATATGTAAATTATCCTACTTATTCTGAGCAACTGTGTCTGTTGTCTTCCAAAATGAAATATGAAATGATAGTTTTATTAAAATGATGGAATTATATTGCCAGCACAGAGCCTATTGTCTCATTAAATGTTGTCTCATTAAAAATGTTTTAATGACAACAACCCCCCCCCAGTACCAGTAAGAAATTTTAAAAATGATTATTAATAATAACAAGCATGTACATACAATCATCTTCATTATCTATCTTTTTTTAGACTGATGAATATAATATGATGACAATTTTTCACCTGGCACATAAGACAGTCCCCTGATTTTTACCTTGTTATTTCCAGTTTCAAGGATTATATTATGTGCTGGTATATATGGAACTCATAAAAATATGCACAACTTTCATCTAAAAAGAATTGCAAAAACAAAACTCTCATATGGAATAACCTTTGGAACAAAATTTGAAAAGTATTAGCAAGTTCAAATTTTGCTGTTTCATGTATCCCTAATCTGATGGGCCAGTTCCTCCTATAATTTACTTTCTATAAACCCTTCTGCAATTTACAACAATAATTCGGAGTTTCTTCTATATATCCCACTATCTAGGTAATTTAGGCTAAGTGAGATTGAAGCCAGGGCTCTTTTTTTCTGTAGCAGAACCTTAGAGGGGTTGGCTTCCTTTTTATTTTACTTTATGCAGGCACTGGAAATGGTTCTGCTCCATCAGGGTTTTAAGGGTGTTTAATGATCACAGCAATTTTAAAAAATAATTTTCCTTAATTAATATTGGTTTTTTTCTTCCATGATCTTACAATGACTGTTTTCACACAACGTAGCATGGTGGCTTGTAAGCCAGGGATGGATTGCCATGTTGTTTGAACCCAGCCAGCGTAGGTAGGAGGTCATGTTTCTGTGCTTTGACAGTGCCATAATTCTCAATTATTAAGGAGACAAAGGTTAACTGGAGCCAGACATAATCTCTGGACTTCAAGAAAGACAACTTTTACAAAATCATTATCACTGTTTCCTGGGCTCCAAGATCACCGCAGATGGGGACTACAGCCAAGAAATTAAAAGACGCTTGCTCCTTGGGAGGAAAGCTATGGCAAATCTAGACAGCATACTAAAAAGCAGAGACATCACCCTGCCGACAAAAGTGCGTATAGTCAAGGCTATGGTTTTCCCAGTTGCAATGTATGGCTGTGAAAGCTGGACCATAAGGAAGGCTGAGTGCCAAAGAACTGAGGCCTTTGAATTGTGGTGCTGGAGGAGACGCCTGCGAGTCCCTTGGACTGCAAGGTGATCAAACCAGTCAGTGCTAGAGGAGATCAACCCTGACTGCTCTTTAGAAGGCCAGATAGTGAAGATGAAACTCAAATACTTTGGCCACCTAATGAGAAGGAAGGACTCCCTGGAGAAGAGCCTAATCCTGGGAACAATTGATGGCAAAAGAAGAAGGGGACGGCAGAGAATGAGGTGGCTAGATGGAGTCACTGAAGCAGTTGGTGTGAGCTTGGGTGGACTCTGGGGATGGTGGAGGACAGGAAGGCCTGGAGGAATGTTGTCCATGGGGTCACGATGGGTTGGACATGACTTTGCGACTAACAACAACAAAAAAGTGAGGTGTCATGCCAACTCACTCTTAAAGGAAAAGGAGTTCAAAGGAGGTGAGAAACCTTGAAGAAAAAAAAAAAAGAGATTCTCCAAGCACAACTACAAACAACTCCAACAAGAAAAAAGTGCTGAGGAAAACAGAGGAAGCCTAAGTGGTTCCACAAAAAGTTAAGTGACAACCAGAAAGAAAAAAAGAACATGTACAGGAGGTGGAAGCAGGACCAGGTCACAAAGGAAGAATATAAACAAATAGCAGGGGCTTGTAGGAATAGCATCAGGAAGGCTAAAGCAGGAAATGAAGTGAGAATAGCAAGCGATGCTAAGAACAACAGGAAAGCCTTCTTCAGATACGTCCAGAACAAAAGGCATGTGAAAGAGAAAGGTGTCCAGCTAGTTAGAATGAATGATAACAGATGACAAGGAAAAGGTAGATTTTCTCAATTCCTGCTTCGCCCCAGTCTCCTCCCACAAGAAAAACTACAACCAAGAGGAAGTACAAACTGAAAGTGAGAAATGGCAGCCCAAGATCTCCAGAGCCTGATGAACTCTATCCCAGAGTCATAAAAGAGCTAGTGGAGGAATTTTCAGAACCACTATCTATTACCTTCAATAAATCTTGGGAAACGGGAAAAGTGTCAGACAACTGGAGAAGGGCTTACAGAGAAACTGGTTGCTTTCTTCCTCTATGTACCTGCCTGCTAATTAATAAAATGGCTATATAATGTATAGTCTCTTGTATATCCAAAGAATTTGATATGCTTGTGACAAGAGAGTTGTTATTTTTTGGTACTTCACTGTTGTTATTGTCACATAAAATCCAGGAGTCCAGAGGTATGGCACACATTTTTTGTGCTTCAGGATATAATCCAGGTACCTGAATGTCATCAAGTGGTATCACATCCAATACAATTGAATAAACTGAAGAAATCCAATACAAACATTTGAATAAT
This sequence comes from Varanus salvator macromaculatus, assembly GCA_023646645.1. Taxonomy (NCBI): domain Eukaryota; kingdom Metazoa; phylum Chordata; class Lepidosauria; order Squamata; family Varanidae; genus Varanus; species Varanus salvator. The sequence continues at coordinate 30,918,829 of JAIXND010000756.1, forward strand.
TGCGTGCTATATTCATTCTTATATATGTCTGCTTAGCACATTTGTAGTAGAAATAATTTGATGATATTTCATTGGCAGTAAAAGCTTTATACTCTAGCCTTGAGGAAAATAGTGGGAGCAGAAATGATTAGCATGCAGGAATTGCTTTTCTTTTTTTAAGAGATTCCTGCATTCTGAATCTTTTCTAGATAACCCTATCTTTCTAAATCTAATAGAAACATCAATAAAATCAAATTCTGATGACTGTGTGTAGGAAATGAAATTGCACCTTTTTCATATTTGCATGCCAATGTACTTGGAAAATTGTCCTTAGATCCTATAGGGAGTTGTTCTACTTTGCTTCTATAATGAAACTGCTTTCTTTAATCAAGTAAAAGCCAATGGGATACAAAAACATCTACTGTTATTTTTTGTTGCCCAGTGGGGTACATTTTGTATTTACTCTAGCATTTACTCTTTCAGGAAATGGAGCTGATGCATTTTAAAAAATTAGAGGTGTGCATCATATTTAAATTGCTCTCTAAATCCCACCCTACCCCTACCTTGGTCTATTTTTTCAAGTTAACCTGAAATAAAACATATTCTTGCCAACAGTGTAAAAGTAGAATGATGTCCTGGGATCATACCTTCCACTGCAAGTGCCTTAGTGGTAGCCACAAGTGATAAGTCATACCTCCTTTGGTGATACCAAAAGTAACTTTCATGTGGTGGAGGATGAAATCTAACATTACATTTTTTAAATGCTGCTGCTATATCCTGCTGCAAGCTTGCAACATATTTACAGAATATGGTGGTATAAGCATAACTTAAACTAGCTTGTACATATTTTGTTTATCACAAGTTTTACAGGTTTTTCATAATTAGGTTCTATCAAGCAAGGCAGTTGAAATTCTGGAAAGGATGTGACTTTCCTTATTTTTAGTTCAGTCATTTCTCTAAAAATGCAATTACTTTTGGGGCTACCAGCTCAGTAGCACTACAAGTCTAGTCCCAAGGCTTTTCCACTTACAGTTTATTCGTGAGGCTAAAAGTATTGTGCCTTACCTTCTGATGATATGGTATCTAAGAAATGCTATAGTTTGTGTATGAATTCTACACAAATCACTCTATTCATATTAGTTATTGCACTGGTGTTTATAGCTTGTATTAAGAAGGTCTACTCCATAAAGTAGTTGACTGCTTTTAGACTTTGTTCTATATTGGTCACAATAAGCCATAGTTGTGCTTCACCCTTGCTCTGTCTCTGCCTCCTTCCCTTCTTTCTGGACCCTCATTAGACTTTTCTGCTGAAGGCATTTCATTTAAACTACGACCCTATACATAATTTCCTCTACATAAGTTCTGTTGATAATAACAACATTGCACCGGTCTCATTCTTCTGTCCCACTGCGGCCTGGGTTCGGTTCAAGTAATGGCAGTGCTCTCTCTCCTCCTTAACTGAATCTGTTGCAGTTTTGCCCTTGGATTGACAGCTCTGACATGGTGTCTGTTGATTGCTCTGACTTGCTTTTGTGCCTTGCAGATATATGGTCTAGCTGACAGAATATTCTTAATTCATTCTGACACAGAATTTGTGGTTTCAGAAGGAAAAACTGTCAGAGGTTTTGGTGATGTAATAGAGGCATCTTGGTTACTCTGTGAAGTGTACAAATCCAGAGGCTTTGTTTTGTGTTGGGAGTCTATATCAGACCTAAAAATGAAGCTTAAGGCACAATCCTATGCAAAACAGAAAGAACTATGCTGGCTGGGGCATGCTGGGAGTTGTACATTTAAATAGGATCAACAATTTATGTTTAGTTAGAGACAAAGAGACCTCTGTAGATATACAGAGAGAGTTTTTCTCTTTTTTATTACATTAAAAAGTGTATTTAATTTGGTATCAAAAGGAAGTCATCCAGGTTTCAATATTATGCTAAATTAGAAGGAACAACACAGTCACATTTTAAATTAAAGAACTTAGGTTCAAACTAATAGCTGTCAGATGTAGTTTAATCTGTAATGGCTTTCAGGGCAATGATTGAAAATGAAATTGACACTTAATGAAAGGCATTAAAAGTGACCAGAAAAATAATGCAAAAGGATTGGCAAAAGAAATTCACAAAATCTGTTCTATTAGTCACACATGGCTTTCTGACAATAACATAAAAATTCAACATAGTGAGTTACAGTTCACAGAAGTTAAGTACATG